>OY728159.1:741161255-743661255 GCA_963277665.1 Viscum album
ATTTTTTTTACATATATCTAGTTATTAAAAATAATGTCTTGGTTAATAATAAATAATGGAAATATTCTTGATAACTTTCTTGAGGCCCTAATGTAATGTTCATGAATGTCTTGTTTTAGGAATTTTATTTATTAATAAATTAGTTTCAATTATCGTTGTGATTGTTATAATGTTATTATCCCTAAATTTTCATTGAGCTCAAGTTATAGATTAAGTGGAATGTGTTTTGATTTTCAACTCAAATTTTTTGATTATAACATATTTATTCATGATAGATTCCACTATATGTAACCCTTATTAAGAATCATGGATCACCCTTTATTTGGTTTTAATTCCCCTATATATGAAGTTGGATAATATCAGTGGTTTAAAGGATGGAAGAATGTCTCTTATGATATGTTTTTATATTCCTAATTTAATATGGGAATGATGTACGTTTCTACTTTTACAAGATGGTTGAACCAATTGACATTTCATGGTGTTAAACCTTGTCTCTTTTACTAATGTATAATTGTAAACACCACCTCTAGGTTACTATAGTTTGGTTTTTAGATAAATAATATCCAATAAAGTATTATCTTGAAAGACAAGGGATAATGAAAAAATATTCTACTATGAGACACATTAATTGAATGAAGTTATTGAATGGAAAAAATATAATTAAAAATATAGGCTTGATTATTATAATTCAAAAATAATATACACAAAGGTTTTGAAAGTTATAAATCTTTAAATTTTTACTATATCATGAATATATAATTCTTAAATACAAGTGAATATAAAAACCCATATGATTAGGGTATTTAAAAGAATCCAACATAAAAATATTATTAAATATTTTAGAGAAAATAATTTATTCTAAAAATGATGACATTGCACTAGATGTTTGAACATATAAGGGATAATGGGAATTTTAAGATTCTTATCCAATTTATAGGTCAATAAATATTTTATTAAAAATATTATATATTTATTTATTTCCAAGATTTCATAGTAGTAGAGAATGAGTAGAATATTTATAAAGGTAGGGAATAAACACTAAAAGAAGGAACTATGAAAGTGAGTTGTTTAGTGGGAGCACATGATCTTTTGGATGATTATCTTGAATGTCAATACCCCTTCCCTGAAATATGCCATAATGGAGGGAGAGTGATAATGAACCCTACTCCCCACCTCCAGTAGTCCCTATGTTGGAAAATAGTACCAAGTGTATAAAAATATCAAAAAATGGGGGGGGGGGAATAAACCTCTATAATAAGGGCATGTACAGTGAAAGAATACATGCCCACCAAAAGTGTATGTTACCACAAGTCCAACATTTAATGTAATAGGTATTGGAGTTGTCATATGAGAAGCGACCGGGACACACCACAGTTTATCCGGTCTTATAAGAAACTATCTGGTCCTGGTATTCATGGAACTCCATTGAAAGGTTGATCATCTTCACAAGACTCGACATGTGTGGGAAAATCCCGTGTAGGGGTGAGTAAAAACTAATCAGTGGAAAACCCCAAACAGTCAAAGGAAACACCACAAAAGAAAATATTTTTTAACTCCACACAGGTATATTTCAACAACTCATATAACAAGAATATCCAGATATACTCATGGGAAACACCATGCCACCAGGTGGTCTTAACCAATTTCTATCCATGTTATTCTACTTGAAGAGTTATCATTCTAGGAGATCTCACTCCTTGATCCATGATAACATCAGATACACTCACGAAGAGGTTTATCTCATTTGGGCCCTGCTCAAATAATAACATATCAATCAAGGAATATTATGAAACCATAGAGAGGGGATCCTACCCAAACACATTGGGGAATACCATTTACCTAATTAATATTAATTTTAAACATAGGGATCCTACCCAACAACCTGGGTAATACCACTAACCCTACTGATGCATCCAACTAGATGGAGGACTATCCTTTCTCTCAGAGGTTACAATGATTCCACAAAACTCCACCTGGGGTGATAAGGGATATCACTCCATTCTAGGGGAAGGATTCCAAACTCTATTTGGGACTCAAACTCTAGTGGGGATTAAAATATAGTCATGTAGATGTAATAGCATACTTAACCCTCAAGGAAAGGACCAATGGAAATTCTCTCAACATATACTAGTAGAAGCTAAAAACCCACCACATTATGTCAAAAGGACTATTCCATTATAAGGTACCAATGCCATAGAAGGCTCATTAAATGGACACATCATTTGAATGTTATCATAGTTTGAGGTCTCAAGGAAGGAAGTGGGGTTCACTCATTTATAGACTGAGATCATGGTACTAACCGTGGAAGACTACCTCCATTTCGCCACCAAGGTCGACCGTGTCCCCAACTACCATGGTTGTGCAATAGTTGGATTAACAGTGAACCGGTCTGCTGCTCATCTTGACCCACTAGGTTGAGGGCTGTATAGCCCGACCAATCTCCCCTGGATCAAGCCATTTTGTGCGGGATTCTTGGGCTTCCACATATGGCCTTCTTGGCTGTGTTCACTCACGCATCAATTGTGAAAACTACCACAACTCCGTGAAGTTTCCCCTCCACATCACATTGCCACCCCACCACATTTCACAACCCCACCGAATCCCATGCATCATCACCAATACAGAATGCAATGGTCTCTACTTCCTTCACTTCTCTTAGCCATCATTCTTCCCCTGATGACCTAATCTTGAAACGGCTATAGATCTGGGATCATTAGGTCTCGATCTACTCTATTCCTTCCCCTCTTGTGGGGTTTCCTCCAATCCGAGGGTCCAATATCATTCAGAGCCTTCCGCAATGTCAATCCATAACCCTGAAGATCTGAAGAGAAGAAGAAGAATAATTTCTGGAGAAAACTTACCAGAACAAAGGTTTATCATCATTGGCCAAGCATTATTTTCCAAATATAAAGGGTGGGGAATTTAGGTTAGGTAAATCCCAATAACCAGAAAAAATAGTCCCATCCCAAGAAACGTTCAAACAGTGGATAAATATTTCCGTTTAATGATTAATTTTCATCATAGAAAATAATGAATGGGGAAATGATTATATAGAAACAACCACCCTACCTCGGTTCAATCAAGTCACTGATAAAGGATTCTCATTGTGTCACCATCATCGTCTGTGAGGTTCCTTTGAATCAGTTGGGCATCGATCATTGATCCTTGATCTTTCAACATTTTTTGAGAGTTTTCTTCTTTAAATCTCCTAGGAATTCCAAGGATATTGTGATAAACCCAAATTATTTAAAAATACTTATTAAAAGAAAAATCTGTATGTCAAAAATATTTTCTTTTATAAAAATATTTTATTTACAGTCTAACCATCCATGAATTTTTCTATAGATGACCCACATCATAAAACATTATGTCACATCAAGGGTAATGCCACTGCTCTAAAAACATTGATTCCCTTATATTTCAGATCTAGGAACCCATTTAACAGTTATTCCACTTTTTCATGAAAAATGTGTGTGAGTGATATTAAAAGTATAATATTTTTAGAATAATTGATATGGGAAAACCAAGCCTCAGAATCACATTCCGTCTCCACTACTGGTATTGAAATTATTCCATATAATTTCTTAAAATAAAAAATGGATACAATATATGATGATACATTCTCCCCAACTTGGGGATTTATGTCCCCGAAATACAAAACAAAGGCTAACAAAATAAATGAGGGTATTGAGCATGAATATAATACTTCCACTCCCACTATATCTTCTTAAGATTACCTTAATACAACCAAAAACTCACCAAAGGATTCAAACACCCATGAATGATCCTCTCTGGATGATCCTCAATCTCTACTAGGTACTTATAGAAATTCACCCCATCCTTGATGTCTAGCTCACACTAGTCGATGGGATGTGGTGGGTCATGTACGTACATCCTTAGCTGCGACACATAGAATATATCATGTACCAGATCTAACTATGGTGGTAGAGAAAATTGGTATATCACCTTTCAAACTCATTGAAATTTATGGAAAGGGTTGATGAACCTTAGAGATAGATTTCTGATCCATTCAAATCTCCATAATCTGTTCTAGGTAAGACTTGAAGGAATATATAGTCTCCTTATTTGAACACCAAAGTCATCCACCACCTATCAATATTAGAATTATGTTTGATCTATGTAGTCTTCATACTCTCTTGGATGACCATCACCTTCTTCATGGTAGCACGAACCAACTCTAGGCCCATGATTGCTAATGCTTCTAGGTAAGTCCAGCAAAGTTGTGACCTACAGGGTTGCCTGTACAAGGTCTTGATTGGTTCCATAAAAATCATATAGTGATATATGTTATTTTATGCAAACTCCAAAAATTGTAGGTGATCCTCCCAAATATGTCTAAAGTCCAACATGAATTCTCACAACATGTCCTCCAGAAACTAAATGGTCCTCTCGATCTGGCCATTCAAATGTGGGTGTAACACTTTTCAAATAAATAATTGAGTCCCAGTGATGTCATTTAATCCCTTCCACAAGTAGGATGTAAATCGAGCATCACAATCTAAAATTATCACCGATGGAACTTAATGGAGTTGAATTATATCTGATAAATAAAGGCATCCCAATATCTCTACTGAAATCTATTCTCAGATATCCAAGAAGTGGTCTGGCTCGGTGAGTCGGTCAATGATCACCCATATGGAATAATGTACCCTATACATACATGGTAAAACCATCATAAATCCCATCTATATCCCATCCCACTCCCATTTCAGCACCTCAAGGGGTTGGGCTAAACCTGTTGAAACCTAGTGCTCCTCCTTTACTTTCTATGAAATGAGGCATTGAGAGATGAGCTTTGAAACCCCACTCTTCATCCCTAACCACCAAAACTGATTTTGGGGGTCCTGATACATCTTTATAAAACATGTATGTACATCCAAATGGTATATATATAACTCCCTAAAATATCATCCCACAATTCCATTGGTACAACTGTGTGCCCTCTGAAAAGAATGCAGTACTCTCCACCTTTCAAATATCAACCAGAAGCATGTCCTATTGACATCTGAGCACTTAGGGTCGTAGAGTCAGTATCCCCATGTTGTGGCTCCCTAACTCTATGTAATAGTGTAGGGTGACAACTATTGACTAAAGGTAACATGAACCATCTCCATCCAAAATGGATATTTGGAAGAAGACCAACTGATCTGACACATCATTCAACAACTGTAAACTAGATATCATGATGAGATCATCTTCTTCCACATTCTATTTCCAAGTGGTACAGAAAATATCAAATTCATAGTCCTAGAAGAACTATATACATCACAACTATCAAATGTTCAGATCCAACTAAGAGTAGGTACACTTGAGGATATTGTGATTATACTAGATGATAAACTGTTCACCAATCTAGTAGTGCAACCACATCTTCAATGTGTCAACTACCACTACTAAATCAAGATCATGGGTAGTGTAGTTCTTCTCATTTGGTCTCAACTGGAAGGAACCATATAAAATGAGTACTTACCTCTTCATCATGACACAACTAATCCTGGCCCTTAATGCATCACATAACACCACGTACTCCGTGCCTTCCTTCGATAACTTCAGGATGAGACCTCTTGTCAACCTCACCCTTAGCTTCGAGAAGCACTTTTGGAACTTATCTATCGACAAAAAAGGATTACCCTTTCTTGTAAATGTTGTGAATGGTGCTGCTACACTAGAGGAGTCCGGAACAAAAATCTGATAGTACCCAGTCAATCCAAGGAAACTCCGTACCTAAGTAACACACTTTGGGGGATCCCAAGAAAGCACAACCTCAACATTTTATGGATAAAAAAAACTACAACCTCTAAGATGACATTTCCCAAAATGGAACTTTTGTATCCACAATTGAAACTTAGTGATCTTCTTGTAGAGTTGGTGCTCTCAGAGTGTGTCCAGAACCATCCTCAAGTGAATCGTGTGATCCTCCTTGGATACTGGGTACACTAAGATTTCATCGATGAAGATCACCATGAATCAGTCTATGTATGGCTGAACAATCAAATTCATGAGTCCCATGAACTCTACAGGGGTTTTCGTCATGAAAAACATCATCACTGAGTACTCATAGTTACTATAATGACACTTAAAGTCCATCTTCAGTATATCCTCATCTCATACTCAAAAATGGTGATAGCCTGATCTAAGGTAGATCTTTGAGAATCATTGGTCCCTTTCAAATGATCAAATAGGTCTCTATTACTCGGTAGTGGATACTAGTTCTTAATGGTCACCAGTTTCATGTGATGATAATCTACACAAAACCTCAATCCATCGTCTTTCTTGTTGATAGAAAAACTCATGAATCCCTTCCTCTGTATGTCCTCAAACTACACCCTTTGTTTACAAACCTCTAAGGGAGCCATCTGATATGAAAAAATAGATATTAGAGTCATCGCAAGGTGTAGATGAATGTATAAGTTCATCTCCTTATATGGAGGTGAACCAGGAAATTCTTCAGTAAATACATCCTCATACTCTACCATCACTGTATGAAACTAAGAACTCATATCTTCCACTCCACCGAGAGTGAGGCTTCCCAACTGATGTGTAATCGGCTGCATTATCCTATGTGTGAGTTCATCCCATGATGCATGTGTTTCATTTTTATCAGAAAATGAAAACCAGGTTCCTTCACTATGGACACACCACATTATACACCTTAAATAGTCAATCTGAGTATGAACTGTGGATAACAAGTCCATACAAAGAATGACGTTGTAAAGAATCAATGCCACTATGAAGAGATCACAACCAAAACTATCACCTCTAAGAGTCAGTTCACATGATATTCACCAGTGTGTGATCATCGAATCCCCCTCGTAAGAGTCTCTAAGCATAAGGGTCGAGTCATTGGTTCAACAAGAATCTATGAGTCTCTAACAAGGTTTGTGGCAAGAAAGGCATAAACAGAAACAATATCTATTAGATCTACAAGTATGGTTAAAAAGACATAGATATTACATCAAATAATATTGAATTTCCAGGTTGATAAGACTCCATTCTTCATAGCTACCTTTATCCATGTCCATTAACTCCATAAGCCAAGTAGGGCCACCTGTGGGTGGTGGTTGTAATAATACAAACCACAGATCACCTCATGCTGCCCTGCCTGTATCACTTCGAGGTCATCTACCCAAAAGACCACCCTATTCATGTGCCTTCCTCTTCCTCGACAGTCCCTTGAACTTCCCCCGCACACCTATAATATGGGTAAAGAAATATCATGACAGATGTTTCTGGCCACCACATGTGTAACCCCGTCTATCCTGGGGCTGACTTGAGCATCCATGGGATCCCTGCACCACTGAACCTGAGTCCCAGGATCATCCCTTAAAGCACTTGACCCACTTGGATCCCTTATCCTCCCATCAGCTTCCTCCTACCGAGTTCTCAGTTACACAGTACCCACTACTATCTCCTGCAACTGGTGTCTATTTCACTAGAAATATCTCCATTAGCAGTGCACACTCAAGTACCCCAGTATAAGTATGAATTCCAAGGGATACCATCGATACCCTGATGTCGCAATGTATGCCCTACTTGAAGGTCTGAGTTCTAAAGAACCGGTCTCACACCATATCCATGGAGTATGAAGAATGGTCAGTAAACCTCATTGAATAATCTTCCATGGTCATACTTTCCTACTGCAATTGTAGAAGGTCCTGCATGAAAACCGATCACAATGTGGATGGATAGAACTAATCTCTAAAGAGACGCATGAAGTATTTCTAGGAGAGAGTTGTATCGTCATGTGATTGTTTCACCAAACTCCACCACCACCTTGTAGATCTCTGAATTAGGATCACAGTGAGGACTACAACTTGGTCGGTAGGTTTTCCCACAAGGTGTAAAACATAGATGACTTACTCTATCCAATCGTTAGCCAATTTGGTGACTAGCTCACCCCAAAACCTATGAGGTCACTACCTATGGAACCTGTTCAATGAACTCAATCTGTGTACATCCTCAACTGGTATTACTACTAGTAAATACTACTCGACAGTTGGTAGAATAGTTGGTAAACCCCCCAGAGGTGATATATTTGGTACATGTCCATTTACTAATGCTTCTTTTCTAGGCAGATCAACCTTATGATCATGTGGTGGAATCTTAGCTGGTTGTGTACAAAGAGGGATCCTGTATTAAAATAAGATGTACCCTGGTCTATAGAGTATATCTGGATATCTATCTCAATATGTTCATGTAAAACAGAACCATTCTTATATGATTCATGTACCACTGTTTTTCTCCAAATCTGGTGTTTTAATGTACCATGTTAAAAATAAGGTAATCAGAGTCCTGGTGTATGGATATGTCGATTTTCACTCTAACACTAGAGTCTCTAGCCTAAAAAATGAACTGAAAACACTTGAAATTGTTTCACCAAACCAAATTCATAGACTCATGATCCAAAAGTAGAACTAACCACCTCTAATACCACTCTATCAAATCCCATCCCAGAGGGCCCCATGTCGTGACTGCCCCATGCCCAACTCCAATAGGCCAGTGCCTGGTTACTAGAACCGAGTAAAAATATCCCACAAATGGGAAGCATTAGCCTAAAGAATCTATACACACGCACACATCTCCAAGCCATAAATTCTGAAATGTAAAAACACTAAGTTAACCAAGAATGAAAACCACTATATCCCAGAACCAAAGTACAATAGTGAATGTAGGAGAAAGTAAATAAAGTGAGAATACAGTCCCACCAATAGAGTTTGTAACCATAAGTCCAACCTGTAATGTAAGAGGTTCTGGGGTTGTCGTTTGAGAAGCTGTCGAGACACACCTCAGTCTATCCGTTCTCATAAAGAACTGCTCAGTCCTCGTCTTCCTGGAACTCTGTCGAAAGATTGATCATTTTCAAAAGAAAAGACATGTGTGGGGAAAGACCCTATAGGGGTGAGTAAAACAATACCCCACTGGACACCACAAAACCATAAAGGAAATACCAAAAAGGAAATTCAATGATGGAAAATACTAGTCATCTATACACCATTATATGTCGACAAATGATATAACAAGAATGTACAAATATACTCATGAGAAGAACCATTCCATCAGGAAGTCCTAACCATCTTCCACCCACATGATTATACTCGAAGAACACTCATTTCAAGAGAACACACTCCTTGATCCTTGATAACATCATAGAAACACTGGAAGAAGTGTAGATCATTGGGTACCTATCGAAATGGGAACATATCAATCAAGGTAGATTATGATATAAAAGAGAGGGGATCCGGCCCAAAATGTTGGGGAAGAACACTAACCCATTCTGGATCTATTCATAACGTAGGAGATCCTTGAAAACACACTGGGGAATACCCCTAAACCTCTTGATAAAACCTAGTAGATGGATGACCAATGTACTCCTCTTAGTGGTTATACTGATTACAAAAAAACTACTATGGGCGATAGTGGATCACACTACAGTCCCAATGAGGGATTCCCGACTCTACCCATGACTCAACCTCTAGAGGGGATTACATTCTTGTGATGTGGAAGTAATACTGTATTTATCCATCTAGGAAAGGACAAAGAGAACCCTCATAACCTATACTAGTCTAAACTAAAGGCTCAAAAAATAATGTCTAATGGACCGTCTCATTGTCAGGGACCCAACATCGTAGATGGATCAATAAACAGACGCACCATTTGAATGTTGTTTCAGTTTTATGTTTTGGAGGAGTCACTAGGATATAGACTGACTACACGATCAGTCCACTGACTGTGGCATTGGACTGCCCATACCGATTCCCCCATGACCACCACAGTTGACAACCCCAATAGAACATGTCTCCAAATGTCATGGCTGAATGATAGGTGGATCGACCTTGCCCTAGTCCAGCCATACCAGGTGCGACCTAGGTTTGACCAAACACACTGGGTCCTACCCACCCCCTAGGTTCTAAGTGCACCAGATGGGCCCAAACTGGATAGATGGGCCCGATCCACGAAACGGCCCAGTCCATTTGTGTGAGGGTCGTCTATCCCAGGCCATCTCCTTAGGCCTAACCCACTTAGACACTGGCTTCTTGGGCTACCACATGCGGTAGGACTAGGCACGTCTGCACACACGGTCACTCATGGTGACCTCCACCGCTCCACTAGGCCACCCCTCTATGCCACATGTCTGCCACCCTAGGCCCCACAGCCTCTACCACTTTCACTGACGCCGATCTCCACTACCTCCACATATGTGAGCCATTATTCTTCCATCGATGGAAAAATCTTGAAATGGTTGTAGATCTGGATTCATCGGGTCCCTATTTACAATAATCCAACATTTGCTATCGGTTTTCCTGCAATCTGAGGGACCGACCATGTTTTGAGCCTCTAGATAAGTGGATCAATGACCATAGGGGTCTGATGGGTAAGAACACAAAGAATAGAGGGACAAAATTTAGAAGAACTATGGTACATCTTTTTTGTCCAATCATTCCTATCCAATGATCAAGGTCATGGAATTTGTGTTAGATAAATCTGGATAACCCACAAAAAATAGTAGCATCCTATAAGACGATCAAAAAATAGATCAATATGTTTGTCAATTGATTCACTATCATCATAAAAAATCATTATTAGGGAAAATATCATGAAAAAACAAGTTCTCTATCTCAATTCGGATCAGTCACTGATGAAGGATGCTCGATGCGTCATCGTCATCATCATCGTCGGTGAGGTTCCATCAAATCGTCTATACGTCGATCATCGAATCATGATCCATCATCATTTTTCAAGGGATTTCTTCTCTACATTATAGAGGAATTCTAGGGTTATGGTGATACCATTGAATTCCTAAAAGATGTGTTTTTAGTGAAACATTGATGTGTGAAAAATAGTTTTTTTGATAAAAATATTTTATTAACAATTTCTCCCCCTGTGAATGTTTCAACAGATAACTCGTGCTGAAAAAAAATTATATCTCTCCTATGGTAAATAATCTACCTTGAGATCACTGGTGCCATCAGATTTATGATCTAGGAACATTTTTAAGAGTTATTCCAATTTTTTTTATGAAATTTGTGTTCCCCTGCTATTAAAAGTTTAATATTTCTCGAACAATTGTGTCAGGGAAACCGGGTCTCAGAATGGCACGTCTTCTCAGCTCTTGGTCTCGAAATCAATCCATATAATTTCTAAAAATAATATTTGGAAAAATAAGGGATGTTATATAAACTCTCATGAATAGGTAAACATTTTGTAACATATTTTTGACCACATTAGGACCAAGAAATTCTGCCTCCCCAACCTCCAGCCAATATGATGGAGAACGACACATATACCCATAAAAAGCCTCAAACAGATCCATTACAATAGAATAGTGATAGATATTATTATAAGAAAAATCAAACAATGGTACGTTTCATGACCATGATATTACTAATTCAAATATAAATTCCCAAAACAAATCCTCTAGTGTGTGGATGGTATACTCAATGGACCAATCTGTTTGAGGGTGGGAATCTGTGCTGTGGCGTAACTGAGTTTCAAAAGCATGATACAATAACCTCAAAACTCATGAGGTAAAAATCATGTACTAATATGATACAATATCACTTCTAATTCTATTAAACATAACCAACTTATCCACATACCTCTTGACCATATAATCCGTGACACCAGACTCCATGATCGCTAGGATGTGAGCCGATTTCATCAACCGATCCATGATTAAACAAAATTTATCACAAAATCCCATATATCTGGGTAACCCATTAACAATTTTCATCAATATATCATTACATTTCCATTTAAAAATATCCAATGGTTGAAAAAAATTCTTGTTTACATGATGCTCATCCTTTACTTGATCGAAAACTAAGCATTAAGCAACAAACTCTACAACAACCAGTTTCATCTTGTGACACCAAAACTATCTCCTCTAGAAACGTTACATCATATATATACTTATATATACCACCACATTGGATAATGGAAATTAATTAAGGGCTACACCAATCATTTCAACTAGAAAAAAATTATCCACTAAAACATAATAGATTCTAACCATCCTCTGACCATCCCCCCATAGGATCACCATGGCCAACACGATAACATAACACCTATTCCTCTAAGTCTCCCCACTAGAAATCATCCTATGGTTATACTAGATAATACTACAACATCATACAAATCAAACAGCATCAACTATCAACCACCATTGTGTTCATGTGTAGGGTTTCAAACTCCACCATCGCTCATTAAGAATCCATGTACTCTTGAACAACATACCTCCATCAATATATTCTAAAATATTTGGATTCAAATTTACCCTTTTCTGAGGTATAGGATATCATTAAATCATATTCCCAAATAAAATTTATAAACCTTTGTATCTTTAGATTTAGTTCATGCTAAAGAATTATACACCTCAAGTTGTTGTGATCTGTGATGACTATAAAGTGCTCCCCAATGAGGTAATTACTCTACAAATTCAGTGAAAAAATATATAACACTAACTATAGATCATGGGTGGAATATTTATCCTCATAGGGATATAAATTCATGGGAATATAAGAGATTAAATCATTAATTTACATCAACAAGCATACCAATATTAGATTTGAAGAATTAAAAAACACTGCAAACATCACCCCTCCTCCAGAAACTGGTGCCATAGAGCATGAACCAATTTCCCCTGTATGATTCCAAATAATGCTTGGGGATCATTATTTCAAACAGAAACCTAGTAATTTCATGTCAAAAATATCAACAAGGATATAAATCATGATAAATTATGAAAAAACCTCCAATAATAGTTTATGAGATGAAGGAAACTATGAAACTCTACCACGTTCTTGGGGGACACCAAAACAAAATGCCTCAAACATCGATGAGTCTACTATTTCACCCTACTAAGAAACCACATTACCATGTAAAAAAAAATTCTTTTTCGATAAAATACACTTAGAATGCTTCCCCTAGATGTAGTGGTATCGAAGAACATATAATATTACTATGAGATGATTGACGTGATCCTCATATGAATTATATTATATTTTTATATCGTCAATGAAAATTACTATTAATTGGTCCAAGAATTCCTAGAACACAATTTTCATGATCCCCATCAACTTATCTAGCTAATTCATGACATAAAAATACATGAAAAAGTAGGATTTCCTATACCTTCATTAGAAAGTAGTATTCAGGATATCTCCCTCCTTCAACCTCAGCTGGTAATACACAGAACACATATCCATCATTGACAAAAAATTAACTCATATTAACTCGTAAAAAAGATTTTATATATTCATAAGAGGGTAAAAGTCCTTTTACGTTACCTAATTCGTCCTCCAATAGTCTATACATAACCTTAGACCAAAATCTGAATTCTTTGAGAACAACAATGGAGCACTGCATGATAAAAAACTTGGTCAAATGAATGATTTTTATATTAGATTATCCATATGAATTACCATCTTACACAACATAGAAGGTTCCATCATAAAATAAGACATTAATATTAGAGAATAATTAAGTTTTAGATATATCTCGAACTCAATATCACATCGAGGGATATCATCTCAACCTCCTCAAGAAAAACATCTTGAAACACAAAAATAATCCTTGGAACGTCCACCATATTGTCATAAACTAATTCCATAGATAACTTATCCATCAAAAAAAGAAAGGGGTTACACACCTCTACAACCCACCTAAAAACCCTTCTTTATAATGGAAACCCTAAACCATCTGTCCACATTCGAGAACATGACTCTCCTTCAAAATTAGTTGATAATAGCATGTTCAAAATACAACTAGTCGTGTCTAATATCATATGGATACATCTAATAGAAGAAAATTACCCTTGGGTTGATGTTACCCCATAATCATTTTATACCCATGATATACATCAAATGAGATGGTCTGGCATCCGACTGACCTAGTAAAGACCATGGGTATGGGAAGACTATCTACGTATAGTCCTAGAGTATTGACTGGATCAATTTAAAAAAAGTAGTGTGAAGCTCCAAAATAATATAAGGAAAAAACAAGAGTACATAAGAAACTGAGTGTACCTCGAATGCTCTCTAGCCCCTTAGACATGGATGAATTCACTACCTACAACTAACGATACACATCTCTCATTTCTTTCTTCTGTGGAAACCTCCATGTCCATTCTTAGGTCGTGGTACCTATACCTGAGAAACATCCTAAGGTCTGACACTACCTACTCTAAATCCCCATGGTGGATCGCAATTTTATTTATCCTACTAATGAAATACTCTCACTGGAAGCTAGTATGGAGGTTGGGGTGAACTAGAACTCATCCAACAAACTAAGATTTGTGATAAACTGATACCTAGTTTTGGAAATGTACACAAACCCCAAATATGTAATCCAATATCCCCAATCCCCCAAGAAAAAATGGAAATCACTAGCCCTATATAGTTTAAAGGGAAGCTGATGAGGTTGACTCCCTTCTAGAAAAAATCTTAAAGGACCTAGTTCCTATAACATTCCACTGATAACTCTACTCATCATGAAACCATATTAAATCCCCTCTTGTGGTATAACTCCTCATGAGGCCATATTATCGAACACCTCCACACTAATATGATGTAATAGATATGTTGGAAAAATAAAGGGAGTAAAAACATAATGTATTGAAGGATGGAGTGCCTCCTCAAGTAATTTCACATGAAGCACCACATATAGAAGATATGGGAAAAAAATAAATAAGGTACTTGAACACAATTCTCAACTCTCACAATGAATATATTCTCTCCCAACTTAAAATATCTCTTAACTCTTCCACATATTAATTTTATATGAAAGGAACTCTACTTGAATCTCTCTCTAAAATTCGACACAAAAAACATCTACCTCCTTCCGCTCACTTAGATACAACGTCTACCCCATACGTGAAACTCCCTACATTTGACTAATATATAAAGTGGACCAATACTCTATCTAGGACCATATCAAATTAAAGGTGATCCCATATTACTGTAACCTTATCAATATCTCCACATACAAAACAATACCCTTGTAATTCCCTAAATACTACTATTGAGTATTGCATAATTTCCTTTGACACTAATCTGCCTCCTCATCTGGATCAACACTCTAGTGATCAAAAATGAAAGTCTACTGAACCTCTAATATGTGAACTACATACTTAAGGTAAATATAATACACATCAAATAAAGAAAACATGGATTAACTAAAATCCATAATAATAAAATTTATTACGATTCATTTTAATATGTTTAACTTCCAATAACCAAAACTACCCAATTAAAACTCGTTTCAAAGTCATCATATGCATGCACATCTCCTAGGTCGGTCCCCTATATAGTGGGTCACCTCATAAGGTAGTTCAATAAACTCAGGGTCCATACAATTAATAGCAATTGTGATGGGCTAAAATCCTATGTCCTAGTTGATCTCGCTGTCCTCTGTCATGTACCAAGTTCAAGTGACACTATTTCCATACCAACCCATGAAATCCCCTATCTGACTAAATAAAAACTCTATCCTATACCTCAATCATCATCTATGATACCGCTCTATCATTACCCCTACCACTAAATATACCACAATGAAGGGAGATAGATAATGAAAATTGAGTTCTTCCTCGTGTAGGCCCTAGGTTAGTGATGAGAACCGACATTATACAAATCTCATAAAATGAGAGGCATAACTCTCTACAATAAAAACAATGTTGAGAGATAGGATAAATAAATCAAAATAAAATCAATGACATAATATAAAAGGAAACCTAAAACATCCCACAATTCATTTCTAAATTAAAAAATATAGATAAAATTCCCCAAAGTAAATACCCAAAAGAAAATATTAAAGAATGAAATTGAAATAATCCATTATTCTGAGCTAGTAATATCTAACATAGTCCATATAATACTCTTAGAAATGTGAAAGTATGTTTATTTACATTGGGCGAGTATAAAATTATACTCAATAGGAAAACCAATTTATATCATGCATACATGAAAGTTGAATACTAATGCAACCATGAGAAATGAGCATAACTAACAACATATAAACAGGTCAACTATCCAAACCTATCCTCACAAAGGAATTCTCACCAAATAACTCAAACCATGTATAATAATATGATGAGAATCATATTGATAAAGGTTACCCCACAATATTTTTCCCTAATTTTTTTCTATCACACCCCAACATCGTACATCCCGGTGCTTATATCTATTCTGTATAACATATAAAACCTCCCCATAGAATGATCCCTTCAAATCTCACCTAAAGACATATGGGCCACCACCCCATAGCTCGGTCACATATCATCTAATTTGAATCCACCTATTCCATCACATCACAATCATAACCATAGTAGTAGGGTATCATAACAATACTATTATGACTAAATAGGGGCCTATATACCCTAAGATGGCGGTGAATAAGAGTATGGATATTCGTTTTCAAAATTCTTCCTGTCCCACTTGTTCTTGACCTCTTTATTACCAGGGTCACATTGTTTTCACTTGTCTGTTTATTATAACAACTTATTTTCTTCTTTATTTGATGATGACGCTTTAAATGCAATATAGGGAAGAAACAAGTCAGACATAGAGATTTTTACTTGGTTCACCCATACTAGGATACATCCAAGGAGCATACAACGACGATGTGCCGTTGTACCAAATCCACAAAATCTCATTGAAAATAATGTTTGGGCTAGATCAATTCTATTTCTAGGGTCACTGACTTCAAAATGTTTAGGGTCAGCACACTGCTTTTCCACGGGTCACTCCCTATTTCTCACCCTCTAGCTCACTGCCGGTAGAAAGAATATCCTTTTTCCTCTTCCTCTACTCACATCACTTGGAAGGGATCCAGTCATAGTTTATAGGCATGTAGGTCTCTTCATTTGCATTAAATCATGCATCCTCAACTATTGATGGATGCTATATTAAAGTTAAACATTAATCTACTGATGAATACTCCTTTGCCTCTGAAAACTAGGCAATTCTTTTGGAAATAACTTCACAAATCACCCTACTTTGCGAGGATCCCAATTTCGGGAATCTCAAACAAGACTTCGCGAAGCTAATACCTTTTCATGAAGCACTCTCGCAAAGCACAAGTCATCGCCGAGTGACTTTCCTCACGACGCTCACTGAGTCAATGCGGAGCTCACAACTTTCTCAGAGCTAGAATAGCCGTGGCGAAGCACCATCTATTCGCGAAGCACACTGCCTTCGTGAACTACCTTCGTGAACTGAGAGAAAAATGTTTTCTCTGAAAATTCTCTCTTTCTCTCTCGAGGGGCTGAGGCCTATTTATAAGTGATTCCACCAACCCTCGAACCTTCCACGTGAAGTCAACTCTATGCCATCTCAAATCACGAAGCTCCAATGTTCCCACCAAAATTCTCTCAAAATCGAAAAGCACCATAGAAATTTTCAAGTCACGAAGCACGTCGTAATTGCAGAGAATCATTTTCAACATTCATTCGTGCCTTCACCAAGAATCTCTATCACAAATCCCTTCTCCTCCGCGATGCACTTCAGCCTCTGTCATTCTCAATTCTTGACGTAATCACAAAGAGTCACCGTCATCATTTTTCTGGTCTTCTCGAAATCCAATCCATGAAACCTATCTTCGCGAAACTCATGACTTTTCCATATTTAAAAAATATCTTCAAGGATATGCAGTTTTCATGATTTTCACCAAACTCCAAATTTTGGACCCCAAAAATTTTGGAAACACTAGAAAATGGCGCCACCTTGTTCTGCTCTTTCTATACCGCCTCCAGATCATCCATTCCATTTTCATGGTTCTTTGTCAACATTGATTGTCAACAACATCTCTGGAACTCAACAATTCACCATGGAAACCTACTTTGTCAACAAAAAAATCAACCCAAAATGCTGCAATGTTACCTTGTGGGATTTTTTCCCAAAACATACAAAAATTAAACCTAATTCCCACCTCTTACCATGCATATCCCAACCATAAGCTGTCCCACAACACAATCACGTCACATCTCACTGGAATAAATCTAGTCCATCACCTTATAGAATGGTCAAGTCTCTTCTCATATGATGATACTCGGGCCATCACATAGTTCATTATTAGACCTTTGACCATCACATCCTTTGCATATCAAATTTCCTAGAAGGGAGGGATAGAAATATTGAGTAACCATCCATCAATCATCATCACCAGTTTATTGGAAAAAATACACCCCATATGACTGTACATGTGTTTTCACACAATTCTAGCTGAATTTGGGGTGCATATAGATAACACATGTAACATAAAAGGTATATATATAGCCATACACACACAAGTCTAACCTATGTGTTCATAACATTGCACTAGAAAACTCACGACATCCCCACTTTCTCTTCCACCTATAATAAATAAAAATTCATAAGAAACATAGGCTACAAGATAGATCCCACATTCCATTACCAACTAAAATCATTTAAAAGAACCATTTGTTTGATTATTTATGGACAAACACATTTCACCACACTTTCCATTGTAACTCGTTCATTATATATTTACAACCCATTAACGAAACCAACTAATGTCATTTCAGTTTTAACATTTCATTTAATTCTAATTATACCCAGGATGATAGTACAACAAAACCATTCTTGTCTTATCCCCCACAAAACCCAACCACAAAATATCCCTAAATCATGGCCTCAAACGAACCACAAATCACAACCCCATAGTGTGACCTCACAAACTAATCATCCCCATATGTGGAAAACAAACTTTACCATCCCATACAACAACATATTACAAACCAACCACAACTTCCTTGTAGCACAACATCACAAACCCCTCAACCCCACATGCCATGACCACACATTTCCACAACACAACATGGCCTCACATCACAACACATCATAGAACATTTTATAGATTTAGTAAGAGAGATGTTATAAAATTATATTATTTATTTGAGGGGAATTATCCAATAATCCATAAATCCCATGAAAAACATTTTATTACCAAAATTTAGTGGTTAGCCAATTTCTATTTATGGGTGATATCACAAAAAACTGAAACATGATTTCCATATCACAATAACTATTTTATAATAAATTTATCCCAATAGCCATTATTTTTAGTAGGGTTTCAAGACCTTCAATTCAAAATTTTATGATAATAATATCAATGCCCAATAAATGTAGATCCAACCCATTCCCTATTTAATTCTAATTAACCAATAAATTTATCTTGATTAAGCTAGTGAAAACCATACCTCATAGATGAAAAAGAGTAAAAACCATTTTTATGATACATAAAAGTGATAAATGAGGGAATACCAAGATCAATGAAGATTTTTCAACTCAATTCACATCTTTGGGTGATGAATAAATGCCGAAAAACTATAACTGCCGGAAAAAACCATGGATTAACCAATATTACTTCTAGGGTTATCAAAAAACACATCCCACACACAGTAAAAAAACCTCATAATCAAAATTTATATCATAGAGAATAATAAGAGAAAACAAATAAAAAAGGAGAAGAAATTTCCCCAACCACAAATAGACATCCGTCATAACCAATAGATCAAGGTGAGGGAAGGAGTGTTGGAATATTCCTAAAAAATTCCTTTGTTTCCTCAAAAAAACATTGTATGAGGGATATCGAAAAGTGAAAAATAATTATCTGATTAACCCCTTTTACAACATATATGATTCCCCTTTTTCTTCTTGTACTCAATTCATGATGTGAATTCCATGGGGATTCACTATAATGCCAACTTATTCCAAATTTCCAATCACTTCAACATGAATTAATTGAACATTGTGAATCGATTTCACTATGAAAATTCATTTTACAGATTTCTCAATCTCAACACAAATTCCACAGAACTATCCATCTACAGAATCCATGGACTTACAAATCTGGATGTGAATCCAGTTCATGTTTTGGGCCAACTGATGCAACACTATTGTAGATCCAACCTCCATAAAACCCTCTAGACCTCCTCTAAACACCTATAACATTCCAAACAGAAATGTATTCTTCCAAAAAGGAATGGGTAGTTACATTGAAACCTTTGATAAATTATTGTATTGGTTGTCAATAAGTCATGAAATAAATATGTGGTGAAAATAGAAGCTTGGAAAGAGTTTGTAGTTCCAAATTATATTTCATGAGAAGTTAATAACTAAGAACACAAGAATAATGGTCTAGACACACACACACACACACACACACACACATATATATATTTAATTATGAATATTAGATGAAGATTCATGAACATTAAGGATTTTGGAGTTTTATGTGGGTTTCTTTAACTATTTATATACTGAAATTAAAATTTATATGGTTCTATCATTAGATGTGTTATTGGTGACACATTCACTTGTATCAAAGGAATAAGGAGTCATCTTGATGAGTTATTTAGGAAGAAAGATCTTATAAAACATCGTTGATTTTATTGTGCATGAAGTATCCTTTATATGTAATTCACATGGATGATTTTGAGGTTGAGGAAGAGATAAATATATTGATTTTAGTTGAACATTTGATAAATTGTGTATTTTTTTCATTGAATTCAATACTGAAAAATAAGGAATTAATTAATGTTGATAAATACTTAAACTTTTCATAGAATATTCATTATGGTATGTGGAGATATTTTTCAATAATATTATGAAAACATATAAAGTGGTTTGAGAAGAATTTGAGTTGATATAGAATAGATAGATATTCCTAGATAATGTATGAATGGGTATTAAGATTACTAGTAGATGTTAGGTATTTTTGAGTTGAAGATAAATAATTGAGAAATGTATACATAATTTTTTTCATAGTGAAAACATATAAGAAACATAAATGAGCTCACAATGATATATATAATTATCATATAGTTAATATATTTCAAATTTTACGAATGTTTTTTTTGGTGACATGTAATATATATCAAATCATGTGGATGATATATATTAATGATCATACTAAAATGATTACAATGCAGGACCACACTATGATACACATGATATTTTATAGAAAGTATAATAACTAATATTTTATATATAATATTTATTTATTAATATATAAGAGGAATTAGAGTAAAAGTTTATATCGATTTGGAGCTACTATGATATTTATAATCATCTAGATAATACAATCTTTTTCTTGATCATTAATAATATTTCTTTGAGAATTTAAAAGATGATTTAAATAAAAATTATATGTTTTATAGTAAATAATTTTTATATATTTTAAGAGATAAAATATTTTTAAAATAAGTGTCTAAAAGTAGAATTGAATATGACAATGGTATGTTTTTCCTCAAACTACAAGTATCATTATAGTGGTCATTGTGCCTTGATTTGATATATGATTAATGGTCAAAATGTTTTGAGAGGATGATCAATCCATCATGGAATGGAATATCAACCTATAAGAGTTTATTTTAGGTGTTCATGAAATTATGGATTAAGGGTGTGTGGATTTTATGAAAGTATAAATAGAAAAGAAGCCATGTCAAATTGAGGGATATATGATAAAAATTTTGAGATGATATTAGAATTAAAATTATAGGATTTAAAATATGATTATTTTAAATAAAATATGAAAAAAAACTAGTTATTTTATTTGGATAAATCTATTTGACCATTTTGAATAACAGTCATGGGTATTTGGGGAAAATTAGTTGAGATAGTATATTAGTAATAACAATATTTAGATATTGTGTAGAGTAATTGATAACTAAATAATATTTGGATCATGGGGAATAGAAATTTGTCATTATGTATAAAATATTGATAAGATCATGATTCTGAATAAATTATAATTTATCTATTTAAAATATAGAAAATATTTATTTGATATGATGAGTGGATAATGATATAAGGAATAGGATATAAGATAAAATTATTTGGTGAGGTAAATATCAATTATTCAGCTGTCCAAATTATTCATTATGTTAGAGAAAATAAAAAATCCATCATTACTGTGAGATATCATCCATGAACATTAAAGAATGAAAATATGAGCAGAGAGAGATATATATAGAGAGATATATAGAGAGGGATAGGGGGAAAATTATGCATATTATTTGTTGAATATCATAGATGATGAAGAAGAAAAGTTTAGAAGTTCATCCAATGTTTATCGATCATAAAGGTCCATGAAAAATTAGATAACCCCTGTGATTGTTATAAATAAGTAGAAGCCTTAAATATTTATTTGTGTTTGAGTGAGTTTATAAAATGAAATTATTTTTTGTGGAGACTCAAGGTTTCAAGGTTATAATACTTCAAAGTAAGAAGAGGAAGTCAGCTATTATAAAGTAAGAACTAGTTGGTGATAGTGTATGAATATAATCAGCTGGTGATTTCGGGTAACCTGATTAGTTCTCAGAATACAACTTCAATGATATAAATTTACTTATCATAAATGTGATGTAGTGTGTGGTTTGGATAAAAATCACCACACACTAGGCAGAAAGACATCCACATTATAAGAAAACATTATTAAAAAATTCAAGTATTCATTATTAATTACTTTCAAGTTTATCATTCCTTTATTTAGAACCTATTAACATTACTATAACCTGTACATATTTTGAAAAGAATATATTATGTTGGGGAAAAATCTTCCAACTCTGATCCATCCCCTCACAGTGATGTTTGACTAGTTCTAGTGGAACAACAATTGTTATCAAATATACAATTCAATATATTTTTAGATTTTGAATATTTGAATATATGAAGTTTTTTGTTTCTTATCAACACAGTTATAACATTAAAATTTATAGAATTATCATTTATTATTGATTATAATCCTATCCCTTCTATGTATCTAAAGAGTGTAAGTATGAAATATATGAAAAAATGAATAATACATCTATAATAAGTAAATATTAATAAATAGTTTCTTATATATATTATAATAAAGTTGAAATGAATGTTTTTATGAATATAAATGATCTATGGGAGAAATAAACTAGTGAGAAGAATGATATCCTTTCTACCTATCAATTTTCAAATCATTCATGTTATCCTGAAGAAACTGATGTTTCGGGTCATCATTTTCCCTTTGATGAACTAAGCACAAGTGGGGAAGATCACGACCCAAATGAATTACATAATTATTTATATATTATAATAAAAAATTGATATAAAAATTTCCATAAAAAATGGAACATATATTTGTTGACAATTCAATAAATTTTAAGGGGAAATTTATATAAATAAATGTTTTTGTGGAAGAAATAACACTTTCCTTTCATGAAAATATTTCAGGTTAAAAAATATCACCCATGAAGGGGAGGCCAAATGTCAAGCTGTTGGATAAAATGATGCATTTTAATTAAAAATTCGGAAATATTTTCTTCATATGTATTTTAGAGTGGTAATTCCATTTAAATCCTAGATAATAGGATTCATTCATTATAAGAAAATAACAAGGCTACTCTTCATATCAATAATCATTAAAAGGAAGTCATATCTAGGAGTATAAAAGGGATTTCCAATTTAATTCATTAGATATGAAAATTTCCGGAAAAATTTTAAAATCATGTTGTGGTGATCAAGAATGAGTGTGAATAAAAAATATAGTCAGTGAAGGATGAAATTTTTTTCTTCAATATGATGTTTCCTAATATGAAATTCAAATAATAAAATAAAAAATTTACACAAGTTGTGTACATAAAAATTATTATAATGAAATCCACTTCCCTGCAAATTTCATATGATGACAATTTCTCTAAATTTCTTTAATATTTTGGAATAAGGAGAGTTATTTTTTTAGAGACAAAACTAACACCATATCAAAGAAAAAAGTGTCCTTTTATCTAGAATACTTCAATTGTGCTAACTCAGTTTTCCTGAAAACCGAAAGTCATAAATGAAAATCTAGACAAATATAGATTAAAAAAATCACAATAAACTCAAAAATACATCCAATGTATTCATGATCAAGATAAGTGGTTACACAATATAATATAAATTAGAGGAGTGAAACTAAAAAATATCCACATAAATAATATTTCTAGATGTGCAATACTTCACACATGGTGGGTCAGTGGAATCAAAGTTAAAATTTTAACTGTATAATAGTTAAAATGTCACGTAAGATATTCATAGGGTTAAAAATATTTACTAAAGAAATCATATTACTACTTTAAAAATATGGATGGTTTTTTTGAGTATATTAAATTTATGTTTTATGATATGTATATTTTATCTCTTTGTAAATATGTGTTATTTCTATGTGATGTACATAGAAGGAAAATTAATTCTCATGATGATTAATTTTTATGTAAAACAAAAATATCCTAATGATAGTGATTGATACATGATTCATGCAGATGAAAATGATGGGATTTTTTTGAGAAGATTAGCTATGAACCAAGGAGAATAGGGCCACATGATAAGAGTTTATTCATGTGTGCATACTGTCCTGGAATGAAGATGTGAATATTTTTGAGAAGCATAAAGACTATGATAAGCTAAATCAAAAAGAGAAATAATTTATAAGAATATTGATAAGATGATGGTGTGAATATTTTTGTATTTTAAATATGAATATTTTAACATAATTATAAAGATGAAAAATGATATGGGTTTTGTTATTAGAAATCTGTATGACCATTTTAATTGAGGATCTTAGATATTTTTGGAAAATTAGTTGAGATAGTCAGTTAGAAAAAAACATGCTACGATCATGGGGAATAATTGATAATTAATTGATATAAAGATAATGGGGGAAATAAACTTTTTTTATAATATTTAGATGAAAATGGTGTCATATATCATGGGAATTCTATATTCAAAGTATATAAAATAATTAGGTGATCTTTCTAGATGGAGATGTTATAAAGGGGAAGAAGTATAAGAAAAAGGCTAGAGGGAGAGAGAATAATGCTGATACTATCCATACTATTCAATGTGTCAATGAATAGAAGATATCCAATGATTATATAAGAGGTCGTTGTAAATAATTTATGTTTATGAATACGTTAAGAGATAGAGAGACCATAGAATATTTCAATGAAAATAATTGAGAATGAAAGCCAATTATTATCTACCACAAGTACCATAGAAATGTGAGAAAAAACATATTATTGTTTCATAGAAGAGGTAGAATTTACTATTTCTAAAAACTTGAGATTCTTATCAAAATAATTTAGTTCTCTAGAGACTCATGTAGTCCTATTGATCACATTTTTAATGATTATTCCAAATAAGATTATTATTGATGTATACATGGTTGGTGCCAAAGTTTAAAGATAGAAGGTATTCTTTTACATGTAAATAGGTTGGTACAAGGAATATAGGTTCAATGATATACCTGTTCTTTTTATTTATCATGATAATTAAAGTGAAATATTTTTTGAGTATAATAAAAACCACCATACAATGTGGAAGTAGTCATCCAAATTAGAGTCAAACATTGGTAAAAAATTCATGTGTTCCATGATGATTAATTTACACCATGTCAATGTATCCATTTAAATACGGTAAGAAAAAAATTGAGTGACATCCATATACCATAATCATTGTAGAGGTATGAAATAAAAGAAATAATTTTTAAAACACTATCCATAATGACTCAAACCATATAAGTGTGGTTTAAAAAATGATAGTGTAACAGAAGCATCTGATGAAATAATTAAATATTTGGATACCAGAGAAGGTTATCTTAAAATAAGGAAATAATGGAGTAGATGTTTTATAAATGAGTAAACAATATTTTAGAAAATATTTCTCTAATAAAAACATTTTAGAGGAAGTCTCTATTGTAATAATTTTTTTTATCACATGTAAAGACTAATAATTCTTCATGAGGATAATCAAAATTAGTGTTTGATAAAGGCCCCGAATGAAGTACTTATTATTTCATGGAATCAAAAAATAGATATATATTTTCAAGGGAAATAGATAATAATTTCTTTTTAATTAAATGGGGTTTCCATATAAAATTTAATTAAGGATCCATGGTTATTCGAATAAAATAATGGATTGTGTGAAAAGGATGCTCAAAAAATAATTTATAGATAAAGATAAAACCATTCCCTAAATGGAATGATTTGAAATTATTTGAGTATTATCAGAAAAATTAGTTCATAAGAAGTTAAAGTTATAAAAATTAGACTCCATGATATCTTTTGTTAATGTAGACATATAAGATTAACTTATCCTTAAACAGTGAGATGTATTTCTTAGGAAATTACTAGACTCACCAAGACCCCTCTTAGGTTGTCGATAAGCCATGTGTACCACCCTATACCACCCTCTAACAACACAGGGGAGAAATATGAGCACCAAAAAAACATAATCAAATATGACCGACCAAATACTATAATAACCTGTATAAAATATTCAACATAATATAGAAAATATAATTAGTAATTGAAAACAATATAAGTGAACAATTGTACTATATAATAAAGGATGCCTCTAAATATACTTAACAATTATATTTACTATAGTTATACTTAATTAATGACCAATACACATGGATACACCACATTGTATAACATACATAAATAATATGAAATATCACCTCCACACCGAATAAAATATTGATAAGAATCACAAAGTGGAAAAATGTACCATGAATATATAAGAAGGTCCCATTCATCAAATTATACCACCGATTACCCCTATTAATCTTTAATAATATATATATATGAATAGATCAAGTGCATCAATAACTATGCCCATTTTTGACCTAAACATCGATTTCATAGAGAAAACATGTGTGGGAACAAGGCCCATGAGGTGTTGCACTATGAAGGTTAACAAACATCTGGCTATTTTAGTGATCTTACCACACATGTAATCATATATATTAATTTTTGAAACTATAACCACCATGAATACAATATTGTTATGAATACAATATACATATCTTCACATTCTATGTAGAAAATAATATAATAGAAAACTCATATGACCAAAATTGTCTCATGGAAACTAAATAACGATGAATACTTTAAATACCCTAGTACATGATATTATTAGAATAATATTCTATGTGATTTGATATCAATTAATTCTAGTCATGTTCTACCTTCACTCATCTAGTTTGAGGTTAACATACATGAAATGTTTATTAGGGTACATGGTTTGAATGGATTCAATGTATATAAGTTAATCCAATAAGAACATAAGGAAATTAAATTTTATTATTACATAGATTATAATAAATATCGAGAAATGCGTGAAAATTGGATCTAATAGGGAATAAGGTGATTACTCTTCAAACAGACACACCAAGTCACCTATCTAGATATACACATTGTTTGTATGAGATAAATGACATGTAAGTATTATACGGACACATGGTGTGTAAAAAGTATACACATTGATCTACATGATTTGTTATACATGTAATGTGTCCTGGAAACATGTGAATTATTGGTCCACATTTCTAACATTTTATATATATAGTTATAAGATGAAGTGAACAATTTAGATTCACATGGTGTGTGAATTAATGTAACATGACATGTTATATTTAAAATCTTGGACAACCTTACACCACCATGTCAATTCAACTTGATAATATTATCTTAGGTGCACTTGTCATGTGGCATTAAATATATTTTATAATCAATAAATGGATAAATACTTGATGAGTGATCTGAGGCATCATGGCATATAGTCGTGATAGTTTGGGAATTTCTAATTATTCACGTGATTGAATTTTAAACAGTGACCACCGTTATTTCCTTCAAATCCAAGAGTGCCTCCACTGTAGAAAAAACGTATTTTTTTCATAACATTGTTCACTCTTAATTAGAGTTATTTTTTACTAACCATCATAAGTTGGTCCATTTCCATCCAACTCTTTGACAGAGAATGCATGAAATATGTCACATCATCACTATCATGCACATGAACCCTTGATTCTTCAGCTATCATTCATTATAGAACTAGGAATGTATGAATTAACTCATGTGTGAAGAACCATTAAATAATAATCAAGAAGGAGGTAGTTTTATGGACACTCGACCACCCCAGTAAAAGCTCACATCTAGTTTCATTGAAGAACATTGGTATGAGATATGACTACAAAAATGTTTATGGTGGAAAAATCCCAATGGAAGAGGAATATTTTCTTATTATTTTATATATCAAAGAAATAAATGTTTATCCATATTCTATAAACATTAAACGACATTGTCAAATTTAGTTAGGTAAAAAATCTATGGAACAATATTTATGAAAAATCCTTTATTAACCTTGAAGATTCATAACGATGTTAATTCAATTCTCAAAGTGTTAATTTACTAAAAAACTAGTTCACATGAAACAAATAACATAATTAATGTTTAATATCATTTTGTTTTTAAAAATTGTAATATATATTAATTTTATGATGTGACCAAATATTTTGTTCTTACAAATGTTCTATTCATTTTTATTAAACCTCATTACATGTTGTTTTTAAAATTATTTATCGAATTATTTATAACTAAAAAAATTTAATAAGTTGAATTATAAATTTTAAATTAATTGTGTGACATGTGATGTAATTATTTTTTATGAATAATAACATATTTTCAAAACACTATTCCTTTTTAAAAAACAAAATCAACACAACCTTCCATTCCATAATTAGATCTCAAAAACATCTTTTGATGATAAGAAATTTTGAATAAAAATAATTTTCTTCCATTAAAAAAAATGGTTCTAATGGAAATACATTAATTTAATTTCTATTTTTTTTAAATTTCTCTTAAAAAATGTTTTGAATGGAATAACCCTTAAATATTAATTTAAAGGAAAAATATCCCACAAAAAATATTTCTTAATCAATGTCACATTTTATATCAAATAACTTATTTTTTGAATTTAATAATAATAAATATTTGAAAAATTCATCATTTTTTCCATAATCAAATAATTTTTAAATATTTTATTATGCAATTATTTAATTTATTTTTCCATATAATAAACTTGTAGTGTTATATTATTTTATCATAGAGAGAGTGAGAGATCAATTTCATGATGTATCTGGCCGAGTAAAAATAATAAGATACCCCAACTCACTAAAAATTTATCCATATGTTAGCGATCATTCTTTGATCTCATTCCACCATTAACACCACCATTGAGAAAAACCACCTTTATTATATATATAAAAGGAATGAATATTTTCTAAAAGAGATTACACTAATGGAAAAGGATATATTTCCAAATTTATTAGATATGATAACAAAAGTATTATTTATTCCCCTAATTCTCATGTTAAAGTTTCCAATATACCCCCCATAACTCCATGGATGATATATTACCATTAAATCTAGTTAACAATATAACAAATTCATCCACCAGAAAAACACATAGCATTCCATTTCATATACTGTAATATTCAATTTCAATTTCAGCACCATTTCACCACCCACAACATAATGTGATGGTGATAATAATAATAATGTCCTTAAATATAAATACATGAAAATACTTGGGTTGTGGCTCTACACCCAATCAAATATGTATAACCGTAAGAGGAGAATAAATATAGTTTAGATACATACATGGTGTTGGAATTTACATCCAAGATATAATTTAGGATATATTATTAATTATTTTCATAGAATAATTAATTAATTAATTAATACTAATTAATTATTCCAAAATAATAAAGTATATTTTTAAATTTAAAAAATTAGCCCATGGGTAAACACGAAATCTAAAGAAAAACTAAAAATAATAAAATTTTTCTAAGGTCATTTTATATAGAGAGATAACCATTTATACTTTTTTGGGACCATGGACTTTGAACTCAAAAACAACATAAGTCTTAACATGGAAAAATGTTGTTCACAACTTCCTCCCCACATTTAAAATGGTTCATAATAAAAATATAATTTTTAAATGAGATCCTTGTAACACATTATCATATTGAAAATATCCCATATATCCATATTCATAATCCATATTTGTTTTTCCAAATATTAGGTAACTTTGATTCATCATTTTTATAAGGAAAATAATCTTTCACCAGACACTATAGAACTTTATCCCTGGATCTCCAACTAAGTTAGAAGCACAATCGACTCTAACTTTTCTTGAAGAATCATTTTAGAGTGTTATATGATTAATTTAACAATGTATCATCAAGCTTCAACACCCAAACAATTTTCTCATCCAAATTGTATTCATATTTTTCTGAAAAATGAAACCATAGACCACCATTATCTACTAAAAAATGGTTCGTTTCCAAGGATACCTCCTATGAGAATGTTTTTCTTCAAAAATAAAACATAATTATAAATGAATGTTACATGGAAATTGTCTACCAATATTAGATTAAACAAATTGATGTCGAAATATATGAAATATATTATCTCTTAAAGAGATGTTATGTCACATATTCCCCATTGTCCATTTCAACATTACAACACCTTTAGTAGAAAAGGCATATGAACCAAAACTATAAGAAAACAACCTATAGAAACCCTAAATTTTAGACTCTTTAAAAGTTAAACCTGATTTTTTTAAATCCCAAATACGTGTTTTCAATCCACAAAAACATTTTTCATCATTTTCTATATTTTCTAATTCAAATATGGATAAGTTCAGAAAAACCTCCCCAAGCTCTTCAAGATATCCATCAACTTAATTCTACTCATATATGACCTATTCTTCCATAAACCAATTTGTATGGTCCTGACTAATTATAAAACAATACTATGTCATCTATAGAACATAGTGTAACACCCTCTAATATAGAGTGACTAAAAAATAACCCATAACGATACACCATCCATCACAAAGCTTGATTTTAAGAATATTTGGAACATCTAAATATTACTCAAGACATACCCCATTGAGGAATATACTGTAATGGGAAGATCATAACAAATGATGATACAAATGGTTCATTATCAATACCACATTATAATCCTATAAAATATATCATCCTCTATCAAGGTTAATGTAAATTAATAAATTGGTTTGGGTGATATATGGTTTCCACTAGTAGATATTCAATAGTTGGCATTGTTATATCTAGGGGTTCCACTAGAACTACTACCTTCATAACAAATGACTTAGGATAATTTGTTGTTTTTGTGTTGATATGAATTAGTGTACATAGAGATATTAAATGAATCATTCCAAATAACACACCAAAAATAAATTTTTCTTAGTTGTCTATTTCTTCCATTAATCCATATCTCTGATATTTTCATTACACATTCCACAAGAATTATCAGGGTTTTGTATTAGTATGGATGGATTGAAGAGGTTTTCACCACTAGATTATTTCACCCCACATTCTCCCAAACTAATATTCCTATTATAATATGATACCATTCCTAAAATAGGAAGTACACTGGTCTCAACATTAGATTTAACTTAGAGTCTTGTATATGGCCCACAATTAGATATATCTTGGGAAATCTCTAGCTTTTTCCCAATATTATTGGGATTCTATGCTAAAAAAATGTCATCTTGAAATTTTTGATCCTTGATACCATATTAGGTGTATATATATAAGGGAATAAACCCTCCCCCAATCCATTTTTACATGAATTGCATCAAACTATAGAGGTTGAACAAAACTGCTACAAATCATGTCTATAAAGTACCTATGGAGTCCAAAGATCCTAATCCAATACTCCAACTTAGTCATGATACTCTATAATGGGTCTAATATCTCTTGAAATCAATGAATTTTTATGTCACTAAATAGAACCACACAATTAATATGGGATCAAACTCCAAACACAATAGAGAAGTTCTATCATTGTATTGAGATAAATTTCTTCCACAATCGGATCACAATAGTGTAAGGAAACAAAGGGAAAAATCAATATCTTCTTAATTTATGTATATGACTAATATAATGAATGAATCAAAGTAAAAAAAACATATATAAAAAGATTATTAGGTGAATCTTAGTATTTAGTAACCCTTTTTGATGGATATCACATAGAATATTCTACTAAGGAATTTCAAATTTTGACTCTATAAGAACCCCTATATACTGTATAATAAGGTCTTTACTAAGCATAAAGGGGAATATAATATGACCCTTCTCATATTAAAAGATGTATTTAAACAAATTAATTAAAATAAATGTATTTTAATTAATCATATAATATATTGAGAGACTCATGAATTGGAATTGTTTCTCACAATCCCACCTCTAAAAAAACAATTCCCATATATGGGTGGAATTGGTTATTTGATGGTATAACCAAACAACATTCCAAACATATGAAGGTGATCTGAAAAAATTGTAATTTGAAAATTATGATATTATACTATATGATTTATAAACTAGCATGACTGTACCCAAATATTCATTACTTTGTGTTTTGAGTTAATCTATAAATTATCAGATTCTATGTGAAAGGATACATTGATCATCATAACAAGACTATGTTTTATAATTTTTTTAATTAATCTAAACAATACTAGACACCAATGATGAATTTAGAAAAATGAACCTTACAATACTATAAAACCGTACACTCAAACCCTATAACATAAACTACTCTCATACTATTTAGACCTGACCTGACCCATCATGACTAGTCCTTGGCCAACAAGCCAAGTATACCACCACAAATTGGTCTCCAACAGATCAGGGGCAGGTGAATAGTACTAAGAAGGAATAATTATAGTGAGATTACTAAGTATATAAAAATTTCAATAAATGTGAATTATAATAAACAAAACATAATCTATAATTAACATTAAGATAAATGAACAACTAAACTGTATATCAAACAATACATGAGGGATGACTACACAATGATAATCAATATGGGTAGGACCTATGAACGATCAATAAACAAGACTAAAATACACTATAAAATAGGCATAAAAAATAAGGAATTTCGTATCCTATCTATAGGGACTCTATATAAGAACTACTTAGTGACATTGTGTACTTATAACTCTTATCAAGGGCCTTCCATTAGCAGTTGACATTTCCAAGTATAGCCATAGGTATCTACGCATTCTATCCACATGAACATGTACAAATCCTTGGTCATGAAAACCACTTTGGAAATAATCATCAACTACATATACACAAAACTTGTGGGAACATGGAATGTATAGGTGTGTGTAAAAATTTATCCATTACAACAGTCCAAAAAAAATTGAAACATAAAATATCCTGTTATCTAAAAAGCCTCTATTTCAAGAGTGTTACTATATAACAAAAAAACCCATATATATTTTATAAAAGTGAAATAAAAGGACATTGGGAAATATCTTATAGCCACATATCAGCTCTCTAATGAATCAAAATATTTATGTTTATGGTGTTAAATAAGTGATAGAAATTCCTGATGCATCCAATGTCTATATCCCAACTATAGGTCACTCCATAGTGGTGTTCAAGGATAATATTGAGAATCCTTAAATCATTACATATTAAATGTTCGAAGATCGATTGTTGAAGGAAACTAATATCATTATATAATTAAATTTATCTAAAATATTCAACATCATAAGACCCTCACATCATCACTATATAAATTAGGAGTGAGACTACAAGAATTCCACAACAAAGATCTATATTTTCCAAATAATAGAAAGAAATATAAAGAACCAAGATAACTGAAGAAACTAGTAAAATAGAAGTAACTTGAATTTATCCACTTTATAAAATCCACTAATACTAGCTAATTTAGGACCCATATCCTAATAAAATACACCACTATCTAGATAGTAACCAACCACTATCGGTGAAACCACCTTTTTCTTGTGTAGTTTATATCATCTAAGAGGCTAACAGACTCCATGAGTAGAGGACCCATACCCCATACCTCTAAGTGGGATACATACTCAAGTATATCCATATATGACATGTTCCCTAGATATCAATTTTATTTAAGAGGGTTACAACCCCATTAATGAACTAGTCAACTATGCACACACATTATCATCTTTAAGAAGTGAAAAAATGTAAACTCTTTGACTATACACCTCATATGATTAGGATATATATACGATCACTTTATTTATAGAAAATAAAATAGAATTAACTTCTCGTATGTTAAAAAAATTTATCTTGACTGAGAAATCATGAATAATATGATTTTTTTAATTATGAGGTGTTCTTAGTAGAATACATGGAATGTAAGGATACTAGGAAAGATTATTAATGTTATATTGCCACTAAACTTGTGTAATGTCAATATATAATGTGTTTCTACTAGGGTATATGATGTGTATAGATTAAATAGACAAGAGTTAAACCATCATACATATATGGAAATTTCGTGTTATTCTTACACATATGAAAAAATATCTTTAGAAGTACATGAAGTTTATAGGTACATTGGAAGAAGGTGTGTACTCTAGATACATAATGAGTCAGTTCACTGACTATACATAACTCTTGTGTGGGAAACACAACATGTAAGTATTATTTGTTAATTATACATGTATATCCTATACTATTTAATCCCATCATTCCATTATTCATTGTTTTATTGAAGTAAATACATAGTGAGTGGTTCAAATCTTAGGACATGGCTTTAACTCAGTCACACGTAGAAGAAAATGATTTTGAGTTATGTGTTAGGTGACCTGAAGGTAGATAGTACATGAAATTTTCAATGGCATGTAATATGATTTATGCTATGTTTGAGGCACATGAAAATATTAGAAGGGGAATATATACCAAATGTAATGTTGGAAGAAATGAATATTTAAATGTAAAAATAATCATCTGGGGTTTGGATTTAAATTATTGTAAAATAAAATGTTCATGATGTAAAAGTATTAATTTACGTTAATTATGCACTATGACCACTATTTTTCTCATCGTATACTACTACATATCCACTATAGGTCAATATTTTTTCTCTCTCAACTTCATTCACAACTTTTCAAAGCTATTGTTTAGCCATATATCTTCAACAAGCCTATTAACATCTTACGATTCATCAAACTATGGATGAAAATGTTGAATAATTGATGCCACATGTCCAAACCAATGATTATCTAGTTTTCCTTTATATTAGAATCCTTAAAGTATACTCAAACTTTAGTATTATTAAATGGAGAGGAATAATCAATACGTTTGTGGATGGAGGGATACTCGACTGGAAATGATTTTCTCAAATTAAAATTCATTGAGGAATAAATGTATAATAATAAAATAAAGTGATTGCTAATAGTGGAAAACACCAAATGGGAAATTAATATTCGATTATTGTTTTAGTAATAATGTAATTAATTTTTTATAAACAATGGAAAAAAATTCTCCAATATGAAAAGACTATGTCAGATAAATATTCCTCGAAGAAACATTAAGAAAATATAAGATTAACATGTAGGATTCATCAAAATTTTAAAACCATGCTAATATTATTTATTATTAAAATAATAACTATCAGAATAAAATCATAAAATAATTTATGTTTAATATAATATATTCTTGAGATAATAATATATTAAATTTTATAACCTGATCTAATATTAGTTCGTTAGAAATTTTGAACTATTTTACAATCAAAATACATTCTATTTTGAACATAAAATTATTCATCAAAGAAATTATAATTTTAACAATATATATGATTTGAATTATAAAAGGTCAATTAATTGTGTGAAATGGGATGAAATTCATTTTTAAAGAAAATAAGACGTTTTTAATACCCTAACCATTTGAATTAAAAAAATAAGCACCACCTTTAATTCCTTAATCACATTTGGTAATATTATTTTATGAATAATGAATTTCAAATAAAAAATATTTCGTCTAATTTAATAAAAATTATTTAAAATGTAAATACATTATATAAGTTTCATTTTTTTATAATTTCGTATAAAATATCATGAAATAAAATCACCCTAAAATTATAATTTAAAAGAAAAACATTCTACAAAAATATTTCTTATTCCATGTGATTTTTTATCAAATAATTAATATATATAATATAAATAATAATAATTATTTGAATAAGTCCCCATATTTTCCATAATCAAATAATTTTCCAAATAGTTGATTATCCTTTTATTCAATTCATTTTCCAATATAGTCTACAAGAAGAAAAAAACCGATATTAGAGAGAGGGAGATATATATATACCAACATCATGAAGAATGAATTGAATTGAAAATAATAATATTTGATAAATCATTGGTGAATTTTCCATTTCATCCAGAATATTTCTTGATCTATGTTCATTGGTGAGACCACTACTTGGATGAATTTATTTATTTGTAGAAAGAAAAGGGATAAATTTACTCTTATAAGGCTTATGAAAATGGAATGAGAGAGAGAGAGGTAGGATTTTTTATAATATTTCAACAATGAAATGTATTTTATATGGGATAAAATATATTATTTATTTCCATAACTCCCATCATATCCATTATAACTCCATGAATTAAATATATATATTAAATTTGGTAAACCATTTAAAAATATTTATCTGAAAAACATATCTAACATTCCATATTTATGCCACATAGTGTTCAGTTTCCAGGTCACCACCATATCTTCACATAAAATATAATAATAAAGACCCAAGCATGTAATTTATACCTTTCATTGGGATAAAAAATCATTTTTTGACTCAATCATGGAGAGTATTGTCTATGAGTTCCTATTTAAGAGATATTAATTTTTTTTCTCAGGTAATTAAGATTTATATTTTAATAAGTATTATTTATTCACCAATAATAATTTATCTTTGAAAATAAAAAACATTAACAATGGGAAAACACCACATTAGTATATTAATGGAATAACCGAATAATATTTCTAACGTCATTTGAAAGGGTTAATTTTTTTACCCTTTTAGGGCGCATATATATAGTAATAAAATTTAAGCTAAGCCTTGACTAAAAAAATATAGGTTACTAGATCTCATTTATAAATATTATGAATATTTTTGTTGATTAAATAATACACTTTATAGACTAAATCAATAACCAAGTTCTTTGTGTTTTAGGATTGACCACTTTTGAAAAAAGTTTGGACTCTAATGTGGATTTTATCGGTATCACATCCTCGAGGATGGTAATGTTTCCATGTGTTTGGACAAGTTTAAAGTGGTGGTAATAGTGGTTTTGGGGTGGTCTATGATGTGAAAATATTGATGATTTAAATATAGAAGATGATACATTGCTTATTATATTTTTACAGGGGTTGAGGAGTGCCATATCAGCCTTGGGTTCCATATATGGTTGTTCGAATTTTGAAATTTAATTTCTCATTAAGATATTTTTTATTCTTGGAATATATTGATGTTTTTATTATTATAAATGGTTACTAGTTTGTAGATATAATGGTTCCCACTCAGCCAAGAAAATTGGCTTATTCTTAAACAAATAAATGGATCAGAAGGAGGTTATTGAGTTTATTATAATATATTTATGTATAATGAGTGTGAGAAAAAGTTTATATTTCCTATTTATGTATATGGTATAATATTTTGAGTCTCAAATGAATATAACTGCAAGGAATTCCATAAAATCATGTTTTCTTATTTTAAATCATAATTATTGGAGAGTAAAAATTTTCTATGGTTTTTAATTGATACATGGAAAACAAAAGAATTTAATTTCACAATAAAAATGTGCCCAAGGTTGTGGTAAAACGATTTGTAGAAGAGGAAAGATAATATATGATTAAAATGATTTATGCATGGTTGAAATTGTTAATGGATGATTAAAAAAATAGAATCTGCATTATGATGTATGATCAAATCCTATAAAACCTATTATATATGAAAATATCATGACCCAAAATTATGATTTCTACATTTTGAGTGAAATGATATCAATATAATTCAAAATTATGAATAAATGATGAGGTGAAGGGGATAATTAAATATATCCAAGGAATGCTGGATTTTGGAATTGAATATAATGAATTCAGACAAAAAGAGTCTTGGGGTTTAATAAATCCCAATAGGATCACATAGTGACATTGGGGGGATGAATATGTGTGAAATTTTAAAGAAATTTGTTCATCCATTTAAATTACCATATGAAAATTTAAACCCATATTATTGGATTAGATAATATATGGACCTGATTATGATTTACCTAAAAAAATGTATACTTTATACAATACTAAAAGTAAAAATCACATCAATGAATATGTTTAAATTTTTTTTGAGCAATGTTGGATTCTTCTTCCTCCTATGTTTGGGTCTAGTGTGTGATACTATTTTCTATGATATTACATACATGAGAAAATAAGATATCTTCAAAAAAATAACATACTATATTCCAACAGGTTTTTAATACTTGTTTTCACCAATTTACTTTATCCCAGTAGATTTATTACAGAGTCTCCCACTAGTTTACAATTGGACATTTCAATAAACTCCTGGACATTCTCTTTAAGGCATTGACGATGTCACTATATAAACAATAGTAAGATCTTATTCCACTATAATAGTTATTCAAGAACAAACCTATCTTATGAAACTGTGTTGTTGTATTTTAGCAATGTATTGTTTTCAACAATACATAATATTGTTATTTAAAGGGGGAGAGTATTTAAAATAATACTCTGTATCTTTATAATAATTTTGATGCTCACAAATACCCTTAATTATTTTCTATTTATTTTATTTATTATTTTGTAGGACTTTATTAATTTATTTTACTCTTTAAATAATAAGAATTTTTTACTTTTTCAGAATCTGCTTTAAGCACGTCTTGGAATCATTGTTAATACCTTAATTGTTCAGAATCGGCTTTAACCACATCCTGGAATCATTGTTCATACCCTACATGGATAAATGCAGCGTAAGGTTGAATATCATGACACCTTTTGAGATAAGAGAAAAGTATGGTTAAACAACCATACGTTATCAACAACGTATGGAAGTAGAACCTTACATTAGGAAGGAACCTTATGTTTTGGTTATCAGAAAAGTATAGAAGGAGAATCGTACATAGGTACTAAACGTTACGTTTTTTTCTCAAAATATGGTTCATCAACCATACTTATGTGAACAACCATACGTTCTTGGAAAAGTATGAATTAAGTAAAAGTATGGATCTTTTACCACACGTTTGAGATTTGAAGAAAAAGTTTGGATGATCAACCCTACGTTTATGATCAACCTTATGTTATGAACCTTACGTTTGAAGACTATGTTATCAACCCTACGTTTGGAGGCCACTTCATCAACCTCGCGTTTTGCGTCAGAATGTTTTTGAAAGACGATAGTTTTATGCAACGGTCAGCAAGCTGATTATTGGGTGGATTTCAATCCGGATTTAAAGTCATTTTTAAAAGTACGAATTTTACTAATTCAAAGCTGTTTTATCAGTATATTAAAGATTGAATTAAAAGGAGCTTTTTATGAAGAGTCTTCATGAAAATTACGACTACTCTGTACGTTCAAATTTTTGAATATCGCGAATCAGAAGGCGACTTTTATGGATCTAAATTTGCAGAATATATGCTAAACTTTAATATATATGTTCTCCCTGAAAAACACCATATACATGAGGGTGGTGATCAATCTTTTATTTTTTAAAATAGAAGGTGAAAGACAGGGACTGCAAAAAATCATGTTGATCTGCTGATTAAAAAAAAGGAGCATCAAAGATCTGTTCATTTAAAGAAGAAGGAACTTGATAGAAGATTCACTTGTTCTGCCTCGAATATCAACTGTGGATCTACTACTGCTAATGTTGTGATCTATATCTTTATATCTATTGCAACTGGATCGACTCAGAACTTCTTCGACATAAAAATTAATATTTCTAGAGACAACGATCCATCTGCTGTCAATTGCATTCTGTTGCAATTGTGGAGATCATACGGAAAAGATTCTTTCTGAAATTATTTTTATTTTTGAGTAACCAGCTTCTCGTACTAAGATGAGTAGGTTTGTGTTTGAACCAGAAGGCTTTGTTTTGCCTTGTATTGGAAAGTTTTCAACTGCCTGTATTCAGTTGTGGACCGGTCTGTTGAAACGAGGATTAGATAGTGAAAATCATCAAGCTCGTGGAGTTGAGCGTTGGTGGAGTGGACTAGGGGCCTTCTATTCCCTGAACCACTATACATAATTGTGTCCCTGATTTTATTTATTTCCATTGTATGACCAAATCTGATAAAGCAAAGAGGACATAACTCGTTCAATCGGAGAGTTAATGAAAAAATTAAAGACACAATTCACCCCCTCTTCCATATAATCTGTATATTCATGATCCAAAAATTTGTATCATAGGAGGTGCTTCTGATAGAGCCTTAGCACAATAGAAGAATTTAAATATTATAATAGAGCATCATGACATATACAAGAGAAGGGATGTCAATGGTCAGAGAACCATATTTCAATGGAGAAAACTATGGCTGGTAGAAATCGCGCATGATAATATATAAAAAAAACCCCGGATATAAAGTCAATTCAAAGATTCTGAATCCTTATAAAATTCCTGAAAATCCTGAGACATGGAGTGATGCTAAAGAGGAAAAGTATGATATGAATTCGGAGGCTATGAATGAAATCATCTGTAGTCTAGGACCAGATGAATTTAACAGAGCATATGAGATGTGGCAGAAATAGCTGTGGAATATGGAGGAACAAACAATATGAGACAAATGAGATATGCAACTTTAAAACTGATATTTGATACTTTCAGAATGTTTAAAGGAGAAAGAATTTCCCAAATGAATTGGAGATTGACACAAATTGTCAATAATATAACAGCTCTAGGAGAACATATCAAGCATGCTGATCAAGCATTAAAAGTACTGAGGGTACTTCCTACTGGATGGAATGGTATCTCTGCTGCAATCAGACAATCAACACCTGTAAAAAAAACTAACCATGAGAGAGCTGATTGGTACACTGATGATGTATGAAGCTGAAATGCAAGATGAGGCAAATGAGCATAAATTATAAATCAAAAAGATGATACTTCCTTGAGAGAAACTTCATAACAAAAAATAGAATGCCGAAGAACAGAGAAGTCAAAGCTAAATCAGAGAGCTCTGACTCATCAAACTCAGATGAAGAACTGGCTCAGCTAGCCAAGAAATTTAGAAAGTTCTACAACAAGAAAAAAGGATTCAAAAAATCTTTTAATAAAGATGATAAGGAAGTAAGATGCTATAAATTAAAGAAGATGGGGCCTATCAAACCAGATTTCCCACAATTGTAGGAAGCAAAGAAGAAGAAATTCTTCCAAAGAAATGACTATGAGCAGAAAGACAAGAAAGCCATGAAAGCCACTTGGAGTGTATCTGAAGACTCCAGTAGCTCTCCTAGATCAAACTCAGAGAAATAATAAGTCAATCTAAAAGCAAACATGTGTTTCATGGCAGAAACCGATGAGGTACACTCATATTACTTCTCTAGCTCAAATAGTGAATCAAATTCTGAATCAAGCTACAAAAATGAAAAGCTTGTAGCCTACTGCAATATGCTTGAAGAAAAATATGACTCACTATTTAAGAAACATAAGTCACTAAAGAATAAACATAATTCTATTTTAGATGAAAGAGATAAAATGCTTAAACAACATAAGGAATTAACTGATAAATAAAATTCTATTAACACTAACTATATTAATTTTAAATCAATTATAAAAACACTGCAGGCCAAAGTAGAATCCTACAAACAGGCTGCATTGGTTTTTAAAAAATGAGAGAATTAATTAAATGAAATTATTGGAAAAAATTTCATTAAAAAGAAGATATTTGGAATTTTCAATAAAGGAGAAAATCCTAAGCTATATAAAAATTATTTTTTTCCAAGATCTAAAAAGGTTAATTGTAACTTTTGTGGGACAAAGAGACATATAGCTAAAAATTGATTCTTAAGAAAACCTCAAATTTGTGGTATTATGAAATTTTATGTTTCAAAAGACTTATTTGATTCATCTGATTTGAAAATAACAAAGCAAATCTTGATACCCAAATCATTGCAAGCTAACACCCTAGGACCCAACAAAATATGGGTACCAGAGAAATTTGTTTGAATGTCTTTGCAGGTAGCAGGACACAAGAGTAGAAAAGACATATGGTACATGGACATTGGCTGCTCAAGACATATGAGTGGAAACCCATTGAATTTTTCTTGACTCACTCAAAAGGAAGGAGGACTTGTCACATTTGGTGACAATGCCAAAGGGAAAATCGTTGGCATTGGAACTATTGGAGATCTAAAAACTGTCTCAGTCAACAAAGTACATTATGTACAATGATTAAAACACAATCTGATAAGTAGCTCTCAACTTTGTGATGATGGATATACTGTTGACTTTACCAATAATTTCTGTACTGTTTATTAAGATAAACTGTTTAAATTTAAAGCACCAAGAACTGGTAATGTCTATACTTTGGATTTAAATTCCTTGTGTAAACAACAAGTAAACCGCTTGACTGCTAAAGTGAATCTAGGATATGGCATAGGATATGTGGAAATTGTAATATATATGTTTTAAATAAGTTATCTAAGAAACATTTAGTTTATGATTTACCTAGTCTCAAATTTGAAAGTGACCGATTTTGTGATGCATGGCAACTTGGAAAACAACACAAATCATCCTTCAAATCTATTAATAAAGTTGCTACATCTAAACCCCTAGAACTTATTCATATAGATTTGTTTGGACCCTCAAGAGTAGCATTCTTAGCTGGTAAATTATATGTATATGTTTTAGTTGATGGCTATTCTATATTTACATGGATTTTCTTTTTTAAATTCAAAAATGAAGCTTTTAAATTATTTGAAAGTTTCTGCAAATCGATTCAAAATGAAAAAGGTTTTAGTATAATCTCACTGAGAAGTGACCATGGTGGAGAATTTGAGAATTAGGAATTTTATTCCTTTTTCTCATGCATGGGTATTAAACATACCTTCTCTGCACCAGGAACACCTCAACAGAATGGGATTGTAGAAATTAGAAATATAACAATTCAAGAAATGGCTAGAACTATGTTAAATGAATATATACTACCTATATATTTTTGGGCAGAAGCTGTGAATACACCATGCTATATAATTAATAGAGTTTTAATTAGACCTATTTTGAAAAAGACACCCTATGAACTATGGAATTACAAAAAACCTATAGTAAATTACTTTAAAGTTTTTGGATGCAAGGTTTACATCTTGAACACTAAAGATAATCTTGGTAAGTTCGATCCAAAATATGATGAAGGTATTTTTATAGGATATTCTGCTACCTCCAAAGCTTATAGAGTCTATAATAAGAATTCAAGGATTGTTGAAGAATCAGTTCATGTGAGATTTGATGAATCTGATCCATTTGAGAAAAGGACAGATCAAATGGATCAACTTGACCTTAATGATAACATGAGAATTGAGAACTTAAAGAATGATTTTGAAAATGATATAAAAGAAATTCAGTCCAGTTCAGAGGAACATGATACTGAAGAAACGTTAAATGTTTTACCTAGTCAGTCTAGAACCCTAAAGAATCACCCTTTAGAAACTGTGGTAGGTGACTTAGATACAAGAATTCAAACTAGAAGAAACTTAGGAAACCTAGTGTAATTCTCTGCCTTCCTATCTCAACCATAACCCAAGACTATAGAAGAAGCTTTAGATGATGAAATCTGGGTAATAACAATGAAAGATGAATTAAACCAGTTTAGAAGAAATGAAGTGTGGGAATTAGTGGAAAGACCTAAGAATCATCTAGTAATAGGAACCAAATGTGTCTTTAGAAATAAATTGGATGACCAAGGAATAATAACTAGAAATAAAGCAAGATTAGTAGGTAAAGGATACAATCAAGAAGAAGGAATAGATTATGATGAGATTTTTGCACATGTAGCTAGGTTAGAAGCCACTAGAATCCTTTTAGCCTAAGCATCTTATATGAATTCTAAATTATTTTAGATAGATGTTAAATCTTCCTTTTTAAATTGTTATTTAATGGAGGACGTTTATGTTGAGCAACCTCATGGTTTTGAAAATTCTCCAAAACCAGATTCTGTTTTTAATCTTACTAAAACTCTTTATGGCCTTAAGCAAGCACCAAGAGCTTGGTATGAAAGATTAAGTTCTTTTATTTTGAAAAATGATTTTACTTTTGGAATGACAGACCAACACTCTTTAGAAAAACTGTAAAAAATAATTTTCTAAATTTATGTTGATGATGTAATTTTTGGATCAACTAATAAAACCCTTTGTCATGAGATCTCAATGTTAATGAAAAAAGAATTTGAAATGAGTACGATGGGAGAACTAAATTTCTTCTTAGGAATTCAAATTTATCAACAACATTTTGAGAATGTTTTGAATCAATGCAAATACATTATTGATTTAAATAAGAAATTTGGACATGAAAACAACAAGACATTTACAACTCCTATGTGTACTAATATAAAACATGATTTGGATGAAACTGGAAAATTAGTTGACAACAAGTTATTTAGAGGTATGATTGGTAGTTTATTATATATTACTGCCAGCAGGCCAGATATAATGTATTCAATATGTCTTTGTGATAGATTTCAATCAAATCCTAAAGAATCTCATCTAACTGATGTTAAAAGAATTTTTAGATATTTGAAAGGAACGGTTTTTCAATCTTTTCATTATCCTAAAACATCTGATTTTAATTTGATTTCATATTCAGATGCTGACTTTGGAAGTTGTAGGTTAGAGAGAAAAAGAACATCAGGAAAATGTCACTTTTTAGTAAAGTCTTTAGTGTCATGGTCTAGTAAGAAACAACATTCAGTTGCCATGTCAACAGCCGATGTAGAATATGTTTCTGCTGGATGTTGCTGTGCACAAGTGTTGTGGATGAAAAAAAATCTTATGAACTTTGGATTAAATTTTAATAATACACCTATTTTATGTGGTAATATGAGTGCAATTAATATTTCAAAAAATCCTATTAGTCATTCTAGAACTAATCACATTGATATAAGGCATCACTTTTTAAGAGATCATGTTATTAAAAAGGATATATTTTTAGAATTTTTAAATACTGAAATTTAATTAGCTGATATTTTTACTAAACAACTTCCCACTACAAGGTTTGACTTTATTAAGGGGGAGCTAGGTTTATTTGATTTTAAATAAAATTTTATTTTACAATGATTTTTTTATTCTGCTTAAAAATAATTTTGCTATTTTGTTTTTAAAATAGAATAAGTTTCTTTTATCCACATAATTTATTTTATTTATTTTTAAATATATGTAATGAGTATTAAAAACATAGGAATCAAGGTTTTCAGAAACCCTTTCTACTTTTTAACCGTTTTACTTCTATCGAAACCTTTTTGAATCTGAAAAACGCACCTCTACTCGTGAAACATAATCTTCGAACCTCTAAAACCATATCCTTCAAACCTTCATAGATTCTCGTTGATATGGTAAGGACTAAAATAGCCAGTGAAGCTGAGCCAAGAAATGTCAAGAGACAATGCTCAGAAGGAAGAAAAGTCTTACAGGGCAAGGTAATCGATCTCGACTGGTTATTTCAGAAAATTCTACTGTTGAAACAAGCGCTGTCATTTTAGAACCTTGAACAGACATTCAATAGTGAAAGTACGGAATTTCTATATGAGTTAGAACTTAGATACTTCTTTAAATCTGTATAGTTTAGTCTGGGGGATATTGAGGATAGTATGCTGGCTAAGATAGAGGATAGAGATTTCTCAATCTCGTCAGTATAAATTGGTCAGATTCTCAACTGCTCTAATGAGGGAGTTTTTCGTTTTGATTTGAAGAATATAGGATATGATGTGCATAAATATGAGGACATTATGTCTTTTTTTGTTTGGAACATCTACTATTAAGAAAATGGTGGTGAAAGATTTAGAACCAGATCAGAAGATCCTGGTTAAATTTGTTCAGACTAGAATAGCTCCCAGAATGGCAGAAATGGAAATGATTTTGTACCCTGATATGTACATAATGTATCTTCTGTTAAGTGATATCAAGTTAAACTTTCCATGGTACATGGTCAGGTACCTCAATTTCTGCGGTCAAAGTGACGCCTAGATGAACTTTTACCCTTTCGGTCGATTTATTTCTAAACTGCTGCTTAAGAAAGACATGGTGAGATTATTGGATGCCCGAGTACACTGTCATCATGGTAATATGTATAATGCTGGAACTTTGAGGAATATTGGATACTTCTGGAGCACCATTAAAGGAAAACTCTTTTCCAGTAGGAGCTGAAGAAGACTCAGAGAGTGCTCAGGCTTAACCTGCTAATCCAAGGAGGGACATGCTCAATCAAGAGTCAACAATGTAGCAAGAAGGATTCGATTTGAAGTGGAAGATACTGAAGAAGAAATAAGTCATGAGGGACTTGAATCTTGAAGAACTCAAGCTGTTTATGATGAAATTACTTTCCCTGAATTGGAAACAACAGAATCTTTAATTGCTTATTCTTTTGTCAGAGAAGATGTTATTGATAAGACCATGGAAGCTGTTAGTGAAAGGAAAACAACAGTAGAGGGATCAGAAGCTCAAGAAGAAGCTCAAAGGGAGAATCAAGAATAGATTGTAGCTGATGTTGAAGTAACACTTCAACAAGAAAAATATAAGAAGGCAGCGCCTGGTGAGGAAGTGGCCAGACCTCAAGAAACTCCTGAAAATGTTTTTCTCGAAAATCCAGTGAAAGGACAAGTTGTTGATGTTTGTGGTGAGTATGATTCTAAATCTCACACAGAAGTAATTCAAGAGGATTTTTCTGTGGAGGAGTATGTGGACTCTAAGGAAAAATATGTGGACCAACCTACTGAGAACAATGAGAAAGAAAAATCTGATGCTGAATCATTACCTTTGGTACTGCTGCATCATCCAGATTCTGATAATTCAAATCAAGCATAAGGTTCCTCTGATTTAAGGAAGAAAGAAGTTGAAGAACTATACAGAAAGGTGTCTCAGTTGGACTCTGAGAATATCTCTCTGAGAAATGCCTTCACCTTCGAACAATTGAGATTTCAAAAGCTGAAAGAGAGTATAGTTTCAAGGCTTGAAGTTGAAATGATTAAAGAGGATATGATGAATGCAGTTAAAAATTTTAAATCTAAAATGGCTATGAAGATATATTTATCATATCTGAAGTTGTTTATAGAGAACCAATTTGCATCATTTACAAATAGTGCTGTTAGTGGATCAGGTACTTCACCTGATTTAATCTGAAGATTTCAAGCCATCACAACCGTGATGAGCAACATGAATGACCGATTGCAAGATCTTCAATGTAACAGTGCTCCATTATCAGTGTTACTGGACAATCATAAATTTTTAGTAGATCAACTGATATCTAGTGAGCCACCAATTAGAAATCTGTTCAATCAGATGTCAGAGATGCTGTCAGTGTTTATCGACAAAGAAGAAAGGATGCCTAAGCTTTTAAGAGTCAATTTAATCGAGGATATTCATATGAATCAAGAGAACATAGAGCTCATTATCAATCTTGGAGATCGAATGATGAAGAGACTCAGGGAACAGTTCACAGATATCATGTCTGCAATCCAGAAGAGATAGAACCTATTGCCTATCCTGCCCAAACCTTGATTCCGGTGTTTATCATACTTGTATCTATTTTTCATTTTTAATGAAAATATATTTCTTCCTTTCTATTTGTTTTACTGTCTTTATTATTGATATTCTAGTACTCCAGATTTAATTATTGATAAACAGTTAATAATAGCATTTACATACAGTTTAGTGTAACATTAAATGTGTTCAAATCCATAATTTAACATTCTTTTTGATATCAAAAAACGGGAGAAATTGGGATAAATGCAACATTTTATTTTTAAAACCCTTTTTTATTCAGAGGGAGAAATTTGGAAAGAAATATTATTTTATTTTTCAGGGGGAGAAATTTTTTATTTATTGAAATTTTAATTTATTTTGTTAAAATTAAAATATTTTTTTATTTATTCAAAATTATAAAACATTATGTAACTAATTTTTAGAGTTAATTTCAATTAATTTGTTTTATTATATTATGGGTTTTGTGATCATCAAAAAGGGGGAGATTATTGAGAAAAGTATTGTTTTGAACAAAACATAATAATGTTATTTAAAGGGGGGAGATTATTGAAAATAATACTCTATCTCATTATGATAATTTTGATGCTCACAAATACCCTTAATTATTTTTTAATGATTTTATTTAGTATTTTGTAGGACTTTATTAATTTATTTTACTCTTCAAATAACGATAATTTATTACATGTTCGCAATATGCTGTAAGCGCATCCTGGAATCATTGTTCATACCTTATTTGTTCGGAATCTCCTTTAAGTGCGTCCTTGAATCATTGTTCATACCCAATGTGGATAAACGTAGAGTAAGGATGAAAAGCATGTATATCTTTTGAGATAAGAGAAAAGTATGGTTATACAACCATACGTTATCAACAACGTATGGAAGAAGAACCTTACGTTAGGAAGGAACCTTATATTTTGGTTATCAGCAAAGTATGGATGGAGAACCGTACATAGCTACTAAATGTTACGTTTGTTTCTCAAAAGTATGGTTCATCATCCTTACTTTTGTGAACAACTATACGTTCTTGGAAAATTATGGATTAAGTAAAAGTATGGATCTGTTACCATACGTTTGAGATTTGAAGAAAAAGTATGGATGATCAACCCTATGTTTATTATCAACCTTACGTTATAAACCTTACGTTTGATGACTATTTTATCAACCCTATGTTTAGAGGCCACGTCATCAACTTTACGTTTGGCATCAGAATTTTTTTGAAAGACAATATTTTTATGCGAAGGTCAGCAAGCTAATTATTTGGCGGATTTCAAGACAGATTTAAAGTCATTTTTAAAAGAACGATTTTGACTAATTCAAATCCGTTTTATCATTAGATTAAGATCGAATGAAAAGGATCTTTTTATGCCGAGTCTTCAGGGAAGTTACGACTACTCTGTAAGTTCAAATTTTTGAATATCACGAATCAGAAGGTGACTTTTATGGATCTAAATGTGCACAAGATATGCTCATCTTTAATACATATGTTATCTCTGAAAAACACCATATACAGAGGGGTGGTGATCAATCTATTTATTTTTAAAAAGAAGGTGAAAAATAGAGACTGCAAAAAATCACGTTGATATGATGATTCAAAAAAAAGGAGCATCAATGCTATGTTCATTTAAAGAAGAAAGAACTCGATAGAAGATTCACTTGTTCTGCATGGAATATCAACTGTGGATCTACTACTGCTGATGTTGTGAACTATATCTTTATATCTATTGCAACCAGATCGACTCAAAATAGCTTCGACTTGAAAAGAAATATTTTTATAGATGACAATCCATCTGCTGTCAATTGCATTCTGTTGCAATTGTGGAGATCATATGGAAAATATTCTTTCTGAAATTCTTTTTATTTTTGAGTAGCCAGATTCTCGTACTAAGCTGAGTAGGTTCGTGTTTGAACCAGAAGGCTTTGTTTTTCCTTGGATTGTAAAGCTGTCAACTGCCTATATTCAGTTGTGGACCGGTCTATTGAAACGAGGACTAGATAGTAAAAATCATCAAGCTTGTGGAGTTGAGCATTGGTGGAGTGGACTAGGGGCCTTCTGTTCCCGCAACCACTATACATATTTGTGTCCCAACTTTTATTTATTTCTGCTGTATGACCAAATTTGATAAATCAAATAGGACATAACTTGTTCAATCGAAGAGTTAACGAAAAATCTTAAAGACACAATTCACCCCCCCTCTTGCATATAATCTATAAATTCAGGATCCAATAGTTTTCACCAATTTACTTTCTCCATATATATTTATTACAGAGTCTTCCACTAGTTTACATTGGACATTTCAAAGAACTCTTGGACATTATCTTTAAGCTATTGAAGATGTCACTCCATAAACAATAATAAGATCTTATTCCACTATAATAGTTATTCAAGAACAAACCTATCTTCTAAAACTGTGTTGTTGTATTTTATTTTTTGTTTATTATACATTAATTTTTGTTTTGGGATCTTGGAGGAATTTGAGAAAGTACAGAGGATATAAAGTGAAGTTGGAATAAACATTTTATATAACTGAAGAGTATTATTTTGTGGAAGTAATATTTTCTCATGGAGGTTGTGAGGTGGAATTTAGAAAAGGGGAATGAATCTTAAAGAGTTCTCTTAAAGTGTGTAATATTAGGCTATGCTATAGATTCCATGCTTACACTCTATGAAATGAATATTCTGAAGCTAGATTGTACTATGGCTGGTTTGGCTACAATGTGGGGTATCAGGATTAATATTTGGTGGTAATACTGAAATAGAGCTCACCGCCACATGGGTTTGGGATGTGATATGGTGCATAGTGATTTGGGTTCTTGTTTATACCTTCAAAATGGTGGTTGTGATGTAGGGAATAATATGAATCATTGGGTCTTGGATGTTTTCATACTTACATAATAGATATACAACTACAACAAATGACTTAAAAAATTCTAAAAAAAAGCATTTCTTAGTAATAGAGAGGTGCTGACTTCTAATGCAGGAATAAAATCCCCTAAACGTTATCAGAGTTAAAAAAGAACTGATAAAAAGACCCTTTACTATCACCTTTATAAGCATTAATAATTGGTTTCTTTCACAACACATTAAAGAGAACCAATAAAATTAATCCTTTATTAGAACTTTTATTTATAATGGATAAAGTGGACCATAATAAGCTATTGTAAAATCATTGATAAATGGTACTTTTATCAGTGCTTCTCGAAGAATTGATAAAGGGGCATACTGTAGTGTGATATTACAACACACTAAAGAAACTAAAACACCAAAAGATATAAATATAATCAAGTACCAATATATAATTTAATAAAAATAAAATTTAAAACAAAAAACACTATATTATAGACATTTGAAACATTGGTTTACACAACTATATAAACAAAAATTATTACATACATTCAAAAACATCAATGTTCTTTTGTATTTTGATCCTAACCCCAACTCATCATATTTCCGAACAAACTACCCCTAATCGAGGAAAATAACACTTGTATATATGGAAAAAAATTCATATGTTAAAAATTATATAATGATATAAATTAACAGAAAGTGTTACTTTTAAACCAAACTTTGATTGATATGAGGAACACTGTGTATCAGGTTGATTTACAGTTGATTCTTCCACATCACAACATTTCTTGTTTGTCTGCAATAAATAGCATTGTAAAAATTAACTAAATTAGTACAAGTTAAAAATTTAAAGGAAATTTTTTATGTAAGAGCCAATATAATGATGAGAAAACAATATTGTATCCTTGAAAAGGTTTTGGTGATGCGAAAAACATTTTAAAATAAAATTACATGTATATATAGTAAAGATGCAATTAGAGTCATATAGGTCACACCATGCGTTTTATCAAGGGTTGTATAATTCATAAACATCCCAAATGATTTATGGGACATTTTACTATAGTATCAAAACAATTAGATTGTGTTTTATTGGTTTGGAGAACATTACATGTCTTTTTTAATAAAATGTCATTTTAAACTGGAAACACACACATTGAGTTGTACCCTTCAAATCATGTGTCAATTTATCAAAATAATAATTCATATTAATAAAAAAATTACCTATTAATAATTATACTACATTAACCAAGAAACCCAAGTTCATTTTTATTAGATTTTAGTGGGTGGCACTTTTTGAACATAAAAGTCGATTTTAAACTGATAACGAGCAAATTGAGTCCTAAAGGGATTATCATGTATCATATTGAGGTAAGGAATATTTATACATGTAAAAAATTAATTATATATCATTTTAATAAAGTATCAAAATGATTCTAATACGGTTTCTAGGTTTTGCGAATGTATGTTGCCTTATTTAATAAAATTAATGTCAATTTTAATTAAAACGATGCACATGGAGTCATACCTATCACACCACGGGTCATATTTCTTTGTGAATGATTATAACCCATCCCAAAAAACTTATTTATTGTTTTACTAAGGTATAAAAACAATATAAATGTATTTTATTAGTTTTGAGTGTGTCACTTTTCTTTTTTACTAAAATGTCATTTGAAATTGGAAACACGTACTTTGAGCCATACCATTCACATCCTGTGTATGTATGATTTGAGAAAATTTCCTACACATAAAAATTGAATTATGAATCATTTTAATAATTTATCAAGAAAATTTTAGTATGTTTTTTTATTTTTAGTGAGTGAAATTTTTTAAACTAAAATGTGAATTTTAAAATAATAACGGAAACATTGAGTCATACCAGACATATAATGTATCAGGATAATGTGAGGATGATTCCTACTCTTCATAGACGACTTATGTAGGATTTACCTAGAATATAAAAAGAATCCAAATGTAGTTTCTTATTTCTGAGTGTAGAAGTTGTTTTTTTAGTAAGATTAATCAAAAATTTAAATAAAATGAAGAACCTGGTTTCATAATGGTCACACCATGCATTAGAATGAGGTGACACTGATTCCAAAAGGTCTTAAATGATTAATTTATTGTTTCAATAAAGCATAAAAATAATATGATTGTTTTTTATGTATTTTGAGTATGCTCATTGTCTTTTTTACTGTAATTAATCTCGATTTTAAATAATAAAAATGATTAGAATGTTTTTGATCAGTTTTGAGTAGGTCAGTTACCTTTTTACTAGAATTAATGTGTAACACCCCAAGATATCATATTACGTTATATCTTCAATGTAATCCAATTACTTGCACTACACGCAACACCGAGTTCCAGCACCCAACGACATACCAAACTAGTCATTCAAAAGCGGTTATGAATAGTATTATCTAAATTTTCAACTTTATATAATCATTATAATTTTATAATCCGTATTTTGATATCCTTAGACATAATTTAAGAACAAATTCATTTTTTAGTTAAAGAAGTATTTTACAAAAAATGAAATTTTACAACATTTTACTGGAGAAAACTTTTTATATCTAATATTTGAAACTTTTATAAATTCAATTTGAAAAAATAAAATTTTTCTTTAGAATAGGGACATAAGAGTTTAGTTTCAATAAATTTTTTGGGGTTTTTCTGATAAATTTCATATTTGGGTGAATAGTGAAAAATACTATATTTTAACTGAAAACAAATTTTTTAATCAAAATAATTTAGAGTGTTAAATTATAAGTTTTAATGGTTTGGACGCATAAATAGATTATATTTTTACCATTTAATCCAATTCTTGTCATTGTATGTAATTTCCCTTTGAAATTGGACATAAATAAGTGTCAATCTTTTGAGAGTTATTATTTCTTAAAAAACGTTTTTTGGTTTTGACAATCAGAATTAATTTTAAATTAATAAATGAAATTTATATATTTTTAATTTGGTAAAATAGTCATTATTTTTGATTTTGGAATATCAAAATTAGCTTAGTGTGAATTTTTGGTAAGTTTCTGAAAACTTTCAAATTTTGATGAATAGTGAAAAACACCGCGTTATTGGTTAAAATTGACCTTTCATTTAAATAATTATTTATTTCATTAAAATTTATTTTAGGTCAAAATATATACATAATTCCTATATAATTTCAATTTAATTCATTGGATTCATTTTATAATAAGATTAGATATATAAAAATTTTATTGAAATTTTACCGTTTTTACTCACCTCCTAGGAGTATTTGAAAATTTGCATGAAAATTAATTTTACTGCTTCTGTGAATTGAATTTAAAAAATCCAAGAGATAAATATGATAATAGTAAGTAAAATGTGGCTCAATGAGATAAAAAGAATTTTTGGTGAATAGTAAGTTTTGACTTTTATTTACTATGGTTATAAGTAAATAGTGGAATTAAAGGTAAAATTGATATTATTATTATCCTAACACATGTCAAAAATCTATTGGATAATGTTAATTCGACCAAAAACAACCTTAGGAATAAAATATGATCTTTTAGGTCCACATGGATTAGATTAGGACATTTATTAATATTTAATTCAAAGAAGATTTAAAAGTGTTAAATTCAAAGTTTAATAACAAAACCATTTTAATATAGCGTTATACATAAGATAAATTAGACTATAAATATTTATTAGAAATATAGTAGTATTTCATACATAATCCTATTTTATTTATAAATTTTATACATTAAATAATTGAATTTAATTATGACACAATGATGATGTAGTGATTACCTAATTAATGAAATATAAAAATAATTGATATTATAAATATCCAAATATGCGTAATTTGAGACTTTTTATGAATTAAAATAATTTTTAGGTTAATATTACATGTTATAGTTTGTTAGATGAATTTATTTATGAAGAAATAATGTTGTTATAAATTTAGAAAAAACAAAATACCCAATAGTGTCAAAGTTGACAAAAAAGAGTTTTTAAAACAAATATTATATTATTAATTGATATTATATTCCTAAAAATATATGGTTCATGAAAAATTCCTATATAATGATAAGTGTATCATAAATGAACCACTTGGGGTTTGTTTAGAAGTATATAGTATGTTTATTAACCATATTATATAAAAATACAAAGAGACATGGTAAATGTCAAACTATTTAACTAAGAGTTAAATATAAAAGATAAGGTTAGTACTCTGACCCAAACCTGTCTAAAACCTATTGATTTATTGGTTTTAGACCCATCCCAACCTTATCCTTTAAATAATTTATTTTTGAGACATTATAAAATGAAAATGATTTTATTATAAAATAATATTTCTAGCGTTTCTTAAGGTTCCCCTCACCCCTCTTATAAAAGGCACTCCCCCTTCTCTTTAATTCACACATTTAAAGCCATTAGGATCGAACAAACCCTCACCAAATATCCTCTTAACTCTCCTAAATTCATCCTAGAGGCCTTAATTTTGTACAAAATCCAACCTACGGATCACTTTTGATCAAATCAAAAGGAATCACCCGAAGAAGAAGTAAATATTTAATCACGCCTTTCGAGTTCCATTTTTCTTCCACTTCCTATTTCTTTGTAGTTTCTATTATGAAATAATAAATCCAATATAGTATGTATAATTTTATGTTATTATAAATTTTGTACAACCAAATTCATTATTTTGTCCATACTTTGAATGACATTTCACCATACGTGCGTACGTACAGCTTACCGCCTCCATGTTGTGTTGTTGTTATTCAATACATTATTATTTGGATTGGTACAATAATGATTTATAATTTGTGTAAATATTAAATATAACGGGATGTTTATTCTTTATATATGCTATACTATCCAATTATATTTGATTTTAATCTAAAAATAATGATATTGTCACTCGTGCATACGTACGGATTACCGTCTCCACGAACATGATGAGATTCATTCTCCATCGCATCCATTCAATAATAATTTTAATTTGATGATTAAAAATAATGTTTAAAGACTTAATATCATTCTGAATAATAATAAGATACATCCGATCCATAACAAACATGGACTACCTAACCAAGCATATAAAGGAGAACGAATCAGTTAACACCTGAAACGTTGATAATACTAAAATATCAATATTAGAAGATCATATATGATTTCATATTAATCTATATGGTTATATTAAAATTTAATAAAAATTATTTCACCATTACACATGATATTAATATACCCTAAAACAAGGAAAAGTACAAGGTAAGGGGTTTCTTATCTCACATTTAATTCCGTGACATTTCCATTGTTCGCCACTTACATATTTCTTGTGGTGTATTGTGTACTGCCATTTGATATACATAATCACGATTCTCTTTATATTCATGGTATTATGTGATTAATTTGGTGGTTATTAATTTTTTTTCATATGAATCGATTGATAACAATGTTGTAAGGGTTTTTCATCTCACTTTTTATTCCTGTTAGATTCATGCTATATTGGAAACTATTTCCTTTTGTGTGTCATATGTACTGTCCATGATTTTATTCTTGGTGTAATATAATCTAATTTATGAGTATTAACATCTTCATTGTATGATCCTTCTTTCATGGGTTTTATGTTTCATAAGATACCAAATCGGTAAGGGAATTTCAAATTTCAATTTCTTGTCAGTGGGATTTATACATACTTCATTGATTATTTTACTCCAAGATTATGTGTGGAATAAATATTTATTATTTATATAGTAATTTCAAATCCACATTATGTGGATATAATTTTGATACACATAATCAATCCAATTATAACTTCACAAGTCATTGATATAAACTTGATCTTAACTCAATTTCCATTAATTGAGCTAATCATCCAAGTCATTGGTGTTGTTTTAACAAGAATATGTGTGAATGTTCACTGATTAATTTACACTGAATATAAAATAATAGTGAGTGTATTTATATTTTTCACACATCACTATGTCATTTATTTATTCTTTACCAAATGATAATGTCTTTATAAGGGATTTCATCTCAATTTACATTCTGTTGAGGCATCTTGGTTTTTATGCACCAATTCACTTTTATATGGAGTATATAATGTCGTTTGACATAGTATATAATGAAATCCTCTATTCTCATGGTATTATAAAGTTTTTATTACCTCAATTTTCTGTATTCAATCTACTCTCATTTGGATTGTAACTCAAACTAAAATACCATTTTAAATGTTTTTAAAATGTATTCTTCTAAATATTTCTCATTAATATCTATGATTTAAATATTGTTTTAGGGTTTTATTTATATGGAAATTAATGTTTTAAAATTATTATTCATTTTAAATGTTTCAAAGTGGTGTGGAACAGTTCGATTAAAAAATCTATTTTAAAACGACTTCTTCACAAATAGTGTGAATTTTAATTATTTTCAAGAAAAAAGGGGGATATGTCTCTCAAATATTTTTGATGATTATTTTTATCAATGTAAATATATTAATTACTCTCAATTGAGGTAAATCTGTTACAATACATTCTTCCATATTGTATTGAATGAGTTATGTTTGACTATGGATCTTTTATTTTTGTACCGTTCATGGGCTGTGTATATTGTATTAACTTTTTATATGATATTTTTAATACCAATGGTTACGTTATGTTTCAAAATTTTAATATGAGGAATGCATTGGACTTATTATGTGACGGGTGGAGCCCGCTATAGCTCCTCGATGCATCAGTATGTCTCATGAGACAAACTAGTGTCTTGGCACAAGGCCTTGAAAAAGTCTTATTTGTAGTCTTGGCATATGGCCATGACTATGTGGTTATGATGTCTGGAATTATGCATTCCATCATTATGAAAGTGAATATTGATATTGCATGTGATTATTCAACTAGTAGAATATCCATGTGAATAAGTAAATGGAATTATTTGATTTTATCTTTTCCACATTATGCTGAAATTCATGTTAAAAAGGCTTTTGTATTATTCTTGTACATTTCCTTAAATGTTCATGATTATTTATGAAAGTTTCTTCTATATTTTTATCCTTACTGAGCATCTGCGCTCACCCCTTTCTATTTTTCTTTTTCCTAGGGTGCAAAGAAGTATATTATGGCTGACCTGTAGGGATAGTCTATGGGATTTCAATTTTTTTATGGATACAATGTTGTTGTAGTTTTCTATTTAATGATGTAATGTATACCTTATAAATGTATCTAGTACATCCAGGGATACTAAACTAATAAGTATTTCTAGAATTGATCTTTTGTTATCATGCTAATGATACGTAATAATGCACTAACTCTAGGATTCTGGGGTCGAGGCGTTATAGTTGGTATCAGAGGATGTTTAGTACAAACCATGGAAACTAATTTAGATAAACTCTAATTAGAGAACATTATCTTAAGATAAACTTTAAGATTAGTATAGAAGAGCTTCCTAGAATTTTTGGTAATGTAGATATTTTCTTTATTTTCCAAGAAATACATCCCTTTCTAGATTTGAGCAAGTAGAGGCAGCTCTGGCAGAGATCTACCTAGGGGTAAAACCTGAAATCACCGCTTTGAGCTATACTAGAACAGGGACTGGTGAACGAAAACGGGCCTTGCTGCACTCTTGGTTACGACACTCCTAGGGGATATGCCTAAAATTCTCATTTTCATTATAAACCATTAGGAAGGGTTTTTGAGTATATACTTTCTCAAAGAAAACCTTTTTATTATTATGGATTATATCCATCAAATTTTCAATTTTTGTTAACTTATTTACATGTTTGGAATTATGTATTGCGATTCATAAACTTACATAGTGTATGCCATTGTTTAGAAATGTCGCCCAGTAGATGGAATGAGAAATCCAACAATACGTATGACCCAAAGAGTAAGAAGGTTCATATCATTCATAGTATTAAGCCAACATTTTGATGGGAAATAATATCCCATGTATTATACACATATAAAGAAATAGTATCACGTGTTTATAAGAAAAGTAAAGAGGTCTTTGTGTCCTATGGATTTGAAGGGAAGCCATAGATGAGAAGGATGGTAGAGAGAAATATGGATAAAGGGTCATATGCATACTCTATTGAAAACATGATGAACTTTTTTAACTCCATATTTATACACTTTTTTAAAATGATTATCATGCCTCCCTTTTAATTTTATATCCATCCTATTGGGTTTATAAAATAGACTTTTTCAATAAATAAATAAATAATTATGACATATTCATTATTAAAGGTGACGGTTATAGATAATTCTTATAATGTAATACCAACATTGATTTTTTTTTCAAATAATTTTAGTATTCTTTGAAGAAAATGGGTAACTAAATTATGAAAATAATTACTCTACTTTGGTTGGTGTTTTACTCTGAATTCTTCCAAATGTGGATGTTATAGACAACTATCATTCTCATCATCTCATCCATAGAATAGTTATCATTTCATTTTTTTGACCCTCTTCCTCCACCTCTTGTGGACATTCAACAATGTTGCTTAAAATAATATAAGGAGTAGTTATCGATGGAATAAAACTACTCAGATTTTTAATACCTATATTAAAGACAATAGAGATTATTTCCATGAAATAAATTAAAATAATAGCTGTTTGGGAGTTAAAGCTGATGAATATAATATTTTAACTCCATTGTGTTCTCTAAAAGGTGTAATGCCTACCTTTTTTGAAAATTACACCATTGCTACTAGTTATTAACTTGTTGCCTATTGATGATGTGATTTTTGGGGAATACATGCTGTTGTTTTTTATTTAAGGGATTTTAGATGGACTTGATTTGATAAATGAATCCTTGGGGGATGTATGAATTATATATTTATAAGAGATATACAATTTTAATAATTCCAATACTCTAAATAAGACTAGTACTACATCTATTAAATTGATCCACAAAGTCTTTTCTAAACCCACTAAAAAAATTAAAATATAATTTTGAAAATTAAGGAGTAATAAGAAATAAAAGTATGATAGAAAAGAATAATAAAACCTCATTCCAACAACTAGAACATATAAAAATGCCTTTATAAAACATTTTAATATATAAGAAGTTATTTCATATATACCTGGATTATAATAAGATATTTATATGGGTGAATAAAAGTAGACCTAAAATGATGAATACTTGAAAATATATTCTAATAATTATTTCATAATTTATAGAATTTGATAAACACCAACCTATTTTTTGCTATAAGTTATGTAAAAAAATATGATATTTTAAAATTTAAAATTAATGTTATATAAAATAATTTAAACCATCTCAAAATTATAATTTAAATTTCAAATAAAAATTGATAAGGAATGGAAAATTTATTTTAAGGAAAGAATATAAAAAATAAATATAAAGGTTTTAAACATCACAGAATTATTAGTTCATAAATTGATTCAAAATTATGTCAGGACATGTTGAAAACAAGAATTATTCTCAAGTAGATGAAGAGAACATATTATATGAAAATGTATTTCCCATGACCATTATGGGTAATATGGTTATTTTTGGAAAATATTTTCAAACTGTAGTAATAATTTAATAAATAATAGTAATTAAGGAAGATATAGAGGTTTTATGTTATAGGAGGGATGAAATACTCTTAGAAAAATAGTACTGAAGTGTGACTAATCATTATAAGTAAAGTTGGAAAATGACTTTCAAACATTGAATGAACTCTATTGAACATGTGAAAAATTGAACGGTTTTATGAATTATTTTCCAGATTTTATAAATATAATGCTTAATGTTATTGGGAGTGTTAAATAAATTTCTATACTTATAGAAAACATGTAACTTCATGATCACTATGGGAGTATCCTTGAGGGATATAAAAAGTAATAGTTCCCATTTGTATGGATAGGTGAGCTTTATTAATCCTTTGACATCTATTTCTCCATATGAATCACTCTTCTTCCTCCTCTTTTACATATAGAGGCATTGGAATGGCTTGGAAAAAAAATAACCCCCCTCAATCTTTGGTTGATTATTTCAACCTACAGATTCATCACAAGGGATGGATTCCCATAGGTTCTTATAAGGTATGTTCAAAAACCACTATTAAAAATGTTGTAGTAGATTTACTTTAGTAAAAGGTATACATATGTAAATTTTTAAAGCAAGTCTTCCATTTCAATCATAGTAGATCTTTGGAGTGTGGTTTATTATAATTTATAATGTATTCGTTAAGTGTATATCAATATTTATAAACCCAAAAAGGTTAAATAACAATCAATATCACAAGGGTTAACTCACTAAATTTATATAAAAGGTATAGTTTATAGTATAAAAGGAATATATTTGTATAGTACCCCACAACCACTTTCCCACTAATTTGGCCACTCTCACTCCTCAATGGGCATCGGTATGGTTACCCAACTCGAGTGGCGATCTGTATAAAATATCATGAAAATACAAATGATATAATAATCCACACAATCCAAAACTAAGGTTTAACTCACATTTATATTTTCATCCAATACCATGAATTTCACAAGCCATATCAGCCATCTACCATGAACTAACAATTGCTACCAAACTACTAGACATATATACCTGAATACAAACTAGTTACACACAACTTTATCAAGTTACCATTTAATCACTTTATTATTAACTTACAGATTCACCGTTACTATCCAAATTATTTTTATTTTTCTATATTTCAAAATAAATTCATTTGTTTTTCCTTATTCATATTCATTTCAGTCTTCAAATGTTTTCTTTCAACCTAAATTTCAAATTAGTTATTTAGTTAGCCGATTTCTCACCACTTTCAAATCCATTACCCAATATTAATTTTATTTATACAACCATGTTCCATGCGACATAGAAATTCAGACTCCATCCACCCAACCCCTCATAATGTCACATCAACAATCACACTATCCCATAACAATAGTCACCACACCCATTCCACATCTTCTATATTATCCCCAACTATCCCCTTTATGGATGAAACACCCATAACATCACCATAATGATAAAACTGCATCATTAAATAAACCCCAACCATCATATCCACATCATTATACCTACCAAAAACTAACCATCACAAACCATAACTTGAACCACCCTGACCTTATTAAAAAATAACAAAAAAAAGTGTGACAAAAAATAGTAAACATAGTAGTAAACCACACTAAATATTCACATATCAATCAGAATCCAATAATAGTTAAGCACTTTATAAATAATCCACATGTGAGGAGGAGGAGAAAATAAAATACATTCAATTGAATCTTTGAATAGCCCAAGATAAATTAGAGATATCACCAATCAAGGAATATATTCATGCCTTGGATTCCTTCAATCATTGAATTGTTCGATCCTTGTAATTTTTCAAGCCTTGGTTTGAGTCCCGATTCGAGCATAGATTTAATATATATTTATCAATGCTAAAATATTAGCACTAAAGAAAGATTTATAAATTATAAATACTTTTTATTAAAATATATTTATATAATTATATATAATTAATAAATATATATAAATATTAACATTGTAAATATATTCATAATTTATATAGATTTATTATAATTTTAGAATTATGTAAATATAGAGTTATTTATTTGTAATTATATAAATATTTTCTTTAAAAAATATATATATAGTTATATATTTAAATCCTTATATATATTTATATAATTATATATATATATATATATATTAAATAAATATAAATATAAATAGAGGAAATATAACCATTATTTCAATAAATTTATCATTATTTTATTATTATTTAAATTTCTATAATTATTTATTTTTTATAATATAAATACTTTTTTAAAATAATATTTATTTATTTATAATTATAAATAAATAAATGCATAAATATAGTAAGTATACCAGTATAAATATTTTTATTTATAAATATTTATTTACACATATATTTTCAATATTATTAATGAATATTTAATCTTACGTTCATGCATATTAAAAATGATTGAAATTGAGTAAATAAAATTGGGTACAGTTTGAGAATATTTAAAAAACTGATATGTTTTATTAATTAAATATAAATTATTATAAAATATTGATATGTATTTAAATAAAGATGAATTCATGTTGAAAATTTTAAGAAATAGTAAATAAATATCTAAAAATAAGTTATATAAATTGATAAAATAAAAAAAATTAAAAATTATTTTTTAAAAATGAATTAATATCCAGCTATAAAAATTGAAAAATAAATAATTTTCTTTAAAATTAAAGACTTGATATATTAAATGTATCATGGTATAATGAAATACTTAAATGAATATGAAAATATGAATAAAATACCTAAAAATTAATTGTGTGTGTTGTTATATAAGATTTCATTAAGTAGATATTTTTATGTGTGCATTGAATATAAACATGAATTAATTACATATATTTGTATGTTAAATCAATATATAACATATTAAATATATGTTATATTAAAAAATCAAAAAACATTGAATTATGTCCATTTCTCGATGAAATTAGTTGGAATTTTTGATTCATGTAAATTTTTAATTATAAACCATTTTCATTAAATATATAACTTAATTAATATAAATCATAAGTATATTTTATTATATAAATCATATTTATATACATTCAAATATGTCTATATATATTTAATATATATTATTTCTTAATATTATCAATAATTATTTAATTAATAAACTGTTTAAGATTTTTCTTAATTTACATATTTTTTATTTTTATTTGTTTAATTTTCATTTTGAATATATCTATATATTTAATATATATAATTTATTTGTAATTATAATTTAAATTTTCTAAATTTTATTTCTTTATTTTTATCAATAATTATTTAATTAATAATTTTTTTAATATTTTTTTATAATAAACTCATTTATATTTTATTATTAATTTCATTATTTCATTTTATTAATGACCTTCATCAATGCCAAAATGTAATCATAATATATCCATTTATCTGTGATAAAAAAGTATTGATAAATTTAATCCTTTATCAACGTTAAAAATAAAGAACTAAAAATGGTTTCATTTATTTGTGCTAAAACGCTAATAAAGGTTACCCGTTATAAGTGCTAAAAAATAGCTAATAGGGGTACATTTTATTAGTTTTATAAATAAGAACTGATAAAAGGTACCCTTTATTAATTATTTTTTCTAGATCTAATCAACGTCAACACTGTTAATAGTCTATTTTTTTTGTAGTAATTATTGAGTGACATGGTGCATTTTCTTATCTTTGTCATAATGTTACCCTAGGATAAAAAGATTATGGTTTTTAATTAATTTTAGAATGTGGGAGATATAGGGTATTTTCATCATGATTTTTGGTGGTTGGATTCATATTGATCCTTTTGCCTTAAAAATTTATCCTACATCATGGTTTTAGTGAAAACCCTAGTGGTGTAGTGTCGTTAAGATATTGTTTTTTGACATTATGATTTACCTATAATTTATAAATTCTAGACCCCTATATATATTATTTTATTTTCCCCCTCTCCTTCAAAACCTAGAACTCTTGAGGACCTCTTTCCAAGACATTGATCACTATTTACTGGGCTTTGTCCCCTGGCACCTATAAACTGATTCGTGGTGATCCTATGTTTGTTATACTTTTCCCATTTCATTATGGTCTTCCCTATTATCCCATTCCATAATTTCAAAATAGTATTTCGTTCAAATTTTCATAGGGTTTAAATTCATTTTAGGGTAGAATCTTATTTGATGATATCCTTAGTGATTGTGGGACCCTATCAGGGAGGTGATTGGGGACATATTGTTGTTCCTCCTTTATTAATCATATAATAATGAAATATTTGTGTTAAGGTAGGGTATTTATGAATTATCCTTGTTTTTATTTTGATGTATAAAATTAACATGCTTTATCATATTTGTTTAAAAAATAGAATCAACCTAAATGAATAAAATAATCTTGAAATTAAAGAAAAATAAAACATAGTATATGAGGGAGAGATCACTTGAGGTTTATTTTATGTTTTATTCCCGATTACATTTACTATATTATGTATAATTTATTTTTTTCATTATAATTTTCTCTTGGTATGGATGATTTTATTTAAATTGGATAAATGATTTCAAAATATATATTTTATATTAATTATGTATGATTCATATGAATTTAATTACTATTATCCAACTAAAAATGTTGAACATAGAACTACTCATTGAATATTTTTATTTGTTTTTTACTACTATTATTTTGAATATTATATGAGAATTTTTTTTTGATAAAATATACTCATAATGAATTATTTAACTCATGTTGTTAATGATATTTTTTTCCAAATTTAAATTATTGTTCTATTGGGAGTCTATCCTTTTATTAAACTGGCTTGTATGATTCGGTGTCATGAGTTTGGTTTCCTCTTAATTTGTCTATGCTCAAAATTTAATTGTTATGTGTCTTTGATTAGTCTTGTTCACCCCTTTTTAAGAATCTTTTTGAACTTTTACGGTTGGGATATTAGGTGATTGATGGATGGAAAAACATAAGAGTTGAGTTTTATTGCATAATTTTTATTGAGATGAGTTTGATGTTTGGATAGATAACAATTGTTATGAAATAGTATGGACATTTTTATGGATTAATATGATGGTATTTTTATGAGTATGAGTTGAGATTCATGATTTTAGATTTTTATTAATGATCTCTTCTTCGTGGATGAATTTTTGATGATTTTTTGTCCAGATTTTAGATTTCTTATGGTAGTTTTCCAATATTCTATGAGTGCATATCCCTTGTGGTGTTTTCTGGTGGAGTCTTGGAATTCTAAAAAATATAGAATATTTAATGATTTAAGAATGAACCCAGGGTCTTGGATGTTGAAATGAAGGTAATTTAATGTTAAAAAGAACCAGGGTATGGTTACAATAAATGTTATTTAATCATGGGATTGAAATTTTGGATAGATATATGAATTGTGAAAGTAATAGATTGTTATAAAATTGAATAATTGAACTAATATCTATAATAGTGGTAAAAAATTATTGGATAATTCCAGAAATTAGTAAATGAAAATGACTAATTTTGTTGAATATTGGTGCTTATGTGATTATATGAAATATAGTTCCCTAGACCATTATGGTAGGGGTTGAGTTTCATATAAAATGATAGCTATAGTTTTGTCTATGTATAGATTGTTTTCCTTAGTCTAGTTCAATGATATAATATTAATTATGTTTTCTAATATCAAACTTCCCACTACCCATGTCTGTTTGGTAACTGACCCCCAAATGTTTTGGGTTCCAAATGTATTATGCAACATCCAGGTTGATGGGATAAGAATGGATAACTACCCATTCTCATTCATTGTCCATTTATAATTAGCATGAGTTATATGAATATCCTATATGTAATAGATTATTGTATCAATTTTGAATCCACAATGTCTATTTTGGATCTCAGTTTGACTATATATGTGTGTGTGTAGGCTGTAGCAGTCTGAGCTTATAGAATAAACATGAAATTTGGCTATAGTTACTATGGTTCCTATAGGTGTACATGAATGGGTTGTAATGTCTTGAGGTATAGTATTTGATTCACATGATATAATGTATTTTTGAATCATTAAATGGTTATGATATCTGATTTGGATATGTGTGCATGGGGTGTTGGATGAGATGAAGATATGATTGTGACATGGATCCTTGGTGTCTATGATGTATTTTAGAAGGGGTTATAAAATATGACATTTTGTGATGGGGTGAAACAGAGAAAAAAATATTGATAAGTTGATATATGGTAAATTCGTATCTGTACGATATTGATATAATGTTTTTTTAATTCTATGTGTTACATGTTGAGAAAGAATTAGGATGGGATATATTTTCACCTTCTTAGATCATGAGTTGATTTCCACTGTTTATTCACATGAGATTAGTTTGGTTCTTTTGGATTTTCATTATATTTTAAGAAGGATCTTACTATATATATCAATATGATCACCTAATATATATATGAACTATTATTGATGTATGTAAGATTTGGTTGTTCATCATGCTTTGAATCACTAGAACATGGAGTTATTCATGATCTATAAGAGTTTTTGGTCACTAGCTAGGATTTTGGGGTTACTTTCTAGTTTTTCCACTTCTAGGACATTAATTTAATGTATATGTATGGTTTACCTATAATTTATGTGATGCTGTTAATTTCTAATTATTATCTATTATCCTAAACATTTATATATTAATTGTATTCCCTCCCATTGTATAAATTTTATACCCTTGGAGTACTCACCAACCTATTTCCTATTTTATATGGTCATTTAGGGTTATCCTTGTATTCATTTCCAATAGGGTACTGGTGCTGGTTGAAGGAGATTCATGATAAAGTGGTATAATAGATGATGTTTGAGAGATATCATAGAGCATTGGGATTGATATGAGTTGGGATTTCATGGGTTGGTATGGAAATAGTATCACCTAAGCATAGAAAGTAATGTAAGCAAGAGAGACTGACAAGAAAATAGAACTTTATGGCCTCATATAAACCTATACAAGGATGTTATGATTAATTAATATAGTAATTGAAGTGATGATACTCACATGGTAGAGACCTGGGAAAAGATCATACGTCATGATTGTCTGTAAGTGTATTTTAATTGGGTAAAAAATGTGATCAAAAATGAATTTTAACTATTTATCTTTAAATATTCAAAATTTTAGGATTATAGAGTTCTGAATAATTTAATCATTTATTAACAAGAATCTAGTTCTACATCATCATCAAGTATGTGTTAATGATATCTATAAAAAGAACCAAACGATCACTTTAGTGTTGATATATTTGATTAATACTCTTATAGGAACACTATTTGAGAATTTCAACCTAAGAGTCTATAATCATGAGGGAAAAATTTTAGTTTTAGAGATTGAGTCTTGGTTTGATTTATAGGATATTTCCTTTTACTTGATCCATACTTCAATAGAACACCAGGTTCTATTATCCTTCATTATCTGCATGGGCCAGATCAAAATTTGTTTCTTCTATTGTTAGGTGATTATAATGATTCATCTATTTCATGGAATAATTATATTAATATGTTTTAGGCTGAGTTTATTTTTTCACTATGAAGTAGGATTATCAACCAGATATCCATACTCTCAACTTGGGGAGTTTTATTTTTTAAGAGTTTAGAACGTAGTATAAGAACCTATTGTGTTATTCTTTAGTCCTTCTACCAAATTAGAAGAATAAGGAAATTAATTTTGAGGAATATTTATATTTAGAGACATAGTTCTATGTGACCTCATTCACAGTGATGGTGTATATTAGGTAATGGTGAAATAAGAGCTCATCAGGAGGATGACAAATAGGATTAGATCACCATAGGATGGGTGTCATTAAGACTATTTATGAAGTAATGATATGGAATAAATGACTCAATTATTAGGCATGATAAAGTCCCAAATCAGATGGGGTTACAACCTTATTTATCCAATTTAATTATAGAAAGATACTATAAAACCCCTTACAATGAATTAGGTGTAGTTTTATTTTTATGTTGAGGTAATGCCTATAAGATTCTTGGGAACATGACTTTCCTTATTAATAATTGTTGAGCTGATAACCCTCGTTAGGACCCTCCATTACATTGGTAACCTCAATAGTAATAGTAAAAGTGTGATCTATATTTTAATCAGTAGAGAGGGGATGATGTAGGTAGAGGAAAATACATTTATACTCCTTTCCTCTTTGGAAAGCAATAAGAGATAAATTATAGAGGTGTTTTCCATCATGTATAGAGAGTCTGAGATTTTTGTGTGTGATAAGATTCATGCTTTAGAGTTGTTATCACTGAGCTAGATAGTTGTCATGTGGGGAATTGTCTTTTTAAATTCTACCCAGATTTGTGATTTTTTTAATTCATGAGTTACTCTCTCCCTAATTTCAGCACCCCTAACCCCTTCATTGTCAATTGATGTAGAGAGGCATTTAGTCCCCTTGTAATTGACTATGCTAGTTTGAAATTGATCTAGTTTATACAATGTGGTTAAAGATTGTGAGCTGATTCTATGGAAGTATCACATTTGGGGAGATTTACTATGTTTATGAATACAACTATATTAAATCAAACTCAACATGAAATGTTTGTATTTGTTGTATGCTATTGTGGATTTATTTTAGAGTCATGTTATATTCCATGATGCATACAAAGAGCATGTCATGTTCTTTGATAAGCAAGAGCATTGAAAGGGTCAAAGGTATGATGACTCCTTGTCTTCCTTCATGATAGAGATGACACTTATATTGTTCAAGGATGGTTAGATGGATATTTCGTAGGGTTTTAGAAGTATAACTTTTCCTAATATAGAGTTTTTTCTTCTAAATCTAGATTATTTATATTTTATGTTGTGAATATTACAAATAGATCACAGTTTTTTGATTGTTTATATTTTATGGTTTAAATATTACAAATACTGAAAATATTTTATTATTTTACAAAAAAATATTTTTATTTAAATATATTTTATTAATCAGTATTTTAAATTAATTTTATTGTAATTAATTTTATTTATCATTATTAAATTTTTTATTTGATTATTTTGTTTTCTATAAAACATATTTCAAGTGTCAATATTTTGGAAATGATTTTTTAATTCCCCGTAATTAATTTTTCAAGGTTATTCTATACCATTATGCAGTTTTAATGCCCTTATTTAAATTTTCAAAAGTCATTTTTACCCTTACACAATATATGTAAATTCATTGGCACACATACATAACTTCTTTATGACTCACATGAGATATACATTTGTTCTGAATTTTTTAAGCTATTTTTCCTATGATATTGTGGTTTAAGAATTTTATGTCTTAACCTAATATCTATGGAGAAATTTTATGGTTTCCATTATTTACTACTTTAAAAATCGATATACATTTACACGTCCCTTATAAACGACCCTTATGTAAATATATTTTCCTAGATTTCTTTGTTTTTATTATTTTCAAGATATATTCATTTTATGCATGTTCATAATACATAGTTAAATTTTTTAATGTTTATAAACATTAATATTAATTATATAGAATCTATGATAAGTATTTTCATATTTTTTTAATGATACATATTTAAAGATCAAATCTGTTCTTATTAATTCACTTGAAATTTCAATATGAAACTAAATTTTTTTTTTCTTATTTTGAGATGTTTTGTTTATTTTTAATGTTTCTAAATTCATATTATATTATAAATAAACTTATTCAAACCTTTTTTATAATCCAAAACTGAGTTTTATTTTTTAACATCTTAGTATATAGAAGTATATATTATCTATGTTTTTAAAATTTTAATTTTATTGAGTGTCATTGTTTTGTTTTGATTAGAACTTCATTGAACTGTTATTATATATGTATTTCTATATTTGAATAAATATTTCAAATTAGTTTAAATTTTTCTATAAAATTTTGAATGTTAGATGAGTGTCAGGTGAAAATTTTGTAAGAATAATATAGTTTTCTCTCTCTCTAATGATTCTGTAACTATATTTTTTATTTTTTATTGTATAACCTTTTTCTTGATTAAGTTAAATTTAATTCTATTTAATGAGTTTGAGAACTGATTCAATGGTGATTATATAAGATATGGAAATACTAAAAAAATTCTTCTTTGCTGAGATATTACTATTTTTGAAGTGATACTTTTCAAAAATGTACTATGGTGTAATACGGGGAAGTATTGTGCAATTCTTCCAATGAAAAAAAATCTCTCACCCACTAGATGACCTCTTAAGTGATGAAACACATCTACTTTGACTTCTACTGCCATGAAGTGACCTATACAACCAATACTCAATAACTATTACCCATTATTCTATTCTTTATATTCTATCTATTTCATCCTTCTTTCTTATGTTTATAACACTTATTCCCATATATAACAAATTTTTTCTATTTATATTTATGATTTTATATACAAAACAATTTCCATTCATTAGGTTATGCCTCCCAACTTATAAATTCAGGAACATACACATTGTTACACATATAGTCTAATATAATTGTTGTAAATGGGTTGTGAGTCCCAATAAAAAAGTTAGGAGTCTTTTTTGTTATAATTACACTAGAAATTGTATTTTGTAATTTGGTTATGATTAAACATCAAAAATCATTATAGTCTACAATGTATCTATTTGTGGTTAGAGATTCATAAGAGTAAATGAGGTCCACTTTGGACCAAATTATGATAAAAATAATCTTGTTAATTCTTTTAATTTAAATTTCTAATTAAATTAGATAATTATCATTGATAATTAATTTAGATAATTAATAAATCTCTTTAAAATTAAAATATAGTCAATTCACCCCCATTTGGAACTTATTCTATCCTTTTTGAATAGAAAATTTTTATCCAGGGTTGCTTATTTTTCAATTTATCTAATCCTTCTATGAAATTATGTTGTCTTTATTTTTATGGTTTATTATTATTTGTTATAGCCTTTTCATAGAACTTGTAGTCTATGAAAAATATATATTAGATGAAATTAATGAATGAAAATTATAGATAGATTCATCATGTACTACCAAACCTTGATGGAAACAACAATGGTAACTCTTAATCTATAATGGAAGCAAAACTGAAGTATCTAATCAAAAAACATTAGTTACTCATAGTAAAACCATGTAAACTACAATAATCATTCCCAAACACACTTACATGAAACATTTATGCTAGATTTGTGTTTAATTAAAAAGTTGTAAGTATTTTATATTGTTCTGTTAACAGAAGTCTATTTAGGCATGTCCCTACATTTAAGAAAACTCATTAGATTTGAAACATTTTAAAAGTAACACATATTGAATTTGGAAATCTGATTACAACCAAACATAGAATGATTCGAGTGGAGTACCAAGATTTCAAGATGGTTAAGAATTTATGATGGATTTCTTGGTGAGACCCTAATGGGGTATTTAACTCAGAAACTACCTTTTTCTTTTCATGGTTTTAATTTCCTTTTTTGATATCCAAGAAAATAGAAAGAACCACTTGGAGGAAGTGAATGTTTTTGATCCTTGGGACCCAGATTAATGGTGGTTACCGTTGGATATGTAATCCACTGATTACATGGGATGTCTGATATTTTTTATTTTAATAAGTTGTGTCCGTGATGATATACTATTTTGGGTTTTCTTTTACCTATTACTTTCTTGTAAATTCTCTTTTAGGAGTGTTTAAATGATTATTTTAACCTTTCATGTTCTATTTTTTTTTGAAAAAAAAACAATTTCCACTTATATCATCTATGATTCCAATTACAAGTCAGCAACTTGTGAGGATTGAGAAAGTCCTTTGAGTTATGACCAGACCAGCTCATATATTATTTTATTAGTGTATCTAAGATGGATAACGTGTTATCAAAGATCTATGTTTAAAATCATTCTTTGATGTTAGTATGTATTTTATATGTTTTTGTAGACACGAGTTAGGATTTTTGGGACATAGTAGGAAGTTAAAAGATAGTTACTAGGAATCTATATTATAAGGGATCCATAATTTACCATGGGTGTTTGGTATAAATATCCTTAATAAATGATTTATTTGATCCTCATCTTTTAATTGTTTATTTGAGTTATTAGATATCCTTGTAAATATTTATTTGAGTTATTTATATGAGTATCCTTACTGATGTTTCAGATTTATTTATTTATTTTTTTAGCTTCATCATTCCTATAAGATATTTTAATATGAAAATGGAGGAGTATTTTTGTGTACCATAATGAAAATATACTTTAGTGTACTACAATCTTATTAATATAGGGGTGTGTTATATCCAAGCTCTAGGAATGGTTGCAACAATTATTCCTATTCATGCTCCCATATATGAACCTTAGAGGGATGAATTGAAGGGTCATACCCAAGAGTTTCTATATATGAACCAAATATTATAAATGTATGTAATTATAATAATGTGGATGAGTATTTTTTTAAAATGATAGAGATTACTTTTTTAGTTCCTGGATATTCTAGAAGGGGTTACTTTGAGTATTGTAAATTCTAGCTTTTGGGTCATATCAGGATATGGTGGGATTCGATGGTGATGTAAAAGACGCACAAGGGTTTGGAATAGAAATACAATAGTGTTCCTTTCACTGATTATTTTTCTCAAAAATATATGGTCTTGGTGAAATCCATGTAGTTTACTAACATATTGTAGAGTCACAAGACCATGAAATAGTACACGATCAATTATACTATGTTTATTTGGTTATCTCCTTAATTTGAGACAAATAAGAAATTGAAGGATCAAATATTTGAGATGGGTATTTGATCAGATAATTGATATCATGTCTTTATTCGGTGGATTACTTCTTATAATGAAATGTTGGTTTGAGAATTGATGGATGAAATTGATCTGGCTAGTAATTTACTTATGAAAATTGTTCAATCCTCTGCTAAGGCTTTTTCTATGAGTTACATTGACAAAATATGAATTATAATGAGTATCTTAGTGGATCTCAATAGCATGAATCATTTATACCCCTTCTAGATTCTTAGAGAGGGTCATTGAATCACATTTAATTTGTTAGGTTTGGTCTATGAAATGGGTTTTCATTGATTCAACCATCTTTTTTTGTTCTTGTCGATTCCAGGTCCACTTTCATCAGTTGTAAGATATCTTTTACTTTCTGTATAGTGCCACCGTCTCATAAAATATAAAAATTAATGAAGGAAAATAAATTTAATCAATAAATATGGGTTTCTAGAAAAATAAATCTAGAACTAATATTTATTTTATATTATAAGAGTCTCTAGAGAAAGTTGATGTGGGTCCAATGACTATGATAGGTACCATCACTATAGACTCATCATTATTGACTTATTTATTTGATATTATTATATCTCACTTGTTTATACTGACTCATATTATGAACATGCTAAATGAACATATAGAGTTTCTTTCTTATGTGGTGGATATTACAAAGACCCTTAGAATAAAGATAGATATGGGTATTTTATTCCTTCTTGTGTTTCCTCTCTATCAAATATTGTGAATATAAATAATTTTATGGTTCTTGAAATGAATAGTCTTGATATTATTCTCAAGATGGATTGGGTGATTTTTAATTAGCCCCAAATTGAGCTCTATCTTTACTAGGCCCACTTTAATATTCTTGATAGTATGTTTTTTGTGTTTCCGGGAGAATGGAAGTTGATATTGAGTATATTTGGGCCTTATTTTATATATTTGGGTCAGGTAATATCAATGTAAGCTTTTGAAATAGTGTGATAATCTTCAAGAATTGATCTTTGGGATTTATATTCCATTGTATGTCATCTTGGGAGGTTCCTATTCTCATTAAAAAGACAGTAGATGTGAAACCTTTTTTATGAGTTTATTACACAAAAAAATGAACTCAAACTAAATAAAAAATATTCATTTCTAATGATTTATGATTTTTGGGATCAGTTGAAAGGGGGGTAGTGGTTATTACAGATTGATCTTTGATCTAGTTATCACCAGATGAGAATTAACATATATGATATTCATAAGACCACCTTATGAAGTATGTATAGCCATTATTTGTATCATGTTATGAAATTTGGTCTAACCAATGCACCTGTAGCTTTAATGGAACTGATTAACAATATATTCAATGTTTTCTTTAACTCATTAAATGTAGTTATTAAGGTAATCATCTATGTTTATGAAAGAACTGTGGAGGATATTGTGTGCCATTTGAGAGTATTTCATATGATTTTTAGAAATCACTGACTGGACGTGAATATTTTATTTTTAATTTCTTGATTTGAGAAGTGTTGTTCTTGAGACATGTGGTATCAACTTTTTTTTATTTTAGTTGATCTGGATAAGTTGAAATATCTTATGACATGATTGAATCAACATAATGTTTTTGAGATATGGGGCTTATTGGACTTGGTGAGGTATTACTGCAGGTTCTTTGAATATTTTTTGAACATTTTTTTTGATGAACTTTAACACTATTGAGGGAGTGTTGTTATGAAAAGATGATAAATGATAGAGTTTTTATGATTTGAAATTTATTTTGACTTCCGCCCTGGTGTTGGCTCTTCTAGAGTATGGGTAGGGATATGTAGTATTTTATGATGCATCAGGTTTAAGTTTGGGATGATTCATTCTACATGGAGACCACGTAGTAGCCTATGGTTCCTAACAACATAGAATACACTATGAGAATTACAAGAACCATGATCTTGAACTCATTGATATGATTAATCCTCTCAATATTGGAAAAAAATTCCTTTTCATAGAAATTTTTACCATTTATTTTGACCAAGAAATCACGAGTTATATCTTCTATCAAAATTGTTTGAATCTATGACAGAGGTTTTAGTTGGGGTACCAATAATCATTTTATTTTAAAATTTCCTACACCCCGTGTAAGGGGAATTTCATTGCTAGAAGGTTGAACATGAAACTTCCAACTAAGGCATTGGAAGATTCATAAGAATAGTGTAATTAATAGGATCTCATTCCTCAGTTTTTTTTTTCGGGATTCCAATAGGATGTGAACATGATTTTTTACAAATGTTTAGCTAAACTCTATTTTTATAAATATGATTCTATATGATATATAACCTAATGACGAATTATTTAGAAATTGGTATTCAGTTAATGGTGGGGAGACAATTGGTTAGTGGGTTTTCTATGTAGAGCGAGTCATATGTTTCTAGAACATGTACATTATACCTCTTCCTATGATAAATTATGATATAGGGGAATACCATATTTCCTAGTTGTTGGTTCACCATTGAACTAAAAATATGATATATGATATGAAGTGAAGATTCTAATGGCTAGGGATGATGAAATAAATCACAATAAAATTTTAAAATATTAATTCATGAAAAAGTGTCCAAGGAAAGCACTAGAGACGTTTCGTTATGTACCATCTAATTCCAGTTTCAACTTGTAAGTGGGATGATATTTATATTGTCCTTCTGGTTAGGTTTCCATGTAATACCTTATTAGAGAATATGATATGGGTTGTGATCAACAAGATGAAAAAATTGGCTCACATTATACCCATTCAAGATACACCAAATTCTAAGGGTTAGGGAAATATCAATTTGAAATTGAATTTCCATTTGAATGGAATTACTTCTTTGGTAATCTCTAATAGGGACCCCCATTTTACTTATCACTTTTAGAAGTGCCTTCAAGTTAAAATAGGATCTCAATTACATTTGATCATTAAATTTCATAAACCAATGTATGGATATATATAATCAACTATATAGTTTCTTCAATACTAGCCACACACTTTCACTATTGACATTGGTGGAGCTTTGGATGTATGTTTGGTAATGGTTTAGTTTTCTAATTAAAAAAGTTACTAGTATACTATCAAGATGGATCCTTTTAAATCACTGTATAGTCATTAATGTGAATCTATGTTGTGTTGGTCATATAATAGTGAATCCTCCCTCAATGGACTGAGTTTGGTCCAAGATATGACACAAAAAAATAAATTGATTCATTAAATAAAGGTAATGGTATAGAACTATTTTAAATCATATGATAGTCATTTTTAATACCATTGTTTCGTTTTATTGGTGACCATTTTTTTGATAGTTTCAACTAATTTGGGTCACTAACCTCTTGGGAAATAGGTAAAACATATGCTATGGTTATTGAGTCCATTTAAAATTGTTTAAAATGTTGGGAAAGTATCATAACATATAGAAATTTCCCAGTATTTAATGAAGATCCAAAATGTATTTCATATATCACATCTTTGGAAGTATCTTTCTGACCCATCTCATGTGAAAATATGGGATGATCTTCATATTGAACGTGATTTATCAGTGACTGTGCATCCAGTCATGATTTTTGACTCTGAGAAAATGATTTGTTTTTTGGAATACAATACCTCTGGTCTATATTCTATGGGAGTATGGTTCTTAATCACCTGAGGATTAGGATCCTGAGGCACTTATAAGGGAGTTGTGTCCCCATTTCTTTGACATGGATTTTTCTTGAAAGTAATTTTATTGAAATAAAATCTTCATGGTGGGGAGGTTAGGACATATCTTTACATTCCTTGAATTAGTTATATATCCTTATTTTGGTTCCCCTTTGTCTGGGTCTTATCTTTTAGTGTTTTTTATGAAATTTGAAAAACTATTGGGAACTATTTAGGTAATGTTTGGTTGGTTCATGGTTTTCCCAAACCATGCACCCCATAGTGAAAACCATGCACCCAAATCAGTATGGGGTGATTGATTGGTGAACAGTTTCCAAACCATGTTCCCACATATGGAAAACCATACAACACATATTATAGGTGTGCCTAGTTAAGGTTGGCAGTTTGTTTGACTATATTCTTCCACCTGTAAACCAGTAATATGGGAATTTATTCCCCCAAATACTAAATTAAAATCGTGAGATCCTATACCCCTATTTTGAACCATGATAAACAATTTCTACATTAATTTTGTTCTATGGTCCATTAAGTCTCTCAAGAGGTAAAATTAGATCATTAAACACCTCTTCATTGCAAATCAAAACTCTAGCGACTGTGTTCACTCTCCTCTAAGTAAGTCGATCTCTTATATTTTTCATCCTCTTGGTATCCCTGTCTGTCACCAATAAAGAGTGATATATCATCACGATTTTTATGAATCTAATTTAAATTTTATGGATGTTGATTCTTGTTTTGTATACTTAATATCCCGTTCCTTTATTCATCATTGGTGTTCGCCATTTTAGGTGTTGATCATTTCAACTTATGACTTAAAGTAGGTTCACTACACCAAAAGCATACATTAGTAGTGGGTTTTAAGATCAATTTATGAAACCTATAATAAATTTTTAAATAATTTAGCTTTGGTTTATTAAACAACCACTCCTAAATCTTTATATTCATTTTAAAAACTCAACAATTATACCCAAACCCCTCAAAACTTCACCTAGACCCTCTGAACCCTCTTCGTTGCCGATCCCAATGATTGCTGATCCCATCCCTCTCTGCTGATCCCATCCCTCATGGTCGATCTCGTCCCTCACTGCCCATCCTATGGCTTTCTTTCCATCACTGACAGTCTGATCCTCACCGATGTAAGTGTCATTAACGATGATGGATAAGAGTAAAAATATAATTTAAGTACCCTCATATGGTTTTGGAGACTCTTCTATGGGTAATGGAGTTGGTTTCACCCTTAGGAAAAATATCATGTCATAATTGCATCATGTGGTATTTGTTAGTACTAGAGTATTTGTTTTAGAAACATCATGGAAGATATATCAATTCAATAAAGATTTTTTTGAAATTTGATACTCCTCAAAATTGATGTGTTCTATAGGAAAATATTCATTTCATGATGAAAATTGGACAAAATTATATATTTGATGTCTCTAGAAAATCGAGTACCTCTTTTATATGTTATGATGTTAACACTAAAGTTGATTCAGACAAGAGTTTCCCGAACACAATCTCTTTATTGTGCAATTAATATTTAGAGCATTGTTTTAATTGGTGAATAAAATATTTATATCTCCAGACCATAATGATTATTAGACTCCACAAAAGTTTAAGTAGTTATATTTAACATTTTTATCCACACAATAACACTGTGATGGAATTTTTCATACTTCAATACGTGGTTTCTTAATAGTTTGAACATGCATTGCCGATGTGGAACTATTTAGATCTCAATTTATCCTTATGGTTAATATTTGTGATCTATTATGATCCGATGGTTCAAAATAATGTAGGGGTAGTTATAAATATGTTGAAATAAATTTTTATTTATTTAAACCTTAAATTCAAATATTGAGAATAAAAAGTTATTTTTTTGTGATATATTAGGATTCTCAATAGAGATATTGTGAAATGGATATGATACCTAATATTGATTGAAATAACAAACACTATTAGTATTATAAATATAATAACGATGATATGACACAACTATATATTTAATAAAATATGTTTATCAAATAAAGTATAATATGACAAATAGTTCTGATCAATTTCACTAAAGAAGAAGAAATAAAATGGTGGAAATAATTTATGTGCATTTAAGTTGTATATTATTTTTTAAAGGAAACATTCATAATGTTTCTTTCGAGGAAAGTAATTTTTTTCTATTTATTATTGTTTAAAAAAAATAATTAAACACATTATTATATAGAAGTGGGTGAAAAAGAAGAATTGGGAATCCATTCTACATCAATTACTTGATAGACATATACTCTCATGGAGGATTATTTAGTTTCTATCTATATTATATAAATTTAATGTGTTGGATGTAATTGAGTGTATAAATAACTAAACCATGTTGTAAGATAATCACACTTATACATTTTTATGAGACCATAATGTAAATACCATAGAGTAAATCTAGTGGGTTATGTCATCCTAGAGGAATACATATTAGACTAAGGACTAGCTTTCTCACACTGTGATGTGTACCTTAAAAATCACTCTACCATTTTTATTTATTTTTTGGATGTGTTTCATGAAATAAATAATGTTAGAGAAGTTAATGTGAAAACTATACACTCAAAAAAATTATAGAGATAAATAGATAGTTACGGTGGTTATTCGCATATATGATTAACATCATATCAAATTAGTATTCCCATGGTAGATCTGAGGACACATTCAATTATATGATTACATAGTTATTTTGGGGAGTTTAAACGATTTCTATATTATATAATTTCCCACAATTTATTCCTAATGGAATCTTTCTTGTTTATATTTTTTATATTGTTACTTAGTGGTTTAGGGGTATTTTATCTAGGGATATAGTATATTATTTCCCTTGATTTTTTCATTATGGAATTGTTTTTAATTATTGAATATTTATTGTTTGACTGTTAGAAAGCCAGTGTCACTAGAAAAATATTCCAAGAATGAGAAACATTTATTATTTTTGATTTTGATCAAAATAATTTAAATAGTAATGTGTTTGTATTTTAATTTCTATCTATTAGGTTTTTATTATATGATGAAGAATTGTTAAACACCCACGTGTAGAAGATTTAAATGATTTCTAAAGAATGTTTTCAATTTGTGTTTTTTCAATAAATAGAAACTGAGGAAAGAAGTGGATAATTAATAAGAAGGATATTTAGAACTTCATTGATTCATTATACTGATTTGTTGAAGCATTTTTTGTTTCCCTATATTTCCTTGTTCTATATAAACTAAAAAAGGGTTGAAGTATGCTACTCTACACCAGTTTCTCAATCGACATATTATAATAGTAAAAATAGTTTTACTATTTTTCAGAAGTGTCTGTAATTATTATTTCATAGATGGATATACATACTTTTAAAAGGCAGTGTATGGTTATTTAACATATTCATATTTTTTCAACTAGTATATATGAATCCATTTTCTTATTTAGTAGTATTTATGTGTTTTAATTGTTTTAATTAATGTGTATAAATATTTTGATATATATTGATAAAAGAAGGATCGCATTACCGAGGAACACACCTCACTATGCTAAGGTTTTAGAGGGGTTTTTATAATTTGCAATTTACAATTGACCTGTTGATAGGATAATAAGATATATATGCACGAAATGTAAATTTAGAAGATGGTTGAAGAGAGATGATGTTTATAAATTCATGATATTGAAGAAATTTTCATATCATTATTTTTGTTGGATTTAGAAAAAATATTGAAAATTTACAAAAAGGTTGAGAATAGATGTCAATCTACCGAATGAGATCCCAACATTGTCGAAAATGGAAAATGAAATAAAACCCATTATAAATGATGCATTCAGTATTGGAAGACACCAATATCAAAATAAAATCTTATCAAAACAACTAGTTGAGGGTGTCAAAAAATTAAACACAAAATATGATGTTTTTGAGACTTTAGGACAACAAGATAAAGATTGTAACATATCTCTAGATCCTCCTCTTGATTCTGTGGTGAATACTGTAAGAGAAAACTTCACTAATAAGAATGAATAATCTCATGGTTTAGTTGATGATGGAAATCAACCGTTGTATAGTGGATGTTTGAAATATTCAAAACCTTCTTTTCTACTGAAGTTGTACAATATTAAATACCTATATGGAATTAAAATTATGGTGATGTACATGATATTAGAATTATTGCATGAATCATTTCTTGAAGCAAAGCTCCAAGAGTCTTTTATTATATGAAAAAGGTTTTTAACAATCTTGGAATAAATTATACTGAAATATATGCATGTCGCAATGATTGTATACTTTATTGGGAATTGTTTTCAAGTAGACAGGATTGAAAAAATTTTCTTCTTCTATATGGAAGCCTATGTGTGATCTTGGAAGTCTAAATCAATATACTAGCATAAATAAAAATTAAAGGAATACACCTTCAAAGGTTTTGCAGTACATTCCATTAAATCTTCTATTTTAATGATTATTCATGTCCTGAAAAACCGTCGAACACCTAAAGTGGAATTCGGTTGATAATAAAAATTAGGGGTTAATGCGACATCCAAGAGATTCAATGTCATGGAAAAAAATTTGATTCATAACATCAATATTTCTCATATGATCCTAGGAATGTTTTATTGGGATGGGATACTGATGTATTGAACCCATTTGGGACATTGAGTACCAGTTGTAACATTTGGATGGTTGTTTTGAGCCCTTATAATATACCTCTCTTAATCTGTCTGTAAAAACCATATTTTATCATTTTGATGTTTATTTCTGAAAAATATTCCTACAAATGATATTTATGTATATTTACAGCCTTTAATTGGAGAATTACAGGAGTTTTAGAGAAACCGTTTTGAGATATATAATGCATCTCCTAGAAAATTTTTCAAATTGCAAGATTCTATAATGTTGATCAGTAGTGACTTCTCGGGATGTGAGAATTTGTTTGGTTAAAATAATTACATGGGTTTGGCTTGTCCTATTTGCAACATTGATTTTGAGCCCAACTGTCTACCTCATAGTGGAAAATGGTTCTTCTTCTTTCATTAAATATTTCTCAATGAATCTCATTGATTTCGTTTGAACATGTCAAAATTCAATGGTTTCATTGATCCTAAAACACCTCCAAAGTTATTAAAAGGTTCTGAAAAATTAGAACAAAATAGAAATGTTGAAACAAAATTTGGGAATGCGATTCATTTGAATGATAGTGGGAAATGAGTTTGAGGTTCACCATCAAGTGAAATTGGAACAAAAAATGGAATAAAAAAGTATATTCTTCAAACATCTGTATTGGGAATTTAATTTTTTGTGGCATGATCATGACATGATACATATCGAGAAAAATGTTTGGGAAAATTTGATCTTCACATTGCTTAATGATCATGGAAAGTTAAAGGATTATCTCAATTATTGGAATGACTTATAATAAATTAACATAAAGCATCACCTCTAGCCAATTTAGAATGGAAGGTATGATCTAGTAATTTTTGAAATGAATAATAGGGATAAAGATGCATTCCTTTAAATTATAAAACATGTAAAGGTATCTGATGGGTATTAAAGTAGCATCTCAAGGTGTGAATAATTAAAGAATCATATCTTACATTTATTGAAATACCACTATTAACATGAATTGTTATAATAGTTATATCCATTGGAATTGTGTACATTATTACCGGAAAAGGTTACTGCTATTGCACTCCAATTCTGCACATTTTTCAGAAAATTATGTGAGAAAACTCAACAACCATTTTAGCATTAAAAAATTATGGAAATATTTTTATTGACAAGTTATAAAATATAGATAATCATTCCCTTATCTTTTTTTCGAATGAATTTTTTGAAATATATGTTTTGAACTTAATTTTAATTGATTAAATGGAATGAATTCTAAGAAAATGTTATACTCACACCATGGGGTCAAAGTGTTTTTCTAGAAGTTGATAGACTCTAGTAATCTTTTCATTAGTTTAAATATTTATTAGGCAATGTTATTTGTTTAATATATTAAATTGATGACTTATATTTTTTTAATGCAGTCACAGAGTTTAGGTTACCAAGAATCTCGAACAGAAGTGTGGTTTAATGTTCATAATAAATATCTTGAAAGTTTGGTTATTGTCTCTTCCAATGAACTTGGGGTATGAATTCCTTTTTAATTATAATAAATTTTTATTAGTTTTCAGTATTTTAATATATATTGCCTCTAATATGAAAGATATTTTATTTATAGGTAAAAATTGATGAACTGTGGAATGTCAATCTCATAGAGGCCTACTCAGTCACCCATGATGACCCAGTTGGTGAAATCCCTGGGAAGGACCATCCTGATCAATGCGTGAGAAAGGTTTGGGATGATTAACATCTGAGGAATTTGGAAGGAAAATCGAGATTGAAAGTGATGACTATTGGTGAGAAGGTAAATCACACAACTTCAAATTTATTTAGTTCACTAACTTTTATTGGTTCTAATTTTACATATAAATATAAAAACATTATCTAATTTTCAATATAATTGTCTTACAGGTTCTGGTTAGAGGAAGTAGAGATGTAGATGGAGAGGGTGAAAAGCATAGTTCATCATTGGGAAATGATTAGTGGAGAGGTATTGTTCATGTATTAGTATGTTCAATGTGGGTATTTTTTTCCTTTTCATATATTTTATATGAGATCCGGACAATAGGATAGTATGTTGAATGATGATGTGGAAATGAATTATTATGATGATGGGTTGATGTAAGAGATATGTTTTGATAATAAATCTATTTTTCTGAATGCTTTGATGGTCCCTGTGATGTTTTTATAATTCATGGTATATTTACTAACCTTATGTTTTGATGTTGAATTGTAATAGTATTTAACTTCAAGTAGTGGATAATCAATCAAGTAAAAAAAATGAAATTACATGGGCTGAGTTTCTTTAATTATTTTGAAAGTATTTTGTTGTCATTTTTCAAGTTGGTGAATATATAAAAAACCTAAAATGATTTAATAAGATGTCATGGTGAATGCTCTGATTTATGATTCACAGTGTTTGTGGAAGTGGAGGGTGAGGCGATCAATTAGAGTTCATGCAAGGATCTATTATTTCGGTGGGGTAGTTTTAGCTATCTGAAAATTAGTGAGTTGATTATTATTATTATTTGAATTGGAAAATAGTATGGGATCAATTATACATATTTCCTAGGGTTTAGTATGCTTCCTGCTCATTGATAGGTTATTATAAATTCATTGGTTTCTCTCTATGGAGTTGTCCATTATTTAGTGGTATCTCCCATGGTGGTACTATTGCTAGATGTTTTCTTGATTGGAATAAGTGGTATTGAATTTTATCCTTTCTTTGAGAGTGTTAGAGGTTTGTTCATCATGTTTGATACACATTTCTATATAGTGGATAATATTTATAAATTCATTATTATGTGTTTTTTTACTGAGGAATAAAATCATTTTATAGGTATGAAATGTAATGGATAATGATTTATCAAGCCTTAATTATGTGTATTTTTGGTGTTGGGGGTCATGGGATGGAGGATGGTGGGAGAGTGACGGAGAAGGTATTGGTTCTACTTGAATTTTCAATTGAGAAATTTAATCACACCATGACCAAGTGTGATTATCCCTAGACAAAATGTCTATGAAAAATAATGAGATATTGCAGTGTGAGTATTAGGTCATTTGTGTTTTGATGTTGTTCTATTTAGCTAGTGGTAATTTGTTTGTGTCATTAGGAGTTAAATTGTTGAATAGAGGTTAAGATTTGATTGTTGGGTTCTATTATGTTTGGGAATAAATAGTTTATTGCATCATGACCTCGGTCATTACATTATGATTCAAAAGTTACGTTTTCTTGGTATTTCATAAAATTTCATGAACCCTAGGGTATTTTTCATGGTTTTTTGTTTGTGGTGGATAATGAATGTGGTAGATAAACATAATATGAAAAATGAATCTTTGAATTAGATTTTAGTGGAATGGTGGAATTCATTACACCATGACCTTCCTTGTTTATGTTGTAATTAAGATAGTTTAATCTGTTGTTCTGGATGTAGGTTCTTGGGCTGTAGAACCTGTAACTTTTTTTTCATTCTTTATATAGCTGCAGTTTAAACTACCTCTAGATAAAATTTTATTATTTTTGGTGATTCAAACAGATGCTATATTATGGTATTTTTTAAGGTGGGAGTTAAAACTGACACTAAATATGAAAAAATGACTTAGATGTTCTTTTAGCTGTATTAGAGGATGTTTTTTTGGTAAACGGTTCAGACTTCAGTACTGTTTTAAACCACTCCTAGATTATAGTTACTTTTAAAATGATAAAACCAACATTAAAACTAAAAAAACGCCACAAAATACATGTTCTACAACACTTTCCAGAAACTTCCCCAAAATGGAAGAGACCACGACATGTTTATTGGAAGAACCAATTTTAGCGACTGTTATCTAAAACCGTCATAGGACCATTAAGTGGCGATTTAAACCGCTTCCATATAAAAAACCCGCCGTTATAAGAGCTTTTTTTCATAGTGGTAGTTCCATAAGGTTTTATTCTATAATTGAGACCCTATATTTTTGTTTGTTGATTTTAAATGAGTTATTAATTGACTTAAAACCCATATTTTTAAGTTATTTTATGTGTGAATTGATAAGGGCCTGGAAAGTTTGAAAAAAATCCATATTAAATTAAATTTAAATTGTTGGGTATATTATTTATGAAAATGAAGGGTTGATTATAAAATTTAATTAATTAATTTATTGGTGCATAATTTATTATAAAATTGTATTAAATTCATAGATGATAAGAAAATAATAATTATTATGAAAACCTAAGATATGGTGAGTTATCATAATGATTTATATTGTGATCTTATATTATAATGAATTTTTTGAAAACATATGATATGGTTTTGAAAAAATAGGTGTCATCACCATGAAAAAGGATTGATGGGAATAAACTCAATATCCACTCAGTGTTTGATGATTTGGACTATGAATACACAAAAAACTAGAAAATCCTAGAAGATAAGCATTACTTGATTGGATACTCATTGAGAAACATTAGTAAATATCTTAGCAAAACATTATATAATGTTTTGAGAACCTAATAACTTATATAAAATAAATAACATAGAATTAAATCATGAAAATATATAAGTCATAGTACATATTTCATTTATGATTTGTTTTTTTATATTAATAGTTTTCATTTTTATAATATTAGTGAATTAAGTATTATTATTAATAAATTTCTTTTATTGAAATAATTTCTTGAGAAATGAGAACATGTCTTAAAAAAATAATTTAATGGGAAATAAAATGTCTTTAATAATGAGAAAAAAATGTGATGGGGGATGGATTACAATTTAGTGTTTTGATTCTCACACAACACCCTCAAGCTAGTGATAATAACGCAAACCATGTTGAGATACTAAAAAAACCATGGAAGTGGAATCCTATAATAATGTCTTTCATGTGATAACATTTATGCCCCTTTAGGGTCTCTTGCAAAAAAAATATTTTCATGAATTGGATCATGTTGATTGAAGTGTTATTTACTATCCTCGTGTGCTCAAAATATGAGAAGGTTATCTTTTCCATTTATATTTTGGAAGCTGAATCTACAGAATAATGGAATTTAATTATAAATAAAATTAAAAAAAGGTGGATGTAGCCTCTTTGGAGATGGAGGATTTCAAAAATAATTATTCACAAATTATTTTTCCATAAAGTCATCACATAAAAAAAAGTCAGAGTATTTTTTTTATTTGAATGTAAGGTGGATAAAACCATTGGAACATAAAAAATGAAACCTCGTGAGGATTTCAAGGAATTAAACTTGTTATATCTCTAACCTTGAGTGTAAAATCAATCATTTTACTAGTTTCATAAAGGAATATCTTCAAGGTTCACTATCAAAAAGTGAATTTAAAATCATCCAAAATATTGTATGTTGTGAACTGAATGGTAATGTCTAATCAAAAGAGTCTCATTAATGTGAAGAGAGTAAAACGAAAGTATAGTATCATTGAATATATGATGATAAGTCACAGGGGTGAAATAAACTAAAACTAACCACATGTCAAAAATAATGGAGGTAGCACTTAGATAATTCTCTCTAAAGAACAATGATGTGTTTCTAGTGAGGTAAGATTATCAAAAAGGGAAATCATTATCACAATGGGTATGACAACCCTACTTTTTTTATTAAAACTTAAACATGATTTATTACATAAAACTTCACTTGATAAAAAAAAATAAGTTCGAGTGGTTTAGTGTCTTTGGGGCTTAGGATCATTACATAAAAACTTAAAACAAGAAATACAACATCTTTATTGAAAACTTCCTTTACATGACCACTACATTCCCTCGTACTTAGCATTGCATGGGATAACCTGAGGACACGCATAAGAAAAGGGTGAGCTATAAAGCCCAGTAAGGGAGTAAACATGGAATAACATGAGGAGTACAATACATGTTAGGCAATAGGAATGTCAATAGATCATAAGATAAACATGAACATAAAGTCATGATAAAGCATGATAATCATAACATAGAAATGTGGCAAAAACACTTAACATTGAATTAGCATGAGCCATGGATCATTGCACATAGAGCATGAGTAAACCCTCATTGCACATGAAGCACGTGTAAACCCTCATTGCAATTGAATTAGCATGAGTCAATAATCATTGCAAATGACGTATCAAAATACTATACTTTACCCAATGCATTGGAGCGCTATAAGGGTGTACCCTTATTAATCATTGCATTTCATGCATAAGTGTGCCACATGGATCATAAAACATGGATTCATAAAACATAAACATTAATTACACGATAAAGTAATGTGGAATTCATACATGAAACTTTGTAATCAATATGTAACGGTGAATAAAGGTGAATATCCTTGATGGAGAAGTGAGCATGGTATTCACTACACAATGACATTGGCTTAGAAAATCGCTGCGATTTCGGCAGCGAAACGACGTGACATAAGAATTCATAAAAATGGTTGATGAGAGATAAAGGGGTTTCTCATCATATTTACATGTAATGGAAAGTAAGGAGGTAATATAGATACATGTCCCAACAATTGTAATGGAATTTAGATTCATGATACAAAAGTATTGCTTGAATGTAAAAGAGGAGAGAGAAGTTCCTTTCGGAATTTCAGTATAGTAATGGGTGTACATGGGAGGCATTTAATGAGAGATAAAGGGGTATCCCATTATTCAAAAAATAAGAGGGAAGTATGGGGGAGGTGAAAAACCATACCCCAACATTCATAATTGAAATTAAAAGGGCAATACAATGTAAAGAAAATTGACAAAAATGAGAAAGGAAGAAAAAAACCCTTACTTGGAAGTGTGCTTCCAAAGGCTAGAGAGAGGATTGTGAGAGGCTTCTTGAGATCTTGGGGCACCTTGGGAGGATTCTATAGAGAGTAGGGAGGAGGATGGACGAACTCCAAGGGATTTTAGTGAGGAGGAAGTGGGATCTTGGTTGGGTTTATACAGGAAAGGGGAGGGAATTCTTTATTATTTAGGTTTGGGTCCCCTTACATTAAATTAATCCAAACCACAAAACATCCCAGGATTTTTGCCGATGGTTTTTGGAAAATGGAAGAGGAAGACAATATTTTATAAGGCCCAAGTCCGAACTTCTTTAAAATAATAAGGTTTCTTATGTGGAGGTTAGTCACACTCCCATGGAAATTAATTTAAAAAGGAAAAGTGTTGAATATGTCTTGAGGGGTCCATTAATGCTTTGAAAAGTAAGTCAAACAAACCCAAAATCACATTATTTTAATGATAAAACATATATTGGCCGAAAATTAGGATTATCGTATTTTATTACATCACCATTGGGTCATTATGATGTCATAAAACACATTATATATTTAAACGGTATTTAATTTTTACCCAAATATTTGACTGTCTTAGAAAATTATGAAAGATTCACCGTTGGATAATTTCGACCTCTTGATTCCAGAAATGAAATTTATTTTATCTAAAAAAATTCTAAATATGTTAATTTTCACTTTTAAAATAAAAACCAACATTTATCGAAAATTCACGGGTTTTGATAAAAAATGGCTTTCAAACCTTAATAAAATTTTAATTGCATTCATAAAATTATAAGATCATTTATATTTAATTAAAATTAATTTAATATTAATAATGACATTTTATTAAAATATTATTGAATTCAAAAATCCCTTAATTTAATAAAATCGAATTCTTAATTAAATAATAACTAAAAACACCATTTGTACTTTAAAAACTATTTACAATGTAGCAAAAATTACTAGAAATTATAATCATTATTATATACAAAAAAAACAATGTACATGAACATAGTACTACTTATTTGTTACATAACCCCTTAAAACAGCTGCATAATACCTAAGGGTAAGGTGTGCGATGGTGACAGACTCTTGGGGTGGCTCGGATAACATCGCTCGAGTGGTAATTTCAATCAACTTCCACTTTTCCCGTTGACGGTCACATTTGAGCTTGACATGATGAAGCTCGGCTTGGGCTTGGTTAAGGGAGAAGCCCAAGGATGCCACCTATTTTCCGAGCTCCGACAAATGGGCTTCGTATGGGGAAATTCTACTGGATGAGGCCATCACTTCCTTTGTCTGAGTAAAATTGGGTTCGTTGAAGCCTTATATTTATACTAATCATGTGATCACTGTTCAATGACTATAAAAGTAATGGTCACAACTCATAACATAAAACCAAAGAAGTTGACATCTTATAAAAACATTTTTCATAAAGGGACATTTAACTGGATCAAGAGGTATTTTCCATTAATCAAACCTTGGGTCGTTACAATATTCCCCCCTTAAGAAATTTCGCCCTCAAAATTTTCCTTTTCCCACACTAAAACAAATGTGGGTAACTCAGCTTCATCATATCCTCTGATTCCCAAGTCACTTCTTCAAACTTGTGGTTTCTCCACAACACCTTAACGAGGGGCATTGTCTTATTTCGTAGAACTTTTTTTCTATGATCTAAGATCTTCACTGGTTGCTCCTCATAAGAAAGATCATCTTACAATTATACCACATCATAAGAGAGTACATGTGAAGGGTCCGGTACGTACTTCTTTAAGAGGGATACATTAAAGACATCATATAATTTGGCCATAGTAGGTGGAAGTGCTAGTCGACAGGCCACAACCCTAACACGATCAAGAACCTCGAAGGGGACGATGTACCTTGGACTTAACTTCCCTTTATTTCAGAACCTCATGACCTTTTCCCATAAAGATATGCGTAGAAACACCATGTCTCCATCTTTAAACTCAAGGTCTCGTCGACGATTATATGCATAACTCTTCTGTCGACTTTGGGCTGCCTTGATATGCTACTGAATAGTTTTCACCTTCTCCACCATTTCCTCGACCATTTCTGGTCCATGCAGCTTACGTTCACGAACCTCATCCCAACATGCTGGTGTTCTACACCATTTCCCATACAGGGCTTCATATGGTGCCATTTGGATGCGTGAGTGGAAACTGTTATTATAAGAGAACTCAACCAGAGGAAGATATTGATCCCATCCTCCTTTAATGTCTGTTGAGCACGCTCTCAACATATCCTCATGTGTTTGGATAGTCTGCTCAGATTGGCCATCAGTTTGAGGATGATAGGCTGTACTGAAGTTCAGTTTAGTATTCAGAGCATGTTGAAGACTCATTCAAAACATAGAGGTGAATCTTGGATCTCGGTCAGATACAATAGATAGTGGTACTCCATGAAACCTTACCACTTCCCTGATATATATCCGTTCCAGTTGATCCAATGAGAAATCCTCCCGAATAGTAACGAAGTGTGGAGTCTTTGTAAGATGATCAACAACAACCCAGATTGCATTGTTGCCTTTGGATGTCCTTGGAAGTCCAGTGACAAATTCCATGATGATTTTTCCTATTTCCATTCTGGTATGGGCAATGGTTCCATCATCCCCTTAGACTTCTACCTCTCTGCCTTCACTTACTGACACACCAGAAACTTTGATGTATATTCGGCGATCTCCTTCTTCATATTATCCCACCAAAATTTTTCTCGGAGATCTCAATACATCATTGTGCTCCCAGGGTGAATAGAGAAATTTGAACTATGTGCATCATTTAAGAGTTCCTTCTTCAGCTCCGGACTTGATGGAACACATAGTCTTTTCCCAAACCACACAGTCCCTTCATCATTAACATAAAACTCCAAGGATTTTCCATTTTTGATAGCTTCAACTTTTTCTTGAATTCCCACATCATCCTTTTGAGCATCCTTTAACGTTTCCAAAAGAGATGGTTAAGCAATCATTTGTGAACGGATTGATGATGTTCCCTTCTTTAGGATTCCCACATCCATCTTCATCAAGTCTAAGAAGATTGGATCCTTCTCAATTCTCATCATTGATAGAATCGCTGGATCCTTTCTACTTAGGGCATCTGCCACCTTGTTTGCTTTCCCAGGGTGGTAATGTATTGAACAGTCATAATCCTTGATGAGCTCTATCCATCTTCTCTGGCGCATATTAAGATCTTTCTGTGTAAATATATATTTAAGAAACTTGTGGTCAGTATATATCTCACATTTGTCTCCATAGAGATAATGCCGCCAAATTTTCAAGGAAAAGATCACAGCCACCAACTCCAGATCATGCGTTGGATAGTTTCACTCATGGATTTTCAACTGCCTTGAGGCATATCATATCACTTTATCATTCTGCATCAGCACACATTCTAAGCCCTTCTTCGAAGCATCACTGAATACCACAAAAAGCTCCCCTATTGTGGGTAAAGTGAGCATATGTGCAGTGATAAGCCTCCTTTTCAACTCCTTGAAGCTTTCTTTGCATTCATCACTACAAGAAAACTTTACTCCCTTTTGAGTTAGCTTGGTAATAGGGTTGGACAATTGTGAGATATTCCTCACATAATATCCAGATAACCCCAAGAAGCTATGGATATCGGTTACCGATGTTGGCCTCATCCATCCCTCAATTGCATCTGTTTTGGAGGGATCCACAGATATCCCATTGCTTGTGATGATATAGCCCACTAAGGAGACATCCTTCAACTAGAACTCACACTTTCTGTACTTTTCATAGAGCTTCTCCTTGCGCAAAGTCTCCAGTACAGTTCTTAAAAGCTACTCATGATCCTCCTGGATTTTGGAGTATATTAGAATATCATCTATAAAGTCTACCAAAATTTTTTCAAGGTAATCTCTAAAGACTCTATTCATCATGTCCATGAATATTGATGGAGCATTGGTGAGTCCGAAAGGCATTACTATGAATTCATAGTGCCCGTACCTTGTACGAAAAGCAGTCTTGGGGATATCTTCCTTTTTCACCCTTACTTGATAATATCCCAACCGCAATTCCAACTTGGAGATGTATTGTGCTACATGAAACTAATCGAAAAAGTCCTCAATTCATGGGAGAGGATACTTGTTCTTTATCGTGATTTTGTTAAGTTCACGTTAATCGGTGAAAAGCCGCATTGACCCATCCTTCTTCTTGACGAAGAGAAATGGTGCACCCCAAGGTGAAGCACGTGGGCGTATAAACCCTTTATCCAGATTCTACTGTAGTTGTTTCTTCAGCACTTCAAGATCAACAACAGCCATTCTATATAGAGTCTTGGATATTGGTAATGCCCGAGGTATAAGTTCAATTGAGAACTCAACATCTCTTCTAGGAGGAAGACCAGGCAGTTCCTCGGGAAACACTTCCGCGAATTCCCTCACAATTGGCATTTAGTCAAGGATGGTTTCTTCCTCAGACTCAATCATCTGAGCCAAATATGTGTGCTCATAGGGCAGTAATATCCATGCTTGAGATGATGGAGCAATAGGAGATTCATCTTCCTCTTGACACTTGTAATGAATCAAGGGTCAATTCTCCATATGAAGTGTGATTTCCGTCTCCCAAAAATTTATGTTGTCTCTATATAAGGAAAGCCAATCCCTGCCAAGAATTGCATCAAATTCCACCAGAGGGAGTATGATGAGGTTCACCGGGAAATTCAATCCACAGATTATAACTGGGGAGGACTTATATTCATGGGATGCAATGAATTCCCCATTTGCCGTACTCACTGATATCTTTACTTCCATGATTTGTGGTGGTGTTGGGATTATTCTACTAAACTTTAGAGATATAAAAGAATGAATAAAATTTGAATAAAAAAGTACGTTCTATATTTATGAATGAATAACTAGCGTACCTATCACCACTTCATTGTCGGGGTTTACTTCGGCAGATGTGATGGCAAAATCTCTTCCCTGCTATCTTGGAGGTTTTTGGTTGCCTCCAATAACCCTTTGATTAGGGCACTGATTTTAAAAATGACCCGGTTCTTTGCATTTATATCATTAAACAACATGTTGACGTTCAAACTGAGTTTTCCTCTCCTATGTCACAGCCACAGGTCCTTCTTGCCGATAGTTAACAGCTAGGTGCCCTTCTCTTCCACACCTGAAGCATTTTCTCGTCCCCTTAAGGCAATTTCTAGGGTTCTTCTTTCCGCACTTTTGGCAAGTGGGGTGGTGGAACTTCTTAGAGCCATTGGATTTATCCATTGGCCTACCAGGATTGATGTCCACCTTACGCTTCTTATCCCCATGATACCCCTGTGATTCTACGATCTCCATTTCGACCTTGAGGGCACATCAGACAATTTCCTCATAGTTGTCAAAGTCACGGATCAATAATTATCTTCGCAAGCTAGGCTTCAGCCCATCAAAGAAGTGGTCAAACTTGCTTTCGGGGGTAATGACAAAGCCGAAAGTGTATCGTGCAAGACTTGTGAAGTTTGCCTCGTATGCTCTAATGGAATCCTCATCTTTTTTCTTGAGGTAAAGGAAGTCCCTTTCCATATTAAGAAGGAGGGTGCGCGGAAAATATTTATCAAAAAACATCTTCCAGAATTCCTTCCATTCCAAAGCCTTGATCTCCTCCCCAGGCTTCGTATTTTTGATCAACATCCACCATTGATAAACTTCACCCTCCATACGATAAGAAGCTAGGAGAACCTTCTCTTGTTCGGAACATTGGAGGATGGAGGAGATCTTTTCAATGGAGTTGATCCATTGTTCTGCGATCGTGGGATCAGATGATCCACTAAAAGTTGGAGGCCTTTTCCTCATAAAGCTCTCGATAGTGACTTATTCCTTCTTAGGGGGGTTTGGACATTCCTCTTGACCAGCGTTTCTATTCAAAACGTGAGTTATTAGAGAGAGAAGTGTGACAAAGATCGCGATTCCCGCTCCCATTGGATTGGGAATCTCATTAGTACAGTCATCACACTGATCTTCACAACGGTTGTTAGCCTGAGTCCTCCTATTACCGGCCATTGGCTGGAATAAAAGGAAAGGTAGGGGTAACACATAAAGGGTAATCCAAAGGCAAATGTTGATGACTTATAAATAAACTTTCATTACTTAACTCATGAGTCTATAGGCTTCAATCTTGGACTTTCATGATCTATTTTCTAACATATATTCGTAGGGGAATTTTTTTAATTACCTTAATAAGGGTTCATAGTAAGCTTATGAATTTATCAAAACATATCCCCCGGGAGTGTCGTAATCAAGAGTGAAGTAAGGCCCGTTGTCGTGCACCAGTTCCCGTTCGAGTCTAGCTCAAAGTGGTGTTTTCGGGTTTTACCCCTAGGGTACATCTGTGCTAGAGCCGCCTCTACCTGCTCGTATCCAGACAGGGATGTATTTGTTTGATAAACCACTTACTTATTTTTTACCAAAACATAAGGATGTTTTTATTATACATAGTCTTGTATCTAAGGCTTTACTATGGTTTCCTAATCCCAAAAATAAGTAAACCTATTCTCTGATACCAACCATGAAAACCCTACTTTTTTATTAAAACATAAACATTATTTACTACATAAAACATCACTTGATAAAATAAGGAATATTGAGAGCTTTAGTGTCTTTGGGGATTAGGATCATTACATAAAAACTTAAAACATGAAATACGATATCTTTATTGAAAACTTCCTTTACATTACCACTACATTCCCTCGTACTTAGAATTGAATGGGATAACCTAAGGAAATGCATAAGAAAAGGGTGAGCTATAAAGACCAGTAAGGGAGTACACATGGAATAACATGAGGCATAAAATACATGTTAGGCAATAGGAATGTCAATATATCATAAGATAAACATGAACATAAAGGCATTATAAATCATGATAATCATAACATGGAAATGTGACAACAACACTTAACATTGAATAAGCATGAGACAAGGCTCATTGCACATGGAGCATGAGTAAACCCTCATTGCACATGAACCACGAGTAAACCCTCGTTGCACTTGAAGTATTATGAGTAAACAATAATTGCACATGACGTATCATGATACTCTACTTTACCCAATGCATTAGACTGTTATAAGGGTGCACCCTTCTTAAACATTTCATTTCATGCATAAGTGTGCCACATGGATCATAAAAAATGGATTCATAAAATATAAAAATTTATTCGAAGAAAAAGGAATGTAGAATTAATACATGAAACGTTGTAATCAATATATTAAGGTGCATAAAAGTGATTACCCTTGATGGAGAAATGAGCATGGTATTTACTACACAATGACATTGGCTTAGAAAATCAGTGCGATTTCGGCAGCGTAACGACGTGACATAAGAATTCATAAAAATGGTTGATGAGTGAGAAAGGGGTTCCACATCATATTTACATGTAATGGATAGTAAGGAGGCCCTATAGATACATTTACCAACAATTTTAATGGAATTTGGATTCATGATACAAAAGTATTGGTTGAATGTAAAAGAGAAGAGAGAAGTTCCTTTCGGAATTTTGGCATAGTAACGGGTGTACATGGGAGGCAATTAATGGGAGAGAAAGGGGTATCCCATAATTCAAACAATAAGAGGAAAGTATGGGGGAGGTTTGAAACCATACCCCAACATTCATAATTGAAATTTAAAGGGCAATACAATTTAAAGAAAATTGACAAAAATGAGAAAGGAAGAAAAAAACCCTTACTTGGAAGTGTGCTTCCAAAGGCTAGAGAGAGGCTTGTGAGAGGCTTCTTGGGAGATTGAGGAACCTTGGGAGGATTCTAGAGAGAGTATGGCAGAGGTTTTACGAGCTCCATGGGATTTTAGTGAGGAGGAAGTGGGATCTTGGGTGGGTTTATACAGGAAAGGGGAGGGAATTCTTTATTATTTAGGTTTGGGTTCCCTTACATTAAATTAATCCAAACCACAAACCATCCCATGGTTTTTGCCCATGTTTTTTGGAAAAGGGAAGTGGAAAACAATATTTTATAAGGCCCAATTCCTAACTTCTTAAAATAATAAGGTTGGTTATGTGGAGGTGAGTCACACTCCCATGGAAATTAATTTAAAAAGGCAAAGTGTTGAATATGTCTTGAGGGGTCCATTAATGCTTTGAAAAGTAAGTCAAACAAACCCAAAATCACATTATTTTAATGATAAAACATATATTGGACGAACATAAGGATTATGGTATTTTATTACATCACCATTGGGTCATTATGATGTCATAAAACACATTATATATTTAAACGGTATTTAATTTTTACCAAAAAATTTGACTCTCTCAGAAAATTATGAAAGATTCACCGTTGGATAATTTCGACGTCTTGATTCAAGAAATGAAATTTATTTTATCGAAAAAATTTCTAAATATGTTAATTTTCACTTTTAAAATAAAAACCAACATTTATCGAAAATTCACGGGTTTTGACAGAAATTGCTTTCAAACCATAATAAAATTTTTAATTGCATTCATAAAAATATAAGATCATTTATATTTAATAAAAATTAATTTAATATTAATAATAATATTTTATTAAAATATTATTTTATTCAAAAATCCCTTAATATAATAAAAATGAATTCTTAATTAAATAATAACTAAAAACACCATTTGTACTTTAAAAACTATTTACAATGTAGCAAAAATGACTAGAAATTATAGTCATTATTATATACAAAAAAAAACAATGTACATGAACATAGTACTACTAATTTGGTACATAACCCCTTAAAAAAGCCACATAAGACCTAAGGGTAAGGTGTGCGATGGTGACAGACTCTTGGGGTGGCTCGGATAACATCACTCGAGTGGTAATTTCAATCAACTTCCACTTTTCCCGTAGACGGTCACGTTCGAGCTTGACATGATGAAGCTGAGCTTGGGATTGGTCAAGGGCGAAGCCCAAGGATGCCACCTATTTTCTGAGCTCCGACAAATGGGCTTCATATGGGGAAATTCTACTGGATGAGGCCATCCCTTCCTTGATCTAAGTAAAATTGGGTTCGTTAAAGTCTTATATTTATACTAATCATGTGATCACTGTTCAACGACTATAAAAGTAACAGTCACAACTCTTAACATAAAACCAACGAAGTTGACATCTTATAAAAACATTTTTCATAAAGAGACATTTAACTGGATCAAGAGGTATTTTCCATTAATGAATCTTTGGGTCGTTACAATGGGATTAGTAGGACACTAAAAGCGATATTGGAAAATAATGTTGCAAATAATTCACCACCCATGGATGTATCCTTCAAATGCCATAGTTTACGAATTGAACATATACATGCCTGAACCTTTGCACTAATTAAGAGAATATGCTAAAAAACCACATTAATAAAGAAAATAGGGAAGAGTGTATGCTATCGCTACTATTGATTTGGATCACAATAATGAAGTTATGTAAGCTACACTCATTCTCCAATCAAGATCATCAAATTTATTATTTTTATTCTAACTCAATTCAATCATTCGTATCATATAATTTTTGCAAAAATGTTGGTTCAGAACCTCAGTCATTAGATATTAAAAAATTTATCAATAAAAATGGAAGAATTATGATTGATCCTATGATATATAACACTCCATTCGTCTAAATTTATGGGATTTAACTTTATAGTGATAAATTCTTCGTCCAATGATTGAATTTGATAAAATTTTGGCTAAGGATTTCATTTTCCCACATAGATAACATACCACTTTACTAGAGAAGAAAACCTAATTTGATATCCCAAATCATCATATTATGAAATATTAATGTATGGATGATCATGAAATATAATTATAATAAAAATAAACTATATGGTTTATGATACCAATAAATGAATGAATTATAGATCAAATTATATTGGAAGAATTCATCATTAGTGACATTCATATTACATTGGAATATATTGATATATTTCATAGTAAACTATATATTATTCTCCCAATGTGTGTAGATCAGTTTTCAATTGAACTCATACATAAATCCATGCTTATCTCCTAGAGACATTATATAATAAAACTTACTAAGATAACTAGTCCACTTTATCATAAATATGGATGAATCTATTTTTTTATTAATTACCATGATCTAAATAAAATAATAATCAGGGACAAGTATGAAATACCCCATATTGATGATCTATTCGATCAACTTAGAGAAGATCAATTAATTTTCAATGATTGATATTAAATCTTGATGGAATTTTTTATTGTCTAAGACTAGAATATATCCAATAATTTTTTATAAATGAGGAATAAATTTTATTACCTTATAGTGATTACATATGGGCTTACTAATTCTCCCACTATGTTCATTGATGTAATGTATAACGACTTTAGAGACTACCTTGAAATTTTTTTGGCTACCTTCATAGAAGCTATTATCTTATATCCAAAGAGAATAGAAGAAAATGGAGAAAATTCATTGATTTTGTTCAAGTCCCTTTTCAATGGGAATTTTATGCGGGTTTACAAATTCTGAATTATTACTATATAAATATTCATTCTTGAGTCATTAAATTATAAGAATGTGAATATTTTTAGATCCTTCAAAGATAGAAGTTATTGAAAAATAGTCCAGACTGGCCATAGTAAATAATATCCATAGTTTTATCTTTTAAACTAGATAATATCAAATAATTATAATAAAATTATTTGGGATTTAAATTATACTAAAAATTTTAACATAGAAATGAGTAAAGTTACCCTATACAAATTAATTCATCGATTGTAGCAATAAACTATTGAAGAGGTTTTCCAATGAAAATGTACTTACCATGTAGAGAGGAAGGGTTTTTAATATACTACAATGGTTCATTAAAACCCTTAGGACTCATTCTAATGAACATTGATGATGTAAATATTTATGGCTTATATCAAATATAAACACATGAAAAAAATTACATGATGTAGGATAAAGAGAAGAAAGAAATGATCATGTAATTTTAAAATTTTTGGAATTATCTATATGGTGAAAAGTATGGTATATGAAATGAACAAAAGATATTGAAGTATATGTTCCTAAAAAGAGTTAAATATGGGCTGAAGGATATGGTATTAATTTATCATTGATTATTAATACTCAATACATTACCCAATGAGGAAATAATTCATTGTGTCTGATGTATAAAAAGGATATATCATGCTACTGTATCCAATATTAGGGTTGAAATAGTCCCAATAGTCATGTATTTTCAATGTATTAATATTGAAGTCAAAGTGGAAGGTGATAAATCCTATATTTTCTAAATGATATCTCAACCATATATTTACATTAAGATAACATAATACTAGATGGATTGTATAGAGCTTTATAAAATAGAATCGAATATTTGAGAGCTCAATATTGATAAATATACAGTTATACATTTTTTAAATCAAACTTTTGTTCTATAGAAACCAATACTTAAGAAATAATATTTGGATAATACTCATAGGTCATTATTATATATTCATAAAGGAAATAAGAATACTTATTGAGATCTAATGTATAAAATCTTCTAGAATAACATGAGGTCATAGATTATATAATACATTTCTAGATGCTTGCAATTCTATAATATTACGGACAAACTATAGAATTTAATGGGGATGAAGCTGTTATTAACCATACCAGTATATATATTGTTAACAATTAACATGTATTTCATCACTTTACTCCATATAAAATTTAAAACACATTATATCATTTGTGTTTTAGTCAATCTTTATAAAATGTTAGCATATTTCATTCCCATAAAAAGAATATATAATTATTTATCAATTCACCATAATATAAATAATTAAGGTGGTTAGTATATATAGTGTACCACAATATATTTTTAATGATTGTGATTCAGAGATTACATCGAGGTTCCATATAAGTATTCAACAAAAATTTAAAACATAGATAAGATTCAACGTTGCCTATCACCCTCAGATAGAAGGTCATTATGAAAAAACTATTAACACTTTTGAGGATATGATAGAATTATATTGAATAGATTTATATGGATGTTTAAATCATAATATTCCCCTGATATAGTTCTCATATAACAATAGTTTGAATTATTATATTTATATGTAACTATATAAGGATACATAAGTGAAGTGATGCCCGAGTCCTTCATATCAGGGAGATTTTATAAATATGATCCAAACTTGATAGGACCTTGTCAATGAAATAACATATATGGTTAATAACACTAAATGAAATATAAATCGGAAATAAATTCAATAGAATATTTATAAATACATTCTTCAATGAGGATGAGTGTTTCAAGGTGGTGATATTATGTTTATCCTTATATAACCTTGGAAGAGAGTTATGATATTTGAGAAGAAAAGACTATTGAGATCTAGGTATATTGGTCTATTAAATATAGCTAATCATTTCTACATATTTTCTTATCAATTATCATACCCTCCATACCTCTCTAATGTATATTATCTATTTCACGTGTCGATGTTGATAAAATGTTTAATAAGAAATTTACTTATACTGAAGTCAGATGTTTTACCACATTAATGTGTTCTATCATATGTGTAACAATCCTTGGAGATTTTGGATTGAATATATAACCTAATCTACTATATATTTTTGATTAAATGGTTGATTATGTATTGATTGAGATCCTCGAAAACATAATGAAAATTGAGGAACAAGACCACTCACCTGATTAAGGTTTTATAGAATAATCATATGTCTAGGTGAGATAACTGAGAACATGAGTACGTAGTGACAAAAAAATTATAATTTTTTTTATTTTTATTAATAAAAATATTAGTGTAATAAATTCTTTTTATGGGTGATAGAATATAATTCCCTAAGATTTTAATATATATCATTCCTTAAAAAAATAATGATTCCATAGAATTACCTACATACGACACCAAACTAAAATTATATATGAAATATTAAATTAATATTATTATAAAAATAAAATAATTTTAAAATAAAAATTATCTAAAAATTGATTACACAACTAAAACTACATTGATTTATATGATAAAAAATTAATATAATATAATATTAAAATCGGGTATTAATTTTAAAATAATTATTTTTACGATAGGTTTGATACTTTATACTAACAAATTATATTAAACAATGTTAAAATATTATTATATATAAAATAACAAAATCACATTCTTTAAATTGATAATTTATGTGAAATAATATTAAGATCATTTTATAGTGGAATTGTTTAGCACAAATAGTTTTTTATATATATTTAATATTTTCAATTTAAAAACCAAATATATAATTTTTTGATTTTTAATATTATAATTGAAAATTCTATTATAAATTTATCATCCCTATACTATATGAATAATTATTTTTATTATTTTTCTAAAAATATTAATTTTTACAGAAAAGTGAAAAATATCATTTTAAAGAATACTAGAAAATTCATGACATCATTATGAAACTAAAACAATGTGAAATGATTTGAAACATTTTTTTGAATAAAAGTTTTATTTAATTAGTATATTTATATATTTAAAATATAATTTTAAATTTATACAACCCATTTTTATGATTTCGAACTCATGTAATATTATATTTAAAAAAATTTGTATAAACATCAGATTAAAATAAATATTCACTAGGATAAATTTAGTTTTTAATATATATTAAATTATAGAATCTATAATTTTTCTATTTATAGACCTGCTAATTTGACATAAATCAAAAAAATTGAAAATTTTATCTTTATAAAAAATTTTAAGAAAAAAATTCAATTTTTATAAAAATGGGATTTACCCATTATATGTACTAATAATAACTATAAATTTATTCACACTTGAAAATGTTATTTGAAAAAATATAATTAATATTTAATGTTATTTGGATCAAATTATGTAATGTGTTTATTTTTTTTATTCAATGGAAGTAAAATAAAACGGTACCAATTAGTGACCACTATAAAAATAAAAAAAATACAAATATGATCAATTTATGATTTAAATGATTAGAAAACTTTATTTTAAAGAAATGTATGGATATTGTGTTTTGGAATCTAAATCACACCCACTCCATTATTTCTCAATATTGGATCTAGATGGTCTTTAAATAGGGATAATAACTTTTATATTATTTAAAAAAAATGAAAAACGTCTCCCTTATAATATATCCCATAACAAAGACACTCCTCTTCAAAATCAATGAACCTGGTCTTAGAACATATTCTATATAAATAAATCTAAAAGAGTCCTAGACTCATTTTAGTGTTTCTATTTTTGTCAAATAATTTCCACTGAAATCCATAATCTAATTTGTAATGGAAATAATCTATGGAGTGATATAAAATATTACATTTCCCCATTTTCATTTCATTTCATTTTTCATATTTTTATATTCTTTGAACCTAAGATTCTAATTTTTAAATAACTACATTGGTTATATAAATATTTTGATATTTTATTACGTTTATGGCATAATAATTTTATATACTCTTCCCAACCAAACAAAAATATTAGACTCATGTTATTTGCGGATCACCGCAACTATAATAAAAATGATCTATTTTTCATAGCCATAATATCTGGGTGGTTATAATGGGTTATTAAAAGATAAAAATTTATATTTAAAAAAATATTAATATTGTGACAATAAAAATAAATTTCTATCTCCTTTACATTCGAAGTAAGTGAACATGTCACATGTGCATATGTATGGACTACTACCTTAACCAAAGTGATGTATTTCGTATTTCATCTAGTATTTACCAATTTATCAAATAATCATAACATATGTTTCATAACATTAAAAACTCCAATATAATATAATTAATATTATGTAAAATAATCACTTTCTAACCCATACATTCCTATATATTATATCCTTTTCTTATTTGGGTAGATATAACCACATAATTATACTATTCTATAAAATTATATCATGGATATCAATGTAAATAGATATTCTAGTTTGAATATATAATAGTGATAAAATAGTGTTTTTTATGTTTTCTAGAATGGTTATACTATAATATAACTTATTATTATCACGTCATCTTTTTCATTATAATTTTATAAATAAACTTATCACCATTTTCTTGTCATGAATCATAACTATAATATATATGAAATGAAATTTGGAAATTATAAATCATTATAAAACATTAATTCTAGTACCTAAAATTATATCAATATAATGAATTATGAATATGGAAATGAGAATTAAAAATTCTATTACAATAATAGCTCTAATATAACAACCAATACCAATAACATCTGATTATTAAAATAAAATGTATATATATGATATAATTTTAATACATGATTAGAAATGAATATTATAAAAGGCTATAGGTATGAATAGTGTTTTATGATACCTGATTCAGATAGATTATTTTGTTATATGAGATGTTATATTTCATTCCAATAAGCTAGATTAATTGTACGTGGTTTTATTATATCAACTTCCCTTATAATGAATAATGATTCCAATTTAAATATAGTTTTAACATATTGATTTTTTATATTCATTAATAATATTATTATTTTTTCTTCCATCATTTATGTTTAATTATATTTATGGATATCTATATTCATAGAATTTTGTAGTTTTTTGATTAATTCCCAATTTCTATAAATTATCACCTTTTCTTCCATATATATATTCACTCATCTTATTAATGTTATCCATTAAAACCATGAAATCCCAAAAAAATTAAAAAATATCATTACCACTTTTCAAACAAAAGATTTATCACTATCATTGTGATGCGAGTTTCAAAAAAAATCATTTCAAAATCCTAAAAAAAATTCCCCATTAAAATTTTTATTTTCATCTTTAACTCTATCATTCATAATGAAAAACATTAAGCAATTTTCAATGATCCATTAATATAATTTATTTTAATGATTTGTATTATATTTTTTATCTGGTAACCTTATTTGAAATAATTTTTTACATAGATCTAAATTCTTCTCACTTCATATAAATGATATGAGGTGTTTTAATGAAGATATTTCTGATATATTCACTTCCATTTTCCCCAATAAAATATCCAAATTCTATAGATTTATCTTTCATGACTCTTGATACGATGAAATATTCTTTTTGGATGATTGAATATTGTTAAAAACTGTTCTAATAATTTTTTTTGTTTATATAAAAAAAATAAAAAAATTGATATGAAGCCTATTTTGTTCCCATGGTTTAATTTTTATATGTTGAATGATTGATTTTAAATAGATCACCTATTTATGGATGTTGATTATTGGTTCCATATATGTAACTCTATTGAATTTTTTATAGATTTATATCCCATGATATATTTAAACATAGTCCATTTAGGATATTTTAATAAATTAATGTGTGAGACTTCATCTATATTATAAAAAACTAAATTTTGGGCCTTCTCAAATATGATAAAAAATATTTTGATACCATATGATTATGTTAATTTTAATGTCATTTCTAATTTCTTTAGTAAATTGAATGTTAAATTTCTATTCTATATTTCTATGATTATGTTGTGTTGATATCTTTTATTATAACTTTATTCAATACTATTTTCAATGGTATATATTATTTCATTTGAGATTACATATTGAATTACCATTATTTATGAAAAAATATAATTATTACAAGTTATAATATTACAATATTTTTTTCCATCTCATGTTTTTTCATATACTTATGATCAAAACGTTAATGAAAATATGATAAGTTCTCTTGTATTGAATTTTTGTAATAACCTATTTATAATGATTATTTTCCCTATTTTATGGAGATAAATATAACTTATGTAAATTCTAGAATGGAGTATACTATGGATCAATTATTTAACAATGATCACATGTATTGTAAAATAGGTTACTTATTTAACTAGTTCTCAAAGGCACTAAACCCTTGGTTCTTATTATCATCTATTTATTATGAGATGTAATGTTTAAATTATAGAAATTGTGCAATATAAAGATAAATTTAGGTTCTTTTATCTCACATATAATTAAATTCTATAAGATATTTATTTGTTTTTATCCCTAGATATAGGAGTGTGGGTCTGGGGCGTGTCAACATTTACATAGAATGGAGGGAATGGTGATGAATTCCTCTTGGTGTATTAATAAAACCTTAAATTTAAAACTTTTCTCGAATATGATGTAGTATATAGTGGTTCTAAAAGAGAAAATATACAGCTGAATTTTGTTGATTCTTATGTTGGAAGTTAAAGAGAGTCATTCCAAATGAAAAAAAATATGAGAGTCCTAAAAGATGTATCTCTATAGATATGGAGTCATTATAAAATAGCATTGAGAAATAGGGATACCCAAAGAAGGTTTTATAGGTGTTGTTATAATTATTTTTATTTCTAATTCAAAATAATAAACATATAACATGGGGTGTTGAAAATTATTATGTATGTTTTTTTCAAGATAATGAACTATGAATTAAATTAGGTTCAGAGAGGTCTATGAGATGTTAATAATATTAATTCCATTCATTTTGTAGTCAATAAATTAACCTAACATAAAAATGGATATGGTGATAGTTTAATCATTTCATTGTGGAATAAATTAGTAATTTATCATTTATTACATGATTTTGTGATTCTAGTTATTATAAACAATATCAATTCATATTTTTCATAGTAGAGTTTATCAAAGAACCATTATTGGTGAAATCATATGTTACAGTTTATATAGGATTGATATTTTCAATCAGAGGAGTCGTGATCTTCTAGAGTGAAGGATGGATGTTAGTTATCCAAATATATATATATATACATATGAGGGAAAAATATAATTTTATGTTAGATAAATCATAAATTTAATGAATAAAAAATATAACCCAATGAAAAATCCAAGAAAAACGATCTTTATGTGTCAGAAAACGCATTTCACTTATAACTTCACCAAAGAAAAATCAATTTCTATTGATGTAACTCTAAAATTTGCATTAACTTTTCATTTCCATTAAAAATGGAAATTATATTCATATAAAAAAAGAGTGTTTACGTTATGTACAATTGATATTTCTTAGTAGGATTAGACCACATTTTACTTTCATAACCATTATAAAAATCACGTTAAGGATGTTTGAAATATAACATAGAAAATACCATCTTAATTTTGGTGTAAAATAAGTATCAATGAATGGAAATATATTTAATTGACTAATAACATGTAATTTATCAACAAAAAATAATATAAAACCACATTCATCAAAATCAACTTCTTCATGAAAACACTTAAGCCTAGATAGAGTAACCATTAAAGACAAATATTTACATTATAGACAACAAAATCTATTTGGAATGTCAATTTACCTCTCAAATATAATTATATATCAACAAAAAATTACAATATATGATATAGAAAATTGAAAATAAATAAAACCATTGAATGGAATATAATTAAACACAACTTAATATCCTAACTCAAACACCATTGGATGAAACCTATATAAAACTGAGAAAGTGAGACTATGAAATCTATTTTGTGTCTCCTTCCATTAAAAATTTATTTCCATGGTAGTGTTATGATAACATGTTTCATATAAATGGGACCACTATTTGTATCTGTTATGTTTATTAATGGATCACCATATCCCTATAGTTATATTATTATGGGATTTCAATTTCACATAGATTTCAATTTTTAATTTTTGACGATATACTCATAGTATCAATATTATCTATAATAGGTAAATATCATAGAACATAGACATAAGTACCCATATATTCCACTAACATATATTAATAGGTGAGTAATATAATTAAATGCTAAACAATATTATTGGATGAATTATCAATATTTAACAAAAAACATAACAATGGGCACATTTCAAATAAATATATTATTTAAATATAAACATGAAATTAATTATAAATATTATTTATTAAAAACTAATTATAAAAAAATAAAAATATTATATTTTATAATTTAAAAATTTATGAATGTGTTAAATATCATCGAATAAATCATTGTGAAAATTAAATATAAGGAAATATAATTATTTAATATTAACAGTGACCAATTAATAACTATTATTTATTTAAAATCCCAATAATTAAAGGCAATATAGTGTTATCTAATTAACATATTTGGGATTGTTTAAAAAAATTATTTAAATAAAATTCAACCTTAGATTTAATGATTGAATCATATAGTTTAATCCTAGGAAATTCTAATGAAAGAATGAAATCCATCATTTATTCTTAAAATAAAGAAATATTAAATCAGGGAAAATTTAGTAACAATATTTCATAGATATACAGATAAATAATAAAATAATTTGACCAAACTCACCAATAAACATTAAAACTAATTTTAAAAAAATGATAAAAAAGAGGAAAAAGGATATAAAATGATGATATGACTTAGCATCTGATTGGGATAAGGTCATATAAACCATTGAAGATAAAAAAAATATTACTCATCAATTTATAATAAGAATATAGTGAAAATATAACTAAAATAGATATTCATGTCAAAAAAATCATGTTCACTCTGATTGGGTATAAAATTAAGATAATAGTTTTCTTCATGGGTTCAATTAGGGGAAGTTCAATATGTTATATTTCACAATGGAATGGTGATAATATGGAATAAATCATCATGAAATAAAATATATAGGAGATGGAAAAATGTAAACCATTTCACAATTGGATTAACCACATGGTATTCAGTTCAATAGAATTAATGGTATTGTTGAGTTTTTTGATAATTTCTTATTGATATTTAAATTTTATATGTTGTTTCACATTTTATCAGGTTCCTATGAAACCTATAAAATTGGATTTTCATGAAGATGAAAAAAACTATAATTTTAATTGAAGGAGGATAGTATGGATAACAATGAACTAAATGAAGAATTATTTATTTCTTTTATATATTAACCAATAATTAATGTTTACAATTGTAATGAAGATACATAATTTATGGGAAGTTTATATTGAATTTATTGATGGCTGATTAAAAAAATTTAAATTGATTTCTAAAGATAAAAATTAATAGGATAATAGAGTAGTACAAGAGTCCAAACATTATATATTGTAAAAAATTCATAGGGAAGAGATAAAAACATATATTGAAATAATTAAATATATAAATATAAAAATACCTAAGAAAGAAGATGATATCACCGTATAAAATGAATAATAGATCTAGATTATTGAAATATTAATATATTTAATGAAATATTTTTTTAAAATAATTTAGGAACTCAATGGATAAGTAATAGGGATATGGAAAGATCTCAGAGGCTATGATCTTCTTTTAGCTCATCCCATAAAATTAGGAAGATAGCTAGTATGGGATTATAAAATGGTGGTGAATAATAATGGAAATATAAGTTATAGGTTAGATAAATATCATCATAATTAATACACTAATAATGAGATAAAATCCAATATTTCATTTATTATAAAAAAGGTTTTTATTGTGGATAGAAAACTACAAAAAACCTATCCATAGAGGAATATTGATTTTGGTGAACGTCAAAGGAAAAAAATAAATATCTATGGTTCAATGATAACATGCATTAATAAATATAAAACAATATTACTTAATATTGGGGAATATATAATATGCATGTAAAAAAATATAATCATTTCTTTGCATAATAGAAAGAATTAAAACTAAGTAGAAATTAATATGCAAATTTTTTATTTAATATCTATTGTTTTTGTTACCAAGGTTTTAAAACAAGGCCGTTAGTTTATATTCATGTACAAAATAGAATATTTAAAAGTATACGATGTAAGGAAAATCTCAACTTATGATGTCTTCAACATGTATACAAAAAGAAAAAATTTCTAACCTAGATAAATGAGATTGACATGATAAGAAAAGTGATGTGGATAAAATTTTCACCAATAAAAGTGCGGAAGTAGTCCATTTGTATCAATAGATAAAGTGTAGAGAAAGGTAATTTTTAAATACCCTAACACCAATAGCCTAGATCCATAGTTTATCTTATTAAATTGTTATAAGAAAAAGAAAATTGCATCTTAAAGTATTGAATAGAATTGTATTCCTTGAAAACTAGATTCATACATGAATCTTGTGTTACATTTGAATAAAAAAATTGGAAAATATTATTTTTCAGTAATATCATTATTCTATCTTGGTATACATTGATATCATTGATTGAACACTTCTTAGATTCTTGGGAAATGAAAAAATAAGGGTGATCTTAGATTCACATTACGATTTATGTAAAAGGTAATCTATCATGAAATAATAAGAATAATCAATATCTAAATGTAAATAAATATAAAGACATTCAATATAAATAATTTTAATATCATGACTATATAAAGATCATTAAATTTTGAAATATAAATATTTGAATATACTTTCCATTTAATCAATAAACTACGTTTGAACTACACCCATAGATAACATCAATGAAAAAAATATCATGGCTAATAATAACCATGCTCTTAATGAAGACATTCTTAGATATTGTACTTCATGATTATTGGCATCATGACACCTCTATAGTCAATACGATTCATAATAATATTTTAAATGAATGGGTCGGTATACACCATAACCACATTTAACTAAGAATACTGAACTGATTTGTCTCATGAGACTACTGAATCATTTAGATGCTATCTATAACTTCTCTACACCTCTATCTACATGTCCAAATAATTCCTCAAATATAGAATAATTTATTTACATCATGAATCAATATTCCTTATCATCAAATATCCATATTGATTAAGGTATATAGATTTATCAATATTTTCCAAGTCAATGAAATATCATTATAGGTTATAAACTTTATTTTGAAATGATATATTGTTTTAGAAATAATAATACACAAGATAAATTCTATGGATATTTAGGAGAACTTTAATGTCCATTGATCACATGAAATTAAATATTTAAAGGTAATTTTAATGACTACAAAAAATGAATCAATAAAATGAATCTCAATTCTGTCCTTGGTCAAAATTATCAATTACCATTCATATCAATAATATAGTTCTAATCCATACAACATATATCATGTGGAGTATAGGAAAAATATAATTTTTTTTTGTCTTTGGCGAATTGAAATTCCATGAAAATGTCATTAAAAATATTCTTGATAAAAATAAACATTTTTCATTTAAAATATTTTTGAAAAATAAGATTCACAAAATATTTTGAAAATAGTTTTATTTTAAGATAACCTCTAAAACATATAATGTAATATTTAAAACATTTTTTGGCCATGATTATGAGAAATTTCCAACATGTATTAAATGTTAAAACAAATATTCTGTTCACAATATCAGTAAAATCCATACATTTTTTTTCTAGAAAATGATATCATGATTCTTTCCAAAACATTTTTGAAAAACTAAAACATGGTTAATAAAGTATTTAATTAATCACTTGGATAATTTTTAAAAAAAGAAAACTATTTTTGAAAATATGTGTTTGAAATAAAATATATTTTCAATCAAATAGAGAAATAATGTCAAATTTTATTAAAAAAACTTCTCAATAATTTTAAGTATCAAAGTGAAGAATATTGTATTATTACAAGAAAAAAATAAAGAATAACCATAGGATAATTATACTAAATGTATTTATAAGAAAATATTAATATAATTTACTTAAATTAAAATTCAATAATAAAAAATCTTATTTAAATGATATTATGAGATAAACCCTTACAAATATCATGACATTAAAGTGAGAATTTTCCAATGAATCAATTATGTGTATTAAATGTAATTCCACTTTAGAAAATATGGAAAAAATATAATAAATTCAAAATTCATTACCCACATAATGTAACAAGATGAAATTATATAATAAGAACATTTTTTTCATTATCATATGTAGCAGGAAACACTGAGCTCAAATAACCCAAATAAAATATTTCATTAAAGTTAATCTCTTTATATGGATGTGGAACACCCTAACCCGAGTCGAAATAAACTGTAATATAGCATACATTTATAAAATAGAAATTATATTTTAGGGTATTAATATTACTATATAAAAACCTAAAATTTTGTTCATATATTGATTAGATATAAAATACGAATCATTTAAATAAAGAATGAATGTTTTAAAAAAACAAATATTTCTAAAGACAAACTATTTTCCCGTTGCACACATAATATAAAACTAATTTTTAACAATTTTAGAAATCATATTTTTTAAAATTAAATACATTTTAGAAATCATAATAAAAAAATTATCATAGGTTTACTTATTGGATTTTTCCGAAATATTTTTTTTAATGTATAGTGTAAAATAATAAATTTTAATTGAAAACTACCTTTTCATTTTAATTATTTAAAACTATAATTTATATAATGAATTAATTTTCAATTAAATTTATTCCAATTAAATATAAAGTAATATAAATTTGGTCATTTTTATCATTTTCATATTGTATTTTGATATAGAAACATTGTAACCTTTTGACCTTTTCCTTTTTGAAACCGTGATTTCTCATCACATTTGCATGATTAATTTAAAATTACATTTTAAAGAATTTTTGAATACAATTTTGTAAAATGGAATATATTTTTTAAATTATAATATTTTATATATTCCTGCAAAGAAAAATTATTTTTTCATAGAAAACGAAAGGTAAAAATAGTAAAAAATAATTACCATAGTTATGGTAAAATGGGTTTACCCGGGGATAAAATGAAATGATAAGGGCTAAAATGACAATAACAGTTGTCTAAAATCAATTAGATATCCACATATTGACCTTATATCATATATTTTATCTAATATATCATTTTGGATAAATTATAAATGATTAAAATGTGTGTATGGTTGAATTATTTAAAAAAACTACATTTGTTCCACTCACCATACTTATAAAAGGACATCCACTATCCTCTATTATTCACACATTGATGCAATTTTTTTCAACCAGTACCTACCCAATTAAATTTCTAGTTTCCCTGATATCATCATATAATCTCTGTTTGGGTTATAAATACAACCTACTTAGGATTTGGTAAAAAAACTAAGGGGGATACACGTAGAAGAGGTAACATTCTTCAACGAGCGTAATTATTCTATTTCTTCTTCCACCTCCATATAACTTCAGTACAATAGTAGAGATGATTAGATGTAACTACTGAATCACCTTACTCTATTAAGAGGAATACCCATGAAGGGTCACTAAACATCATCAGAACCACATAGGATTTCTAGTTGCTGACCCACCCAGGATCGCTTGTTGCTGACCCACACAGGATCGCTAGGTTCTGACCCACACAGGATCTTTTGGGTTGTCCTGCATGAAATCCTAGGGATGTTCAATGTGGAACCCTGAATCCCAGACCCACGAATAATCTCTTCCTCAAGTCACAACTAGCTATTGTGTTCCCACACTACGCTCCCTTGTGTCCAGGAGGGTTCTCTCCACAAGCCACTGGTCGATACTAAGACTTCAATGAAGTCTCATGAAGAAGTATCGCAAAGGACTTCCATGTCATAGAGGTATCAGCGCAACCTACGACATGTCAACCAGACCCCTGGTCTGTAAGTTATTATCCTTTTTCCCCAAGGGCCCGGTTGGATTCGTGCTCTATCAAAACTGGCCTTTCACGAGCATTACCCAAATCAATAGCGAGGTATACTCAAGGGACCGTCTTGATCAATTGTTTTCAGGACTGCTGACAGTTCGTCAAACAGATGTCAGGTGACAAATTTATGGCCAAAAGAGCATAAATGGGTCGTAGTGGGTCCAGGTCCGATCCAACCAGGTCAGACAGACCCGAATGACCTGGCCTGGGACGAACCAGTTTGGGTCGACCTGGCAGGACTTTCTGGGTCCAGCCTGGCCCGTGTTGCGGGCTAGCCCACGCTGGGTGGCCCGACCAAGTGGCCCGACTTGGTGGCGCGAAGTCCGCGAGGGCGGAGAAGCCGTAGGGTGGCGTGGCGGGACCGCGGACGGCGGAGCCATGGGACGGTGTGGTGCGACCATGGGCGGCGAGGCCGCAAGGGGGAACAGGGGGGGTTGTGGGGCAGCATGGGATGAAGCGGGCGATGGAGCTCCACGGGGTGGCGGAGGCCACGAGCGGCAGAGCACCGGGGGGGCGCAGAGGCCACGGGCCGGCGCAGCGCCGGGCCTTTGCCGGTGGCTGGCTCGACCATATTCCCTTCATTCGTTGCTGCGACGGTGGTTCTGGCAGTTGTTCTTGAGTTCCACCAGTGCCAAACATGAGCACCAGTCGCCATCCCCATAGTGAAAAACGCAACAAAAGAAGAACGACAGAGGGGTTGATCCATGTTTGTTTGGCCCGAAACCTCCATGTTAGGGCTGTAGCAAACATCTCAACAAAATCATGAATCAAGAATTGTCAAACTATACAATTTCCTATGAATTTTGGATCAACTTGTTTATGTTGATCTGTGTTCTACATGCTTTCAAAGAAGGAGTAATTTCATGAATTCAATAACAACCACTACCTTAAAGGTTCGTTGACAGAGGCCGCGAGGAAGTAGATGATGTCATTGGGGATATTCGGACCTCAGTGATGTCGGTGTTTCCTTGATCATCGGTTCATTCGTCGTTGCAGGTATCCCTTGTTGGCATTCTTCGACAGATAGATTTCTCCCAATAGTTATTCTCTCCCCAATTTCACCAAAATGAAAGGCAGCCCATGTAATATAACGAGTTATGTACTATGTTTATTGGCATTATTTCAAAATAACATAATTAATTAATTGATGGGTTGGAGTAATTAATTAAAGGTGATAGTTGGAATAATTAAGTGGGGGATCCCATAAGGATTCTCCCCATTAAGAGGGAGTTCAAAGGGGGTCAAGGGGTTTAAAATCTTGGGTGGTCCCCACCACCGTAACCCACATGGGAGGTTGGGCACATGTCGACCCCACCATCATATCCTATGTCAAGATGTTTTAGTACATGTGGTCCCCTCCATTAAAACATCCACAAGGAAGGTTTCAAAAAAAGAAAAAAAATGTTACACATTTTTATTTTATTTTATTCTTTTACAAAATACAAGAACACTATCTTTCACTCTGGTCCCATTGCAGTCGAGGTGAAGGTCTCCTTAGGCAAAAACCGGAGCTGTGAGTTAAACTGTGCCCTCAGATTTCAATTCTGAGCACCGGTTCAAATGTTACAAAAACCCGCTCGTATGATTACTGAACGTACCTGAAAAAAGTTCAGAAATCCATTCTGGGCACACCAGACCTCAGAATCACGTGCTGTGAATTTTCTCGGACTCGTAAAATTTCCATTTAATTAAAAAAAATTACATTGAGATTCTGGGTCTTTAAATTCTCCCCACCTCAGGAATTTGCATCCCCGTATGCCACAACTCAAACTAAGGAAACACTTGGGGGTACTGGGCACATATCTGAGCCTCCCGCTCCCATGTGATCTCTTGGAGGTTCTCGTGCTACCAATAAATGTGCACTTGAGGTATCAACCACCACGAAGTACCCAATCCTGTAAATCCTCAGTCTCAACTGGAAGCTCCGTAAAGGTCACCACATCGTAGACATCTAGCTCTCTATGGTCGATGATGTGAGAAGGGTCTTGCATGTATATCCTTAGCTGGGATATGTGGAAGATGTTGTGTACTCGATGCAACTGAGGTGGAAGAGCTAAAACTAATTCTGAGGACCTAAAAAGGTCCGATAAACCTTGGAGATAACTTGCCACCTTGGCCAAATCTTCGCAATCCCTGTCAATATGAGACCCGTAAAAAGATGTGGTCACCATCCTTGAACTCTAGAAGTCTCCATCTCATGTTAGTATAAGACTTTTTCCTGCTCTATGCATTCTTGAGCCGCTCTTGGATGATCTCCACTTTCTCAGTGGTAGCTCGTACAATCTCTGGTCCGACTAGCGCTGACTCCCCTGGGTTAGTCCAGTACAAATGTGATCTACAAGGTTGCCTGTACAACTCCTCAAAAGGGTCCATCCCATTGGTGGATTGATAGTATTTGTTGTATGGAAACTCCACCAAACGGAACTGATCCTCCCATCTACGACCGAAGTTAAGGACAGAAGCATGCAGCATGTCCTTGAGGATCTAAATGGTCCACTCAATCTGGCCATCCTTATGAGGATGGAAGGTGGTGCTCTAACAAAGCTGCATCCCGAAAGCCTCCTGCAACCCCTTCCATAGCCAGGAAGTAAAACATGTATCATGATCGGATACAGTCGTCGAGGGTAATCCATGTAGCCACACAATCTCTTCACATAGAGGCATTGCAAGCTCTCTATTGAACCCTACTCTCTGATCGGTAGGAATTGGGCCAACATGGTGTGTCGGTTGGCGATCACCCTAATCAAGTCATGAACCCTGGATATATGTAGAAGTCCTGTCATGAAATCCATGGATATACTATCCCACTTCCACTCTGGAACCTCTAAATATTTAAACAAACCTGCTACTACCCGATGCTCCTCCTTCACTTGCTGACAAGTGAGACATGAAGAGACAAACTCTGCTACTGCTTTCTTAATTCCATGCCACCAGTGCTCTCATTGGAGATCCTAGTACATCTTCGCCACTATTGGATGTACTGCTAGAGGGGATGAGTGAAACTCCCTCATCAATTCCTCCCAATGGGACACTGGTACCATGTTACGTCCTCTGAATATGATGACGTGCTCCCCACCTTCAGAAAATATCATCGGGTGCATGTCTTGTGAATATATGAGCACGTCATGTCTCACAGTCAGTGTCCCCAAGCTACACCTCCCTGACTCGCTGAACAAGTGGGGGAGTGACTGTAAGAGACTGAAGGAAAGCTACTCCATCCGAATCCAAAAATAATATCTACAAAGCGGCCAGCTGCTTCATCGCCTCACCCAGCAACTATATACCAGATCTTTTGCTGAGTGCATATGCTACAACATTCCCCTTTCCATGAGTATAGATAATCTTGAATTCATAGACCTGGAGGAACTGAAGCCAATGTCACGATCATAGGTTCTTGTCCTTCTGGGAGAAGATATACCTGAGACTCGTGTGAACAGAGTAAACTATATAACGCTCATCCATCATATAATGTCGCCACATATTCAAGCCGAACACCACTGATACTAACTCCAGTTCATGGGTAGCGTAGTTCTTCTCATGTAGTATCAGTTGTCGAGAACCATATGTGATCACTCCTCTCTCCTGCATCAGAACACATATAAGTCCGGTCCCTGATGTTTTGCAGTAGACTACATACCCTACTCCCCCCTCTGGAAGTGTCAATATGGGGTCACTAGTTAGAATCTTCCTCAGCTATTGAAAACACTATTTACATCTCTCCGACCACACAAAAGGTTGCCTCTTCTTCGTCAATAGTGAATGTGGTGCTCCAACTCTGGATAAATCTGGCACAAATCTCTGGCTGTATCTAACCAAACCCAGGAAACTTTTTACCTTTGTCACACTCCTGGGTGGCTCCCAAAAAAGTACCACCTCATCCTTCACAGGATCTACTACAACTCCAGCCTCCGATATGACATGTCCCAAAATGTGAACCTCTCAGATCCAGAACTGTCACTTCGAGAGCATACCATAAAGCTGGTTCTCCCAGAGTGTGTCTAATACTACCTACAAATGATAGGCATGATTCTCTCTAGTAGTTGATTAGATTATAATTTCATCTATGAAGACCACCACAAATGGATCAAGGTATGACTGAAAGATCCTGTTCATAAGTCCCATGAACACTGCTTGAGCATTGGTTATGACGAATGACATAACCAAGAACTCGTAGTGGCTGTACCAACATTTGAAATCCATCTTCTACATATACTTGTACCATAATCTAAGCTGGTGATATCTTGATATGAGGTCTATCTTCGGGAACCACCATGCTCCATTCAACTGATAAAAGAGGTAATCAAGTCTCATAAGAGGGTACTTGTTCTTTACGGTATTAAGATTCAGGTGTCGATAGTCGACACAATATCTTATGCTCCCATCTGCCTTCTTGGAGATCAAAATCGGGGCTACCCAAGGTAAAAAACTATGATGAATGAATCCATTCCCCTGTAATTCCACAAGCTATACCCGCAGCTCACGATGCTCCGTAGGAACCATCCGATATGCTGGTGTAGATATCAGTTCCATCCCGTGATACAAGTCAATGTAAATGTCCACCTATCTGTGAGGAGGTAGACCTGAAACATCATTAGGGAAGACATCTGTGTACTGTTCCACCACTACATGATAGCTCAAACTCTCCATATCAACTGCTCTGAGGGTAAGGCTAGCAAACTGATGAGTGATCGGCTGCACTCTCTTCCGGGTAAGTCTATTATGTGCTGCATAGGCTCCCGTCTCACCGGTGATGGTAAAACTAGTCTTATCCATGAAAAAATATCTCAATTTTCAACCTATACAGTCAATTTAAGCATGGACTGTAGATAACCAGTCCATTCCCACGATGATGTCGTATGGACTTGACGCCGCTACTAGGAGATCCCAGAAAAAGATCTCACATCCTAGAGTAAGTTCACACTGTCAGCACCAGTGCATAATCATCAAATCCACACCCATAGGACCTTATAGCTGTAAGGTTCAAGCCAATAGCTTCGTCAGAATCTACGATCTCCTAATGAGGGAAATGGAAATAAAAAAATGACTGACACTTGTGTCTAGAGGTGTTGCTGCTAAGGTAGAGTAGACATACATAATACCTCGTATCATCTCTGAAGTGCCGTGATAATAGGCCTTAGCTGCCTGGTGTTGGGATCTCCGCTATCCACTAACTCCCTATGGTTAGGGTGGACCTCCTGGTGGTGGTGGTGGTAACATATCGAATCGTTGCCCACTGCCAGTTGCACGACCATCTCCTCTTCCACGTTTTCCTACTCCGTGCAGACCTCCTCGGTCGAATATCTGTCTTTACCTGGGAGGTCCTTTTACCATTTTCTGATCATCCATACGGATGGTCGGACATGCACATGCCATGTGACCCTGCCCGCCGCATGTGTTGCCCTTCCCGCTCCTAGAATGAGTGGCTATGTCTCAGGTACCCCGCACAACCGGCCCTGAATCATGCGGTCGTCCACCTGTAGTTCTGGTCCTCTTGGACCTCTTCGACATCTGTCTTCTACCAGCTGCAGAAGACTCTGCTACATGATGACTGGTATTGGGTCTCACTGCTGGTGAATGCTCAGCCAGGAAACACTCCACTAGGAGGGATCTCTCTAACACCCCTCCTACGTCAGGATGCCAAGTGAGATCCTAGAAGCCCTGATATTACACTTGAGTCCATGCTCAAAGGTCTGGACCTTGAAGAATGGGTCCCGCACCATATCTGGGGAGTAAAATGTGTGGTTAGTGAACCTCACTGAGTACTGAGCTACATTCATGCTACCCTACTACTGATTAATAAGCTCTTATATGCGCATTGCACAAAGAGGCACTAGGACAAACTCTGCTCGAAACTGGCTCTCATATTCTGCCCAGAGAAGTGTCACCTTGTCGTGATCCTATATAATCAAGCTCTACCATATAATTGTTGCTTCCTATAGAAGACTCGTAGCATGGATCACCATGAGATCGGCTGGTGTAAAAACTAGTCGAAAGACTCACATCACAGCCTCCAGTGAATCCCCAACCGTATGTTGGTCCATCCCTCCCCTGAACCTAGGTGGACTCTAGTACTAGAACTTGTGAAACAAACTCAAGTGGAATGCACCCTCTGTAGCTGGGGATGGTGGAATCGGTGGCCCAATGGGTAATGGTACCACTGGTGCCTCCACTGGTTCCTCTACTTGTAGAGGGCCCTACACCGAGGCCTCATTGCTCGGTGGGATATCAACATGTACTATATCTAAAACCCTAGCTAGATATCTATGTGGAGGCATCCTTAAATGAAACGGGTGCACCATGGTTAATAAGTTATAACTGTTGATCTAACTCAAAGATTTCACAAAGGAGACTCTTGAAAACACACACACAATCAGTTTTTGCGTGCACACAGTAAGAAATCAGAATTCAAGGTCCTAGTGTGTGGATACATCGGCCGCCACAACAACACTGGATTACCTAAACTTATAACCACACTCACAACACAAAACACTATTTCTAATAAAAAGAATGATCAGAGTCCCTTGTCCTACGGTAGAACCGACTCATTTGATACCATTTTGTCACGACCTGTCCCCCAGGGCCCATGTCGCGACTACCCCAATCCTGCCTTCCATAGGCTAGGGCTGGAGACTAGAACTGAAGGCGTATTAACTAAAAATGGGAAGGAATTGCCTTTGTAACCTGTAATCACATGAAACAAAGAATACAACAAGATATGAACACAATTAAACTGTTTAGTAAATAGAGTGAGTACAGTAAGTAAAACGGGGCTAGAATACAAGCCAAACTGGAATGTACAAGGAAAACTAGAAAGTAAAAGATAGCTGATTGATGAAAAGTTGATCCTATATCGTCAAACACAGATCCTACCTGAAGGGTAGGCACAGATCATGAATGACCTTCTCTACGTTTCACCTTGTCTAACGTCCACCTCTTAGCTACCTCCAGTCCTGGTACCCTCTCCTCAGTCAGCGTTGTCTGTCGTCTGCACCAAACACACCGATGTGTGGGAATAACTCTTACATGGGTGAGTATAAAGACACTTAGTAGGGACCCCTAGACCCTCAAGGTCATACAAAATCCACAAAGGTTAAACCACAAATAGATGAAACATCTGATAACCCTACTTAGGTATATGCCCATACATATATCTATATTATCATGTATACCCATCTTAATCAAGAGGAAACATAGGGTCTAACCCAAAATACAAAATCTCAACTGTTTAAAAAAGATGTAATACCACGATGTTGAGTACCACACAGGTATGCTAGATAAAGGAATACCACTAAGGCATTACCAAGAATGAAAGTACCACACTAGTACGAACTCAGCTCACACCAGGTATAACATAGGTACTGTAGTAGAGATGATTATAAGTAAATATTGAATCATCTTACTCTATTAATAGGAAGACCAACAAAGGATCGTTAATCATCATGAGACCCACATAGGATATCTAGGTGCTGACCCACAGAGGATCACTCGGTGCTGACCCACACAGGATCACTCGGTGCTGACCCGCACAGGATCACTCGGTGCTGACCCGCACAGGATTGGTCGGTGATGACCCACACATGATCGCTAGGTTCTCACACACACAGGATCGCTAGGTGCTGACCCACACATGATCGCTTGGGTAGTCCCACATGGAATTCTAGAGTGGTTCCATGTGGGGCCCCCAATCACAGACCCATGAAGGATCCCTTCCTCAAGTCATTGCCAGCTACAGGATTCCCGCAATACGCTCGCTTTTCTCTGGGAGGGTCTGCTCAAAAGGACACTATTAGATACTCCAACTACCATGATGTCTCAAAAAGAAGTATTCCAAAGGATACCCACATTATAAGGTTCTCAACACAACAAACTATGCGTTAAAGAGATTCTCAGTCTGTTAGTTATTATCCTTTTTGTTCAGAGGGCCCAGTTTGATTCATGCTCGATCCAACCCGACATTACACCATATTTACTCAAATCTCTAGTGGGGTATAATAAAGTGATCATCTCACTCCAAGGATTGCAGCACTGCTAACGGTTCATCAAACTGACGTTTGGTGCCAATGTTATGGCCAAAGGAGCGTAAGTTGGTCGTAGTGGGTCCGGGTCCAGTCCAACCTGGTTGGACCAACCCGGCCCGACCTGGATTAGGTTGAGATGGTTTGGGTCGACCCATCCCAAACCAGTTTGGGTCGACCTGACCTCAACCACTGGGTCTGGCCTAGCCTGTGTTGCGGCCCGGCCCGCTGGGCAGTCTGACCCATAATGGGCGGTCTAGCTTGGCCACATAGAGGTCACGAGGTTAGCGAAGTCACGGGGCAGCACAGTAGGACCGAGGGCGGCATAGTAAGGCCATGGGCGGCGTGGCTACGAGGTGGCATGGGGCCCTGCAGGTGGAGTGGCCATGGTGCGGTAGAGCACCACAGGGTGTGGAGTCCAGGGGGAAGCTCGACATCGGGTAATCGCCAGTGGCTACCTTGACTGGTTGCCCTTCATTCGTTGCCTTCATCTAGGCTGGTGATGGTGCTGACCGCTGTTCTCGAGTTCCACCGGTGCCCAACGTCAGCACCGATCGCTGTCACCATCAGGAAGAACACACCAAAAAATGATCGGTAGAGGGGTTGGGCCATGCTTTTTTGGACCACACCCTCCGCATTAGGGAAATTGCAAGCGGCTCAACAAAGTCATGAATCAAGGCTCGTCAAACACTACAATTTCATACGAGTCATTGATTAAATCATTTAGGTTGATCCGCGTTCACCATGCTTTCCAAGAATAAAGAATTTCTTGAATTCAATAATGAAACCTACCTCAAAGGTTCATTGCTGGAGGCCGTGAGGAAGGAGACGATGTCATTGGGGATAGTCAGACATTGCTGATTTCAGCATTTTCTCAATCTTAGGTTCATTCATCATTGGAGATATTCTTCATTGGCATTCTTCGTTGAGGGGTTTTCTCCCAATAGTTCTTCTCTTCCCAATTCCAAAAAAATAAAAGGTATCCCACATAATAGAACAAGTTATGTATTATTTTTATTGGCAATAATTAATCAATTTATGGGTTGGCTTAATTAATTAAAGTGGAGATTTAGAATAGTTAAGTGGGGGAGCTCAAGAGGTTTCTCCCCATTAAGTGGGAGTTCAAATGGGTTCAAGGGGATTTAAATATCGAGTGGTCCTCACCACCATAACCCTATAAGGGAGATTAGGTTTAGGTGGTCCCACCACCATACCGTATGTTGAGAGGTTTTAGTACAGGTGGTCCCCACCATTAAAACATACACATGGATGGTTTCAACAAAATAAAAAAATGTTACACATTTTTATTTTATTTTATTGTTTCACAAAAAACACAAAAAATGTCTTTCATTCTCGACACACTATAGTCGAGGTAAAGGTCTCTATAAGTGAATACCAGTGTTGCAATTTCAACGGTGCCCTCAGATTTCAATTCTATGCACGGGTTCAAAAGTTACGAAAACTCACTTGTACGTTTACTGAACGTACCTGAAATTTTTTTAGAAATTCATTCCAAGTACACTGGGCCACAGAATCACGCACCGTCAATTTTAAAAGACTCATAAAATTCCCATTTAATTAAAAAAAATTTACATGCAAATTCTGAGTCTTTACACATATCTTTTGAGAGAGTTATAAATATAATTTACTACATAGAACATTCTAAATTATAATCAATAAAATGTAATCATATTGAATTTGGTTCATAAAGACTTCATCGTTGTGTTATCTTCAAACTTAGTCCAGTGTAGGTGACTAGGTAACATTTGTTTATTTCTTACTTTACATGATTTTTAGCTTCTATTTTTTAATGGAGATAATTAAATGTTTTAAGAAAAATAACGAATTATACTTAGAGGGGTATTTTAAAAATGATATACTTTGATTCACCCCCATATATTAGGGTATTGTCCTTGTATGGGACTAACATAGTACCAAATATTATTTATTTATTTATTATTTTTTAACCCAATTTTTTAACTTATTTCAAATAGATTTACTAATCCATAATTAACATGAACATTACATAATATTTTTAATAATTAAAATTTTAAAAATATTAATACATAATATTTTTCAGTCACTAATGGAAATTCCATCTTTCCCAATGGTTTTAAACCATTGGGATATCCACTGAAACCATTGGGATAGTATTTCTCAACAGTTTCACAATGCGTTGGTGTGTGAGGCGTGGCAGTAGCTTTATACTAACGATTCCTAGAGAACCATTGGCATATGTGGTCTGAAATTAATCTATACCAACAGTTCTAATTAAAATGTTGGTATATATATGTACCAACAGTTGAATAACCATTGGTACTGGTGGGTATACCAACGGTTTTCAGACCGTTGGTATACATTTTATTCAAACCCTTAGTATACCAACGGTTTCAGAACCATTGGCATACCTTTATTCCAACGGTTTCAGAACTATTGGCACAATCTGTCCTATGTACCAATGGTTCTAAACCATTGGCATACTCTATCCAGCCTACATCATACACCAATATCTTGTAGAACCTTTGGTACACATCTTATATCCCCAAAACTGGACAGCCTACATGTAAAACTATAAACCTTCAAAATTATAAACCTGCACCTCTCCAAACTATAAAACCCGACCTGTAAAACTATAAACCCACACCTCTCAAATATATTTCCTAACCTGTAAACCCCAACCTATAAAACTGAAAACCTTCACCTCTCCAAGATACAAAATTATTGTTAAACTAATCTATAAGATAAATTCAACATGTTAATAGATTATAGATAACTGTTTTAAAAAGTTCTGATAAATGTTGAGAATCTAGTAGTTGGAGAGATTGAAAATCCAAAGGAAATTTTGGAGATATATTAAAGAAACTGGGTGGGTAAAAAAGATTGAAAATCCAAAGGAAATTTTGGAGATATATTAAATAAACTGGTTGGTTAATAGTTACTAGGCGATCATCAAATTAAATGGAAAATTTCATTCCTTTATTCATTCCATTATAGTAGAAAAATGTTGGTTTCTAATACTCTTACTCTAATAAAGTATCATAATTCTTAGTTGGTTCAATTTAACCTTCTTGAATCATTGACGATTTCTCCTTTTTAAAATTCTGAGCCTTCTTGGGATTTCTGTTACCAACCCTTTTCCACTCCGTGAATCACCATCATCTAAAGTCCCTTCACCTAAATCTAAGAATCTGTTCTGAAGGGGAAATCACATGGAAATGGCTATTCCGACATCACCCTTATTATAGGACTCCACTTCTTACATGTTCTTTGAACCTGCATGGTATGCCTCTTTTTCCCAAGATCCAATCAAAAAAATACCATATATGTAGGTCAGAGATGAAAGGCCAGATCGCTAACCCACTGGTCGACCTCAAGCCACAGAAAATGTTCAGGATGTTTCGAAACATTCAAAGGGAAGCAGTCTAAGGATCATGATTCTAGTGAAAGTTATAGGACCACCGAAAGAATTGGACTTAATCTGTTTGGTGATTTTAAAACCACCGAGAGAAATGGATTCCTCAGAAAGGGGGACAAACAGATTTCTCACCAATGATTTTAGCCGTCTTCAAACCGTTCCAAAATTAGGATGATTTTGGTTAATAGACTAACTAGAAGTCACACACTTTAGTTTTGAAGGTTTTATAAATACCGAGAAACTATGTCCATCAAAATATGAAGAAAATATAATGATCAAAAGAATAGAACACCTTAACGAATTTAAAATTTACTTAACATTGATTCCATAAGTTTGATTCCTACGGAATGTAAGGTTAAATTCACCTTATCAGGAGAGTTTCAATAAAACAGTATAGAAAATTTTTTTTGTTGTAATCACCAAAAGAAATTATGAAATGTTAAATTGAAAATACTTTGCAAGAAAAAAGAAGGAAATATGGTGTTTAAGGATATGTAAGAAGATGAGAAAATGAAAGGAATAAATGTGTGATTACTTTAGAAGTAAAATTAGTCTTAGAATAATACATCAGAAGATGAGATAGGTCAAGTAGGATATGTGTGATTTTGGGTGTGTGACGTCAAGATGGATTTTTTGGACCATTGAAAGTAGTACATGAATGGTGAAACCTGATATGGGTTTTAGAATGTAGGTTGGCTTTGTTTTTAAGGAAGAGAACTTGAGTACTTGTGGTTTACCCCTGTGGTTGGCTTTTAGAGGGATGAAAATGTTTATATTCCTAGCCCGTGTAATGTATATTGAAATGGGTGGTGTTTATACTTATAAATTTGATCATGAGATTAATAGGTGCTCAAGGAAATGTGGGTTGATGTGGTTTTATGTGAAAACATTCTCTTTGGGTGGAGACTGTGCATGGGAGATTTGGTTTTGGTAGGAAGCACATGGAGGTGCGTGGTATTCAATAAATGAGAATCACTTGGAGTGTTGGTTTTTTTCTAGTGCATGTAGTTACTAGGGGTAGGACCAGTTAGAGGGCATAGGCTGAGTGTCTTGAGTAGGGAAGAAAACTATGAATAGACAGATGAATGATTTCGATGTGATGATATTATCATGGGTAAGGATGCCCAAGACTTTTAAATGACTTTGAAATTCCCAAGAAATTCAAATGACTCAAACATGTCGCATACGACCCATGGATTGTTGTGCTAGAGTATCAACACAATTCGAATACGTTTGGTCAGTTTTCCGTATGCTATTTGTTCTTACTTAAAATGATGTCCATTTTAAACAAAAGAGAGATAGATAGAGTAATACCGGCCACAACACACCTCATATTGAGTCAGTATTGACCTGTACACGTCACATATGACCCATAGACCATTTTCCTAAAGTTTCAACAGAATCCGAATGCATTTGGTTGGTTTTCCGTATGTCAGTTGTTGTTTTAACTTAAAATGATGTCCATTTTAAACAAAAGAGACACACATTGAGTGGTATCAGCCACACCGTGCCTCAGATTGAGGCGGAGTTGACTCTTACACGTCACATATGACCCTTGGATCATTTTCCTAATTTTTCAACTGAATCCAAATGCGTTTGGTCGGTTTCCGTATGGCAGTTGTTGTTTTCATTTAAAATGATGTTCATTTAAAAAAATAGAGACACTTTGAGTGGTGACGGCCACACTGTGCTTCCGATTGGAGTGGGTTTGACTCGTACACATCACATATGACCTGTGGATCATTTTCCTAAAGTTTCAACAGAATTCGTATGCATTTGGTCGGTTTTTCGTATATCAGTTTTTGTTTTCATATAAAATGATGTACATTTTAAACAAAAGACATACACTAAGAGTGATACCGACCACACCGTGCCCAGGATTGAGGTCGGGTTGACTCTTATACGTCAAAAATGACTCATGTATCATTTTCCTAAAGTATCAACACAATCCAGATGCATTTGTTTGGATTTCTGTATGCCTGTTGTTGTTTTCACTTAAAATCCAGTCCATTTCAAATAAAAGCTAGACAGTTTGAGTGGTTCCTACCACACCGGCCCTCGTATTGAGTTGATGTTTACTCATACACATCACATATGTCTCATGGATCGTTTTCCTAATGTTTAAATAGAATCCAAATGCCTTTGGTCAGTTATCAATATGTTTGTTGTTGTATTCATTTAAAATAATGTCCTTTTGAAACAAAATGGAGGCACTCTGAGTGGTTCCAGCCACACCACGCCTCATATTGAGGTAGGTTTTACTCTTAAATGTTACATATGACGCGTGGATTATTGTGCTAAATTATCAACACAATCCAAATATTTCTGTTTAGTTTTCAGTATGCCAGTTGTTTTTACTTAAAATGATTTCCATTTTAAACAAAAGAGAGATAGTTATAGTGATACTGGCCACACCACTCCTTATATTGAGACATGGTTGACTCATACACGTCAAATATAACCCATGGATTGTTGTACTAATGTTTCAATAGAATCCGAATGTGTTTGGTCAGTTTTCCATATGCCAGTTGTTGGTTTCACTTAAAATGTTGTCCATTTTAAACAAAATAGAGACACTTTGAGTGGTGTCGGTCACACCACACCTCATACTGAGGAGAGGTTAACTCATACATGTCATATATGACCCACGGATCGCTTTCCTAAAGTTTCAACAGAATCTGAATGAGTTTGGTCGGTTTTCTGTATGTCAGTTATTTTTCACTTAAAATGATGTCCATTTCAAATAAAGGTGAGACACTTTGAGTAGTGTCAGCCACACCATGCCTCTGATTGAGGTAGGGTTGACTCATACTTATCACATACGACACAAGGATCATTTTTCTAAGGTATCAACACAATCTGAATATGTTTGGTCAGTTTTCCAATGCCAGTTGTTTTTCCTTAAAATGATGTCCATTTTAAACAATTGAGAGATAGTTAGAGTGATACCGGCCACACCACACCTCATATTGAGGTGGTGTTGACCCTTACACGTCACAAATTTCCAATGGATCCTTTTCCTAAAGTATCAATAGAATCCGAATGCGTTTGGTCAATTTTCTATATGCCTGTTGTTGCCTTCACTTTAAATGATGTTAATTTTAAACAAAAGAGAGACACATTGAGTGGTGTCTACCACACTGTGCATTGGATTTAGGCGGGGATGAATCGTACACACCACATATGACCCATGGATCATTTTCTTAAAGTTTCAATAGAACTTGAATGTGTTTGTTCAGTTTTCCGTATGTCAGTTGTTGATTTCACTTAAAATGATGTCCAATTTAAACAAAAGACATACAATTGGAGTGATACCGGCCAAACTGTGCCCCAAATTGAGGTGAGGTTGACTCGTACACATAAAAAATGACCGATGGATCGTTTTCCTAAAGTATTAACAGAATCTAAATGCGTTTGATTGGTTTTCTGTATGACAGTTTTTGTTTTCCCTTAAAATCCTATCCATTTCAAATAAAAGTGAGACATTTTGAGTGGTTTCGGCCACACCGTGCCTCGGATTGAGGCGGAGTTGACTCATACATGTCACAAATGACGTCGGCGTGACTTCATTGTGTTGGCGCAATCCAACGACATTCGCGGGGCAGCATCTTCCGGCTAGAAGAAAAGGAAGCAGGAGGAGGCGGGGCAACATTCCAGTCGTCGCCTCCCTCCCCATTAACTATGGGTTGGTAATGTATCTAAAACTCTATCTAGGTATCATACATCGAATTCCAACATGACTACAAACTTCCACAGGGTGTCTTCCTAGAGGAGGTCCAAATCAGGGCGTGACTGCGGCATGTTGTCCTGGTCCAGCGACATCCGCGGGGCAGCATCTTCCGGACAGGAGTGTAGGGAGCTGGAGGAAGTGGGGTAAAATTCCAACCGTGGCCTCCCTCCCCATTAACTATGGCTGGGTAATGTATATAAAACTCTATCTAGGTATCAAACATCAAATTATGATAGGCCTGTGAACTTCCGTGAGGTGTCGTCCTGAAGTAGGGCCAAATCATTGCCTTACCACGGCGCGAATGCAGCGTGGCCGCAACATGACCGCCTTGTGACCACGGCATGACTGTGGCTTGAGCACAACCTATTGGTTCAGACCAGTGACATCCGTCGGGCCACATCTTCAGGCCAGGAGCGAAGGGAGCGGGAGGAAGTGGGGTAGAGGCCTGGAAACCTACTAGGGTACGTGTAGATCATCATAAGGTACAGTATAATTTCAAGGTAAACTAGACCTTGTAAGATTCCTTTGTAATGGTCATGAAGCACTTAAGGTTTCTTCGTAAAATACGCAGAGTTCATAAGGTACAATGAAGACTTCATAAGATACATGAAACATATGATTGGATCTTCAAAAGGAGAACTGAAGGAAAGAGAGACTTTGTAGGGTATAATGAACCCTACGATGAATCTTCAAAAGGTATGAGCTGAGCTGAAATGAACCCTACACACTAGTTCATAGATGAATGAGTAGGAATTTTTCACCCAACACAAACCATTTACAAATTCATTAACTTCTCTTAAAAATGACAATTTCATTTATAATACTCAATGGATGAAAAGATAAGTGACATGGTAAGGCATATTCCTACTCAGGCAATTTCATTTGAGCTAAACTGGAATGATAAGCCAATTTATAATATTCAAAGAAAAAACCTAACTATCCACAAAACAAACACCCACAAGAGTATATAAAAAACTAAAACTAAATCTAAACATGATACAAATAACTATAACTTCTCTTTGGTTTAGAAGACCGCACACCTCCGTTGGAGGGGTTTTATTATAAATTCATGGAATTGATTTATCACAAAATTCATTTAAATATATTTAACATTTATTCTAAAACCCATTCAGTACAAATCAAATGCAAAAGTTAAGCATCTTGATCAACATAACTATCACTGTGAGCTTTCGCAGACTGTGCACCTCCGTTGGAGGGGTTTTATTATAAAAAAATGACTTTATTTATCAAATGAAATGATTATATAAAACAACACTTATTCAAGATATGCAGTTCAATATAATTAAGCACAATTAAGAAAGAAGGTAAATACAATTTAAAGCATTCTTGAATTAAAGACACTATGAGAGGGACCCTACCTCAAGGTGGAACCAAGCTGTCCACTTTGGCTCTTGGATCTTTGTAACTAAAAGTTGATGCTCCCCCACTTGGTATACACACATTCACACACATGCAAGGACACCCAGCCCCTATGCACAGACCTGCATAGCCCTGGTCATGTGCAAGGGGATCCTTACACATAGGCTTATATGCATATACCCGTGTCCACTCACCTGCGTATGAATTTTTATATATATACATGGGCACACCTAGCCCCATACGTGCATAATCATTTCCATGGTTGACTATACAAGTAATGGGGGAACACACATACATATACTTACATACCTATGCACACACAGGTGAGTCACCCTTGACATGGGGACTCGAAACCAACATGCAGGGATCAACGCACTACACAAAGTATATTAAGAACCTTAAAAAAATAAAGGAGCCTACATAACCAGAGAAAACCAACCAATAGAATTCAAGCCTTACCTCGATTGGCAAGAAGAAAATCCACCTGAACCAACACAAAATGATCCAACCCCCACCAAAAACATAATATGGAGTAAAAAACATTGAAATCACCAAAATATATGAGGTGTGAGATAAGTAGTAATCATATAATCTTACCTCGGATCAAAGCCGGCGGGCTGAAACAATATGAACCCCTTCTGGCCTCCTTTGTAGAACATAACTACTCCATGTCCATAGAAACCAGTAAAAGCCCTAAGTGGCCAATGCGAAAAATAAAATAAAATAAAAACTGAACTAAACCATGCGTGTCTCATGTGACTATACATGTCACCACCCAACATATAAGAACCACAACACCACATGGATCAAATATTTTTCTTGAAGAAAGGGGGAAACAAATAAATGTTTGAAAATGATACTATCAAAAAGTACATTCCTTTTAATTAACAATTAATCTTCCTATAAATGGTATATAATTAGTTTATCTTGAGTTTTAGCTAAGTTTGATTTTTTTCAATAAAAGTCTGTTTTGGAAATTACATGGCTACACCATTACTAAAGGGTCAAGATAGGGTGCGGTGTAAAGTTATTATGGAATGGAAGGATGATAAAATTATTAGAAGTTATTCTAATGAATCTTCAATGACCAAAACATCCTAGATGAGATTAAACAAGCTGGATCATGAGATCTCTTAGATATTGAGTACGAAAAATTGTTAGTGATTGAATATGAATCAATATTCACTAATTTGGTAAGTATATATCAAATCATATGATTAATATAAGGCTTAAGGAATGATGATTTGTGGTGGAGCTATGACTAATGATGTGATCATTTACCAGTCTTTTGATTTTTTACACCTATATATTTGTGGTTAGTATTATTTTTCATGAAAATATAGGTTTTAATTGAACATGGAAGGGGATTTATTTAATTCCTCATTTAGGTGGAGGGAATACATCATTTAGTCGTTAGAAGATGAAGTATAAGCACCTCCATGGGTGATCAACCATCACTTAAATTAATTGTTTCCTTAAATAAGAATTCTTATGTATTTAAAGATCGTATTATGAGCCTCGATAGACCCTTAAACACTAACTTTATTATTCGATCATAGATTTCCAAGGGATTGATTACAACTATGTTCCATTGGAGTCATAAGGTCTAATGATTGTAAATGAAAGTAAATTGATTAACATAGTACACCTATAGATATGGTGTTCACAAGCCGCCTAAGTATAGATAAAATTATTAATGATTTTATGGAAATGAAATCACCCTATCACTAGGTCTCCAAGTGGATAAGATATCGATTGGGATATGAGTGGTCTAACATATGTCTTATAATTTGGATGATATGTGTATGGAACGGATGAGAGTTTAGATCAAGTAAAATATTCCTAAGAGGAGTGGGCCTTATGGTGATAGATGTGGCAATTGTATGTCTAGTGTTTGATTAGGAAATAATTATGAGGATGGATTAGAATCTTGGTGGGTTCATAGAGTGGGATGGTCCCTCATAGCCTATATAATGTATTATGAAAGGTTATACTCCATATAATGATGCAAAAGTTCAACTAAGGTGATCAAGGATGAGATGATAGTGCGAGTATTGGGTATTGTCTGACATATTGGCATTATAATGACAAGAGGCTTGGTGTGTTAGTTGGGATAATTTATAATACATGATTTTAATGAGGATATTTTGATCAGATTATTGAGAATATAATTAAGGAATGGTCGACATGCTGAGAGAAGACTATAGTGTTTGGGATAAGGATTATGGGATAATCCTCAAGAGATGAGTCTATAATATGTGACTTAGAGGATGGAATATGATATGTTTGACATGATTGGGTGAGTGGCCAACCCATGCAAATAGGATACGATGTATGGAGAGACACGGGGTTATTTATTCTATCTCATGGATACATTTGGGGTTATTTCATGACTCTAACATTATCCGGTTTTGTTCTCAAATAATGTTTTAGAAAAACAAGTCCATCTCATGGAAGACCCGAAGGCTACTATGGCTTCCAATGTTTCCTCACAACAAGTGAGAAACCTCACAAATTGACCATATGAAAAAATAAATATTTCATAGTCAAATAAGGGGTGGAAGAAACAAACTAGTAACTGCATAACTACACTAGTTACCACATGGACCAGAAATCAAATGCATGATCAAATAAGTGACACCATGAATAAAATTATAATTTGAAAATGTAAAAGGCTCTAATCACCCTCTTGAAACCTACAACCCTCATAAAACACAATGGGATTTATAAATTTGGGACTCTATAATATATATCCCTCAAACAATTAATTTCATTTAGATTTTAAAACAAACTTGAAAAGGACAGAATGGGGCCTGAACATCCACCCTATGTGATGAATCCCAATGATCTCATTATTTAAAGAACATAGCTTCACATCAGATGAACAAGGTTCATAACTATGAAACATCATTAAATAACCAAAAAACACTCTCGTGTGATACTCCTCTCAAAAAAGGGAAAATCCATTAAAAAACATCACATCGAAGAAGGGAAACGATCTCCTAAAACTCTCTCTAGGTATCATACATCGAATTTCGACAGGACTGCTAACCGCCACTAGCTATCGTCGTGGAGCAGGGAAAAATCATGGCTCGACGGTGGCATGACGGTGGCATGACCGCGGCGTGACCGCAGAGTGACCGAGGCGTGACCGTGGAATGACCGCGGTGTGACTACATCGTGTTGGCCCGGTCCATCAATATCTGTGAGGCAACAACTTCCGGCTAGAAGCGAAGGGAGCAGGAGGAAGCGGGGAAACATTCCGTCCGTCGCCTCCATCCCCATTAACTATGGATGGGTAATGTATCTAAATACCTATCTAGGTATCATACATAAAATTCTGACAGGACTACGAACCTTCGCATGGTGTCATCCTGGAGCAGGGAATAATCACGACATTACTGCGACGTGACCGCGGTGTGACCACGACATGACCACGACGTGTTGTCCCAATCCCGCGACATCTGCGGGGAAACATCTTCTGCCCAGGATTCCAAATAAATCCTATGTTGTTGTACTTCACATTATAGAATCTGATCTTATGTTATAAAAAAATAGACTCTTGATTCGGGATTTTGGTATGATAAAGATATATATTTTATATTTGTTGTTTTTAAAAGTGGTATTAGGTAGTTAAAACTACTGATTGAGATTCAATTTATGTAGGTGTATTACTTATCAATGATATATATATTTCATGGAACTATAATAATAAAACATCAGTCCCCTTGATAACAATAGAATTTGAGTATGTTTTAACATCTCAGGATGCAACACAAATATTATGGGAGAATTTATATATGTAAAAAATTAGATGTTCATCGAGGCCATGAAAACACCCCAAACATTTTTAAGATTAAGCTTATGGTGGGGAGCCCCATAAGCCTAACTGGTGTTACAAAATGACACCATTAGTGTTTTTGGATATATAGTCTCGAGTAAACACCCAAAGGGGTGGCCAAGAGGCCAGGAAAACACCCAAAACAGGTTTGGCCATAAGATAAGGCCACAAAGGACATTATAGAACAAACCAAATATTTAATATGTTATAATAAGAGATCATATGATGATTTTATTGAGCGGAACAATGACACAACGTCTAAAGGGAAACTAAATGACGGAAAAGAATCATACACCCTAAACTATAAATGTGAGCTTTCGCAGACAGTGCACCTCCATTGGAGGGGTTTTACTATAAAAACATGACTTTATTTATCAAATGAAACAATTATATTATAGAACACTTATTCAAGATATGAAATTCAATATAATTAAGAAGAATTAAGAAAGAAGTTAAATTCAATTTAAAGCATTCTTAAATTAATGAGGCTACGAGCGGGACTCTACATCAAGGAAGAACCAAGCCATCCACTTGGATCTTGGTGCTTTTTAACTAAAATAATTTGCTCATCTACTAGGTATACGCACATTCACACACATGCAATGACACCTAGCCCCTATGCACACACCCACATGGCCATGAGCATGTTCAGGGGGATCCTTTCACATATGCTTATATACATATATCAGTCTCCACTCACCTGCATATGAATTTATATATATTTACATGGGAACACTTACCCCATACGTGCGTAATCACTGCCATGGGTGACTATACAAGTACCGAGGGAACCCACACACATATACATACTTACCTATGCTCATGCAGGCGAGTTTCCCTTTACTTGGTAACTTGAAACCAACGAGTAGGGATCAAAGCACTACACATGGATATTAAGAACATTAAAACACATGAAGGACACTAAATAACCTATGCGAAATCAACTAACGACATTAAAGCATTACCTAGATTGGCAGTGGAGAACCAAATCCACAAAAACCAACACAAAATTATCCAACGCCCTACCGAAAACATAATATGGGGTCAAAAACACTAAATCCCCAAATACATGAGGTGTGAGACAAGTAGTAACCATATAATCTTACCTCGGATGAAATCTGGTGGATTGATTCAATATAAGCTCCCTCTGGAACCCTTCACAGAATATAACTACCCTCTGTCTATAGAAAGCAGTCAAAGATCTAAGTGACCAATGCGATGAAGAAAATAAAAAAACTAAACTAAAACATACCGGTCTCCTGTGACTATACCTGTCACCACCAAACATATAAGTACCATAGTGACCCATGGGTCAAATCATGTTCCTGCAAGCAAATGAGAAACATATCAATGTTTCAAAATTTTACTATCAAAGAGTACATTCATATTAATTAACCATTACTCATCCTATTAATGGTATATAATAAATTTGGATCGAGTTTCAACTTAGTTAGGTTTTGTTCGACACAAGGGATGAGGTCTTACTATTCTTTGTTTTTATATTAACACATGAGATATTTAATTAAAAATGATTAATGTCATTTGATATTTATCTATGGTTTTAGTTATTAGCCTGTTGCAATGGGGCTTGTTCACAAGAATAATTCTTGGAATGTAGGGTTCAGTTGAAATTTATGTGCTTTAATGTTTTTGATGTCACACACGTTGAGGATTTAGATCAAATAAAATATTCCAAAAAGGATTGGGCCTTGTAGTGATAGGTGTGGAAATTGTACATATAGCGTTTTTTGAGGAAATACTTTTGAGGATGTATTGGAATCTTGGTAGTTTATTAGAGTGGCATGGTCCCTCGGAGTATATAAAATCTATTATGAAAGGTTTACTCCATTTAATGAATAAAGAGTTCAAATAAAGAGATGAAGGATGAGATGGTAGTGTGGGTATTGGGTATTGTCAGACAAATTTTCATTATAATTCCAAGAGGCTTGGTGTGAGTTAGCTTAGGATGGATCCTGGTTAGTGGGGATGGGTTATAATACATGATTTTGATGAGGTTGTTGAACAGATTATTGCAAATATAATGTACATGGGTTCGACATGGTGTGATTTTGTGACTGGGACAATCATAAGGTCAATAATCTTCTTTGTCTAGTTGGATGTTGAGACGTGCATCGAGGCATGGGATAATCCTCGAGAGATGAGTCTAGAATATTCGACATAGAGGATAGACTAGGATAGGTTTGATAGGATTGGGTGAGTGGCCAACCCATGCGTGGATGATACGATGTATGGAGACACTTGGAGACACTTGGGGTTATTTATGCTGTCTCATGGAGCCACTTGGGGTTATTTCATGACTCCAACATACTCTAGAAATGTACCTACACAATTTTTTAGAAAAACAATTCCATGTCATGGAATACCCCAAGGCTCCTCTATCTTACAATGTTTCCTCACACTCACACCTCATGGTATTACAATATACAACTGATCTACGTCAACTAGTCAGGATAGCATCACTACCCTCCCTCTGTAGAAAGAAGTAAAATACCTAAGTGGACAATGTGATAATGAAAATAATATAAAAACTAAAAAAACATACCTGTATCTTGTGACTATACATGTCACCAGCCAATATATAAATACCACACCGCCCCATTTGTCAAATAATGTTCTTGAAAGAAAGGGGGAAACCATTCCATTTAAGAATATCTTCATTTTTCTTTATGTTCTTTATATAGAAAGTGGTTGGAAACACCATACTAGTACACATAGCTATTGAATATGAACCTATTCTACAAAGGTTTAGTTGAAGATTGTGCACATAACCCCTCTAGAACCCCACCGCATCGCACTACGATCTGAGATTGACTACAAAACCATGAATATATTTAAGCATGGAAACATAACAAAATCCCAAACCAAATTTAAGAAACAATTCTAATAAGAGAGGAGGTATTGGAGGAATTAGAGGGACTTATCTGAGTTTCTATGTTGTTCGGTTCTCCAGTTATATCACATTCTATAACAAATGGGTCCAATGATTAAAATGGATAGAAAATAATGACAGAGAAGAATTTATTAGATAAAATAGTTGTCTAGAGGTTTTTTTAAGGAGGGAATGAAATGATAGATAATGACATCCTAAGTCATCCAATGTCCTATTTCTTTGACCCTATAAATTATGGTTGTAAACAACCTTGAGTGATCACAAGCTAATTGGACTCGCTCGAAAAATACTTGAATTTGGTTCTGATTTTTTCAAGATCAAGCTACCAGTAGAGAAGCCGAATTCAGAGTTATAATAACACAATAAGGTCGGTCGCAAGGGCTAATCAAACATCTAATATTTTAACAGGTTATTATTATTCAATATATGTGTATTAAATTTCAAGCTCAAGCTTGAATTCAATTAAGATCTTTAATTAAAATTATGATAAAAAATATTAATCAAAATAAGTTGAGCCAAATTCAGTATCTCGATCAAGCTCAAGGTTGAGCTGGTAAATTGATGCTCGATCGAGCATTGAGTATAATAAAACCATTTCATTTCACCATATCCCAAACATTGAATTAAGTTCCATTCCATTGTATAAAATCTCTCAAACATAAATGAAGGTAAGATGTGAGTCATGGAGACATACCCATAAACAGGACCTGTCCATGTCCATGACATGTGAGGAATCTATCCACAACATCCCTGACTATTATAGAGGGTTCACTCCCATAAGGAACACTATTGAGTTTCTTGTAGCATCCAGGAGCTCTGCACACAATATCCCATCTTCAGGGACACCTATCGTGGCCTATAATGATCATTGCAGATATAAAATAAATGATCTTTGTTGATTAAACAACAAAAAAATCATTGTTTTACAGCAGAAAAAAATTTAGATACCAAATATGTAGGGAAAAAGCAGACATTTCACCCATTATAGTAGTACAAATAGAAGAAGAAGCTCACCAAATCCAAGGCTGAGACCTCCCAATCAGCTAAAGCTGAAGGCCAGCCAGATTTGACACCACTGTAGAAACTCTAGATATTAGGGGAAGGGGTTGGCCACGCCAATATTATTACCTAGGAGATAAGAGAGAGAGCTGAGAGAGGGGGACGTCCCACGGGATGTTTGGCCATGGGGGATCCCACGCATGACTAGAGTGGGGGTTGGGGGATGTCGTAGGAGGTGATTGAGCTCAGATGTCACCAAGAGAGGGAGATGAGTGGGGAGGGGGGGGGGGACTTCGTCGTCATAGAAGGAGCCAGGAAGGGAAGGGGAACGTCATCGGAGGAGAGGGAGGGGAGCCGGGAGACAGAGGTAGTGGCGGAGGCCGGGGGGCAGAGGCGGAGGCCGGGAGGAGGTCGAGTTCAGGGAGGGGAGGAGTGCGTGGGGATGAAATGTCACGAGGGAGAGATCCTTAAATTGGGAATACTTTTTCCCAATGATTAATAAAAACCATGGGTAATACAACTCTTTCCCAATGGTTTTCGTAAACTGTTGGGTAAACCCAACATAAAATAGCCAATGCCAATGGTTCTAGTAAACTGTTAGCATAACTTCTTTTTTCCAACAGGTTTTCCAAACTGTTGGGAACAAAGTGTTGGTATTTGCTCTATTTCCAGTAGTCAATGTTTTACTAATTAATAAACTCCTTAAAAAGTATTTCAATATAATTCTAAAATGAAATTATATAATATTAATAAATTAAATTTTATATGTGTAATTGAATTTTAAATTAATATTTAATAGTAAAACCCAAAATTTATAAATATTAATTTTGAATTAAATTAATTAATTTCAATAATTAATAAATATAAAATAATTTATTATCTCTTCCAATATTATTATTTTTTGTATTTTTATATATAATTATTTTCAATTAATACCAAATAAATCAATGAATATAATGATCAAAAGATATATTTTTTATATTTTTTATCATTACTAGTAATATAAATTAGAGTGTATCTTGTGACATATATAATTGAAATATTATTGTGAGATTACATTTACCACTAAAGGAAATCAAGAGGTATTATCCATATATTGTTATCTATAATAAATTTTTTTATATCCTAATGTTTTTTGTGGAGTCTCAATGGATAATATAGATATCATAGACTCATAAATATTCCCATTTCATGTCTCAAAATATTATATCATTTCATTTCATGATTTATTTAACCAAATAAATTCAATTTGATCTATAACATATAATATGTTATCCTATGAAGCATTTTTAACAATTAAGTTTGTTTTTAGTTCTAATAAAAATCCAAAATCACCAATAATGATATCAAATTTTACTAACAGGGATTTGATGATAATTATAGTGGATTTACAATGATATAAATTTATATATTAGGGGTGATGGTATAAATCTCTCATTATAGATTATATGAATGTTCTTAATAAATTGGTGTTTTTTATAAAAATTATAATCATCCAAAAAACAATATTGGGATTACACTAAAAATATTAATGTCTTTTAATGGACTTATCCCTTCACAAATAAACATGAAATAATTTATAACACATATTCCATAGGTTACCTGATTTTTGGTTTAATAGAATAATATAAATTAATTAAGAACATCAAATATGTTATTAATGTTTAACGTTCTCCAATATTGTTATTAGAGAAGTATATATAACAACCATGGGGATATTATTATTACATCTATAAACTGAAAATATAAATCAACTTAAAAAATTTACATGTATAATTTTAATCACATCATGATATGTTTGAACCATGGTTTTAATAGAGAAGGAAAAATAAAAGAGTCATGTTTTAAATTCTCAGACAAGACTCAAAACTGGGAACCATTACCTCCAGTTCGACCTATCAAATATAGAATCTCATTTGATTCTATAGGGGATATAATGAATGAATCCAAATTTAAAATAACCAGTCTACCAAGAAAACCCTTTTTATGTACCTTATTAGGTCAATATACCACCTTTTATAGTTTAATGTTTGAACATTTATTTTGATTTATTGAAAATACCATGAATATTTTTAAATAATGTTAATTATATTATAGTATAACATTTTTTATGAATTTATGATTATATGTGTAATATATATTATTTCCAATATATCACATCATGTGATGTTCATTTATTCCTCCAAATGACAATCACACTAGAACAATATAACTCCATCTGTTTTATCTCAAACAATTCCAATGACAGACACCTTACACCTACTTTCATATAACCTAGATAATTATATTTCACACAATGTTGAGATCATAGATAAGAATTTGACTATATCAAAGAAGGATATATCCTTCAGTTCTCATAATATATTAAAAAGTAAAATAATAAACATATGTAAGGAAATATCTCAATCTATATGGAATTATAAAGCAATATAATTAGGAGACATCATTCTAAAAGGATAACATTCTATATGGCTATAAAAATATATTCACATGTGAGAGGAAAATATACAAATTGTTTTCTATTTTCAATACTCAATATATCAAATGAATGGATCTAAGGCCTTATATTCTTATTCAATTTTTATAATTCAAATTTTATTGGTTGAAGGGGATCCCTTACATGGACCATAGGGTTTGTGACATTGCATTACCCGAAGGTCTTATAGGAAATCATCCAGAATATAACTTCATCAAATTTTTCCTCCCCAACATTTAAATCATGATGTTAACTCTCCACATTTTCCAGGCACTTTAAATAGTCTTCTCATGCATGCAAAAGCTGGTACTGATGGCGATTTCCATACACTCTAATTCTTCCAGATCAGTTATCTTCCACTCTCGTGAATGCTCATTTATCAAAAATCTCATATAAGGATTCCTCCTTGTAGGGTCTTACTAGCCAATTTAAGCATAGTTTCTTGTGTCCCAAATGCCTTGAGGACTATTGATAGTCTTAAGGTGTCCAAAAGGCATTTAGGTGGCTTTAAATCCTTATGATCCCAAAGGCCTAGGGTGTCACAAAGCCCTTGAAGGACACGAGGACTAAATTAGTGGCCAGAATGCCCCAAGGGAAGAATAATTTCATCTTCTATAGTACCGAACAATAAATTCTATAGTACCTTCTACTATTCCTTCTAATGTACTAGAACGGTATCTTAGAAATATCTCTCTTCTCAAATTTGATCTCGGGTCTTTTGAATGAACTTGTTGAGTCCTCACTTATCGGGATGATGATCTGGTGTGATAATATGTATATCATGAGTTGAGGAATCACTAAATAAATATAATACATATGAAAAAAATATATCAATATATTTATACGAATGGGTTTCACAATGAATAATGAATACATAAATTAAGGTACAATTTGAATTAATAAATTTGGTTAATTAAATAACTGAAATAAATCATCCATTTTTGTTAAAATGTTGAATTATTTATTATTAATAAATTGATATTTTTATATAAATATTAACAAAATGATAATATATCATTTAAATTATTTTTATTATCCAATTATATTAATAGAAAATAGATATCTATTTTTTTTATAATGTTTTAATGTATCAAACAAGAGGTAAAACCCAGAGTTGATTACATTGAGATATATATATTTGAATAATAAAATAGTGTTAAAATATGATATTAAAAAATTGTTATGAATGGATTAATTATAAATTACTAATAATTATGATTATTATATATGAATTGATGGGTTTATGGTTATTTTTAATGTATCCATTTAATGTAAAAATGAGTACTCAATTAAAGGTTTCCCATAATAATAAAACATTAAACTATGTAACTATATTATTAGAATACCTACAAGCTGATTATAAACAACCTCATAGGAGTGATTATAATTAGATTACAAAAAAACCAAGAGGCACATCTCTCTAAATGATTGGGGGAAAATCTATATACATCTCATGTGATTTAAAAGATACTCAAGAAATAATCATTTTATAATTCATCATTATTATTTTTATCTTATAGAAATAATCACTATGGGACGATATATAAGGTTCCACTTAAATTATGTTCTTCTACATACACACCATAAAATATTAAGGAAATTTATTATTTTTTTATACATAAATATTACCAACATAAAAATTATTAAGAAAATCTTTTTTCTAAAATATACATTTAACATTTTTTCATTCATAAAATGATATCACATCATATGATTGAAAAAAATTATTATAAACCACATAATGATAATTTATAAAAGAATGTGGTGTGATATCTGGTGATAGAAAAATTTCTTATATAAGGTTGAACTATATTTTGTCTAACTAAAAAATCATACTCCAACCATTAAGGTTATATATATATATTTTATAAAATATAATCTTTTAAATTGTACACATACAGACCATTTAGTATATTTTCATAACTATATGGTCTATGGGATAAATGATTTGATTTATATTTATTATTATAAATAATCAACATAATAGGAAAATATTAATTAATTAATGTCTTATAAAAATTATTTTTAAAAAAAAATACAAAGAATTTGAAAAATGTAAGTTTTCTATTAATCTGTAATTTAAAACTCAAAACTCATTTTAGAATATAAAATAAATTAATTTAGAAGATTAAGAACATCAATTTTGTATCTAAATCTATTATAATTTTTGGTAAACATATAACATATAACCTAGTAACGCAAGATGCTCTATGATTAAAACTTTCACCATATATTCTAGAAATACTATAAAATATATTAGACCTTCTTACTAATAGTTTATTATCATTAAATAATTTTAATGTTTATTTTTTTTAAATATTTTATTGTAATACTAGAAACATCATAAACCCTATATGATCATACTATCCTGTTTAAGTTTCAATTATTCATAATTTTCAAAAAGAGATTTAAACTGTGGATCATTTTCTATTCTTATTTTGACAAGTGGTAATGTTTGGGAGAGCCTCACTAATATTCTAAATGTTATTAATGATAATAATGTATTAACTATATTTAATTATTATAATATGTTCACCCTATTCTACTAAATAATTAATGAAATCACCACCATTATCTTTATACTATTTTCTACTTAATCCAATCCTTAATTGGTTTTAATATTAAGTGTGTGATACGCACTGATTTCTAGTGTACATGATCATAAAAACACATTGACCTGAATAATATATGATATATATAGGTAAATTTTATGAAATTTAAAAAAATCATGTTTAACTATATTATTAAAATACTTATAAATGATGAAATGGTCAAGGTTTATTTGTATTTTAATTAAAACATGAATAGGATACACTATAAGGACTAGACAATAAACATTAAATACTATAGTTTATTTACAATGTAATTATATTTATCTTCCCATATATTTTTTTCAGATTTTTAGTGAATTTGTTAATAAATATTAAAAAACAAAACCATATATTTAAAGATGGACACTTACGATTAATATCTATTTTCCATATAAAGAAGAACATTAAAAACAAGACTAGATTTATTTTCATGAAAAATCATTATCACTAATCATCATATACCCAATCTATCCATAAACCCTATTAAAAAAATAGAATATGAGATAAACACAAAAATCAAAGTAAGGTACATAAATGAATTGAATGAAAATCGATAGTCCATGATTACTTATACATACATTTATTTTCAATGTAATCATTATAGTGAAAATTAATGTTTTCTTACCCATGAAATTACTAACAATTCCCAAATATTTACATAAATAGTTTCATAAATAATACATCAATAAAATATAATAATCATAATGGTTTATTTTAATTATTTATAAAAAATTGAAAATGTTTTAAAAAAGTTATAATTTTTACCCTCAATAAGTAAAATTACTATCTCAGGAAAAAGAGAGATTCATAGAATTTTAGAAATTATTGGATTAAAATAAAAACCCATATAATGAATAATTAAAACATATAGGTACATTGGGATGTAATATTCCACTTCCTTCTTAAAAATTGAATACAAAAATTCTTGACTTCCATACCCAATGTATTTGAGGGAACTCGCAGACCCACTCATCCTTGGTTTATAATGCAACAACCCTTAATTTATTTATAACAGAACCACCCATTATCATAAATAGTATCCAATAACAATAATATAATAATAACTCACAAAATATTGATATTTTTAACATTAAACTGAGAAATTATTCTTTTCACCGATCAAAAAATATTCTAATATTTAAATATCCAATTATTTGAAACCACATTTTAAATATGGAAATACTCAAAAACAAGGAATGTGGTTTTTCTATGAAGTAACCATGAATACATATAAGGAAATAGAAAATTAAAATAATGATTATTGTGTTGTGTAAATTCATTATTTCTATATACGTTTAAACAGAACACTATTTTGACTTTTGTAAAGATAGTCACATATTCTCTAAATAATATTCCCTTTTGAAAACCTGTGAATGAAAGTAAAAAAAGGATTTAAAGTACATTTAAAATCCATTTAAGATCATATAAAAAATATATAATTTTTTTTAATAATATGGAATTTGAAGAGAAATATTTATAAAAAACATTTAAATCATTTAAAATGAGAGGTGTTTTCTGGGGTTCCCTTACATAAAACCTCAAAAGGATTCTATATTTTAGTAATCATTTTAATGAAAGTAAAAAATATTAAAATTTTCCTTTATAATCCATTTATTAATAAATTAAAATTTTCATCAAATAATAATAAGTATATAGAATAAAAATATTTATAAAATAAATATTTAAATCCTATTAAAATGATGTTTGATGTTATTGTATCCCTTACCTCGAATAGGATTATTTAAATATGTTCTTTACCATTCAAAAAATAAAAAAGAAAAATATGTTTGTTATTTATACTATAAATTTGTTTTTCTTGATTAATATTCATTTTACTTTATCTCTTATCTTGATATGCACAATTTGTTAATAATTTTAGTGCACTTTAGATGTTTTGACGGTATTAGGCTTATGTGAAAAAAATGAATTGGTAGGTCGACTATGGTCAATGAGGTCAGTATTATATTATATTAAATCCAACAGTAATTATATAATTACTATTTTTATATATACATTATAATTTAAAAAACAACATGAATGGTGTTTATGAAAAATTAATTATGTTACGATGTTGGAGACAATATGCCGTAATTATGCATGAGTAATGTTTCCATTTTTAAAATATAATTATATAAAGAAGGTAAGTAAAATTTTAATATTATAGAATGATAATAATATCATAAATACCATAATAGTTCTTTAAATATACGTATATATATCATTTATGTGATTTGGTTATGAAAAAATAATCACATCACTTTGTGGAGACAATAGTCCACATGTATGATGAAACAGTGTTATCATTTTTCAATGTCAGAATGAAAATGACATTTTAAAATTGAATAATGATAAAAAATTAATGAATATAATAATTATTTTATTTATAGCACATAAATTCATTTATACAATCTTTATTACATTCAATTTACATCATTAGTTAAAATGAATCCCATCACTTCACGAGGCAGTAGTCTGTCGTACACATGAGCGATGTTATTAAATCCCCAAGGGAATGGAAAATAATAAGGTATATGTAATATCATAATTAAACAAGTATAATTACTGTAATGAAATAATATATATTTTTTAAATCCAAAATATTTAAATTCATTGATACGTGATGATGATGAAAAATTACATCAGTTCCTGTGGAGGTAGTCCACCATACACACAAATGATGGTTTCGTTTTCAATTTAATGGAAGTGGATATGGATTTATGTTATTCCATTAATGTAATAAAATTTCATTATATTATAGATACTTTTGGAACTATATCATTATAAATGGATATTTTTTGAATGAGGCGGAATAATAAATAACAAAAAATGTTTGGTTAAGAATGACACATATTCTTCAGACAATCTCCTTACTTTAGCCCAAAAATCCATATTATGATGACTTTATAATCAAACCATGGGATCTATTTAATCGGTTTGAAATTAAGGAATGGGTTTTTTAGGTGTTTTCCAGAACAAAAAACTTTGAAGACATTAATTTGAGAAGAGATGGGGTAGCCATTTATTAAAGGGGGAGAAGACACACTTGATATTTTCTAATAGAAAAAGTGAAACAACGATAAATGATTTTTAGTTTTACCTATGGTAAACTCATTCTCACCATAACAATGATAAATGATTTTTAATGTTTTCAAAATTCATTATGACCAAAATGATTGTTGATATTATTATAAATTATAAATTATAAAGATACAAAATATTGTAAATATTTTAAAAAATTCAATTCATTTATCTGTAATAATTTAATTTCAAATTTATACCCATGAATGCAATGAAAAATCCATTTTTCAAGAGATTTAATTATCAAGAATAATATGATTTTAAATTAAATATATAACTAGTAATAATGATTAAATTAATATAAATTGATATTTTTAGATATAATATGTAAAAATAATTTAAATTATTCATAACTAGGCCTTTTTATGAAATTATAATGGAGAAACGGTATTCACTTTAAAGCAGTTTTTAGAAAAACCTATTTTTAAATCCAAAAATATATATATAATAAATATAATTATAGTGATTGTTAAAAAGAAATGAGTTAAATTAAATATAACTAAATATTACTTCTTTAGCATTAAATAAAATCCAAATCATGATTGTAAATTTAAATTATTTAATTAATTGAAAATAAATGATTGTTTTACAAAAAATATTTATTTTTTACCTCTCATCAATAAATTAATATTTTTTGAAAAATACCAAATTTTTACCCTGTTTTAATTTTTTTATAATAATTTTAAAAATTATTTTAATTTTATATAATATGTTTTCTAAAATTTATTAAAAAAATTTATTTTAATTTCTCACTAACTGAAATTAATATCATTTTTGTGGAATATGTATTTTTGATCTATGAAATATGATTATTAAAAATTGAGCGATTGTTTAATAATATTCTATCCATAAAATTATAATTATAATAAAATTGATATATATTTCATAAATTATTTAATGTTATTCATACCTTGAAATTTAATGACTATATTACAATGATCATATATTTGATTGGATGTTTATAATCAGTTTTGTGTATTCTATACGTTATCATACATAATGTTCTTATTTTAAATTAATGGGTGTAACATTCTCCCAATTTAGTAAATAGAAATTTCTAAATTAAAATTTATATTGATAAATAAGTGTTTTAAACTTCAAAATACCCTTTTGAAAATCCCACATTGTAATAAGTCTTAATAAAACTTCCACTTGAAAAGACAGAGAAAACTACATGGATCATTTGGAAAAATGAATAACATGGGTTTGATGTATGAAAAAATTAATGTGAAGTGAAAATATATATATATGTATAATATAAAATATTAATTACCAAATAATTATAGAGTGTGATAGAGAAAATTTATCTTTAAAAATTTAAAAATCATGAGAAATTCTGACAACCTCAAACCATAAACCAAATATGGGTAAAAAGATCACTAATTTATTCAGAATTGATGGCACTAGCGAATCTTTTTTTCAAAAATATATTATTATTAGAGTTAATTAAATTTTTCAAAAACCTATTTAATGATCACATAAAACATTTTTATATTTATTAAAGTGAATTAGATAGTTAAATTAGTCATAAAACATTAAGTAATATTTAAATTAAAAAGGACATAGTATTAAAAAAACTCTTTTCATATAATGTTTTATTGGAAATTGTAAATTATAAGTATTAGAATTTTAATTTTAAAATAATAATATTATTTTATGAAATTATAATGAAAAAATTTACCTATGGATAATGTTTTAGATTTTTTGAAAATTATTGATTTTTAGTGAAAAGTGAAAAATAATGATTTTTTGTAGAAAAAGACTTTTATTTTCAATAATTTATGCATTTTCCAAGTAATACTATTTTTTAAATATTATATGAAGTAAAATAAGTTTTCATAGGTATATATAATAATTTTTATTACTTTATAATGAACTTTATCTTATTTTTCCGCATAACTTTGTTATTGAGATTAAAAAATATGTTTTCTAAAAACTCTTTTAAAATGCATAAAATTTATTCCTTTTAATTAATTAAAATAATAAATAATGGGGAATTTTTTAATGAAATTTATCATTAAATTTTAATTTAGTATCATTCTATTATTATTATTTTTCAAATAATTATTATAAATTAATCTTTTGGACAAAAAATTCTCAGTTTGAGAACCCGATTTTTATCACATCTACGGGTTTATTTTTGAATTAAAAATTTTCAATTATATGAATTTAATTTGGTAAATTATATTACATATTTTTAATCAAAATATTTAATATTTTATAATAAGTATAACTTAATTTTTTACAAAAATTAATGTTGAAAATAATAAAAATTAATTACCTCATTTAAAGTTATAATTAATTTATTTGGTGTTAAACTGAAATGATAAGGGTTAAAAAGGAATAAAACACTAATTGAATATATTTTATTACCATATATCAACCTTATAAAATAAAGGATAATTAATTTTCTCTCATTAGAGACTTGTGAAATGAATAAAATGTTTTTTGTATTCATTCATTTGAAAAATTGTTACTATACCGGTCACCTTATTTATAAAAGGAGGCCAACTCTCATCCAATATTAAAGACATTAATACTATTTGGTTCAGAAAATAACTTCCCAAATAACATATATATATCCATTGTATTGTCCAAGAAGAATTATTTTTGCAATAAATCAATTAGTGGAATTCCTCTGGGGAAAACCAAAAGAAGTTACCCAAAAAACTGGCAACGTTCATCAACAAGAATTTTTATTTTATTTCTCTCACCATCCCCAAATATTACTCTTAAAACTTGATTATATAATATCATAATAATATTTATATAATAATTGTTTATTATGCTTATTTAATAACTTATAACCTTCTTTATTTCCATAAAATGGGTTACTAAGTCATCATTCATGTGTTTGGTGGACTGCCACATCACGAACTGATATCATTTGTTTCTTCCGTTACCTTATCTCATTGTTTGGTATGATGATAGATATTAGGTATATATATTATATATATATAACATATTTATACCACTTGATACATTATCTCAGGTAAATTTTTTTACTTTCCATTTTATAAGGGATACGATAATATCGATCATGTCTATTATGGAATACCACTTCACGAATCGATGCAATGAAGCTATATTATTTTACAAGGTGTATACATTAACCCTTTAAAGGATTATGTTATGAATTTATCTATTTTCAATGTATTTAATGTTTTATTTAAATTTATTCTTTAATGTGGTATGTGATTCAATTATTTACATGGTTATAAGGGGCTCTTCTTAAAAAATTCATCTTTTATTTTCTTCCTTCCAACTCGTTATTTTCTGTGCCCAAGAATTAAAATTTCCTTATGAGAAAATTACATAAAAAAATATTTATAAAGTAAATTTTATTTCACTTAGTACATTATTTTTAGTTTTTTTTCAAAATCAATCTTTCGGTAAGTATTATAAAGAACATTTTGAGAAATAATTGAAGGAATTTTCAACTCTTAACATACATGGCGATAATGGCATTTTATTCAACCATGGATACTATTTGATTTTGGTATTAAAATATATGAATTCATTTTCTAATAAATTAAAAAACCCTATCTCCCTTATTTTGGTTATTTTGGTAATGAAAATTTGGTTTTAAATTGAAATTTTATTTTTGTTATCTGAGTGTTATTTACATACGAGTTTAAAATAGATTTTAAATTTTTCAGTAATAAAAATGTGAAAGTATAAAATGTAAAATTCATGTTGTGAGTATTGGAAACTATATATATTGGATTAATCTGGAGAGTGGAGTGTAGTCCCATTATATATAATATGATGTGTGTGCCAAAATAGTTCTCTAATTCATTGGGAAATGATTATGTTTTTTGTATAAATATATTGGAAGTTGTCTGTATGGTTATTCCAAATTGTGTGGGCGTTATAAGGGTTATGTAAGGTTTCTATGAGATGATATCCCAAGGTAAATGCAATAGTATTTTATTCTAGATAATTAGTTTTCAAGTAAATCATTTTTTAAAGGAAATATAAATGATCATTTTAAAAAAAATATAACTACCATGACGGAAAAAATCTTTTTTTTATGAAAATGATTTTAGGGGTTTTTCTTGTATTATAATATCTATCGATTTTCTTCTTTTCATATACCTTATTTAGATATTCTTATCATCCCACGTTTTTTATATGTTTTTTTCATAAGATTTAAGGATGGATAATGGAAATAAAGAAGTCAAATTGAAATTCATGATGATTTTTCTTAAAAATAGATAATAAATTATTATAAAAAATTTATATTATAGAAAAATTTAATACCAATAAAATGTGTCAAAATATTAGTTTATGGTATTGAAATTTAAAATTTATGTTCTAATTCTCCAAGATAATAAACCTAAACCAAACCCCAATGTGAAATAAATTAGATTGTTAAAAAAAACTGAAGATAATTTAATTTTTCATGTTATTCCCTTAGAGTTGGTTTTAGAGGTTATTTTAGATAACATTCAAGGTTAAGATGATGCTAATATAAAATCCATCAAATATTATAGTTTATTACTAAGTTCAAATGATATAGAATTTTAATATTACTATTTTTCTTCATTTAAACTATGTCTATTTAGAATGGTTTTCTATTGAGGAAACAAGTAAGATATAATATAAAGACACCAAGAGGAATATGTTCTTCCAAATTAGTATCTCAATATGGTTTTAATTATAAAATGACAAATTTTTACAGTTATGGATCAGTTTACATAAGCTATAGATGATGGAGGTATCATTTCTAGAGAGGAACAAAATCTACCATGTAGGATTATGTTTGTTGTCAGAAATTTTGATGAAGCAAAATACCCCATTATTAAGTTGATCATCTGACATAGTGACAATAGAAGGATGAATCAATTCACTAGAGAAAATATTTGAAGTCATGGGATGTTCAAAAATTCAAAATGAAACTCTTGTGTTTATAATTTAAAGTGAATTTGATCGATGGTGGTCATTTATTATGAATACCTATGGGAAAGATAATCCTGATGCAATGGAATGATAAAAATTTAAGGTTATTTTCCATTATTAATAGTTAACTAATATTTTTCAACTGTTCATAGAAAAATAATTATAGAAATTGAGGCCAAATTATGATGATTATGTGGCCATGTGTGCCGATAATTATTAAATACTGTCTAGGTAAGTACCATATTTTTTTGGGATATTCATAGTATAATTATAAGATTTTAATTAGGATTGAATCCATTATATGATGATATTTGGATGCATGAAAATTTAATATTTATACGAATGTTTTTTGTTGTGCTAAAAAAGTCGAGTTGGATTTTTAGAAAATTAATTTCCTCGTGATGATTAATGTAAGAAGTGGGTGGGATGGAAGTTAATGGGGAAAAATATAACAAATAGATCTAGTGATATGAAAATAAAGTTCACATTTTGTTATATATATAGAATAATCTACCCTGAATAATATCTTATGAAATATGGAAAGTTTCACTGATGTGGAATTTTTTTTCATATGGCCTGTAATTGAAATTAAAATAATCCTAGTGAAGAAAAGATTTATGAAATCAATATGCATCTAATAGTAAAGTGTTTTAGTGAAATGGGTTTAGTCATTTTTCTAACATGTGCCTAAAGTTAGTAGTAGATGATGGAAATCAACATTGTAAAAAGAAAAATGGTGTGGGAAAATGTTTTTCTATAAAAACTATAGTCATTGGTCCATCAAATGAAGTGGTGTTAGGATTTTTACTTATGTTTTAAAATTATTCCAATCCCATATATGACTCTTCATATATGTATTCATTAGTTTTTGATAAATTTCCATGTTAATTGGGAATATGACCTCACAAATGTAAGATATAAATTTTGGTAAAAACTCTAGGTAGATGTATTAAAGTAACCTAGATTTATAGTAATCTGTTTATTTTAATCAGTGGTATGGTCTTTCCTACAAATCATACTAAAATTTCCATAGTACCATTTGATATCATTTTGGGAAATAATTGGATTTCAGTATATCATGTTAATATATATTTCAATTAGATGATTTTTTCCATCAATAATTTCATGACATTGATAATATAAAATGAAGATGAGAAATTTATTGGAGTTGGAAGTAAATGTTACCTAGATATTATTGATTAAAATAATTCAACTGTTAAAATTATTGATGTTCTAGTAGTGAATGAATAGATGAATGTTTTTCTATACGATTTTCAAGTTTTATTCTTAACTGAGAGGTGGAATTTTCTATTGACATGTTACCTAATGTTTATCCTATTTAAAAACATTATTACCTTATGGACCAGGTAGAACTTTTAGAATTGAAAAAGAAATTACGCGAGTTATTAGATAAATTTTTCTTCTGATCTAGAACATACCCACGGTGTTCACTTTGTTTTTTTAAATTATCAAGGTTCAATGAGATTTTTCATTGAGTATAAAACATTGAATAACATCATAGTTATGAAAAAAATATTATTTTCCACATATAGATGTTTTTTATCATCTCTATAGAGCACAACATTTTTCAACAGTTGAAATGAGGTTTTGGTAACATCAGCTCAAGGTTAAAGAGGATGAAATTATAAAGACTTCATTTTAGAATATATATAGTCCTTTGAAGTCATTAGTTTTCCCTTTTGGGTTTTCCAATGCACCTTTTATATTTATTGATGTTGTGAATATGGTTTTCCATGAGTTCATGCATATGTTTATGGTTTTTTTAATTATGATTTTTTATATTCTAAAAGTCAGAAGGAACATGAAATCACTAGAAGGGTTTTCTTGAAATCATTAAAATAAGTGATCTGTATAGAAAAATTTAAAAAGTGAGAACTTTTCTTGAAAAAAATTTATTTCCTTGGAAATATTATTTTAATGATGCATAAATATTTGTTCCACATAAACAATAGTTGTTTAATAATTTCAATGACACACAAATATCATAAATATTCATAATTTTTTTGGATTAGTGGGTTTCTATCTAAGGGTTGTTTAAAAAATTTCATGATTTTCTATCCAACTGATTATGTTAACTCACACAAGAGCTATATTCATTTAGAAAAAAGAATGTGATGATTGTTTTTAGAAACTCAAAAAATATTTCTGAATTATCTATTTTTCCATTCATTCAATAAATAGATAATTTATGATATATAGTGATGCTTTATTGAAAGGAATTGCTTGTGTACAACTGAATTATGATCAAGTAATTGACTACACTCTATATCATTTGATGCCTCATGAGTTATATTACCCTATACATGATCAAGAATTAGTTTCCATGGTATTTTTATTAAAAATTTTGAGGCATAATACGTATGGATTAATGCACGAAACATATAATTATCACAAATTTTTGAAGTATATATTTACTCTTAAAATATTAAACATTAAATAAATATGATGTCTAGAACTAATAAAATATTATGATTTCACGATTCATTAACATCCCAGAAAATAATGAAAAGTGTTTGATGCTTTGAGTTGAAAAAATAATTATGTGTTAACCATGTGTTTTTAATGTGATCATTTAGCTAATGATTTGATAAATTTTTTTCATACAAGTTGTGTGTGTATGTACATACCCTATTTTTATTTTTTATGCCTTATTGTATTCATGTTTTTCAAAATTAATTATGAAATCTCAAACATATGATCAATATTTGTAGGAAAAAGATGAATCTATTAATAAGGGTATGTTTTTAGATTTTAATACTGATAAAGTGTATTTTATACAAATTTGAAAATGATTAAGAATGGCTACTGATTCTTAGTTGAAGCAAAAGATATTATGTGAAGCTCACAGGTCTCTATTTTCCATTAATCCATGAGGCGCTAATATGTATAGATACCTTTATGAGTGTTATTGGGGGTATTTAATGAAATGAGTTATTGAAAACTTAAATATGAAGTGATTGAATTGTTATTAGGGTCAAGGAGAATGGATGGTACCAAAGGGAATGATTCAACCTTTTCCAGTTCTAGAGCTGAAATGGAAAAATATATCACTAGATTTCATTATAGTATTTCCAAATACATATGAAGGTAATAATTAAATTTTTATGTTGATCGATTTAAAAATATTGCCATTTTATATCACATTAAACACATAAATACAACAGATCGTATTTATAGACTATATCCAAAGGATATATTCAGTTTACCTATAGTTTCTCTCTCCATTGTATTTGACCATTCTACTGGGTTAACATATAATTTTTAGAAAGGGATATAGAATTCATTTGGTACTAAATTAAATTTTTTTATAACTTGTGATCCTCAATTTCAAGGGTAGTTTGAGTAAAAAATTCCGGCCATGTATGATATAATCATTCTTGAACAGTGGATTATAATGGAAGTTGGAATCAACATCGTTCATTAGATATATTTTATTATATTAAAAGTTTAATTTATAGTATACATATATCACCATTTGAGTAATGATATAGAATGTGGTGTTGGATAGTAGCTTTTGGTGTTGATGTATGAGAAAGGAGGCTGATGGGATGGAGTCAGTATTAGACTTGTTTTATAATATAAGGACCCAACAATAAACATAAAAAATTTAGCTACTTCAAATAGATTTAACTTCCATACATTCCCAAAGATCATTTCAGTTTATATTCTTATAATCTTAGGGCATAAATCATACATATCAACACATAACATACAAATTAGGTACAACTAAAACTATGTCTTTTTTTCTAGAACATATATCTTTTTAAGCAAAAAAAACAAAATGATTTCTTTAGAAAAACATTATAAAATTTAAATTGACATCCTTATTTCTCATACACATAATTATAAACAATGAAAAACATAAAAAAAACATGGATGGATAATAAAATCTTAGTAAGGGATATAAAAAGAAGGAACAAAACCAGTTGTACAAGAAAACATATAAACATATGAAATCATTTCACAAAGATATAATTCTCACCCATATATACTTAATTTGAGAAACATTATGATTATAACAAAATTAGATAACATATATAAAAATACATAAAAATTTCTTGGTTAATTACTTAGTTAATATTGTTTCCCTCATGGTTAGTTTAGTATTTGTAACTCTCACGACTACTATGTAACCCTTATGACTACCTTATTGTGTAACCATCACAGTTACATTTGGAATAACCTTACGAATGAACTCCAAAAAAACAATGAAATTTATTGAGTTATAGGTCCCAAAATTAATCATAAATAATTCCTAAGAACCATAACATAATCATAGAACCTGAATAATTACATAAAAAATTGATTTTGAATTTTGTAAAAAAGAATTTTAAAAGAGGTGTTTTAAAAGGAATTTACTATAAAAAACATACAATTGAAGTGAGAAGTAATATAATGAAATAATTATTTGTATAAACTATAAATACACATTAAAAATCATGATATAAAATAAATTAATTACTAAAACAATCTCAATATCACAATATTAATGAAGTAGAAGGTTAACCCAAAGAATAAAAATTGGGTTATGAAGTCTCTTATTTCCAGTTAATCTTAATTAAAACTTGTGTGATCCTCTTATATAATTGTTAAAAGGGTTTTATTAATAATTTAAAGAAACATATTATTGATTATAACACCTTATATGAACAATTTATAACCTCATTCCGCCCATTAATTAATAATATGTTTTTATTTATATTATTTCAGGTGCCTTCCTTACATGGTCTCTAAGGTTGGTTCGTAAGTGGGTTTTATCTAAAATAGAAGAGAAACTAAAGAACTGGATTTAAATGGTATTAATATGTTTCCATAATATTTAATTATTCCATAAATTATTTTGGTATATGTAATGAGGATGAATCATTAGATAAATCATTAGTGATATCCATTTAGATCATTTCGGTGGAACTTTGATAATGATGAACTAATTTTGTTATATAATTTAATATTATATATATATATGTAACTACAGAACATAAAATAGGATAGGTAATACAACTTAATTTTTTTGAACCATTAAAATGGGTTTACAACCATCTTTTATGGAAGTAATGGAAATTTACAAGACATTATCCATGATTTTGATAAATCAGCACATCACAGATGATGTTTTTATTTTTAGAATAATAGGAAGAGGAGAGTGAGAATAATGATGAATTTTAATATAAAAATGATAAAAATAATTAATATATATAATATTATATATTTAATTTCTCTTGGATAAGGTTAGGTGAAGAGATTATAAGAAATACCAAGAAATAAAAAGAAGTTACAAGAAAATGAAAGAGAATTTTTATATCTAGAGTTATTCTCCTTGAGATCCTCTATAAATCCTTTGGTTCTGACCTTTTTGTGAGACCATCAGGTCTTGGTTGTGGGTAAGAGCCTTAGTGATGGTATTTTTCATAATTTAGGCAACTCTAAAATTTTGAGAGATGTGAGAGGAAGAGGGATGTGAGGGTGGTATTTATAGTAGAGGAGAGGAGGGGTTTACCATTAATTTAATAATTAGTTTGATATTTTTCATCAAGACTATGAATTATATATATTAATGTGACCAAAAATATTAATAAATGCATGTGAGTTCAAAACAATGGCCATTTACATCATCCATGACATAATCATGATGTAAAAATTTCTTTAATTATCAATTTTTGTAAATTATTGCATTTAACTATTCACAAAAAAAATCATGTATTTCAGAAAAATCCAAAAAATTCACCGTAACAATTTATTGATGTGTATTATTAAAAATGAACTCTGTTTTTCAAAAATATTTTAATAAATATGTTTAATTTAATTTTATAATAAAGTAATTATTTATTCCAAAAAATAATAATTTTAAATCTATAACTGATATTATAACACCTTGACAATTTAATTAAGGTCTCATAAATTATTATAAATAAATAAATTAATTAGGTTAAAATTCATTTGGACATATTACTATTCATAAGGGAAACATTTCTATTCATATTGGTCGGTAAATATTCACTGAAAAATTATGTTTTTCCTCTAAGACTCCAAAAAACATACTGATCACAACCGTGTATGTCCATTTTTCATTATTCAAATCATTGAAGTGGGAAAATTATGTTTAATGGATAGTTTATAATTATATACCAAAAAATTGTTTCATTAGGTAGAGATTAATTGTTTCATGTATTTCTAAATATTTTTATATCCTTGGGGTGTAACATTTACCCACCTTTTGGAAATTGTATCCTCACAATTTTTTTTTACTTATTAAAAAGATAATGGAACCTTTCCCTCATTGCATTTTTAGATTCCCATGTTGCTTCTTAATCTATGTGGTTTCTATATAAAACCATTCCCTAATGGGTTACCTTATTCCTTAATACATTTTATATTTGATCAAGAATTTTAATAGATTTCTCTTCATTTGGTAGATTCACTTCCAGAAAAACTGCTTTTGGGCTCAAAACATGGGATGAATCAAGAACATACATTCTCAACATCAAAATCATGAGAAAAATTATGTACCTAAGATAAAATCGGAATAAAAGCTACTTGATTGGAAACCAATGTAACTTTCTATATGATTTCATAAGGTCCAACATACCATGGACTCAACTTCCGTTTCTTACAAAAACGCATAACACTTTTCAACGGTGGGATTCCAAGAAACACATGTTCACCTACCCCAAAAAAATGTATTTCCTCCTATTATTTTCATTTGTTTTCTAGATATTATGAGCTATCCTCATGTTTTAATAGATCATCATAACTTTATCAGCCACTTTATCTACAAAGTTTTGTCCCATCAACTTCCATTCCACGACATCATCCAAAAAAGATAGAGTTTTACAATGATTCCTACAAAATTCCACAAATGGTGTCATCTATATACTGGAATGTAAACTTTTATTCTATGAAAATTCATCTAAATTAATATGTTTAACCAAACATCCAACACAGTACACTATAAAAGCTCTAATTATGCCCTCCAATGTATGAATTGTTCTCTTAGTCTGTCCATCAGATGCATGTAAAAGTTAGTGGTGAAATGTAATTATGCGCCTAACAACTTCTGAAGGACTTTACAAAAGATATAAGTAAACTTGGGATCATGATAAAATACAATAGAATTAGGAAATACATGTAACCTGACAATGCCCTTAAGGTACAATCAAGAACGAATATCCAAAGGCATAATATCTATAATATGATGAAAATGTACAGATTTAATCAGCCGATCAACAATAACCCAAATCACATTATTAGGTCAATAAGTCTCTTGTGGTCCCACCACGATGTCCGTGGATATGTTTTCAAATTTCTACTTTGGCCCTGAAAAAGACTGAAGCATCCCCTTCAATAATTTTCTCTCTTATTTAACATATTGACATGTCAAACATTTCATGGTAAAATCATACAATATCAGTTTTCATTCCATCACACCAGTAATAATTTTAAAGGTCTCTTTACATCTTAGTACTTTCAAGATAAACTAAAAATGGGGAACAATGAGCATTGTACAACAATTATTTCTTCAGTTGATAATCACAAGGAACACATAATATTTTTCCAGATCATAAAACAAAATGTTTATCAAGGTTAAACTCTAGAAACATTCCCATTTTAACTAATTATACCATTTTATGTAACTCACAATCTTCTTTATTTTCGTTCTTAATTTTATCTGACAAAGATAATTGTACTAAAACCTAAAACAAAATAGAGGAATTTCCTACAAGAACAACTTCCAAGACAAACTTTATCAAATCATTAATCAAGGGATTATGTTCCAATCATAACATAGTTAATGATGCATGCGGTTTTTAACTTAAGGTATCTACCACTTTGTTTACTTTTACCGGATGGTAATTGATCATGCAATAAAAATCATTTATCAATTCAAGCAATCTTCTCTGCCTCATGTTTAATTACTTCTAAGTGAATATTGACTTTAGAATTTTATGGTCGGTGTATATTTCACATTTTGATCTATAAAAAAGATGCCTCCAAATTTTCAAAGCATAAACCAAAACTTCTAATTCCATACCATGTGTTAGATAATTTAACTTCTGTGGTTTCAGTTCTATTAAAGAATAATCAATTAACATATTGTTCTACATAAGATCACAACCAATTACCTTCAATGATGCATCAATTTAGATTACAAAATCACCATTTCTAGAAGGTAGAGGCAAAACCTGATCATTCAACAATATCATCATCAGATCATGAAATCAAACATCACATTCTTCTATCCAAAAACATTTAACCCCTTCTATTGTTAACATAGTTAGTGGGATAGATAACAATGCAATGTTTTTAACAAACCATCATGTATAACCATCTAAATCTAGAGAAATATGATTCAATATTTCTTTTTTGGTCTTGGAAATTGATAAACCACTTTGGTTTTGGCAGGATCAACTGTTTTTCCATTTTTATTTATAATATATCCAAGAAAAAAAATATATTTCAACCAAAATTCATACTTTTTGAATTTTACATTTAGTTTATTTTTTTAAGGGTGGAAAAAAACTGTTACATATTTTTCATTCTTCCCATTACTTATAGAATATACCATAATGTCTTCAATATAAACAACCACAAAATTTTTCAATAACTCATGAAATATTCTATTCATAAGATCCAAGAATACAATAGGTTAATTAGTTAACCAAAATGGCATAAAAAATTCATAATGACTATATCTAGTTTGAAAAAATATTTTTGGAATGTTATCCACCTTTACCTTTAGCTGATGTTACTAGAATCTCATCTCAATCTTGGAAAAATACTGAGCTTGCTGGAGCCGATCAAAAAAGTCATTGATGTGTGGAAAAGGATAATTATTCTTAAATTTTATGTTATTCAAATATCTGTAGTCAATGGAAAATATTATGTAACCTTTATTTTTTAATGAACCAAATAAGATCCCCCCATAGTGAAGTGCTAGGACTAATTAAGCCTTTATTAAGAAACTCCAACAACAGATTTTTTTAATTTAAGAAGTTTCATTTGATCCATTCGATAACCACGCTTCAAAATTGGTTTATCATCAAGAACTAATTAAATATTTAATTCTACTTCCCAGTCAAGTCTAACACTATATAACTCAGGTGAGAAAACATCATTGTATTCATTTACCACTGGAATACCATTAATCTGAACAATTCCCTTGTTTTAAACAATAAGAGATAAATAAATTTCATTTTCATCTTTTAATAGTTTCTCAAATTTATGATATGTAATCAATTATATGGGTTGGTTATTTTATACAAACTAAAAAAATTTCTGAAAAACGACTTCTTTAGCTATACAATAAATATTAACATGATTAAACAATCCAATATATACTTAGAATGACATCAAACTCTACTAAGGGGGAAAATGGTGTGTGGGTAGAGTCTTTCCATAGACAACAACAAATAGATTCTTATAATTCCCCTTTGATTTAATATATCCCTAGTGTTTTAACAATTAGTTCAATATCATTTTCTGAGGTTATATTTCCAATTTAACAGCAAATTTCATTGAAATAGAGGTACGTGTAGACCCCATATCAAATAAAAATTAGGCAATATATGAGTAAACAAACAATTTAAATGATACCACATCATTGGATGGACTGAAATCTGCTAACTTAGTTGCAAAAGATCTCACTAAACCTTTCACATTATAAATTGGCTTCTTTGGATCATTTAGATCATTCTTTCGGAATGCATTTTCATAATGACCCATCTCACCACATTTAACAGACTTCACAGTTTTATTATAAGGATTATTCATAGGATAATTTTTATTGCAATATCAGGCCAAATATCCAAACATACCACACCTAAAACACCTCTCAGTATTGGGAAGGCATTCCCCAGGCTGCTTTTTTACACATTTTATAGTAACTGGAAACTAAACATTCTTTCCATCAGAATTCATCAATTGATTCTTATCCATATCTTTCTATATATACCACTTCTTATATTTTTTTTCAAGGTGCATGTGTTCATTAAAAAACTCCATTTATACCATTGTAATACATCTGAAAAGTATATCATAAATTTTGAACTCAAGGAAAGACAATACCCTTTGATATCATGGCTTTAATCCGGAGGAAAAACAATTGATTTTTCTGTCAAGATCCAAAATAAGATTTTGATAATACCTTGATAGTTCTGTGAAGTGTGCATCGTACACAACCACTAAATCTTCCACTCAATAAATTAATTCTCCATCATAAGTAGAACCACATTAGAAAATATTTTTAAAGGATAGGATTTGTAAATTCATACCACACTAAAGCATCAATCTCCTCTCTATCCCTCCTATTCGTAAACATTGACCACCACTAATTAGATTCACCTTCAAAATGTTAAATTTATAGACATGCCTTTTTATTATATAAACATTCAATAACAAAAAATATCATTTCATGGGATTTAATATATACTTCATCAACTATAGTCTTAAAAGATCCACTAAAATAAGGAGGGTGGTGCCTCATTAAATGTTCAACTATCGTTATGTTCTTTTGTGGTAGATCTGGTTTCTCTCTAGCATGGATACCACCACCATTTATTTATTGAATTGGATGATCCATTGCTATCACAAATAGATTGGTTCCAATTCCCACCATTTCTGGTTGCAGATTCAAAAATATGTCAGCCTCTTGATTCCTTCCAACTTCACCTCCCATATTTTTTTCTACGGAAAACCATTCGGATAAGAAATATCATTGATGAAGAAACATGGTAATCTTTAAATTATATGTCATTTCATCATAAAGATATAGTTAAAATAAATTATGGTATTCTATTAACTTCATATTAACTCCCAATGTTATCAAAATTGTTATATAATACCAACTATGAGGACCCAAACATAAACATACATAAGCTAGCTACTTCCACTAAATTTCACTTATTTATATTCCCAACGATATTTTATGTTTAGAGTATTATAATGTTAGTTCATAAATCATACATATCAACCCAAAAAATACAAAATAGGTTCAACTAAAACAATTTTCTATTTTCTTAAACAGACTCCTTTTTAAACGAAACAACAACACGTTTTATTTGAAAAAGATTTATAACATTTAACTTGACATCCTTCTTTATCCTACACATTCTTATAACCGGTTAAAACACTTAAAAACATGGGATAACAATAAAAATCTCAGTATGAAATATAAAAAGAATGAAATAAACCATTAGTCCAAGACTAATTATAAACATGTGAAATCATTTTTCAAAGACATACATACCACCCATATATAAATACTTTATGAAACAATAGATTTCCATAAAACATTTGAGAAAACATATAAAAATACATATAGTTATATTGGAGATTTATTTACTTAATGTTTTAACCCTTAAGGCAACCTTATGATTTGTAACCCTTATAACTACAATGTGACCATCAATACAACGTTATTGTGTAACCATCACAGGAACAGTTGAAGTAACCACACGACCGACCCCCAAATCAGACATACCCAGAGAATTAGAGGTAGATATAGGACCCAACCATAATCATATAAAAATTCCCATAACCAAAACATAATCACAGAACTTTAATAATTAAATAAAATACATTGTTTTCGAATTTTATAAAATAGAATTTCAAAAGATTATTTTACGGTTACATTTCCTCAAAAAATCATATAATTGACGCAATAATTAATATTATGAATGGAATGTGTGTATAATCAATAAATAAACATAATAATTCATAATATAAATGAAGTTCATTATAAAAATAATCTAAATAGCACATTATTAATGATGTAGAAGTTAACCCACGGAATGGAAATTGGGTTATGAATTCCTTTACCATGGGTTCATCTTACATCAACCATGTTTAGACATCATGTATAATTCTTAAAAGAGTGTTATTAGTTTTTTTTAAATTTTTTTTAATGATTATAACACCTTATATGATCATTTTATAACATCATTCCACCCATTCAATAATAAAATTTTATTATTTACATTATTTCATGTGCCTTCTTTATAAGGTTTCCAAGGTTGGTTCATAACCGAATTTCTTGTTGAATAAAATAGAAACACCAAAAGTGGAATGCATTGGTATTAATTTGTTTCCATAATATTTAATTATGAAATAAATTATATTTGTTATATTTTATAAGGATGAATCATTTGATGAATGAATAGTGATATCAACTTAGATCATTTTGGTGGTCCTTCGATATTCATGAACTAATTTCATTATATAATTTAATATAATGTATATTTTTAACTACAAAAAATTAAAAGAGGATATACCATAAAATACAAAAAAAATTCAACCATTAAAATTGTTTTGAAACCAGAGTTGAAGGATGTAATGGAAATTGAAATCACATCATCTACGATTTTGATAAATCCTCACATTAGAGATAATGTTTTTTATTTTTAGAATAATAGAAAGAGGGGAGTGAGAATGATGAATAATTTTTCAATAAACAATATAAAATTATAGAATATATATAATAATGGAGCTTTCATGCCTCTTGGATAAGGGTAGGTTAAGTGAGTATAAGGAAAAAATAGAATTTAGAAAACAAAATAAATTAAAGAGGATTTTTACCTCATCCTATCTACTCCTTGATATCCTTTTAAAGGCGTTTGGTTTTCACGTTTTGGTGAGACCAATAGGTCATGGTCGTAGGAAGAAGCCTTGAGAAGGGTATTTGGTATAATTTAGAAAATTCATGAATCTTCAGATGTGTTATGGGAAGAGGGGGGTGAGGGTGATATTTATAGTGGAAGATAGTTGGGGTTTACCATTATTTTAATCATTTGTTTAATATTTTCCCCCAAGTCAAGGAATAATCTTGATTATTGTGACCAAAAATAGTAATAAGGGCATAAGAGTTAGAACCAGTGTCCATTTACATCATCTCTAACTCAAGCATGATGCTAAAATTCATTCATTTAGTTTTTTTAATTATAGTATTTAACTATTAACAAAAAAAATCATGTATTTTATAAAAATCCTAAAAATATTATGTAACCATTTTTTTCTCTATAGAATTAAGCAATGATCTCCATTTTTAGGAGAATTTTCTAAATATTTTTAATTTAATTTTTTTTAAAATAAATATCTATCCCAAAAATAATAATTTAAAACTATAACTAGTTTTATAATACCTTAAAAATAAATCATGGTCTCAAAAATTAATAGAAATTCATTCATTGGCGAGGTTAATATTCCTTTGGTCATATTACTGTTCATAAGGATAACTTTTCTAATATAAAAACCCTTCTATTTATTATACACTTAAACCTGATTTATTACATAAAATTTCACTTAAGACAACTCTGAGTGTTGAAAGGTCCGGTGTCTTGGGAAATTAGGGACATTACATGACAACTTAATACATAAAAAGAAAATGTATTTATTGAAAACTTATATTTAATTACCACAACATTATTTTGTACTTAGCATTGCATGGGATAAACTGATGACATGCCTAATAAAATGGTATCTATAAATCCCAGTAAGGGAGTAAACAAGGTATAACATAAATAATATAGTTCATGTTAAGAAATATTCAAATTAGTGGAGCATAATAAAAACATGAACATAAACGCATGATATAGTATGATTATCATAACTTGGAAATGTGGAAACATCTATTAACAAGATATTAGCATGAGCCATGGACAATTTCACATGGAGCATGAGCAAACCCTCATTTCACCTGAATTATCATGAGTAAACCTTCATTTAACTTGACGTATCATGATATTAATCTTTACCCAATGCATTGGAGCGCTAACATGGCACACCCTTTATAAACAATTCATTTCATGAATATGTGTTCTACATGGATCTAACAACATGGAATCATTCAACAACATCATTTATTCAATTATAATGGAATGTGGAATAAATAAAAGAAACTATATAATAAATATGTAAATGTGTATAAAGGTGACTACCATTTATAGAGAAATAAGCATGTTATTTACTACAAAATGACTTCGGCATGGAAAATAGTGGTGAAAATTCAGTAGAATAATGAAATGATATAAGAATTCATAAAAATGGTTGATGGGAGAGAAAGGAGTATCTCATCATATTTACATGAAATGGAAGGAATGAGGGTCATATAGATACAAGTCCTAAAATATGTAATTTTTGGGAAAAAAACCTAAAGGTATCATTAAAGCATTTTTGAGGTGATTGTGTTTGTTGACAAAGATGACATCCATGTTTTGTTTGTTGACAAAGCAGGAGAAATTGTTCAAATTTGTTGACAAAGGGAAACTTCATGGTAAATGTTTTTGTTCAAGAGTAGTGTTTTCATAAAATGGAGGTCCGCACAAAATTAGAGTGGTGAGAGAAAGGGAAAGTGTTGAAAGATATATTGGCGTGGTGTGCTAAATAGAGGAAGGGTTTTTTTCACTCAAGAGGTATTTCGAGATTAGAAGATAAAAAATTGGAAATGGGATAAGGTGTGTGAAATATTAGAGCAGTTCATGGAAAAATAAAGTGGTACGTGAAATATAGGAATGATATTTTTCGTGTAAGAGGTGTTTCAAGATCAGAACCTCCAAAATTGGCAGAGGCATGAGATTCGCAAAAAATCGGATCATTGTGTGTAATATGGTGTTGCACGAAATATGTGTTTTTCATGCTCAAAGTGGATTACACGCACTAGAAGGGTTTTTTCACGCAGGGGTTGATTTTTTCCTATAAATATGAAGTGACCCCATCATTTTATGTAGCTCAAGACATTGAGAGTATCCGAGCTTTGGTGCATGAAATTGGAATATGTAAGGGAGTTGCGAGTAAACATCAAGATTTCACATAAAGTCATGTGTTTGCGTGTAAAGAAAAGGATGAGCATAAAAGGAAGGTTTGACATAATGCTCAGGTTGTGTGTAAAAATGTTGTTGACAGATATAAAAAGTTGTGTGTAAAAGTAGGCTATTGCACGTAAAATAATTGGTTGTGTGTAAACTAATTGGTTGTGAGTAAAATATGTGTTAAACAAAAAGTGGATTTTGCGCAAATGCAGGGAATTACGCACAAGGCCTTGTGAAGGCTACACGTAAAAATTGGAGTTTCCTGCTACAACCAGTGTAATATAGGATTCATCTGTGGGTGAAATTGGGACGTTAACATAGCCTCTATCAAGAGTTATGGATTCAAAATTCATCAGAGATAATGAAGGGACCTAAAAGTCCATAAATCCTGAGTGGATCCTTTATAGAGAAGTGAGAAAAGGAAGAGGAAAAAGGTGATCCTTTCTACCGGCATTGAGGTAGTGAAAGAGAAATGGGGTGTGACCCTTGGGAAAGTAGTGAGCTAACCCTAAACATTGTAAAGGTAGTGAGCCCGGGTATAGAATTGATCTATCTCAGACATTGTAAATTGGCAGTGAGCTTTAGTGGATTTGGTACAGCGGTACATCACCCTTGTATGCTCCATAGAAGTAGCCCAGTGAGGGTAAATCAAGTAAAAATCATTGTTTCTGTCTTCTGTCATCCCTTCATGTCATCCAAAGCATCATTATCAGATAAATAAGGAAAGAACAAGATAAATGTTAACAATATAAAAGCAAACAGTGTGAAAGTTATAATATAGAGTTCAAGATCTAGTGGGGCATGAATAATTTCGAAATAGAATATCCATACATTGATTTACCCCCCCCCCACCAATCTGGGTATCTAGGCTTCCTTGGGTCCTAACATTAATGGAATTTCGTTGCATAATATAAAAGAATTGCATGAATGTAAATGAATAGAGAGAAGTTACCTATGGAATTTCGGCATGGTAACTAGTGTACATGAGAGGCCTTAATGGGAGGGAAATATGCCTCTTATCATTCAAGCATATGGAGGAATGTCTGGGGGAGGTGAAAAATCATACCCAACATTTGTAATTGAAAAATGGTTATAACAACATAATGAAATTTGGAAAAAATGAGAAAGGAAGCAATCTCTTATATGGATCTGTTATCTCTATGGCTTGGGAGAGGCTTGAGAGAGGCTTCATGGGAGATTGGGGAACCTTGGAAAGACTATATAGGGTGGAGGGAAGTGGTTGGTTTACATCCAAATGTTTTAGTAAATAATAATGGGAGATTGAGTGGGTTATATAGGAAAGGATATGTAATTTTTTATTATTTAGTTTTTTGACGCCACACATTAAACTAACACAACTACAAAACTTCGTAATGTTTGTGCCCACATTTTTTACCAAAGTGGATTGTAATAAATTATTTTATAAGTTCAATGGTCTAACTTATTAAAATATTAGGATTTATTATGTGGAGATGAGTCACACTCTTAAGGAAATCTGCTTAAACTGGTAAAATGTTTTATAAGTCTTGGAGGGTCCACTAGTGCTTTCTAAAATAAATCACACAGACTTAAAATACAATTATTTTAAAGGTAAAACATATATTTTCTGAACATCCATTTAATAGTATTTCTTTACATCACTATTGAGTCATTATGATGTCATAGAAAACATTATATATTTAAACGGTATTTAATTTTTTCCCTAAAATTTGACTGTCTCAGAAAATTATGGAGCATTTACTGTTTGATAATTTCGATATCCTAATTCCAAAAAATAATATTCATTTTATCTAAGTAATGTTCTAATTATGTGAATTTTTTCATTCAAAATAAAAATTGAACTTTATCCAAAATTCACGGGGTTTGATAGAAACACTTTACAAACATTAATAAAAATTATAATTGTATTCATAAAAATTATACGATCATTTATATTTAATAAAAAATATTTTTGTAATTATATTTTATAAATACAATTTTTTTTAATTAAAAAATCCATTAATTCATCAAAATATATTTCTCAATTTAATATTGTCAAAAAATACTCTTTGTGCTTTAGAAACTATTTTTAAAGTAACAATAATAAAATGAATGTATATTCATTATACAAAAAAATAAATCACATAATAATAATGCTAGGTTCTGGTTATATAGGACATTATAACACCCACATAAGACCTAAGGGAAAGGTGTGCGATAGTGACAAACTCTTGGGGAAACCCAGATAACACTGCTTGAATGGTAATCTCTATTAACATACACTTCACCCATAGGTGATTCCTTTCAATCTTAAAATGTTGAAGCTCAGATTGGGATTGGTTAAGATTGAATCCCGTTTATGCTACCTTCTATCCATGATCCGACAAATGGGATTTTTATGGAGCACTTCTACTATTTGAGGCCATCTCTTCCATTGTTCCAGTAAGTTGGATATCTTAAATCTCAATATTTATACTAATCATTTGATCACTATTCTATGACTATATTAGAAATGTTAAACATTCTAAATGGTATTTTAAAATCTAAAAAAAAACATAAAACCAAATAATTGAATATGTTTTATATAATAATTTTTATAGGAATACTTTTAATTACATCAAGAGGATTTTTGAATAATAATAGTTTGGGTCGTTACAATATTTTCCCCCAAAGAATTTTATATCTCGTAATTTCCATTTCTCCTCACTAAAACATATGTGGGTAAGTCTTATTCATCACTTCCTTTGATTCCCACATTTCTTCTTCAAACTTCAGGTTTCACCACAACACCTTTATGAGGGGAATTGTATTATTTTGTAGAACTTTTTCCCTACGACCTAAGATCATAACTGACTTCTCTTTATAGAAGAGTTCATTCTCCAATGGTAGAACCTCTTCATTGAGTACATGTGATGGGTTAGGTATGTACTTCTTCAAGAGTGATACATGGAATACATCATGTAATTGATACATGTTCGGGGATAATTCTAGTCGATATGCCACTTCTCTAATGTGATTGAGGATCTCAAAACGGGGCATTGTACCTTAGAATAGGCTTTAACTTCTTCCTGAATCTCATATATATCTTCCATGGTGATATGTTGAGGAATACCATTTCTCTAACATTAAATTCTTGGTCTCATCTATGATTATCAGTATAGCTTGTTTGTTGACATTGAGAAGCTTTAATGTTATCCTGGATGGTATTAACTTTCTCCATCATTTCATTGTCCATTTATGAACCTATGATTATTTTCTTCCCAACATCATCCGAACATGCCAGTGTGTTTCACCTCTTCCCATAAAGGGTTTAATAAAGATCCATTTGGATGCTTGTGTGGAAACTATTATTGTAAGAGAACTCAACCCGAGGAATATGTTGATCCCATTCTCCTATTAATACCATTGAGAATGCTCTCAACATTTCCTCAGTTGTTTGAATAGTCCACTCAGATTGGCCACCATTTTGAGGATGATAAGCCATAATGAAGTTAATCTATATATTTATACTGTGTTAGAGACACTTCCTGAACATAGGAGTGAATCTTGGATCTTGATCATATATAATAGATATTTTTACTCCATACAACCTTAACACTTATCTAATATATATTAATTTTAGTTGACCTATTGAGAAATCCCATCAAATTAAAATTATGTGTGCAGTTTTGGTAAGACAGTCCACAACAACCCAGATAGAATTGTTTCCTTTGAATTTCTTCAGAAGTCTGGTGATAATGTCCATGGTGATGTTATCCCATTTCCATGCAGGCATGAGTTATGGTTGCATCATCCCCTTTGGCTTCAACCTCTCAGCCCTCACTTTCTGACATACTAGGAACATTGATATGTACTCATCGATCTTCTTATTCATGTTATCCCACCAATAATTCCCTCGAATATCTCAATAGATTCTTCTTTTTCCAGGGTGAATGGAGAAATTTGAACTATGTGCATTATCCAAAAGTTCATTTTTTATCTCTAGAGATGATGGACCACATAGTCGTGTCCCAAATATCACAACTCCTTCTTCATTAACAATGAAATTTAAGGAATTATATTTTCAGATATTTTCAACTATCTTTTGAATTCCTACATTATCCTTTTGAGAAGCCTTCATCTACTCTAAAAGAAATGGTTAAGCAATCATTTGTGAATGGATTGATGAGGTTCCCTTCTTTATGATTCCCATGTCCATATTAATAATATCTAAAAAGATTGGATCCTACTCCATTCTCATCAATGATAGAATCACTAGGTCTTTTCTACTTAGTGGATCCGCTACCTTTTTCGCTTTCCCATGGTGGTAATGGATTGGGCAATCATAGTCTTCGATCAGATATAACCAGGTTCGTTGGTGCATGTTCAAATCTTCTTGTGTGAATATATATTTGAGGCTTTGTGATCCATATTTATATCAAACTTCTCTCTAAAGAGGTAATGCTGCAAAATTTTTAAAGTAAATACTACTTTATCCAACTATAGATCATGTGTTGGATTGTTTTTCTAATAAACTTTCAATTACCTTGAATCATAGGTAATGAATTTTTTATTTTGAATCAACACACAACCCATGCTATTCATTGAAGAACCACAAAAAACCACAAAAGGTTATCTACTTGTGGGTAATGTTATCACAAGTGAATTTATAAGCTTACTTTTTAACTCCATGAATCGCTCTTCACACTCATCACTCCATGAAAACTTGACTCACTTCCGAGTTATCTTGGTAAGAGGGTTTGAAAACCTAGAGGAATTTCTGACAATTCGGTGATAATATCCATCTAACCACAAGAAGCTTAGGATATCCACTACCGATGTTGGCCTTATACATCTCTCAATTGCAACTATCATTGTGGGATCAACATATATATCCCATTTCATGAGATGATATGACCCTATAATGAAACATCCTTCAACCAGAACACACACTTGTGGGTCTTTTCATATAGCTTGTCTTTTCACAAGGCCTCTAGTAAAATAATTAGATGCTCCTCCTGCTCCTCCTTGGTTTTGGAGTATATTATAATATCATCTATAAAGACTACCACAAATTTTTCGAGGTATTATATAAAGACTCTATTCATCAAGTGGATGAAGATTGCTGGAGCAGTAGTTAGTCCAAAAGGTATTTCTATGAATTCATAGTTCATGTACCTTGTATAAAAATAAGCCTTCGGAATATCAACCTACTTTAGCCTTACATGGTAATATCTCGACCAGAAATCCAACTTGTAGATGTATTGTGCTCCACATAGTTGATCAAATAAGTCCTCAATTCAAGACAAATGATACTTTTTCTTTCTTGTTATATTTTTTAGCTCACGATAATCAATGAAAAGTCACATTGACCAATCCTTCTTCTTGATGAAGAGGACTGGTGCACCCCCTAGGGAACCACATGGGTTTATAAACCCTTTAACTAGATTCTTCTATAGTTGTCCCTTTGACCCCTCAAGCTTCACAAAAGCTATTCTATATGGAGTCCTGGATATTGGAAATTCTCCAAGTATAAGACCAATAGATAATTCAAAATCTCTTCTCAAAGGAAGACCATAGAATTACTCAGTAAACACTTCTGGGAATTCACTCACAATATGTATATCATCAAGGATGGTTTCTTCCTTCTACTCAATAATATGAGCAAGATACGCATTCTCATAGGTTAGTAATATCCATTTTTTCAGATGATTTTTCTAAAGAGGATTCATCCTCTTCCATTCATATGTTTAAAACCTAGGTTCAATTCTCTACATAGAGAGTGATTTCCATCTCACGTCAATTTATGTAGGATCTTTTTATGGAAAACCAATCCAGGAAAATAATTACCTCAAATTCCACTCAATGAAGCATGATGAGGTTTGACAGGAAGTTTAATCGACAAATTGTGATAGAGGAGGAGTTATATTCATGGGTTTAAATTATTTCCCCATTTCTTGTTCTCACTGACATATCTACTTATATGATTTGTGGTGATATTTGGATTGTTCTACTAAAATTTAGCCATATTAAAAAAATTCATAGAACGTGAATAAAAAATGTATTTTTTCTATTATTGAATGAATAACTATCATACATATCACCAATTCATTGTCAGGGTTCCCTTCGGTGGTAGTGATGGAAAAAATAACCCTTTCTAGCTTGGAGGTTGTTGGTTTACTCAAAAAACCTTTATCATAGCACACTGGGTTTCAGTGTTTTAGGGTTTGTTATGGTTGAATCAACGAAAAATGCATTGAGCGTCGAATTGAGCATTCTAATCCTCTGTCGTAGTAATGAGTTTTCTTGTTGGAAGTTAAAGGCTTGGTTCCCTTCTCTTCCACACCAAAAGCATTTCCTTGTCCCATTCAGCCAATATATGGGGTGCTTCTGTATACACATTTGGAAATTGGGGTGCTACAATTTCTTAGCACTTTTGGATTTATGATTCGGACAACTAGAATTGAAGCCCACCTTAAAATTATTATCCTCATGATAACCCTAAGATTTGTCAATCTCTATTTATAATTTGAGGGAACGTCATAAAATTTCCTCCTAGATCATGATGTCACAAATCACTAATGATTTCCATAGGATATATTTTAGACCAGCAAAGAATCAGTGATCCTTTTATTCTGGGGTAACGACCTAGTCGAATGTGTATCATGAATGCCTTTTGAAGTATTTCTTGTACACTCTAATGGATTCATCATCATTCTTCTTAAGGGAAAGGATGTCCCTTTCCGTGTTAATTTAGAGTGTGTGAAAAAAATATTTATCGAAAAACATTTTCCATAAATCCTTCCATTTTAATGCCCTGATTGCATCCTCAAGGTTTGTATTTTTTATCAATGTCTACCATTGATCAGCTTCACCCTCTATACGATAAGCATCCAGATGTACCATCTCTTGTTTAGATCTTTTAAGGATGGAGAATATCTTCTCAATGGAGTTGATCCATTATTATGTAATTGATGTATAATAGGATCTATTAAAAGTTAGAAACATTTGTCTCATGAATATATTGATAGAGGCATGTTATTTCTTGGGGGGGGGGGGGGTTGAACATTCCGTTTGGCCCATGTTTCTATTCAAAAATTGAGTTAACTAAGAGATTATTGTGACAAAGTTTGTGATTCCCGCTCCAATCGAATTGGTAATATTATTAGTACAATAATAAAATTGATCTTCACTTCAGTTTTTTTCCTATTTCCTCCTATTACCATCCATTTGATGGAATAAAAGGAATGTTATGGGTAACACATAAATGGTAATCTAATAGAAAAAAGGATAACTTCTAAATTACATTTATTTCCTTAACTTATCTACGTTATCAATGATCTACATCCCAACATATATTTTAAGGTAGATTATTTTTATTTCCCTTAATAATGGTTCATAATAGGATTATGAATATACCATATAATATCCCTCAGGAGTGTTGTAACCAGGAGACCATCAAGGCCTATTGTCGTGCACTAGTTCATGTTTGATTCTTTTTCAATACGGTGTTTTTGGGATTTACCCCTAGATACATCTGGCTAGAGCTGCCTCTACCTACTCATATATAGATAGAGATTTATCATCTTGATATCACACTTAATTAATAATCAGAAAAATTTAGAGATGTTTTTATTATACTTAGTCTTATCCCTAAGGTTTTTACTAGGTTTTCCTAATCATAATCCAAAAAATAACTATACCACCCTCTTATACCAACTATTACAACTCAACTATTTATTACACACTTAAACATGATTTATTATAAAGACATGCACTTAAGTCAACTATGAGGATCAATAGGTATACATTCATGGAAAATTATTGACATTACATGACAATTGAATACATAAAATCAAAACATATTATTGAAAACGTCTCTCACAATAACACAACATTCCTTCGTACATGAATTACAAGGGATAAATTAAGGGCATTCATAAGAAAAGGGTAAGATATAAAGCCCATTAATAGAGTAAAAAGTCATAAAATTAATAATATAGTACATTTTAGGCAATAGGAATATCAATGGACCACACAAAAAAACATGAACATAAAGTCATGATATAGTATGATTATCATAACATGGAAATGTGGAAAAAATATTTAACATGATATTTGCATGATTCAAGGATCATTGCACATAGAACACAAATAAACCCACATTAAACATGAATTATAATGATGAAAACCATTTTCTCTTGACGTATTATGATACTAATCATTACCCAATGCATTGGAGCACTATCTGGGCGCACCCATTATAAACATTTCATTCCATGCATAAGTGTTCCATATAGATCGTACTACATGGAATCCTTCAACATCATAATTTATTCCAAAATAAAGTAATGTGAAATACATATATGAAACTATATAATCAATAAGTAAATGTGTATAAGGGTTAATACCCATGATAGATAAATGGTCATGGAATTCACTACACAATGACTTTGTCTTGGAAAATCGCTTTGTAATTTCGGTGGCATAACGACATGACATAAGAATTCATAAAAATGGTTTATGAGAGAGAAAAGTGGTATCTCATCATATGAACAAGAAATTGATAGTATGGGTATTATATCGATACATGTCACAACATATGTAATGGAATTTAGTTTCATAATATAAATGAATTTCATGAATGTAATTGAGGAGAGATAAATTCATTACAGAATTTCGGAATGGTAATGGGTGTAAATGGCAGGCATTATTGAGAAATAAATAGGTTTCCTATTATTATAAAATATTGGGGGACTTATGGGTGGGGGGAAAAATTATACCCCAACATTTATAATTGAAAAAAGGGTATAACAACATAATGAAATTTGGATGAAAATGTAAAATGAAGAAATCCTTTACTTGGAAGTGTGATCCCAAAGGCTTTGGAGAGGCTTGAGAGAGTATTATTGTGAACTTTATGAGTGTTGGGAGGATTATAGAGAGAGTAGGTTAGGGTTTGGTCTAGTTTCAAATGGTTTGAGTGAAGAGGAATCTTAAATAGAGTGTGTATATAAAGGAAAAGAGAGGGAATTCAATATTATTTAGATTTTGGACACAACATATTAAAATAATAAAAACCACAAACCATACCATGGTTTTTCCCATGGGGTTTTCAAAGTGAAGTGGAAAAAATATTTTATAAGGATAATGGATGATATTGTTAAATTATTAGGCATTCTTAGGTGGACGTGAGTCCCACTCTCAAACAAATCATTTTAAAATGTTAAAATGTTTTATAAGTCTTGGAGGGTCAACTACAACTTTGTACAATATATCAAAAAAACATAAAATAACATTATTTTAAAGGTAAAACATATATTGGATGAACAAACCATTCATATTATTTTATTATATCACTATTGGGTCATTATGATGTTATTAAACACATTATATACTTAAATGGTATTTATTTTTTAACCAAAAAATAGATTGTCTCAGAAAATTATGACAAATTCACCATTAGATAATCTTGATAGCCAGATTCAAAAAAAAAATCATTTCATCTAAATTATTTTCTAAATATGTGAATTTTTAATTTTAAAAAAATACTGATATTTATCAATAAATCATGGGTTTTGAAAGTAACAACATTTAAACAATAATTAAAATTAAAATTGTATTTATAAAAATTATATGATTATTTATATTTAATAAAAATAAATTTATTACTTATATTTTTTTAAAAAATTATTTAATTCAAAAATACATTAATTCATAAAAATATATTTTGTAATTGAATATTAACTAAAAATACTATTTATTTCATTAAAAACTATTTACAAAGTAACACTAATAAAACGAATTTATATTCTTTATACAGAAATTAATGAATATAATAATAGTTCTAATGTCTTGTTACATAACCCCTTATAACACCTGTATATGACCTAATGGTAAGGCATGTGATGATGACAGACTATTAAGGTGGCTCAGATAACAACACTCAAATGGTAATCTCTATTAACATCCACTTCCTTTTTAGGTGATTTCGTTCAAGCTTAATGTGTTGAAGCTCATCTTGGTCTTGGTTATAGAGCAAAGCCCAATGACGCCACCTCATTTCCGAGCTCTGAAAAATGGTCTTCGTATGGAGCAATTCTATTAGATGAGTCCATCACATAAATTGTCTGTGTAAATTGGATTTTTTAAAGCCCTATATTTATACTAATTACATGATCACTATTCAAAAACTATATTACCAAAGGTAAAAACTCATAACGGTATTTTAAAATCCAAAAAAATAAAACCAAAGAAGTTTATATGTTTTGTATAACAATTTTACATAAAAAGACATTTAATTATATCAAGAATTATTTTTCTAATAAAATATTGGATCGTTTAAACTAATAATAAGGGAAGGTTACTATTCACCAAAAAAATTAAATGTTTCCTATAAGTCTCCAAAAAAACATACTAATAACAACCATGTATGTCTACTTTTTTAATTTCAAATCCCGGAGGCGGAAAAATTATGTTTAATGGATAGTTTATAACTATATTCTTAAATCCAACTGACACTATGTTGAGACTCACTATTTCAGGAATTTCAATCTAATTTTATAACCTCTGTGTGTTATAGATAAAGTGTTGTTTATTCATAAATATGCGACGAACTTTCTGAATAGGTAAAAAGTTAAATAGATAAATAGAGGAACACCATTATTTTTAGGTAGGTGGTCATGTATTTCTAAACAATTATGAATAATTTATATATTTTCAAAGTACCAACATTTTTGGAATAATGTATCCAGAAACATATGTATTATTTAGTTTTATTTAATACACTTTATAACTTTTCAATAGAATTCATATTAGTTTTTAGTATAAGTTTTTTTGGGTTTAAAACATGTTTTATTTCGAAAACCTTTTTTAAAATGCACAATGTGTCTCTTATTTTATTAAATAATGTAATATTAAAATGGGAATTTTTTAACTAAAATTTATATATCATATATCAGTAAATATTTATTTTTTTTACAAAATTATTATTATTATTTACTAGAGTTTATATAAAAACATATTTTGGACAAAAAATAGACTCTTTCAAAACCATTTTTTATCACTTTTGTGAGATCTGTTTCAAAATAAATATTTTCACTTATGTAAATTGAATTTGGATAATAGATTCCATATTTTGAAAGATAATAATTAATATTTTATAACAAGATCAACATATTTGTTTGGCCAAAATTAATAGTCAAAAATGTAAAAAAATAATTATCATGGTTAAGGTATAAATAAATTTTATTGGGAATAAACAATAAGGATCAGTGTTAAAAGGACATAATTTTTTTAAAAAATATATTGTATTGAAATATTTCACCTTTATACCTTATATTATTGATAATTTACAATTACTGGAACCTTGTGGTGTGAAACAAAACATATGTGGAATTTATTCATTTCAAAAATTATAAGAATGAAACTCACCTTACTTATTAAAGTTCACCCCATCTCCTATTCTCTTCATACATTTATAGCCAATTATATTGAAAAGAACTACCCAAATAAATAATACACATACCTACTCACATCATCTAATCCTTAGTTTGTGCATAAATCCAACCATTTTAGGCCTTTGGTGTTACCAAAAATAAGTTACTCGAAGAAGATATAACATTATTCAAGGAACGTTTTTTATTTATTCCACTGTACCATTAAATTTATTAAAAAACATGATTATATAATAACAAACTATATAATATTTACTTAGATGTTATTATTTTAGTTTTAAAACTTAAAACCACCTCTTATTCCAATATATGGGTTACAAAATCATAATTCATGTGTACGAAAGACTGCCATCTTATGAACCGATGTCATTTATTTTTCCCATTAAAACCTCTCAAGTTTTGGAATTATGATAAATATAAAGTATAAATATTATATTTTTTATCAAAATTATACATATAGAGTTATTATACCCTATATAAAATTATAATTTCCATTTTTTAGGGGATACAATGACGATGTCCATGTGTGCGATGGGCTACCGCCTCAGGAACTGATGTGATTCATTTTCACTAACACTTTACATGGGAATAAATATGTATAGAAATAATGAATATATGTGATATAAATGAATCAATTATGATATTTGTGAAATATTTATAATTATGAAAATATTATATATCATTTTCTTTCTTAACATTTCCACTGACTAAGGAATGATAATGTTGTTCATGAACCTGCGGACAACCTCCTTCATGGAGCGATGTGACTATCTTTCCCTAACCACACTACATGGTATAAATATTTATGGTTATTTAATTATTTATATTATATATATGATATTATTATTATTATATAATTCAAAAATATTACTTACCTCATTTAGATAATGATTATTGAATAATGGAAACGTTACTCATGCATACGTACGACCTTCCATCTCCATGAGTGCAGCGTACTAAATTTCTCAAAACAGACATTCAAGATTGGTCATAAAAGAATAATATTTTTATAAATATAATAAATATTTCATTATTATTACTCTATTTATGTTTACATTGAAATATAATTGACCACTGTCTACCTAAAAAATTCATTTTTGACACGTAAGCCGAATATAGTCAAAACAAACAAAATTAATATATTTGATTAAGTAATTTTATATAAATTATTAACAAGTTATATAAAAGTAATAATAATATTTTTGATGGTTATATAGTACATAAATAATTAACACATTTTTATTATTATGGAAGATAAATACACGCATGACAATTCAGACTCAAGGTACGAGAGTTCGTCTCAATTTCCTCTCACTGATGTCAATATCAATTTAATACAACTATCCTATTTTTCAAGGTGTATATAAATCCCCCCTTCAAATTTTCTATAATTAAGTCCTTTATTATAATTATATTTTATGTTTTTTTAATGTTATTTTCTATGGGTCATATGATTCAAATATTTTCAATGTGGTAAGGGAATTTTCTCTTAAAAAATTTTCATTAAATATTTTTATTCCAACGCATTCTTTTTCATATCCGAGTTTCTAAAATTAATTTTGGATAAAACAATTTATGAATATAAAGTATTTATATTGTGTAGATTGTGTAACTCTTTATTTTATTTTAAAAAATTTAAAATGTTAATATTTTTATTTGCTTCATACGGAATTTTTTAAAAAATTTCAAAATTAATGTTATATTCTTAACATACAAGTTGACAACAAATTTTTATTCCACCCTTACTATTATTTTAATTCTATCTTAATTTTCAGGTTTTCATGTTTTCTTCAATAAAAAACCCTCTTTATTTTAATTTGGGTATTTTAGTACTGATATTGGTTTTATAAATGTAAATTATATTTTTATATCTGAATGTTGTTTGAATACGATTTTAAAATACTATTTTAAAACAATTATATTGAGAAAATGAAAGAATAAAAGGGGGTATTCATGTTGTTCTTCTGGGAAATTATATATGATGGGTTAACATGGATAGTTCTAGGTAATCCAACTATAATAAATTTTATGGGTGTGCCTAGATATCTCTCCAATGCAATGGGCAATGAATGTGTTCTCTAGATAATTATATAGAATGTTGGACATATAGTTATTCTAATTTTTATGGGTTTTGTAAGGGTAAATTAAGGATTCTATGAGTTTATTTATACGTACATAATTTTTCTATTCTTGATAATTATTTTGCATGGAAATATTTTTTTAAAAGGAAGTATAAATAAGGTTTTTAAACAAATGATAATTCCTTTTATGGGTAAAATGTTATGTTTTTAATAAAAGGTTTTTCATAGGTTTTCATGTTTTTCTTTGGACTAATGGTTTTCATATTTTTTACATCCATTAATGAGATTTTTTTTCCTTAAACCATATTTATAATTTCTTTTAACAGGATTTATGGATGTCTATGGGAAATTAAAAAGTGATGTTTAATGTCATGTATAATTTCCACGAAATAAGATCATGATTTATTTTTAAAGTTTTATATTATGGAAAAAATTGATACAAATCAGATGTTTCCACTTTCTATTTTGTTTTTTTTAATGTGTGAGATATGAACTAAATTTATAAAACTATGAACCTAAAATGATACTCATAATTAATGAAAAAAAATTATAACTAAAACTCAAGATTATGTAATTTTTAAGGCATTTTACTTATAAATCATATTACCGTCAAGACTAGGAAAACAAGGAAAATATACATCATTAATTAGTAAAATATCCTCTTTTTATCATATTCCATCTCAATATCAACCTTTCTCCAAATGATTAGTATTCAAGACGAATTGTTCATTCCTAAAGTACTAAAATAAACTTCTAACATCTCATATAGTCCAAAAAGGATTACAACGCATTCCTCTTTTATTTAGATGTTAACCAATACCCAAATGATTACCAAAAGAAAAGATAATTTCCCAAAAGAATAATCCTTTATACATTATTAATATCTAAACACCCAAAAATCATCATTGATCATTTGATAAATGACTAACCACAAAATTCATCAAAAAAATTCCATCGAAATTTCAAAAAAAATAGAAATATTTGATGACATATTCTTCCTATATTAAATTAAAATTTATCTCCATTGACATTAGTCACTCATAAATTCATATATATGAAATATAATCTTCCATAACCGTATAATAACCAATATAATTATAATTATAATCATTCCCACTAATAACATATATCAGTATAAATCCAAATTAATACAATACATTCTTCCAAAGGATAATTCATACATTATTCCTCAGATAAGAACCCTTAATATTTGGTATTCCTTAATCTTATAAGTTGTCCTAAATCATGATCCTCCTCGGATATAATTTTAATAACTTATTCAAAAATTTAATTTTCAATCCCATGGTTATCTATTCAATTAATCATTAGTTTGTAAAGTCATATTAATTATTATTTTCAAAACTATTTAAGTAAAATAATGATTTCATACTAACAAGGATATCTCATATGCTAGAATTTGGAAGTACCCCATTTCTCTCATATATAATGGGATAATTCTTTGTGGCCTTGTCAAATGAAATGATACTTCATTTTTATAAAGCTCCACTAATATAATTCTAAAAAAAATCCATGATATATATTAAACATTCTCCAAAAAAATCTTGATCATGAAAGATTATATAAACCCAAAAGAATTCAATACTGTTAAACTTATTTATACAAAATTAAAATAGTATTATCTCCCAAATAACATATTCACATGATAATAATTGGGTCACATATACTATAAAAATGTATAAAAACTGAATAAATGACTGTAAAAATACTCCCACCACATAAACCACCAATATAGAATTAATTCATTTAAACATATGATGGTCCTTAAATCTACAACAACATTATAACTCTAGTATCCCTGGATATAGAAACCTCAATTACTAAATATTTTTAATAACTAATAAACCATGATTTTCCATCTTATTCCTTAATACTTCTTTCATGTATTAAGATTCAACAATTTCAAAACATAATCCCGGATATAATCCATAACTTTCATTTGTCATATTATGTTTTTTCATCTCTATCTGTATTGTAATTATTTATTGGTAAGAATTTATTTGTACATTGATATTGATACTAATCATGATATTTTATCTAGTACATTAATTATAATAATTTCCATTCCCTTAAAATTTAAAACATTTAATTGATAACTTGGGAATAAGTTTATTCCCCTTCATAGTGTTAATTGAAGGATTTCTTTTTCATTCCAATATTGTTGCTTTATGCTCCCTTTACCATCGACAAAACATCTTCATGTTCTATAAAGACCTTTTAATGGGTTATTATTATAATATTATTAACACAAATTTTATTGAATCTTCTTACCGATGTGATCTTTAAAACTTAAAATTCTATGTAAGTCCATTTTTATAATTTTATTACATTAGGAAACTCAATTACTTTTATGTTTTCAATCATTACTCGCAATATCTGGTTAATAATAACTATAAATATTTTCACAACATCTCCCATTCCATTTTATTTAATACTTAAAAAACTAAAAAAATTTCTTTAACATACATTATTAATTTGTTTCCTGATGGATCATATCTTTTACTAAAACAAAAGAATAATATTGTGGGTATATAAAATAAACTATAATAATCCTTATTATGTAGAGGATAAATACTAAGATATCCCAACCTATTATATGCAATATTAATGTATTTATATTTATAAAAAGTAAACACAATTTTTATTATAATACTAACATTTATATTTATAGTGTTTTTATAACTAAATCTCAAATAACATTCTATAATCTCAATTATCTAAACCTTTTTTATGATAACAACTGTAAGGACCCAAAATTAATACATAAATATTCTATTTGTTTATGCTAGAAGTCAATTTTATTCCCAATGATGTTTTTATTTTAGAGTTTTAAACAATAATGCCACAAAAAATTCATAACAAAACCATATATTTACAATGTGTACACATCTGATCATTGTCCATATTTCCTATAAGGAAATAATTATAAAACAAAACATGATTTTATTTCCTGAATAATCTTCATGACTCTCAAATTGACCTCATACATTACCTAACCCATCATTAAAACTCTTTAAGAACATTTTAGACCATGGTATGAACACAATAAATTAGTAAGGGACATAAAATAAAATATATAAACTTGTTAGTTCGTGAATAATTATAAAAAATTTCTTTTTAAATTTTGATTTGGGATGAAAATAATCATTTTATTAATAAAGTGAAAATATATTTCCAAATATTTTCATAAAAATTTACCGAAGAAAACATAATGAAAAAATAAATCTCATAAATATTTCATTAAAACCATGATAAACTAAGGAAAGTGTTTTAAAAAAGATATAATTTTCACCCATAAGACGTTTAAAATACGTTGTATTTAAAATAATCTTATTTTATACCTTTTTATCCATAATATGATTACCATAAAACCCATAAAAAGATAAAAAATATACGTATATTGGGAAATAATATTCTATATAACTCTTAAAAATAAAATAATTGTACTATTGAAATTCATACCCAATGCATTGGAGGGATTTCATAGACCCGCCCATGATTGGTTTATAAGATAACAACCCATCATTAGATCCTAACATAACCACCCATCCATTGTTAATAACATAACCACTAATAATTAGTTTGTAACAGAAAAAATTATCATCATAAATAATTTCCATTATCATTAACATATTCATAACCCATGAAATCTTTCAATTTTCAAAATTACACACAGAAAATATTATTTTAACACATAAGAATACGTTTTTAGATATTAAAATATTTATCCAATTTAAAAACCCATTTTCAATACCAAAATATCCCGATCAAGGGAATGTAGTTTTGTATTTGATGAAAAATTAATGAATATAAAGTAATACAAATTTAAAATAATGATTATGGAAGTAGGAAAAGTCATCTTCTATATACATGATAAAATTGTAAATTATTTTTCAAGGTGTAAAGAAATTCAAACATTATGTAAAAAGAAACATTTCTGAAAAATAGTTAAATTAATTAAAAGGAGTCCTAAATTTTAATTAAAGTCTCATAATGTTTAATTAAAAACATCCATAAAAATTTTTATGAATATAGACAAAGAAATGAATTATTTATAAAATAAATCATTAAAATATATAAAATGTTGTTTTTATTCAAAGAGCCTCTTATGTAAAACCATAAAAGTATTCTATTAATTTTTAATTTTTTTTTTCAGAAAAGTAAAATATAATAAAAAATAAATTTTATCATTCACTGAAAATTAATAATAATTTTTTTGAAACATATATTATAACATGGAATAAAAATACATTTTTTTATTAAATGTTTAAATCATTTTAAAATGAGGTTTTAATTTATAGTGTCTCTTACCTTGAGTCTGGTTCATCATGTATGTTTTTTATCTTCCTAGAAGGTACATTTATTTAAATTATTTAATGTCTCAATAAATGTTACATATTTATTATTACATTAATTTGATACCTTATATTTCTATAAAACATTAGTTAATCATTTAATCTCACTTCATATGTTTACAAATAATTCAAATTATACGTCAAAAATGCCTTTGGTAGGTTGAAAATGGTTAAAGAGTTCATTATTATATCATCTATAGAGTAAAAATAATTACATAATTATTATTTATTTATGTCAATTTTACGTCTAAGACCAATCATGAAATATTGTTTGAAAAATGAACTACCATACGATCACAGAGACATCATGTTGTATGTATGCATGAGTAATGTTTCTATTTTTGAATCACCATTATAGAAAGAATATAAGTAATATGTTATGATCTAAAAATATAAAAATATAATAAATTACATATTATTTTATCAATAAATTTATATATGTAATTCATGTGATTTTTTGATTATGAAAATACTCACATCACTTCTTAGAGATGGTTGTCCACATATATGAATGAATGAAATTACTATTTTCCAGTATACGAAATGAAATCATATATTGGATTTTAATAATTACAATTATTTCATGAATTTCATAATGATTAAATTTATATCACACATATTCATTTCATTTATAATTAGTACCATCCATGTAAAGCACTACAGAAAAATGAATCACATCCCCTCACGAGGTGGTGGTCTTCTATACACACGACTGATATTAGAATATCCCCCATATAATAGAATGTAAGAAGGTATATGTGACATCGTAATTTAAAAACAATAACTATGTTCCAAATATCAAATATATACTTTAATTCCATAATTATAACAATTTGTGAGAGGTGATGATGAAAAACTAATTACATCGTTTCGCAAGTTTGTCGTCCACCACACACACAAATGATGGATTATTTTTTCATTTGACAAAATTGGAGAATGATTTAGGTTATTACATTAAATTAATAAAATATAATTATATGGGAGACATGTTTTTTGTTACATCATCATAAAAAAATAATATTTGAAGATGGTGGAATAAGAAATAAAATTACAATGTCTGGTTAAGCATGATACATCTTTTTCTAACAAACCAATGTTGTCACCCAAAGAATTCTTCAGATAAATTTGGGATCAAAAAATGGAGTCTATGTCATGGGGAGGGAATTATAGAAGGTATTGGGGTATTTATTGGTGAAGTAAATTGTTTAAAGGAGTGAATAGGACAGGAGAGGTGGTGTCTTTTTTTATGTTACAAAGAGGGAACAATTGATATTTTTGGAATGAAAAAGTGATACAAAAGTTTTTGAAATGAAAAAAGCTTAAATTGTGGACCATTATTGGGAAATAAATATTATATTTTCTAAATATGTCTATAAAATATATTTATACAATTGTTTAGGTCATATTCCTACTTTATTTTTAGTTTAATCCATTAGTGAACGGATTTTCACCCTAACTTTGGTAAAAGAGTTTTATTATTTTTTCAATTCATTGTGTCTAAAAAATAAGTTGAACTTATTATATAATATAAAATTTTATTTTTTTAAAAAATATAATCAATTTTACCAAATTCAATTAAATGATGTGGTATGATTTAATTAAAATTAACATTCATAGATGTGACAAAAATTGTCGCTTAAATAAATGTATTTTTTATACATAAGATGATTTATATTAAATCTACGTTAAGTCATAATAATTATATATATTAAATAAATATATATAATATATAAAATTTATGAATTTAATTTAATCTGTTCCTCACTTCATGTAGTTTTAATTAACTATCACAGAAAAACATAATGTACATTAAAATAGTTTTCAAATAAAGCTCCTTTAAAACCAAAAAAATATTATACTCAAATATATTTTAATTTTATTTATAATGTAATTAGTTAGCTTAAATGTAAATAAATAATCATTATGTTCCTTTAAATAATATTTAAATCCTAAAGAGTCTTTTATATTACTTAATTTATTGAAAATAAATGTATGTTTTACAAAAATTAGTATTTTTCACAATTCAATGAGAAATTCATATTTTCTGAGAAATTCAAAAATTATACCATTAGATATTTTTAATTTTATAATTTCATAAATTAATATATTTTTATAAAATAAAATTCCTAAGCATTAAATGTATTAATTATTACATTTTCTCATAAAAATCAATAAAAATAATTTTTAACAAAAATATTTTTTTGATAAATTAAATGTAATTACGAACAATTAAGTGATTAATTAATAAGAATATATAAATAAAATTATATTGATTAAATAATTAAGATATATATGTTTTAAATCAGTTACCCATATTCATACGCTAAAATTTTGTTGCAAGGTAATAATTATCATATATTTCACAAGTAAATTAAGCACGATGTTGTGTTTTGTATTCTCTATCAAACATAATATTCTTCTTTTAAAATTTCAAGGTCTTAATAACACTAAATTAATGGTGTATATTCCGGATTATATGAGAATAAATATTTGGTTTTTATTTAATTAATCAAAAAAATATGTTGAATTTTGAATTAGTTGTGTACATCAACAGAATTTCATTGAATTACATGAATTTATACTAGAAAAAACACTCTATCCATTGTATTCAATACCATAAGAATCTTAGGGTTATTAGTTCCATGTTTAGTACTCATTATTTGAAATCAAAAATATTAACTATTATAGATCATTTTTCCTTTTCAATTTTCAGTGTATTCAGTTAGTTATTAGTATATTTTTTACTCATTAGATTTTTATGTTCACCTATATTGTGCACATGATTGATTGCAACTCAATTTACATTTTGAATACTCAATTAATAGAGGCTTACTGATAAATCTAGAGAAATTTTTTGTTCAAAATAGAAAAATAGCACATATTTAATACAGTCACGAAGTATTATTATCTTAAAACTCAAAAGTACAATAACACCACAAATGATCCATCCATTTATGTTTATAGTATACATCAAAAATAAAAATAGTTATAAATAAATTATCTACATGTTTATTCTCTATGTTTATGATTAGATTCCAATTATACATATTATTATAGTCTTAACTGTATTTTTTTGGTTGTTTATAAATAACATTCATCTCCATAATTTTCATAAGGACATGCCAAAATATTACTAATGTATTTGAAATCATGGGCTTCAATTTTTCCATTTATATTAATCATTTGTGTCTTTAAAATATGTTCAATATCTGTATTATAGATCATAATAATTAATCCAAAAAATTTAGAAAATAATTCATATAAATTTAACATTTTTGTGGAATGCATCTATCAAATACCAAATATATGTATATTATTTAAGAATATAGATTTTTAACATCATTGTCGTTTTAGGGAAGATATACATAAATCATAACCAATAATTCTCTCTAATTTTTCCCATATAGATATTTATTTTTTATCGCTATATTTGTTTTATCGATTGAAAAAGTTTTTTCATTTGAAGTGTTACCCAATATCTCAGCATAATTGGATTTGTAATGTATACATTCGAAAAAATTTCCACATTTTTCGAAAAATATATAATTGAAATTCCATATATATTTTCCATGTTTCAATATATTAGGGAATAATTTTGAATCTCCTGTGAACACTATGAACATTAGTGAGAGAATAACTATAGTGTTTCAATTTGAAAAATAATTGTTAACGTTTTTCATAATAGTAAAGATAAAAATAACCCATCATTGGTGTCTGGAGTATCATTCCCATGAAATGTCACTTGTCATAACTCTCCCTAATAGTCTATGCATAAAAAATCATAGATTACTCACCCTTAATGAGGTATAAAATTTGGTATAGTAGAATTTTTATAATACCCAATCATAACCTAAATGTATTTTATATCAATTAGCATTATTTAGAATTACTTCTCGATATTAAAAGAATAAAATTAAAACTCAATGGCCTAAACAATTAATATTTTATCCTCATAAAAATATTTAGATATAATAATTCATTAATATATTCAACAAAAGGTCTCTATAATTGGATACATAAAAGATAAATTCATTTGTATATGTTTATGTAAAACGTGAGAATAATATGAAATGAATGATAAGAAATTCTTAGTAACACGAAATTGTAATAATGAGTTAGGATGAATATATCCTTAGATCTAAAACATGAAAATAAACTAATAAAGTTTAAAAATAAATGATTAAATGAATAATACCATGGATTAATAATAACTATTCATAAGGAAAGATAAATTAATAATAGGGCATAGTATATTAAATTTGAAAAAAATAGAATCATTATAAAATAATAAAATATTCCAAGGAAAAATCATGAGAAAGAATATATCAATAATCCATATCCATATTAACAAAACATTGTAATTTATAAAAAGAATTATTTGAAAAATATAACATATTAAAAATCTCCCTACTAGGAATATATCTAATAGTTTGGGATAAATTTTACTACATATTGTATATTTATATCAAATTCGAGTAGGATAACCTATCTGGAGTTATAATATAACATATTATCATAACCTTTAATTTAGAAAAATCATTGGTATGTTTATAAAGGTTTATAAACGTGTGTTTGTATGGGTTATTCATGGGATCGAGTAAAGATCCTAAGGAATGATATTCCTTTATGAAAAATGATGGTAGTAGCATTATATCCCAGTAAGGGTATAAGTTATTTGAAGCTCATGGGATGTTCAAATTCACTCTATAACTATGTCTCTAAGGGGAGATACTGATATTTGTGATTTTAGGAGACCTTGGGAGCTATTACGAGGTGATATGAGTTACATAAATATCAGTACTATTTCCCCTATAGACATTCAAGAAGGACCAAGAGGCTTGTGGTGAGTGATACATGGTCTTCCTAGAGATACATGAGATAAGAAAACAGTTTGTTCATGGAAATAAATTATGGACATAGAATTGGGATACTAAGGGGGATTTCTGATAGAACTAGGACCTATCCAGCTATTACCAAGGTTTATAAGGGCCTTCATAATGTGGTTTCATAATAAGAAGTCTTTACTATTTGGGTCCTCTGTATGAATATGTATATATTATATGCATGTGGGTGTCTGTATGGCCTGTGAGACCCTTTGTTTTTGTGTTATTAATATTGGTTTTTCTATGTGTCCCATGAGAAATTGTTGGATATGAAATTCTATGCCTATCTATTTTATTACATATATATATATATCTTAGGGAAACATTACATTAGATTTTAAGACAGTCTAGTTTCTCTTAATTATTTAGTCTGTTCCATCGATTGAGGGAACATATGATGTGATTAAAAGCCTGTGGATCATGGTGACATTTGGTTAGCAAAAACAATTGTCACAAACATAAAATATGGGAATGACCATGATTCATTGTAATAGGTCTATTATTCATAGTTTTAGATCACAATACTTATGAGGAATGCCCTTGTGTATAATTAGGGTTCCGAATATTTGATCATGTTAGGTGTACGTACCATCATGTAAAAGTAAAATCACCATTATGTGGTAATTATATAGTTGAAATTAATGATTACACATTAATTGTAGAGCATGAAATTACCTTAATGTTGGGTGTGTAATTTTTTATTAATGGATGAACAACGATATATGACAGTTGAATAAATATTTTGATCTAGCGTGTAGACCACATGGAATGATATATGCTATAAAATGACTATATATGATTTTCTTTCTGGTATTGAACCAATGTTGGTATGGTATGGGGTTTTTATAAATAGGTTTTCATATGAGGACCCAACAATCATTTGTATCTAGTAATGTGCCATGGTGGTACAATTAGCACAAAAAAATTAGTGAGCATATTTTTTTTCATACATAGACATATGATTGTGTAGATTCATTGTTTGCGTTGTGTCCCTAGAAATATTATCCTCACACCCTTCATGGTTATCTTGGTACACATTATGAACTTTTTATTTTTATATAACAATCATTGTGGATTGAATACAAATAATAAATTCAAACATACTTATGATGGTGGATGTTGGTCCCTTTCAACATTCAATTCAAGGTTATGTGGTAGGTAATGTTCATTACCCTATGGGGATATAATCTCCCCCCCAAACACAAACCCATGAACTAATACATAATAACCATCGTTAAATCATTACGATTACAACCAGTAGAATGAATTTTTAGTTCTCTTAATACTTTCTGATTGATCTTTATGCTCATGTTCACAAGTTTGAGTTGCGTGGGATTGAGTGTTAAATACCTATAGGGTAGGGGACAATACTGTTAATGTGGGTATGAAGTGGAACCCAAACAAGCCAAATTTCCATATGCACAATGCACACTGGTTTATTAATTTAGACTCATCCTTCCAAGGATTGTTACATAAAAAGGATCATTATTATGTAACAATCTGTAGTTGGCCGAGATGAAACTGCAAGACCAAAAAAATATGTTCCAATATAAAATCACCACATTCATCTTTTACTACATTACCAGGTGGCATGTACTATCTACTACCTTATAAAGATTTACTAATTCATCCCCTATAAATCTAACCCTTGGAATAGATAATAATGACTAATAGTGATGTGTTACAAGTTCCACAAGGCTATCTTGTAATGCTTCTCGTTGGCTATTATACCTGAGGTATTGGGTACATGTTATAATGTGGGGAGACTAAATCCCCATTTGCTTGTGACTAAGACCTTTCATGTATCCATGTGGTGGAATCCAAAAGGGAAAATATTCTATAGGATTAATATTATAAAATCAAGTGTTTTGGGCCAGTCCCATCATAGATCGACAGATAAAAGAGGTATCTTTTATTTAATGATCCATAATAAGTTGATCCCAACCTGTAAGATCAACGAAACATGAAAAAAATGCAAAATGGGACCTTCTAATTTCCAATATACGGCCACATGGAATGTAATACCCCATACATATGAGGATTCAATCTCAGCATCCCTATAATATGAACCCATGTCCTCACGAATAACATCTAAATATGAAGTATTAAAACTGCTATTATAAAATGATTCACACATGGCCCTTATACTCGAGTTTACTGGTATGAGTTTGGGTTAGTCTTGATTAAATCACTTTTGTTTAGGGAAAACACTTTCAAAGTTGTCAGGCAGGGATATAAGACATAGACATTTTTCATTTGGAACAAGAATTTGTTGAATTTCAGTCTAGGATCCTCTCACTAGGGATCACTATATAAAATGACTTATTTTTCAGTAAAAATCCTAAACAAACATATCTAAAAGCAAAAGTATGGTCACAGTTGTGCCTATAAGAAATGGTATCTTTTGGATTTTTCTAAAACCCCACATGGAAGGTAATATACAATTCACAATAATTATTTAATATAACCTCCCTAAAAACGTGATCATTGAACCATATATATAATAACCAACTTGAAATCACTAGGATTTATTATCTCAGTGGTACACATAATTTTTTCATGTTTTCTATTGTGCATCAGGTCATATGTTTGAGTTTCGAGGGAGGTAAAATTAAATCTATGTAGTGTAAGGTACAATACGTTTCATGTTTACATATAGTGGAAGCTAAAAAGGAACATTTTCTATAGGCACAAGCAATGTAATTATTTCAGTTTTCTCTAAGACCATTGAGGATTGATAAATAAAAAATAGTCATTTAATGAGATGTAAAATTTTCCAAATATTTTGAGGGACTATTTAAATTGAAGAACATTTACCAAATAATGATAAAGATTTCCAAATAAAACAATTAATTTATCATAGACTAAAACTCAATAAAAGATAGTATAACATTTTCAAAAAAAAAATCAATTAATATGTAATAGAAAATTGTTCTAGTTGATATCAAAAATACAACACTCAAAACAAAACATTTCCTAATTAAACATGGAGGGCCATAATATAGTATTAATTCAATATATGAGTATTAATTTAATAATAGTAAATAAAATTGAAAACAAATCATTAGTATGTTTTTCCATAATGTTAGGGAAATGTTGTCATAAAAACAAATGTATACGTCACATAAAAAAGTAGATTAAAAAGGTCAGAAAAAAAGAATCTTAAAAAATTATTCTAATAAAAAATAAACAACAACGAATCATAGTTAATAAATAATTAAAATGTGATGTAGAAGGTTAGAAATAGAATATAACTCAAATAATGTAGTTTATAATTTTTTTACCATTTTAAAACAATTCAATTCCATGTAAGATAATATTTTTCCTTTTAACAAAAATAAAATTAATTTTGATATTTAAATAATTGAATGATTATTTTACTTTCAAAATATTTAAAATAATCTATGAAATAAGGGAATATGCGCATTGGGAAAAAACACCCACTATAGAGAGGAACAATAATTACAACATTAGATCATCATGAAGTAAGAAAAATAAAGAATATCTTGATATGAATATATTTTCTTGAAAACAAATATTAGAGAAATCATAATATAAATAGTTGGAATAATATATAAAATATTGAAGAGAATCAATATGGGAAAAATGAGTTTTTCAATGATATTTTGGTGGGGGTATTCTTTTCTAGTAACAAATAACCATAAATAATCAATTATTTTGAACTTGAATCATTTCCCATTATAGATACTCTTGGTTAACTTTCACACCAATCCTTTTGAATTGATATTTTCAAAAGGTATTTACTAGCTTCCCAAATACAATATATCATTATGGTTATTTGTGAAAATAATTTTTAACCCATCGTAAATAATGTGTCTGTAGAAGAGTATTTATGAAAAGACCTTTCCAAAATAAATTACTAATCACTCACTCCTTTGTTTATAGTGGTACTATTTTCATTGAGGACAGTCACAAATAATACTATTTGTGATGAAAAACCCGCAACAACTAATCTAACCTATATATATACCACATATATAATTTTCTTCCTATCATTGTTCTTTTCTTCTCTCATATGCTTTCCTCTCCTGTGCTCTCATATCCTTATTTTATTTTCTTCCATAAAAAGTTCTAATTTTTAATAGGAATCCAATATTTAGATTTTAATTTGATAAAAGCTTCAATTCTAAGATACTTGATTTTTTTTAAATTTATATTTAACTTATTCTATTTAATGTGAGAAATTTATTTATTAATAAGCAATAATTTTTTTTATTTAGAAGTTATTAGTTTTAATTAGAAATAATTTTTTGTACATAGTAGAAATTATATGTAATTAGAAGTATTTAGTTTTAATTATCTATATTTTTTATTTAGAAGTAATTTGTGATAATTTTAATTAATTATTTTAATTTATCATCAATTAGTTTTAATTATCTGTAATTAGTTTTACATTGTAGTATTAATTTTTAATTAGGATTATTTAGTTATAATTATTAGTAATAAATTTTAATTATAAGTAATTAGTTTTAGATTTGAGTAATTAAATTTAATTATTATTAAGTAGTTATAATGAGTAGTAAATACTTATAATTCATAGATAAAAAGTACTAATTAATTGAACAGAGTAATTATTTATAGATCATAGTGATAAATAATAAAAATTTATAGTAATTTATAATAATTAACACTAATTAGTAATTAGTAACAATTAAAAATATTTTTTAGTTTTTTATGGTGTGTATAATTTTTTTTTAAAACAATTAGTAAATTTTCTTGGTAATCAGTAAAAATTAGTGGTAATGTGTAATAATTAGTGGTAATTATTTGAATTAGCTGTAATTATTTGAAATTATTAGTAATTAGTAAAAAAATTCTGTAATTTGTAGAACTGAATTGTAATGAACTATATTTGGTAAAAATAAGAAACAATGGGTATTAAATTGTAAATATTAGTGGAAATGTGAATAAATTTGTATAAATGTGCGAAAAATGAGAAATACTGTTTAAAAATAATCTAAAATTCATATTATTTATTAAATATTTTACAAAATGATCAATACTGTGTAAAAAAATAATGGTAATGATTCAGAATTAGTAAAAAAAGAGTGTTAATGATTGGTAATTAGTAAAAATTATATGTAATGAGTAGTAATTAGAATAATTAGTGTGAATGAATGGTCATTAGTAAAAATCTAAAAAAATGAGTGGTAATTAGTTAAAATTAAATGAAATTAGTGGTAATTAGGAAAATATAATGTAAATTGGTAGTAATTAATAAAAATTATCAATAATTAGCGGTAACTAGTAAAAAATAGCAGCAATGAGATGTAAATGGTAAAATATAACTATAATGAGTGGTAATTAGTTAAAATATCAAGTTTTGATAGGTTGTTTGAAGACATTATTGGTAATGTGTGCTAATTTGTAGAAATTGGATGTAATTAGTGTGAATTAGTAAAAAATTATGATATTGAGCAGTAATTAGTAAAAATTAGTGGTTTTGAGCATTAATTACCACAATTAACCAAAATTATCCATAGTTAACCACAATTAGTAATAAAAGGATGTCTAAGGGGAATGAGGGAAACATGGAGCATATGGGCTGATGGAGATGATATAATCAAAGAATTCATTTTCCCTAATTTCAAATATTTTGGTGGAGAGGTAGTAATTATTAAACTCATGACTGATGTACGATGAAAAATATGTGATAAATAGATATATAATACGCTGTGTGTTTTCCCTCTTCTATTTCAATCTATTTTCGTAAGAAAATAATGTTTTACTTAAATTCATAATGTAAATGCATGATTATCAGTAAATTATTATTTTCTCAAGATGATTAATTTAATGAAAAATTGGAAAAAAAATTATTATTATATTTCGAATCTGTTTCAACTTCCATCACTCACAAGTTTATCAATGAATGTCTCTTCTCTAATCATCTTAAACCATAAAGTGCCTATATTCTTTCCATTTACTGTAGAATCCTTCTCCTCCAGTCCCTATATTTTCTATGGAAGCATTGAGTGGAGGGGATGTAAGAGATGATAGACTTAATAGATTCTAATGCCCCTATTCTCATATCATTTATAGGAAAGGTAGTTATCTATAAACACATAGTTTATCCATGGTCGGATCTCCTCTAAATTGTTTTAATTTAGTGGCAATAGAATTATTTCACTCTGTTTTCACCTTAACCCCTTTCACTCCCTGCTTTCATCATACCCCTAGGTAGTCCATATATTTCCCTTAATTTTAATTAATGGAAATTATAAAAAATTATCAGATATAATAAAAAATTAACATTAATTTGTTAAATTTGAAAAATTTTGTAGTAATATGATATAATTGATACTATTCAAAAATAATATTTTATTTTTTATTTTAAAATTTTATAGACAGTCTCTTCGTTATATCATATGAATAATAAGAAATATTTTTTTCTTATTTGTTAAAAAAAATATGTAGTAATGTAGCAGACAACAGTCTTTGTTATAAGATCATTGTTACATAATTAATTATAGGAATCCAAATATATCTAGTTTAAATATTTTATAAGTTGAAGGTGATGAAGCTTATTTATCATTTTCATCATCTAAACCATATTTTATTTCAAAAGGGATAATTAAGTGTCTTTATATGAAATGTGATCTGATTAGATTTAAAACATTTGAAAATTCTGGGGTCACCAATTATGTATTAGTTTTCATATATATTATGTTTTTGGTATCAACATGGTGAATATAGTTCCAGATAATATTATAATAATTTTTTCTGAATCCATAATGGATTATAAAATTATTACATGAGGTTTTTGGCCCATAATTTCAATAAACATAAATTCATAATGATATTGATTTAACTCTTCAGTTATAAAAATATTTATTTTATGAGTATTTAATGTTTGTTTGAGATTAATCATATCTAGGATCGAAGATAATAAAATTTAAAGTGGTTATAAAATATATGGCTGTTAAATCAGGTAATGAATTGTCAAATATTTGTTTTGATCATATATTATACTATATTAAATTGTTGTTACATAAAGTAAATGTTTTTCCTTCAAATTATTATGAGTGAAAGAGGTTGTTTCATAATTTTGGTCCCGGTTATCAGAATATTCATGGAGCTTCAAATGATTGAATCCTGTATTATGGTGAAAATTAGTTATTAGATAGTTATCCTACATCTGAAATTTTGAGGTACAATGAGGTGTGACAAGGGAAGTATGAATTCATTCCCATTAAACACTTGATTTATTTTCCACTTACACTTGTATTTTTTGTTTTATTTATGTATTAGGACATGCCGTCATTGATTTCATGAAAAAATAAAATATTTTAACTTCTAAAAACATAAAGGAACTTTGTGATTGTGATTCATGGAAACATTTTAACCATTTACATCCCATTCATAATTTATAATCCTATAACATGTGATTGGGTATTTCTATTAATGGTTTTTTCATTTGGTTCTTATGGTAGTCAACATTCTTGTTGACCAATCTTTATAACTACTTACAACCTACCTCCTTAGATGTTGATGAATGAAACATATATCTTTTCAAAATTATTTAGTATATGAAATCCAAATATGAATATTGACTTTTATTTGCATCCATCACTACTAAAAAATATTTCTTTAAAAGAAATTTTCTTCATCAGGGCTAAAACTAGCACTGATAAATGTTTCCTTTATCAGTGCTAAAAAAAGTTTTCATAAAGGGTACCTTTTATCATCATTTTCTTAGCAACGATAAATAGCACCGTTTATCAACACTTATAAGCACTAATAATGGGTAACCTTTATAAACACCTTTTCTTTCATGCTGATTAAAGGTATATCTTATCAGTACTTTTTTACAATTGAAAATGTTAAATGAAATAAATAAATAAAAAATAAAAATGAGTTTATTAAAAAAATTAAAAAAAATGATAATTAAATAAGTAATGATAAAAATGATTAAAATAATATTAATATATATATTATAAATTCATAATTAGCAGTATATACTAAATACATAGATAGATGATAAATTAATAATAAACAAGGAAATATTAAAAATAATTAAATCAAGAAATATATTTAAAAAACTGTTAATTAAATATTTATAGATAATATTAAAAAAATAGAATATATAAAATATATAGATTTATATGAATGTATATAAATATTATTTATGTAATAAAACATATTTATACTTCAAAAAAGTCATATATGTAGGGAACAATTGGTTATAATTAAATTTGACATGAATGAAAACTACTCACTAATTACATCATGTAACAGACATAATTGAATGTCGTTTGATTTTTCAATTCAACATATATCAATAGTGTGTTACCTTGATTTCACATATATGTAATTATTGAATTTTTATATACAATGCACGTATTTAAATATTTACGTAATTAAAGAAATCTTATATAGAAACACTTACACAATATATTTATATAATTTTGTAAAAATTTTTATTTCATTTCAAAATATCATTTATAACATGATACATTTAAAATATTATGACTTCAATCGGTAAATTTTATTTACTTATTTTTTAATTTTATTATAGGTCGTTATTAAATAATTTTTAATAGGTTTTTTTATTTTTTATTTTTTTGGGAATTTAATTGATTTATGTTATAAATATATATATATAATTACTATGTTTTAATATTTTTAACATATATTCATATTTATTTCAACATTTGTCCATATTATTTAATAATTTATATTTAATTAATAAAATAATCCATTTCTCAATACTTTTAAAGTGTACTGATTTTAAATTATTCTATTTCATTCATTTTCAACATGCATACGGTTATGTTAAAACATTCAATATTAATGCTAAAAAAATATTTGTAAAAAAATATATTTATAAATGTATATTTATTATATTTATTGATTTTTATAGTATAGTTAAAAATAAATATATATTTTTTCAAACTATTTATATAATTATAAATAAATAATTAAATATATTTGAATAATTCTAAAATTATAAAACAAATATTAAAAAATTTATATATTATATATATATATATATTATATATATTATTATATAAATATATAAAATGATATAAATATATAAATATGTATATATATATTTATATTTTTGTATATTTATTATATATTTATAATAAAGTAAATATATATAATGATATAAATTTAGAAATATATAAATATTAATTTAAAAAACAAGTATTTATTTAATTATTAATAAAAATTTATATATTTAATTATTTATAAAAAAATAAAAAAATATTTAAAAAATGAATATATTTACTATAGTTCTATTATTATATATTTATTATATATATAAATATAATTATATGAAATCATTTACAAAAAATTTATTTATAATTATAATTATAAATCCTTTACATGCACTTAAGCAATAAGTAATGATAGAAGACAACTTTATTAGAGATTTTTTGGAAGCATAGATAAAAGTGAGATGCTCCATTTAAAGAACTCTAACAAGTCATGAACGAGTCGTGATACCTAAATCATTCCTTGAAAGCCACTAGATAATGCAGCTACTCCTCATTGAATCCATGCTCAAATCAAGGATCAAAAAAAACCAAGGATCTAATCCAAGGGTCAAAGGAATCCGAGGCTTGAATATATTCAATGTTAGGACATATCTCTACTTTCTATCGGACGATATAAAGCGTCAATCCATGGTATTATATTTTCTCCTCCTTCTCACTCATTGATATCTTTTATAGTGATATATTTTGATTTTTTAACTTCATTATTTCATTATAATAATTTTATCCCATGTGGTCAACAATGGACACTCAAATATTCGATCCCTCACCACCTGAGTAGTTGAACAACCTGCTTCAAGTGCTACTCAAGAGTAGGAATAAATTCCCACTTCCATTTAGCAGGATTGTTGGTATGTTTTGATGAGGAATGAAAAACATGATATAACCAGGGATCAATGTTCCATTTAAGAGACCACTTTTTGGGATGTCCCATATTCCATTGAACCATACAATATATTATTAAGATATTACAAGTAAACTTGTGAGAAAGTTGAGTGAGATCTCGCATTTTATGATATCTAGTTACATCAAATGTTCACAACCACCTAATAAAGAAAATGAAAGTGAAAGTATTACTAGGGGTATAAAAAAGCATATGATCTTTCCCATTTAAAATACATGATAGCACCCAATGATTGATCCTTTTTATGAAAATGCTACATTAATAATCATATATTTTCATTGTTGCAATTATTTTTTTCCTCAATTTTCAAAATCCAAAATATTATTTCTTTTTTCAAAATATATTTTAAATATCATAAATATAATAATGTGGTAGGAATAGTGACTGATCTAATATAAAATCTTTAATAGAATGACCATAGACATCAATTATGATACACTAATGACGAATATAAATATTTTTTCTCACCCTATAAGATATGTGTCTTATACTCAACCCCATAATCTCATATAGACTTATTTACCACATAATGAAACCCATTATTAATATTTATTCTTAAAATTTTAATCTCATTCATAGAATAATATATATATGAACAAATTATAATACATATGATTTGAGTATAATTATAAATGGGTTACATGAAGTATTTATCATTATTTGTTGATTTATAATTTGAGGGTCCATATATATCATAGTGAGTAAACTCCAAGGGTTATTTCATTTTAATATCTAATTTATTATTTTAATTTTTAACAATCTCCCCATTCTAATTAGTAAATAATATCTTTTAATTTTAGTTTATAATCTTGAAAACATATCAACCCCAATTTTTAAGTAAATATTTAAATGTATCATTATTTAATATGATCAATATTTCACTACCAAAAATAAATTTCATTTTTCAAACAAAATTTTTAATTCCCCAAAAAATGATACCCTGAATTGGTGCATTATAAAATAACATTGTCATGATCACAGGATATCATGTTGCAAAAGGCCGATTAGTTTAGTAGCCATGGAAGTACTTAATAAGTGCATAATTTTTACATTACATTATAATATGAAAAAATTACAACATTGTGTCCCCTTTGAACAGACTCATATCTCTTAGCATGTCCCTAGAAGTCAGTCATAATATACTTCTTCACATCCTTGGATAAATAAAACATAAGATAGGGTGAGCTCAAATACTCAGTAAGGATAATGATATAGCAGAAACTATTATAAATAAGCATAATGATTTCATCCAATTTATAATAAAAAAAAGCCTTTTAAAAGTAATCTTCACAATAATATGGAAAATTTAAATCAAATAACTCCATTTACTTATTCACATGGAAATTATACTAGTCGAATAATCATATTTAATATCAATAGCTAATCTCATAATTATGGAATGTATAATGACGGATATCATAACCACATAGTCAAGGACTTGTGCCAAGACTACAAATAGAAACTTTTTCAAGGAATTATGCCAAGTCACTAGTTTGTCTCATGATACCTATTGATGCATCTAGGGGCTATTGTGGGCCCCTCCCATCACTTACTATGTTTAATTCATTCCTCATATGAAAATTTTGAATCATAACATAAAAATTCATTTTAAATCCAACATACAAAATGTTAAAACATTAACCATAAACACTGAATGGTAGAAAAATAGTACATCAATAGTGAAACATATTACAAAACCTTCAATACAATATGGAAGATTGTATCATAATAAATCAACTTCATACAGACATAAAATCCAACCAATGTTGTTGACATAGATGAAATGAATCAAAAAAAATTGAGGGAAATATCTCGTTCAAATTTGACATATTTTAAAAGTAAATGAAAAATTAATTTTTAAAACATTCTTATAATCATGTATGTGTTACTTTTAAGGTGTTATAATGGCAGAATTTAGCCTCACCCTCCATATAAGTTAAAAACATTCTTTCCTTAATTTTCCGAAATGGTCATACAAGACCTGGTCTGGAAAAATTTGGAAAGATTACTTTCAAAACATTTTTTTAAAACATAAAACAAGGATATAAAAGAATATAACCCCATGTTTAAGAAATAATAACTTTTTTTTGAAATGCATTATTTAGAAACATGGCTGTGGATGATAAAGATGTCTCAGAAGATACTCACATATAAACCACCTCAGATAATAAAGAGACTGTAAAATTTACCCTTACCGTGAAATTTTCCTTAGTCGAGGGTATTTTATCCTGATGTTTAATGGTTAAATGATTTTTATTAAATTATAAAACAACCCCATACATAAATATGATATTATATATGATCCTCTAATATTGTTTTGTTAATAATATTTCTGTAGTATCATGGTTTCGAGTGTTAAATGATTCATTTTCCTTTATATGTTTTGTTACATAAGTCATGTGAGTTATTGATAAGATATATTTGATTCATATCCATAATTATATTATGTTCTTAAACATTATTTTTTAATCCTAAAGTGAATATTATTCTTGAATGGTTATGATGGGGAATTAAATCTCATCGTGTCGTGGAGACGGTAAGTCATACGTACTCACAAGAGACAATATCATTATACTGATGGTGAAATTATATGTAATTTGATGATATATTATATATAATGAATCATTAAAATGTTATATTTATTATTTAAATCAATTATAATCATTATTATGCCCATCCAAATAATGAAGCGTTGAATAAAAAAACTACACCACAATGTGGAGACGTTAAGCCATACGTACACATGTATAATGAATTTGTTATTAGAGGGGTGGAGAGAATAATGAAAATGGTTGAACCATAATTATAATAACAAATCAATATGAAGAAGGTAATTTAGTTTTATTTTATTATGGAAACAACAAAGAAAGAGGAAGTAGAAGAAGAAAATAACTTTGAAAGAGGTGATAAAATAAATACCTCTTCTTTGGGTTCTTTCTTTTTATTTGAAGAAAAGGGCTCCTTAGGGTGGATTTATCATCAATGTAAGGCCTCTAGGTTAATGTGAGGGTAGTTGAGAATATATGTTAGTAGGGGTTTTCCAAGACAAAAGTCTTTGGAGGTGTGAAATTATGAGAAGGGGAATTACCCTTTTATAAGAGAGGTGAGATGCACATTAGGAAAAGCTGGAAATATTAATTTATTATAAAAAGATTTTCCATTTATAATAGAAACAATTTATTTATTTACAGTATAAGGTGGCGATGGGTCAAAATAATCTCAACCAATAGGCTTTATACATTTTTATGGCATCATATTAACCATATCTTTTTGATTTAACCCTTAGATTAGAAGTTTGACTCTTACCATGTCTTCTTGAATTCTTACACTATATGGTCAGTAAAACTACTATAAAATGTCATGGAAACGTCATGTGGTTCATTAATGTAAAATGTAGCATTATCCGGGTCTTTTATTTGAATATATTATTTTTAATACTACTATATAATTGAATAATATAGTATTTTTTTAAAAACTCGTTTATGTGTAATTTGACACTATTTAGTATTTGTTTTTTGTGAAAGTCATAAAAAATTTATTCATGGAAAAAAAATTTAATCATCCCTAATATGTCATATTCCCCAAGAAATTTTGTGTATGGAATAAAAAGATTCATTTTACATTTATTTTAATATATATTATATCAATTATATTAATCATTCATTAAGAAGCTAATTACTACATCATAATTATGTCATAAATAAATTGAATTATTTAATTTTTAAAATTTATAAATAAAATACTATGATATATAAAATGTTTATATATTTTTAATGAATATTTATAGTTGAATTTATCTTTTGTATAACCCTATTTTGCAAAATGGTTTACTTGTTAAAATTTGAATTTAAAGCTTTCAACAATTCTTTAAATAAAATATAATAATATCTTATTCGAATCCATGTGGATTAAAAAGGGTCATAGATTTTTCCTATGGTTGATTTTGGTTGAAATACAGTTATCCGTTAGATATAAAACATGTGTTGGGGTATTTTTATGTTATTATAATATTATTTTTACCTTTAATTACCATATTTACTTTTTACCAAGGAAAATAAAATTCAATAGTTACTATTCATGAAAAATAATTTTCATCCTATTGAACCACATATTATTTACTGATGAAAACTGTGTCTATTGAATTTTTGAAATTCAATTCACAGAAGTAGTAAAATTACATTCTATCCAAATTTGCAAATATTCCTAGAAGGTGGGTAAAAGACGTTAAAATTATGAATTAAATTTGATATATCTAATCTTATTATAAAATGACCCCAATGAATTAAATTGGACTAATATAGGTATTATTTATCTATTTCGACTTTAAAATAAATTTAAATCAAAAATAATTATTTAAATAAAAAGTTGGGTTTAAACAATAACTCCTTGTTTTTTAGAATTCATCACAAAATTGAATGTTTATAGAAAAAATAAAAAGCGTCACCCTAAGCTAATTTGGATATTCAAAATCTAAAAATGATGTCTATTTTCAAAAATAAAATTTACTAAATTTCAAATAGTGGGTATTACTATTCATAACTGATCTTTAAATGGCAGGTTTGATTGGCCGTGGTGTTCTAGAACTCAATGCTTCGTACAACACAAGCTATTGTATTATTAAATGAGAAGCATACCATGGAAGAATGGGGCATTGAATTATTCCCTCCATCAAATAATTTCTTCCTCAAAATTTCTAGAATATTACTACATAAAAATATTCAGTTAGTTCTTCATCATAAGTTCCTCATGTTCCCACATTCCCTCTTGCATTTTATGGTTTCTCCAAAGAACTTTTACTAGATGAGTTGTTCAATTTCTCAACACTTTTTAACTAGTATCAAGATTCCTGATAGTCTCTTCAAAATACGAAATATCAAGTTCCAGTTCTACTTATTCATATGTGAGTACATGCATTGGGTATGAAATGTGTTTTCTCAATAGTGAGACATGGACCACATTATGAAATTTGAAGATACTTGGTAGTATTTTCAAACAGTAATATACAACTCCAATTTGTTATGGAATTTCAAATGAATTGATGTACCTGGGACTTAATTTACCCCTCTTACCGAATTTTATAACAACCTTCCATGGATATACCTTTATGAAAACATGATCTCCTTCTTGGAATTCCAAATCCTTCCTTCAGTTATCGGCATAACTCTTTTTCCTACTTTGAGCTTCATTGATGTGGGTTTGGAAAATCATCACCTTTTCCATTGTTTCCTAAACAAGTTATGGGCCTACAAGTGTTCTATCACCAATATCAACCCAAATTTTTTTTTGTGCGAGATCTCTTCCATATAATACTTCATATGGTTCCATCTGAACACTTGAATTGAAGTTATTGTTATAAGAAAATTCTACTATAGGTAAATACTGATCACACATGTCTTTTAAGTCACGTGAGAAAGATATAAACATGTCTTATAAGGTTTTAATAGTATATTCTGATTGTCAATAAGTTTGAGGGTGGTATGTAGTTATCAAACGAGGAACTGTATCCAGGGCTATCTGCAGACTTTTTAAGAATCTTGATGTAAAACAAGGATCACGATCAGAAACAGTCGATATGGGTAAAACCTAAAATCATACACATCATTAATATATAATATTTCAAATCATTCAAGTGGTAAATCTTATATTATAGGAATAAATTTTTTTGAATTGGTAAGATGATAAAAAATGAACCATATTGCATAATTCCTTCTAGGAGTCTTTGGTATCCCTATGAAAATGTCCATCGTAATATCATCTCATTTCCACTCAGGTATGGGAAGAGGTTTCAAGACTCCTCTAGGATATTTTCTTCGAGCCTTCACCAATTGAAAAACTATACATCATATCAAATAATCATTAATATACATATTTGTGTTGTCCGGCCCAAACTTTTACGTCAAATCTCTATACATCATAGTGATACCGGGATTTATAGAGAAATTGGAACTTTTAAAATCAACCAAAAATACCCTTTTAAGATTAGGTTTGACAGGAACACAAATTCTTTTCCCAAAATTCAAAATTCAGTCTTCATATATGAAGTCAATCAATCTACCCCCATTAATAAATTTAATTTTCTATTAAAACACCTCATCATTTGTCTAATAACTTGTTATCATTTTTAATAAATATGTTTTGGAAACCATTTGAAAAAGTATTGATGTTTCACCTTCCATGATTATTCCCATATCCATATTTACTAGATCAAGGAACATAAGATCCTTTTCAACTCTCGTCTTTTTCAAAACTCCATGATCCTTTCTGCTCGAAGCATCTGCCACCTTATTTTCCTTCCCCAGGTGGTAGTGTATAGTCAAATCATAATCCTTGAGTAGTTTTATCCATCACATTTTTCTCATGTTGAGTTCCTTCTATGAGAAAATATATTTCAAAATCTTGTGATAAGTATAAATCTCATATTTTTTACCACAAAAATAGTGTCTCCATATCTTCAGAGTAAATATTAGAGATTCGAACTCAAGATCATGAGTGGGATAGTTTTTTCATGAATATTTTGCTGTCATGATCAATAGACAATAAATATATCATTTTTTATAAGGACACAACCATGTCCTTTCTTTGTTGCATCACTATAAATAACAAACCCATCATTCCATGATGGTAGAGTCAAGATAGGATAATAGACTACTATTTTATTCAATTCATAAAAATATCCTTCACACTCTTTTTTCTAGAAAAATTTAACCCCTTTACATGTGAGGTTGGTTAATGTGTTATCCAATTAAGAAAAATTCTAAATTAAATGTCGATAGTAAACTAATAAACCAATAAAACTTCGTACCTCATTTATACTCATTAGTTTTCTTTATTCTTGGATTTCCCTTATCTTTGAATGATCAAATAAGATTCAATAATTAGAGAAAATATTTCCAATAAAATAATTTTATAGAATCCAGAATTCCCACCTGAAAACAACCCATATAATTCATTTTATCTAAGAGTTTTTAGAATAGTGTGCAGGTGGTTTTCATGATATTTGTAGCCTTTGGTTTATACCAAGATATCATCAATAACTACGACTAAAAGGAGATCAAGATATTCCTTATAAACTCTATTCATTAGATCCATGAAAATAGAGGGTGCATTAGTCAGTCCAAAAGGCAATACTGTAAACTTGTAATTCCCTTACCTAGTTTAGATTACTATATTTGGAATGAATTCCTTCTTCATTCACAATTGGTGATATCCATATCAATGTTCAATCTTAAAAAAATATTTAGCTCCATGATGTTGATCAAATAAATCATTAATGTAAGGTAGGGGATATATGTTCTTTATTGTTATAGCACTGATCTCCCTTTAGTCAATGACAAAACCTCATAGATCTATATTTCTTCTTAACAAAGAAAAAACATGGGCTCCCCATGGAAAAACAGTTGGGTGAAAAATATCCTTTATTACTCAATTCCTCTAGTTTTTTCATTAGTTCCACTTATTTCACGATGGTTATTCTATAAAGGGTCTCTTATATAGGCCATGAACCAAGAATTAAGTCAATGGAAAACTCAATTTCCCATTCTGGATGATGTCTAGGTAAATCCTCTGAAAATACATCAACATATTCTTGGACAATTGGTATGTCCTCTGTTGAACATTTCATTCCTCACCCATAGTTATTTCACTCCCTTTCTCCCCAATATAGGAATTTATTAGAGCTAGTAGGGATGGTTCTAGATAAGAATCAGATGGTGATGTTTCAACTCTAAAGATAAGGGATTCCTTATCACCATTAAAAATTTAACATACTTCATCTCAAAATAATTTTTTTGTATCATCATTGGAACTCCAATCCATACTGAGAATTATATCAAATTAAATTATGGGTATGAAAATAAGATCAGTAGATAAATCATTTTTATATGCTATAATTGTAATTGATTTAAAAAGCATTATTGTAATGATACTTCCCTTAGGTGTTTTAACTAACAACTCCCTTATTATGTCAAATTGGAAATATCTTATTTTCTTGGAAAACATTGAAGATATGAAATAATGTGATGATCCAAAATAAAATAAAGCATTGGATAATTTTGAGGAAATGATATAAGTACATGCCACCATGCCATTCAGAACTTCAACCTTAGTAGTTGTGATAACATAATATCAGCCTTTCTCCCTAGGTGTTTTCTAAGGTATGTTTCCTTGAATCTTAGGACATTAATTTTTATAATTTCTTATTTCTTTACAATTGTATCATTGAACATTGATAGCCTCTTTCTTCCCCTTGAAATCACAAGCTTGGTGGGAGTTCTCCCCACACTTGTAAAAAACTATCATCCTCTTTAGGCTTGTACCAGGGCGTTTCTTCCTATAATTACTACAAGATGGAAATTAGACTTTCCCTTCTTCCCCTTATGACCTTTTTCCAAAGTTTTCATCGGAACTCTTCTTCTCTTGCATTACAATAATGTCATAAGACATAGAGAATTTCATTTCAATCTTGATAGCATATGTGACTATATCATTGTATGATTTGAAAGATTGTGAGACTAATTCAGAATAAAGAAATGGTTTTATCCCATAAAATAATCAATCAATATTACTTCTTGGGTTATGTATATAATTTTCAACATGCATGGTTAACCTTGTAAAGTTAGCATCATACTTTGTGAAATTCTAATACCCCCTTTTCCTCAGACTCATAAATTGACTTTCCATATCTGCTTGATGTTTAAGAGGAAATTATTTTACTATGAAAATAACATAAACTCCCTCCATTCCATATTTATACTTCTCTATCCTCCTTTGTGTTTTGAATTAATTACCACCATTGATCTGCATCTCGTAAGAGGCGATAAACTGGCATGAAAAATTATTCCCTTTCGCTACTCCATAAATAAGGAAATATTTTTTCTAAGCATCTTGTCCATTTCATAGCTAAAAATGGATTTATAGTCCCATTTAATATTGGTGGTTATTACCTCATGAAGTGGTCTAACATTGATCCGCCTCATTGTAGATCAGGTTTCTCTATACAGGTAAGGTTATTATTCAAAACTTGAGTGAGTTGTCGTGGTATGGTTATAATCACTTCAATACCAGTTTCATCACTTTCTCAAATATAATTATCTTGAATAGAAGGTAAATCCTTACCTGTATTAAATTTGTTGAAATAGTTTCCATTCCTTCCACTAGGCACTATTTCTAAACAATGGCATACACAAGATTTTTTAATGAATCACAATGCATAATTCCAAACATGTAAAATACATAATATAAATTAAACAATTTATGCATATAATTTATAATCATAAAAATGTTCTCTTTATGTATTTATTTACTCATAAACCCATCATAATGTTTTTTTGAGAAAATGTGAATCATTCTAAGAGAATCCTCCTGGAGTTTCAAACTAGGTGTGTAGTAAGTCTCATTGCCTTGTACCAGGATACCCCAGGTCAAGTCTAAAACACCTTTTTAGAGTTTTCACATTTAGATACATATATAATAGAATAATTTCCACTTGTAGTATCCTTATAGGGATGTATTTGTTGGAAACAATCATAATATATATGTAACCAAAAAATTTGGAAGTTCTCCTATACTAATTCTCAAAGTCTATCTTAGGGTAATGTTCTCTAATTAGAGTTTTTCTAAATCTAGTTTCCAAGGATTGTACTAAACATCATATGATACCAACTATTACACCCTGACCAATGTTACCCAAATTTGGTTCTTTATGACATAATGTTTCCATGAACACAAGAGATCATTTCCCGAAAGACCGAAAAGTTTAGTAGCATTGAAAATATTTGATACGTACATAAGTTTTACATTACATTATGTAATGGAAAAAACATCATTTTTTATCCTTTGTACACACTCATATCACTTATATTTTCCCTACATTTCATTCATAATATACTTATTCACATCTTCGGATAAATAAAACATAAGATAGTTGTGAGCTCAGATGATCAGAAAGGATTACAATAAAGTGAAAACTATCATAAATAAGCACAATCATTTAATGCAATGTATAATACTAAAACCAAATCCTTTTAAACTTAAACATCTGTATAATATGGAAAATATAAATCAAATAATGATATTTACATATTCACATGGATATTCTACATGTCGAATAATAACATGTAATATCAATAGTTAATCTCATATTGATGGAATGCATAATGTCGTACCTCATAACCACATAGTCAAGGCCACGTTCCAAGAGTACAAATAAAAATATTGTTAAGGATTTTTTACAAGACACTAGTTTCTCTCATGATACCTACAAATGCATCATGGGGCTATAACGGTCCCCACCCATTACTTACTATCTCCAATTCATTCCTCATATGAGATGGTTGAAGCAGAACATAAACATTCATATTAAAATTAGCATATGAAATGGTAATACTTTAACCATAAACCATGAATGGTATAAAAATTATATATATATAGTCAAACATATCACAAAACCCTCAATAAAATATGTAATAATGTATCATAATAATTTAACTTTAAACAAGCGTAATATCCAACAAAAAATGTTGACAATAGATGAAATCAATCCAATCACTATTTGTGTGAAAGATCTCTCTCTAATTTTCAAATCATTTAAAATTAAAGACAAAATTTAATTTGGAAATATTATGATAGGCTTGTAAGGGAGGATATTATGGTGTTATAATGGTATAAAATAGCCTTACCCTCTATATAAGTTAAAAAAATTTCCTTAATTTGTCAAAATGGTCATAAAGTACGTTGTATGGAAAATGATAGAACGATTACATTAAATTTTGTTATGAAAAGTCAAAAACTGGTATAAATAACTTTAACCCATAGTATAAAAAACAGTAATTTTTTTTGAAATATATTTCAATGAAACACGAATGCGGATGATAAATAGGTCCCAGTAGATACTCATTATAAAAAACCTCGGATAATAAATAGATTATAAAATTAACCCATTACCTTGTACTTTTCCTTAGTATAGGGTACATTAAACTCCATTATAATGGTTAAATCATTGTTATTAAATTTTAAAAGAACCAAATACATAAATTTAATATCTTATATGATCCTATAATATTGCATTGTTAATAATATTTCAGTAGTATCCTTGTTTTAGGTGTTAACTGATTCATTTTTCTTTATATGTTTTGTTACGTAAGTCATGTTAGTTAAGGATAAGATGTATGTATTTTATTTACATCCAAAATGACAATAAGTTATTAAAAATTATTTTTTATCTATCAAATGAAAATAATTCTTGAATAGTTATGATGTAGAATAAAATCTCATCACGTTTTGGAGACGGTAAGACATATCCACACATGAGCTACAATATCATTCTATTGTTGGGGAAATCGTATGTAATTGGATGGTATATTATATATACAGAATCATTAACATGATCTATTTATTATTAAATCAATTATTATTATTATTACACCCATCCAAATAGGGATGTGTTGAATAACAAACTGCACACGGTGTGGAGATGGTAGCACTTACGTACACACGTATGGTGACTTTGCCATTCGTGGGAAGGAAAGAAAAATGAATATGGTTGTAAAATATTTATAATAACGTCTCATTATGTATATGGCACTAGAGATATTATTTTAGTTTTAAAACAACAAAGAAAGAGGAAGCAGGAGAAGAAAAGATATTTGAAAGAGGTGATAAAATAATTACCGCTTGTTCAGGTTCTTCAATATGATTTGAAGAAAAGGGCTCCTTAGGATGGATTATTAATAAAAGGACACTCGGTTTAAGTGAGGGTAGTTCGGAGGATATTGTATCAGGGTTTGGCCACCCAAATGGCTCTGGAGGTGTGAATAATAGAGAAGGGGAAGTACCCTTTTATAAGAGAGGTAAGGGGAAATTTAAGAAAATCTTGAAATATTAATTTATTATAAAATTATTTTCTATTTATAATAGCCCCAAATTGATTAATTTCTAGGATAAGGTGTTGGTGGATCTGAATCCTCTCAAATAATAAGTTTTATACAATCTTAGGTCATTATATTAACCTTATCTTCTATATTTAACCCGTGGTTTTAAAGTTTAACTCTTACAATGTCTTCTTGTATTCTTACACTATATGGTTAATAAATTTAAAACAAAAAATTCAAGAGAATAGAAAGTGGTTCATTAATGACATATGTGACATTATCTATGTATTTTGGATGAATATTTGATTTTTAGGACTATTATATAATTTAATAAAATATTATTTTATTAAAACCAATTTATGTAAATTTTGACACTATTTAGTATTTGTTTTTTTGAAAGTCATAACAACTTTATTTTTTTGAAAAAAATACATTGAATCAACACTATCATTCCATATTAACCTAGAATATTCATATATGGAATCATATGTTTCAATTTATAATTATTTTAATATTTATAATATAATTTATTTTAATCTTTCATTAAGTAGGTAATTACTTCATTATCATTGTGTCATAAAGGAATTTAGTTATTTAGTGTCTAAAAATTATAAATAAAATACTATGATGTATAAAATATTTTTATAATTCTAATGAATATTTATAGTAAAATGTATCTTATATATAACCCTCTATTAAAAAACGGTGTATTTATTAATATTTGAATTAATACCTTTTTACTTTTCTTTAAATAAAATATAATAAATATCTTAATCTAATCCTGGTGAATAAAAAAGGATCATATTTTATTCCTAAGGATTATTTTGGTCGAAATAAACATATCCAATATAATTAGGACATGTTTTGGGGTAATGTTTTATTATGATAATATTATTTTTACCTTTAATTACCCTATATAATTTTAACTCTGGTAAATAAACTTCTAAAGATACAATTCACCAAAAAAATATTTTCATCCTATTGAACCAAATTTTTATTAATAATGAAAACCATGTATGTTGTATTTTTTTAATTCAATTCGCAAAAGTGGTAAAATTATGTTTTATGACAATTTGCCAATTTTCCTAGAAAGTGGTTAAAAGACGTTAAAAAGTTCAATAAAATTTTATAAATATAATCTTATTATAAAATTACTAGAATGAATTAAATATGACTAATATTGACATTATGTATCTATTTTTACATTAAAATATATCTAAATTAAAAATATTTTTTAAATAAAAAGTCGGTTTAAACAATAACGCAGTGTTTTTCACTATTCGTCCAAAAATTGAATGTTTTCAGAAAAATACAAAAAAATCACCCTAATCTAATTATGATATTCTGAAACCAAAAATAAAGTCCATTTTGAATAATAAATTTATAAAATTTCAAAAATTGGATATTACTATTTATAACTACTTTTTAATCCACTAGTTTGATTAGTCATGGTGTGGTAGAAATCGATGCTACGTTGAATGAAAGAAATTGTTTTATTCAAAGAGAAAAACACTTTAGAATATTGGCGAGTTACATTCTTGCCTCCAAAAAATTTCTTTCTAGAAATTTCTAAAATATTACTAAAAAAAATATTCGGGTGGTTCTTCATTGTAAGTTTCTCAGTTTCCCACATTGCCTCTTTTATCTTATGGTTCCTCCAAAGAACATTTACCATACGAGTCATCCGGTTTCCCAACACATGTTATCTAGTATCAAGAATCTTGATAGGATCTTCACAATAATATTGATCTAGTTCTAGTTCTATTTCTTCATAGGTGAGTAAATGCATTGGGTTTGAAATATGTTGTATCAGTAGTGATACATGGAACACATCATGAACTTTGGAGATACTTGATATCATTTTCAAACAGTAAGATATAACTCCAATTCGTTCTTGAATTTAAAAGGTCTGATCTACCTGGGACATAATTTACCCTTGTTACTGAATTTTATAACACTCTTACATGGAGATACCTTCAAGAAAACATGATATCATACTTGAAATTCCAAAACATTCCTTCGGTTATCAGCAAAACTCTTCATCCTAATTGGAGAAGCTTTGAGGTGGGTTTGGATAATCTTCAACTTTTCCATTATTTCCACAACATGTTCTAGGACTATGATTTTTCTTTCACCAACATAATCCTAATAAGTTAGTGTGTGACATCTATTTGTATATAACACTTCATATGGTGCAATCTGAATTCTTGAGTGGAATCTATTTTTATATGAAAATTCTACCATAGGTAAATACTGATCCCACATACCTTGAATGTCAAGTGAGAAATATCTAAACATGTCATCAATGGTTTGAATAGTCAGTTTTGATTTTCCATCAGTTTGGGGGTGGTCAGTATTGGTCAAAAGAATTTCAGTATCTAGGGCATTCTGAAGACCTTTTCCAGAATCTTGATGTAAAACCTGGATCAAGAATAGAAAGAATCAATAGGGGCACATCATTAAGATTTACAACTTTATTAATATATAGTATTTCTAATTGTTTAACTGGTAAATCTTCTATTATAGTAAGAAAATTTGCTGACTTGGTAAGATGATCAACAATGAAACATATTTCATAATTCCTTCTAGTAGTATTTGATAGTCCCATGAAAAACTCCATCATAATATCATCCTATTTACACTTAGGTATGGGAAGTAGTTGAATGAAACCTCTAGGATGTTTTCTAAAAACCATTAGTTGCTAAAAACCATACATCTTGACACATAATCAGCAATCTCCTTTTTCAGGTTTTCCCACGAACAATGTTCCTTGAAATCTATATACATATTAGTGCTACTAGGGTGTATAAAGAAATTGGATCTATAATGATCATCCAATAATTCCCTTTTTTTGTTGAGGTAATCCAGGAACACAAAGTCTCTTCCCAAATTTCAAAATTCCATCTTCATATAAAAAGTCAATAAATCTACAATAATTCCCAGCTTTAATTTTCTTTTGAAACACCTCATCATCAGTCTAAGAAAATTTTATCCTTTTAAATAAATATGGTTTGAATTCTATTTGAAAAAGTATTGAGGATTCACCTTCAATGATTATTCCTATATCCATCATTACTAGATCCATAAACATAGTATGACTTTCAAATATCATCTTGGTTAGAACTCTAGGACCCTTTCTTCTCAAAGCATCCGCCACCTTATTTTCCTTCCCCAGTTGGTAGTATAGATTGAAATCATAATCCTTGAGGAGTTTGACACATCGGCTTTTTCTCATGTTGAGTTCTTTATATGAGAAAATATACTTCAAACTCTCATGATTATTATATATATCACATTTCTACTATAATGATAGTGTATTTATATCTTCACAACATAGATTACAGATACTAACTCACAATTATTTCATTAAGAGTTTTCAGAATTGTGTACAAGTGATTTTCATGATTTTCAGAGCTTTTATATTATAGAAATATATCATAAATAAATACCACTATAAATTCATCAATATATTCATTGAAAACCTTATTCATTAGGTCCATGAAAGTATAGGGATAATTAGTCAGACTAAAAGGCATTACTGTAAACTCATAATTCCCATACCTGGTTGGAAATGATGTCCTTGTAATGTATTCATTCTACAAACACAACTGATGATATCTAGATAGGAGTCTAATAATATAATAATATTGAGCTCTACGAAGTTTATCAAATAAATAATCAATGTGTGTTATGGGATACTAGTTATTTATTTTTATAGAATTGATCTCCTTGTAGTCAATGCACAACCTCTTATCTCCATATTTCTTACTAACAAAAAGAACATGCGCTCCCCAAGGAGAAACACTATGGATAATAAATATATTATTTCTTAATTTTTAAAGTTTTTTCAATAGTTAAACTAATTCTACAGTGGGAATTCAATAAGGGGTATTTGATATGGGCCCTGAATTAGGAATTAAGTCAATAGAAAAATCAATTTCCCATTCTAGAAGATTTTCAGTTAAATCCTCTAGAAAGACATCCACATACTCTTTCATAATAGGTGCATCCTCTATTTGAACATTCCTTTCCTATCCCACAGTTATTTTTCTCCCTTCCTCCCCAATAATTTAATTTGGAAGAGCTATTGGGGGTAAATCAAGATGATAATCAGATGGTGATGTTTATGATCTAAAGATAATGGATTCCTTATCGTCATAAAAAATTGTAATCTCCTAATTCTTACAATATATTTTTGCATCATGGTCCAAAATACAATCCACTATGAGGATTATATCAAATTTAATCATGGGAATGAAAATAATATTAGCTGATAAAACACATTTTATATCCCATAATGGTAACAGATTGACAAAACCTTATTCCAATGATACTTTTCTTTGATGTTTTGACTGAAAAATCCCTTTTTATGCCAAATTGGATATATCTTATTTTCTAGGAAACTATAAATATAATAAAGAATGTGATGATATAGAATCAAATAAATCATTGGATAATTTTAAGGAAATGTTTAAAGTACCTTCCAACACATCACTCAGAACTTCAACCTCAGTAGTTGTGATCATATAAGCTTGGTCGTACTCCATTGTCTATTTCTGAGGTAAATTTCCTTGAATCGTATGACATCTATTTGTATAATTACCTATTTCTTTACAATTGCAGCATTAAACATTGAAATCTACTTTATTCCCCTTGAAATCACTTGATTGGTGGACTTTTCTCCACACTTATAATAAACTCCAATCCCCTTTAGGCATATAGCAGGGTGTTTCTTCCCACAATTACAACAGGAGGGAAATTCAACTTTTCCCTTCTTCCCCTTACATCCATTTCCTAAGTTTTCAACATATTTATTCTTCTCCAGCTTCAATTTAATGTCATATGACATAGAGAATTCCTTTTCCTTCTTGATCGCACATGAGGCTATATCTTCGTATGATTAGAATGATTGTGATTCTAATTCTCGATGGAGATATAGTATTAACCCATTATGAATCGTTAAATATTACTTTTTGGGTTATGTTTATAATCTTCAGCATGCCTGGAAACCCTTGTCATGTTAGCATGATACATTGCCACATTCTCATCCCCCTTTTTCCTTAGACTCATAAATTTTCATTCCATATCACCTTAATGTTCACGAGGAAAGTATTCTTCTAATAAAATATCACTAAACTCCATCCATCCCATATTTTATACTTCATCTTCCTACTTTTGGTTTTGAATTAATGCCCATCATTTATCGGTATCTCCTGAGAGGCGATAAACATTCATGACAAATTTTCCCCTTTCTCTACTCCTCATAGCATGAAATATTTTCTCTATGAACTTATCCATTACCCAGTTACAAATGGATTTATAGTTCCATTGAATGTTGGTGGTTGTTGCCTCATAAAGTGGTCTAACATTGATCCTCTTCATTTTCGATCAGCATGCACCATATGGTTAATAGCCTACCTTCAGTGGATAGAATGGACTGATGTCAAGGAAAAGGTCCTCACAACCCTCACAGGGAGAAGTGTAAAAAAGGCATTAAAGATACATGGAAATGTATTGTGGTTCAGGGAAAAAATCCAATGGGATGCAAGGAATACTCTTACGTTCCAAAACCTAGGGAAACATGATCAACCAAGAAGGTAAGGAACAAAGAAAGCTCAATCCTACAGACTGGAGAAAGTGGAGGAGCAACTAGATTCAATAAATACAGAGATGGAAATGATGAGGAGTTTTTGAAACTAATTCTGCACTCCAAGGATTTTATGATTGAGAAAGACATATGAACCGATGTCTCTAAAGAGGAACTCAAGAGTATTTATGATTGAAGGTTTCAAGTGGATGAAAAAAGGAGCAAGAAGTGTGTATAGATATGAAAGATAGAATCATGTCATGAGGCTTCAATCAGAGTAAAATCAACTAAGAGGAATTTATTCGTACAATGTAATGGTTGATCCCTCATCATGAAGATATTATCAGAGAAGACCCAGTTATCTAGGTTAGTTCGCTTCACATGGAGCTTTATAGAATAGCTAGGTTAAGAAATATTAGTCATGTGTTTAATTAGTTTGTCAGCTCTTTCAGCACAAAGTGGTGGATTTTTGTAAACTATGGGTTCTTATTTTTCCAAAAACGGTTTTAATAAAAATTTAAATTTGGAAGGTGGTTATTATTCATAACTTGAGTGAGTTGTACTAGTATGTTTTTAAATATATTCTATATCAGTTTCCCCACCATCTCCACAATAATTATCTTGAATTTTATGGAAATCGTTTTATAGATTACATGCATTGATACGATTTACATTCCTTCCACTAGGAACCATTTCTAAACAATGGCATACACTAGATTAGTTCATGAATCGTAATACATAATTCCACACTTGTAAAATACTTAACAAAAATGGAACAATTTATGCATATAATCTATAATAAAAAATATGTTTTCTTTGAGGAATTATTTACTCATAAATCCTTCATAATGGTCTGTATAGAAAATGTGAATTATCCTAATCATATCCCATAAGAGTGTCAAACTAGGTGCATATTAAGGCCCACTTTCGTGTACTAGGATAACCCAGGTCGAGCCCGAGACTCCTTGTTGAAGTGTTCACTCCAAGTTACATCTATGCTAGAACCATATCCACTAGTAGTATCCACCGAAGGATGTATTTCTTAGAAAATTCACATAGTATCTACGTTACTAAAAACATTGGATGTTCTTTTATACCAATCCTAAAAGTCTATCTTAGGGTAATGTTCTCTAATCAGAGTTTTTTTATATCTAGTTTCCAAGGATTTGTACTAATCATAATTTGATACCAACTATAACTCCACAACCAAAGATACCTATAGTTAGTGCATTATTACATAACATTGGCATGATAATAAGAGATCATGTCTCTAAATACTAATCAGTTTAGTATTTTGGAAGTATTAAGAATGTACATAAGTTTAACATTACTTTCTGAAATGAAATAAAAAAACATTGTGTCTCCTTTGAACACACTCGTATCCCATATATCATCCCTTCATGTCATTCATAATATACATTTCGCATCTTTGGATAAATAAAACATACAAAAACCGTGAGATGAGATTATCAGTAAGGATAATAATATAGTAGAAACAATCATAAAAAACTATAAACATTTAATTCAATGTATAAGACTAAAACACAATCCTTTTATCCGTATAATTAAGCATAATATGAAAAAGATAGATAAAATAATTCCATTTACTTATTCACATGGATATTCTACTTATTGAATAATCACATGTAATATCAATAGCTAATCTCACGATGATAGAATGCATAATGCCAGACATCATAACCACATAGTCAAGGCCTCGTGATAAGACTACAAATATAAATATTGTCAAGGCCTTGTTCCAATACACTAGTTTGTCTCATGAGACCTACCAATTCATCTAGGGGCTATAGTGGTTCTCACTCATCACTTACTATATCTAATGTATTCCTCATGTGAAAAGATTGAAACATAACATAAAAATTCATATTAGAACTAGAATATGAAAGGTTAATAATTTAACCATAAACCATGAATTTTATAAAAATAGAACATACATAGTCAAACATATCACAATACCTTCAATACAATATGGAGAATGTATCACAAAAAATTAAGATCAAACAAGTATAAAATTCAAAAAAGGATGTTGGCATATATGAAATCAATCCAAAAACTATATCATTGAAATATCCCTTTCTACTTTGAAGTTATTTTAAATAAAAGAAAACATTTATTTTGAAAATATTCATATAAGACTGTAAGGTAATATTTGAAGGTGTTATAATGACATAAAATAGCCTCACCCACCATAAAAGTTAAAATACCATTCCTTCCTTAATTTTTCGAAAAGGTTATAAAGTTCCCTATTTGGAAAGCGATAGAAAGATTACTTTCAAAAAAAATTATAAAATTTCAAAAAACGGTATAAATTACTTTAACCCATAGTCTTGAAAATAGTATAAATGTTTTTAAATATATTTTTATGGATCAAAGATGTGGATGATAAAGTGGTCATAGTAGATACTCACGTATATACAACGTCAGACAATAAAAAGACTGTAAAATTAACCATTACCTTTAATTTTTCTTAGTAGAGGGTAATATTAACTCTAGTGTAATGGTTAAATAATTTTTATTAAATTATAGAATAACCACATACATAAATATGATATCATATATGACCATTTAATATTTCTTTGTAAATAATTTTTTGGTAGTATTATTCTTTCAGGTGTTAACTGATTCGTTTTACATTATATGTTTTGTTATGTAAGTAATGATAGTTATGGATAGGTCATATTTCATATATCTTCAATTATATTATGTTATTAAACATTATTTTTTAATCATCAAATAAAAATTAATAATTAATGGTTACAAATGGGAATGAAATCTTGTCCCATCATGGAGACGGTAAGCCGTATGTACACATGTATGGTGAGTTTGTCAATCGTGGGATGGATTGAATAATGAATATGGTTATACCATATTTATAATGACATATCATTTTTTAGATGTTACTAGAGATATTATTTTATAATGGAAACAACAAAGAAAGAGGAAGTAGAAGAAAAATAGAAATTTCAAAGAAGTGATAAAATAATTATCTCTTCTTCGGGTTCATTCTTTTAATTTTAAAAAAATGGCTATTTAGGTTGGATTTAAGATTTTTGGATCAATATATATATGAATATGTATATTATATGGAACAATAAAAGGGGGGGGGTGAATTGTAGGTTTAAAAACGTTCTGTTTAAACACCTAAGAAATTAGTTTAAATGATCTTAAACTAATACAATTCACAACAAATACAATTTACCACAGTTGTCTTGGATATAAAGGTATGATGCGATGTAATACTATAAGAAATTTAAATCAATTATATTTAAATAATTACAATAATCAGAGTAATACAATAGTGAAAGATTCTACCAGAAATCATATAGAATCTATCCATACAATATTTAAAAGTATAATTGAAATTGAAACAATTACAAATGAATATGATATAAAAAACAGAAACAAAAAAATTCCATTACTAATACAAGAAGCAATAAAAATATAAAAGTATTACAATTATTTTATCCCAAAGAGAAGGGTATCCTTTATTCCCAGGATAAGAGGTCTGTCTTACCACCACCTTGGTAAGCCCTCGATACGATGATCAGTATGTCTGTCTTGCTATCCCCGTAAGCACTCAATTTTGTTGGTAATCAGAATATATGTCTTTCAAAAACATGAAATTTCTTGATACAAAGATCAGTAGCATGGTCTATTTATCCTCAGTATCCCTCGATCGTTATCACCTGATCAGTTACAGAAAGCAAAACGAAGCACTTATTGAAATACAAAAACTAAGAACGAGTCATTCACATTTTGTAATTTCAAGGCATTTTCACGAAGCAAGGGAGAAGTCACAATGTCTCTCTCTAGAAATTTATATAAGCAATGAATGATCAAAGTATCTCAGTTGTTTTTTTCAGCTTCTAATTACCTCATATTTATAGGCCTCAGGTTCCAACGATCATATTTCCTCAAAAAAATCGGGAAGACTTTGAAACCTAGAATTATAACGGTCATATTGAAACAAAAAACACGAAGTCATTTTGATTATTTTATAACTAACTCAATAAAATTGTTTTGGTTAAAACGAAAGATATATGAAAATGATAATCTTGAGTATGATTGATATAAAACATGTGTTTTGATAAAGGATAAAAACAAGCATGTGATTAAAGTAAAATATGAGTACTATTAGTACTACTTAGTATAATGTATTGATATGATGAAAAGTGAGTATGATGCACAATATTCAGTACGATTGATCGAGTCAGTATGGTTGACAGGGTCATTATTATTTAGTTAGTACAATAAATATAGTCAGTACGATAAACATAGTAAGTACGATAAACATAGTCAGTAGGATAAACATAGTCAGTACGATAAACGTTGTCACTATGATAAACATAGTCAGTACTATAAACATAGTCAGTACGATAAGCATAGTCATCATCATAAACATAGTCATTACAACAAGCATAGTTAGTACGATAAACATAGCTTGTACGATAAGCATTGTCAGTACGATAAACATAAATGAATAGATTTGGGATTTCTAAAACAAGACATAAAAGTCAAAAGTGGAATTTTGAATCAACAATGATCAATGTAAGGCCTATATTTTGAATTTAGGGTAGTTGAGTGGATATTTGAGTAGGGGTTGTCTGATCCAAACGGATTTGGATGTGTGAATTTAAGAGAAGGGGAAGTACCACTTTATAAGATAGGTGAGGTGCACTTTAGGAAAAACTTGAAATATTAATTTATTATAAACATATTTTCAGTTTATAATTGACCAAAATTTATCCATTTAGAGGATAAGGTCAGGAGGGGTCAAAATCCACTCAACCAATAGATTTAATAAAAGTTTATGCCATCATATTAACGTTATAATTTGGATTTAACCCTTAGTTTAAAATTTTAACTCTTACCATGTCTTCTAGTATTCTTACACTATATGGTTAATAAACTTACTATAAAATTCCAGTAGATCCTCAAGTGGTTCATTAAAAACAGATGTAACATTATCTGAATCGTTTGAATAAATCTATAGTTTTAAGAAAATTATATAATTTAATAAAATAGTATCTGTATTAAAAACTAATTTATGTCAATTTTGTCACTATTTAGTATTTGGTTTTTTTAATGTCATAACAACTTGATTACAACAAACTAAATACATTGAATCAACCCAAACATATAATATTACCCTAGAAAATTCATGGATGGCATCAAAAGTGTCAATTTACATTTATTTTCATATCTATAATATAAATTATTTTAATCCTTAATTAAGAAGGTAATTAATGCATCATCATTATGTCATACATAAATTTAATTATATGATGTCTAAAAATTATAAATAAAATGAAATTATGTATAAAATATTTTTAGATTTATAATGATTATTTATAGTCGAAATTATCTTTTGTATAACCCTATATTAAAAATGGCTTATTTATGAAATGTTGAATTTAAAACTTTTAACTCCTCTTCAAATAAAATATAATAAATGTCATAATATAATTCAAGTGAATAAAAAATGATAATATTTTTGTCCTAAGGATTATTTTGGTCGAAATAAGCTTATCAAATAGAATAAAGACATGTGTTAGGGTAATTTTATATTATTATAATAATATTTTTATCATTAATTACACTATTTACTTTTAAATATGGTAAATAAAATTAAAAAGTTAGTATTCACCAAAAAAATTTCATCCAATTGAACCAAATTTTACTTACTAATGAAAACTGTGTCAGTCATATTTTTTTAATTCAATTCAGATAAGTAGTAACAATATGTTTTTTACAAATTTTCAAATATGTCTAGAAGGTGGGGAAAAGATGTTCAAAAGTTTAATAAAATTTTATATATCTAATCTTATTATAAGATGACTTAAATGAATTTAATTGGAATAAGTTGGGTATTTTTTATATATTTAGACTTTAAAATATATTTAAATAAAAAATAGTGATTTCAATAAAAATATTGTTTTAAATAATAACACAACATTTTTCACTCTTCATCAAAAAATTGTATGTTTTCAGAAAAATACCACAAATTTACCCTAAGATAAATTTTATATTCTGAATGAATAAATGAAGTCCATTTTGAAAAATAAAATTTATATAATTTCAAACTTTTTTTTATTATTATTCATAATTTCTTTTTAAATAGAAAGTTTTATTGGTCGTGGTGTTCTAGAACATGATGCTTGGTACAATGAAAGGTATTGTATTGTTCCTAGGGAAGCATACCGTGGATGTTTTGGGCATTACAAAATTACCATAAATATTCACTGGCACTAAATTAGAATACTTTTTATCTTTTTTTCTATACCATTGTAAAAATATGGCCATCATTGAAATGATAACCCACTCATTAATACTACTTAAAATTAACTTCATTTTATTCATCACACATATAATAAACACTATGGATGTTTTACTTTAATCCATCAAAAAACATATAATTCTTTAACATTTACTTTTATTTTCAGAATCTTTTAAATGAAGTAATTCATCTTAAGAGATACACTATTAGTAAAATAACATGTACCCCTTGAACTTTTCAAAAATAATTAATTACATCAATTAACCCATCTTGTGAGATAATCAACCAATTTATACTATGAAAGGATGCTTATTTTATAAATCCATTATCATGACATCAATAATAAATTACCCTCACATTCCATTATTTTTAATATAATAAATTTCTAATTCTTTGATCCCATTCATCTATGTTTTTATATGATTTTTAAAATCCTTCATACGACGATTTAACTTGTCACATGATCAATAAAGTTCATTCAATTGTTGAATATCATCATTCAATATTACTTATGAAGATTCATCTCACTTTGAAACTATTTTTTAAGAGTGGATCATCTCCCCTTCAACATAAAACCTCTATATCTTCCACAATTACTACTATTTGTCCCATTGTCAGTAAAAGTTTTTACTGTGTTCCCTAAATGTCCAAAAAAACCCATAATGTCTAGGAAAATGATATTTTCTTATAAATAATACTCTTTATCATCTTGAAAATGTTTCTTTTTTCTAACAAGTCTAGACATAATTCTTGAATCAATTTATCAACTAATAATTTATAGATGTTTAAAACAATTATGGTTATTAGGTATATTCTTTTGCTAAAATTATTTTTTATCTTCCTCATGATTTATAATTGAAATTATAATTTTTTATATATTTTGAAATATTTGATATACCATTAATATTAAATGTAATAATTCTTAATGTTGTTACATCACTTGTTCCAAAAAATATTAACAAGGTTATCAAATTATATATATATTGGAGAAATTAGTAGAAATTATTTTTAGGTATTCATCATTTTAATTATAAATGAATTTTTCCACCGCGAATAATATATGTTTTCCATCCTCGTATATTAAATAACTATTTATTTTTTTAAAAAATTATCAATAAATTTTAATATCTTCTTGTTGATGGAATGAGATTTTATTATTCTTGTTTGTCATATTTGGATTTCTTATTACTCTTCAATGGCCTATATTACATTTCATTTTGTATATGGGATTTAAGAATGTCTTGATGGATCATTTTAATAGTGGTAATAATTTTCATATTGAAATGATTGAATGTATTTAATGTTTAATTTCTTATATAAAGATTTAATTTATAAAGGCCCTACAGATTAATTTATCATAAGATGTCCCCGCCGATACCCCATGAATCACAGAAAAGAATGTGTATTTTCCATAATCTCACCTTCAACAGGACATGAGTCACTAACTAGTGTTAATGGTGTAATTATAAAAAATGGTAGGTATTACCCCGTTTAGAGAACATACTGATGTACAAATTTCAACATCATCTGCTTAATATCACAAATTTTTATTATTATAATTTTATTCTTTAGAATCATCAACCATATCTTTTTTGTTAATTTTACTATTCTGAATAGTAGTCATCCCATGAATGATTAATTATTTAATTAATTTTTTTTATTAATTTTATCTACTATTTTCAAGTTAATGCCCTTATCATTTTTATAAAATACTTGTTTAGTTTTCTTTCAAAAATATTTTTTGAAGTAGTATTTTTATAGTTTGTTTAGTCTAAAAGATTTATTTCCACCATTCAATTCTTTTTACACCGAAAATTCCACATAAATATTATCCCTCAATACCTTTTCACACCTAAAGTGTTGGAATTTTTACATTCCTTCATGTTACCACCAATTAATTTATAGGGAGAGAAAGGACATTTCTGATTCTAAATCACATAGGTAATCATAATGTATTCACATAAAAATAATTGTCTATTGAATTAATTTATTCATTTATATTTATGTTTAATTTGATTATTTTAAATATTAATCACATAACATTTGCATTCATATATAGGTGGATTATTTTATTCTAGTTGGGGTGGATGTTTTGAAGATACTCATGCTCGTGAGAGATTGGACTTTAAGACAATAACTGCGATAATTAAAATAAAGAAATGGGTCCAGAATGTATAAAACCAGCTGGATAAGGTGAATTCCTACTACTTATTTAATTATTTTTTCACAATTTTATCTTCAAACTATATGAAAATTTCTTTGACATTTTTATCAAATAATAATTTTTTTCTACATATATCTTTTGTGAATTCATATTTTTCTTTCAAATATATAAAAAAATCTATAAAATAGATTACAAGTTTCTTTCTACCAATGTTACCTCACATTCCATTGAATTTATTTTTGGAATCACATAAAAATATATTCATCCAATTTTCTTAGATAGAAAATTATTTTTGGCTAACAACATAGACTAAATATGTGATATTGGTAGTTCAACCGAGAAATATAATGGAAAGTGTGGTCATATTATCAGTTGAGATTATTTTTAGACATTGGGACATGTACGTATCATCATAACTTCCATTCGACATAAGTTCTGACTGGTATGACTCCAAATGATTATTTTTATTAAAAATTGTCATTAATTCTAGTAAAATGGGAAATAGAAATACTCATGATTCAGGATACACATTTAGATTGTTCTGACAATTTTGGACAATAATCAATAAGTCATTACTAACATCTCAGAATTTTCCGTACCTAGATATGATACATGATGTTCCTGACACTGAATTAAATATTCCAGGAGTTGTTTAAAATTTTAATTTTAATTCAAATAATTTCACACCCTAAAAAGCAATGAAACACAGTAATATTATAAAAATAATTTAGTAAAATGATTAATAAGTAATTTTTGATGTGTAAGAATCAGTCTCACATCAAACCGAATAATGATGTGATCGGTTTGACTCAAAATGTGTGTTTATATTTTAAAATGACAGTTTATTAAAAAATAAAAGTTACATACTCAAAACCAAGAAAAAATATTCTTATTTTTTTGATACTTTGGGACAATAATATATATGTCATTTGGGAGGTGTACGAATAAAACTCACCTCAAAATGATAAACTGTGTGATTTGTATGAATCTATGTGCATATTTTAATTTAGAGATGACATAAATTCTATTAAATAAGACATTTTACATACTCAAAATCAGGAAAATGTATATGAATTTTTCTAAAAAATTAGGAAAAATATTTATTATTATTTTTTAATTGAAGCATTTATCTACACCTAAATACGATATAAAATGTGCCTTGTTTGACTCAAAGTTTCAATTTTCAGTTTAAAATTTGGATTTTAGATTAAAAATTTTCATTCACTAAAAAGAAATAAATCATGATCAGTTTCGCTATATAAATTAGAAAAACTATTCATAATTCATTTTTCACATTTAGGATTCAGTTTCATGTCAAACCGGTATACAATGTGACTAGTATGACTCAAAGTGTGTGTTTTAAGTTTAAAATGGAATTTTAGTAAAAAAGAATAGTGTTGTACTCAAAGCTGGTAAAATACTTTGGGATAATTTTTATATTTTATAAATATTATCATGTTCTCATTTTATATGTGTAGGAATAAGACACACCTCAATTTGATGCCTAGTGTTATCGATATGACTCCAAGGGTGTCCTTTCATTTACGGTTGACATTAATTTTAGTACAGAAGACAACTAATATACTCAAAAATAATAATACCATTAATATTTTTTTTGTATGGTGGGATAAGATCCATATTTCATTTTTGATGTGTAGGAATTACCCTCCCCTTAATCTGATACACAATGTGTCCGGTATGACTCAAAGTGTCTGTTATCATTTTAAAATTCACATTTTAGTTTTTCAATCTTCACTCACAAAAAACTAAGAAAATATGCTCATGTTATCATTATAATTTAGAAAAATGATTGATAAGTAATTTTTTATTTGTATGAATTAGTTTCATTTTAAACTGACTAATTATGTCACTGATATGACTCAGAGTGTGTGTTTACAATTTAAAAATGAAATTTTAGTAAGAAAAATGTGACATACCTAAATCTTAGGAAACACATTCAGATTATATTGATACTTTTTTAAAATAATATATATGTAATTATTGGATTTTAAGAATTAGGCACACCTCAATATGAAGCACAATGTGACATGTATGGCGGAAAGTGTTTCTTTTTATTTAAAGTTGAGATTAATTTTAGTAAAAAAGAAAACTGACATGCTCAAAACTAAGAAACATATTCACATTTTTTTGATAATTTAATAAAGTGATACATATGTCATCTTTATGTATTTTAATTATCCAAACTGCAATCTGATACATGATGTTCCCGTTATGATGAAATGTGTCTGTTATTAACTTAAAATTGAGATATTAGATTAAAAAGTGTCACTCACTGAAAACCGAGAAAACATTCTTGAATATTATTGAAAATTTAGGAAAATTATTTGTAAGTTATATTTGACATGTAGGAATCTGTGACATTTTAATCCAACAGAAAATATGACCAGAATGACTTGAAGTGCATGTTTCTAGTTTAAAATGATATTTTAGTAAAAAATACAGGTGAAGTACTGAAGACCAAGAAAACACATTAATATTATTTTTATAGCTTTGTAATATTATACATAATTCATTTATGAAATTTTGGAATAAGACACACCTTAATCCGATGCACCTTGTTGCCGGTGTGACTCTAGGTGGATCTTTTTATTTAATGATAACATTAATTTTATTTAAAAATACAACTAACATAATCAAAAATAAGAAAATACATTAATATTGTTTTTGGTAATTTAGGAAAATTATCTATAATTAATATTTGATGTGTAAGAATTAGACACACCTCAATTTGATACAAAATGTGCCTATTATGACTCAAAGTGTTTCTTATTATTTTAAAATTGAGTTTTTATTTTAAAATGTGTCAGTCACCGAAAGCCTTGCAAACATGCTTCAATTTTGATGAAAATTTAAGAAAACAATTAATAAGTCATTTTTGACATTTAGTAATGAGTCACATGTAAAATATACACATTACACACCCAGTAATACCCAATGTGCGTGTTTCTATTTTAAAATAAAATATTATTAAAAAAGACTAGTGACGTACTCAAAAACTGAGCAAACACATTCAGATTGCTTTGATAATTTAGAAAGGTGATCAGTAAGTTATTTTGGACATGTATGAATCAATTGTACCTCAATTGGATGCACATGGTGACTGGTATGACTCCAAGTGAATCTTTTCAACACATAATTGTTATTTTAGATTAAAATGGACATCACATCGCTAAAACCAAGAAAACGAGCCTAGATTTCTTTTCTCAACATTTTATCTATTATTACTTAATTTATGTCCTTATCATTTTCATCTTATACATATTTAAAAAAAATTAGAGATATAATTCTTTAAAAATAAAAGTAAATGGTGTGACGTGTAAGAATCAACAACAACTCTATGTGATACACAATGTTCCTTGTATTACTCAATGTTTAGTTTAAAATTAAAACATTTTTTAATTAATTTATTTATATTATTAATAACATGAGAATTGTATTCTTATAAAGGTGTGTTATTTTATTCGATTAGGTTTTATGATCTAAATATAAAATAACATTTTTTTAAATATTTTTTATAATTTGTGCTTATATTGTTGTATAAACAAATGATTGAAATATTTATAACAAATTGTTTTTCTTGTATTTGTTTTGTAAATTTTATTTTATTTAAATTCTATATCAGCACATTATTCTTCTAATTTCATGGTGCTTTGAGTGATGCGTTATGTGGTTACAACACAATGTGTTGGGGTTATAGTGTGCTATTACGTAACACCACAACTTGACCCCTTATCAGAACTTTTAGAAGCATTGATAAAGTGGTCCTTTGTTAGTACTTTTAAAAGTGTTGATAAATGTTATCCTTTATCAAATCTTCTAAAAGCGCTGAAAAAGGATCCCTTTATTTTCTATTTTTAGTGTTGATAAATGAAAATGGATTTAAATAATTCTCTAGTAATCAACACTTCTCTAGCATTGATAATGTCCTTTAAACACTATTAAAGTACTATTTTGTATTAGCGAATTTATTGATATGTAAATGTTTTTATAGAGTAATCATTTTTAAGCATATGATTCAATCATGAGACACACTTTCCTAATTAAATATTTATTACTTTATATTGTTACTGACTTCCCTGAATATGAAATGTTATTTGGATGGATTATATATGGTTTAGTATCATGTTTTATAGTATTAGTGACAGAAAAGAATTTATTATCTTGAATGGGAGAAAAACTTATTTTTCCACTTCTATAATAGATATCATACTATGGATCATCCTTTCTAAAGGGAAAAATGTTTTTCCGAAAAGGTATAATTGAAAGACATAGAAATATATAAAATTAACTCTAGTATTAAATTAAAATCTAGTGTCTCTTCATTACCTTAAATTATCATGGGCATGACTATGAATCAAATATTTTTTTCGGAAATATCACTGTTTTATTAAAGAAAGTATTTTTTGAGATCTCATATATATGTAAATTTTTTTGACCTGTCACATGTTGCCTATCATGCATATTGGGAGAACTATTTTGAATATATATTTTATAGAGTTTTAGAAACACCTCATTAGACAATAAACATTTGAATGGAACAATTATATTTTACCCAAACTTATAGGCATAAAAAACATGATATTTTTGAAAATGATAGATCATAGAAGTTAAAAAATCAAGAATTAGATTATATACTTTCTATATAAAATAATGTATTATTTTTTCAGTTGAATTTGGATTTGAGTCTACTTTATATTCATGTTTCTAATTTGGATAAATTTTTTAGAAATTTTTATATTACCATATTGAAAATTCATGATTATCAAGTTATATTAGAATTAATTATATTAATTGGATTTAAAGGTTTATTAAATTATTCTATTTGGGATATTCTAATAGAAATAACTTTATTTTTCAATACAGTAATTTAGAGATGAAAGCCTATGATGCAGTTTGTAAACTATAATAAGATATTATATTAATTTTATCTAAACTAGAAAATCAATTTCTCCACTTTCTTTGATTCCATGGAAAATTTGATATTAAAGTTACTATTTGAAGAAAAATGTGCAGGGATCACGTTGGTTTGATGGACATAACTATACGGTATAAACACAAAAAAAATTACGAAAAAGGTATATAACAAAGCATCAGTTTAAGGGTTAATTGTAAAAGCATAATTTTTAAAGGATATTTCAACTTTTATTACCCATTATTTAGATTCTAAATATTCCTCAAAACAATAATGAATGAGCCATAATGAGGGAAATTCAAACAATGCACTAAACATTCAATTATCAGTTTTTTATTATCTTGAACATGGATTTGGTGGAGTTCATGAATGAAAAATTTCTGATAATGGGCATCATAGGGATCATACATATATTCTATGAAATTTTGAAGAAATGGCAATATCTGTATTGTGGGTGATACTCTCACATATTATATAAATTTTTTAAAAGTGAAAATTAATATTATTTTATTTATAGATTATATAGTGATCATATCCAGAAACAATTTCCACAAATTACACCAGCATCCCTTGAAAAAATTCGACATAATAATTTTTCTATTGGTATCAAAACATGGTAATGTATGTTGTTTATTGTTTAATATATGGAATTAATTTATTATTTTTTATATTGAATTTTTTTCAACCTTTTTGTTATCACAACACAGAATTAATTTTGATAATAGATTGTTTGTATTGAGTGAACCACCATCTAAAATGGTTAAATCTTATAATGAATATGTAGTAATGGATTTTTATTTTATGCATGTGAATATATTGAAAAAAATGAATAACTATATTTTAGTAAAAGTATTTCATCATATAGAATGTGAAGTTGACTTTTATGATATGGTGAATTAAATAATTGAATTGTGTTATCAAAGAATGTTTTATGTAATGATGTTTATATGATAATGGTTTGATATTGATAGAGGATTTTTTTTCATCCGACATATGAAATTGTTGACATTAAATATTAAAAAAAATTATATTAAATGAACAATTTTTCTTCTCTATCATGAAAATAAAACGTATTATTCAAATTACGTTACTTTTTATAACTAGTTAATTGATTAGTGGAGAATAATAAAAATGAAATCATGAGAAAACAAGTTTATTCAATGTGAATGTGGTTCTATTGAAGTGAAATAATTGAAAATTATAAAGAGAAATATCCAAATACATATTTTCATTAATGATACAAGAATATAGATGAAGAAACCACATAGATAATTTTTGATGGTGATGATTATGTTGATGATGAAATATATTAATTTGAAGTAAGATGATATGTAGAAGCTGAAAATCTATTGAAATTGATGATATTGATGTAGAAGAAGATGATATTGATATCGTTGTATAATAAGTTGAGGATGAATATAAAGAATGACACAGTTAAATATTGGTTATAGTAATATAACACACACATATATATAATCATCACCATCAAGTATTAGCTGACAACATTCTTTTCATATTTTGGATGGATGAAGAGACTTTTGGTGAGATGTTCTGTATCCTCAAAGAGGTTATATTTCCTAGTGATTTTCATAATAATTCATTGTCTAACTATTAAATTTTATGTTCATCGTACACTCATAGCAGTCATGGTCTTGTGAGTTTGATGATCTATAATCCTAATCTCGATCATGGTCAACAACTTGATTTTGATCCATGCATGGGGAGGTATGATCATTTGCATAATTTCAATAATTTTTTTATCATTAATTCTCATTAATATATTTAAGTAAAAAAATTATTGTTATTTATTATGTTTTACCATTGTTATTGACATATATTTTTAGAAATGGGAGTGATATCCATTGGATTTATTTTTCGAAGAATTGGTGATAATGGATAAAATTTCCATTGACGTTCTAAAATTCATGTTTGATTATTGTATGGTACATAAATATATAATATTTATTTTTTGATTTTTCAAATTTTTAAAATATTATTATTAATTATTTTTTGTGTTTATGTAATATCATAGATGATATTATGAGGATGTCTATTTGGGAGGCCTTAAATCACTTTATATTGATAATTTTCATCAGTTTTTGTACAATCTAAGTAAGTGAGCCATGGAGATAGATAGAGTCGCATATTTTGATCAGTATTACTACATTAATCAACCTCATTAATTCTCCTCCATGGTCTCGGATAGAATGTTCTCATACTTGATGGATGATAGTTTTCATATTTTAACATCATTTGGTTTCAAAAACTATGTGAGGAAGGATGTCACTTATATTGATGGTAATCATACATTCAGTACCCATAGATGACATATAGTAAAGAAATTTATTTAATAATTTATATTACTATAAATGTAAAGTGTTTATTTTATTATTCCTTAGGAAGTTGAGAAGCCCAATATTATAGATTTCAATGTCTATAAGAGGAAGTACTCATTTCATTTATCTATTTTTATTAATCATGGTATCTATAAGAAGATTTCGGATAATATTTTTTTTAGATTCAATATTACCTAAAAATAATATTTTAACTATTTTAATTAAAAATTGATTTTTAATGAGTCATATAAAGATTCAAATTATCACACACAAGATGTAATTAAATATGAGAATGAGGGTTAGGGAATCATTGTAGAATGATTCAATGTCAAATCATTGATGCAGGTTACACGATATACTTTTAAGAAGTTCAAAATGTTTTTATCGGTTCTCGATTGATGTGATGTAGTTATTATGGTATAATAACATTGTCATACCCTAGTTCTAGGGGATCTCATGGAGAGTTATTTTCATTAGTTGTAGAGAATTCGAAGAAGATATGAGGTCAAGATGAGGTTATAGAGACACTATATAGAGAGCATGAAGAGTTTTGTTGACAGTATCATCCACAATAAGAGGAGAAACATCGAGCACATGAGAGGTGGAAGAAACAATAGATTATGGATTATGTGTGACATTTAGTGCATGGTTAGGTAAAGAGTTCCCTCTAAAACCTCCTATAAATGACCCTACCAACCCTTAGTGATTATTTTATTCTTTGACACATATATTATTATAAACATTTGATTGAATGTGATATTTACAGTTTTATATAATACATTTTTTATATTATTGTAATGTTTTTTTATTGTATTCTTTTATTTTATATATTTTCCAATGCTTATATTATTTGTGATAGGATTTTTCTCACATTGGAAATATTTATTTTTGATGATTATCAATCATGTCATAAATGATGTCATATATATAACCGAAAAATGTTTTTTTTTCATGAGTATTCCCCCCATCGAATTATTTTTTTTAATGGCCACTTAAAAAAACTACTTTTGCAAAATGCATTTTAGCTATGAGTCTCTACGATAGGATTCTCTCAAAAGTGAATATTTGTGATGGGTTCCTTTTAAAAATGATTCATCACAAATATTTTATATTCAAGGAGTGCATTATTATTCAATAATTGTTATGGATCAATGAAAAATATGTTAGGTTTAGAAAGAAAATTAAATGTATTCTTGTATGTTATGGATTCTAATCATTATAGATTAATAAATTTTATTTTATTAATAAAAAAATCAATTTTTTACATTATAACTTAATTTTATAATTTGTTATTTCTCATTTATGATCCATTCATTAATAATAATAATCCGAGGTTGTAAATTATTCTCCATTATTTTATTATTGGTGTTCTTTGGAGGAATCATTCCATTATCCATATTGATCAAATGAAAAATGATAATTGGGATGATATATATATATATATATGTTTGATAGAGTTATATAGTTCTATTAATATTTCAAGGATTTCTGGTGATGTATTATAATAGAATATAAGAAAATTTTCATTATTACATATATTGAATCCGTTGAATTAACTGATTACTCAATGAATATATCACTCTAAATTTGCATTATAAAATTGTAAAAAGTTCATGAATTTTTCATTATTTAGTATATTACTAATATTAATTGTTTATTAATAATTCATGGAGTATGTGTTTTAATACCATACATGTAGTCGGTAAAACCTACAAAAGCAATAAATTGTAATAAGAAATGAATGAATAATATTGTGTTATTGTATAATTCTGATACATTTTTAATAGAAGGATATTTATTTAAATGATATGATACTAAAGAGTTAAATGAGATTCAAGAATGGAGAGTTAATTAAGATAAAAAAATGATTAATGAGAATTAAAAACATACATTGAAACATTGAATATTCTCCTGATAACCTTTTTTTGGAATAAAAGTATGAAGACATAATATTTTTACTAGAGAAACCCAAATATGAGAAGGTTTTACTGTGGAGATATATTTCAAGGATATTTTAGTGGGAAATAAAGTCGTTATGTTATTTATATAGTTTATTAGAGGGGTATTTTTATAAAAAAATGAGGTATTGTTGTTTAAATAATATTATTAGGTAAAAGGTGACAATATAATCACATGATTGTTAGGCAAGATAGGTAATGAAATGTTCATTTTAATATATGGATTAAATACTAGACCTAAAAATGAAATTCTTATGTATTTAAATATCAATTTAATTATTAAAATTTCATTCCATGAAGTTTTTCCATTTTTAACAAATTTTTTATAAATTTTTTATTTTTCATAAATATGTCCTCTATCAAAACGCCTAATTTTGATACATTGATAACAAATTTGAAACCCATTTATTAAAAAAATCAAAATATAACTAATAGATTATTATTATTTTTATTAATAATTATCACTTTTTAAACATTGAATAAATTTTATCTCATTTGAAACCAACTAAATATATTTCTATGAACGTCACATTTTTTAATCTATATATATAAACAAAATTTTTGAATTAAATATTTCTTCAAAAAATGTAATATATTTTATCAAAATATTTTATATATTGAAATATTAATGAAGATACTAAAGAAATTAATATTTCTAAGAATATCATTTATATAATATTTGAGTTAATAATGATAAATTATTAATAATTTACATAGAAAACAATTTAAAACCTCTAAATAATATGTATGGTTGAGATAAATAATAGTGGAATATATCAGTTGTGATTCAATAAGAATGGATCATTTTTTGATTACCAAAAGCTTGAACTTCTCCCAAATTTGATTTTATGGAACCAATACTTATTGAAGTTCATTATTGGTTTGGTAGATAGGAAAACCCTATTGATTATATCTCCTTTTTTTGCTCAGGAAAATGATCCCCCCTTTGAGGAATTATACTAAATAAAATCACTTTTTTCATTAGATATTACTTCATCATTTATATAAACGTTTGATAAAATTAATTCACCTATTTATACTAACATTTCCAATGTCTATTTTATCTTGGTTAAATATAAATATCATTTATATAACATTTATAATAATCTAATTTATCTCATTCCACACTCTTATATCTACTCTATATATAATCCTAGAAACCAAGTTGGATCAATAACCATATATTCACAGTAACCATATACAACTCACATTTGCTTTTCTATATTTCTATAAATTGATTTTGACATTTGATAAATTATTCATACCAATAAATCATTTTTTATCAAGATATTTGTCATATTTTTGGTCTTTTTAATAATTTTAAATTGTATTTAGCATAATATCATTCATGATATATCATGATGATATATACTTCTATTTTATAATATTATTGTGTACTTAGGATTTCTTATCAATTATAAATTTTTGTCAATTTCCACCAGTTTTGTCCACTTGTTAAAATAGATAGGGCTGACATGATATATGAAAAATAATATCTTTGAGAAAATAAACTTAAATAGTCACCTAAATATGTAAATTCATAAAAATATGAAGTATTCTATACCACCTTCATTCAATCTGGTCACACATTCAATTCATCTAGTTACACCTTTAGTTCAAAATATAATTCATTTAGTTCAATCTTAACTGATTTATGTTTCATTGACATATTCTATAAAACCCAAAAAATTTACTAAAACCAAATACGATACCCACTAATACAAAATTATCATTATATATAAATATATATATTTGTATGTATTATTATTTCAAAAAATTAATCCTACCCATTTTACAAAAAACCACACCAGGAATGAAAATGATTTTTTTTCATGTGATATTTGTAACAAAACAATATTATTATTAAATAATTCATTATGTTATCACCCAAAAATTCTAAAATCATGGGTTCCATGTATAAATTTCATTTGAAAAACTTGGTGCAACACCCCATGATTCAAGGAAATGTTTTTAAAAATAAATTTTACTTCATCAATTACCTTGTATTACAAGCAACACTATGTTTTAGAAAACTGCACTACACTATTAATATTATTATTATAAATTTTTTTATAATATAGTCGTGAAACATGGTGGTATGAGTAGGAATAAATAATTTTCAGAAATTAAAAAGAATTTTTAAAATTAATAAAGTATGTTTATAAGAGATTACTTAATTTTTAGTAAAGTATTTTTATGATTCAAAGATACATTTTTCTCAATAAAATATTTCTAAACAAATAATAAAATTAATTATTATGAATTATAGAAAATTTATGTGACATCTAGGACTCAGATGCAACAAGATAGGTGTGCCGAGCTCGGTGGGACACATAGCCTCATGAACATCTCCTTGAACGCCAGAGGATGTTGACTAGCAGTGAGGGCCTATGTTGTGATTGTGGGGATACTATGACCTTATTACTGAAGAATAGTGAATCGGGTTAGAGTAAACATAGGTAAATAGAGGAAGCAGTATATGTAAACATAAGGTGTAATAGAAAATGTAGACAATAATAATAATAACTGAAACAACTTGGAATAACATTCCACACCTAATGATATGCCACGTACTAGAAAGATGGAAAACATGCATACAAACAATAGGAAAAAAATGATCCACAAAGTATCAAAAAATCAAATAATATCCCAATAATCCCATGTTCTAACTCAGTACTCTACCATCTATCTCCATAATAAACAACAATCAATCATCTATTTGAAGCCATATGGTTCTCATTGTCAACAACTGTAACCATGTAATCTACCCCGGGTTTCAAAAGACACCCAAAGAGGGTGTGAGATAAATCTCAATGGGTCTCCACCAAGAGTTTCTATAACATCCATCCATTTTAATAGAAATGTAATAGTGTGAAGGCATTCATAAATAAAGTAAAGAAGTATAATGTATCGAAATACCCAAGTACCTGCTTCACCCCTCAGATTCTATCTGAACATGTACCTATTTAATTAATTAATCAATTATCAACTTACATTAATAGGTCATGTGAGGCATGGCCAACACCGATGTAGTCTCATGATGTGTAGATAGTGAAAGTTCCATGGTATCATCCAATTCAACGTAGAAATCAAGGGTCACAAACTCTGTAGTAACTCTATCATAGATAAAAATACGAGTCTTATTCAACGATCCTGTCCAAGGAATTAGACAATAAGGTGCCTACCAAATCCATGGTGACCGTCTATGGTAATATGGGGCTAAGCAATGACAGTGCCCTTAGGGATATATCTAGGGAACCTACTTATTAATTCTAGATCCATGGAGTGTATTTGTGGCATCCTATAATAATATGTAGGGATCATACGGTGTCATATTGGGAATCAAAGAATATAAAAGTATCAGGATCTTGGTGGTTCTCATCTTAAGAAAGCTGTATCCTTGAATCAGAGTGTGGTTCCTGAGTTCGCTTAAAATTACTCAATCAAAATCCAAGGTGGGATCAAGCCCTACCATTCTTATTTTATTACTAATTCATTAAATATTTCTTTGGATAATGATTTCCTTTAATTTGTGTGATATGTTCAAGTAACATGAAACCGTTTAATCAAGTTATAATTGAAAAAATTCTATTTGGTTAAATACATTTCTTTCATTTGTGGGACAATGCCAAATAACATGCAACCATTTAATCATATTATAGAATATTCCATATTCAAGGTTCAGTATTCTACATTCCATTTATTTTTTAAGGGGTTCTACAGATATAAAACCAACTAATCACTCACATTCTATATAGTCATTTCATATACTCAATATTCTTTCCAAATTCCATTTAACAATTAATTATCCATTTGAAACACTTACCATAAGTAGGTCTAGTGTTACACAGACATGGTACTTTCCATTATGTAATTCCCAATATTAAAAATTCCATTTAATATATAAAACCTTACCCTTATAGTGGTTAAACTATGGCACACTTGAATAGGTGTTAAAACGTGTCAAAACACTAAACCAAAATTATAGCATCACATTCGATATGGAAATGATGTATTTGTGGTAATAACAACAAACAATTAATCACATATTTGGAAAGAGGATTATCGTATGGTTCTAATGATTATAATCTTGGAATATAAATTATAATAATGACAACTGGTTAAATCTAAAGGCCCCATACGAGAAATCCAAAATCAATGAATATTAGGGATGACTTATAGACCACCCACCTTATGGTTTTATGACTCTCCTACTCCCATAATGGCCTTTTGATTGGCTTGGATTGGAGTAGATCTAATAAAAAGAAAAAATTTCTAATAACCCTGATATCTTGATCAGGAGAAAAGGACAAGGAGAATGGCTCAAGAGGACTCGAGTACTTACCGTTGCACATCCAACATGTTGAACTAATGCTCGATTAGTTTCTAGATGAATAATATCTCTTTATTCCATTTTATCACTTAAAAATCCCCAAATTGAGAGGGAAATAGGTTAATACTACATAATATCAGATTGCAAAAGATTTTGGTGGCCTAATTAGATCATTAACAACAAAAAGAACAATTTACCCTTAAAATCGCTTCCACACTGTTTGAAAAACAGTGTGTAAACCATGAATGAGTATCTATGAAAAAGGTGGCTCTCCCACAGTTATGATGCATTGACATGTGCCAACCATGAAAGGTGGCTCTCTCCAGAAAAACAAAATCCACATAATATTTCAAACCATGCAAAATTTTGAACGGTTTACTCAAAACCATGTTCCAAGCCTCTTTTCCGAAAGAGATGGAATACAGGCTTTGAAAAGGCCCCAAAACCCATGATACCATTTTTATCCCATCAGTCATCCATATTAGTTCCAGTATAAATATCTAGATGGAAATTTATATGACCCATATTTGAGTGAAAACCTGGGTTCTTAATATCTTCCACCTTTAAAATAACTTGTCCCTGAGTTCACTATCTATAGGTGAAGAAACATTCCCTGAGAAAAACTATGTCCATTGGGAACGTACGCTAGCTTCCATCTCCCAAGTCTCATCTTGTAATCGAATGTGCTTCCATATCACTCATACAAGAGGTAAAGATCAACTTCAGAGGGCCTTCGTTCTCCATAAAATGATGCGTACTTGTCACTCCTCAATTGTAGAATTAACATCTAACTCAGCATCCTTGGGATCAAAGTAATGAGATGGGTCCGCATGAGATTTCCACAACTATGAGACATAAGATACGTCGTTCATGGCATGATACCTCTGAGGTAGAGATAATCAATTGGATATTATCCTAACACTCTCTAGAATTTCAAATGCCCTGATGTAACCATAAAATTATTTAATAACCATATATACCATAACCTAAGTGATACCTACAAAACTCAGTCCTAGACCTCAAACTCAAGAGGTCATCAACAACGATGGACATAAAATTTTTGTTTAGACTGAGCAGTAGTCATATTATTTCTAATAAGTTGAACTTTCTCTAATGTCTCTTAAATGATACGAGGACCTAGTTTGGGTGCCTCACCTTCCTCTAGTCAACACAAGGGTGAATGGAATAGCCTATAAAATAAGGCCTCAAAAGGATCCACCATTATTGGAATATGATAGATGTTATTATAGGTGAACTTAGTGAGCGGGATATTCTTCTCCCATAAACTGCCGAAATCAAAGACACTTGATCGGAGCATATCCTCTAGAATATGTATTGTCCATTCGGATTTTCAATCTATCTAAGGGTGAAAATATAATCTCATAAGCACCTACGATCCCATAGAATTTTTCAATCCCTACTGAAACCATGATATGAAATGAGAATCCCTATATGATATGATAGTATGTTGAATGTAGTGGATTTGTATGATCTCACAGACTTACAGTCTTTCCATATCATTAACTAAAAAAGTCCCACAAATAGAAATGTAGTGGGGTGATTTCATTATTCAGTCAATGACTAAGAATATAGTTCACTACCCCATAATGAACTTGGTATGTTAACTATTAAATCCATAGAAATTTCTTCCCATTTATATTTTGGGATTGGAAGTGGCTGTAATAATCCTTCATGTCTCCGATGCACCGCCTTCACTTACTAATAGGTGGAACATGTAGTGATAAAGCCTTTTATATGATGTTTCACCCAAGGACACCAATAATGGAATTTCATATCTTGATAAATCTTTGAGATTCCTAGATGAACTCCACACTAAGAAGTGTGGGAATACTTCATCAACGCTACTCTAATATTTGTAAGAACCATGATACGTCCACGTAGATGCAAGACGTCATCAATTTCCACAGACAAATCTAGAGTTAGGTTATGTCTTGATATACTATCAGAGAGAAGCAATCTATCAGGATATAAAAACTTCCTACTCTTCAACTTCTCAATGATGGAAGAGGTAACTGTTAAGTCTGAGAGGTATGATTTATTGTGCCTATCATGGATCTTTATATGAAGCTTAGAAAATAGGGCAATTAACTTCCATTCATCACTCACTTCCCATATGTCCTTTTCTTGAGTCTTATAACTTAGTTTATTTACAACCACATTTCCCTTCCTAAGAGTATAGGAGATCTCAAAATCAAAGGATTGTAGATATTCAACCCTTATCCAGTGTCTGTGGTTCAAGTCACACTATGAAAAGATATATTTGAGGATCTTTTGTTCTGTGTACACCAAAAATCCCTCACCGATTATATAATGTCTCCAACAATGTATGTCATAGACAACTGCTACTAGCTCAAGGTCATGCGTCATTAAATTTATCTAGTGAGACCTCAACCATTTATATCCATACGTAATGACTTTGTCTTATTGCATCAACAGTACTCCAAGTATAATTCCCTATTTATCACAGAAGATGGTATAACTTATACCTGGAAAAGGAAGAATTATAATTAGTGAAAATACAAGCCCCTTTTCAAATCCTAAAATTATTTCTCACATGATTTTGACAATGTGAACACAACACACCTCTTTGTAACACCATAAAGAGGTGAAGAAAGATTTGTGAACCCTTGTATGAAACTTCTTGTGATATCCAAAAACCCCCCAGAAACTCTGTATATCAAGTATTTTTGTGGGATGATCCCTGGAAACTACAACACTAACCATTTTGGTCCAGAAAATACTCCTAATTCGAAGATAATATAAACCAATAATTTGAATTCTTCGATCCAGAAGTTTCACTTAGCAAGTGTTGCATAAAGATGATGCTCTATCAGTGTGCTCAAAACTATCTCAAGTTATTTGGAATGGTCACTACGGCTATGATAATACACCAAGATGTCATCCACAAATACCTCAACAAAAGAATCCAAAGAGGTATAGAACACCCTATTCATCAGATCTATAAAAACAATAGGTGTATTCTTAAGACCAGACAACATAACAAGGTAATCACAAAGACCATATCTACCACTAAAATCGATGTGAGGTATGTATAATAATCTGAATCACACCTGATGAAAACCTGATGTTAGCTCTATATTATATAAGTCCATTGCTCCTCGAAACAAGTCAAAGAGATCTTTTATTCGATGATGTCCAAATCAGTTCATGACCATAAGCTGGTTCAAATTTTTGTAATCCATGCGTAGACATAGTGTTCAGTACTCCATAGAAAAAGGAACTGGAGAACCCCAAGAGGATGTACTAGGATATATAAATCATTTGGTCTCTAAATCATCTATCTGCTACTTGAGTTCCTGAAGATCATTTTGTGCCATCTTGTAAGGAGGAATCGAAACTAGAGCTTCTTCTAGAACACGATCAGTTGTAAACACTACATATCTCTTAGAAGGCAAACTAGAAAAAGTCATTAGGAAAGACATCATGGAAAAAATCCACTAATGGAGGAAAATATGTTTGAATTAAATCCTGATCCTCCTTGACGAGATTGGTAATATGGGCGGTCACTCCACCTAGCCCATGATGTTCTGATCTAGCTCTACATACCTATACATCCCACTAACCCTTATACAGACAACTTCTACCTTCTGGTGATATAAAAGATACCATGTGAGAATAATATTATACAAAATCAAGAAAGTGAACCAACAAATCCATCAATAGAATAAAATTTAAGTCTATCATCTAGAGAAAGAAGAGGATCCATAGGAAAGGGAAACACCCTACCTTAACGAGACCATCCTAACACCAGTGTATTCCCTCTTTTCGTACCCATAATTGTGTATCTAGGTTTATTACACCATAGTTATACTGCATCTCTAGTCTGAGACTCTACACGATTGATATAGTGATAAAATAGTTTGAAGAACCAGTATCAAATAAAGGAGAAACAATAGTAGAGGATATTAGAAAAGTACCTCAATGTGTAGATGGTCCTGCAACCCAATCATAAGGTATTGGTTGTAGTGAATGAAACTAAATTCATCCATGCACTTATGCATAAGATAGACTACCATGATCAAATCTTCTCTGTTGGTGCTGCAAGTGAGCAAAGGTCTGGATACCATGGCCACAACCTCATCCACATCTAGACCAACTGGTGCAACTCCTACTTCTCACCTGACATGGTGTAAATGAACATTCCCTATAAGGTGGAGCTGGTGAAAATCCATTCCTACTCAAAGCTAGTATAAAGGTCCTAAAGAAATAAAGAATAATCCCCATACGACCACAAGCCTGGCACTAAAGTGGGACTCTATAACACTACGGCTTTGAATTCCCCCATTTTACACACTGATTACACACAAATGAGATATCAAAATGAGTACTATGGTTGTCATTACCATGATTAGAATCCACGAGAGAACATTTTCTACCATTGGATGAACTACTGGCCTGACATGACATTGATTCTCTCTGCCCGGTACTATTTTTGTCCCCTTGGTTACACTCATTGATAATAACATGATTGGATATTACATAAAAATTATGTAGGTGAAAGACATTGACAAGTGTAATGGTGGCATAATCAATCACATACTTGAAACATCTAGCACGCGAAAGCACATCACCAGCTTGAAGCAGTGAAAAGAACTACAAAACCATGAAACATGATGAATTTTCCATAACTGACATAGATACCCACTCAAGATGCATGAACTCTCTGGCTCTATTATCTCTCAACATCTAAGGAATGAATTAATGATATAAAGAAGTTTGGAAATCGACCCATAACACTCCTTGATGATGAAAGAATGGGGTAATCCTATCCGATGAATTCTTGGCATAATCCCAAAGCATGTACGTGCAAATATTAACCCTTTTCTCAAGAGGCGTTTCTAGATGCTCAATGATTGAAAGGGTGGCTTCAAACCAAGACATAGTAGCTAACAATCCTCCATCCCCTGAAAGGGTAAGAGGATGTTTCTGTTGTATCTCATGAGTAAGATTTGCCATTTTGGGTGCAATTAGTGGAGCACCATGTGTGGGATACATCAGATGAAATAAACTATCAATAACTAGTGAATTAGTTCCCAAATCAGTTACAGAAGGTGGTGACTCAAGTGGCACTCGTGGAGGTAAGACTGGTAGATCAAGTCCCTCTATGTCTAGAGTATGTTTGTAACCACCTTCCTGGCATAAGATAGAAGGACATCATGTAAGAATTGATCTATAATTGCCAAATACATGTTGCAGAACAAGATAATAGGAAAATAGATAGTATCACGAGGATAAGATGAATGTACAAAAACTCAATACCCAAGGGTGACTCCCCCAACTACCTTCTTAGAAGACCAGGTATTAGTAAGTGCTCATGTATTGGTTTCATTTCATTTTTCATTTAATTTACATGTTCACTCCTTTACCTTTCATAAATATAATATGGAAGGATAAGGGTGTGAAAACATTTTCTTTTATAATTCAACATTCACTTTATATAGACATTTCCAATGAATCAGTGCACATAACCTTGTAACTTGAAATGACACCCATTTATTTATATAATAATGGTTCTACTCGGTACATTACTCATCCCAATTGATGAGGGACCATACTCCTCTTGAATTGAGATATGCTATCACTCAATCATAACCAATAGTAATACATTTATAAGAAACTATCACAATATCAATCAATAATCACACACATATCATGTAGTGAAATGTAGTGAAATGAACATGAATTTCATGTAAATATCCATTACATATGAATTATAGGTTCCTATAATTGTGCATGTGACAATTCTTCTTACCGTCATATCATCGGGCCAGGGATAAAAGATAATCCTCAAATAGAGTAATAATAAAAAACACCACAAAGCATGTACATCACCCAAGTAAATTTTTAAAAAGTAAATATTATTTAAAATTTAAAATATATTGGTCGAACATGTGGTCACACACGATAATGGGAACGACGTCCCATGACCCCCATGGCTTAGAAAAATAATTTCTCAGAATTGTACCAACCTGACCAATTGGAAAATGAGAGAACCTTGAAAATTGAAATGAATATATAATATTAAAATAATTATCAAAATTAAAAAACTTAGTTAATATAACATAAATATCTTAAACAATTAAACATACCCATATAAATGAGGATCAAAATCAATAGTTGGTTGTCTCCCTGGAATAGGGTCCTGAATCAATATTCAAGCAAGACTACTCACTCTTCTCGTAGGTACACCAACATGAGGGGGACAAGCTGAATCAGGCAAATCTTTAGGAAGTCTAGTATTAGTTAGGGAACATAATGGATCGTTAGGATCATCTCCAGTCTTTTGAAACAATTGTTATCACTTGTAAGATATTGTTAATACATATATGAAATATAAAAAACTAATAAATGTATGAATAAAACAATGTTACATGTAATAGAATATTAATACAAATATAAAATTTCAAAAAATAATATATATATATATATATATATGTGTGTGATTATGATAATTACCTGTAACTAAAGACCTGAATATAATACATCAGTCATGATCTTCCTCGCCATTTCTATCGTCATCAATTCCTTTATCCTCATATTTATCATTGTTAACTTCCATATGAATTTCAGTTTCATCATCACTTATTACCTTATCATCATTATCTATATAATCGGCCCTTAACTAATGGGTTTCATCAACAATATTTATATCCCATTGGGTAAGAGACATATTTTGGTATGTTTATTGAAAAAGTTCAATATATTGCAATTTCACATAACCATGTTCATTTTCAATAAACTAATTGTCATGTGATTTGTTTTTTATCACACCCAACCAATCCATAAAATCCCTTAAAACATTATAATAACGTTCATAGTAAAATTTATGTTCTTTGAAGTGCTAACATAAATGGTTCATTTGATGTAAGAATAATTTGGATATAATTATTCCAAACATCAATTCCATTTTTCAGAATTTAAATCACATAAGGTGTAATAATAAATTTAAAATTAATTCTTATTGAAAAATTTTGAAAATGAAATTTTTAAAAGAAAAAACAGTCAAAATATTGGCATGTGTTTACATGTAATTTTAATGAGAAAATAATTAAAATGAACTAAATTAGATTAAATGTTAAAAAATTATTCTATTTATACCTTAAAACCAACTAAAATGATAATCTAACAAAAACAATTAGATGAATAATCAATTTTGAATTCAAATACAGTATTTTCACTATTCATTAATATATGAAAGTTATCAGAAAAACACCAAAAAAATTTCCAAACTAAATTTTTTATGTATTGATTCTAAATAATAAGTTTATTTTTACAATTTATATATATATAAGTGTAGAATATTTTAATTTAAAAAGGTGCACCAATAAGAAGTGATAAAACAACAGTTTTTTGAAGAATATTTCATTTATTCAAAAAATTGAATTTTTTATTATATCATGTCTAAGAAACACATGAGATAAATATTAAAATTATATGTAATATATAAAATTAAAAATTTTGTTGATAATATTCATAATACATAATTAATCATCTATGTTATATATTATATGAAATAATAATATGTTATTAAAAAATTGTTTTTTGGATGAAATGGGCCTTACATGTAACGCAAGCCAAATAATTGTTTTGTAGCAAAATAATAACATGGTTTTATATAAAAAAATTCCTAAAAAAAATAAAAAATTTCATAAATGAAAATATTGTAAAGTCCTGGGTTGTTATATTCTCCCCTTCTTTATTAAATTGTGTCTTCATAATTATTGAATTTGGGTTTGTTAACTAACGTTTGATTATTAAAAATGCATTTATTGCAATCCCACATCAGAATAAGGGTTTAAAAAACATATAAATTAAAATTCGATGATGATCTATGAGACCATTTGATTCTTTGGAACAAGTATTAGGATATCATTTTTAGTTTTTATATGTTTTCACTTAAATTTGAAGAATTAATTTACATTACAGACTAAGAATACAAGGAAACAAATTTTCATGACAAGAATAGTTTCATCCTTTAACTAATTCTTAACCCAAATTAATCTTTCTCTATAAAAGATAAAAAAAATAAAAAATATTGTATTTATCTTAATAGTATATAGTTCTGAAAATGAACTTATAATATTTAAATAAATAAAACTATGTTATTCCATCCAAGGACTTCCTATAGGCCAATAGTAGGTGATAAAGCCTCACTACTAGAAATAAGATCTATACCAACAGTTTTGGGAAAACTGTTGGTATTGTTCACTTATATGGACCTATACCAACAGTTTTGGACAAACCTTTGGTATAAGGGGGGCCTATACCAACGGTTTGTGGAAAACCATTGGTATAGGTCACTTATATGGGCATATGCCAATGGTTCTAGCCAAACCGTTCGTATAGGTCCATATTTGAGACCTTATAAAAACGATTTTTTCTAAACCATTGGTATAGTCCCCAAAATCAAAGAATCTTTACCAACGGTTCTCAAAACCATTGGTATAGTTCTATACCAATGGTTTTGAGAATCATTGGTATAGTTACATTTATTTTTTATGAAATATTCTTCAAGATAACATTAAATAAATTAAAATTTATAAAATTTATAATAATAAATATATATATTTATGAAATTATGTTCATAAAAGCCAAGTTATATTAGTGGTTAGGTAGTTCAATCATAAACATCTGGTACTGGGATCATAACCCACCGAATGATTCTTTTCTGAAATACATATACCTATGGTTTTATGGAACCGTTGGTATAGTGTTTTCATATTACTTATACCAACAGTGTTGAAACCCATTAGTATATGTTTATACCAATGGTTTTGGGAAAACCGTTGGTATAGACCTATCCCCACGACTTACATGGCGACGGTTCTCCAAACCGTTTGTGTAGGATATAGCAATGGTTTGGAGGCATATACCAACGGTTTCAAACCATTGGTATAGGGTATTTTTCTACTTGTTCCTTATCACACTTTGGTTGTGGGTTTGATTCATATAGCCTTGTCCAACACGACAGGTTGTCGCCCGATACACATGTTGTCTTTTTCATAAAACTGGATTATTACAAATTTCCTAAAACAACCATATAAATTTTGTTTTACGTTAAACAATACTCTCCAATGTTCAACTTAATCTATTCCAACCATTAATCTTATACAAAATTATTTTTTCCTGACTCGCAGTCCACAAATTTATAAATAAGGTCACTAAATTTATAATTTCAACATAACATAATGCAGATCATTTTTTGTCTCATACCAAACCTGTTTATTTCTTCATCATGTATTCTCTCAAAATATTGTAATGACGTGAATTTCTATAAAAACTTATTTAATATATTTAAGATTCCTTATTACTTGTGTAAAAAATGATATTGGAGATTCTCCTTAAATCCAAATTTGTTGTAAAATTATACAATGATGGAATAAACAAACCATTAATCAATTACAAGGTAGTCAATAATATCCAATTTACATTACCCAAATCATCATTATATCAGCATCAGAAACATATAAAAGGTTATCTTTACCTCCACCATATGTTTTCTAATAAGTTTTACTTGAAACTATGTCACTTTACTTGGTTCTATAAAATCTCAAATCATTAATGAAATAGTACTAAAATAAAATCCTTACATACTTAATAATTATTATACTAAGTGAATTGATAATAAAATATTCAAATAAAATAATTATAGAATATGTATATTAAACATTCCTCTCCATCTATGGTAGTTTCATAACATGACCATTATCCAATAGCATTATCCGGGGTATACTCCTTTGATGATGGGGAAATTTATTCACATTGATTTTCATCTCAATACAGTATAATAATTGTACATATGAATCTTTTTTTCCCATGATATCAAAAACATGGTGTCATTTTTCTCCACACATAATAAAAACTTCCATTCCCTTCATGAATTTACTCAGGTTATTATTTCCATTGTTATCATATATGGGAAAATCATTCTTTTCCTTCTTCCCTTTATCAATATTTTTCACTATAATTATCTTCTTCTCTTCCATCGCTTCAAATCCGTAGGACTTGAATTATTCATTAATTTTTATATTAACACAACCGGAATTCTAGGTAATTGTGTTGGGTTATTTGTGACAGAATATCATTACAAAATTTCATTTCCGATGGGTGTCCATCAGAAATTACTGATCGTGGAAGGGGGCGTCACAAATGTGATTATTTTCAACTATCCATCCCAAAATACTTTTTTTGTGATGGATATACAATATGTCACAAATTTTTTTTCATAATAATATTTAGAACACTTTTTAGGACGATATGTCTCAAAAAATAATTTTTTTTAAAATGAATTTTAATATAATTAAAAATAATTAAAAATAAAAAAATAGCATGGATTAAAAAATTAAATATATATATATATAATTAAAATATTAAATATTTTTAAATTATCTTAGGAAAATTATAAATTATATATACTTAAATATAATTATTTTTTTTGAAATTAATTAATATATTAAATATATTGAAAAATAATAAAAATAATTAGACAATTGAATATATTAACAAATAATTACAAAACCTAAAATTAATTAAAAAAAATTTAAAGACATAAAAAATAATTAATAAATTTAAACATATTTAAATGTCATTAAAAAATATAAAAAAAATTGAATACATGTAAAAGTAATACATCATTTCAAATATAATATGTATATCCCACCAAATAAAAAAACAGTTATAAAATATTCCGAAATCATCAACTCGAATCAGTTGGAGTATGATCACTCGAAGGACCCAAGAGAGGAAACTCCATACCAATGCCACAAAAATGTCCCTACATATACTCCATCATCTTCGCATCTCATAAACAATCTTACTCAAGTTCATCCTTCCTCTTCTTCTGCATCCTCTGCAACATCTCATCCTACTCTCTCAACCCCTTCTGATATTGTTCAGCCAATGCCGACATCAAGGATGACACTCCATGAGCTCCCTTTATGCTCACTAATTCTATCACTGAAGTACCATAATAACTAATAGGTGTCAGTCAAGAATCGATACCAATCACTCGACCATTCTTAAGACCCGGAGAAGTCACCCGTATCCATGCTCCCTCATCGAAACCTAAATCAAAAGTGACATCTCGTTCGGTCTCATCTTGACTCTCTCGTGAATGAAAAGTCACAGCCGCATATATATCCATTAAATATAATGACAAATTTGAATAATAATAAATTAATATTCATTACATTTTTAGACAAAATCCCAAACCATAATATGGCATTGTCATTGTCCAACAATTTCTCATGTACAGAGATTACTATACATCTATATATAAAAATAAACTATGTAATAGATGGGTCAGTAGCAGCCTATATAATATAAACCAATGTTATAGTTATAATATATATACATTAATAAATAATATCACATAACATATTTCATTGATGTATGAAAAATGTATGAATATCGGACCTATGGGTGACCTCTTACATCCCATGGCTCTGATGTCCAACTAATGATCTCATAAACTTCTCTCATAGACAAAAGGTTCACAACCCATCCCATGCATGAGTTAATATATAGTCGGGACGATGGGATATGCAAGACTAGTCGAAAATGGTAGCATAAGCTTTATCCATATCTCAATTTCTAATGTTGTATAGAAACAGAAAAAAGCACACACATTTACAATTATCCCCTGCCATTTAAATAGATCCCCACTGACTATCATAAATATTAGAAAATAAATTATGCAAGACAACTAAAAAACAGGTTAGTAATTAAATAAATTTTTGAAATATATATATTATTTTACAATGTAAAATCTAGTGGTTGAACACCTTGTCACACAAAACCATCAGTATGAGGTCACATGACACCCATGGCTCCGAAGAAAAATATCAGAATCATAATAGCCTGCTCAACTGGAAAAAATGAACCAATGTAATAATTGAAACAAATATATAGTCATAAAAATATAATCAAAATTTATACACTTATTTAATATAGAATAAAAACATTAAATAGTAAAACAAACCTCTGTAAATGAGGATCAAATAAACATATGTTCATCTCTCTAGGATATTATTTGGAATCAGTAATAAAGCATGATCGCACCCCCTCCTAGTATGTGGTACAACATAAGGGCCAGGAGATGAATCAGGTTCATCATCAAGAAGTATGGAATCAGTGAGAGAATTTAATAGATCTTAAGGGTCATATTAAATCATCTAAGAGAAATATTATCACCATTAGGAAATTGTTAATTAAAATATGAAATATAAAAAACTAATTAATCTGGAAATAAAATAATGTTACCTATAACATAATGTTAATAAAAATATTAAATTTGAGAAACTAATAAATATAAGAGTATGATAATTACCTATAGCTAAAGAATGGAATATAAATCATCAATCATCATATTAATCACCATTTCCATCGATATCAATGTCTCCATCCTCATTTTCAACATTGTCAACTTCTATATGACTTTTAGTTTCATCCTCCATTATTAATTTATCAACATTATCTATATCATATGTCCATAACTGAAGGGTTTCTTCATTGATATTTATATCATGTTCGGTATGAGAAATATTTTGGGATGTTTCACGAAAATTTCATTAATATAACTTCCATATACCAATTTTTATTTTTAATAAACCGATTGTAATGTGATTTCCTTTTTATCACACTCCACCAATCCTTCAAATCACTAAAAACATCATAATAATTAGTATGGTAAACATGATGTTATTGATGTTCCAATATAAATGGTTCACTTAATGAAATATGACTATTATTTTTAATTTCAATGACTACATTTCATGGATGAACATATAACTTTGATTAGTATCAAACCAATGATATTTAAACATTGTGACATAATTTTGTCCCATATAACAAAACTCAACTATTTCATCTATTATACCATAATTTTTAAATTCAATTTCTTTCTGATGGTATAATTTCAAACAAGAAACACTATTCATTGATTCTTTTGAGTCATCATATCTGTGTGTATGGAATCTCAATCCATTAACCACAAACCCATTATAAGATTTTACTAATTTCGATGGAATATTATTAATCACACATAATGGATTGCCAATTTTATTTCCATGTTAGGTTGCATGTAAACACTAAAAAATATTCTTATTATATATCATTGAAAAATTGATTTATTATTCTGCTGGAATAATCTTAACTTAACTGTCTTTGAAATCTATATGCTTTATTATGTTGGTTATAGTTTTCAAAAGCAGTAGATGTAATTTGTGTAATTTTGTTTTGATATGGTCACCATATAGTCTACAAAATAGTTAATGTAAATAAATAGATCATCTATAAATATTTAAAAAAATAATAAAAAGTAGTACATACTACAAAAATCATGTCATTTATTCACAATTCAGCAGAACATAAGTATAATCTCTATGTAGTTCATCATTTATAAGAAATATCTCACAATAATCACCGAAACCGAGCATGAGCTGATTAAAAAAAATGAAAACATAAGGCATGTGACATCATAAAACAATTTTCTCATTGAAACCCTTGAGATTATGTTTTGAAGTATTTTGCGACTGAAAATAATAAGGTATGAAATTTGAAATATCTTCATGCAATTAAGCTTCTACAATCGACCCTGAAACTGATGCATTTTTACAAACATTCTTCTTTAATTTTTGAATACATCTCTCAAACTGATGCATCCACCTGAATTGTAGTGGAAATCCACATTTATCTTTATATAGAAAATATAATATTAATTTTTTCATGGAATCAAATTATCTTGGTGGGAATATTTTACCCAAATTACGGAAAATTAAAACATAATATGTTTTTATCAAACTAAATGTATTATAATCCAATTTTTCTACAAAAATATCTTAAAAAGAATATGATATTTTTTTCAAAATGTCCCAGATTAAAGAATTAAACAATCCTATAAGACCAAGAAGAAGTAATATTTCAATTATGACATGAAAATAATGACTTTTATACTTTGGAATATAAGCATTTCTGATGCAGTGAGACAAATTAAAAGAACAACTATATAGTAACCTCAAATATATAGTCTATTAACATAATAATAATCCATTTTATTTACTAAGTGGGTAATATACTTTTGGATTCATTAATTTCTGTGATATATCAACTTTATATAATTCAAGTTTAAGGCATCTAAAAATCTATGCAATATCTATCTATGCCTTTAAATTGCCTTTGGTATTACCAGACCTGTCTAAAATTGTATAAAACGTGTAATAAAAGACATTTTTCTCAATCTGCATTACATATAACATGTGATGAACCAAAAAATTAGACCAATATAGATAGTCCCAAAAAAATACTTCACTTTATCCAATTATGAACTCTTCAAAAACCATTTATCTTTTGATCATTTATGGACGATCCAAAAGTAACATGAAATAATGGAGAGACAATAGATTTTACCTGATTTTTTAGAGGACATCTGGATGTGTGTCATTTTCAATTTGACATTTTGTAAAATTTATTATGATCCTTAAAAAAGGGTGATCCCCAGGAAGAAATCATTGTTGATAGTAAAATTAACTATCCTTTCTCCCATTATAAATAATAAACTCTTTGTTCTCATCTATGAAGTAATAACATGATTTTATTCCTTGTGTGCTCCATCCAGATAATATACCATAATACAGAGATTCAAAGATGATCAATATTAATGCAACATTCAATATAAAATTATGATATGTAGTTATATCAAATATAGTCACAATTTTGTTCCATAATGAAATTAACTCATCAATTAGTGATTTAAAATAAACATCAATATTCATCTTTGGATGTCCCAGAATTAACATAATCAAATATATATTTGGTTCCTTCATCAAAATAAAAAGAACAAAGCTGTAAGGAGTAATGAATATAGTCCAACAAGAATATCAACTACCATAAGCACCAAATGGACAAAACCCCTTAGTAGAAAGGACCAGACGTATGTTATGAGCTTTTGAAGAAAAATAAGGATGTGTCTGATCAAAATGATTCGATGAATCACCATCACATAGATTATTTAATCTTACTGCGGAAGCAATATTTTTTATATCATGCCATCATTCCAGTTGTGTTGCGAGACATAAATAAATGTTGTAAATGATGTATAATTGGAAAATATCCCTACAATTTCATAGGAACTATGAAATTTTATTATTGTGCCTATTTATACCTCAATTACAAACATGTTGTAGGAATAACCAAAGATTCATAATCCCCAAAATATAAGATGCATTCATTTGAACATGCATGGATATTTGGTTAACAATGTCCCGAATTATGAACCAACCTTTTACTATCCTAAACACATGTAGGAAATGTTTTTTTTGTTAGGAAATAATGTCTTAAAAATATAAAATCTAATCTAAAAAACTATTAAAAATTCTGAATTCTGATTTAATAGCCATAATTATGTAATATATTCCTGTTTGATCACATTGATCCCCGAATATAAAGTCTCCTCAATGGATTTCAATGAATTGAAAAACTAAGAGGGTTTTGTTTCGGGATTTGGAATATCATTCAATGTTGTTGTTTTAGGAATATATGGACTAACTAAATCATGTATTAAATTCTAAAATGATGGATATACCGAATTATTTTAACCACATTGATTCCAAAAAAATCCAATCTTTCTGAAAACCAGAATGCAATAGATGTAGTTCAATGTTTTTAAATGTTTGGAATGTCTTAAGATCACATTTCTGACATGGAAATTTAATTGTTTCTTTAGAAAAAACTGAATTTGATGATGCAAATGATATTAAGTCTTAAAGACCATCAATGATGACATCATTTAAACCAGATCTGTTTGGATTTTTGGGTGTATTTATCCAATCACCATCACATATTAGATATTGGTATCTACTTTATAATTCCATAATTTTCTAAGAAACAAAAAAATTATTGATGGTCATTTTGACTTATTGAAAAATATTATTATATATCAACACGATGAAATATTCTATAAAATATTATCATAGTGATGTAGGGGTTAGCATTGGATTACAAAGCCAATAGAGGCTTGGGGAAGATAAAATAACAATATTAAATATATTATATAAGACACATGATATTTTTTGAAAATAATAGAATATCCCACGAACATTATCTCTTATGATAAATCTCATTTAACAATTAAGTCACATATGTTGGGTTTTTCCTAGACGCGACATTTTATATGTGTTCCTTGGGTGTTTAATTACACTGGACACAAAAGTAATTCATTTAGTATTTTTATTCTAATTTCTGATAAAAATTTAAAATATCATTTACACTATGTATCGCATGATAAATTTGAGACCACCGTTGGTTCTAGGATGTAGAATGTACATTAAGCATTACATAACATTTGAATTTATAAAAAATATTATTAATTTTTTAAAAATTTCTCATATTTTTTCTTTTACATATTTTGAAAAAGATGTACATTCCTCATATTTTTAAATTATTATAAATATTTTGTAATTAACACTAATATTTTCTAATTATTAATAATATTGAGAAATTAATTAAAAGTTTTTATAAATTATGAAATGATTATTATTAATGTATTCTTCTATTTATTTATAGATTTTGTTTCCATTTATAGATTTGTTTATATTTTTTTACATATTATTGTTATGATTTTATAATCATTGAAAATATTAACTATTTATTAACAATAATAACTCATTGATTCTTAAATAAATCGTTTAAATGAATACTATATTTTTAAAAATTTATAATTTTTTACAAATTTTTAGAAGTCTTATAATTTTTATATTTATTAAAAGTATTATTGCAAATTATCTGAATTATTATTAAATAAATTCTTAATAAATATAATATTTTTTATATTTTATTTTTTAATTAAAAATATTTATACTGTTTTTAATATAAATATTTATTATCAATAAAATTTTGTTAAAATGTTTGTTGTAAATTAATTTTCTCATCATTCATAAAAGAAAAACGTTTCTAATAATTTCATACATTATATATATATATAACACATAATCAAATCCATTTATATCAAATTAATTTTTAAATATTTTTTCAAATAAATTAACATATCAAATCCATATACTGACACACACACACACAAATTTTCATATATTTTGTCAAATTTTCAAATTATGAATAATATTTTGTACTTAACACGATTATTTAGTATTTATTATAACTATTATGCAAACAATTATTTATATATATTTATATTAAAATATTTTTTAACTAATATAAATATATCAAAAAAATCTAGCAACTTTTTTTTAAAATATTTATATTAAATTTAAATATTCATAGATATAAACATACATAAATACTTAATATTTATTAATAATATTGTATATTTAATTAGTAATAATTATAAATTATGTAATTATTATTATTAATTATTTAACATATTTTAATTTTTTTAGTAATTATTATATATATGCATATCATGATTTGACACTAAATATAAATAAATAAATAAATTTTCACTCGTTTTTAAATAAATATACATATTAAATCAATATATATATATATATATGTATTTTACCTTACATGTATTTTTAAAAATTTTATAAATTTATATTCAAATGTTAATAAATATATATTACATGATTTCATCATAAAATCTATTCTGACAAGTTTTTTTAAAAAAATATATATATCAGATAAATATAAAAATATATATATATACATATCAAAAATATTATATGGTTTTAATGTTTATATATGTTCATTTTTGTATGTATATATATCAAACAAATTTCACTTTATTTTACCATATATAAATATATTCACATGTTAATATACATAATTTTTTATATATTAATATATATAAATATATATAGATTAAAAAACTGACAATTTTTTTAAAATGTTTATATATGTCCCTCTTTATATAAATATATATATATATATCATAAACATTAAGAATTTTGATAACAATTATATTTATATATTTAATAAAAACATTACACAATTATCAATATATATATATATATATATATTAAAAAATTTACAAGTTTTATATAATGTTCTGAGATATATAGACAGAATGTATTGTTCACATATATTTATATAAAAGAGTTCTTAATTATTTAGAATGTATTATTTATATGTATTTATATTAAAAGATTTATTAATTAGTATATATATATCAAATATATTTTTTCCAATTTTTTTAAACAGATATACATATCAAAAATATATATATATATGTAGGAATATGACTACAGATATACATATATCCATATTTATATCAAAAACCCTAAAAATACTTTTCAAATCATATATATATTTATAAACAAATATGAATTTCAAAATTAAATAAACACATATTAATATATATGTACATATACACACACAAACATATATAAAAATTAACATGGTAAACAAAAATATTAATATATATATATAAATATAAATACAAACCACATATAAATATAAAAATTAAAAAATTAGTAAAATATCTAAAAATAATTAAAAAAATTACATGAACCAGATTTAAGTCATAATAGAGATCAATAAATTTGTTCACTCCTAAATATCAAATAAATCATGAAAATCCGATAAACTTCTAATACCAGGGTTTTACCAAACTATTATAGTTAATATTAAAGAAAAAAAGGAAAAAAAAACCAGATTAAAATAGAAATAGAGATTAATACAATTGCGTCAATCCTAAATATCAAATAAAGCATTCAAATCAGGAAAACTAGATAAATTTATAAATGCATGGTTTTACCAAAGGAGTATATTTATCATTGAACCAAAATACCCAAGAAAAATTAATGGAGGAGATAAATAGGGTCCCAACTATGATGATCCGAGTTTACATATGACAAAAATTGGGAAGAATTGGATTTCATAGAGGTACAAGGAATCTGGGGGTTGGGCAAGGTTCTGTTTTTCCATTCAAGAGAGGGGAGGAGAAAAGAGAGGAGGAAGAAAGGAGAGTCGCACTCTGTGAAAATGTTGGATTTTTTGTGACGAGCTATTTGCGAAGGAATTAATGACGTCACAAATAGTTTTTTGTCAAAATTATTTGTGGCAGCTACTAATTTTCATCGCTAATAATATTGAGCTAATGAGAATTTGAGACGAAGAATGTTATCTCTTGGAAATGTTTTATGTGATTAATTTTGGTGTTGGGTGGTGGGAATTATCTCCAATACATTTTTTGACAAAATAAATATTTCATCTCAATAAACTATTATTTGTGATGGAATATTAAGTCTGTTGGAAATAATCAAAGGAAATCCACTATTTGTGATGATCCATATGCCTGTCGCAAATGATTCATCTTAAATTACTGAATTTCTGGTAGTGTAACACATGTTACAATTTCTTCATATAATTTGAATACATGGGAGACTATTTCCCTTCGAAATGTTGGAATAATTCCATGAAATATATTATCCTTATTACTCTTAAAATCATGTTCATTTGTCAAGTTATCATTCCCTCTACTGGGAACCATTTATATAAGATGGAACATACTATATTAGTTATAATGTTATGTACATTGTATTACTCTAAATATAGTATAACACATAACATTATTTTTATGCATCGTAAATCATAGAATTATAAATTTTGGTTACATTGAGGGAATATTTTCCCTTAAATTCTTCAAAATGGTGGGTAAATAAAATTTAAATAATCTTAAACCTATCCCATGGGAGTGTCAAACTCGGTACGTAGTAAAGACCATTATCATGTACCAGGTTACCCAATGTTACACCCTAAACACCTAGTTAGAGTTTTCACCTCATGGTACATCTATGCCAGAATAACATCCACTTTTACTTTCTAGACATGGATGTATTTCCATGTATATGGACATAATACCAACCTTACCATATTGTTGGATGTTCTTTTATAGTTATCCTAGAATTCATTCATAGTGTAATGATCCCTAGTATATGTTTTATATATCTAATTTAAAGGTTATTGAAAAAACTCCACTAATAAAAACAGTAAGGCCCTAACCTAAGAAGCCTAGAGGTGGTGTATTATTTTAATACATTGGTATGATTATATGGAATCAAAAACTGAATGGATGATCAATTCAGTAGTCTTGGATAAAAGAGTACATTCATCAGCCTTACATTACAATGGAAAACATAAACTAAAACAAAAAAATTCATTAAGAACTCCATTTTTTTTCATAACTTAATGTTTTATATCAGTTGTAATATACTTGTTGGCATCCTGGGAAAATAAAACATAAGAAATGGTTGAGCTCAGATGCACAGTAAGGTTAAAAAATATAGCAAAATCTATCATAAATAATTATAAACATTTAAGGAAAAATATAAAACAAAAACACAAGCCTTTTAAACATAATAAACATTATAATATTGAAATAGTAAATCAAATAATTCAATATAAACATTCACATGGATATTCTACTAGTGTAATAATCACATTATATATCAACAACTAAACTCATAATGAGGGAATACATAATGTTGGACTTCCTAACTATACCATCAATGCCTCGTACCAATACCATAAAAAACCACACAATCAAGGCTTTGTTCTAAGACACTATTTTTTCTCCAAAGACCTACTGATGCATCGATGGTCTATATTGAGCCCCACCCATTACTTACTAAGTCCAATTCATTCCTCTTAATAAAGGCGTAAAACATAACATAAACATTTTTATTAAAACTATTATATGAAATGACAATACCTTAACCATAAACCATGAATTGCATAAAAAATACACATCCAAATTCAAATATATCATAAACCCTTCAATAAAATTTGGAAGATTTTGTAATAATAAATCATCCTCAATTAATCATAAAATCAAGCAAAGGATGTTGACAAATACGAAATTAATCTAATTAAATTCATTAAAACTCTTTGATAGAAACATCACTTTTTTTATCATAAAATCATTTAGAAGATGTGAAAAAATATTATTTTTAAAATAACCCTATAATATTTTATGGAAATATTAAAAATTCTAATGTATTATAATGGAATAAATTAGCCTCTAGTGCCATATATGATAAAAAAATTCTTTCCTTAATTTATCAAAAATTTTATAAAGTTCCTCATTTTGAAAATGACAGAAGGATTCATTTCAAAACATTTTATAAAATGTGAAATATAAGTAAAAATGACTTTAAACAATTTATAATAATATTTTGAATTACATTTTAATGATCATTGAAATGGATGATAAAGATGTCCCAATAAATAGTTATGTATAAAAATCCCATATAATAATGAGATTTTGAAATTAACCCTTGCAATATAATTTCCTTTAGTCAAGTGTGAGTTTACCTCCAGTATTATTGTTAATGAATTATATTAAATTATACCAGGACTATATCCATATTTTTGATATCATATATGATCCCTTTATAACCTTTTGGTAATAATATTTTAGTATTATAGTTGTTTCAGGTGTTAACTGCTTCATTTTCCCGTTCTTGTCTTGTAATGTACATCATGTTTATTACAAATATGATGTATTTTTTCATATAAAGAATAATATTAAATTAATAGTTGTTTTTTACTCATAATATTAATTTTATAAACATTCTGGAATGGTTAACATGAATAATGAACCTCACAACATTGTAGAGACGGTAATCCGTACGTACGTACTAGTGACGATATCATTCCATTGATGGATAAGATGTATGAAATTGGATGGTATATTCATTATAAAAAATAATTATTATTTTATAATCATTATTTATATAAATTATTATCATCATTATACCCATCCAAATAAAGTAGTGTTGAATAAAAAATTACAGCACGACGGGGAGACGGCAAGCCGTATGTACCGACACACGGTGATGTTGTTATTTTTATGATGGATAAAATGAGGAATATGATTTACCCAAGAATATAATATAATTTTAATATATGGTTTATACTGTATTTATTTCATTGTTATTGAAACAACATAAAAATAGGATGTATAAGAAGAAATGAACTTTGAAAGAGGTGATCAAACAATTACCTCTTTTTTGAGAATCTCTTTTTATTTGCACAAAAAACTCTATAGGTTGGATTTATGCCCAATGTATGGCCTCTAGGATGTATTTATGGAATTAAGGAGAGTAAATGAGCATGGTTTATACAGAAAAAAGGGATTTAGAGGTGTGAGTTAAATATAAGGTTTAGTACCCTTTTATAAAAGAGGTGAGGGGCACTTTTGAACGATCTTAAAATATTAATTTATTATATATTGAGTTTTGGTTTCATATAGCTCTAAAGTGATTATTTAAATGATAATATGAGTATGGGCCTAAAATATCATCAACCAATGTTTTTATACAATTTATTTCACAAAAGTAATAGTATCTTTTGGGATTAAACCTAAGTTAAACATTTCAACTCATACCATGTCTACATGTTTTTTGTACTATCAGGTTAAAATAGTAACTATAAAATGACAAAAGAAAACCAATTGGTACATAAATTACATATTTAACATTATAATAATTAATTATCCAAAACCATATATTTTTATAAATTGTATAACATTTAATAAAATAATACTTATTTTAATGTATCATTTATGTCAATGTTGATACTACTCAACATTTTTAATTTTAAAAATATAAAACCATCATTTTAATTTTAAAAAATAATTCAAATATATAACTAAAATGTATATGTTATCTATAAAAATCTTATATGTCATTAATGAAGTCAAATTATATTTAGTTTAAAAAGTTTATTATCATTTAATTGATATTCCTATTAAGAAAATAGTTTCTATATTGCTATTGTGTAATCATTAATCGTAATTATTTAGTATATAAAAATTATAAATAAATTTCTATGAGGTAGGTAATTAATTTATCTTTTTATATACTATTAATAATCGATGTGATATCTAGGATATCTCTATATTAAAATTACTAGACCTATAAGATATGAGAGTGTGACATTTTGTCACATTCATCATGTATAATAATATTCTTGTCATATTCTTGTAAAATGGTCCATTAAATTATTTAATTTATAAAAATAGGTAAAAATTATCTAATTTAGTCATAAATATTATTTTTATAGGTTCTAGGGAAATTATATAATATTATTCGTACTTTGAATTACCTGATTTACCCTTAACTACGATAATAAAAAAATTACTAACCTTATTATTCATAATATCCAAATTAAATTTTTGAAAATTTAAAACAACAAATTTATAGAAATTAATTTTAAATTAATACCCATTGACAAAATGTTAAAATGATTTTTCAAAAGTAAATACCATCAAAAGATTGAATCAAGTTTATATCTAATATTAATGTGAAAATAATTCCAATAAATTACATTATATTAAATAGTAAAAATTTCTTATAATTATACTTTTAAACAAATCAAAAGGATAACAAAAAAAACATAAATAAATTAGATGAAAAAATAGTTTTGTATTGAAATGATGTATTTTCACTACTCCATAAAATATGAATGAAATCATATTAACACAAAAATTTATTCCAAACTAAATTTTTATGACAAGATTCTTAAAAAATTTATTTTCTCAATTATAATATATAAAAGTGTCAAATTTTGTATTCAAAAAGGGTTCTCCATTAAACGAAATTCTTCTATTTTAAATGTTTAATGTGTTATTATATCGAATCTAATATCAGGAAACCACCTCATACATTACATAGTAGAGGACCTTTCACCGGTCTAGGTTTTGGATAATTAGATACAACCATATAAATTATTAGAGTTGGAACAAAATGAAATAAAATAAATAGAAACATGGTGTACTCTAACTCCGTAAGTAAATCGAATGCCTTCGGGAATTATATTAGTCATGTGAAAAATCATTTAAAAAAGGAGTGAGCATTAAATATGCCCAGTAAGAGTTTTAGAAACCTTAGATAAATCATTTTTAAAATATTCATTGAAATAAGTTAATAATTATCTAAAGAAATACTATTTGAAATTTTCTTACGTCTTAAAATACTAGGTTATTTAAAAAATACTTATGTCAAAAATTGATTTAAACATAATACAATGTTTTAATAAACATAATACGCAAGCATCTGAAAACAAAACACTATTCTCAATCAACTTGAATTATTGAAGGCTGTCTAGGCCTACCCAGTTAGCGAAGGATGGATACACTCTCTAATGACCTTCCATATTTACAATGATCAGGTGCCAGATTTTCTAAAAACATTTTAAGATTTCTTTACTTATGTATATATTTTCACTGGATTTTGTAACAAAGAAAACATAACAATGCATTGAATTCCACCTTACAAAAAATATATAAGTATGTATGTGAACTTTCAGAACACTTTATGGTTTGTTTACTACCAAAACCCTGATCATAAACCTTGCATAAACTATCCACGTATTCCATCATTTTTCCATGAAACAATTTTTACATAATATATTGTAATAATTAATTATGTTTCTCCCATTAAATTATAATGGAAACATTTAAATAAAAAAACTTACTATGATATCCATGTAATTACTAATTTAGAATCTAATCATTAAAATTTCAATTAAAACATAAACTCATTTTAAGTGAAACGGATGTTGATATAATGCATAAGGACATGGACATGATTATTTGCATTTGCAGAATCTATAATTTTAGTTTAACATATTAACATGAGACCCACATTATGTTTGAAATGTGATAATAGAAAAAGAAGATTATAACATGTCATCAATCACTTCATCAATCAGTAAAATTAAATTAAGATCTTATATAAGATCTTCATAGTAATTTTAACTTTTATCTATACATGATTTGAATGCGCATCCAAATCATGCACTAATTCATAAACACATTGATATATATATATATATAATTGAAATATAAAGTCATAAACATAATTAGGAAGTAATTATATGTATACTAGTACATAACAAAATATATGCACATACTCTTCAAAGTCTAATATTACCTTTCATAAAATAAAATCATTCATTTAGAGTTATAATGTTTATCAGATATTACAAAGAATATAATTGCCCATATGAACTTATAAAAAAAAGTTTCATGTATATTAATTTTAATTACAGAAGAACTCATATAAATTAAAAACTCCAACCGAAAAATAATTTCAAATTAAATATGTGGGTTTTAATATAATATTCATTTGAAAAATAAATTAAAATTTCTTGAAATAAAATAATAATAAAATGTTTCAAGCACATGTAAAATTCCAAAATTATGTTAAAAAAATTAAATCAACATATCCCAATTAACACAGAATAAATCCTAAAAAAATACTGCTTACCATAAAAATTTTGAAAACTAAAGTCATATATATATATATGAACATCTTAAAATAAATATAATTTGTTTAATAAAAATAAACACTCAGAATCATAAAAGTAAATCATAATTTAAGAAAATGAAATCCCATACATAATGAAATAAAATCTAAATAGCTTAACCCCCATAAATGTACCTTGATAAATTTTATAAAAGTTTCAACTCTATGAACCATGTTGATTTTGATTTTAAGTAACTAAAAAACATGGTAGGAATACATTCCTCCCTCCATTATTACAATCTGAAAATAAAAATAGATAATTAAATGAACTAACCATTATATTTAAGAAAAATCTCTTACCATAATCACTTTTAATAATAGGAAAAATGACCAGAAAAGGGAAGGAGTTATCACAACACTCATGTGGGAAAAGGTGTGCAGAAGAAAAGTGTAGAAAATAGAGATAGAACATATACAGAATTATTATACTATTTATAATTTTAAATAGATTCAAAAGTCTTAAATGACAGACATAAACCTACTTGCTGTGCAAGCTGTGTGTGTGAAAATAATAGTCAAGTAAACAGTGAATCCAGCTTGATACCACACTCTTGGAAAAGTCAAAAGGATACATATTTCATGATCTCCAAATTAATATAACATAATATATATATATATCTTTAATCTATGGATAGAAAACATTCATTATTGTAGCAAAAGACAACCGACAATAGAATTGAACCAATAAAAATGAGAAAACATGAATTCAATTAACTGACAACCATTGTAATTAAATAATGAAAAATAAAACCATATTGAATTGATAAAATCGAGGGTGATGTGCTTAACAGATTTGAATAAGGAACATATGTTGAATAGAACTAAATAATAAGAATATATTGATTCCACAACAGCAATAATACCCTACCTCAGATCTGGACGACTTGAAACCCTAGATGCAACTGATGCACATACAACCACTCAACATCAATCGGACCATCGCCAGCATCACACCACTGAAGCCGCAAGACCTGCTCATCCTAGACCACTACCCTACCTTTGACCTCAGCCATAGAACGAACTCTTGGACCCCTGTTCAAATTGAGAATGGCCATGGCTTCAACCTAAGGATGTCCAACCATCCTCTGTTCGAGATCGACTAGGCGCCATGACTCGTGAACTCTACTGAGGCTGAGAAATCCTACAACGCCTCCATCAAAACCCTATTCCAGTTTTACTCATTTTTTATAGAAATAATTATTTCAAAAAATTATCATATTATATTGTTAATTTTATATGTAAACACATTTATTGTTTTTTTAAAGCATTAAACTTTTGTCTTTTTTTCTTAAATCCCATTTTTTTCATTTCAGTTATATATGTTACTATACATGTTTACTCTTAATCCCACCTTTCTAATTTGTTTTTGACTTTAGGGTAATGAGAATCATTCATCATTATCATTTTATTATTATTATTTTTTATCTAGCTCTATATATATTTTAAAATAAAAATAGTTATTATTATTATTATTATATATATATTTATAATTTATACTTTAATAACTCATATATTTATTTTTACCAAACATTATATATATATATAAATTAGGTTTTAAATAAAATAAAACTTCTATAAAATTTGTATAAATATATATATATATATATATATAATATAATATCAAAATTTTAAAAAATAAATATAACTCGTAGTTTCAAAATAGCAATAATTTTATAAATACAATTTTAATTCATAATTTTAAAACTAATGATTATAATTTCAAATATATATTTATATTTCTATATATTATATGAAAAATCAAAATTTGTAAAACCAAAATAGTAATATTCAATTGATATAATTTTATATTTCATTTTAAATAATTTTTCATAGTTATTATAACTCCCACAGTCAATATATATATTTAGAAATTTATTTATTTAATATATTCAATCAAATATCACTTTTGATAAAAATTAATTTTTCTTATTCAAATTCGTTAATAAATATATTCATTTTATAATATAATGAAATAAAATTATTTTGGAAACTATATAATTATAAAAAAATCCTTATATAAATAACTTATAATAAATTTAATTAAAATAATTAATTCAAATAATTACTTTTAAATGAAATTACCTAAATAAAATAAATTTTTAATAAAATTAAGTTTAGAATATTATAGGTTGTTACATTATTCCCCCCACAAAAAAATTGTTTCCTCACAATTCATTTCATCGGACTGAAAACAATTCTTAATTTCCGTCTTCAGAATTAAGAAAACTACAACTGCTAGATTTCTAATCTCTACCATTTAGAAAACAACTTCATCTCTCCAATGTTGTCTAGACCATTCCTCTGATACCAATTATAAGGACAAACCCTTACACATTACCTAATAGATGACCTTTCATCGGTATAGGTTCTGGAGAATTAGATACAACCTTAAAAAATTTTAGCTTAGGAGCAAAATAAAATTAAATAAACAAGAAATATGGTGCACACTAACTTCGTAAGTGATTCGTACGCCTTAAAGAATTCTATTGGTCTTATGAAAAATCATTTAAAACAAAGTAGTGAGCATTAAATATTCCCAGTAAGGGTTATAGAAACCTTCAATATAACATCTTAAAATACTATTTGAAATAATTTAATAATTATCTAAAGAAATACAATTTGACATTTTCTTACAGCTTAAAATACTATGTCATTTTATCAAATACTTATGTTCAAAATTGATTTAGACATAATCTAGTGTTTTTCGGAAAATAATACTCAAGATTCTGAAATCAAATAACTATTTTGATGCAACATGAATCATTGGAGATTGTCTGGGCCTACCCACTTAGTGAAAGATGGGTTCACTCCCCAATGACCTTTAATATTTTCAACGATCAAGAGCCAGATTTTCTGAAAACATTTTATGCTTTCTTTACATATGTATATATTTTCACCGGAGTTTTTAACATTGAAAACATAATGCTACATTGAATTACATATTAAAAAAAAATATAAGTTTTTTTGGAACTTTCAGAACACTTTCGAGATTGGTTACTACCAATACCCCAATCATAAACCTTGCAAAAACTGTCCACATATTCCATCATTTTTGCATGAAATACATTTTCCATAATTGATTTTAATAATTAATTAAGTTTCTCTTATAAAATAATAAAGGAAATATTTAAATAAACACACTTATTATGATATGCATGTGATTATTAATTTAGAAATTAATCATTAAAATTTGAATTAAAACATGCACATATTTTAAGTGCAACAGATATTGATATAATGCATATGCACATGGACACAATTATTTGCATTTGAGAGATCTATAATTTTAGTTTTACATATTAACATGCTCCCCCATTGTTTTTGTAATGTGACAATAGAAAAAAAAGATTATACCATGTCATCAATCATATCATCCAAGAGTAAATTTCAAGTATGATCTTGTATAAGATCTTGATAGTAATTTTAACTTATATCTATACATGATTTGTATGCACATCCAAATCAAGAAATAATTCATAAATTCATCCATATATATATATAATAGAAATTTCAAGTAATAAATATAAGCATGAAATAATTACAGGTATACTAGTACTTAACAAAATATAAGCACATATTCTTGGAAGTCTAATATTACCTTTCATAATAGAAAAACATTCATTTAGAATTATAGTGTTTATGATATATTGAAAAGAATATAAGTGATCATATAAACGTTGACATAAAAAAGGGTCATGCCTATTAATTTTAATCAGAGAACCCCTCATATAAAATAAAAAATCTAAGGGAAAAATAATTTCAAATTAAAGATATGGTTTTTAATATTAAATTCATTTTCAAAATAAATAAAAAGAAATTGAAAAAAATAATAATCAAATGTTTAAAGAATATCTAAAATATGAAAATTATGTTAAATAAATAACATCAATATATCCCAATTAACCCAACATAAATCCTAAAAAATACCCGTTACAAAATATATTCTTAAAACTAAAGTCGCATATATATATATATTAGAACATCTTAAAAGAAATATTATTTTATTAATAAAAATAAACACTTAGCATCATAAAAGTAAATCATTATTTAAGAAAATGAAATAACTTACATAAGGAAATAAATTCTAAATAGCTTAACCACCATAAAGGTACCTTGATAAATTCTATTAAATTTTCAACTCTATAAGCAGAGTTGATTTTGTTTTGATGTTTATAAAAAACATGGTAGGAATAAAATACTCCCTCCATGATTAAAATTTAAAGAGAAAAATTACTAAATAAATGAACTGAAATTTATATTTAATAAAAATTCTTTACCAACATAACTTCTTCTAAGAAGGACAATGACCAGAAAAGGGCAGGAGTCATCGAAACACTCATGTGTGCAGAGGTGTGCAGAAGACAAGTGTATAAAATAAAGATAGAACATATGAAAAATGATACAACTATTAATAATTTCCAATGACCTCAAAATTCAAAAATGACAAACATAAAAATGATTACGGTGCAAGCTGTGTGTGTGAAAATAATAATCAAGTAAACAGTGAAGCTATCTGGATATTATAGTATTAGCAAAGTCACAAGGAGACAGATTTGTGATCTCCAAATTAAAATCACATTAAAAAAATATATATCATTAATAAACAGATAGAAAACATTCATTATTGCAGCACAAGACAACCAAACACAAAATATAACCAATCAAAATGAGAAAAAAAGAATTCAATTAACAGTCAACCATTGCAATTAAATAATGAAAAATACAACCTGGTTAAATTGAAAATGGCGAGGGGGACGTGCATAACAGATTCAAACAAGACCCCTACCTTTCCTAGAACTAATGAATAAGAACATATTGATTCTATTCCAGAAAAAAAAACCCTACTTCAGATCTGGACAAATTAAAACCCTAGCTCTAACTGATGTTCGAACCACCACTCAACTACAACCGGACCATCTCCAACGTAGCTCTATTGAAGCCACCTGGCATGCTCGACTCAGACCACTGCCATGCCTTCGTCAATGGCCACATAGCTACCTCCTGAACCCCTGTTCGACTCAACCATAGCTGAGGCATCAACCTAAGGATGACCGAACATCCTCTATTCGAGATCGACCAGGTTCCACGACTTGCAAACTCTACCAAGGTTGAGAAATTCTACAATGAATCCTTCAAATCCCTTTTCCAGTTTTACTCATTTTTTATAAAATTATTATTTGAATACATTGTCATAATATTATAATTAATTATATCTTTAAACAAATTTATTGGATTTCTAAAGAATTAAACTTTGGAATTTTTTTAGTAAATCCCATTTATTTTTTCATTTCAATTATTTATGTTTCCATTCAAGATTCCCCTTAATCCCACCATTCTAATTTTTTTTGACTTTAGTGTAAAGAAAATCATTCATCATTATCAATTTATTATTATTATTTTTTTATCTTACTCCATATATATTTAAAAACAGATATAATTATTATATATATACATATTTATAATTGAAACTTTAATCACTCATATATTTATTTTTACAAGAAATTATATATATTTATATATATATCTGGTTTAAAAAATTAAACTACCATAAAATTTGTATAAAAATATATACAAAATATAACAACAAAATTTAAAATATAAATATAATTCATAGTTTTAAAGTTGAAAAAATTATATAAATCTAATTTTAATTCATAACGTTAAAACTAATGATTATAATTTAATATATATATATTTATATACCCCTATATTATTTCACAAATAAAAATTTGTAAAACCAAAATAATTATATTCAATTTATAGCATTTGTTATTTAATATTAAATAATTTTTCATAGTTGGTATAATTGGAACAGTATATATATATATATATATTTATAAATTTATTTATTTAATATATTCAATAAAATATTCCTTTTGATAAAAATTAATTTTTCTTATTCAAATTTGTTAATAAATATATTCATGTTAAAATATAGTAAAATAAAATTAATTTGGAAACTATATAATTATAAAAAAAGTCATTATATAATTAACATATAATCAATTTAATTAAAATACTTAATGTAAATTATTATTTATAAAAAAAATTACCTAAATAAAAAAAACTTTTTAATAAAATTATGTTTTGAATATTATGGGTTGTTACATCTAAGAAACACATGAGATGAATGTTAAAAATATATGGAATATATAAAATTAAAAATTTGGTTATTTCTATTCAGAACTACATATTTGATGACAAGGTAATATATAATATTAAATTCATATATCTTATTAATATATTATTTTATGGTAGAATTGGGCCTTGCATGTAACACACAAAAAATCATTTTTCTGTATAGCGTAATATTAACATTGTCTTTCCTAAAAAGAAAATAATAAATAAAATTAACATTATTATGAAATTAAAATATTTTATTTTCTTGGGGTGTTACATTCCCCCCTCCTTCAATAAATTGTGTCCTTAAAATTTTTTAATTCGGGTTTGGTAACTAATGTTTTATTATTCAAAATTATTTTATTGCAATCCCACATCGGAACAAGGGTAGATAAAAAATCCACTTTAAATTAAATAAATGGAATTAATAAAGTTACCAAAGAGAACAAATACTACATTTCCATGTAATAAAACATGGATATTAAAGAAAAATCTAACCATCATGTTCTGATGGAGAGTTATAGACTATATAGTTAGGAGAAAGTGAATAATCACAAAGCAAGAAGTTTGTGATGATCAAGAAGACAATTGTATTCATGTGAAAATGTATTAGGATAACATTTTTTGTTAAAAGATTCTTTCTCTTAGATTTGAAAAATTAATTTACTTTTTTGAATATGAACACATGGAAGAAAACTTATTTGACATGTATAGTTTGAACCTTTAACTAATTCTTACCACAAAGCCATCGTTCTCTTTAAAAGATAAAAAATAGAAAATATTTGATTTATCTTAACTGTATATCCTTTGAAAGATGAAATTATACCATTTAAAAAAGGAAAACAATATTATGTTAGTTAGGGACTTTTTATATGCTAGTGGTAGGAGATAAGGCCTTGTCGCACTTTAGTTTTGAGTTCGATTCTCAAAGCCCTGTATGAAATAATGAGTTTTCTCCTGACCTGCAGGTCTTAATTTTCAAAAAAATATATTATTATAGTATTCAAAAATATCCTTATGATTTTTTATCCTTAAATATTACTATCCAATGTTCTACAAAATCCATTCCAACCATTACACTTATCCAAAATACCTTTTTCCAAACCCACTGTCCAAAAACTTATAATGAAGGTCCCTAAATTTCTAAAATCAACCGAACAAAATGAAAATCATTTTTTACAACATACCAAACTTGTGAATACCTTCATCATGTATTCTCTAAAAATATGGTAATCACCAAAATTTCTATGATACCTTATTGAATACGTTCATGATTCTTTATTACTTACATAAAACATAAAACATAGGATATTTGATATTATCATTAAAAACATAAATGTTGTAAACTATATCAATGTTGGAATAAACAAACCATTAATCAATGCCAAGGTATTTAATAATATCCAACTTAATTTATCAAAATAATCATTATATCTGTATAAAAAAATTATTGAGGGTTATCTTTCGCTCCACATTATATTTTCCAAAAGTTTTAACTTGAAACTATGTCACTTTACCTGGTATTGTACAATCTAAAATCCATAATGAAATAATACTGTTGTAAAATCCTTATATAATTTATAATTATTAAGACCAGTGAATTTTTAATAAAATCATCAAATAAAATAATTCGTGTATAGGCATATTAATCATTCCACTTCATCTATAGCAATATCATAATTTGATCATTATCAAATAGCATTATCTAGGGTATATTCCTTTGATGATTGGGACATTGATTCACATTGTGTCTCATTTCCTTACAGTTGAATCATTATACACTAGAAACATTTTTCTTACCATTTCAATCACGATCACAGTGTACTATTTATCTATAGTTAAAATGAACTCTCATTCAATTTAAGCATTCACCTGGTTGATTGTTTCCAAATTTAACACATGAGGGGAAATCCTTATTTCCCTTATTCCCTTTATCAATCTATTTTTTTCTATCATCAACTTTTTCTCTTTCTTCCATTAAAATCCTTGGGACTCAGAGAATTATTTAGTTAAATTATTAACAAAACATGAATTTTAGGTAATTGTGACATGTTTTTTGCGATGGTATATCATTACAAAAAGTCATTTGTGATGGTTATCCGTCGAAAATAAATCTTTTTTGAAGGGGTGTCACTAATGTAATTATTTGTGATGGTCCATAGAAAACTAACTATTGTGTGATAGATATACAATCCATTGCATAATTTTTTTTGATATATTATTTAAATCATTTTTCATAAAAAGATTAAAAAAATATTGAAATAATAAAAAATAATTTAATGTAACCAATAAAGGAAAAAAAATTAAAATAATTAAAACAATATATATAAATAAATAATTATTAAATGAAATGAAATTAAATTGGAAAAATTATAAAATAAATATACTTAAATTCAATTAAAATTGAAAATTAATTAAAATATAAATATATTTTAAAATAATAAAAATAATTAGACAACTGAATGTATTTATGAATAAATACAATACCTAAAACTAATTAAAAACATTTAAAATCATAAAAAATAATTAATAAATTTAGAAATGTTTAAAAATCATTAAAAAAATTTAAAATAAATTAAAACACACATAAAATTAGTACATCATTTCAAATATAATATGATTATCATACCAAATTACAAAAAAGTCATAAAACATTCATAAATCATCAACTAACATCATGTGCAGGAGGATCACTCGAAGGACCCAACATAGGAAAATCTATTCCAATGCCACACACAAGTCACCACATATACTCTATCATCTTCTCATCTTTTAGGTGCTAATTCTCACACTCCTTCCCCTCCCTATCTGCATCTTCTATATCATCACATCCTAAGCTCTCAACATCTCCTCATATTGTTAATATGACAACAACATCGATGAAGAATCTCCACAAGCTCCCTTCATGCTCACTGATGTCATCACAAGAGTACTATAATTCCTCACAGGTGTCAGTCGAGAACCAAAACTAATCACTCGAAATTTCTCGACACCCTATAAAATTTCTTGTATCCAAGCCCCCTCATTGAAACTGGAATCAACAATGACATCATGTTCGGTCTTATCTTGACTATCTCATGAATGAGAAGTCATGACCTCATATGTTTCCTTTACATATAAAGAAAAATTACAATAATAATAAAATTAAAATTCATGAAATTTTTAATCCAAATAACTTACCACAATATATAGATTTCATTCTCCAATAACTTCTCCTATATAGAGAGAATTATACATCTTCTAGTAAAATTCAAACTCCTTAATAGATGAGTCAGTAGTAGCCTATGGAATATAAAAAACATGTTATTGTTAGAATATATATACTTTAATACATAATATAACTTACCATATTTTTTAATGTATGCCAAATATATGAATCCCATCCCTCTGGGTGACCTCTTTCCTCCCCCAGATCTGACACCGAGATGATGGTCTCCTCTTAAAAGTATCTCCTAGCCAGAATGAGCACAACCCTTCTCACACCTGATCTAATATATAGTTATAACAATGGTTGATCCAATCCTGATCGAAAAAGGTAGCATAATCTCTATCCATAACATTCTTTCTGATGTTATGTAGAAACTAATGAAATATATCTTTTATAAAATTATCCCATGCATTTCAGAAAAGACCTCTATGATTATCATAAATATGAGAAAATAAATTATTCAAAAAAATTTAAAAAATATGTTTGTAATTAAATAAATTTATAAAAATTAAATATTATTTAAAAATTTACAATCTATTGGTCGAACATGTGGTCACACACGATAATGGGAACGAGGTCCCATGACCCCCATGGATTAGAAAAATAATTTCTCAGAATTGTACCAACCTGACCAATTGGAAAATGAGAGAACCTTGAAAATTGAAATGAATATATAATATTAAAATAATTATCAAAATTTATAGACGTAGTTAATATAACATAAATATCTTAAACAATTAAACATACCCATATAAATGTGGATCAAAATCAATAGTTTGTTGTATCCCTGGAATAGGATCCTGAATCAATAATCGAGCAAGACAACTCACTCTTCTAGTAGGTGCACCAATATGAGGGGGACAAGGTGAATCAGGCTAATCTTCAGGAAGTCTGGTATCAGTCAGGGAACATAATGGATCGTTAAGATCATCTCCAGTCTTTTGAAACAAATATTATCACTAGTAAGATATTGTTAATACATATATGAAATATAAAAAACTAATAAATATATGAATAAAATAATGTTACATGTTAAAGAATATTAATACAAATATAAAATTTCAAAAAATAATATATATATATATATGTGTGTGTGTGTGTGTGATTATGATAATTACCTGTAACTAAAGACCTGAATATAATACATCAGTCGTGATCTTCCTCACCATTTCTATCGTCATCAATTCCTTTATCCTCATATTTATCATTGTTAACTTCCAAATGAATTTCAGTTTCATCATCACTTATTACCTTATCAAAATTATATATATAATCAGCCCTTAACTAATGGGTTTCATCAACAATATTTATAACCCATCGGGTAAGAGACATATTTTGGTATGTTTATTGAAAAAGTTCAATATGTTGGAATTTCAAATAACCATTTTCATTTTCAATAAACTAATTGTCATGTGATTTGTTTTTATCACCCTCCACCAATCTATAAAATCCCTTAAAACATTATAATAACTTTCATAGTAAAATTTATGTGATTGAAGTGCCAACATAAATGCTTCATTTGATGTAAGAATACAGTTTATTTAATTTCAACGAATCCATGTCTTGGATGAACTCACAACCCCCGATTTGTATAAAACCAATGAAATTTAAACACTGTAACATAATTTTTTCCCAAATAACCTAACTCAAATATTTCAACTAGTATACCATAAAAATAATCTTCAATTTCTGTATGATGGGTTATTTATGAATTAACACAACTATTCATTGATTTATTTGAGTCACCACATATGTGTGTATGTAATATAAATCTACTAGCCACATACCAAGTATAATATATTAAAAAAATTCGATGGAGGGTGCAACATCCCAAGTAAGTAATGAATAATATATATTTTTATCTATGTCTATTAATGATTAAGATAGTGTTTTAGAGGCTTAAAATGAAAATAAATACAATCTTATGCATGGAATACACTAATATTCTTAAAAGATTGTTTTACTTCCTTATGATGGAAAACCCTTTTTGAATCTATATTTTGACAATTTTATAAACTATTTTTTTCAAAATAAACTTATCCTTTATGATTGGTACATCAAAATTTAATTTGTGTGAATTTTTGGTATTTTTCTGACAATGTTCATTTTTAATGAATAGTGAAAAATACTGCATTTTACATCAAAATTGATTTTTAATCTAATTTATTTATATGATTAGATTATGTTTTGAATTGGTTTTGAATTGAAATTAGAATATATTTTTACCATTTTATCCAATGGTGGTCATTAGAATCAATTTCACTTTGAAATTAGACTTAAACTGGTGTCAATATTTTGATACTTATTGTTTTGTAAAAACACGCGATTTGCTCTGGCAGTGGGAATTTACTATTGAATTAATTAATGTGACTTATATGATTTGAATTTTGTAAAATGGACTTCATTTTTTAATTCGTAATATCAAATATAGCTTAGGGTGAATTTTTGGTAATTTTCTGAAAAACTTCAATTTTTGATGAATAGTGAAACCACTAAGTGGTAATCAAGCAAACTGATTTTTCAGTTAAATGAAAGTTTACCACTAATGTGTATTTAATTTTGAAAATCCGACATACATGGTTGTCATTAAGAAGTAAAATGTGGTTCAATGAGATTATAATAATTTTTTGGTGAATAGTAACTTATTAAGTTCTTAATCGCGATTAGTGGTAATTAGGGTAGTTTAACGTATAAATAATGCTTTAATAATAGGAAATGACCTAGACACATGTCCCAACCTTATTGGTTGTGTCATGGCCGACCAAGACAAGCCATGGGTCAACTTGGGGACCCCATGGAGACACTTTGGATTGGAAATGACATAAATAACTTTTTATTTAATGTAAAAGTAAAAAATGACACAAACATAATATGTTTTACGAAAAAAATTTTTACGTGGGGTTATAAAGATCAGATTTTTGATTATAAATAGTCATTGGAAAGATAAAAAGATTTCCTACATCATAGTAATTTTTTTATAATTTTTGGACATTAAATAAATTAAATTATTTATGACATCATAATGATGCAGTGATGACATCATTATTTAACGATTAAAATAAAATGGAACTATAATGTAATATCTATGAACTACACATGTCAAAAACTTATTGGATGGGTGGATTTCGAACCCTTATCACCTTATCCACGACATATATCAATGTGGGACCTTTTAAAACCGAAACACATTTTCAAATAATGTAATATTTCTTTACTTTCCAAAAGTGCCCCTCCTCTCCTCTTATAAAAGGCCCCCACCTCTACCTCATTTCACACACACTTCAAGCCTTTGGCTCGGCCAACCCCTGCCCATTTGCTCTCTCCACATCCCTCTCCTCATCCGAGAGGATTCCTTTTGGGCAGAATCCTATCAAAGGAAGCATTTAGGCTCAAATCAAAAGGAGTTACACTTTTTGAGGTAATTCATTCTCTCATGTTCATTTGTTTTATTTTGCTTCTCCAACCCCCTAAACTCTTTTTATTTACTTCTTTTGTAACAACACCAGTATCTTCAATATACTAGGATGTTGTTATAAGATTTATTTTATCTACACTCTCACACAACTACATCAAATGGTTAAAGAACATACGGTTTCCGTGGATGGCGAAATTCTGCCTCCCGAAACGATGATTGTTCAATACTCATTTAACACCTTCAAAGGTGAACATTATGATGTCACAATTTTTATATATGATATATTATATGTTTATGTTTTCCTTAAGCTTCTGTTTTTTTTCATTTTGGGCATACCGTTATGGTTTCCATTATGGGTAAACACGATATCTTCATTTTAGGAAGTGCGGACTACCGCCCCCTCAAAATGATTTGATTCGTTAAATATCATATGTGGGACATATAAAGGATGGAACTATGATATTATATATGATAATATACTGGAATTATAATATACCTTTATATTGTTATGATTCCATTCTATAAAATATGAAATAGAAATGAAAGTAGCATTCATGCGTACGTACGGCTTACCGTCTCTATGAACGGTGCATTTCATTTCTTACCTCTAAATGATTATGTAATATTATAAATGCATGTATGTACTGGATATATATGACATATATGATATCTACATCATGAATACCATTTTGGATATAATGAACCTTTGACCAAATTAACAACATGTAAGTGTAAGAAGTCTATTTTTGACTTAAGAACCAAATACCGACAAAATGAACATTATTAACATAACTGATTACATGATGTTCAAAACATGGTATAAAAGGAATAATGAACTTGAAAAAGATTCATAATCAAGTAGAGATTAACTCAAGTTTATTATTTAGGAGATTAAAGAACGGTCGGGTCAAGTCGGATACGAGGTATGGGACTTCGTCTCAATCTCCTTTCATTGAGGCATATTTTATTTTATAGACAACTTTATATTATACGGTGTATAAACCCCTTTGACTTTTATGTTTATTCAAAGGAATCTTTTTTATACGAAGCGTTTACTAAACGACAAAAGGGAATGTTTTTGTCGTACGTATGCGGCGACAACGACTTCTCCGCCGTCGTAACTGTTATTTGAGTTTCGGCTTCCTCTTCAAGCGATACCTTCTTTTTTTAAAAGAAAATTAAATACCATGTTTTAATTTGGTATTGAAAATGGTTTTCATAATGTTTTTATTATATCAATGTGTTGTATTGATATCTCGTGATTGAAATGTGGAAATGTTATGTTTCCTTTATGCATGTTTTATGTGATATGATTATGTTATGGTTCTTGGGCATTATTATGAAGACGGGTGGTTCCGTGATAAACTAAGGGCGGGTGAGCCCGTTATAGCTCTCCAATGCATTGGGTAACACGAAGGAGTGAAACTTTAAGGTTTCTCTGAAGAGATTTTAGGGAATATACTGTGATGGGTATTCCAAACGTAACCAAGAGGGTTACTCCCTACGTAAGAATGTTATGAATGCCTCAAGTTACCTTTATGTCTTATGATTTCTATGATTTATTCATGATTTTATGAGGTATGTTAAAGTGCCTATGTTTTATGGGTAAAGTATGATTTCATTCTTATGTATGTATGAACTCATGTTTCCTTTCAATGTTTTTTTAACCCATACTAAGTTTTTATGCTCATCCCAAGTTTTTGAAATGTTTTTCACAGGTCAAGGGAAAGGTACATGATAAGATGATAGAGTCAAGGATGTGTCAAGAAATAATCCATGTTTTATTTTAAACGTGTAATCTTGTAATAACTCAAGATTAAGTATGGTTTAAGGCTGGGGCCTTATAGTTGGCATCAGAGGTCGGTTTAGATAACTTTAGGAGTTAGAATTATATTAAATGATTATCCAAAAATATTTTTTTCGAAATGATATAGCATTTAAAGATTACCATGTTGCTTCATCTAAGACATGTTTGTTCAGAATAGTTTTCCGCAGAGGAAACAGGGAAGCAGTGCTAGGAAGGCATACAGAAGGAAATAACCTTCCGAATCAGCATCCTGAGATGGTCGGAATTGGAACTGAACAGTTTGTTGCAGTAATGGCGCAGTTGACTCAAGCGATAAATGGCGGTGGTATCCATGCACGAGATCATCCAGAACAACCGCAGAGGAACATGTCAGTGGTGGAACATTTCATGAGGCAACATCCACCATCATTTAGAGGATCATCTGACCCTGTGCTATCTGATGGGTGGATTAAAGCACTGGAGAAGATTTTTGATGTCATTGGGTGTTCAGACAATCAAAAGGTTAGTCTTGCTCTTTACCGTTTGGAGGGTGAAGCAGATCAGTGGTGGTCTATGGTTAAAAATATCAGGGAAGCCGATGAGATTGATGCTCTTGACTGGGATGAATTCAAATGTATGTTTCTTGAGAAGTATTTTCCTAAGGCTGTTCGACATAGGATGGAAAAGCAATTCTTGGAATTGAGGCAAGTGGAAGACTCAGTGGCTGCCTATGAAGAAAGGTTCACTCGATTGGCAAGGTATGCTCCAAATTTTATCCGGGACCTTGATAGTAAAATCAATCGTTTCTACTCAGGATTAAAGCAAAAGTATCGAAGGGAATTAGCTTATCGTGAGTTTAAAAGTTATGAAAAGCTTGTTCGATGTGCTGAGAAGGTGGAAATGGAGTTTGCCGATGACCAAGTTTTCTATAACAACCAGCAGAAGAAGAGGCCGAGGTGGCCAGAGAAAGGTAAGAATTCTTCAAAAACGTCTGATGGTAAGAGAAATAAGTTTCTAGTTTGTGATAAATGTGGCAAAAGGCATGCTAGGGAATGTCTTCTGAATTCTGGGAAGTGCTACCGATGTGGTAAGATGGGACATAAGGCTCGTGATTGCACTGAAAATAATCAAGGTGAAGGTAAGAAAAAATTTGATTTACAGTTAGTGAAATGTTATAAGTGCAATGAGATGGGTCACTATGCAAACGAGTGTCCGACAAAGAGCCTGAGTGATGGGAAGCAGTTAGACTACAAGCAGAAAGGGGTGGTGAAATCCTTTGCAACTACTTCAGCAGATGTCGGGCCATCAAATGAAGTTGTATCAGGTACTTTGTTTGTTTTTTCAGATTATTCCAGTGTGTTGTTTGATTCGGGGTCTACACATTCTTTCATCTCTGAAACCTTTTCTAGTAAAATGGGAATACCATCTCAAGAAATGACTCCTGAACTTTTGGTAAAAACATCTGGGGGAAGTGTCGAGGCAAAAAGAATTTATAAGAATCTTCCTATCCTTATCTGTGGAAAGAACCTACTTGCAAACCTTATTGTTCTACCTCTAGTTGAGTTTGATGTTATCCTGGGTATGGATTGGCTCTCTATTTACCATGCTAAGATTGACTGTAGAGCTAAAGAAGTTTCTTTTCAGAAAGACTTTGAGTTTGTTTACAAGAATGAACCCTTACTTTTGATAACATATCAAGAGGCCAAGAAACTTGTAAAAGATGTAAATGAATGTTACCCTGCACACGTCGTTGAAAATAAAGGAACTGTTCAGATTAATGATGTGCCAGTGGTAAATGAGTATCCTGATGTTTTTCCTGATGAGTTTCCTAGAATAATACCAGATCGGGAAGTTGAGTTTACTGTTGACTTAATTCCTGATGCTAAGCCAATTTCAAAACCCCCTTATCGAATGGCACAAATTGAACTTTTAGAGTTGAAGGAGAAATTGCAAGATTTATTAGAGAAAGGTTTCATTAGACCTAGCACATCACCATGGGGTGCTCCTGTTTTATTTGTTAAAAAGAAAGATGGTTCTATGAGACTTTGCATTGATTATAGAGCCTTGAATAATATCACTGTTAAGAACAAATATCCTTTGCCTCATATCGATGATTTGTTTGATCAGCTCCAGGGAGCTCAGTTTTTTTCAAATATTGACTTGAGATCGGGGTACCATCAGCTGAAGGTAAAGGAGGCAGATATTCCGAAGACCGCGTTCCGTACGAGATATGGCCATTATGAATTTGTAGTAATGCCTTTTGGGCTAACCAATGCACCTGAAATATTCATGGACTTAATGAATAGAATTTCCATGAGTTCTTGGATAAATTTGTGGTGGTTTTCATTGATGACATTTTGGTGTTTTCTAAAAGTAAAGAGGAGCATGAAAAACATTTAAGAGTTATCTTGCAAACCTTAAAAGAAAAGAAATTGTATGGGAAATTCAGCAAGTGTGAGTTTTGGTTGCAACAAATTTCTTTCCTTGGTCACATTGTTTCTAAAGATGGAATAACTGTTGATCCTGTAAAAACAAAAGTTGTGGAAGAATGTCCAAGACCCACAAATGTAACCGAGATTCGGAGCTTCCTTGGTTTGGCGGGCTATTACCGAAGGTTTGTTAGAAATTTTTCACGGTTATCTAGTCCAATGACTAAGCTAACTCGGAAGGGTATTAAGTTTATCTGGACAAAAGAATGTGATGATTGTTTTCAGGAATTGAAAAGAAGATTGGTGAATGCTCCAGTTTTGGCACTACCTTCCATGAATGGTGAGTTTGTTATATACAGTGATGCTTCATTGAAAGGACTTGGTTACGTCCTAATGCAGAATGATCAGGTAATTGCTTATGCTTCACGACAGTTGAAAACTCGTGAGGTAAATTACCCTACACATGATTTGGAATTAGCTGCTGTTGTTTTTGCTTTAAAAATATGGAGGCATCATTTGTATGGAGTAAAGTGTGAAATATATACCGATCAAAAAAGTTTAAAGTATATATTCACTCAGAAAGAGTTAAACATGAGACAAAGGAGATGGCTGGAATTAATCAAAGATTATGATTGTAAAATTCATTACCATCCGGGAAAAGCAAATAAAGTGGCTGATGCTTTGAGTCGAAAAAGTAATGCTTCATTAATAGTGTTATGGTTGGAACGTGATCCTTTGGTTGACGATTTGATGAACTTTGGCATAGAAGTTGTTGGTGCAGGAAGTCCTTCTGTTTTGTTTCAGGTATCAGTGAGATCTTCTCTATCAGATAGAATCAAGCAAGCACAGAAGCAAGACAGTGAGTTGCAGAAAAAGGTAGAGCTGGTTCAGAAAGGTAAGTTACCTGAATTCAACATTGATAATTATTGTGTTTTGAGATTTGGGAAGAGATTGTGTGTGCCTTGTGATTCACAGTTGAAGAGAGAGTTGTTCTGTGAAGCTCATAGTTCTCCGTTTTCAGTTCATCCGGGCAGTACTAAGATGTATAGAGATCTGCAGGATTATTACTGGTGGGATGGAATGAAAAGAGATATTACTGATTTTACTGTGAAGTTTTTGACTTGTCAGTAGGTTAAAGCAGAGCGGCAGTTACCGAAAGGGATGCATCAGCCTTTACCAGTGCCAGAGTGGAAATGGGAGAATATATCCATGTACTTTGTTATTGGATTACCGAAGACATCTCGAGGTAATAATGCAATCTGGGTTATTGTTGATTGCTTGACCAAATCTGATCCTTTCTTTGCTATACGAGATACTTTCTCTCTTGATCAACTTTCCTGTTTTTATCTTAAATAGATAGTCAGGTTACATGGAGTTCCTCTCTCCATTGTATCGGATCGTGATCCCAGGTTTACTTCTAACTTTTGGAAAGGCCTTCATAAGTCGTTGGGTACTGAATTAAATTTTAGTACAACTTTTCATCCTCAATCAGATGGGCAGTCAGAACGAACAATTCAGACATTGGAGGATATGCTACGAGCTTGTTCTATGGATTATCAGGGAAGTTGGGACCAACATCTTTCTTTGGTTGAATTTTCATATAATAACAGTTTCCAATCCAGTATACAGATGGCACCATTTCAGGCATTATATGGGAAGCGGTGTCGAACTCCAGCTTTCTGGGATGAAGTGGGAGAAAGAAAGTTGATGGGACCAGAATTGGTAGAAGAGATGGCAGAAAAAGTTCAGCTGATTCAGAAACACATGAGAACAGCTTAGAGCAGGCAGAAGAGTTATGCGGATAACCGGAGGAAGGATCTATCTTTCGAGGTAGGTGATCATGTTTTTCTCAAGGTTTCTCCTTGGAAAAGTGTGATGAGATTTGGTAAGAAAGGAAAGTTGAGTCCAAGGTTTATTGGACCATAAGAAATTCTGGAAAGAGTTGGATCAGTTGCATACCGAGTGGCTTTACCTCCGAGTTTATCTCAGGTACACAATGTTTTTCACGTTTCGATGTTGAGAAAGTATATGCCAGATCCATCTCATGTTTTGAGTCCAGAGGTAGTTCAGCTGGAAGAGAACCTATCTTATGAGGAACAACCGGTCCAGATTCTTGACCATAGGGAGCAAGTGTTACGGAATAAAGTGATTCACCTGGTAAAGGTTTTGTGGAAAAACCACATGATTGAAGAGGCAACATGGGAATCTGAAAATGCAATGAGGGATAAGTACCCCCATTTATTCGATAAGTAAATAAATTGCGGGGACGCAATTTTCTAAAGGGGGGAAGGATGTAACATCCCAGGTAAGTAAAGAATAATATATATTTTTATCTATGTCTATTAATGATTAAGATAGTGTTTTAGAGGCTTAAAATGAAAATAAATACAATCTTATGCATGGAATACACTAATATTCTTAAAAGATTGTTTTACTTCCTTATGATGGAAACCCTTTTTGAATCTATATTTTGAAAATTTTATAAACTATGTTTGTCAAAATTAACTTATCCTTTATGATTGGGACATAAAAATTTACTTTGTGTGAAGTTTTGGTATTTTTCTGACAATGTTCATTTTTTAATGAATAGTGAAAAATACTGCATTTTACATCAAAATTGCTTTTTAATCTAATTTATTTATATGATTATATTATGTTTTGAATTGGTTTTGAAGTGAAATTAGAATATATTTTTACAATTTTATCCAATGGTGGTCATTGGAATCAATTTCACTTTGAAATTAGACTTAAACTGGTGTCAATATTTTGATACTTATTGTTTTGTAAAAACACGCTATTTGCTCTAGCAGCGGGAATTAACTATTGAATTAATTAATGTGACTTATATTATTTGAATTTTGTAAAATGAACTTCATTTTTGAATTAGTAATATCAAATATAGCTTAGGGTGAATTTTTGGTAATTTTCTGAAAAACATCAATTTTTGATGAATAGTGAAACCACTAAGTGGTAATCAAGCAAACTGATTTTTCAGTTAAATGAAAGTTTACCACTAATGTGTATTGAATTTTGAAAATCCGACATACATGGTTGTCATTAAGAAGTAAAATGTGGTTCAATGAGATTATAATAATTTTTTGGTGAATAGTAACTTATTATGTTCTTAATCGCGATTAGTGGTAATTAGGGTAGTTTAAGGTATAAATAATGCTTTAATAATAGAAAATGACCTAGAAACATGTCTCAAACTTATTGGTTGTGTCATGGCCGACCAATACAAGCCATGGGTCAACTTGGGGACCCCATGGATACACTTTGGTTTGGAAATGACATAAATAACTTTTTATTTAATGTAAAAGTAAAAAATAACACAAACATAATATGTTTTACGAAAACAATTTTTACATGGGGTTATAAATATCCGATTTTTGATTATAAATAGTCATTGGAAAGCTAAAAAAGAGTTCCTACATCATAGTAATTTTTTTATAATTTTTAGACATTAAATAAATTAAATTATTTATGACATCATAATGATGCAGTGATGACATCATTATTTAACGATTAAAATAAAATGGAACTATAATGTAATATCTATGAACTACACATGTCAAAAACTTATTGGATGGGTGTATTTAGAACCCTTATCACCTTATCCATGACATATATCAATGTGGGACCTTTTAAAACCGAAACACATTTTCAAATACTGTTATATTTCTTTACTTTCCAAAAGTGCCCCTCCTCTCCTCTTATAAAAGGCCCCCACCTCTACCACATTTCACACACTCTTCAAGCCTTTGGCTCGGCCAACCCCTGCTCATTTGCCCTCTCCACATCCCTCTACTCATCCTAGAGGATTCCCTTTGGGCATAATCCTATCAAAGTAAGCCTTTAGGCTCAAATCAAAAGGAGTTACACTTTTTGAGGTAATTCATTCCCTCATGTTCATTTGTTTTATTTTGCTTCTCCAACCCCCTAAACTCTTTTTATTTACTTCTTTTGTAACAACACCAGTATGTTCAATATACTAGGATGTTGTTATAAGATTTATTTGATCTACACTCTCACACAACTACATCAAATGGTTAAAGAACATACGGTTTCCGTGGATGGCGAAATTCTGCCTCCCGAAACGATGATTGTTCAATACTCATTTAACACATTCAAAGGTGGCCATTATGATGTAACTATTTTTATATATGATATATAATATGTTTATGTTTTACTTAAGCTTCTGTTTTTTTTCATTTTGGGCATACCTTTATGGTTTCCATTATGGGTAAACGCGATATCTTCATTTTAGGAAGTGCGGACTACCTCCCCCTCAAAGTGATTTGATTCGTTAAATACCATATGTGGGACATATAAAGGATGGAACTATGATATTATATATGATAATATACTGGAATTATAATATACCTTTATATTGTTATGATTCCATTCTATAAAATATGAAATAGAAATGAAAGTAGCGTTCATGCGTACGTACGGCTTACCGTCTCCATGAATAGTGCATTTCATTTCTTACCTCTAAATGATTATGTAATATTATAAATGCATGTATTTACTTGATATATATGACATATATGATATCTACATCATGAATACAATTCTGGATATAATGAACCTTTGACCAAATTAACAACATGTAAGTGTAAGAAGTCTATTTTTGACTTAAGAACCAAATACCGACAAAATGAACATTATTAACTTAACTGATTACATGATGTTCATAACATGGTATAATAGGAATAATGAACTTGAAAAAGATTCATAATCAAGTAGAGATTAACTCAAGTTTATTATTTAGGAGATTAAATAACGGTCGGGTCAAGTCGGATACGAGGTATGGGACTTCGTCTCAATCTCCTTTCATTGAGGCATATTTTATTTTATACACAACTTTCTTTTATACGGTGTATAAACCCCTTTGACTTTTACGTTTATTCAAAAGGAATATTTTTTATACGAAGCGTTTACTAAATGACAAAAGGGAATGTTTTTGTCGTACGTATGCGGCGACAACGACTTCTCCGCCGTCGTAACCGTTATTTGAGTTTCGGCTTCCTCTTCAAGCCATACCTTCTTTTTTTAAAAGAAAAATAAATACCATGTTTTACTTTGGTATTGAAAATGGTTTTCATAATGTTTTTATTATATCAATGTGTTGTATTGATATCTCTTTATTGAAATGTGGAAATGTTATGTTTCCTTTATGCATGTTTTATGTGATATGATTATGTTATGGTTCTTGGGCATTATTATGAAGATGGGTGGTTCCGTGATAAACTAAGGGCGGGTGAGCCCGTTATAGCTCTCCAATGCATTGGGTAATGCGAAGGAGTGAAACTTTAAGGTTTCTCCGAAGATATTTTAGGGAATATACTGTGATGGGTATTCCAAACGTAACCAAGAGGGTTACTCCCTACGTAAGAATGTTATGAATGCCTCAAGTTACCTTTATGTCTTATGATTTCTATGATTTATTCATGATTTTATGAGGTATGTTAAAGTGCCTATGTTTTATGGGTAAAGTATGATTTCATTCTTATGTAAGTATGAACTCATGTTTCCTTTCCATGTTTTTTTAACCCATACTGAGTTTTTATGCTCATCCCATGTTTTTGAAATGTTTTTCACAGGTCAAGGGAAAGGTACATGATAAGATGATAGAGTCAAGGATGTGTCAAGAAATAATCCATGTTTTATTTTAAACGTGTAATCTTGTAATAACTCAAGATTAAGTATGGTTTAAGGCTGGGGCCTTATAGAGGGTTTTTTAGAAAACCTAATTGACTGTAAATTTTATTTTCCTGTTCTTTTACCTATAAGAAATAATTTTTCTAGTAATAGATATCATTGAAAAATTGATTTTTTATTCCATTGAACGAAACATATCATACCATACATTGAAACCAATTTGATAAAATTTGTTACCGACCCAAATTATTCATGAGAAGTAGATATAATTTTTATAAGTTCTTTTTTGGTTATGGGAATCATCTAGTTGACCAAAAAGTAAACTTGACTAAATATATCTTTTAATAATATTTGGAAAAATAATTAAAAGGTAGTAATTAATGCATGAATTCTTTCATTTCTTCATAATTTAGAAGAACATATGTATATGCTATGTGATGTTCTTTATCTGTAAGACGTCACTCATGATAACCATAAAAAAATAAACTCAAGATAAATAAAAACTGATAACTGAAGGTATGTGACATCATTAACATTTGTCACATTATGAACCATTTGATTATGTTTTGAAGGATATTCAGATAGAAAATAATAATGGTAGAAATGTGAAATTTACTCCTACAAGTAATCTTTGGTAATCGTCCCTTCAACTATTTCTTTCTTACATACTATCATCATTATTTTTTGAATACATCTCTCAAATAAATAAATACACTAGAATTGTACCAGATCTCTTCATTAATCATCAAATGGGAAATGAAATATTAAATGTTCCATGGAATCAACTAATATCGGTGGGAATATTTTCTCTAATTTATATAAAATTAAAACAACATATTTTTTCAGAAAACCTACTTCATTATATTCCAATGTTTTCAAACAAATATCATAGAAAAAATATTTTATTTTGGTCCATAGATCCTAAATTGAATAATTCAATAACCCTATAAGACCAACAGGAAGTAATCATTCAATTATGACATGACAATCATGAATTTTAACCTGTTAATACCACCATTTCCTATGAAATGAGAGAAATTATATTCATAACTATCTTGTAACTTCAACTATCTAATACATTGACATAATAATAAACAGTTTTCTTTACTATGTGTGCCAGCTACTTTTGGATTCATTAATTTGTGTGATCTTTTATCATAAAATAATTCAAGTGCATAATGTATACTAATCTTTGCAAGATCTTACCATTTATTTACCCTATCATTGGTTTTACCAGGTGTGTCCAAAACAATATTAAAATGTTATAAAAAAGGTATTCTCAATATACATTACATATAACATGTGACGAAACAACAAATGGGACCAATATGGATGGTCCCAAGAAATAACCCACTTTATCCAATTATGATCTCTACCAAATACATTATCTTATTATAGTTTATAGTTGGTTCAAAAGTAACATGAGGTAATGATGTGACAATACATTTAACTTGATTACCTCAGAGTACTATTAGAGGTGTATCTGTTTTAATTTACCAGTTTGAAAAATGAATTCTATTACATCAAAAAGGGTGATCCATAGGATGAAATATCTAATTACAAACAAAATAACTAACCTTTCTCTCATTATAAAGAAAAATTATTTTGTTCTCAACCATGCAGTACAAACATCATTTTAAACCCTGTGTTCCATCCAGATAACATACAATACGCAAAAAGGTCACTAATCACCCACATTAACGAATCCATCAATATAAAATTTTGATCTACAATTATATCAAAGGTTGTCACACTGTTGTTCCATAATAAAATTAAAACATCAATTAGTGGTTTCAAATAAACATCAATATTCTTGTCAAGATTTCATGTAATTAACATGATTAAATATATATATGGTTATTTTATCAAAATACATGGAGGATAGTTGTAAAGAGTAATGAAAATAGGTCAGCAAGAATACATACTACCATAAGCACCAAACATACAAGAACCATTAGTAGAAGGGCCCAACTATATGTTCTGAAGTTCTGAAAAAGAAGAAGGATGAATCGGATAAAAATGTTCGCATGAATCAACATAACATGCATTGTTTAATATTTACTTGGTGGAAATATTTTATGTTTTTCATGTCATCAATATAGTTGTGTTGTGAGTATTAGTAAATGTTTTAATCAAGGTGTATTTGGAAATTATCTCATCTCTTTCACAGGAACTCTGGACTTTCCTTATAGTGCCTCTTTATACCTTGATTCTCTACATGTTGGGAAATTAACCAAAGATTCATAATCACTAAAATATAAGATGATGTCATTTGAAAATGAATGGATGTTCTGATAACATATTCCAAAATTATAAACAAAACATTTACTTCCAATGAAACTTAGAGGCAATATTTTTTCTTTGGGAAAAAATGACTTAACAAAATATAAAATCTGATCGAAATAACAATTAGACATTCCAAAATTTGATTGAATAGCTATTATTTGGTAACATAATAATGTTTTATTATTTGGATTCCTAATGATAAGGCCTCCTCAATGGATTTTAACCAATATAAAAACATAGATGGTTCTCATTCAGTATTTGGTATATCATTTTGAGTTGCGGTTTTATCAATAGTTGGACCAACATCCTCAAATTTTTAATTTTAAAAAGATGGATCTGGAACCAAAAAGATTGTATTTTCAATAGAACGCTTTTAACCATTTTGAAACAAAAAAAATTATTTTTGAAAACCCTAGAATTATAGATTGATTCCATTTTTTTTCAAATGTTTCGAATACAATAAGATCACATTTTAGACATGGAAATTTATTTTTTATTTAGAAACAAAATCTGAATTTGGCGATGAAAATGATATAAAGGATTCAACACCTTCAATTTAGACATGATTTAAACAACATCCATTTATAATTTTCTAATTATTTATCCAATCATTTTCACAAAATAGATACTGGTGTCTACTTCCCAAGTCCATAGTTATCTAAGAAAAAAAAAATTAAAAACTGTTATTACAGATCATTTTGAATCATTTTAAATTATTATTATATTTTAGCTCCTTGAAATATTTAATGAAATATAATCAGAGTGAGTCACTAGGTTAGCATTGGATTACATGGCATGTATATTCTCAGGGTAGGTAAAATAACAATATTAAATACATTATATAAGACATACACTATTTTTTATGAAAATAATAGAATATCTTTTGAAAATTTCTCTTATGAGAAATATGAGAAATCTGTTACGTCTAATTTGAGGGGATTATCCTAGATGAGACATTATATATGTGAGAATCAGGTGATTAATTACAATTCATTCGAATGTAATTAATTTAATATTTTTTTTATAATTTCATATAAAAATTTAAAGTAGATTCCAAAATTTGTATCGTATGGAAAATTGGAGACCACCGTTAGGTTCGAAAGGTGGGGTGTACTTTCAAAATGACATAATATTTGAATTTATAATAAATATTAGTACTATTTAACAATTACTCATAATTTTTCTTTTATAAATTTTGAAAAAAAATTATAATTTTCTCATATTTTCAAATTATTAAAAATAATTTGTAATTAAGTCTAATTTTATATATTTATTAATAATATTGAAAAATCAATTATTAGTTATTATAAATTATGAAATGGTTATTAATAATTAAATTTTTTTATGTATAGACTTTTTTTCTTTTATAGATTTTTTATATTTTTTATAAATTATTATTATGGTTTTATAATTCGTAATAATATTAACAATTTATTAATAATAATGACACATTGATTTTTTAATATTAGAATTATTTAAATTAATACTATATTTTTAATAATTAATATTTTTTATGAATTTTTAAAAAGACATATTATTGATATATTTTTGAAAATATTATTGGAGATAATTATTCTAATTATTATTAACTAAGTTTTTAATAAATATTACATATTTTAAATTTTATTATTTTCATCAAACCATTTTAAACACCTTTTAACATAATTTTTTTATAAAAATCATTTAATTTAAATGTTTTCTTTAAATTAATTTTATCATCATTCGTAAAAAACACTAATTCTTAATTATTTCATAAAATATATATATATAACACATAACCAAATCTATTTACATGAAGTTAATTTTTACATGTTTTTTTAGGGAAATTATCACATAAAATCTATATGCATACATACATGCACATGCACACACAATTTCAGATAATTCATCAATTTTTCAAAACATTAATAATATTTTATAATTAACACTATTATTTCCTATTTATTATTAAGATTAAGTAAATAATTTTTTTATATATTTATATTAAAATATCTTTTAATTAATACAAATATACTGAAAAACATTCTGAAAATTTGTTCGAACAATATAAATATTAAATTAATATATTCATAGATTTAAACATTCTTAAATATTCAATATTTATTAATAACAATGACGGATTATTTAGTAATTATATAACGATTACTATTAATTATGTTAATTATTATTAAATTTTGACTAATTATTATATATATGTATATCTGGATATCGTAATTATTATAATCACATAAAATATATTCTGACTCTTTTTTATATAAATACACATTTCAAAAAATATATATATATATATTAAAACATACATGTATTTTTAAAATATCTATATATATATATTCTGATGTTAATATATATATATATATATTAAAAAAATTTATAATCAAATATATTTTTAGGGGTTTTTATACAAATATATATATCAGAAAAATATATACATACATTCACACACACAAAAAATGTATATAAATATATCAAAAATATTATATGTTTTTTAATATTTTTTTATGTTTATGTATTTGTATAAATAAATATATATATATATATATATATATAATTACATATTTTCTTCAACATATATATATATATATATTCACATGTAAATATACATAAATGCATGTGTGTATATATATGTATATATTAAAAACCGTACAAATTTATTAAATGTTAATATACATCTGTAGGTATATATATATATATATATTTATCTTAAACATTAAATTTTTTTAAAACTTATATATATATATATATATATTAAAAACATTACACAATATTTTATATAAATATATATATATTAAAAACATTACAGTTTTTTAAAATGTTTATAGATGTATACCCAAAATGTATTATTTACATATATTTATATTCACAAAATTATTAATTTATCAGAATATATCATTTTTATGTATTTTTATTAAAATAATTATTAATTAATATAAATGTATTAAATATATTATGGAAACATTATAAACAGATGTACATATCAAATTTTTATATACATATATACAAATATACATACAACCATACATATATGTATATATATATCAAAAACAGTAATCATATTTTTAAAATAATATATATATATATAAACACATACAAGCTTCAAAACTAGATAAACACATGTTAATATATATATATATATACACAAACATATATCAAAATTATCAAGGTAAAACACACACACACACACATATATATAAATACAAAACATAAATAAATATAAATATTTAAAAAATTATAAGAATATATAAAAATCAATTAAAAAATCACACAAAGAAAATTAAAATCAAAATAGTGATTAATACAATTATGTCAATCCTAAATATCATATAAGCCATGAAAATCAGATAAACGTATAAACCTTGGGTTTGTCCAAAATAGTATATTTAACACTGAAAAATAACATGAAAAAATAGACCATATTAAAATAAAAATAGATATTAATATAATTTTTTCAATCCTAAATATTAAATAAAACATCAAAATCAGAAAAATCAGAAAAATCAGAAAAATTTATAAATATAGGTTTTTACCAATCCAATATATTAAATATAAAACCAAAATTGAAAAAAATGACAAAGAACATAACTAGAGTCCATACCCTGAATATCTAAGCTAAAATATACAAAAAAAGGGAAGAATGGGTGTTCATAGAGGTGAAAGGAATTAAGATTCTGGGTACGGTTTTTCTGCACCGTTCGGGAGAGGGGAGAAGAAAGGAGGGGAGGAATAAAGGAGAGTCGTATAGTTTTAAAAAAATGTTTGTTGTGATAAACTAATTGTGATGGAATGAATGCCATCAGAAATAAATTTTTTCAAAGTTATTTGCGACACACACTAATATATGTCCCAAATAATCCCAAGCCATTGAGCATTTTTTATAGATAACCTTATCTTACACATATGTTCGTAGCGATTACTTTTCACTATGGGCAGTGGGAATTCCCTCTAAAACTATTTGTCATAGAATTAATATTTTTTCACAATAAACCCTTTTTGGAGATATAATATTATGTTCTCCATAAATAATCATATTAAATCCACTATTTGTGATGGGCCATATGCCTTTCCCAAATGATTTTTTTCAAATTATCTGATTTCTAGTAGTGTAACAGATGATATTATTTTCACATATGATGAGAATATATAGGAGACTATTTCCCTATGAAATGTTGGGTAAGATGATGAGTGATATGATCCTTATTATGGTTTAGATCATGTTCATTGGTGGAGTTATCATTCATCCTACTATGTGTCATTTATATAAGAAGGAATATACTAGTTTATCCTACAATGAAATTTACTTTGTATAACTCAAAATATTTTTTAACACATAAAATAAATTTATGAATCATAAATAATAGAATCATAAACTTTGGTTACATTAGGGGAATCATTACTTTTAAATCCTTCATAATGGTAGGAAAATAAAATTGAAATTATCATAAACATATCCCCCAGGAGTGTCAAACTAGGTGCGAAATTAGGCCAGTTTTCATGTGCAAGGTTACCACAAGTAAGGCCTGGAACACCATCTTGGTGTTATCACCACTATGTACATCTGTTCTAGAACTACATCCACATTCAGTTTCCAGAAAAGGATATAATTTTAGAGATACACTCATAATCTCTACCTTACCAAAATTCTATGATGTTTTTCTATACTTATCCTCAAGGTCTAACTTAGAGTAATGTTCCCCAATATATGTTTTATAAATTTAATTTCAATGGATGTTTCTAAACCTCCTCTGATACAAACTATAACACCTATGCCCCATACGCTCATAGATGGTGCATTAATTTTATACATCGGCATGATTACCATGCAGAAAATCCTTATGGACTGATCAGTTTATCTATCCCGGAAAATAGATTACATTCATCAACGTTACATTATAATTCAAAACATAAAATACAATACATATGATTATTTGATAATTCCATTATTATCTTTGATTAACTCTACATATCGATCATAAAACACTTCTTGGAATCCTTGGAAATTAAAATAGAAGAAAAGGGTGATATTAGATGCCCAGTACGGTTAAAAAATATTGCAGAAGCTATCATAAATAAGCACAAACTTTTAAGGAAATGTATAAAACTAAAACAAAAGACTTTTGAACATTATATTCTATATAATTTGGAAATAATAAATTAATTAATACCATTTTATCATTCAAAAGTATATTCTACTGGTATAATAATCACATGAAATATCAATAACTTAACTCATAATGATGGAATGGATAATGGTGGACATCAAAATCATGACATTAATGCCTCATGACAAGACCCTAAAAACAATATAAACAAGGCCTTATACCAAAAAAAATATTTTTTGTTATCAGACCTATCGATACATCAAGATTCTATAGCGTTCCCCGCCCGCCACTTACTATGTCCAATTCATTCCTCTTATTAAAAGGGTATAACATAACATAAACATTCGTATTGAAACTACCATATGAAATGTTAATACATTACCTATAAATCATGAATTGTATAAAAAACATCTATAGTAAAATATATCATAAAACATTCAATACATAATGAAAGATTTTATTATAATAAATCTACCTCAATTAAAAATAAAACCCAACAAAGGTTGTTTATATATAAGAAAATTATCTAACAAATTCATTGAATATATTCGATAAAAAATATACCCTTATTTACTTTGAAATAATTTAGAATCCCCACAAAATGAAATCATTTTTTTTGAAAATATCCTTGTATGATTTCAAGGAAATTATAAAAATGTTAAGGCATTATAATAGTGTAAAATATCAACTTGCATCGTATAAGTCAAAAAAAAATTCATTCCTTAATTTGTCGAAGAGGAAATAATGTACCTTATTTAGAAAATGATGGAATGATTCATATAAAAACGTTTTATAAAAATTCAGACATGGGTAAAAATTACTTTAATCTATTTTAGATAATATTTTTAATTTCATTTTAACAAATGTGGATGTGGATGATAAAGATTCCCCATAAGATAATTATGTATAAATAACCTCTAATAATAATGAGATTATGAAATTAAACCTTACCTTGTAATTTACTTTAGTTGAGTGTGCATTAACCTCCGGTATAGTGGTTAAAGAATGTTATTAAATTATAAATTGACCATATCCATATTTATGATATTAGATATGATCCTCTTATATCGTTTTGGTAACAATATTTCAATATTAACATTGTTTCGGCTGTTAACTTCTTAATTTTCCCATTATTGTTCTGCCATCTAAGTCATGTTTGTTATTCATAAGAAGTAATTTATTCTTATACCAAATGAAATTATATGTATAATTATTAATTTTACTCGACATATAAATTTTATAATCATTCTTGAATAGTTAACATGGAGTAAAAACCTCATCGTGTCTTGGAGAAAGTAGGTCGTACGTTTGCACAAGCGATGTTTTCATTCCATTGATTATTCAATGATATGGAATTGGATGACATATTTATTATACCGAATAATTATCATGTTATATTCACTATTTATATCTATTATACTCATCATTATATCCATCCAAATAAATTATTGTTGAATTAAAGAGTATACCACAGCATGGAGACGGTAAATCATATGTATGTACACATGGTGATATTGTTATTTTTATGATGGATAAAATGAGTAATATAGTCATCTCATGATTATAAAACCATCATATTATATGTTTTTTATGATAGTTATTAATTTTATATAGAAACAACATATAAAGAGGACGTAGAAGAAGAAAATAACATTGAAAAATGTGAAAAAATAATTAACTCCTTTTTTAGGTATCTCCTTTTGATTTTCACAAAAGGATTCCTTAAGATGGAATTCTTACAACATATAACCTATATGATGTAGTGAGTGAAGTTGTGAGATGAAATGGGGATGTTTTGGTTGAGAAAAAAGGCTTTAGAGGTGTGAATTAATGAGAATGGGAAGTTCCCCTTTATAAGAGATGTGGGGGAACTTTTTGAAAATATTAAAGTACTAAATTATTATAAATATATTTCAGTTTTAAATTTCTCCAAAGTGATTTATTTCATTGATAAGATGATTATAGGTCTAAAATATCATCAACCAATAATTTCATTGATAGTATTTAATATTTTCATTTTTTAAAATACCAAACTATAATGAAAAGATCAAAACAATAAATTCCATATTCTAATAAAATTACAATTATATATATATATATATATATTATGTCAATAATTAAATATAATTATATCTATTTTAATATTTTGAATATTAATTAATTTATATTTATACTAGTAAAATAATGTATGTTTCACTATTGTGTGATCATTATTGGTAATTATTTACTCTCTAAAAATTAAATAAAATTTTCTCTAAGATAATTAAATATTTTATTATTTAGAGACTTTTCATAATTGTTGTTACCTCTAGGAGATAACTATATTAAAATTATTATACTTATAAGAGATGAGAGCGTGACATTCTATCACATTCATTAATTATAAAAATATTCATATCATATTCATCGAAAAATGTTCTATTAAATGATTCAATTTACAAAAATAGTTTATAAGGGTATAATTTCTTCATATAATTATTTTTCGTTGGTTTTAGGGTAATTTTATAAAAAAAAGTTATATTGTGTTACTATATTTACCCTTAACCACCTTAATAAAACAATTGCTAAAGTTATTATTAATAATATCCAAAAAATAAAAGTAACCTAATAATATAACGTGGACCCACTTATTCCAAATATAAAATTAATTTTTAAAAATTTAAAACATAGATGATTAGTAATTAATTTAAAATTATTTCCCACTAAAAAAATGGTAAAACATGTTTTTCAAAAATAGAAACCACCGAAAGACTGGCATATGTTTATAAATAATATTAATGTGAAAATAATTCCAGTGAAATAAATTATATTTACTGAAAAACCCTAACCTACATATAAATTAAATCCAATAAAAAGGATAAACTAACAATATAAATAAATTATACAAAAAATAAGTTTTGAATTAAATACTATATTTTAAAAATTCATTAAAATGTGGAAGTTCTCAGAAAAACACCAAAAATTTGTCCAAAATAAATTTTTATTCCTTTCTCTTAAAGATTGTGTTTATTTTTGTCATGTTTAATATAACAAACTATGAAATATTGGATTTAAAATAAATTCTCCATTAAAAGGTTGTAAAACCTCATTTTTTGAAAAATAATTCTTTTATTCAAAAAATAGAATTTGTTCTTATATCATGTCTATAAAACACATGAAAAGAATATCAAAAAGAAAAGTAATATATAAAATTAAAAATGTATTTAATACTATTCAAAACTGCTAATTTATCATCTAGGCTATATTTTATATTAAATAATAATATTGTATTAATATATTATTGTTAATAAGAACTTGGCCTTGCATGTAATTCAAATTTTTTTTTGTTGTTTGTAGAATAAACTTAACATGGTTTGGTTAAAAATAATGCAAGACAAAAAATAAATTTATTCAGAAATAAATATATTTTAAATACTTGGGGTGTTTCAAATGATTTTTCTCATGATTATTATGTGATATACACATTTATATTAGGTTTCTTCTTTTATTTGGATTATTATTCAAAAGGTACCAAAGTGGATAATGTTTTACATTTTGGCCTTAATTTTTTTCAATATTGTTTGTGATTATTCATACGATGATGAAATATTTTTATCTATCTACCAATAAAATCATTTATTTTCGTATAATTTGGTTATTTATAGATATTACATGTTTCTTTTTCATCTTTCCCTCTGTATATATAGATGAGAATAATAGAATTTCATAAATGAAAAATTGACATTAGCCATCTCAACTGCTGAAAATCATTTTTCTTTTACGTCTATGTTTTGTAATTTTTTATTACATTACCCATTGAATGGTTAAATATATTTTTACCCCTGTTTTAATTTTTAATAAATGGTTTAAAAGTAATATAAATTTTGATTTTTGAAAAAAGATATCTTGATTTTCTACCGATAATTTGAAAGTAATATTATTTTTAATATATATAAAAGGAATGGTATATTCTGTCATCATAAAATATAAAACATTTAAGGATTACCTTATAAATTTTGAAGTAAATTTTGAATGAAAATTTCATCCTTAATATATGGGAAATTTCAAGATTTCGATGATGTGATTTTCAAATGGAAAGGGTTTTTTCCAAAAGAAATATCCCAATTTATATTTCAATATAATTTACATCTTTGATGACATATTTTGATGTTATATAATATTTGATGGTTATATTTTCCTAGGGTACCATCATTATTATTCCTCTAGATTATTTATGTTAAAGATAAAATAATATTTATGTTGCCCGTTTTTTTCAACAGGATATGTTATGATTAAATATTTATGAACACAATTTATGTTCTGTGATTTATGATATAATGATTTTTATGGTTTTATGGGACAAAAATGAAGAGATTATGTTACGTTTTGGATTTATATCTCCCACCAATGCATTGATTAATGATTAATTTAATAATAGCTTATAGGGTACCTGAGAGATTATTTAATCCTGAAAATGAGGGTAGAAGGGATCTTTTCCAATTCTATAACCAATAGGGTACATGGGAGGTTATACTAAGAATTAAATACTAGGGTACATTGGAGGTTATCCTAATAAAAAAAGGGTAAAAATGAGGTTATCTAATGCCCTAAATAGGTACATGTGTGGTTATCCCAAGCCTAACATGTTATGGATGTCTTGGTGGTCATACATGACAGTGATTTTATATTCTCATTTGTCTACAACAAATATCTATCTTATAGAACATTTATTCTCTCATGAATCATGTTTTATTATTTCATTATTATTTGGGCCTTATTAACAACCATTATTCATTCCATAAATAAATTATGTGATATAAGATATGTATCGTATGGTTTTCAATTATTATTCTGAAGTTATCGTACCCTTATGCACATGTTATATTTATATCCCTCTTATTTACCGTAACTGATCATTTGAAATCACCCTTTATTATGTTTCCTTTCCCATGGTTATGAATAATGAAATTATATATTTTTTGTTTAATAAGGGTGATAGTTATAAATAACAAAGTGGGAGAAGATGTAGTTCACTTATGTATTAGTTTTGTATGTATCCATGTTTCCGATTGAACTATACCTATATGATTATTGAGTGGATCATTATATTAGGTAATGAATATTCATATTGTGATATGTGATATCAATGTATGATAAATTAGGGTTTTCATAGTTGTTATCATATAAAGTTTTATGTAACTATTACAAAAATTGATGTGAAAACCTTAGAGTGATCCCTAAAGATATGTATAAGGATATGTTTATAGATAAATCAACGTATATGAAAATGTCTTGTAATTTTGGTGATGTGTAGAGAGAGTGGATTCCATGAAATGGCATCACTCCCAAGAAAAAAAAGGGTATTTTGCTCTAGAATAGTGTAACATATGGTTACTAAATCTGAAAATTTATCACTGTGATTTATCATAATCATCATCTGGTGCATAATAATGGGACTAGCTCTAAACCAAGCTTAAAACTCCTAGTGGATATGTTTTTAAAAACCACAGACTCTTTAGAAACCATCATGAACGGTTTAAATAAATGATAACAATGAATAAAATAGGTTAAATATAAGGTTTCATCAATTAAAAATATGGTTTCATGATTTTGAAATCTTATGAATAAAATATCCTGATTAATGATTCTGATTAATGGAGTTTGATGGTCAAGAAAACCATTTGGATTTTAGTAAGTAATTATATATAGCAATATTATGTTTAGGTTGTAATAGCTAAGATAAAACACTAAATTTACCCTTCTGAGTTTAGTTATATGAATCATGATATATATCTAATAATTTTAATAAATCACTTTAATTATTGGATATTTAATTATTAGAGAAAACCCATAATGATACAAGGATCACATATCACATCAATTATTTTTATATGGTTGATATATGAGGAAATGTACTTCTTAAAAATCTTGATATTTTCTAATTAGATGAATTTGATGTTATCTTAGGAATGTATGTACTTTCTCTACATAAATTATACATAAACATCCAATGAAGAGAAGTCACATTTGATATTCCAAAATAGTCTATGATCATCTATCAATGAAATATTAGATAAAGCTATCTCATAGATATAAAATATAAAATATGAATATTGATATATATGAAAAGGCATATTTATCATAGATTGTTTTGGAGAAACTCAAGATAAGTTATATTGAAATTGCGAGTGAGTTTTCTTATGTCTATTTATAAGAGTTTCATTTTATTTCTTTGAATAATGATGTTCGGTTCTCAATTGAACTCATATATGGTGCTACAACATTTTCAAAGAATCACTATAAAATTACCCTAATTTTATTGTGCACATTATATAAGAAACTCAAGGAGAATATTTATAATGGATTTAGTTAGCCAGGTTTTTCACATTGGGTTGAAATATTTATTCTTGTTATGAAAGGAGAGAGATCTATGCCACTATAGATTGATTTTGAAATATTTAAAAAGACCAATATCTAGAAATGGTATTATCTTGCAAATATTTATTACCTTTTTAACCGAATTTTTGGTGCTCAATATATTTCCATGATTGATATTTATTCTAGCTACACTCAATTATGGGTCAAGAAGGAGGATATAACTAGGGAACAATTATTTACACTGTATGGAACATATGAATATATAGTGATTTGATTTGGTGTTACTAATTCCTCTTATATCATCAGAGATTTTATGAATGGATTATTTAGTGATTACAAGGATCGAGTTTTGGTAGTATTTATATATGATATTATTATCTATTAAATGTGAAATTAAGAGACTGAAAATCACATGTAAAATGAATTTAAGAATTTATTGAAATAGAAGTTGAAAGAAAAATTTACAATGTTTGAATTTGAGCTAAAACCAGTTTTAGTTTTGGGATATATATTCTAAATATATGATATATTTATAGATCTGTAAAATAATGAAGTAATAAACATCATCATAAACTTACCATTATTATAAGTATTTACATTTTTCTTATTTTGGCTACAAATTACTAATAGTTTTTAGAGATGTTTGTATTACTAAACAATCCACTCACCAAGTTAATGTAGATGGGATATAAGTTCCTTTGTATATATGAATCTGAAGAAATTTTCAAGGAATGGAAGATAATATTACTTTGTGAACCTATGATTACATTATCGTTCATCGGAGTAGGGTTTTCAATCTATATTAATGCATCAAATAATGGAATGGGATATTTTTTCTTGCAGAATCACTTGGTTATCGCTTATGTCTATTGAAAAATATTGTTTTGTGAAAAAAATCACCAAAATCTTGATTTGGATTTGGCGATGATAATGTTTCCATTTAAAAATAAAGAGGAATTATATTTACCTATAACAATTTTATATATATTTATCATAGAATATTAATTTATATTTTCACATAAAAAATAAATATGAACCAAATAAGATGGTTGAAACTAGTCAACAATTACGACTTCCCAATACATCACCCCGATGGAGAAGCGAACAAGGTGGCTGATGAATTGAATAGAAAGGATCATGATATTTTATTAATGATGAGGAACACAAAATGTCCAATATTTTAGTACTCATAAAATATGGATTTTTAAATTATTAACGAATGGAGAGATTTTATCTTGCTAAAATAAGGGTTAAAACATCTATCCATGTGATGACTAAATATGTGTAGGAGAATGTCGTATATGTGAATTGTATGGTGAGAACTTTTTTTAAGTTAAAAATTCATTCTAACTGAAGAATACTTTTTAAGATAGTTTATGTATTCCATAAATGACCGACTTTAAAGAATAATAGTTAAACGAATCTCATAATTTTGAAATATTTATTCAACATTGAAGTACAATGAATTTTATGTATTTGAAGGATTATTTATGGTGGTAAGGGTTGCAGAGAGATATTTCATATTTTGTATTACTATACATGATATGCTAGCAAGTAAAGTATGATATAAGAAATCATAAGGGCATGTTATAACCATTTTACATACAATAATAGATCTGGTAATCCATTAACATATATTTTTTCATTATTCTCTAACAAACATCTAATATTAGTGATACTATATGGGTTTTAGTGTATCTCCTTATGAAGTCTATCACTTCATCACTATTAGAGATGGTTTATTTCTAGATCATATTTCAAGGATATACATTAACAATGTTTTAAAATTTCATGTAGTACAATATTCTATTATGTCTGACTGAGATCTAAGGTTTACCTCGATGTCCAAGAGAAGATTTTAGCAAGCTCTCGATAAAGAGTTGAGTTTCATAACTTCCTATCATCCTAAAAAAATATGGTCAGTATAAGAGAACCATTTTAACCCTAAAAGATATCTCAATATATTTTCTATGTATTTCCATCGGTTTTTGGGATCAACACCTTCATCTAGGTGGGGTTTCAAACAATAATATCTTACATCCAATCATTTAAATGAATACTTATGAAGAAATATATAGAAATAAGTGTATGACTCCAAAATGATGGGATGAATTTGGAGAATGACCATTATAACATAGCCATTAAACATGGATGTCTGAATAGTAATTTTTTTTTAAAATTATGTATAATGGTTTTATATTAGTAAAAGATTTTGATAAAAAGGAATTTAAATTTTAGTAATATCTTTATATACTTTTAAAATACATTTCTCTCAACAAATTTTTTATGGATTTTTTATGAACAAATAATAAAATTAATTTTTTAAAAATTTAAAAAATGTAATAAAGAAAATTAAATTTATTTTTGGAATAAAAAATTTGAAATTTTTTTTGGTAAAATTCTGGGATTTTTAAGAGAAGTTTAATTTTTTCACGAAAAATTAAATATACTAGTTTTTATTGACAATAATTATTCATTTAATATATATATGATGTTATATACATATATATTTTAAAATGGTTTCAAAATTATTTACGTTAATTTTTTAATAAGTAATCCAATTATCATTATTCCAATCAATTTATTATTTAATTTTTATATAATAAAAATTTATACCTATGAAAGGATTTTCATAATAAAACCATTTTTTCATCTCATCAATGGGATTAATTTTAAATTAAATAATTACAATTCCATGGATTTAGTTTTTGAAATTTGATAACATATTTGGAATCAGATTAATTAATATTATATAAAAAGGAAAAATAAACATTATTTCATAATTAATTATAAAAATAATAAAATTTAATTACTATGATAAAGGTTAAACTAGTTTTCTATGGGGCTAAATAAATGATAAGGGTTAAAATAGCCTACAAATTTTCAAAATCCTATTTTATGGCCATATATTGACATTATATCATTTATGCTTTTATAATAAATTAGTTTTTAGCATGTCAAATTTGTAAAAATTGTGTATAGATTTTTTAAAAAAAAATTCCAATTTTTTCCTCTCCCTCACTTATAAATTGAACCAATCTCTTAAACTCTTCATATATCCACAACCTTTTAGTTCATATAATCCCTAAAACTATATATTCTATATATCCCTACCCACAACAAAGAGGTATTATTTTGATTATGAAATCATTTTAATAAGTCTTTAGGTGCAAACTTAATGAGGTTCCCTGGAGAAGATGAGGGTAGAATTTGTATGAAGAAAGTCAATAATTGAGGTAACATATTTTTGTCTCACATTGAATAATTTTATAAATATTTTATGTTATTCTCATATATTTTTTTATGAGGTGTATATACAACCCCTTTAAATTGATATGTCAAGAATTTATTTATTCTAATGATATTTAATACTTCAATTAAATAAACTCATTCATGGGGAATACGATTCAAAAGTTACCAATGAATGTAAGATATTTATGCCTAATTTTTATTTCCATGACACACCTTCAATATTAACCTATGGTTACATTATAAAAAACAGTTTGAAAGGCATATAATTATCATTTTATGAACAACGCTCTTTGGAATTTCTAATGAAAATTTGAAAAGTGTCATCATTTTAACATGCTGTTAAATAATGGTATTTCAAACTTTCATTAACTCCCATTTATTTGAATCTTACACTTTATATTTTAAAGGTTATTTTCAGTGGAAATTTTTCCTTTATTATGTGGGAACTTTTCAGATTTTAAAGAAGTGATTTCAAAATGGAAAATATATTTTGCTCAAGAAATGTTCGAAGTGATATTTCCAAATGATTTTCCATATAAGATGTCAAACATTGATGATAAAAAATATTTTTTATTGATATAATATAATGATACCATATTTATAATTTATTTTTATGCATCAATTTTATGATTACAAAAGGTTTATAAAACCTATTTATTTTTCTGAGTTATGTTATAATGAAATGTTTATAAAATCAATTTACCATATGTGGGTTGGGATATGCTGAATGTTTTATGATATTTTGTATAAAAATATATAGTTTATATGATGATTGTGAACTCTATATCCATCTAATGAATTTTGTAATTATAATTGTTCCATGATTATAGTGGGTATATGAGAGGTTATCTCCTGCCCAAAAAAGAGAGTAAGCGTGAGATATTCCAATTCCAAACACATGAGGGTAAATGAGAGGTTATGCAAAGCATGAAAAAATAAGTTACATTTGAGGTTATCCAGAAATCCATAATACATGTTATAAGGTAGGTTATCCAAATCTTAAAATAGAGTACATGGGAGGTTATCCCATACCCTATGTATATATATAAGTGTTTGTCCTAATACAAACATGTTATGAATGTCATGGTGGGTATAATTGAATTTATAACTTCTTTGATCATGTTAATTTAATAAATATATGAAATTATTACATATTTGTTCTCTCATGGATCATGTAATTTTGTTACTTTATGATTCATGTCATATGAACTGGAAAAAGTTATTCCCTAACACATGTTTTTATTATAGGATATGTAGGGCACTGTTTTCAAATGTTATCCTCATTTCTCATACAATTATGCCCATGATATTTTGATATCTATTTTTTTCACCTTTAGTGAGTATCTAATTTCACCCTTTTATATATTTTCTTTTCCTAAGTTAGAAAGAAATATATTATGTCTGATATGTACAAAAAAGTTTCTAGTTATGATGAACATAGTAAGAGATGATATAGTTAACTTATGAACCAATTGTATATGTATCAATGTTTTCAAAGCTTCTAGAACTATATGATTATAGAATATATTATAATGTTATATATGAATATTCATATGATAATATATAATATCAATGTGTGATAATTAAGGGGAATTTCATTTTCCATGAGAAATGGGAAAATTTTAAATGATATGTTTTGAAGGGATCAAGAAAGGAAAATATTTCAATGGTCCTTGGATAATATATAATTTGAATATTAACATGTGAATAATTTATGAATTTGAAAATTAACATGATTAAAAGATATTACCATGGATTCATAAGAAGTGATAATAAGGTATGATAAAATGACCATAAATCATAGCCCTTTAATTTGGAACCATTTTGATAAATCATTAGAAAATATTAATGGTATATAGAGAAATACCATTAAAATGTATCACATCCATAAGAGTAGAAAAAATATATTTCAAGGAAATAGTCCATGACTTTAATAACCTTATATAAATGTCTAAATACTTCCATTCCAAAAAAAATCTTTGTTGATAAGGAAAACCTCTTACATGAAAAAACATATTGGATTGGGATGACATCACAAGTCCTAAAAAATAACCATATCGTCGGAGGAAATAAGTAAATAATTTGTTACGAGGATGTATAGTTATATTCACACTAATCACATAATGATAAAATATAAATCATTATACCATATAAAATATTTATTTTATCAAATCATGAAAAATATATGAAAATTAAATTGGTCGTATAATATTTTTGTAAGTTATCATAAAACTTATTATCAATAATTGGAATAGTTCATAAAAAGAAAATCTTTTCTCTAGAATAATTTTCATTTATTTTAATATATATGTGGATTCATGAATCATAATTACCTATATTATAAAAACATGATAAATGGATATGAAAATAAAACTGAAATAATAAATAATTGTTTTCAAAAAAACATTATAAATTATTAATCAATAAAATGTTATATGTCACTTTCAAAATCCCCTTCCAAAAGATAACATAAACATTATTAAACAAAAATATTAAATTAGAACACAATAATTAATACCCAAAATAAATAATATTATATTGGATGAAATGTAAAATTGGAAAACAAATGTTCCCTGAAAGAGGAAATAAGAATTATTTAAAAAATTATACGTGTTTTAGAATAATCCACCTAGGTATGATTTGAGTAAATGAATCCGTATAAAACCACCAATCTATCCTCAATATAGTATTAGATAATATATAACAGTATATTTCAGGAAATAAATAAAATTTAAAATTATCACATAACTATAAATGTTCCATGTCATCATGCATTGATCACGCTACCATGGAACCCAATCCCACGTGCTTTGACTCATCACATGTAATAAAGTCATAGAATTCAAAAAAGTACTACTATCAATGTAACACATCTTACATGACCAAGACTCTGGTTGTCATCATAAATATCATTCATTCCACCATATTGATCTTCTCACCTACCCAATTGGTGGTTGTCATTAGGAATGTTGAACGTTCCACCATGTCAACCCCCAATAGGTAGTTTTATAATAAACTTTGTCATAAATCCATAGGAATACCATTATAGTATCATCAAGTCAGCCACTTATTCCAATACCTTTGTAGGGATATCCATTCCTGTTTTTAAGGATGTTGGGATGATGTGAGGTTTTATAACTATCTACTTATGCATATCCATCTATAGGGACAATCATTCATACATTTAAGAATGCTTTGAATGAATCAAACTAACCACAAGGCTCCAAATTATTTTGTTAATTCTTGAAGAATAGTACCATATGAAATGAAACACCAAAAGTAGTACATGATTTAGTATTTAAAAACAAGTCCTTCTAAGATCGAATGTTAGGATCCACAAATAATCATGCTCTCATAATCCAGTTGTAAAATTTTTCATACACACACCCACTAGAAACTCATACCATAAATAGTTATATCACCCATAAAATAATATCATGGAGACATCATATATATATATGGACCAAAAATGGATAGGAGTATCCAACCTCAAGGTTTTCAATGTTAGTGTCAATTTCTGTTGAAGATATATTCTTCTGAACTATGGTTACACACCTAATGGAAGATAATCACCCTCCAAGGACTCCTACAATTAATTACAATACAATATGATAAGGTTTCTCAAGTAAGGAATGAATAATTAAAAAAATTGTTATTAACAATTATTACCCGAGGACAATCATCATCAATAGGGTACTAAAGCTTTGTCAATGAAGGGATAAGGAATGATTATTTGAAAATTAGTGGTCTCTAAGATGCAAGGTAGGGGTTAGGTCCTGGAGGTGCATTGTAAAACAACCATACTAAAATACAATGGATGACTGTGGTGTGGATATCACTTAAATATATCTCTTATGACGCATGGATGGAATATGCAGCATGGAAATATGAAACACAATAGTTTTGGATGAGAATGGGAGTATATAACAACATTGTAACTTGTATGGTCTACAATGGGGAGGTGTTTCTACAATCCAATAGATTTATTGAGAAATTCACAATGGAGATGGATGAATAGGTGTATTCAATGGATAATTGAGGGTTACATTCTATGTGAAAACCCTTCTTGAAGACTCATTAAAATCCACCTCTTCAATTATAAAATACACTACCATAATTAATTTCATAATGGATCATTCAAATCCACATGACCTAAAAACCACATTCTAGATGGCCATTGACGACTGACAAAGAAATAGGCTCTATGTTGTTTTCTGAGATACCATAACATAGCCTCCAATGGAAGACCCCCCCATTATGAAGGCTACATTGAAACCTCCCATGAATAGTTCTACTAAGGCACATCCCCCTCTACAATGGTATATCCTCAACTCCCCACATTTATTAAGTCATAGCTAATTCAAATATGCTGTAACTTACTCATCTATGGTGGGTTCTTGTGTGCTATAGTGCATTCACCCTTGTTTTTGTAGCAAGATTACCAAAATCCACAAAATACCACTTTAAGACTCTTAATGCACAATGGCTTTACAAAACATAGAAAATATCAATATTAAAAAGATAAGGATCAAAAAATTACATTCATTTAAGATAAAATAATTTTGGAGTTTTATAATTTTACCATTATTAAAGACTTCCCATCCTCATGATGACTCTATAGGGTTTCTACTCAAATAACTCAGTCCACTGAGCTCGAATGTTATCCTCTCACAAACAAGTCTCCCCATGAATTCGTTTTTTCCACTAAATCTAATTTTTTTAACCATATTACCTTAGAGTAATTTCTCACTCTGTTTTATAATCTTCATCAGACACTCCTCATATGATCCCTAAATTCAACATCCTCATGGTATATAACATTTTTAGGATCAGGCATGTACCCTTGAATCTATGAAATGTAGAACAAAACATGAATGGACCTAATAACATGAAAGAAGGTTTATACTTTACCCACTGTCCCAATCTATTCTATAATATCAAAGAAACCCAAAATAATATGGTTCTGTCATTCCTTGATTCTTATGACATTGGTGATCTAAATGAGTCATTCTCATGAAAACCCAATTACCCATAGAGTACTCCAATGGTATCCTCCTACATTATACATAAGACCTTGAACTTCTATGAGTGGTGAACAATATCTTCCGCATCTGATTCACACTATTTATAGTCTCATGAACTATATTGGGTCCCACAACTACGACAACACCTGCCTCATGACAACAGAGCAGTTAGTGACATGACCTCACATATATTGACCGATAGGGTTCCACATGAATAGATTAACAATAACTATTAAATTATGTGAATTCAACTAAGTCGAGATGGTGATCCCATTCTGCAATAAATTATAGAGTGCAAGGAATAATCATATCCTACAATATTGGTATAGTCTACTCAGATTGTTCATCTATCTAAGGATGGTATGATATGCTCAATCTTAGCCAAGTACCTATGAACATATTAAAAACCTTTCAATAGGATATTGTAATTCTTGTTTTTCATTAAAATTTTATTAGGGATAAAACATGTAGATGTCTGATATCACAGACATAAATATATCCTAACACATGTAATGAGTGAGTTTCTCATTTTCTTAAAAAGTTAATAAACATCGTCTGCTAATCAAAAACCTTATAGATCACCTAACAAATCTTAGGGGCCATTAGAATGACCATAAAATGTTTATTTTTAACTTTTACACATCCACATGAGAAATGGAATTTAATGGATAAAATTACTAGGATTATTGTTCTCATAATTCACCCTCTGACATGTAGAAAAATAGTATATGAACCCCACAATGTTCCTCTTAATCCCTGGACTGTAGAAAAATTTCCTTAATCAACGATAAATCATGGAAACAACATATTGTAATAAAAAATATAAGTATGATAATTTCTCATCAACACTTCTCAAATGGATGAAAGGGCTACCACACTCTAATGTACCCTCATCGCATCATCATCAATAAAGGAACACTAAGATATTGGATCACCTCAAACTAGTTGATCCCTCCTCCTAACACACACTGGTATTTACTCATGATCAATCTTAAACATGTATAAAAGTGAGTATTTGATCACTATAAGGCCAAAACTGTTTTACCCTTGATACTCTAAAACTTTTTATCTGTAGTTATCTAAGAGACTCATCAAGCATCACATCTCTAATGAAAAACCCTAACAAAGTTCAGGCTCAACCTATATCTTATGGATAAAAACACATAAAAAGGTTACCTATCCAAGGTGAATAAGAACTATTGAATTAAAAATTATAAATATACTCTATATAGAACTTATGGATCATATTCATGTCATTTTATGTGAAGATATGGAAAAGAAAATTTTATTCTAGTTAGAAAAAAACCCTCTTACTAAATAGATAATGTCATCATCTCTTCAAAGAATGACCATATATTCCACCTAAAAGTTATGGGTTGTTTAGCTTCACTCATAGGTTAATATTTGATAAGACACATAATTTAAAATTTTTATCCATAAATTTTAACCACTCCAAAATCCAAGCCTGATGCATCACTATGCACCAAATTACCAATTTGAGGCTCAAAGATTGTAAGTAATGTATTTATTTTAAACCTCTTATATAGATCAAAATTAACATCGTAATGTGGGTATATCCACTAGTGAATCACTCACTTATTAATTAGTGATTTCATGGGTGCTAATAGTTGGGGGAATTCAAGAATATACCATTGGTAGCATCTGAAAAGGCATATAAAGCTCATCATCTAAAACATGTTCTAGGGAAATGTCTAGTATATGGAAACATAAACATTATATAGGTATACCATATTATAAAACACATGTATTAGGAAAATCAATTCCCATATCCAGAAATCTCACTTGGATATCATGGTGTAATGCTTATGTGATCAAACTATACTCCAGACTGTCATGATGTTCCTAGCATGTTGTTCTTATTTGAGTGAGAAAAGGTGGATTTATTTGATGAAAACTATTATGAAAATGTCCATATATAGGTGGAATATCTCATTTGTGAGATCCATCAACATTGTTAGTGGGTTATTCATCTCAAAACGCCTCACCATGTACTCATAAATACCATACCTTCTCTGAAACACCATCTTCAAAATGTCATACTTGGTAAATAAAAAATTGAGATAGCCTTACAAAAGATAAAAATTTTAGAACCATTGAGGTCATTGTAACTAATAAAAATGATAATCAACAATAGATAATGTATATTAGTTCATCCATGTCACATGTTTCCGATTCTGATAATCAATGTTGATTTGATGATTATAATTTTCTTTCATTAAGATAAAACGCTGGTTCATCCAATGGTGAAGTGCATACCCTTAATCATCTTTTCAGACCTATGTAGTTGAGTTGTGAATTGAGTTATTTCAGCATATTTTGATCCATATAATATGGGGGTATCCAAATGGCTTGTTCAAATTCATTTAACTCAATATGAATGTAAATTCCTATATTACGGGGAGTTTAGTGAAGTCACTCGAGAATAGATCATGATAGATATCCATGACAAGTGTAGAAATTGTGGGTACTATCACCAATCATTCTTGGTTACCAAAGACTACCATATAAAATGTAATCATCGACAAATAACTCAAGTCCAGTCCAACATTACATACTTCCAATTATCTATCTTCATATGTTATGGAAATATCTCTCTTTGGATAGGTGAATGACACAAATGAATAATAGTAGTCAACATGAAATCTTAGTCTAGTCAACCGGTTTATGACAAGAATCTCATTGAAGTTCGTCATCTCCAAAATCATGTACTCTCATAGATGTATAAATTTAGATTGAATTTTTTGATACTCTGGGCATCACTGTAAATGGTCCAACTTCGCACATATTGGTGTACCAATAGAGACAAAATCATAGGATGACTTGACTGGTAGGAAAAGAATAGAAAATACATATAAAGATACTAAAATATGGGAAACCAAAGTATCAATTAAATAATTAGAGAATGTCAAATTAATCAAATATCTACAAAACATTATAGATAGAACCTCTCCATCATCTATCAGTACCTAGAACACTACATAGAATCATCATTACATGGTTACATTACCATGCACCTAAGACACCGTCATTGGGGAAGTCATAATCATATTATAATTTCCTTCACTAGTAGATTTCACCATTCTCCTGGTACACCAACATGTGACATTTAATAAAAATAATCAAATATGAAAATCCTTTCCAATATGGATTAATTCTGCAGAGAGTGTTTTTAAGCTCTAATATAATGATCCAATAATAAAAAATTATAGTAGATATTTAAATAATTTCTCATTGAGGATTTTAGAGAATAACAAATCTATCATGACTATTAGTTACAATAGTACACTTTGAAAGCATTCTGCTTCCTCCTACTAGAATATATTCTAGAGGTAGTGTGAGAAATTTCAGTCATTAGCCAACTGTGGGCCAAAAGCAAGAATAGTCATCTATTATCTTCCAAACCATTTCCACAGGTCATGGTCGTGTAAAGAACCTGAGAGTACTGCATTAATTCAAATCCTCTAACCCAAAATTTATGCTTTGGTATAAATGTTTCTTAATATTCTATTCCATCTATGTATCATTCCCATCCAAAAAATAAACAATGTGAACCAACATCATAAACTGAACAAAGTAATTATAAACAATCATAGCACTGTATCGTAACTCCATGAACTCCTTGGCACGATCCATAATTATCTTCTTAGATAATAACTACCTAAGAAAAAAAAATGAATTTCAAACATGTGGGACCATATTATGTATTAGTCTAAATCATGATAGTACACCGTCTTCTATAGTGTCCTTAGAACATAAACGCCATATGAATTAATCACCCATTATTAGGGATCTGAACTGTCTTTAATGTACCATTGATAAATTCCTACTAGTATTTAGTATCCTAAAGTCCAACACAACCCTATAATGATGTTGGATGATAGAGTTGAAAATATCGATCATGATTAGTTTTGGTCCTTCCTGTGGATCCTCCATGGATGGGAACTATGTAACGAGCCCCAATTGAACAAGATATGTAGATTTTATAACCTATCCTAGTATAGGTGCATATGGGGGTACGTCCTCTTACACAATGAGAGGTAGAATGTTATAATAATGGGATTCCATAACTCACATTCCCATCAAATTTATCTAAGATGAAATATTTATAAAATGAGGATATTGGGAACATTACTAGTCTTAACTAGTTAATGGGATCACACCGTCTTGGCTAGGACCCTACCCAAAACCCATGGTAAAAGCCTTCGAGAACTAACCATATTCTCAATCCACTAACATTATTCATTTGAGTCATATAAATACTAACACCATAGATTTATCAATTAAAATAATAATACTAGAAACATATATCATAATAGACTGGAAATAGATATATCAAACAATCCTAAAAACAATAACAAATAGATATCAAAATGAAGGAATTTAATTAAAGAAATAATATATCAAAAAAAATTATGCATGTCATGTGAACCTATTTTACTATTAATGACGCATCGAAATACCCAAAATATACAAAATCATAAATAAAAATAATATGCATCTAATAAGATGATATTAATATATGGTAATAGTAGTCCAATACTAGATAACGCAGAAGTTTGTTACACATGTTTTGGATAATCACATTTTAACTCCCCATTCAAAAATCCACACATTTATATTCTTTCTAACTTGTCCTATGTTAGTCATAATAAATAATTAAGTGAACTACTATGATAACATTTTTTAACACCCAACCCGAACCACTAATTCTACTCTATAGAGTAACATTACCTCATACACGCCTACCCATATGAAGGAGCTTACCTATAAGCATCATTGTTAAAATTACAAAAGTGGGTAAGTTATACCCTCAAAATCTTGTTTATTAGATGATAATAATAAATTAAAATAATAATTTAAATAATCCGACTAATCAAGCAAAAAATAAAAATTGGCATACAAGTTATATGATAGATTATAGACTTCTATAGTGGTAAGGAAATCCAAATAAAAGAAATAACTGGTAATCAATGAAATCAATAATGTTTCTTCTAGAGTCTATATCAGTCCACTACAATCTCTATAATCCTTTACTCATCCATCCACTATAGTTACATTACCCTTTGTCAAGTATCTATTCATGATATTTACATGCATTTCAAAATGAAAAAAGTAGGTTGTGAGTACAGGACTCAGCAGGAAAACACCAATGTGTCCTCAACCTAAGTTCCTATAATATATAAAAGTGTATTTAAAAACATATGTAAATGATCAAATAATATTACAACCATTCATGTTTCAAGTCATCATTAATTGACCAAACCACCAACAACCACCAGCTCGTTTAATTTATCTTGTAGCTGGTAACAATGCCAGATAAATTAAATAAGTACCTTTATCAAGTTAAAAAGGATCACCCCACCAAGATGGTGGTCTTAATTAGTAATATATCATATTCAACAATTTCAATCAACTGACCCCACTAAGAGAATGGTTGTCACTTGAAATGCAGCATGTTCCACCATGTCCTTCCCCAATTTGTTATCTATTTAATCACTTATGACCCATATCTATAAGAATCTCATATCAGTATCAGCTATCTATAAAAATATTCAATTCCTTTTATAGGGTTACACCCCAGTGTTAATGGATATATGGACCACATCAGGTTGGCTAACCGTCCACTAATGCGCACCCCTCTATAGGGATATCCATTCCCTCCATTAAGGATGTTTAGACCATATCAGACACACCTTCAAGATCTTTATGATCACCTTGGTAACTAACAAATGTACTATGGGATGTAAACCACAAAAAATTATTACATGTCATAGAATGTGTAAATACCGAGTTAGAGTAATTGTATAGGGGTGGAGTGAATCAGTGATCCTTTTTATTTTATGTTTATTTTGCAATTGAAACAACATTCTCCCCTGGTTTATGATTCTATTCTCTACTTAAAAAAATTAACACACACATGCACAAGAACAAAAGTATTTACAAGGTTCAATATTCAATAATAATAGCTATGTCCTTGAATTGGAATTGAAATGATCCAATACCACACATTCCACTAGAAGACCATCCTTGGATTACAATGAGTAGGATATATCCTTACACTCTTAATGAACTATGTAAACAATTACAATAGTGTGTGTGTACCCTCTTTGTATAAATAGGGTAATACAATGTTTAAGTAAGAATTAATGTTACCTTTGCTTATTTTAAATTTCACAAATCTATTGAATGGAAAACAATTCTTGGATTTCTTACCTACAAGATGGTAAAAACATATTGGAATTTTTTTAAAGGAAAATGTCCAATTTTCCCCGTCTATTTCGTCTTTGTACGATTATTCCTAATACGATTTTTCTCAGTACGATACATATTGGTTCGATTCTCCCCATTATAAAAAATATAACGTTGATAGAATACAACATATCTGAATCAGTGCCACTTCAATCCTCTATCTTACTCAGTCTATAATTCCAAGTACAGAACTCCCAATCTGATTAATCCAACCTGATACGATGATCAACCACACACATTTGTCAAGATGAATACAATAATTAGATGAGAATGATAAACTTTGAGTATGAGGATTAGATGAATACAACATTATGATCTGGTCTATTCCATTTCACTAAAACATAGCAAAACTCCATCAAAAAAAATGAACACACACACTTATTATTCCCTCTTGAACTTGGAGATTCTCTCTCATTAATGACACTTTGGTCAACAAAAACGTACAATGTAATTTTCACATTTTATATGTGTCCCTTGAGTGACTATGGTTGGAATCCCAAAAAAATCATGATAAATCCTATTAACCTTAATATCAATTTTCCCTAAAATCTTGGGTTAATTTTAACTTCATCCACTCTTCTCAAAACATCTCGATTCTTCTAAAATATTCACTTTTTATTCAGACATACATTTCAATAGCCATCCCTCTTTCAATTCATGGGTCTGATTTTCTGAATCTATTCTCTAAAAAAAATCTCAGCACCAATTGTAAGAATGTGTGTGAAGAAATTGATGTCACTTATCATTTTTGAATATGATTATTAATTTTAATGTAAGGATCCCTTTTTACTACTCATTACACAATTGCTGCTTCAATAAATATTTTACTTCTTCACTTCTTCCATTGACCCAGATTGAAATACAATACTTATTATTATCCTCTTCTCTTGACCCACATGAAAATTTATCTGGAAGAGAAAAAAAGTAACTCAACTCTTGATCCACTTGATGAAGAGATTTGAAAACAAAGCAATGTTCATCTATCTATTCCAACAACAATCTAATCAACTATCCATCTCTTCATGATTATGATTTCCAGAGTATGATATTTCTGAGTAATATTGTATCGAATATGATCATTTCTAGGAATGAATATTTTTTAACAATACGATGGATGATCAGATGCTACATGGCCTCTAATATGATTGTCATGAGTACTATTCTTATTTAATCGACATCATATCTTTCTTCTCTTCCACACAGATATCATTGTCACACCTAGATGTTTTTATGAAATATTTTCATTAAATAATTTTATTCTTTAATATATTTCTTTTCACACAATTGTGTTCTTAAATGAACCATGAACTGCCATTATTATAATAATACCATTATACCATAGCTATTAGGATATAAAGAATAATTATTGTAAATTTATTAAAATGCGTGGTGAATTCATTTGATATCAATTATTTATATAAAATATAACTCAATTAGATATTTTTATTTTTATTTAATTACTTTTGGTAAAAAATTTATGAGATATATATGCATTATATACTTAATAATTTTTTTTTTATATTCATCCAATGGAAATTTTAGTCAGAGTTAAAAAATAAAACAATATTTTACTATAAGAACCTATTTTTTAAGGGTTGATTTTATACCTTTGAATATAAAACCCATTTGAAGTTAAATTTTTGAAACATTATTAATTATTATTGAAAAACATTTTATTTTGAGTAAGGATTTATAAATTTTCTTTGGATAAATATCTGATATTTTTCTGATAACATCAATGTTTTTATGAATAGTAAAAATACGTTAAACATCAATAGAAAACAACATTTTTCATTGAGAAAATTTATATGGTAAAATATTAATATATAATCGTTTTAAATTATAAATATAATATATTTTTATCAATCAAAATAATTTATTTCATTAAAATTAATTTTACGTTGAATTTATAGGTAAACACATTTCAATCATTTGCAATATTTTAACTTTTAAAATACATTTTATCATTTCAACAATGGGAATAATTTTAGATTAATTACTACAACTCATATGTTTTGAATTTTTAAAAATTTATTCCATATTTGGAATCAGTAGGTCCAAATTATGTTAATAGGATATTTTTTGGCATTAGGAATAGTAACATTTTGTAATTATTTTTTTACCATGGTTAAAGGTAAATCAGGTAATTAAAGATACAAATAATATTATAAAATTACTTTTACCCCTGTAAAAATTCCATTTGGATGAATAAAATTTACCCTTATCTTTTATCTTTCAAAATGGAATAACATAATGGCCTCTTACATAGTAATGCGAAATGAATATAATAAAAACTAATGAATGTGTCAGAATATCACAATCTCATTTTACATATGTATATTAATTTTAATATATGGATAACTAGATGATTATAACAACTAAAGATATTCTATAGAATTTTAAAATAATTAACTACATCATTTAAATTTATTTATAATTTTTAGATATTAAATACTTATTATTAAATATGACACAATTGTGATGTAGAAATGATTTTATAAATAGAAATATCAAAACAATGGTTTTAAAAATTATAAAAGAAATATCATTTGAAATAATTAATGGGATCCACAGATTTTATATTTAATTTGGATATTTTAGGATTGTATTAAATATTTTCTTTCGTGTTTATCTTCTTTGTGGATTTTATTCAATGTAAAATGATTGAATAGTTTCAAAATTCACAAAATTGATATTTTATAAAAATATCATTTTAAATAAAATTTAAAAATAGTAAAAATATTTAAAAATTACAAAGTTATAATTATAAAGAAAAATTAAAATTAAATATGCATTTATGGTCAATTAACACCATTTAAGTATATATTTAAAGCCATTAAATATTTAGATTTTTATTACAACAATAAAAATTAAGTAGAATAAATAATTTTCAATTAGAAAGATTTAGTTTAAATTGAAAAAATAAATTCTAAGAATTTTTTTGGTTAATATTTTTACAACACTATATCATATCATATTTTAAATTGGTACATTTTGGATGTTTTTTTGAAAAGTATTGATTTTATTATAAATTATTATTTATGATGTTTCCAAAAGTTCCCCTAGCCCAAAATATAAAATGAGACCTCCTCCCTCACCTCTTCACTTCATTTTGAGACATCATGCTCATCCATACGTTATACATTTTCCTTCTAAACATCCCTATTTTTATTATATAGGTTCTTTTCATCTTCAAACACCATCTCTAGTTCTTTTAGAAGAGATTTAGGTGAAGCACGTCGAAGAGGAGGTAATATCTTCTACTGATTCTTTCAAACATATTTCTTCTTATATTTTCACTTCATTAGTTGTTTAATGACATTGTATTAACATCATTATCACTCATATATTTATATGTTATTATAAATATGAAGTTTCCATATTTCACCTTCTATCTATCCTATGAAAAATTAAATCACCGTGTGTGCGTACGTACGACTTACCGTCTCCATGCTGTGGTGAAATCTATTTTTCATCACCACATTACATGGATGGGTATAATGATAGAAATAATAATATTGTATTATTATTATAAAATTTTAAAATTTCTAAAATGTTATAAACCATCCAATTAAATACCATTCAGAAATTTTGGGAATGATATCATCGCTCGTGTGTACGTACGACCTACTGTCTCCATGATACGATGTGATTCAATCTACATGAACTTAATGAAAACATAATTATAGACCTGAATTGAGTGAATAAATATAATTTATATTATAATAATATTATTCTGTAAATGATATAACAATAACATAAAAAGAGGAATAACAACATATCAAACAGAACATGCATAAGAACATAAAGCAGTTAATACATGCATAATGAGTAAAAATGAAATGTTACTAACAAACGGATGAAAATATGATCATATATTTTATCATAATAATGATTATGATTCTGGAATAAACTATTATAATTATTTAAATAATCATACAGGAGGTTTGTATACATACAAAGTATATCAGACCTAAGGTAATAGATATCTTTTCAAATTTTGTTTTTATCGGAGATTGTTCATTCGTAAGTATTTATTAGGGGTGTAATTATAATCCAAATTCATGTTCAGAAAATAAGTATTTAAAAATATTATTTTTATCCTTTTTTATTTTTAAACGTCAATTTTATCCATGGGTAATGTTTTACAAAATTTTATGAATGGAGTCTTTTTTTGTTTTCTGTACGAGGAACTTGATGACTTTTTCAGCAAAAGTATGTGAAGAATATATTTTTTAACTTGTAAAGATTGAACAAGTTTTTATGCTTTCATAATACATTATATCATTGAGGCTTCCACTACAACATTACAAGGTTATTTTCACATAAAATTATTTCTTTTAAAATTGTGTGGCATTTTGAGTGTGGAAAACATTTTTGAATAAGAAAGGATATTTTCCACAAGAATTAATATCAAGTGTTTTCTCAAAATTGTATTCCATAAAAAATGAAAGTCTTTAAATAGGTTTATATTTATATACATGTTATTACTATTATTTAATTGTGTTTATGTTGTAATGTTAATTATTAAATCAATTTATTTTATATCAATTATGATGGAATGAATTTTTGGAAACCTGTTTTATTTCATGGGTTATGTTATGGTGAATGTTTTCTGGATTTTGAAGAACACACAAGAATGGATTAACAATGAGGTGTGTGGGACCTATATATCCCTCAAATACATTAGTTAAAGATTTATATATCATGATATTGACATGACAACAATGAAAAGTAAATCTGGTTAAGTATGAAAGGGCATGAATGAGGAGTTAACTCGGTTCAGTAATGGACTATGTCCACTATGATGGCCTCATCAATGAGCCTTGAAAAATATGAAATGATTTTATATGATTATGTGTGTATGAAATTTTCTTTCATCTCTTATGTTATGACTATTGGGATTACATTTCACTTCTAGGATTTATCCTTGGACATGATTTAATGATCTATTATATGCATGATACGATTTTCAAATGTCATGTTTATGATTGATATTTCCCTTGTTTGCCCTTACTAAGAATTTGATCTCACTCTTTAATATATTTGTTTTCCATAAGTCATAAAGAAGTGTAATTAGTATGATATGTAACAAAGGATTCTAGGTATGAAGAAATAATCATGATACAATGATGATGTTTTATGAATAAATATTTTATATCTCTTTTTTTTAAGACACTAAACCTTTACGTATGTGGCATGGTTTTTTTAGGTTATGTAATAAATATTATTTATTGTTAACGTAATATACATTTTTAAAATATGGGCCATTGTATTTGGTATCAAATAAAAGCTATATTTAACCTTTGGAAACTATGATGAGAGAACCTTAGCAAGAACCCTTAGGATATCTCTAAGTATAGGTTACAATTCGATCCTAGTGTTTTAGAGTTTTTCATGAATAACCTAGGATAAGACCTAAAGTATCAAAAATTTTAATTTTATTCTTCATTAAATTGTTTTATAATTATGATTATATTTTTTCGTGCTATGATTTTTTGTTTTAGTCAATGGTTGGAACACGAAGGAAGTGCGTTAATGTTGAATACCCCGGGCAATGAAATGATTATCTCCCTGAGCAACAAAACGTTATGAGAGTTGGAATGAAAAATATTTTATCCATTCTCAAAAATATTTATCAAGCTATGAATCATGTAGAACTTCCAAATGAGGAATTTAGGGATCAAAATTCTACTGATTTCTTCATGGGAAAACATCCACCTTCATTCATAAGGTCTTCGAGTCCATTAGTGCCTGAATAATGGATCAGTACCATTAAAAACCTATTTTTAGTTCTACACTATTCTGAACACAATAAAATAAAACAAGTAGTATATTTCTTAGATAGATAATTTGTTTAATGGTGGAATCATGTCAATAATACGAGGCAAATATATGAGATTAAGTCCATGGAATGGGACAAGTTCAAGAACTTACTTTTCAATAATTACGTTCCTCTTATTATTCTAACAAAGACAGAGATGGAGTTACTAGAACATAAGAAAAAAGATTATGAATCTGTTGGTCTCTACCAGGCATGTTTTACTAGACTTTAAAGGTATGATTCTGGAACTATTAACTAACGTGAGAGTAAAGTTGATCGATTATTTAGTATCTTAAAACCAAGTCTCTAAACGGAATTAGCCATAAAGGAATTCAATAGATATGAGGAAATTTTTCTATATTCTATCAAGGATGAGATGCATATTGGAATAACCCATCAATACTATATGATTAATCAGAATTGAGAAATGGAAATCTAGTGAAAATATAAAGAACACACAAAAAAGAAGATGAGTTTTCCCTTATGATCAATGTGTAGAAAGTAACAAAGAGGGAATGGTCTTTAAGGGACAAGTAAATGTTTTAATTATATAAAAGAAGGTCATTGGGTAGTTGAATACATATGTGATAGGAAAATTAAGTCTAATGATTTGAAATAAATAAAATTCTTCAGAGAATGATACTCCAAAACATCAATATTACAAGTGAATGGAAATGGTGAATTATTCCAATCAATTCCTTAATATAAGGGTTATTGACAATGATTGACACAAAAAAACTGTTAAGGCCAAAAAAATGGAATGCCACATGAACTCACTATCAGTGAAATGGAGTATGATAATGAAGTGTTGAAAGGCATAATTATTGTACACCCTAATGTAGGAAATGTTTTATTTGATTCTGGATCCAGTCACTCATTTATTTTTGATGAATTTCTTAACAGTATCTACTTATTACCTTAATAATTAGATGTTGAGTAAGCTATGAATACACCCAACGGCACAAAATTCGTATCAAAAGTTTATAATTCTTCTTTGGATGAAGTTTGTGGGAATGTGATTCATGAAAATCCTGTGATCCTTCCTATCGTATAATTTTATGTGATTCATGGAATGGACTAGATTTCTCTATATATAGAACATATCAATTTCCATGTAAGGGAAGTCACATTTCATATACAATATCAATCTATGATCATCTATCAATACAAAGATGAATATAACCTTCCAGTAGAAATTTCTTCAATCATATGGGTGTTAATTCTTATAAATGGAATTTATTTATCTAAAATGGTTGGGTAGAAACTCATAATTAAAAATACACACATTTTATGGGAGTTTGATGATGTATTTCTAGAGTAATTTTTCAGTCTTCCCCCAAATCATGAAGCTGATTTTTCAATAGAACACATACTAGGTGCTATGCATATTTCAATGAAACCCTATAGAATGGACCCAATTAATTTTCATGAATTGAAAAAGAAACTCCAAGAGAATCTTGATAAGGGATTCATATACCCTGATGTGGCACCTTGGGGAGCACAAATTCTGTTTGTTAAGAGTAAAGTTGGATCAATGAGACTCTCCATTGATTATCGAGAACTTAACAAGATAACTATCAAGAAAAAATACCATCTTTTTTTCATTGATGAATTTTTTGAAAAACTACGTGGATATCAATAATTTTCCATGATTGATCTTCATTTGGGATATCATAAATTATACTTCATAAAGGAGGATATATGAAAGATGACATTCCGTACAAGGTATGTGCACTATGAATTTATTTTGATGACTTTTGGTCTTACTAATTCCCCCACTATCTTCATGGATCTAAGGAATAGAGTCTTTAGAGATTATCTTGATCAGTTTGTGGTTGTATTTATAGATGATATTTTTATCTATTCAAATAGAACGGATGAACATTAAGATCACTTGAGTATTGTTCTGAAGATCCTGAGAAAGGAGCAGCGTTATTCCAAATTTACCAAGTGTGAATTTTGGCTTCATAATGTTTCATTTTTGGGTCTCATAATATCAAGAGAGGGGAAATTTGAGGATTTAGAAAATATAGATGCTAATAAAAGATGGTTGAGACCAATGATGTTAACTAAGATCCAATGTTTCCTTGGTTTGGCTGGATATTATCAACGTTTTGTGAAATATTTTTCATGATTATCTAATCCACTCACCATGTTGACTCAGAAAGAAGTTAAGTTCATTTGGATGGAGGAATATCAGGACAATCTCAAAGGGCTAAAAATAAGGTTAGCCAGTGCACCTATACTAACACTACATTGTTGTGGAGAAATTTTTGTGATCTACTATGATGAATCCAAGAAGGGGTTGTGATGTTTTCTCCTGAAAAACGATATGGTGATAGCTTATGCCTCAGAGAAGTTGAAAATTCATGAGAAACTTTACCCAAATTATGATTTGAAGTAAGATTTAGCGATTGTTTTAATTAAAGATAAGTAGGAATTATCTTTGTGTTGAAAGCATTGATAATTATACTGATCATAAAAGTTTTAATTATATTCTCACACCAAAGAAGCTGAATATGTTCCAAAGAAGATGGTTGGAGTTGATTAAATATTATGAATGCTCAACACATTACCACCTAGGTAAAGCTAATAAGGTCTCATATGCTTTGAGTCAAAAAGACCATGCTAGATTATCCATGATGAGGATCAGAAAAGATCCAATATTTATGGATTTGTAATGGATGGATCGTGAAATTTTAAAGGAAGGGGGGAAATATTTTCTTTCTAAAATTAATCGTCATCCATCTATACAAGTAAAGATTAAATAAGAATAGAAATAAGATGTAGAGTTAAAAAAAGCTGAGAAAGGTTCCTAAATTCAACATTAATTGGGATGAAAAAAATAAGGTTTGGAAACCGGGTTTTTCTTCCTTGCATACTAGAAATAAAGGAGTTACTGGATGAGGCTCATAGTTCTTAATTCTCGATTCAACCTTTAAGAACAATGATGTACAGGGACCGGAAATAGTACCAGTGGTGGGATGACATGAATGGAGATGTCAATAAATATGTATCTTGATGCATGGTTTTTCAGCATGTTAAGGCTGAGATACTAAATTCTAAGGAAATGTTACAACCATTACCTATACCAGAATAGAAAAGTGAAATCATCACTGTGGAATTTGTCATATGACATCTGAAAACATTCAAAGGGATTATTTCTCTCTGGGTTATAGTTTATTTCATTAGAAAATCATCATGCTTCATTTCTATTACTAGGGATTAATCTCTTGATCAGCTTTCCAGGACATGTTTAAAGGATGTTGTAAGATTTCATGGTGTACCACTTTCCATTATATATGATCATGATATGAGGTATACCTTGATGTTCTGGAGAAGTATTCAACATGATCTGGATATTGAGTTATGTTTTAGAACTAATTATCATCCTAAGAAAAATAGTCAGTCTAAGAGGACAACTCAAATTCGGGATGACATGTTGATTGCTTTCTCTATGGGTTTCAAATGTGATTGGAATCAACACCTACCATAGGTGTATTTTTAATACAATAATATCTTCCAATCCTATATTAAGATGCCTCCTTTTTAATCCCTCTATTAAAAAAATTGTAGAAATCGAATGTAATTGGATGAAGTTGGGGAAACAAAGCTATTAGGACCTGATATTGTTTATGAAATAGTAGAAAAGGTCATATCTATTCTACAACACATAAGACCATATTAGAGTCGACAAAAAAATGTTTTGTTGAAATCTGAATAAAAATCCTAGTGTTAGAATTGGGTGACAAGGTGTTCTTGCAAATAACTCCTTATAAAAGAGTAATTAGATATGTAAAAAGGTCAAGTGGATCCCTTGGTATATCAGTTCTTTTGAAATTATGGATTATGTTGGGAAGATATATTACTGATAGATGATTCCACCAAATCACTCAAAACTTCATGATGTTTTCCATGTATCTCTCTTGAGAAATTACATACCAGATCCTTCACATGTACAATTCTCAGATGTCATACTACTGGAGCAAGATCTTTCTTTGGAAGAATAACTGATAGGTATTCTGGATCGTAGCGAAAAAGTTGAACGAAACAGGACCACCCGCTTTGTGAATGTTTTATGGAGGAACCACCTATTTCAAGAAGCTACCTGGGAACTTGATGATATGATAAGGGAGATAAATCTTCATCTGTTTGTTTCCAAGTGACAAATTTCAAGGGTGAAATTCAGTTTAAGGGGGGTTCAATGTAACACCTGAATCTTTTTATGAATTATTTTCATTAAATAATTTTTATTCTTAACCTGCTTGCTTTGCACGCAATTTTGAGTTTAAATAAACAGTGAGATTCCATTTTTATAAAATTACAATTATAGCCTTTGCATTAGGATATAAGGAATAATTTTAACCAACTTATGAAAATGAATTTCGAATTCGATGGATATCAATTATTTATGAAAAATATAAATCAAATAGATATTTGTATTTTGAGTGAATTAATTTTGGTAATGAAAACAGTGTTATATATTTGTCTTATAAACATTATAAAAGATTTTTTATATTCATCCATTGGGTATTTTAGTCACAGGGTATGAATATGATGCTATTTGATGTATAAAAACTTATTTCTTTAAAAAAAGGTTAATTTTACACCTTTGAATGGATAATCGATTTACAAATAATATTTTGACACATTAATGATTTTTAAATGACAGTATTAAAATATTATTATTAAGAAGGATATAAAAATTTACTTTGGATAAATTTATAATATTTTTTGAAAACATTCATGTTTTGATGAATAGTAACAATACGGTGAATTTAAATTAAAAACAAATCTTTTCATCGAGATAATTTATATAGTTAAATTATAATATTTAATGGAGATAAATTATAAATATAATATATTTATTTATCATTAAATATAATTTATTTCATGATCATTAATTTTACATTGAATTCATAGGTAAAAACATTTTAATCTTTTTCAATGTTTTAACTTTTAAAATATTTTTTCTCATTTCAACAATAGGGTTAATTTTAAATTAATTAATGAAAAATATGTATTTTTAATTTTCTAAAATTGATTCCATATTTGGAATCAGTAGGTCCTAATTATGTCAATAAGAAACTTATATTTTTGGGCATTATGTAGAGTTACATTGGATATCATTTTTATTAACATGGTTAAAGGTATATCGTGTAATTAAAGGTAAAAATAATATTATGAAATTACCTTACCACCTATGGATGTCTTATTTTATGACTAAAATTGACCCTTATCATTTATTTTTTAAATGGTAAAAACTTAATGGACATATACCTTTGAATATGACAAGAATATAAAAAAACTAATGAATGTGACAAAATATCACAATCTATGTTTATATAATTATATTAATTTTAATATATATATAACTAATAAATAATATCAACTATAGATAGTGTCTAGAAAGAAAAAATAATTACATACAACATAGAATTTATTTATAATTCATTAGATATAGAATAATAACCATGAATGATGATACAATAGTGATGTATAAATTATTTTATTAATAAGTATATAGAAAAAATTATTTTTAAATTATTAAAACAAATAACATATAAACTAATTAATGTCCTATAATAATTTTATAGGTTAATATTAATTTTTATGTGTATATTAATTTTTTTTCAAATTTATCTTATTTTTGGATTTTATTTAAAGTTATATAAATTAATAGTCTTAAATTTCACACTATTGACATTTTTAAAAAATAATATTTTATTAAATTATTTAAAAATGATAGAAAAAATTAAAAACTACAACTTAATTATTTTAAGGTCTAAAATTTCATAAATTATCAATTTATGGTCAATTATCTTCATATAAGTAAATATTTATAGCCATTAAATATTTATAATTTTATTACCACAATTAATATTAAATAGAATAACTAAGTGTCAATTAAAAATATATGGTTTAAATTGAAAAACTAACTTGTACAAAATTTATTTTTTGTTGATATTACAACCCTATCTCATGTCAACTTCAAGCTCTTCCATACCCTGAACACTTTTCTTTATCAACATCCCAATTTTTATTCTAGGGGTTTTGGTTATCTTCAAATATCAACTCTCTTTCTCAAAGAAGAGATTTAGAGGAATCATGTCAAGGAGGAGGTAATCTCTTCTACCGATTCATTCGAAATTATTTATTCTTATACATACTCTTGATTATTTGTTTCATGTTAAAGTAATAACATAAGTATCACGCATATACTTATATGTTATCATAAATATTAAACAACTATATTTAACCTCTTATTCATCATATGAAGAAAAAATCACCAAACGTGTGTACGTACAGCTTACCGTCTCTACATTGTGGTGTAATATGTTTTTCACCACCACAATACTTGGATGCGTATAATGATGGAAATAATTAATATATCTTATTATTATAACATGTTAATAATTATGAAATGTTATACACCATCCACTTCACTACCACTAAATTGTTTTGTCAATGATATCATCGCTCATGTGTACGTACGACATACCGTCTCTACAATGCGATGTGATTCATTCTACATGACCATCATGAAAACATGATTATTTTCTTGAAATTAATGAATAAATATGATATATATTAAAATAATATTTTTTATAAATTGATATAACTATAACATAAAAATATAAATAAGAACTTACCTGAAAAAAACATGAATAATAATATAAATTAGTTAATACCCGAATAACGAGTAATAATGAAAAATTACTAACAAAAAGATGAAAATTTGTTCATAAATTTTACCATATGAATGATTATGATTCTGTAAAAAGTAACAAAAATTATTTAAACAATCATACAATAGTTTTAGATACATATGAATCATATCAGACCTAATGTAAGAGATATATTTGAAAATCTCATTTTTATCCAAGATTGTTCATTCATAAGTATTTACTACAGTATAATTATCATCTATATCAGTGTTTCCTAAATATTAATTTTAAAATATTATTTATATCATTATATAATTTTTAAAATTAAATTTTTCCCATTGAATTTTTTTTATTAAATGGTATGAATTGAATCTTTTATCATTTTTGGAAAGTGGTATTTTTGACTTTTCCGGCAAAAGTACGAGAATAATGTTTTTAACATTAATGGCATGAATTAATTTTTACGCTTTCATAATGCCTAATTTCCTTGAAGATTTCCCTATAATCATACAAGGTTATATTCACCGTAAATTATTTGTTCTAAATTAGTGTGTCATTTTGAGGAATGAAAACATATTTGAAGAAGAAAAGACATTTTCCTCTGGAATTAATTTCAAGTGTTTTATCATAATTATTTTCCATCTAAGATGAAACTATTTAAATAAGTGTTATATTTCTATCCCTATTCTTACTATGATTTGATTATTCTTATGAAATAATTTTATTTAGGAAATCTATTTATTATATCAATTATAATGGAATGATGTTTAAGAAACCCATTATACTTCACTAGTTATGTTAATGTGAATGTTTTTATTTTTTGGTAGAAAAGGTAAGAATGGTTTCATTATGAAATGGGTGGGACCTATATCTCCTTAAAATTAATTGGATAAATATTTATATCTAATAATATAAACATTATTGGAATGGAAAGTAAATCTGGTTCCGTAATAAAGGGCTGGAATGAGGAGTGAACATTGTTCAGTAATAGACTTTGTCATCTTTAATGGTCTCGACAACGAGCCTTGACTAATATAAAATTGTTTTCAATTACTATGTGTGTATTCCATAAAATTTTATTTCTTATATTGGACTATTTGGATTTTATTTTACTTTAATGATTTCTTCCATGACATGATATTATGATATTTTATATACAAGATAATTTTTTCAAACATTATGTTTGTCATCAATATTTCCTTTGTTTACACTTATTTAGCATTCGAGCTCAACCATTCATATTTTTATTTCACCCAAGTCATGAAGAAGGTTATTAAGTAAGATATGTAAAAAAGGATTATAGTTAAGAAGAAATAAGCGGGAGCTAATGTGGATCTTTTATGAACAAGTTTTCTATGTTTACCAGTTTCTAAACACACTAAACCTATACCGTTATGGTGTGGTATTGTAAGGTTATGTACTAAATATTATTTAATATATATGAAAATTGTGGGCCATATTAATTATAAATATCAGTACGGTATTTTGAGTACGATTTCTAGCATCCTTTACTTTTGTTCTCAGTACAAATCTGATTATTCTAGGTAGGATTTCTTTTCGATCAACTGCATCACTTTTCACATTTTATTCTATCCATATTTTATCATAATTTATTTAATTAACATATGATTTATGAAATATGATTCATCAAAGCATCATCACATGTAATTTTATCATAGTCATCAGACTCTGATACTTCATCAAAATAATCACGTCTTTCATACTAGATTCAGAGTGAATCTGATGACCATATATATATAGTAAGAGGATTGATTGTCTATTTTCTAATAATGATCAATTATTTACCACAATCATCTTCTATTATGGACCCAATTGAAGTCTAATTCCATTGAAAAATAACATAAACACGATTTACACCAAATACAATATGAGGTGATTTTATTACATTAAAAGATATTATTGACAATAAAAGACAACACATAAAAACAAACACATTCCTCGTCAGCTTTTTCCTGACAATATCCCCCTTCATATTTTGATGTCAACCATGTTTCATAAATAAATAAATTTTTTAATCTCCATGGAACGGATTAATTATCAATAATTCTAATCCTACATGAGCTAACTAATTGTAGGGAACAAGAATCAATGGCAGTAAAACCACGCCATCACAAAGTTGTGATTATGACAACCTTTTTCTTTTTTCCTTCCTCGAATCTTCTTTAAACTCCCTAGAAAAAAAAATTGTTTATTTTACAACAACCACTCCTACAAAATAGTTATGATAATTCAAACACTAAACAATGTTGTTTTCACATATTACCCACAACTCCCCTTTTTTACATGCATCAAATGGGTAGATTTATGAAACAATTAAACTCCCCACCTAACAGCACTATCCAAAGGTATTATAAGATAGGGAATAGAAACACAAAACTCAACCTTGTGGTGAATGAGGTTGGAAAGCCATGTTTAACCTCAATTTAGAGAATGATTCCTTTGGTAAAGGTTTTGTGAATATGTCAGAAAATTGTTACGATGTTTGAACATATTATAGCTACAATTAATTCTTCTCCTCATTCTATATAATGAAATGATATTTGATATAAATATTTTTTGAATGATAATGTTGAATAGGATCCCAGGAGAGATTTATTATGCTTTGATTATCACAACCCAAGAACTACGGTAATGTCACTTCTAAAATTAAATCTTTCAATTGAGTATTCATCCAAATTAGTTGAGTATTGTCTTGGGTGGTACCAATATACATAGATTTATCTGTACTGTGAATTAATGAATTCTATTTCTTTGAATTATAATTAATTCAATTCTTTCATAGAGAGAATAATCCACCAGATATGGATCTCCTGTTATCAACATTTCTTACCCAATCAGCATCTGAATACCCAAAAAACTCAATACTATATGAGCTTCCATACCAGATTCCAAATTTTATTGTGCTTTTGATGTATGCAATAATTACTTTACTGTCAATTAAATTTTATTCTTTTAGAGGACTCTGAAATCATGAATATAAGGTAACAACATAAAAAATTTCAGTTCTTGATTCAGTAAAATATAGAAATCTTCAAATCTACATTCGTAATTTTTTCGGATCAACATATGGTTCTTTGTCTGGATTTAGAAAACATTGTTCCCACTAATATTGTTGTGGAAGTAGGTTTGGTGTTTTCCATTCTGAACCACATAATATGTTCCTAAGAATACATTTCTTGAGAAATAAAAATACATTTCATCCTTTGATATATTTTTAACCAAATAAATTATTTCATTTCTTCCAAAATGGACATTTAAATTACCTTTTTAATTTATTCCTAAAATCTTTCAAAACATCATTCATCATTCGCAAAAAATTATAATTTCATCAATATAAAAAATCACAATGATAGAATACTCTTGATTTGCTCTGATGTAGACATTTATATCAACTCTTCCTATGTTGAAATTAATCATCCTTAAGCTTTTTACTAATTTGGCATACCAATCACTTGGAATATTATTAGGACATAAATAGATGTTTTCACTCGGCGCACATAACATTCAAATTTTCCAAAAACAATTCCACAAGGTTGTTCAATATAAACTTCCTATTCAAGAAAACCATTCAATAGTGAGGATTTAACATCTATCTGAAAGATATTTTTTCCTTGTTGTGTAACAATAGAAAGAAAGATGATTATTATTTCACGTCTTTTCACTTGAGAAAATATTTCATCAAAGTCAATACCTTCAGTCTGTGAATACCATTTTCAAACAAATATTACTTTGTTTCTTATCACTTCACCAACTTCATTGGAATTGTTCCAGCAAACCCACTTTTTTACAATGAAGTTTTTGTTTTCTAGATTGGGTATGAGTTCCCATGTATCATTATTTTTAATTTTATCCAACTCTTTATTCATTTATCAAACCCACCCTCGATGATCAAAAGCTTCTTTCACATCATTGGGATCCACTTTTTAATATCAAAAAATATGTATAATATCATTTGGTTGTCTTCTTTTTTAAACCATCTAATGTTTATCACCAATTACATTCTAAGCATCTACTTGTTTCCTTATCCTTGAATGATATTTTCGAGTATCTTCCTCATCAATAGAAATGGGTGAGTCTGACCCTTCCTTAGTAGGAATAAAATTGTTTGTATCCTTATCAAAATTGATTTGAAAACAATTATTCTCATCTTTCTTATCTTCCTGTATATTTTTATCTTCATCTTCCTTTTCAATAACTTTCACAACACCTTGATCAATAATTATTCTTGATACATTATTGAAACATATATAACATCTTCCTTTTGAAGCATATCCATGAATTTTTTCCATTTTAAACGTTTTCTTTAATTTATTAATTTTCAAAAATATGTTCTATATAAAATTGCCTTATTTTGATGCATTGATTAAAAATTTTAAACCATTTGAATAAAATTAAAAAAAATATTCAAAATATAACTAATAGATTAATATTTATATTTTTTTAATAATTATCACTTTTCAAACATTGAATAAATTTTATCTCAATTGATACAAACTAAATATATTTTAATAGAAGTTACCTTTTTAGTATATATATATATATAAACAAAATTTTTGAATAAAATATTTCTTCTAAAAATGTAATAGATTTTTTCAAAATATTTCATATATTATAATATTGATTAAAATACTAAAAAAATTAATCTTTTTTAGAATATCATTAATTTCATTTTTGAGTAAATATTGATAATTTTTTTATTTTTTACATAGAAAAAATTTAAATCCTCTAAATAATACGTATGATTGAGATAAATAATAGTGGAATATGTTAGTTTTGATTCAAGGAGAATGGATCATTTTTTGTTTTCCACAAGCTTTAGCTTATCCCAAATATGATTTTATGCAACCAGTACTTCTTGAAGTTTATTATGGGTTTGGTAAATTGGAAAACTCTATTGCCTATATATCCTTTTTGTGCCCAAGAAAATGATCCCCCAATTGAATAATTATACTAAATAAAATCACTTATTTCTTTAAATATTACTTCTTCCTTTATATAAACATTTCATAATAGGAATTCGCCTATTTATACTAACTTGTCTGATGTCTATATTTTCTTGATTAAATATAAATATTATTTCAATAACCCTTATAATAATATAATTTATCTCATTGCACACTCTTATATATAATCTATATATAATACTATAAACCACATTGGATCAAAAACCATATATTAATAATGGACATATATAACTCGCATTAACTTTTTTATATTTCTATAAGTTTATTTAGACACTTGAAAAATTATTCATAACAATAAATCATTTTTATCAAGATATTTATCATATTTTTCGTATTTTTATTCTTTTTGTAATTTTATTTATCATAATGAAATTCATGATATATCATGATATAAATAATTATTTTTTATAATATTAATGTGTACTTAGGATTTTTTTATCAATTATAAATTTTTGTCAGTTTCCACTAGTTTTACCAACCTGTTAAAATATGTAGGACTAAAATTAGATATAAAAAATAATATATTTGAGAAAATAATCATAGATAATCACCTAAATATGTAAATTCATATTAATATGAAGTACTCTATACCACCTTCATTTCATATGGTCACACATTCAGTTCATCCAGTTATACCTTTAGCTCAAAATATAATTCATTAAGTTTAATCTTAACTAATTTATGTTTTATTGACATATTCTATAAAACCCAAACAATTGACTAAAACCAAATATGATACCCACTATTATGAAATTATCACGATATATATATATATATGTATGTATGTTTTATTATTTCAAGAAATCAGTTATACCCATTTTAAATACATATAAACCAAGATTAAAAATGATTTTTGTCATGTGATATTTGTAAGAAAGAAATATTATTATTGAATAATTCATTAAGTTATCAACCAACAATTCTAAAGTCATGGTTACCACGAAGAAATATCATTTGAAACATTTGGTGCAAGACCACATGATTTAAGGAAATATTTTTAAAAATAAATTTATTTTCATCAATTACCTTGTATTACAAGCAACACCATGTTCTAGAAAACTGTAATACACTATTAATATTATTATTTTTATACATTGTTGTTATAACATAGTTATTAGACATGGTGGTATGAATATTAATAACCACATTATGAAAATTAGATAATTTTTTTAGATTAATTACGTATATTTATAATGGATTAATTTATTTTTGTAAATTATTTTTATGATTCAACGATAATTTTTTCTCAAAAAAATATTTTTTTTAAAAAGTAATAAAATTAAATTTTCTCACTTATAGAAAATTTATGTGAAATATAGGAATCAGATTACACATGATAGGTGCGCTGAGCTCGGTGGGCCACATGGCCTTAAGCTCATCTCCCTAAATGCCCGAGGCTGTTGACTATTAGTGAGGGCCTATGGTGTGTCTGTGGGGAGACTATGCCCTTATTACCAAAGTGTAGCGCAGTGGGTTAGAGTAAATATAGGTAAATAGTAGATAAAATATAAGTAAACAGAAGTCGCAATAGAAAATAAAGACATCGATAATAATAACTGAAACATCATTGAATATAATTCCAAACCTAATGATATTTCTTGTACTAGAAATATGGAAAACATGGATACAAACAATAGGCATAAAATGTTCCACAAAGAATAAAGGAATTCAAATACTATCCCAATAATCCTGAGTTCCATCTTAGTCTTCTACCATCAAGCTCCATAAAAAATTATAATCAATCATGTATTTGATGCCTTATGTTTCCCATTGTCAAAAATTGTAACCACGTAATCTGCCCTGGGTTACAAAAGACACCCAAATAGAGTGTGACAAAAATCTCAATGGGCCACCACCAACAGTTTCTATATTATCCATCCATTGTAATGGAAATACAGCAGTGTGGAGGCATTCATATATAAAGTAAAGAAGTACAATGTAGAAAAATACCCAAGTACCAGCTTTACCCCTCAGATTCCATCTGAACTGGTAACTATTTAATTAATAAATAAATTATCCTCTTAAATTAGAAGTCATGTGAGGCATAGACAACACTGATGTAGTCTCATGATTTTTAGATAATTAAACATCCATGGTATCAACCAAGTCAACGTATACCTCAAGGGTCTCCAAATCTATAGTAACTGTAGCCTGGATAAAAATAAGAGTGTAATTCAAGGAGCATGTCCAATTAATTCGACAATAAAGTGCCTACCGAATCAATGGAGATCATCCAAGGTAAGATGTGGATATAAAATGACATAGCCCTATGGGACATATCGATGGCACCTACAAGTTAATGTTGGATACAAGGAGCGTATTTGAGGCATCCTTTACTAATATGAAGGGATCCAACAATGTCATATTGGGAATCCAAGATAAGAAAAAAACAGGATCTAGGTGGTTCTCAACACAAGAAAGTTGTATCCTTCAATCAGAGTGTGGTTACCGAGTGCTCAAGGCATTCCTCAATCAGAATCCACAGTGGAATCGAGTTAGACCATTCATATTTGATTATTAAGTCATTAAATATTTATTTGGTTCATGCCTTTCCTGTCATTAGTGTGATAAGGTAAAGTAGTATGAAACTGTTTAATCAATTCATAACTGATCAAAGTCTATTTGGTTCAATCCATGCCTTTCATTTTTGGGACAATGCCAAATAACATGAAACCATATAATCCATTTATGGAATATTCCATATTCAAGGTTCATTATTCTACATTCCATTAATGTGGTAGGGGGTGTTACAGATATACAACCAATTAGTCATTCACATTCAATACGGTCATGTCATATACTCAATATTCCTTACAAATTCCATTTCACATTTAATTATCAATTTGAATCACTTTCCATCGGCAGGTCTAGTGGTACACATACATGGTACTTTACATTAAGTAATTCAAAATATAAAACATTCCTTTTAATATATAAAATCATACACTTATAATGGTTAATCCATGGAACACTCGAATAGTTGTGAAAACGTGTTATGAAACTAAACCACAATTAGTGTAAACACTAACAATTAGTCACATATTTGGAAAGAGGATGACCATACAGTTCTAATTATTATAAACGTGGGATATAAATTATAAAAGTGACAACTGATGGAATCAAAAGGCCCCATAAGAGAAATCCAAAATCAACGAACTTTAGGGATGAGTTATAGACCCCCGACCTCATTGTTTTAAGACTCTCTTAATCGGATATTGGACCTTGATTTGGCTTGTATTGTAGTAGATCTAATAAAAAGATAAAATTTCTCATACCCTAATATCTCATTCTGGAGAAATGGAGAAGGAGAACAGCCCAAGAGGACTCAAGTAATTATCGTTGCACATCCAACAAGATGAACTAATGCTCGATCAGTTTCCAGATGAAGGAGATCTCTTTAATCCAATTATAGAACTTAAAAAAATCCCCAAACTGATAGATAAAAAGGTTAAGCCTACATAATAGTATATTAGGGAAGATGGTGGTAACTTAATTAGATCATTAAAGGAAAAAAGAATAATTTACCCTCAAAATAGATTGTGCACGGTTTGAATTTTTTTTGTAAACCATGCACGAGTATCTAGGAAAAAGTGTCTCTTCCATGGTTAAGAAACATGTCCATGTGATAACCGTTAAAGGTGGATCTCTCCAGAAAAACACAATCTACATGTCTTTCCAAACTAAGAAGAATATTTGAACGGTTTACTCTAAACCATGTTCCAAGCCTATTTTTCCCAAAAATAAGGGTTACGGTCTCCGAAAAGTCCCCAAAAACCCATGTTACCTTTTATAACCCCATAAAAATCCATATTAGGTCAAAAGTAAATGTTTATATGGAAATTTATATGATCCATACATCAGTGGAAACCCGGGTTATTGCAATCTACCCCCTGTAAAAAACATGAACCCGATTTCACCTTCTAGAGGTTAAGAAACTTTTCCTAAGAACAACTATGGCCCTTGGGAATGTACGCTAGCTTCCCTCTCCCATGTTTCATCCTATAATCGGCTGTTCTTCTATAGATCCCATACTATAGTTACAGACCAGCTTTAGAGGGCTTTTGTGCTCCGAACAACAATGCGTACTTGTCACTCCTCAATTGTAGAATTAACATCTAACTCAATATACTTGGTATCAAAAGAATGGGACAAGTCATCCCGATATTGGTGCATATATGACACATAAAATACATCGTTCATGGCATGATACCTCTTAGGTAGAGACACCTGATAGGATACTAACCCGAATCTCTCTAGAATTTCAAATGGTCCAACGTAATGAAGAAACAACATTCCATTATTTCATAACCGTTTATACCCTAACCTGGGTGATACCTAAAAAACTCAATCCTCGACCTCTAACTCAAGAGGTCATCGACAGCGATCGACATAATATTTCTTTCTGGACTGAGCAGTAGTCATATTATTTCTAATCAGTTGAACTTGCTCTAAAGTCTCCTAAATGAGATGAGGACCTAGATTGGCCGCCTCACCTTCCTCAAGACAATACAAGGGTTAATTGAATAACCTATTAAATAAGGCCTCAAGAGGATCCACTGGAATTGGAACATGAAAGATGTTATTATAGCTGAACTCAGTGAGAGGGATATTCTTCTTCCCAGAACCACTGAAATCAAGGACACATTCTCGATGAATATCCTCTAGAATATGTGTTTTCCATTCTGATTTTCCATATATCTAAGGGTGAAAATATATTCTCATAGGAAATTATAATCCCATAGACCTTTTAAATACCTACTAGAACCATGATGTGAAATGAGAATCCCTATTTCAAATGATAGTATATGGAATGTGAGGCAGTGGTATGATCTCATAGACTTATAATATTTGAATCTCACTAACTAATAAATTCTCTCAAATAGAAATGCAGTGGTATGATTTCGTTAGTCAGTAAATGGATATTCATATAACATCTCCACCCCTCATTGACATTGGTAAGTTGACTACGAAATCCATAGCAATATCTTCCAATTTTCATTTTGGGATTGGAAGTGACTATAACAATCCTTCATGTCTCTAGTGCACCGCCTTCACATACTAATAGGTGGAGAACCCAGTGATAAAGCCTTATATTTGAAGTTTCACCATAGGCCACCAATACTAGCATTTCATATGTTGATAAAACATAATGATTCCTTGTTGAACTACTCACTGAGTTTCATGGTACTCCTTCATCAACTCTAATCTCATATTTGTAGGAACCAAGATACATCCACGTAGACGCAGGACGTCACCTATTTCCATAGAAAAATCCAAAGTCATGTTATCTATTGATATACTCTCATAAATAACTGAGCCTTCAGGATATGAAAACTTACTACACTTAAATTTTTCTTGGAGAGAAGCGATATCATTCAAGGTTGAGAGGTAATACTTATTGTGCCTCTGATGGAAATTTAGACGCATCTATGAAAAGACGACCATTAACTTCCATTCATCAGTGGCTTCCCATATTGCTTTTTTTTTGAGTTTTCTCACATAGTTTATCTATAACCAAATTTCCCTTCCTAGGAATATAGGCAATCTTGAAATAAATTTATTGTAGATATTCAACCCTTATCCACTATCTGGTTCTTTTCAGGGTGAGAAAAGATATATTTGAGGCTCTTTTGTTCTGTGTACACCACAATGCACTCACCCAACAGATAATGTCTCCAATAACGTAAGTCATGAACAACTCTTACTAGCTCAAGGTCATGTGTCATGTATTTTATCTCATGATACCTCAACATTCTAGATCCTTATGTAATTAATTTTACTACTTGAATCATCAATACTCCTATTAAAATGCATGATTCATCACATAAGATGGTATAACTTATACCTGGTATAGGAAAAATTAGAATAGGTTCCAATACAGGCCTCCCTTTAAACTCTTTAAATTATTTCTCACAAGATTCTGACCATGTGAACACAACACACCTCTTTTTAAGACCATAAAGAGGTGAAGAAAAATGTGGGATGTCTTGTATAAAACATCTGTGATTTCCAAAAAGCCCCAAAAAATCTGTATATCAAATATATTCATGGGATGATACTAGGAAACTAAAACACTAACCTTTTAGGGCCAAATTTTCTCTTAATTCTGAGATAATATAAACAAGGAAGTGGACTTTTTCAATCCAGAAGTCGCACTTAGAATGATTTTCATAAAGATGATGCTCTCTCAGTGCACTCAAAACAATCTAAAGATATATGGAATGGTCACTACGACTCTGATTTTACACCTAGATTTTATCCACAAATAACACAACAAATTAATCCAAATAGGGGTGGAACAACCTATTCATCAGAGCCATAAAAATGATGAGTGAGTTCTTAAGACCAGAAAACATAATAATGTACTCATACAGACCATACCTTCCACAAAACGCTATACGAGGTATGTTTGAAAATCTGACACACACCTGATGAAAACTAGATCTCATGTTGATTTTAGATAAGACCTTTGCTCCTCATAACTATTCAAAGAGATCATATATTCGGGGAACTCGAAATCAGTTCATGGCCATAAGTTGGTTCAAACGTTTGTAATCCATGAATAGACATAATGGTCTGTACTCCATGTAAAAGGCACAAGAGAACCCCAAGATTATTTACTAGGATATAGAAATCATTTGGCCTCTAAATCATCTATCTATATCTTGAGCTTTTAAAGCTCATTTAGTGCTATCTTGTAAGGAGGAATTGAAACTGGAGATTCTAATTGAACAAGATCGGCTGTAAAAACTAAATATATATCAGGAGGTAAACTCAAAAAGTCATCAGGAAAGACATCATAGAAACAATTCACAACTAGAGGAAAATATGTTTGAAGTAAACCCTGATACTCCATGAAGATATTGGTAATATGGGTGGTCACTCCCCCTAGCCCATGATGTTCTGGTCTAGCTCTACATACCTAGAAATTCCAATAACCCTGATATAGATAACTTCTACCCTCTGGTTATATTAAATATACCATGTAGAAATAATAGTATAAAAAAGAATGAAACTATACCAACGAATCCATCTGGGGTATGAAATTTAATTCTATCATCTAGAGATAGAAGAGGATCCATAAGAAATGGAAACTACACACATTATGGGGACAATCCTTACACGAGTGTACACCCTAAGTTCGTACCCATGACAACGTATCCAGGGTCATTACACCATAGTTATATTGCATCTCTAGTCCAAGACTCCAAACGATTGATACATAGATAAAAGAGTTTAAAGAACCTATATCATATAAAAGAGATACTATACTAGGGGCTACTATAATTGTACATAATATTGTAGATGGTCCTACAACCTAATCCTCATGTATTGGCTGTAGTGCATGAAACTATCTTGATCGATGGCCCTGTGCAATAGATAAACTTCCATGATCAAAACTTCTCTATTGGTGTTGCTAGTGAGTAGGGGTCTGGATACCATGGCCACAACCTCGTCCTCAGCTAGACCTACTAGTTGAAATCCAACTCCTTAGTATACCCAGAGTAAATGAAATTTCTCCAGAAGTTAGAGCTTGTGAAAATCCATTCCTACTCAAAGCAGGTGGAAAGGTCCTACAGAAACATTGAAGATGCCCCATAACACAACAATACTAGCACTATAGTGGGACTCTATCACACTAAGGCTTTGAATGCCCCCATTTTCAACACTGATTACACACTAAGGAGCTATAAAAATGAGTACTATGGTTGTCACTACCAGGATGATAATCCACGAGGTAACATTTTCTACCACTAGAAGAACTACTGGCCTAACATGACACTGATCCTTTCTATCTAGTACTCTTTACATCCCATAGGATAAACTCAGTGATAATAGAATGATTCTCTACTACATAAAAATTATGTAGTTGAAATATATTGACATGTATAAGGATGGAATACTCAATCCCATAATTGAAACATCTAGCATGCGAAAACTCATCGCAAGCTAGAAGCGCGGTTCAAATCACTACAACAGAATGAAACGTGATGAATTTTCCTTAACTGACATAGGCCCCCACTCAAGATTCATGAACTCTCTGGCTCTGTAAGCTCTCAGTATCTAGGGAAAGTATTAATCATAGAAGGCAGTATGGAAATCAACCCATAACACTCCCTGATGATGACCGAACATGGTAATCCTATCCCACCAATGCTTGGCCGAATCCCAAAGAATGTATGGGGAAAAAGATTGACCCTTCTCTCAAGAGGAATCTATAAATGCTCAATGATTGAAAGGGTGGATTGAAACCAAGACTCCACAGAAAATAGGCCACCATCCCCCGAAAAGGTAGGAGGATGTCTCTGTTGGATCTCATGAGTCAGATCAGCCATCATGAGTCCAATTCGTGGCGCAACATGAGTGGGCTGCATCAGATGTAAGAAACTATCATGAACATTGGAATTAGTTCCAAATTAGGTACATAAGGTGGTTCCTCATGTGGAACTCATGGTGGTAGAATTGGTAGCTCAAGGCCCACCATGTCTGTATCATTGTCGACACCACCTTCCTAGCGTACGATACCAGGACGTCATGGAGTAATTGACCTATAATTTCTAAACACATGATGCCGAACCAGATTAAAATAAATGAGATAGAATCACTAGGGTAAGATGAACATACAAAAACTCACATCCCAAGGAATACTCCTCCAATTTCCTTCTTAGATGACCAGGTATTAGTAAGTGCTATAATATTGGTTTCATTTCATTTTCCATTTAATTTCCAGGTTCACTCCTTTACCTTTAAAAAATATAAGAAGGGAGGATAAGGATGTGTAATTATTTTATTTTAGAATTCATGATTCACTTTATAATGGATATAAATTTCCAATGAATCAGTTCACATACACCTATCACTTGAAATTAAACACATTTATTTATAAAATAATGTTTCTACTTGATAAATTACTCATCCGAATTGATGTAGGACCATAATCTTCATGAATTAAGATATAAAAAAACTCAATCAAAACCAATATTAATACATTTAAAAGCAACTATCACAACCTTAATCATCAATAACACACATATCATGTAATAAAATGCAGTGAAATACACCTGAATGAGATGGAAATATGCATGACATATGAAATATAGGTTCCTATAATGATGCATGTAAAAATTCTACATACACCCATATCATCCGGCCAAGGATAAAAGAAACCCCTCAAATAGAGTAATATTCAACAACATCACAAAGCATGTGCATATCCCAAAGGTGAAAAAATATCATCTATAATACGAAAAAGTAGAAAAGCAATTATGATTTTAGGCAACATGATTTTTACCACCAACATGGTTTTGCGACACCCAAGAACTGATTATGACCATGTACCAAGCATTCATAACCTCCAATCTATTATCTCTAAATAGTAATGAAATAAAAGAAACCACATTTGATTCCACTTTGTGGTGTCCCATACCAGGATGCCGCATGATAGGTTTCCCGAGCCCGAAGGGCCACATGGCCTCCACCATATTTCCATGAATGTTGTAGACTACCGACTAGAAGAAAGGTCCTAGGGCGTATCTGTGGGGAGGCTATTCCCTTATTGAAAAATTCTAGTGTATTGGTTGTGGGTAAACATATATAAATAGTGGTATAAATATATATAAACAAAGGACACAATGTAAAATAGAGATGATTGTAATAACATCTGAAAAACTAGAATAAAATTAAATAACTGATGATATTTCATGTACTAGAAAGATGGAAAACATGGATAAAAAACTAATATAACATGTTACACAATGCATAATGGAAATCAAAAACTATCCCAAGCGTCCATAGTTCCAACTCAGTCCTCTACTATCAAGCTCTGTACTAAAAAACAATATATCAACTGTTCGAAGTTGTATACTTACCTTTTTCAACACCTGTAACCATGTAATCTACCATGGGTACCCAACTAGACCCAAAAAAGGATTGATATAAATCTTATTGGCCCACCACCAATGATATATATAACATATGGACCATGAAATAGAAATGTAATAGTGTGCAGGTATGAATATATAATGTAAAATAGTACAATGTAATTAAATACCCATGTAACTGCTTCAGCCCTCGACTGGAATCTAAACATGTAACAAATTAACCAATAAATAAATTATAGATTACATTAATAGGTCATGTGAGGCATGGCTAGAACTAAAGTAGACATGTGATGTCAATATACTGCAATTTTCAAGGTATCATCCAAGTAAACATAGACCTCAAGGGTTGAAAACTGAATAGTAATTGTATCCTCAGAAAGCATAAGATAGTAATCCAAGCGGCGTGTCCAAGTTATTCAACAACAAGGTGCCTACCGAATCAAAGGTGTTCGTCCAAGTATATATTGTGCTATGAAAAGACATGGCCCAATGGTCTGTAACCATGTCACCTACTAGTCAATGATGGATGCAAGGTGTGTATTCGAGGCATCGTGTAATATTATAGAGGGGTCATACAGTGTCATACTGGGCATCCAAGAACCGACAAGGATCAAGATCTAGGTGGTTCTAAACCAAATAAAGCTATAACCATGAATCAAAGTGGGTTTACCGAGTGCTTATGGAATTCCCCGATCAGAAAACAAGGCGAGCTAGAGTCATTGCATTTTTATTTGATTATGAATTCATGAAATATTTCTTTATTTCAGGCCTTGGATTTCTTTATTTTTTTAAGGACATGTAGCATGAAACCATTGGTTCATGCCTTGACTTTAATTACTATGATATGGTCAAGTAGCATATAGCATTTTAATCTAGTCACATTTTATCAATAAGTCCATTTGGTTCAAGCATTTCTTTTCATTTGTGTGACAATGCCACATAACATTCCACTATTTAATATATTTAATGAATATCCCAAATCCGAGGTTAATTATTATACCTTCCATTAATGTGGTATGGGTTTCTAGACATATGCAAACAATTAATCAATCACATTCAATATGATCAATTCATATACTCAATATACTTTCCAAATTCCATATAACATTTACATATCAATTTTTATCAATTAACTTAGGTGGGTCAATTGGTACACATACCGGGTACCTGTAATTATTTAATTAGTAATTTAATTAATCCATTTATTATATAAAATTTTATGGATAGAGTGGTCATACTATGGCACACCCGAATGGTGGCACAAATGTGTCAAAACACTAATCCAAAATTATTATATAACCTTATAAATGGAATGGATGGATTTGTGGTCATAAACAACCACAATTTGTCACATATTTAGAAAGAGTATAACCATATAGTTCTACTTATTATATAAATGGAATATAAATTCTATAAACGGAACCCGATGGAATTGGAGGCGTAACACCCAAAACAATTGTGTTTCATGTAGTGATAATTTTTATATTTTTATGTTGTCTACTTCCCAAAAAAACATAATTCTTAAAGAAAAGTAATAATATGGTTTCAGTGAAATTGAATAAAACAATCAAAAAGAACGCAAGGAGTTTTATTAAAATAAGAACACCGTAGTGTTTACAATACACCATGATGAAATGGGAAAACATGCTAACCAAAGATAATTATTAAAAATCCTATCAAGATTACAGGGAGACCACTTAAAACAACAAGAACCCCAAGAATGTAATATGGGTCCATAGAATCTGATATAATGAACATAAGAATAGCCGAAGCCATTGCGGCTACACTAAGAACCAATGGTATGATCAGAACCATTTTCCTCCTTTGAGTTTTATGGCACCCTAGGGCCTGGTTTTATAAGGTACTAATTTGACCATTGCCTTGCGAGATCATGAAATACCAATGGATATAAATATAGTTGTTGGCATCGTTGGATAATTAATTAAAAACTTATAAGTATATTTTAGTTCACCCTGTAATTAGGTTATAAATTGAAAAATTAAAAAAACAACTCTTAACCATGAACTTTAAAAGGATATAGTGAAATGTTTTGAATTATACATTGGTGTTTTTAAAATGTAATAAAGAATTCAAAACATGTTGAAATTAATTCAAGTGTATTGTAAATATTTTCAGTCAGTGTATTGAACTATTTTTAATCCCTTTTAATTGAATTATACTTTTAATTAAACTATGTTTTGACCACTATAACACTATTATAAGAATTATCATTAAATTTTATAACATTTTATGTTAAAGGTATTTTGTTTTATAAAAAACATATAAAATAATTTTATGTCTAATTTGTACACATTAACCTCTTAATGATTGACAAAATCCATGTTTAAAAAAGAATATTTCTATATATTATTATTTTCCATTAGGAAATCATTTTTTATTTAGGTTAGTTTTTATTAAAAATTAGGGCCCGCTAAGGGGCAACCCTTTATACCTAGGCCAAGGGAGGTAGCTCATGCTAGGTGGCTAATAGTAGGCCTCACCCCATGCTTGAGCCTGCCCGAGCTCGGGCATAGGTCTCCCGAGGGACACACATGAGCATGGGAGCGTAGGATCGCATGAGTGCGCAGCGTGGACACATGGACATGGTAATCATGGGTAGGCTGATTCCTGTGGGGGAGGCGGAAGCTTGTGTCTAAATCTCCCTCAGTGTGTGTGGCGTGATTTATGAACCATGGACAGGAGGCCAATGTTTATAAGTGGGGTGCAATCATTACCCCATTTTGATGTGAGAAACATTTGTTTTGAAAATGGGGGATATGGGCCATTGGATCGCGTCACGCGTGATCTGGGTCATTGATCCCGATCCCACGTTCAACCTCCAGCAACTACTATGCATCACTGGGTTTTTGTGGTCTGTTCGATCCAGCACGATCTAATCATGGTCGTTAGATTTTTTTTTAAAACACCACTTCGATCTCGTGTCATCCGATCAGACATAGATTTAATTTGAGCCGTTCATTACCTTTATAAACCACAGATGCTTCCTGGCCCTAGAATCCAAGCCATATTTGATCTTGGTCATCTAAATTCATCCCAATTTCTACCCATAGTGCAGTCTTCTTCTCCCACGGAGTGCCCTGAACCCGTAACCCTAGACACTAAATTTCATTGTTTTTCTTCCCCCGTTACAACCGCTAGTCTCCCTTCTTCACGCAGTTTCTACTAGGGCTGACTATTAGTTTTTGTAAAAAAAATTCTTGGGCCTCGGATTCCATACACATTCATTAAATTATTCAATATAGTTTATAAATAAAAAAACACCCAGGGCATCCCAAACCTCTTAGCCCTTCACACTCAGCTTCTAGTATACCTCAACAAGTCCCCTCCAGGATTTCCAGTGCCTTCCTGAGCTCCTCCTCCTCAAGATAAGGTAGGAGATTAATCATTATCTTCTTGGTTGGGTTTTATGTTTTGTGTTTATATATAAATACATATATATACTTGTAATAAACTTACATCATCTATATTTTTGAGGTTAAACCTTACTTTTCCATATTAAGAGTTGAAAATATCTTGAGTTATAGGGTATTAATAGACCCTAAGTATGGATGCCCAGGCAGATTTATTTTTATGCCTTAAATACATAATCAGCTAAATATATACATATGTATATGAAAATATATAAGTATAATATGCACAAACCTCATATTTTCATAATGTTTATATGCCCGTGTTAAAGATGTATAAACTTGAGTTTCATGATAATGAAGGACTAAAATGCATGGAGTCACTTTGTATTAGAAAATTATATATATAATCAAGTATGTTATTATATATGAATACACATAATATAAATGTCTCTTTTAAAACAAATCTATAATTACACCCTAATAATTAAATCCATTGTTTTTATAAATTTAGAAGTGAAAAATTATCTTAGAATGAGAACCTTGCGTATACTTGTTATTTACAATCATTTATGTGGGCACGTGTTTATAGATGCCATCATTGATCCCCAATTTATTATAAAAATTTCCAATGTTTTTATGGAAGATAAAAAACTTTTGTTTTCAAATATTTTTTTTGGGCTTCGACTAAACACTACTTCTTAAGCACACCCCGTTGAATTAATGTTTTACACAAAATGAAACCCTTAGTGTAGTTATGTTAAATTATTTTCTTACGATGTTCATAGTTTATGAGTATAAATATTGGAGGCTTTTAACTTCATATTTACATGTATGAGTTACTCTCCTCTATTTATATTAAATGATAAAGGATATGGTTAAGTCTTAGACTTTTGAATTTTGATATCTAACATGTTAAAAAAATCATGTTCATAATAAATATAAGAGGAAATGTGAAATTAACACACAAAAAAGAATGTTATATTCTCCTTTTTATTTACTATGGACCTAGAAGAAAAGTTCGTTAAGTAATTTGTTATGATTTTTTCAGGAACTGTCATTTTATGTGGTAACCCCACACATTCCATTCTTCTGAGTTTTAAATAAATATCACATGTTCAAATATTGTATAATAGTTTATGCATGTCGTGGAGAAACATGTTATCTGAATAGTAACTGGCATATTATGTTTTAGTTCATTTCCAATTACATTTATCAGAGCATTAATAATGTACATGTATTTTAATGCATTTAATGTTTATTACTATGGAAGTGTTGTAAATTTATTATTTTATGTGATAATAAAACAATTTATTGTTAATAATAATTAATGAGATAAGCATTTAATTATTCAAATTTGTATGAGACACTTTGAATAATTTGAATTATGAATCCAAGTAATATGTGTGTTGGGAAGTATAAGTGATTTAATAACTCCACGTTTTTTGTGCACTTTGATTTAGAGTTTTGAGGAATGCATTGGACCTAGTATATTCTGCGGTGGGGACTAGTAAAAGTATGCCCTCTGGGTTGGGGTCCGGTTACAGGAGACCCTCAATGTTGGAGTCGGGTTATTAGAGGCTCTCCGAGATGGAGTCCGGTTACAGAGGCTCTCCGGGTTGGGGTCCAGTTACAGTTATCCCCTAGGTCTTGGCACATGGGATTGAAACGGTCCGACCTATGCATTTTCCTCATTATGAGTATATAAATTAATTTTCCATAGGAATATTCGACTATTAGAATATACTTGGTTAAATAGACTATGATTATGAGAATCAAAAATAGTTTAATTATGATATATTTATTATTAATGAAATATTTTGAGATTTAATGGCCACTAGAAAATAATGAAATTGATGTTATTATTTTTAAGCTCAAGATCCAATCATGCATTAAATTTTGTTAGAAATATTTTACCTACATGTTAACATGAAATGTCTTTTACTTTCTATTCTGAATAAACATTCTCATAATTGAATCATGATAATGTTAGTATTTGTTAAATTGTGCACTTATATCCCATAGACAATTGTCATGGTATGTTTGATGTGTTATAGTTTTTTAAAGAAAATATTTTTTGAAAATTTTAAAGATTTTATTCAAAAGATATTTAGTGTATAATAATGTTTTTTAAAACCCTTACTGGGAATTCATATTCTCACCCTACGTTCCTGATTAAAATTTTTTAGGTAATGGCTTTTAGCAGATGAAACATTTCATAAGTAGCTAGTTTCTCAGAGCGTGAACCGAATTCGATCCTCTGTATGTCACTAGATCCGGGTATTCGGAAGCTGGGGCCTGACAAGTGGCCCCCACATGAAACTCCAAAATCAATGAACATTAGGGATGAATCATAATCCATCCACCTTTGGTTTTTATGACTCTCCTCATCTGATATTGGCCCTTGATTTGGCTCGTATTGGAGTAGGTCTATGAAAAAGAGAAAAAAATCATACCCTGATATCTCAGTTGATAGAAAAAGAGAATGAGAGGGGCCTAAGAGGACTCAAGTACTTACTGTCTCACATCCAATATAATGAACAGAATCTCGATCAGTTTCCAGATGAAGCATATCCCATGATTCCAAGGTTATATCTTCAAAAGCCCCAAATTAAGAGATAAATAGGTTAATCTAGCATAAGCTCCGATTATGGAAGATTGTGGTATCTTAATAAGAGAATTAAGTAGAGAAGTACAATTTTCCCTTAAAATAACCTATGCTCATTTTGTCATCGTGGTTTAAAAAACTGTTTACAAACCATGTGTGAGTACCTTGGAAAAATGGGCTCTCATAGGGTTAGGCCGCACAACCCTGAGCCAACCGTGCAAGGGGGCTCTGACCAAAAAAACACAATCTACATGGTTTTCCAAACCATGGGGAATTCCTACACAGTTTACTCTAAACTGTGTTCCAAGATAATTTTTTCCAAAAAGATGGGTTCCAGGATCTGAACATGCACTAGACACCCTTGAGACCTTTTAACCACTAATGAATCCATATTAAGTCCAAAGTAATGATTTAGAGATAAATTTAAAGGATCTATACATGGGTGAAAAATGAGTTCTTACAATTTATTTTAAAAAAATTATCTTTATTTGTTTAATAAATAAGTCAAAATTAAGTTAGAGTACATTATTTAGATTTTGATTAAAAGTTCATTTTTAATGAATAGTGAAAAAATTATTCTTTATTGATAAGTTGATTTTTTGTTAAACAACTAAAAAATAAATAATTTATTTAATAATGTGTTTGAACAGTAAATTAAGTTAAATTATGTAATAATTATTCCAATTTAGGTCATTTTAATAAATTTTAGGTTGAATTTTAAAATAATTTCTTTTCAGACTTCTGAAAATATTTTTATTGAAACCCCATTTTTTCATCGCATATGATGGATTTATTTTAAAATAACTCATTCCCATTTTGTGAATGGAATTTATAAAATTCGATTCCATATATGTAATTATAATTATTAATATTATATTAAAATTAAAACTTCATTTTTTCCCATAACTAAATTTTAAAAAATTAACAATTAATTACATTAGTTCAGGATAAAACAGGTTTATCGAGGGATTAAACTAAAATATTGAGTGTTAAAGTTACATAAAAACATTCCTAAACCTTATTCAATTGAAATTTATCGTATTTATATTATCTTACGATCAATATTGATCTATTTTGGGGACTATTATCATGTTAAAAACATGGGTATAACTTTTTCTTTTTCAAAATTCCAAATTCCCCATCTCCCCCACTTATAAAAGATCACCCCTCTCCTATATCATTAACACATCCACAAAATTTTTGGTCATCCATTCCTAATAAAAATATAATCCTCACATCCCTTACCCACTTCCAAGAGTATTTATTTTTATTAGGAATCCCTCATATGATGCCTTTGGGTGTAAACCTAAAGTGGTTATCTGAAAAAGAGGAGGATTGAACGTGTACAAAGAATGACAAGATATGAGGTAAGGGGTTTTTGTAAAAATTAACTAATTTGGGAAATATTATATGTTACAAAGATATATTCATTTATTAGGTGTATATACAACCCCTTTTACATGTTATATAATGAATTTCTTTACAGTCATGATATATACTGCTTCATTTAATGTCATTCTTTAATTGGGCTTACGATTCAAAAGTTACCAAACCATGTAAGGTACATTCATCTCACTTTTATTAGCATGAGACATGTTAAATATTAACCTTTTATTTTTTTCAATTATATTATACCCATGAATTTCATTAATGATGTAAGAACTCGACCACTAAAACCCGTATTTAGGGAATTATTTTAATACATTGACATGATTACAATGCACAAAATCTAGAAGGGCCGATTAGTTTTGCAGTCTTGGACAATATATTACATTCAATAACCATACATTAAAATTCAAAACAAAAACTAAAAAATAAATAATTCTTTTCGAAATCATTATTATCCTATATTAAACCGTAATATAAATCATGAAACACTTCCTAGCATCCTTGGAAAATAGAACACATGAATAGGGTGAGCTCAGATTCTCTGTAAGTTTATATAATATAGAAGAAGCTATCATAAATAAGCATAATTTTTTTTGGTAAGGTATAAAACTAAAACACAAGAATTTTAAACATAATCATCGAAATAATATGGAAATAATAAATCATATAATTTCATATAAACATTTACCTGGATATTCCACTATTCAAATAATTACTTTCATCATCAATAACTAATCTCATAATGGGGGAATGCATAATGACAGACATCATAACCATACTGTCAAGGCCTCATTCCAAGACCATAAATAACTATACCCTCATGACCTTGTGCGAATACACTGTTTTCACTCTTTCGACCCAATGATACATTGAGGGGTTATAGAAGGCCCCACTTGACACTTAATATGTCCAATGCATTCCCCTTATGAAAGGGGTATTACATAACATTAACATTTTATTAAAACATGCATGCATATTGTTAATACATTAACCATAAACCACAAATGGTATAAAAATGGAACATCAACAATAAAATATATCATAAACCATCCCATACAATATAAAAGATTCAATCATAACAAATCAAACTCAATTTGGGCATACAATCGATCATAGGATGTTGACATGGATGAAAATAATCTAATAAATTCATTAAAACTGTTTGAGATAAATATCAATTTTTTTACTTAGAAATAATTTAGAAGCCACATATATATATGAAATTTATTTTGAAAATAACATTTTAACCATATCAAGAAATATTCAAAATTATAAGGTGTCATAACAATGGAAAACAACCTCTTCTACTATATAATTTTAAAAATTCATTCTTTCCATAATTTGTCAATAAATTTATAAAGTACCTCATTTGGAAAAAAATGGAAAGATCACTCAAAAAATGTTTTACAAAAATTAAAAAAAATCGGTAAAAATGACTTCAAACAATTGTTGATAATATTTTTAATTACATTTTAATAAACTTGGACTTGGATGAAAAGATTTCCCTCTAGATACTTACGTATAAACAACCTCAGATAACAATGAGATTGTAAAATTCACCCTCACCTTGTATTTTCCTTTCATTAAGGGTGAATTAACCTTTAGTATAATGGTTAATTAATTTTACTAAATTATACCAAGACCATTTCCATATTTATTATATCATATATGTGTAGGTTCTGGGTGCAGCGTAAGCCCATTGGTGGGTCACCCAATTTTGTTTTTTATAGTTAAACAATGTTCAAACCGAGATCTGTCTTGATATAAAACGCCGGATCATAAGAATATAATGATGAATGAAAAACAAAAGAGGGATTCTTATAACCATTGAGATAGGATCATCATATGTTGGATATAATTAATTTAATAAATTCAAAGGAATTACATTTGTCGAATTATTTCTTCACTGAAGAACAGTGTTATGGTAGATCCCGGTTCTCATCATGGCAAAAATCTGCTATGACCCTTTAATGAAACAGCTATCCTTAGGACATTATCACATGCACTGTCACATAGAAGAAAAATCAAGCTGTTATAACGATTTTATTAATGAATAATGTGTAAGGTAGTTGGTTAAGGGGCCACCAACTCCAACAGATTCCCACTTGGACTAGTGCCAACTACAAACAATCTTTAACCCGCTAGCTCTCACATGATATTCATGCTTCTGTTGAGATAGGCCTTTAGTCATGGGGTCCTCCACATTCTCTTCTGTGGAAACTCTTCTTACTGCAAATTCACCCCTCTGATAGAAATCTCTCGAGAGGTGATACTTCCTAAGTATGTGCTTTGTCCGTTGATGTGACCTCAGTTCTTTTTCAAGAGGCACCACTGCAGTATTATCACAATACAATGTAATGAGATCTTTACTGCTAGGCACCACATCATGATCCTTGAGAATGTTATGAATCCAGACAAATTTCGTGGCTATATCAAAAGCCGCTATATAATCATACTCCATTGTAGAATTGGTGACAACTAGCCACTTTGAACACTTAATCCTCACAGCTCCTCCATTGAGACGGAAAACATATCCGGATTACGACATCATATCGTTCAGATTTTTCTGAAAACCAGCATCAGCATACCCTCTTATGACAAGATTCTCATCTCCTTTATACACGAGGAACATATCCTTAGTTCTTCTTAGATACTTAAGGATAGTCTTAACAGCAGTCCATGGTTGTTCTCCTGGATCTTCTTGATATCAGCCTACCATGCTCAGTGCATAGGCAACATCAAGCCTGGTACATAACATGACATACATTATAGATTCTTTAGCTGAAGCATATAGGATATTACTCATTCTATCTTTCTCCTATTGTGTCTGAGAACACATTTTCTTAGAATGATGTATGCCATGTGACATTGGAACCAATCCCCTCTTGGATTGTTCCATACGAAATATCTTTAGTATTTGGTCAATATATGTACCCATACATAGTCCAAGAAGCCTCTTGGATCTATCACTATGGATATTGATCCCTAGAATATAGGCTACTTCACCAAAGTTATTCATGGATAAGCACTTGTTCAACCGGTCATTAACTGACTGTAAGACTGGTACATCATTTCCAATAAGCAATATGTCATCAACATACAGTACTAGGATAACAATCGCATGCCCATTAAACCACTTATAAACACATGGCTCACATTCATTTTTAATGAAACCAAATTTTTTTATGGATTTTTCAAATTGAATGCTCGTTGACCAGGATTCTTTTTTTAATCCATAAATGGATTTCTACAACTTGAAAACCCGTTTGGCTTCTCCTGGTGTCAAAAAGACTTCTGGTTGTGTCATATAGACATATTTCTAAAGGTTCCCATTAAGGAATGCTATTTTGACATCCATCTTCCAAATCTCGTAGTCATGGTAAGCTGCTCTGGCAAGTACGATTCTTATGGATTTAAACTTGGAAACTGGCGAGAATTTTTCATCATATTCAATTCCTTGACGCTATCTGAATACTTTAGCAACTTGCCTTGCTTTATATGTTCTAAATTGACCTTCAATGTCAATATTTCTCTTGAATACCCATTTGCATCCAACATGCATTACATCAACTGGATCATCGACCAAAAACCCATAATTGGTTCTGATACATGGAATCCATCTCAGATTTCATAGATTCTAGCCATCATGTTGATTCTGAGCTTTCTACTGCATGCTTTTAGAATAGAGGTTCATCATTGTCCAACAATAATGATTCACCATCCTCGATGACTAAGAAACCAAGTCTCTCTGGTTCCCTTACCTCTCTCGGGCACCTATGCCATAATTTTGTTTCTGGAAGCTCTTCCACAGGGACCCGTGGAACATGTTCTTCTACCAACTCCTATGTATCTTTAGCATCAACTTCTTCGAAGTAAATATTTCTCCCACTATCTTTCTTGAGGATGTGCTCCCTCTCAAGAAAGATGGCTTGTCTGGAAGCTGTCACTTTCTTGTCTGAAGGGTTGTATAGGTAATATCCTTTCGTTTCCTTAGGATATCCTATAATGATACACCTCATACCCTGTGGTGCTAGTTTGTTTCCTGAGAAGTCCTTATCAAACGCCTCGCATTCCCATACACATGTATGAGAAAAAATGGGTTTCTTTCCATTCCATATCTTGGATGGACTTCCATTTGATGCCTTATTTGGTACTCGGTTTAATGTGTATGCTACAGTTTGTAATTTATATCCACAAAAGGATAATATAAGATCCTCATGAATCATCATAGACCTCACCATGTCCAACAAGGTGTAGTTCCTCCTTTCACTAACACTTTTACACTATGGTGTATAAGGAGGAGTGAGCTATGATAGAATCCCAGACTCCCGTAGAAGATCGATGAACTCTTGGTTCAGATATTCTCCACCTCGATCCGATCGAAGATTCATTATCTTCTTACCAAGATGATTCTGTACTTCATTCTTGAAATCCATAAATTTCTCTAAGGCCACTGACTTATACCTCATTAAGTAGAAATAACCATATATACTCAAATCATCAGTAAAATTAATGAAGCAATAATATCCACCTCTAGCTTCTACTGGAAATGGGGCACACACATCCGTGTGTATCAATCCTAAAAGCTCTGTGGCCCTTTCACCATGTCCACAAAAAGGCAGCTTGTAAATTTTTCCTTGTAAACATGTTTAACATCTATCAAGTGGTTTTATCTCAGTAGAGTCTAAATAACCATCTTACAAGAGATTTGTCAAGAACATCTTGTTTACATGACTGAGACGGTGATGCTACAATTGGGTGATGTATGAGTCATGTGATTTTGTTTCGTTATCGATTGTCAACACTTGGTTTTAGTAATTTAATACATGCAAACCATTATTTATATGTGCCATACCATAATATACGTTGTTCTTATAAAAGAGACAACCCTTATGTCCAAACATGAAAATAAATCCATCCATATCCAAACAAGATACAAAAATTATGTTCTCGGTAACAATAGGCATATAATAACTTTTTTTAGCACCAAAATCATGCCTTTTGGCAATGAGAGGTAGTAATTTCCAATATCCAATGTAGACAGCCTTATGCCATTGGCAACTCCAAGATCCACCTCTCTTCTGGAAATCATTCTAAATCTACTTGGTTCCTCCATTTGAATACAGATGTGAGCCCCAAAAGCTCTATCTAATACCCAATGTGCTGAAATAGAAAGATTACGCTCGATAATGAATGCACCTTTAGGGTCCCCATGCTTCTGGTTGCAGTTCCTCTTCCAGTGGCCTTTCTTTCCACATGAAAAACTCACCACATCTCGTTCATTGCCCTACCTCTGGATCTTTCCCTTCTTGGAGGGATAGTGCTCAGGGGCTTCAGACCTTTTATAGGTCTTTGGCCCCTTTTCCTTGTCCTTCCTTTTCTTATTCACCATAAGGACTGCGTGTTTGTCACGCCCCATGTCCTTATCTACCTAGAGAATCAAGGTCAGATGTTCTGATAGACTCTTCTCATTGTTGCTCATGTTTTAGTTGAAAATAAAGTAAGAGAAGGTCTTGGTCAGTGATGAAAGGACGAGATCTGTACACAACTCATATGGGAATTTAATCCCTAAGATGTCCAGGAATTCAATGTAGCCAATAAGCTTGACTACATGAGGCCAAGATGGCACAGACTGTCCAAAATTAGTTGTAAACAAAGCATTGGAGAACCCATACCTCTCCTATATCGCCTTCTCTTGGTAGAGATCCTTAATGTGAGACATCATGCTATATGCGTCCATGTTTTCATGTTGATTCAAGAGCTCATTAGACATGGCTGAAAGAATGAAATATTGAACATATGTGGAATCATTCGTGTGTTTCATGTAGAGTGATAGTTCCTCATCACTAGACTCCTTTCCAGGAGCAATTTGAATAGTCTCTTCCAGCACATACAATTTCCTTTCGTGGAGAAGGATGACGTGTAAACGCCTCTGCCACTCTTGGAAATTGGTGCCTCTGAGAAGGTTTTATTTCTCGAGTATGGTTTGAAATGATATGTTTAATGTCATTTTCTTGTCATTTCTACAAATTAAGATGAGAAATGGATTAACACATTATTATAAAATCTGAGACAAATAAATAAATTAATACTTATTAGTCTCCCACTATTTTATCAAAATCCAATAGCCCTCACCATTAACTTCAGAATATTCTGTTTCTTGAATATTCTAGTGGAAAGGATCCATATTTCCCTTCAAATTACCCCAACTAGGGTTGGTCAAGAACATAAAGGGTTTTTAGGTAGGCATTCCAAATGCCAAATTCATTAACTTGTAGATCCTTGATCCGCGGAGTGGAGTCCCCAATCTTGAAATCCTTTTATTTTGGATTTCCTCAACCTTTGCCTCTTGGTTACACCAAGTGCTGATGTGGCAGTCAACCCTTGATGCGAACCAAGTCAAGTCAACCCAATACCGTGAATTAGAATTCCCCGATAATTGAAAGTACCCCAACAAGGGTTGGTCAAGCACTATGCACTATGGTTCGATTCTAACCAAGATTATGGAAGGCTATACCAACATAATATTTTCTTCTGAGGGATTTTATCCTTATATGTAAATTGAAATTTTATTATCTTGGATTACATTGTTTGTTAATATTAAGTGGGATATACTTAAGTGATTAACCATGTATAAGATAATAATTATGCATAATCCGATATTTATTTTACTTCCATCTTGCACGCTTGTTTAATTCATGAATTGTGTGATCGTGAAAACACACCAACAATAAATAAACTAAGAAATTGACATAAATAAAATAAATGGTATGATCATGAGATTGTTCTATTGGTTAGTTTATCTAGAGTTTGATAAACTAACCCAAGACTTAGGGGAGAAACACCTTGAACCTTTTGGGTTCGTATTTAGAGCTTTCTACATGTCCACCATTGTATCTCTTTGGAATGGTTTCACTATGGCTCCGGACTTGAGATGCCTCCACTAGCTTGGGAGCTCCATCCATTGCATATGAATTTATCTCACACGCAGGTGAGGGGTAAATGGGGATTTTTAGATAAAATAACTCTTGGGCGTGCATTCCCTACATATTAATGTGGAGAAGGCTCACATGCCAACAAATTTTATTTTAATAAATAAATTAAACGAAACCATTCACATACAAAGGTCCTGGTCTAGCTCATGATCATCCATACATGCAATGATATTTACGCATAAATAAAACTAGCTTTCAATTCATTAATCGATCATTCTTAAGATAAATCATGCTCGAATCAATTATTTATATTTAATTAATCAATTCTTTTATCTTATATACTTTTCTGAATTTAATTGAGATTCTCATCCATCATAATTTTAAACATATAAATTCATTTAGAATTAACCTTGTACGTAACATGTACCTTGGATGCAACCCAGTGAATTCCCATATATTACACAGATGTTAAATTAATTATATATATATAAAACACCTATCACATCTTGTTACTCAGCTTTACACCAGCACTATGGTTCACGTCTCAAGGGTTTGTATAATTTAATAATAAATTTTAATAAATCTGCGTAATTTGGGTGAGTACAAGACGTGTAGTTCCGACTACACGGCGCATACTTTTCTTCACCGTCCATCCGAAGTACACGCCTGGGGATATGGCGTGTTAATTTACTTCCGAAATTTATGGAGTACCTGACATGTTTAGTGGGACACATGCTGTGTAGTTTCTGTGTTACACGGTTTCCAGTCGGGTAAACAGTTTACGGGGTACACGGTCCAACCCTAACCTGAAAGTTCTACACGCTGTGTTCTGTTAGACCACACGGTGTGTAATCCAGAAACTGTGTGCCACCTGTTCCTAGTCAACACATGATGTCATAAATGACTTTGTTAGGTTCAATACATGGCCTGATTTGGAAGACCAGTCCGATGTATGAACCTAGACTACACAGCGTGTACTTCCGAATACAAGCTGTGTATTCTCGTGTTGTTTGGAAAGGAACACTTGGGTCATCTGGATGAGATCCTGTATTTTATTTTAATCAAAACATAAAAGAAATTTTCGTTTCTGTATGGTGAAAGAGAAACGATAGAGGAGGAACAGATCTCGAGGTTCAGATTTAAGAATGATTAACTTGAATTGAAACAACTAAATTATTAAATTCATAAATTACCAACGAAAAAATAAATAATTATAATCAACGATACGGCCCCTCTGATACCACTTCTAGGATCCAATATCATAGGAAGCATGTTGGTGGGTCACCCAACTTAGATTTTTAGCGATAAACAACGTTCAAACGGAGATCCGTCACGATATAAAATGCCATATCATTGGAATAGAACTAAGAAGGAATAACAAAAGAGGGAGTACCAGAACCATAGAGATAGGATAATCATATGTTGGTTATAATTAATTTAAATAATTCACAGGAATTACCTTGGTGTAATTATTTCTTCATTTATGTCTCTAGTCATGATCTTGTGATCCGTCGTTGCGTCACAGAACCCAAGTGTAGTATTCCTCTAGCGGTGATCCACACATATTCCACGTATCTATGGACGTTGCCGAAGGGATCTACGGGTGCTAGCACAAAAGAACCTTTATTTTCGATGTCCGCCTTTGATCTCCTTGATCTGATGGAGGAGGATCTCTCTCGGTCATGAGAGAGTTCGTGGAGGAAGTAGTTCTTTCGACCTTGAAAGAATTCTCCAGAATTGTTTTTCACAATGGGTGGGGAAAAGTGTTGGGGTTGTGAGGATATTTATAATAGGGTTTGTGGTTATAGAGTTATGACAATAAATAAATGTGTTACACATTTTATTTATTCCATTAACTCTTATCGAAAACCCCATGCTGAATGATTAATTCCTTGACATGCTCCCACATTGATTATAATAAATTTCATTTAATATAATGTTATTAATTCCTCAAAATCCCGACTGGAAAACTACACGACGTGTAATCATTAATACACGTTGTGTACTTGTTTTCCATAAATCTACACGGCGTGAATATTTAATATACACTGCATGTACTTATATTTTCCATTTTCCTTTATTTTCTCCACCACATTTATTAGTCCTTGAGTAATGTCTATTCTTTTGAAAAATAAATGTAACTGCATTACTCGCTAATTGACATATATTATTTCACCACAATATATTTTCTTGAAAAACTAGTGTCGAAATAAATGCAATCATGAATCCATAAATAATTATTAAACCACATTAGGGAATAATATTTATTTAATATGTTAAATTAATATTTAACTGAGATACATGGACACACTTAGTGTATAACCCTATAGACCCCTTTCTTAGTGGCATTTGGCAGAGCCTGCCAAAATTCCAAGGTTAGCATCTAGAAACACGCCACGACACCCATAAAGAAAGAAGATAACGCCTCAATGACGTGTCACCTCCTACGAACGTTTACCGTGTAATATAATCTCATTTTCATGATATCTCGAATCAAGTGGGTTGCATGCTAGCGCCATCAACCCATGTGCTCGATTATTTTTTTTTTTATTTTTAAAAATTGAACTCACCCATACCTTACCATGGCCATGGATTTATTTAGGATATATCAATTCCATAAAAGGAAATGAGATATCAACTTCCGTTATGGAACAGAAGTGACAAATCCTTTCTAGAATTGTCTATTAATGGAGTATTACTCATGACGCACCCAACGTATCCATTCTTGCTGTGATGAATGTGTCGTCACAGTTTTCGTCAATACATCTAAGTGTGCGAGTTGTAATACCCATTAATAATAATCTTAATGTCTAAGGACCAATACATGTGTCTGAAGATAGGAACATCCAATGACACTATGAAATGTGTATTTCTTACTAGTGGGTCTCCTTCTCATAATATCCTCTTGGATATTACCAAGGGCGCACACCATGAGAAGGTGCCTCAAAGTTTTATGAGTCCTCACCCCAAATGGCCTGTATTATTTGTGTCCCTCAAATAACATCATCCGAACATAGAACATATATTCAAGAATTGTGTTATGGCACATCCAGGTTCTCATCATAGAAGGGATCCGCTATGGCCCTTTAATGTAACAACTATCCTTTGGACATTATCACATGCATTATCACACAGAAGAACAATCAAGATGTGATTAGGCATTTATTAATGAATAAATTACAAATTAGTTGGTTCTATTCCACCAACTCCAATAAAATGATCCTCTTATATCCTTTTGGAAATAATATTTTAGTATTACCATTGTTTCGGGTGTTAATTGCTTCATTTTCCCATTCTTATTTTTCCATGTAATTCATGTTTGTTATGAATATGATGTATTTTAATCACATATAGAATGAAATTTAGTTCATAATTATTTTTTTGAATCATCATATAAATATTTTAAATATCCTAGAATATTAAACATGGAGAATGAAGCTCACCGCGTCGTGGGGAAAGTAGGCCTTATGTACGCATGACCGACATTATCATGCCATAAATGGTTAAATGGTATAGAATTGGATTAAATATTTATAATAAACAATAATTATATTTTAATATTAGTTACTGATATCCATTATTCTCATCATTATACCCTTCAAAATAAAGTACTGTGGAATAAAATATTACACCCTGATGTGGAGATGGTAAGTTGTACGTACGCACACATGGTGATATTGTTATTCCTATGATGAATAAAATGAGTATTATGGTTATACAATTATAATAATAACATATATGTATATTTATGATAATGGATTTGTAATTTTCACATGGAAACTATATAGAAAGAGGATGTCAAATAAGAAAAGATTTTTGAATGAGGTGGTAAAACAATTACCTCTTTTTCGGGTATCTCCTTTTGATTTGCACAAAACGAACTGCTCAGGACAGATTTATGCCCAATGTATGGACTCTAGGATGTAGTTAGGTAATTTGGGAGATCAAATTGGAAGGTTTTTGGTATGTTAAAAGGCTTTAGAGGTGTTAATTAAAGAAAAGGATAAGTTCCCTTTAATAAGAGAGGTGGGGCTCTTTTGGAAGCTCTTAAAATATTAATTTCTTAGAAATTTATTTTCCATTTTAAATAGATAGAAATTAATTTATTTAATAGATAATATAAAAATTGGTCATTTATAACATCAACCAATTATTTTTCAAAAATTTTAGGTCACCAAATTAACATTATCTTTTGGTATTAACCGTTAGTTAAACAGTTTAACTCTTATAGAATCTACTTGTCTTTTTATATAATAAGTTTTATAGAGTTCCAATAAAATTCCAAAATAACACAAATTGGACCATTTATGACATATTTAACACTATCCTATTGAATTATCCAATCCTTATATTTTTTTTAAATTTTATAACATTTAATAAATTATTATTTATTTTAAAGTATCAATTGTGTCAATTTTGATTCTATTCAATATTTTCCTATTTAAAAATATTAAAACATAAATATAACTTCTAAAAAATACTTCAAATATTTAACTAACATGTCAATATTATCTACAAAATTATCGGATATAATTAATTAATTAAAATAATCTTTATTTTCATATTTTTAGAATATTGAAATGATATTTCCATTAATAAAATAATTTATGTATTTCTATTTTGTCATCATTAATGGAAATTATTTTATCTCAAAAAATTATAAACAAATTTATATTAGGTATATAATTAATTTAGATTTATTGAGACTATTTATAATCTATTTTATCTCCTCGATATCACTATATTTAAATTATTATACTTATAGGAAATGAGAGTTTGACATTTTGTGACATTCATTAATTATAATAATATTCATGTCATACTCAGAGAAAAGGGTCCATTAAATGATTACATTTAGAAATAAAGATCATACAGGTCTAATTTAGTAATCCAATAGGACACTTACAGGTGTTATGGTAATTTTATAATATTATGTTTAGCTTTAATTACTTGATTACCCATAACTGCGGTAATAAAAAAATTAGTAAGGTTATTATTCATAATATCCAAAAAATAATAGTAACCTATTAACATTATTTGAATCCAATTATTCAAAATATCTATTTCATTTTGAAAAATTTAAATCACATAAGGGGTAATAATAAACTTAAAATTAATTCTTATTGACAAAATGGGAAAATTAAAATTTTAAAATAAAAAACCGCCAAAAGTTTGGCATGTTTTTATATCTAATTTTAATGTGAAAATAATTAAATGAACTAAATTATATTAAATGTTAAAAAATTAGTCTATGTATACTTTAAAACCAACTAAAATGAAAAAATAACAATAAATATAAAGTAGATGAAAATGTAGTTTTGAATTCAAATGCAATATTTTGACTATTCATTAATATATAAAAGTTATCAGAAAAATACCAAAACAATTTCCATACTAAATATTTATGTCTTTATTCTAAACAATATGTTTATTTTAACAATTATTATATATAATAGTTTAGAATATTGGATTTAAAAAGATTTATCCAATAAGAAGTGGGAGAACTATGTTTTTTTGAAAAATATTTCATTTATTCAAAAAATTGCATTTGTAGTTATATCATGTATAAGAAACCCATGATATGAATATTAAAATTATATGTAAAATATATAATTAAAAATATGTTTAATACCTTTCAGAATCACTAATTTAACATCTAGGTTATATATTATATTAAATAATAATATGTTATTAATAAATTCTTGTCTGGTAGAAATGGGCCTTATATGTAATGCAAGCCAAATAATTGTTTTCTATAATAATATTAACATGGATTTATGTAAAAATAATTAAAGAAATAAAGTTAAATTTATTCATAAATGAAAATATTTTAATTTCATGGGGTGTTATATTCTCCCCTCCTTCAATAAATCACATCTTCATAATTTTTTAATTTGGGTTTGGAAACTAATGTTTGATTATTCAAAATGCATTTATTGCAATCCCCCATCACAACAAGGTTCAATAAAACATATACATTAAAAGTTGATGATGATATATGATACCAACTATTTCACTGGAATAACTATTAGGATAACATTTTTGGTATTTAGATCCTTTACCTTATATTTGAAGAATTAATATACTTTATAGAAAAAGAACACCAGGAAAAATATTTACGTGACAAGTAGTGTTTCATCATTTAACTAATTGTTACCACAAACTAATCTTTCTCTTCAAAAGATAAAAAAATAGAAAATATTTTATTTATCTTAATATTATACAGTTCTAAAAATGAACTTATAAAACTTAAATAAGGAAAACTATGTCATTCAAACCAGGGACTTCCTATAGGCTAGTGGTAGGTGATAAAGCTTTATAGAACATCAGATATGGGTCTGATTCCTATAGCCTTGTCCGATAAGATAGGTTGTCTCCTAATCTTCGTATTGTCTTTTTTTGAAATTGTAGTATTAAATATATCCTCAAATAAACATAATAATTTTGTATAAAATTAAACATTATTATCTAATGTTCTAATTAATATATTATAACATTTAGACATATCCAAAATACTTTTTTCCTAACTCACAGTCCACAAATTTATAAGGACGGTCACTGAATTCATAAGTTCAACAGAACATAATGTATATCCTTTTTTGTCACATACCAAACATGTTAATTTCTTATTCACGTATTCCCTAAAAATATGGTAATGACCTCAATTTCAGTAAAACATTATTTAATATGTTCATGCTTCCATATTAATTGTATAAAAAATGATATTGGATATTCTCCTTAAATCCACAATTTTTGAAAAATCAAACAATTATGGAATAAAAAAACCATTAATCAGTTCCAAGGTAGTCATTAATATCAAATTTAATTTACCCAAATCATAATTATCTCTGTATCAGAAACATATAAAGGGTTATATTTACCTCCACCATATGTTTTCCAAAACATTTTACTTGCAGTAGTGTCACATTACTTGGTACCATACAATCTCAAATCACTAATGAAATAATACTACAATAAAATCCTTATATAATTTATAATTATTATAATAAGTCAATTGATAATACAATATTCAAATAAAATAATTCTAGAACATGTATATTAATCATTCTTCTTCATCTGTGCAGTATCATAACTTGATCATTATCCAATAGCATTATCTGGGGTATATTCCTTTGATGATTGGGAAATTCATTCACATTTTCTTTCATCTCCTTAAAGTATAATTAATTTACATTGGAATCCTTTTTTCCCATGAAATCACAAACATGGTGTCATTTTTCATCACACTTAATACAAACTTCGATTCCCTTAAAGCATTTACTAGGGTGATTTTTTTCCACAATTATCATATATGGGAAAATCTCTCTTTCCCTTCTTCCTTTTATTCATATTTTTTTACTATAATTATCTTCTTCTATTTTTTCCCATCAAATCCTTAAGACATAAAGAATTCATGAAATTTCATATTAACACAACTGCAATTTTAGGTAATTGTGATGGGTTATTTGTGAAAAAATATCTTCGAAAAATGTAATTTTCAACGGATGTCCATCATAAATAACCACTGGCGGAAGGGGGCCTCACTAATGTGATTATTTGCAACTATCCATCCCAAAAAAAAGTTTGGGGATGGATATACAATCTGTCACTAAAAGGTTTTAATAATAATAATTTAATATTTTTTAGAATGATCAATCCCGAATAATATTTTTTTAAAAAAATAAATTTTAATATAATTATAATTAATAAAAATTAAAAATTAAAATAGAATGGATTAAAAAAAATAAGATTATATATAATTAAAATATTAAATAATTTTAAATTATCTTACAAAAATTATAAAATAAATATACATAAATATAATTAAATTTATTGAAATTAATTAACAAATTAAATATATTGAAAAAAATAAAATATTTATACAATGGAATATATCATCAAATAATTAAAAAACCTAAAATTAATTAAATAAAGTTAATTACATTAAAAATAATTAATAAATTTATAAATATTAAAATATCATAAAAAAAATAAAAAAAATTAAACACACGTAAAAGTAATATGTCATTTAAAATATAATATGTCTATCAATCCAAATTAAAAAACCGTTATAAAATATTCTTAAATCAACAACTTGTATCAGTTGGAGTATGGTCACTCAAAGAACCTGGGGGAGGAAACTCCATTCCAATTCCAAAAGCATGTCACTGCATATACTCCATCATCTAGTCATCCTGCAGACGCTGCTACTCATGCTCATCCTTCCTCTTCTTCTGCAGCATCTGCATCATCTCATCCTGAGCACTCAACCCCTCCTAATACTGTTTAGTGAATGATGACATCAAGGACGACTCTCCATGATCTCCCTTCATGATCAGTAATTCCATCATAGAAGTACTATAATAACTCATAGGTGTTAGTCAAGAACCAATACCAATTACTCGAACATTATCAACACTAGGTGAGGTAAACTGTATCCATGCCCCCTCATCGAAAACTGAATCAATAGTGACATCTTTTTCGGTCTCAGCTTGACTCTCTTGTGAATGAAATGTCACAACCTCATTTGTTTCAATTAGATATAATGAAAAATTAGAATAATAATAAAATAATATTTATTACATTTTGAGACAAAATCACTAACCATTATATAGAAATGATGTTATCCAATAACTTCTCATGTACGTATAACAATATACATCTACATATAAAATTAAAACTCCATAATAGTTTTGAGTCAGAAATAGATTGGTTTCAAATATAAACCCAGTTGTGACAACAAAAATTTGTGAGAATCACCAATGTAAACAAAGCGCCAAACCAAACAGCAGAATAACAAATGTGGACACAAATATTAACGTGGAAAAACCCTCCTTTCGAAGGATTAAAAACCACGAGGCAACTCCGAGAAAATTCACTATGAATCAGAGAGTACAAAAATCCATGTTAAACCCGAAACATGAATCACAAATTCAGCATAAAAACTTGTGTGAAAAACCACACCCTGATATGCCTTTGTCGCCTCTATGATAATAGTCTGTGACAATACGTCACCCTTCGGAGATCAAAATCGAACATGCAGCATCGTTTCATCACCTCATTGCACAACCTGATTTGTCGCTTTTCGCTGCTTCCCACACCCTAGAAAACAGTTACCCAAGTATTTGCTCTACTTGGGTTATCGCGCACCACCAATTATTCTTCCCTTGATTCGCTGCTTCCCCTTTAATAGGCTCCGATATGCCACATATCTTGATTGAAAAGGAAATCTGAAAATATCTCAAAAAAGATATCATGAGATATTACCTGAATCTCATGCAGGAAGATACACAGTGGAAGAATCATGAATTTCCAAAAAAATATATCTTCAAATCTAAAAGATACATCATATCTAAAAAAATGGTAACACCCATGTGTGGGATGAACCCCAACAATCTCCCCCTTTAGCCCATCGAAGAAGGAGATTGCATCCAACAAACTCAGTTGGAAAGAAAACAGGTTGGTATTGCACCAACAGCCATCCTCTGCAGAAAATATGACCTCCCTCTTTTACATCTTTGATGGAAACCTGAAAGCTCCCCCTGCAAAAGAAATCCAAATGCTGAAGTCTTCTTCATACTTATGTCTGTACCGCTAATACCAGAATCAACAATATCTCGCTCCCCCGTAACTGTGATTGCCACATAATCTAGAGCACCTGCTAGAATTACTTGCTCCCTCTGCTCAACATCATTCGAGGAGTCAAAAACACTTAGCGCATCACCTCGATCTTTGATTTACATTATTTCTTCAATAGTGGCACTCTCTGAAGAAAAAGAATTAGGTGTAAGATCTGAAACACCTACCATGACAATCTTCGGCTTCAAAACCTTCTTCAACTTAGTCGACGGTCTTCGACTCATGCACGACGATCACCACTACCACAAATATAACGAAGTCCTCTTCGTAACTAGATTCGTCACATCACCTCATGCCTTTAAATCTGTCCTGTAAAGCATGTCATCCATTTTGCCGCGCGTATAAATCATCGATCCTCTGGAAAAAGTCCATCTTCCACCGCTAAAAGAACTCTTGAATCCATCAGTATCTAGAGAACTATCAGATAACAAATTATGGCGAATACCTGGCACATGTCGCACATCCTTCAATGTCAGTGTACAACCTGCATTTGTAGTGATACAAGTATCACCAACACCAATGACATCGGCAGAATCTCCATTTCCCATCTTCAATCTACCAAAGTCACCTTCTTCATATGAAGAAAATAACCCCTTCTTTGGTGAAATATGGTATGATGCTGCTGAATCAACCACCCATTCGGTGTAAAAATCTGATCTGCGACAATCAATGGCAACTGAATGTAAATCACCCTCACCCTGAACAAGACTTACGTCGGTATCCCCAGAATCGGTTTCGTGTATCTTCTTTTCCTTCTTAAGATTTTTCAATTCATAGTAGCGTCTCTGCACATGACCCTCCTTATTGCAAAAGTAGCACTTGAACTTTCTTCTTGTCTTTGACTGACCACTCTGACTACCGCGTCCATCTGCCATAGCCAAAGTACCACCATAACCTGAAGATTCACCATCATTGGTCTTTTGTCGAGTCTTGTTTATCAACAATGATGAAATCACATCATCCAACTTCAGTGTATCCTTCCCGAACAACAGTGTGGTGACGAGATTATCATATGAATTAGGCAACGAACCCAAAAGAAGCAAAGCCTTGTCATCTTCTTCTATTTCAACAGGTACCGCATTACCTTTATCATCAATCTTGACCACCACTGAGGATAGCTTCGTCAGAAGTTTGTTGAACTCGTCCAAATGTTTACCTAAATCTCCATTCTCTAGCATTCGCAAATGATACAACCGTTTCATAAAATATAAACGTTTGTGAGGGATTTTGATTTATACCTACTTTCAAGCATCGCCCAGATCTCCTCCGGATCTGTCAGATTCATCACTTCCCATAGTGTATTATCACCCAAATACATCTGAATCGTGCTTGTCGCCAACTCTCGCATATCCTTCCAATCATCATCACTCATCGTCTCTGGCTTCTCTGATTTTTTCTTCGACTCCTTCGTTGTCTTCTCACGAACCAAAATATTTTTAACTCTTTACTGCCAAAGTGTAAAATCATTTTTCCCGTTGAACAATTCAATGTGAGCAGAAATCCCACGGCGTGAATCCCCCATATTAATCAGCAAGAAAACACAGATAACCTCCTCTAATACTAGATGTTGCGTCGGAAACAGATTGGTTTTAAATATAAACCCAGTTGCGACAACAAAAATTTCTGAGAATCACCAATGTAAACGAAGTGTCAAACCAAACAGCAGAATAAAAAATGTGGACACAAATTTTAACGTGGAAAACCCCTCCTTTCGGAGGATTAGAAACCACGAGGCAACTCCGAAAAAATTAACTATAAATCAGAGAGTACAAAAATCCATGTTAAAATAGAAACTTGAATCGCAAATACAGCACAAAAACCGGTGCAAAAAACCACACCCTGATATGCCTTCGTCGCCTCTCTGATAATAGTCCATGACAATAAGTCACCCTTCGGAGATCAAAATCGAACTTGCAGTGTCATTGCAGCACCTCGTTGCACAACCTGATTTTCCACTGCTCGCTGCTGCCCACGCCCTAGAAAACAGTTACCCAAGTATTTTCTCTCCTTGGGTTTTTGCGCACCACCAATTTTTCTTCACTTGATTCGCTGCTTCCCCTTTAATAAGTACCCATATGCCACATATCTTGATTGAATAGGAAATCTGAAAATATCTCAAAAAGATATCATGAGATATTACCTGAATCTCATGCAGGCAGATACACAGTGGAAGAATCTTGAATTTCCAAAAAAATATATCTTCAAATCTAAAAGATACATCATATCTAAAAATATTGAAACACCCATGTGTGGGCTGAACCCCAACAAATAGATGGGTTAGTAGAGGCCTATATAATATAAAAAAATGTTATAGTCATAATATATATATTAATAAATAATATCACATACCATATGTCATTGATGTATGCAAAATGTATGAATGTCAGACCTGTGGGAGACCTCTTACATGCCCCGGGTCTAAAATCCAACTGATGATCTACTCCTAAAATTCTCTCGTATCCAAAAGGAGCACAACCCATCCCATACCTGAGTTGGCATATAGTCAGGATGATGGGAGAAAAAAGGCTAGTTGAAAATGAAAGCATAAGCCTTATCCATAGATATCTTTCTAATGTTTTATAGAAACAGACAAAAGAACACATATTTTCAATTATTTCATGCCTTTTAGATAGATCCCCAATGACTATCATAAATAGTAGAAAATAAATTAGGTAAGACAACAAGGAAAACATGTTAGTAATTAAATAAATTTTTAAAATGTATATATTATTTAACAACATAAAATCTAATGGTTGAACATATGGTCATGCATGACCATCATTATGAGGTCCCATGACACCCATGGATTAGAAAAATAATTTCTCTGAATCATAACAGCCTGCTCAATTAGAAAATACAAAAAACTATCAAAATCAAAACAAATACATAATCATAAAATTATTATCAAAATTTATACACATATTTTATATAAAATAAAAATATAAAATAGTTAAACATACATCTTTAAATGAGGATCAAAATAAACAGATGGTCCTCTCTCTATGATATGATTTGGATTTAGTAATCAAGCAAGATCACACCCCCTCAAAGTATACACACTAGCCTACGGGGGTGGAGATGAATTGGGTTTAGCATCAAGAAGGTGTGGTATCGGTGAAAACATGTAATAGATCTTCAGGGTCATCTCTAATCATCTAAAAAAATATATTTTCACAATTATGATATTCTTAATACGGATATGAAATATAGAAAACTAATAAATGTCAAAATAAAATAATGTTACCTATAACAGAATCTGAATAAAAATATTAAATTTAAGAAACTAATAAATATAAGAGTATGATAATTACCTATAGCTAAAGAACAATATAGAATACATCAATCATTATATTCAACACCATTTCCAATGAAATCAATGTCTCCATCCTCATTTTCAGCATTGTCAACATCTATATGACCTTTAGGTTCATCTTCCTTTATTAATTTATCAACATTATCTATATCATCTGTCCTTAACTGAGGGGTTTCTTCATTGATATTTATATCATGTTGAGTAACAGAAATATGTTTTGATGTTTCATTAAAAATTTTAATATGTATCACTTCTATATAACATTTTTCATTTTTAATAAACTGATTTTCATGTGACTTCGTTTTTATTACACTCCACCCATGCTTCAAATATCTCTAAACATCACAATAATTTCTATGGTAAACATGATGTTCTTGATGAGAAAACATAAATGGTTCATTTAATGCAATAATACTGTTATATTTAATGTCAATGACTCCATTTCATGGATTAACATGAAACCCTTATTAGTATCAAACCAATGATATTTAAACATTAAAACATAATTTTTTACCATATACCAAAAAAATATTTCATCTAGTATACCATAATTTTCATCTTCAATTTCTTTATGATGGTATCCTTTCAAAAAAAAAAATTCATTGATTTTTTTTGAGTCACCATATATGTGTGTGTGGAATCTCAATCCATTAACCACATAGACATTATAAGATTTTACCAATTTCGATGGATGATTATTGAGACACATAATCGTTTGTTAATTTTATTTTCATGTTAGGTTACATGTAAACAGTTAAAAATATTAATAATAGATATCATTGAAAAATTTATTTATTATTCCATTGAAATAATATTAAGTTACAAATATTTGAAACAAATATGCATAATTTTGTCGCCGAAATTTTTCAAAAGCAGTAGTTGTAATTTTTGAAATTTATTTTTGGATATGGTCACCATATAGTCTACAAAATACTTAATGTAAATAAATAGATCTTTTATAAATATTTAATAAAATAATAAAAAGTAGCACTTACTACAAAAATTGTGTCATTTATTCACAATTCAATAGAACATAAGTATAAGCCTTGTGTAGTTCATCATTTATATGCCATATCTCACGACAACCACTAAAAAAATCTCGAGCTGATTAAAAAAAATGAAAACATGAGGTCTGTAACATAATAAAAAAATTGTCTCATTGGGACGCATGAGATTATGTATTGATATATGTTCCGAATGAAAATAATAAGGTAAGAAATTTGAAATTTCATCCTAAAAGTAAGCTTCTACAATCTACCCTGAAACTGATGCTTTGTTACAAAAATTCTTCTATAATTATTGAATACGTCTCTCAAACTTATGAATCCACCTGAATTGTATCAGATCTCCACATTTATCTTTATATGGAAACCACAATATTATATGTTCCATAGAATCAAAGAAGCTGGGTGTGAATATTTTCCCCAAATTACATAAAAATAAAACATAATATTTTTTTATCAAACTAAATGTATTATATTCCAATTTTTCTACATAAATATCTAAAAAAAATATGATATTCTTTTCAACATATCCCGATTTGAATAATTAAATAATCCAATAAGACCTAAAAGAAGTAATATTTCAATTATGACATGACAGTTATGACTTTTATACTTGGGAATAGAACCATTTCTGATGGAGAGAGACAAATTTAAAGAATTACAATACGGTAAACTCAAATATCTAATCTATTAACATAATAATAAACAGTTTTATTTACTATGTGAATAAACTACTTTCGGATTCATTAATTTGTTTGATATTTCATATTCAAACAATTCATGTTCAGGATATCTAAAAATATATGGAAGATATATTTTTGCCTTTAAATTATCTTTGGTCATAACAGGTGTGTCCAACATGAAATAAAACATGTTATCAATTTTTTTTAACAATATGAATTACATATAACATGTGATGAACTAAAAAATTAGACCAATATGGATGGTTCCCAAAAATACACCACTTTATTCAATTATGAACTCTCCCAAAAAAATTATCCTTTAATCATTAATGGTTGGTCCAAAAGTAACATGGCATAATGAAGAGACAATGGATTTTACCCAATTTCCTGAGAGAATGTCTGGAGGTGTGTTTATTTAAATTCGAAATTTTGTAAAATTTATTAGGTTCCATCAAAAAGGGTGATCCCCGGGAATAAATCTTGGACAGAAGTTAAGATAAATAACCTTTCTCCCATTATAAATCATAAACTCTTTGTTCTCATCCATTCAGTATTAACATGATTTTAGTCCTTATGTTCTCCATCCAGATAAGATACCATATGAAATAAAGTCATATATCATCTATATTAATGAAACCATCAATATAAAATCATGATCTACAATTATATCAAATATAGTAACAATGTTGTTCTATGAAAAAAACTCATAAATTTTTTATTTCAAATAAACATAAATATTATTATTTCGATGCCCTGGAATTCACATCATCAAATATATATATGTGGTTCTTTCATGACAATCTGAAGAGGAAATTTTTAAGAAGTAATGAATACATGCCCACAAGAATATTGACTACCATAAGCACGAAATTGGAAAAACCCCTCAGTATAAATGTCCAGACGTATGTTATGAGGATTTAAAGCAAAATATAGATGCGTCTGATCAAAATGAATTGATAAATCGTCATCAAATATATTAATTAATCTTCCTATGGGGAAAATATTTTATTTATGTCATGTCATCAATCCATTTGTGTTGGGAGGCATAAATAAATATTTTAAATGATGTATAATTGGAAAATATCTCAACTATTTCACAAGAACTATGAACATTCCTTATTCTACATCTTTATACCTTGATTATACACATGTTGTAAGATTAACCAACCATTTATAATCACCATAATATAAGATGAAGTGATTTGAACATGCATGTATCTTTTGATAACTTAGTCCCAAATTATGAACCAAACTTTTACTTTCTTAGAAACATGTTGGTAATGTTTTTTTGTTAGGAAACAATGAAATAAAAAAAGTTAAAATTTGATCCAAACAACCATTTAAAATTAAAAAAATATGATTTAATAGACATAATTTTTTAATATCATCACATTTGGTCACATGGATCCCCGAATATAGGTCTTCCTCAATGGATTTAAATGTATTGAAAAACTATGAAGGTTCTGTTTCAGGATTTAAAATATTATTCTGAGTTATTGTTTTAGGAATAGATGGACCAAATATATCATTTATTAAATTCTAAAATTGTGGATCTGTGACCAGAAAATTTAAATTTTATACTAAACACTTTTAACCACGTTGATTCGAAATAATATAATCTTTCTGAAAACTAGAATGCAATAGATGATGTGAAACGTTGTTAAATATTTTGAATGTCTTAAGATCACATTTCTGACTTGACATTTAATTCATTATTTAGAAAAATATCTGAATTTGACAATGAAAATGATATTTAGTATTCAACACCATCAATGTTGACATGATTTAACCCAGATCTCTTTTTATTTTTGGGATTATTTATCTAATCATGATCACATAATAGATATTGGGATCTACTTTCTGATTCCATAATTATCTAAGAAACAAAAAAATTGTTGTTGGTTATTTTGACTAATTGAAAATTATTATTATTTATTAACACGTTGAAATATTGTATAGAATATTATCAAAATGATGTAGGGGGTTAGAACTAGATTATGGGGCCTATAGGGGATCAAGGAAGATAAAATAACAATATTAAATATATTATATAAGACACATGATATTATTTTGAAAATAATAGAATATCCCATGAACATTGTCTCATATGAGAAATATGATTTCACCATTAGGTCCATGATGGGGGGTTTATCCTAGAAGAGACATTTCATATGTGTGCATCGGGTGTATAATTACAGTGCAAGCGAAATTAATTCATTTAGTATTTTTATTATAATTTCGTATAAAAATTTTAAATATCTTCCATACTATATATTGCATGATATATTTGAGACCACTATTGGTTTAAGGATGTAGGGTGTACTTTAGGCATGACATAACATTTGAATTTATAATAAATATTATTAATTTTTTAAAAATTACTTATATTTTTTCATTTACATATTTTGAAAAAATTTCATACTTTCCTCAAATTTTCCAATAATTCAAAATATTTTGTAATTAACATTAATATTTATTAATTATTAATAATATTGAAAAATTAATTAAAAGTTATTATAAATTAAAATATTAACAGTATTACTGTATTCTTTTATTTATTTATAGATTTGTTCCTTTTATTGAATTTTTATATTTTTTTTACAAATTATTATTATGATTTTATAATCATGGAAAATATTATCTATTTATTAACAATTATAACTCATTGATTCTTAAATATTATAATTATTTTAAATTAATACTATATTTTTTATAATTAATATATTTTTACTATTTTTTAGAAGTGTTATAATTATTAAATTTTTTAAAATTATTATAGAAAATTATCTGAATTATTATTAACACTTTTTTTAATAAAAAATATATTTTTTTCATTAAACTTTTTTATAATGATTTTTAATATAAATATTTATTATAAATAAAAATTAGGTAAATTTTTTGCTGAAAATTAATTTTCTCATCATTCATAAAAAACAATCGTTTCTATTAATTTCATAAATTAAATTTATATATATATACATATATACAAAACATAAAAAAATCTATTTATATCAAATTAGTTTTTAAATATTTTTTTCAAACAAATTAACCTATAAAATCTTTATACAAACACACACACACAACTTTTCAAATATTTTGTTAATTTTTCTTTTTATGAATAATATTTTCTAATTATCACTATTATTTAGTATTTATTATTTATATTACGTAAATAATTATTTATATTTATTTATTTTAATATATTTATTAATTAATATAAATATATCCAAAAAATTCTCACATCTTTTTTAAACTAATATAAATATTAAATTTAAATATTCATTAATCTAAACATATATAAATGTCTAATATTTATTAATAATATTTTGTATTTAATTAGTAATTATAATAAATTATTTGTTGAATATTATTAATTATTTAAAATATTTTTAAATTATTATAGATTATTATATATATATATATATGCATCTCATGATTTAACAATTAATATAAATACATAAAAATATATTTTCAATCATTTTTAAATAAATATACATATCAAATCTATAAATATATAAATTATACCATACATGTATTTATAAATTGATTAAAATTTATATTTAGATGTTAATATATATTTATATTACAGGATTTCATAATAAAATGTATTCTTACATGTTTTTTGAAAAAAATATATATAGCAGATATATATATATATATATATAATATTATATGGTTTATTAATGTTTATATATGTTTATGTATATATATATATATATATATAATGTCATGTTTTTTTAAAAATTATATATATATTCACATGTTAATATTTATAATTATTTATATTTATATGTATATAAATATGTATATATTAAAAACCTTACAAATTTTTTAAATGTTTATATATGTCCCTCTTTATATCGATATATAAATATATATCATTAACTTTAAACATTTTTTAAACTAATATATATATATATATATATATATATTAAAAACATTACACAACTATAAATATATATATATATATTAATAAATTTACAAGTTTTTTAAAACGTTTTTAGATATATACATTGAATGTATTATTCACATATATTTATATAAAATATTTCATAATTATTCCGAATGTATTATTTATATGTATTTACATTAAAAGATTTATTTATTAATATAAATATATCAAATATATTCTGGCAATTTTTTTAAACAGATATACATATAAAAATTATATATACATAAGTACAAATATAATGACAGATATATATATATATGTATATATTTATCAAAAACCATAATTTATTTTTAATCATATATATATATATATAGAAACATATACATATTTCTAAATTAAATAAACATGTATTAATAATTATGTATATATATATACACAAACATATATCAAAATTTACATGGTAAACAAATATACTTATATATATATATACACAAATATAAATACAAATCGCATATAAATATCAAAATTAAAAAATTAGTAAAATATCAAAAATTAATTTTAAAAAGTTGCACGAACCAAATTAAAATCAAAATATAGATCAATAAATTTATTTCACTTCTAAATATCAAATAAAGCATGAAAATTAGATAAAACTCTAATCCTAGGGTTTGACCAAACTAGTATATTTAATATTGAAACAAAAAACTAAAAAAAACAAGACAGATTAAAATAAAAATACAGATTAATACAATTATGTCAATCCTAAATATCAAATAAATCATACAAATAAGACAAACCAGATAAATTTATAAATGGAAGGTTTTCCCAAAGGAGAATATTTATCCTTAAACCAAAATACATAGAAAAAATAATTGATCGAGAAGATATGAAGAGTCAGTACTATGATGATCTGAGTTTAAATAAGAATTTTTTTAAGAATTGGTGTTCATAAATGTTTAAGGAATCAGGTGGCTGGGTAAGGTTCTATTGCGCCGTTCAGGAGAGGGGAGGAGAAAGGAGAGGAGGAAGAAAGAAGAGTCGCACTGTGTGAAAATGGTAGTTTTTTGCGATGGTATATTTTCGATGGAATTAATGATGTCATAAATAGGTTTTTGTCAAAATTATTTGCGACATAAACTAATTTTCAACACAAATAATCTTGATCCGACGAGCATTTGAGACAGAGAATGTTTTCCATTGGAAATGTTTTTCTTGATTTCTTTTGGTGTTGGGTGGTGAAAATTCTCACCAAAACATGTTGTGAGAAAATTAATATTCCATCGCAATAAAGTTTTATTTGTGATGGAATATTATGTCTATTGTAAATAATAATTGGAAAGCCACAATGTGTGATGTGCCATCTACCCGTCGAAATGATTCATCGTAAATAACAGAATTTCTAGTAGTGTAACACATGATAATGTTTCCTCATATAATTAGAATACATGGGAGACTATTTCCATTATAAATTTTGGCATAAGTCCATGAAATATATTATCCTTATTACTCTTCAGATCGTGGTCATTGGTCGAGTTCTCATTCCTTCTATTTGGAACCATTTCTATAAGATGTAACATATTGTATTAGCTTATAAAGTTATGTATTGTGTATTACTCTAAATATGGTATGACACATAACATAAATTTATGCATCGTAAATCATATAATCATAAATATTGGTTACATTTGGGGAATATTTACTCTTAAATCCTTCATAATGGTAGGTAAAAAAATTTACTAATCCTAATCAAATCACACATGAGTGTCAAACGAGGTGCGCAGTAAGGACCATTATCATGTACCAGGTTACCCCAAGTTAGACCCCAAACACCATGTTAGTGTATTCAACACTAAATACATATATTCTAGAACCACATCCACTTTTAGTTTCTACACATGGTTGTATTTCAATGTATACACACATAATACCTACCTTACAATTTTTTTGGATGTTCAACTATACATATCCTCATATTCTATCTTAGTGTAATGTTCCCTAATATATGTTTTCTATATATGATTTAAAAGGTTATTGAAAATCCTCCTATGATAAAAACTATAAGGCCCTGACCTGTGATTCATAGAGGTGGTGTATTGTTTTAATACATTTTTATGATTACGAGGAATCAAACCCTAAACGGCCGATCAATTTAGCAGTCTTGGAAAATAGATTACTTTTATCAACCTTACATTATAGAGGAAAACATAAACTATAAAAAATAATTATTTGAGAACTCTATTATTTTTATAACATAACTTTTTATATCAATCGTAAACCACTTCTTGGCATTCTAGGAAAATAAAACATAAGAAAGAGGTGATCTCAGATGCACTTTAAGATTAAACAATATAGTGAAAGCTATCATAAATAAGAATAAACATATAAGGAGACATATAAAACTAAAACACAAGCCTTTTAAACACAGTAAACATTATAATATATAAATAATAAATAAAATAATTCCATATAAAAATTCACAAGGATATTATACTAGTGTAATAATAAAATGCAATATCAATAACTAAACTCATAATCAGGGAATGCATAATCCGAGAATTCATAACCATACCATCAAGGCCTCGTGCGAAGACCATAAATAACCACACCATCAAGGCCTTTTTCTAAGACACTATTTAGTCTCATGTCACCTACCAATGCATCAAAGGGATATATCGGGCCCCACCCATCACTTACTGAGTCTAATGCCTTCCTCTTAAGAAAGGGGTAAAACATCACATTGACATTTTTTTAAAACTATTATATGAAATGATAATACTTTAACCATAAACCATGAATGGTATATAAATCACACATCAAAAGTCAAATATATAATAAACCCTTCAATATAATTTGGAAGATTGTGTCATAATAAATCAACCACATTTAAGCATAAAATCCAAAAAAGGATGCTGACATAGAAGAAATTAATCTAATAAATTTATTAAAACTCTTTCATAGAAATATCACTTTTTTACATTAAAATCATTTAGAAGATATTAAAAAAGAAAAAATTTATTTTGAAAATAACCCTGTAATACTGCATGTCAATATTTACAATTCTAAGGTATTAAAATGGATTAAATTATCCTCCTGCACCATATATGTTAAAAAAATTCTTTCCTTAATTTGTCAAAATTTTATAATGTACATCATTTTGAAAATGACAGAATGATTTATTTCAAAACATTTTATAAAATGTAAAATTTGGGTAAAAATGACTTTAAAAAATTATTGATAATATTTTGAATTACATCTTAATAAACCCTAAAATGGATGATAGAGATGTCCCAATAGATAGTTATTTATAAAAAATATCATATAATAGTGGGATTAAGAAATTAACCATTACATTATAATTTCATTTAGTCAAGGGTGAGTTTACCTCCAGAATAATGGTTAATTAATTTTATCAAATTAGTCAATAAATATATAAATATATATAATTTCATATACGATCCTCTTATATCCATTGTTAATAATATTTCATTATTATAGTAGTTTCAGGTGTTAATTGCTTCATTCTATCATTCTTATCTTGTCATGTAAGTCATGTTTGTTATGAATTTGATGTAATTTTTTCATATAAAGAATGAAATTAAGTTCTTAATTATTATTTTTACTCACAATATTAATTTTATAATCATTCATGAATGGTTATCAAGAATAATTAACCTCACAGCGTCGTGGATACGGTAAGTCGTACGTATGTACCAGTGACAAAATCATTCCATTGATGGATAAGTTTTACAAAATTGGATTTTATATTAATTATAAAGAATAATTATAATGTTATAATAATTATTTATATACATTATAATCATCATTATTCCCATCCAAATAAAGTCATGTGGAATAAAAAATTACACCGCGATAGGGAGATGGTAAGTCGTATCTACCGAGACGCAATGATATTGTTATTTTTATGATGGATAAAATGGGGAATATGGTTGCCCCATGATTATAATATAATTTTAATATATGTATTATACTGGTGTTATTTCTTTGTTTTAGAAACAACATATAAATTGAATGTATAAGACGAAAAGAACTTTGAAGTAAGTAATAATACAATTACCTCTACTTCAGGTATCTCTTTTAATTTTCAAAAAAGGACTCCATAGGTTAGATTTATGCCCAAAGTATGTCCTCTAGGATGTATTTATGGATGTTGGGAGAGAAAATGATCATTTTTGGTCCGAAACAAAGCTATTTAGAGGTGTGAATTAAATAGAAGGGTAAGTACCCTTTTATAAGAGAGGTGAGCAACACTTTTGAACGATCTTAAAATATTAAATTATTATAAATTGATTTTTGGTTTCAAATAGCTCAAAAGGTATTTATTTAATGGATAATATGTGCATGTGTCTAAAATATCATCATGAAATGTTTTTAGAGAAATTTAGGTCACAAAATTAACAGTGTGTTCTGGGATTAAACATTAGTTAAACAGTTTAACTCTTACCGTATCTAATTTTTGTTAAACTATTGGGTTAAACTAGTCACTATAAAATTCCAAAAGAAAACCAATTGAACCATTAATGACATATTTAACATTATAATTTTTTTTATCAAAAACCATATATTTTTATGAATTTTATACTATTTAATAAAATAATATTTTTTAAAGTATCATTTATGTCAATTTTGATACTACTTAATATTTTGAATTTTAAAAATATTAAACCACCATTACAATTTAAAAACAATAATTAAAACATGTAACTAACAAGTATATGTTTTCTATAAATAAACTTTAATGTCATTAATTACGACAAATTATATTTAGTTTAATATTTTTAATATCATTTAATTAATATTACTATTAAGAAAATATTTTCTCCATCACTATTGTATCATCATTAATAGTATTTATTTAGTCTATAAAAATTATAAATAAATTTCTATGAGGTTGGAAGTTAATTTATATTTGTATATAATATTTATAATCGATGTTATATATGGGATATCACTATATAAAAATTATTATAATTATAAGAAATGAGAGTGTGGCATTTTGTCACATTTATTAATTATAATACTAATTTTTTCATATCCATGTGAAATGGTATATTAAATTATTTATTTCATAAAAATAGATGAAAATGGTCTAATTTTGTAAAAAAAATTATCGGTTTTAGTTTAATTTTATATTATTTTGTGTACCTTTAATTACCCAATTTAAAATTAACTGTGATAATAAAAAAATTACTAATGTTGTTATTCAAAATATCCTTATATTGAGTATATTTTTGAAAATTTAGAACACCAAAGTTGCAGTAATTAATTTAAAAGTAATTCCCATTGATAAAATGAGAAAATGAGTAATCAAAAGTAAAAACCATCAAAATAGTGACACTTATTTATATCTAATTTTAATGTGAAAATAATTATAATTAATTTCATTATATTAAATATTCTAAATTTAAAATGATTATACTTTAAACCATTTAAAAGGATAACCAAAAAAACATAAATAAATTAGATGAAAACATAGTTTATATTGAAATGTAGAATTTTTACTATTCATTAAAATATGAATGTTATCCGATTAACAAGCAAAATTCATCTAAAGTAAACTTTTTATGACTTGATAATAAAGAAGTAGTTTTTTCCCAATTTTAATATATAAAAGTGTCAAATTATTTATTTAAAAATTGTTCTCCATTAAAATACAGAAAACTAATTTTTTTGATAAATACTACATCTATTTCAAATGTTGAATTTGTTATTATATCATGTATAAGAAACACATGATATGAATATTAAAAATATATGGAATATATAAATCTCAAAAAAATATTATTTCTATTCATAACCACTAGTTTCACATCAAGGTAATATATAATATTACATTGTATTATCTTTTTAATATATTGTGGTTTGGTATAATTGGTCCTTTCAAGTAATGTAAGAAAAATCATTTTTGTTTGTAGTGTAATCTTAACATGGTCTTGCGTAAAAAAGAAAAAGCAATAAAATTACTTTTATTCAGAAATTAAAATATTGTAATTTCTTGGGGTGTTACATTCTCCCCTCCAATAAATTTTTTCTTTGAAATTCTTGAATTTGGGTTTGGTAACTAATGTTCAATTATTCAAAATTTCATTATTGGAATACCACATCAAAACAAGGGTAGATAAAATAAACACTTTCAAATTAAATAAATGTAATTAAGAACATTACCCAAGAGAAAAAATACTATGGCTCTATATATGATAACATGGATATGAAATAAAAATCTAACCATCATGTTCTGATGGAGAGTGATAGAGAATATTCTTAGGACAAAGTGAAAAATCAAAAGCTAGAAGTTGGTGATGTTCTAAGGGACAATTTTATTCATTGGAAAAAAGTATTAGGATATTATTTTTGGTTTCAAGATCATTTATCTTAAATTTTAAGAACTAATTTACTTTGTAGACTATAAACGTAAGGAAACATATATATTTGACATGTAGAGTTTCTTCTGTTAACTAATTATTACAACAAACCCATATTTCTCTTCAGAAGATAAAAAAATAAAAAATATTTGATTTATCTTAATAGTATAAGTTTTTGAAAAATGAAATTATACCTTTTACATAAGGAAAACAATATTATGTTAATTATTCTCTTCTAGTAGGCTAGTGGTAGGAGATAAGGCCTTGTCTCACTTTGGTTGTGGGTTCAATTCTCGTAGCCTTATTCGAAATGATTTGTTTTCTCTTGACCTGAAATTTTTCCTTTTCTTAAGAATATATTATTACAGTATTCCATTTAATTTCCTTATGATTTTTTTATCATTAAATATTACTATCTAATGTTCGATGTAATCCATTCCAACTGTTAAAATTATCCAAAATACTTTTTCCAAACTCACAATACAAAAATGTATAATGAAGGTCCCTGAATTTCTAAAATCACCATATTATAATGAAAATATATTTTTTTCAACATACCAAACATGTGAATTACATAATCATGTATTCTCTTAAAATATTATAATCACCTGAATTTCCAAAAAACCCTTATTGAATATGTTCATGATTTATTATTACTTACATAAAACATATGATATTGGATATTATCAATAAATCCATAAATTCTATAAACTAAAACAATGTTGTAATAAAAAAACCATTAATCAGCTCCAATATAGTCAATAATATCATACTTACTTTATCAAAATCATCAATATCTCTATATCAAAAACATATTAAGGGTTATCTTTCCATCCACCATATATTTTGCAAAAAGTTTAACTTGAAACTCCATCACTTTACCTGGTAATGTCCAATCAAACATCCTTAATGAAATAATACTATTGTCAAATCCTTATATACTTCATAATTCTTACAACTAGTAAATTTTAAATAAAATAATAAAATGAAATTATTCTTGAATAGACATATTAATAATTCAACTTTATCTGCATTAGTATCAAAATGTGATCATTATCCAATTACATTATCTCGGGTATATTCCTTTGATGATTAAGAAATTGATTCACACATTGTCTTATCTCCTTGAAGTTGAATCAATGTACATTGTAAACCTTTTTTTACCCTTGAATTCACGAACACAATGAACTTTTTATCTACACTTATTACTATCATTAATCCCCTTTAATCTTTTACGAGGTTAATCCTATCCATAGTTATCAAATGTGCTGAAATCTTTCTTTCACTTCTTCCCTTAATCAATATTTTTCTCTATCATCATCTTATTATCTTTCTTCCATTCAAATCCATAGGACTCAAATAATGCTTTAGTAGTCTTATTAAGAAGAAATGAATCTTAGGAATTTATGAGAGGATATTTGCGATGGAATATCATCACAAAAAGTCATTTGTGATGGTTATCTGTCTTGAATAACTCATCATTGAAGGGGTGTTTCTAATGTGATTATTACTGATGGTCCATAGAAAAATAACAATTTTGTGATGGAAATAAAATCCATTGAAAAAATATTTCTGAAATATTACTTAAATCACTTTTGATAATAAGAATTAAAAAATTCATTAAATAATAAAAAATAATTTAAAATAAAAAATAAAGTGAAAAATTAAAAATATTATAAATATACATATAAAATAATTAAAATATTAAATAAAATAAAAATAATTTACAAAATTTATAAAATTAATATACTTAAATTAAATTAAAATTGTTAAAATTAATTAAAAAATAAATATATTTTAAAAAAATAAAATTAATTTGACAACTGAATATTTTTATGAATAAATACAAAACCTAAATAAAATTAAAAAAAATGAAAATCATACAAAATAATTAATAAATTTTGAAATATTTAAAAATATTTAAAAATAATCAAAAAAATATAAAACAAATGAAAACATACGTAAAAGTAGTACATCATTTCAAATATAATATGTTTATCATACCAAATTAAAAATAGTCAAAAAATATTAAAAAATCATCAACTGACATAAGGTGGAGGAGGATCACTCGAAGTACCAAAGAGAGGAAAATCCATACTAATGCCACGTACTAGTCACCACATATACTCCATCATCTTCTCATCTTTCAGATGCTTCATTTCAAACTACATACCTTCTCCTTCTGTATCTTCTATATAATATCATCCTAAACACTAACCCTATCCTTATACTGTTTATTTGACAATGAAATCAATGACGACTCTCCATGAGCTCCCTTCATGCTCACTGATGTCATCACAAGAGTACCATAATACCTCAAAGGTGTCAATCGATATCCAAAACCAATCACCCGACATTTCTCGACACCCTGTGAAGTTACTTGTATTTATGCCCCCTCATTCAAACCTGAATCAGTAATGACATCGTGTTTAGTCTCACCTTGACTCTGTCATGAATGATAAGTCACAGCCTCATATTTTTCCTTTACACATGATGAAATATTACAATAATAATAAAATTAATATTCAAGAGATTTTAAATCAAAATAACTAATGACAATATAGCGATATTGTTCCCCAATAACTTCCCCTATATAGGGAGAAGTATATATCTTCTAGAAAAATTCAATCTTTGTAATATAAGGGTTAGTCAAAGACTATATAATATAAAAAACATGTTATTGTTAGAATACATATACATTAATAAATAATATCACTTACCATTTTTTATGTATGCCAAATATATGAATCTCGGCCCTATGGGTGACCTATTTCCTAGCCCAACTCTAACACCGAGCTGATGATCTCCTCTTAAAAGTATCTCCTATCTAGAAGGATCACAACCCATCTCATAATTGAGCTAATATATAGATAGAAAAATGTGTGATCCAAGCCTAATTTAAAAAGATATCATAAGATTTATCCATAACCCACATTCTGATGTTGTGTATAAACTAATGAAATATCTATTGTATAAAATTATCCCAAACATTTCAGATAAGACCTCTATGACTATCATAAAAACAAAACATAAATTATTCAATAAAAATAAAAAAATATGATAGTAATTAAAGAAATTTTTAAAAATTAAATATTATTTAAATATGTAAAATCTATTGGTCGAACATTTGATCACACATGATGATGGGTACGATGTTCCATGACACCCATGGATTATAAAATTAATGCCTCAGAATCGTAAAATCATGCCTAATTGGAAAATGCGATAACCGTTAAAATTAAAATGAATATATAATCATAAACTTATTATCAAAAGTAATACAATTAGTTAATATAACATAAATATTTTAAACAATTAAACACACCTCTATAAATGAGGATCAAAATCAAAAGACAACCGTCTCCCTGGAATAGGATGTTGAATGAGTAGTCAATCAAGATCACACCCCCTCCTAGTAGGTGCACCAACATTAGGGGGAAGAGCTGAATCGGGCTAATCATCAAGAATTCTCGCATCAATCATAGAACATAATAGATCATTAGGATGATCTCCAGTAATTTGAAATAAATATTATCAGCAGTAAAATATTGTTAATACATATATGAAATATAAAGAACTAAAAAATTTCAGAATAAAATAATGTAACATGTTACTGATTATTAATAAAAATATAAAATTTCAAGAAATAATATATATATATTTATTGTTATGATAATTATTAGTAACTAAATACCTGAATATAATACAGTAATCGTGATCTTCCTCACCATTTATATTGACATCAATGCCTTCATCCTCATATTTAGCATTGTCATCTTCGATATAACATTCAGTTTCATCATAACTTATTACCTTATCAACATTATCTATATAATCGGCACTTAACTAAGGTTATTGATCATCAATATTTGTATCCCATCGGGTAAGAGACATATTTTGGTATGTTTATTGAAAAAGTTCAATATGTTTCACATTGACCTAGCTATTTTAATTTTCAATAAACTAATTATCATGTGATTTCTTTTTTATCACACTCCACCAATCCATAAAATCTATTGAAACATCATAATAACTTTCATAGTAAACATGATGTTCTTGATGTGACAACATAAATGGTTAATTTGATGCAAGAATACTGTTATATTAAATGTCAACGACTCTATGTGTTGGATGAACTTGAAACCACCGATCAATATAAAACCAATAAAATTTATACAATGTAACATAATTTGGTACCAAATAACCAAAATCAAATATTTAACCTATTATACCATAAAATTCACCTTTAATTACCATATGATGGGCTCTTTATAAATGAACACCACTATTCATTGATTTTTTTGAGTCGAAATATATGCTTGTGTGTAATCTAAATCCATTAGACACATAACCATTATAATATATTACCAATTTCGATGGTGGGTTTTTTAGCAAACATAATAGACTCTAAAATTTACAGTCATGTTTTTTTACCTGTAGGAAATAATTTTTTTAACAATAGATATCATTGAAAAAGTGATTTTTTATTCCACTGAAAGAAACCAATCTTACCATACTTTGAAAAAGATATGAAAAAAATTTGTTACCGACCGACATTATTCAAGAGCAAAAGATGTAAATTTTATATGTTATTTTTTTTATAGGGCATCACATTGTGGACAAAAAAGATAACTTAAATAAATATATATTTTATAAATATTTGAAAAAATAATAAAATGGTAGTAATTACTAAAATAATTCTGTCATTTCCTTACAATTTAGAAGAACATAAGTATATGTTATGTGCAGTTCTTCATCTGTAATCAGTCGCTCAGGATAACCAAAAAAACTAAAATCTACATGATTAAAGCTGATAATTGAAGGTATGTGACATCATCAACATTTGTCTCATTATGACCCATTTGATTATGTTATGAAGTATATTCAGACAGAAAATAATAAGAGAAGAAATGTGAAATTTACTCATATAAGTATGCATCTATAATCATCCCTTCAACTATTGCATTCTTATACACTTTCATCACTATTTTTTTTAATACATATCTCAAATAGATAAATAGACTATAATTATACCGTATTTCCACATTTATCATCATATGGGAAATGAAATATTAAATTTTCCATGAAATCAATGAATATCGGTGGGAATATTTTCTCCAATTTACATTAAATAAAAACAACATATTTTTTCAGAAAACATAATACATTATATTTGGATGTTTCCACAAAAATATCTCATAAAAAATATTCTATTTTGGTCTATACATCCTAAATTGAAGAATTCAATGGCCCTATAAGACCAATTAGAATTAATATTTCAATTATAACATGACTATCATGACTTTTAACAGGGTAATACCACTATTTCATACATGACGAGGAAAATTATAAGCATAAAAATCTGGTAACCTCAATTCTATAATCCACTGAAATAATAATGAATAGTTTTCTTTACTAAGTGAGTAAGCTTCATTTAGATTCATTAATTTTTCTGATCCTTCATCTTAAAATAATTCAAGTGATGAATTTGTACAATTCTTTGAATGATCTAACCATTCTTTTACACTCTATTTGGTCTTACCAAGGGTCTCCAACACATGATTAAAGTATTATAAAAACATTATTGTCAATATACATTACATGTAACATGTGACGAACCAACAAATGAGACAAATATGAAAGGTCCCAAGAAATTACGCACTTTATCCAATTATGATCTCTGCTAAATCCATTTATCTTCTTCTTATTTATTGTTGGTTCCAAAGTAACATGAGGTAATGATGTGATAGTAGATTTTACCTGATTACCTGAGAGCACTATTGGAGGTCCATCTGTTTCAATTCGACCTTTTGTAAAATTAATTATATTCCTTTGAAAATGGTGATCCAAGGGATGAAATATCTGATGACTCTCTAAATAAATAACATTTCTCCCATTACAAAGCATAAACTCTTTGTTCTAAACCATGTTGTACAAAAATTATTTTAGATCATGTGTTCTCAATCCAGATAACATAAAATATGCTAGAAAGTCCCTAATAACCCATATTAATGAAACTTTAAATATAAAATTATGATCTACAATTTTTTCAAATGTAGTCACACCGTTGTTCCATAATGAAATTAAAACATCAATTATTGGTTTCAAATAAACATCAATATTCTTATCTTGATGTCTTGTAATTTTCATCATTAAATATATATATATGGTTATTTCATCAAAATCCAAGGAGGCAAGTTGTAAAGTGTAAAGAAAACGGGTCATCAAGAATACTGACTAATGTAAGCACCAAATAGAAAAAAACCATTAGAAAAAGGGCCCAATAGTATGTTATGATATTATGATGAAAATGAAGGATGCATCAAATCAAAATGTTTGCATGAATCACCATCACATGGATAGTTTAATATTTAATGGTGGAAATATATTATGTATGTCATGTCAACAATATAGTTCTGCTGCAAGGATATGTAAATGTTTTAATCAAGGTGTAATTGGAAAATATCTTATCTGTTTCATAGGAACTATTGAACTTCCTTATGGTGCATCTTTATACATCGATTATCTACATGTTGGAAAATTAACCAAAGATTCATAACCACTAAAATATAAGATGAAGTTATCTGAAAATACATGGATATTCTTATAACATAGCTCAAAATTATAAAACAACAATTTATATTCAATAAAACATACAGGTAATGTTTTCCTATAAGGAAAAAATGAATTAAAAAATGATAAAATCTGATCAAAATAACTATTAGACGTTACATAATATGATTTAATCGCCATAATTTTGTAACATCTTAATGTTTTCTCATTTGGATTCACGAATATAATTCCACCTCAAGGGATTTCGACAAATTGAAAAACTGAGATGCTTCTGATTCAGGATTTGGAATATCATTCTGATTTTTTGTTCTATCAATAGATTGTCCAACTACCTCATATTTTAAATTCCAAAATGATGGTTCTAGAACCATTTTTTTTATTTTCAAATGACCTCTTTTCACAACATTTGAACAAACAAATACATTATTTTTGAAAACCATAGCATAATATATTAATTCCATTGTTTTAAAATGATTCGAATGTCATAAGATCACATTTTTGGCATGGACCTTTAAATTTTTATTCAGAAACAAAATCAGAATTTGATGATGAAAATGATATAAATGGTTTGAAACCATTAATGTAGAAAATATTTATACTGTATCCATTTATATTTTTCTAATTACTTATCAAATCATGGTTACATAATAGATACTCGTGTCTACTTCCAATGTCTATAGTTATCTAAGAAACAAAAAAATGATTACACATCATTTTGACTAATTATAAATTATTATTATATTTTAACACCTTGAAATATTTTATGGAATATGATCAGAGTGATTCACTAGGATAGTGTTGGAATATGGGGCCTTTAGTGGGCCGGGTAGGTATAATAAAAATATTAAATACATTATATAAGACACACCCTATTTTCTATAAAAATAATAGAATATATCTCAAACATTTTCTCTTATCCTAGATCAGACATGACATATGTGAGCACCAGGTGATTAATTACAATGCTTGCGAAAGTAATTCATTTAATTTTTTTTATAATTTCTTATAAAAATTTAAAATATCTTCCAAAAATTGTATCGTATGGAAAATTAAAGACCACCATTCTATCCAGGTAGTAGGGCGTACTTTATAAATGACATAAAATTTTAATTTACAATAAATATTAGTAATATTTAACAAGTACTCATATATTTTCTTTTACAAATTTTGAAACAAATTTATAATTTCCTCATATTTTAAAATTATTAAAAATATTTTTTAATTAACACTAATATTGACTATGTATTAATAATATTGAAGAATTAAATATAAGTCATTATAAATTATACAATGGTAGTTTTTAATGAAACTTTTTTATGCATAGATATTTATTTATATTTACAGATTTTCTTATTTTTTTATAAATTATTAATATGGTTTTATAATTATTAGTAGTATTAATAATTTATTAATAATAATGACCCATTGATGGTTAAATATTAGAATTATTTAAATTAATACTATATTTTTAATAATTAATATTTTAATGACATTTTAAAAAGACTTATAATTGTTATAATTTTTTCAAAAATTATTAGAGAAAATTATTCTAATTATTATTAACTATATTTTTAATAATTTTTACATATTTTATATTTTTATAATTTTAATTAAACCATATTTAACAGTTTTTAATATAAAAAATTCTTATAAAAGAAAGTTATTTTAAATGTTTTCTTTATATTAATTTTATCATCATTCTTAGAAAAAACAATAATTTCTATTTATTTCATACGTTATATATATAACACAGAATCAAATCAATTTGCATGAAATAAATTTTTACTTGTTTTATCAAAAAAATCATCAGAAAAAATATATATCCATATATACATGCAAGTGAACACTCATTTTAAGATATTTCATCTATTTTTCAAAACATTAATAATATTTTGTAATTAAAACTGTTATTTACAATTTATTATTAATATTAAGTAAATTATTATTTATATATATTTATATTAGAAGATTTTTTAATTAATATTAATATATAAAAAACAATTGTAATAATTTTTTAAACTAATATAAATATTAAATTAATATATACATAGATTTAAACATTCTTAAATATTTAATATTTATTAATAATAATGGCTAATAATTTAGAAATTATTCCAAATTATAAATTGATTATTATTAATTATTTATATTAATATTAAATTTTTAATAATTATTAAAAATAAGTATATTAGGATGTCATAATCAATATAAATACATAAAATATATATCAACTCTTTTTTAAATAAATATGCATTTCCAATATATATCTATATATATATATTTATTAAAACTAACATGTATTTTTAAAGTACTTATATATACATATTCATAGGTTAATATATATATATATAAATATATTACATAATTTTATAATAAAATATATTTTTACATGTTTTTTATAAATATATATATGTTAGAAACATATATATATATAGACAGACACACACACAGATATATATATATATATATAATATTTTATGTTTTTTAATGTTTATATATGTTTATGTCTTTGTATAAATATATATATATATATATAAATTACACATTTTTTCAACTAATATATATATATATATTTTCACATGTTAATATAAATAAATGTGTATGTATATATGTATATATCAAAAACCTTACAAATTTTTTAGAATGTTAATATATGTCTCCATGTATATTTAAATATTTATCTTAAACTATAGATTTTTTTAAAACATATGTATATATAAATAAATTAAAAACATTACGCAATATTTTATATAAATATATATATATATATATTATAACATTTACACATTTTTTAGAACATTTATATATATATACACAAAATGTATTGTTCACATATATTTATATTAAAAAAAATCTTAATTAATCAGAATGTATTATTTTTATGTATTTATATTAAAAGATTATTAATTATTATAAATGTATTAAATATATTTTGGAAATTTTTTAAACAGAAGTTCATATCAAATTTATATATACATATATATAAATATACGTACTGCTCTACATATATGAATATGAATATATAAAAATAAACATATATTAATATATATATATATATAGATATAAACACATAAAAGTTTCAAAATTAGACCAACACATGTTAATATATATATATATAGAAATATATATATTAAAATTAACACGATAAAAAACATATATATATATATAAAAACATATATAAATATCAATATTTCAATAATTATTAGAATGTATAAAAATCAATTAAAAAATTAACCAAACTAGATTAAAATCAAAATAGAGATTAATACAGTTATATCAATCAAAAATTTCAAATAAACCATGAAAATATGATTAATGTATAAACCATGGGTTCGACCAAACGAGTATATTTAACATTGAACCAAAATATGAATAAAAATAACCAGATTTAAATCAAAATAGATATTAATATAATTGCATCAATCCTAAATATTCAATAAAACAAGAATATCAGACAAATCTGAAAAATCAGAAAAATTTATAAATGTAGGTTTTTACCAAACCAGTATATTTAATATAGACCCAAAATAAAAAAAAAATTGACAGAGAATATAAAATAAGTACATACCTTGAAGATCTAAGCTAAAATCTAGAAAAAATAAGGACGAATGGGTGTTCATAGAGGTGGAAGGAATTTGGCGTCCAGGTAGGGTTGTTCTGCACCGTTCGGGAGAGGGGAGAAGAAAGGAGCAGAAGAAGAAAGGAGAGTCGTACAGTGTTAGAAAAGGTTTTTTTGTGACAGAATATTTTTGATGGAAATAATTCCATCACAATAATTTTTTTTCAAATTTATTTGTGATGAACACTAATATTTTTCACAAATAATCCCAAGCTGATGAGCATTTTTTACAGATAACTTATCTATCTCAAATGTTCGTAGTGATTTCTTTTAGAGCTGGATAGTGGGAAATCCCTCTAAAACTAGTTTGGATAGAATTAATATTTTGACGTAATAAAACATTATTGGTGACAAAATATTAAGTTCGTCACAAATAATCATTAGAAATCCACTATTTGTAACAGGCCATCTGCCTGTCACAAATGATTCTTTTCAAATAATCTGATTTATAGTAGTGTACCACATGATATTATTTCTTCATATGATGATAATACATGGGTTACTACTTCCCTATGAAATATTGGTTAATGCGATGAGCGATTTGATCCTTATTACGGTTTATATCATGTTCATTGCTGGAGTTATCATTCCTCCTACTATGTGTCATTTCTAAAAGATGACATATACTAGATTATCCAAAAATGAAATGTATGTAGTATAACTTGAAATATGGTATAACACATAAAATAAATTTATGAATCGTAAATAACAGAATCATAAACATTGGTTACATTGGGGGAATATTTAATTTTAAATCCTTTTTAATGGTAGGAAAATAAAATGTGAATTATCCTAAACATATCCCCCGGGAGTGTCAAACCAGTTGCATCGTAAGGCCAAGTGTCACGTGTAATGTTACCACTAGTAAGTCTTAGAACACCATTTTGGGGTTTTCAACCCTATGTAAGTATGTTCTTAAACCACATCCACTTTCATTTTGTAGAAAAGGGATACATTTTCAAGGAAACACAAACAATCTATACCTTACCAAAATTCTATGATGTTTTTCTATACTTATCCTCAATGAATAATTAAGGGTAATGTTCCCTAATATTTGTTTCTAAATTTAATTTATAATTTTGTTTCCAAACCTACTCTCATACAAAATATTACACCTGAGCCCCATAAGATCAGAGCTGGTGAATTAACATAATATATTGGCATGATTACTGGGAATTAAATCCTGAAGGACCGATCAGTTTAGTTGTCCTAGAAAGTAGATTTCATTCATCAACATTACATTAGAAATCAAAACCTAAAATAAAAAACATATTATAATTTTATAGTTCCATTATTATCTTAGTTTAAATCTACATATCGATCATAGAAAACTTCTTGGAATTCTTGTAAAATAAAATATAAGAAATGGGTCAGATCAGATGCTCAGTAAGGTTAAACAATTTAGCGGAATCTATCATAAATAACCACAAACATTTAAGGGAACATATAAAACTAAAACACAAGCCTTTTAAACATAATATTATATATAATTTGGAAATAATAAATTAAGTAATACCATTTTATCATTCACATGTATATTCTACTTGTAGAATAATCACATGAAATGTCAATAACTAAACTCATAATGATGGAATGCATAATGTTGGACATCAAAAAATATGCCATCAATGCATCATGACAAGACCCAAAATAACCATACCACCAAGGCCTTATGCCAAGAAAATATTTTGTCTCATGAGACTTATCGATGCATCGAGAGGCTATAGCAAGCCCGACCCATTAGATACTATGTCCAATTCATTCCTTTTATGAAAGAGTTATAAGATAACATAAACATTCATATTAAAACTATCTAATGAAATGTTAATAATTTAACCATAAACAGTGAATGGTATAAAAATAACACATCCATAATCAAATATATCTTAAACCCTTCAATATAAAATTGAAGATTATATCATAATAAATCAACCTCAATTAAGCATAAAACCCCACAAAGGATGTGTATATATATGAAAATGATATAATTAATTCATTAAATCTCTTTGATAAAAAATATCCTTTTTACTTTAAAATAATTTAGAATTATAACAAAATTAAATCATTAATTTTTGAAAATCACCCTGTAAGAATGTAAGGAAAGCCTGAAAAGGTTAAGGTATCATAATAGGGTAAAATATCCACTTGCGCCATGTAATTTAAAAAAAAGTATTTCCTTAGTTTTTCAAAAAGGTATTAATGTACCATATTTTAAAATTGATGGAAATATTAATTTCAAAACATTTTCTAAAACGTGAAACATGGGAAAAAATTACATTAATAAATTTGAGATAATATTTCTAATTACATTTTAATAAACGTGGACATGGATGAATGAGATGTCCCATTAGATAATTATGTATAAATAACCATGAATAATATTGATATTCGGAAATTAACACTTACCTAGTACTTTAGTTTAGTTGAGTGTGAATTAACCTCTTATATATTGGTTAATGAATGTTATTAAATTATAATAGGACTATATCTATATTTATGATATCATATATGATCCTTGTATATAATTTTGGTAATAATATTTCTATATTACCATTGTTTCGGGTGTTACCTGCTTCATATTCCCATTATTGTATTGTCATGTATGCCATTTTTTATTCATAGAATGTATTTTGTTCATATCCAGAATTAAATTAAGTTTATAATTATTAATTTTACTCATCATATAAATTTTATAATCATTCTGGAATGGTCAACATGGAGGAATAACTTCATCGTGTCTTGGAGAATATAGGTCATATGTACGCACAAGGGATGATGTCATTCCATTGATTATTCAATGGTATAAAATAGGATAAAATATTTATTACGAAGAATAATTATCATGTTATATTAACGATTTATATATTTTATACACATCATTGTATCCATCCAAATAAATTAGTGTTGAATTACAAATTATACCATAACGTGGAGACGATAAGTCATACATACGCACACATGGTGATATTGTTATTTGTATGATGGATAAAATGTGAAATATAGTTATCTCATGATTATAACAACATCGTAGTATATTTATGGTACTATAGTTATTACTTTTTTATAGAAACAACATATAAATAGGACGTTGAAGAAGAAAAAAACATTGAAATATGTAACAATACAATTACCTTCTTTTCCGGGTATCTCGATTTTATTTTCACAAAGGACTCTTTTAGACGGCTTTATCCCAATATATGAACTCTAAGATGTAGTGAGGGATGTTTTAAGAGGAAATGGGGATGGGTTGGATTAGAAAAATAGCTTTAGAGGTGTGAATTAAAGAGAATGAGAAGTTCCCTTTTATTAGAGATGTGGGGTACTTTTTAAAAATATTAAATTATTAAATTATTATAAATTTATTTTCTATTTTAAAAAGCACTTAAGTTATTTATTTCAAGGATAATATGATTTTGGGTCTAAAATATCATCAAACAATAATTTTTAGACAAGTTTATGTAAAAAAATTATCCATGTTGTTTGGGATTATCCCTCAGTTAGTCAATTTAACTCTTACCGTGTCTATATATCTTTTTTTAATATAAGGTAAATATAGTTGTGTTAAAATTAAAAAAGAATACAAATTGAAAAAAATTATGAAATACTTATAACTAAAAATTTAATTTTTCATATCCTTATATTTTTATGGATTTTATTACGTTTAAGAAAAGATAATTTATTTTATAGTATCATATATGTGGATTTTTATACTATTAAATATTTTCATTTTTTAAAATATCAAACTATGATGATAACTTCAAAAAAATACTTCTCATATTTCAATAACATGCATATTATATATATAAAATTATTTTATGTCATTAACTAAATAAAATTATATATTTTTTAATATTTTTAATATTATTTAATTGATATTTATACTAGTAAAATAATGTATGCTTCACTATTATGTCATCATTATTTATAATTATTTAGTCTCCAAAAATTTAATATATTTTTTTATGAGATAAGTAAATATTTTATAATTTACAGACATTTTATAATTGATTTTTCCTCTATGAGATCACTATATTAAAATTATTATACTTATAAGACATGAGAGTGTGACATTCTGTCACATTCATTAATTATAATAATATTAATATCATATACATAATGAAATGGCCTATTAAATGATTTCATTTCGAAATATAGGTTATATAAGTTTAATTTATACATATAATTATATTTTTATAGGTTATAGGGTAATTTTATAAAACAATGTAACATTAAATTACCATATTTACACTTCACTATGATAATAAAACAATTACCAAAGTTACTTTTCATAATATACAAAAAATAAATGTAACCTAATAATATAACATTGACCCTGTTATTCCAAATATAAAATCCATTTCATAACATTTAAAAAATATATTTTTTAGTAATTAATATAAAATTATTTCCCATTGACAAAATGATAAAACATGTATTTCAAAAATAAAAACCATAAAGATACTGGCTTGTGATAATATATATATTTTTTTGTGAAAGTAATCCCAGTGAAATATATTATAGTTAAGGAAAAGAACTTATGTTAAATATAATTTAAATCCAATTAAAATGCTAACCTAAAAATATAAATAAATTATATGAAAAATATTTTTTGAATTAAAATGCAGTATTTTAACAAAGAACATTATTTTTTTCATATTAAACATTTAAAACTAAAAAATATTTTATTTAAAATGTCTTCTCCATTAAAAGGCTGTAAAATAACATTTTTTGAAAAATACTTATTTTATTCAAAAAAAAGAATTTGTTCTTATATCATGTCTATGAAACACATGAGATGAATTTTAAAATGAAATGAAATATATAAAATTAAAAATGTAGTTAATACTACTCATAACCTATAATTTATCATATAGGTGATATATTATATTAGATAATTATATTTTATTAATATATTATTGTTCAGTAGAACTGGGCCCTGCGTGTTATGCGAGGAAAATCATTGTTGTGTGATGCGTAAAAAAACATAGTTTGGTTAAAAAGAAAGAAATAAAATTAAATTTATTTAGAAATAAATATATTTTAATGTATTGGGGTGTTACAAAGGTTTCTATTAATGATGATTATGTGATATAAACATTTATTGTATGTTCTTTCTTTCGTTAGGATTATGATTCAAAAGGTACCAAAGTTGTAAATGTTTTATCTTATAACCTCAATTTTTATCGAGATTTTTTGTGATTATTCATACAATGATGCAATATTTTTATCTATATACTAATAAAATCGTTTTTTTATAATTTGGTTATTTATTAATATTACATGTTTTATTTTAATCATTCCCTCTTTATATACAGAATAGAATAATAGAATTTTTGAATGAAAGAAAGACTTTAGTCATCTCATCTGTTGAAAATTCTTTTTATTTTATGTCTATGTTTTGTGAATTTTTATTAAATATCCCATTGAATGGTAAAATATATTTTTACCCATGATTTCATTTTTAATAATGGTTTTAAAGGAATATTAATTTTGTTTTCCGAACAAGGATATTTTTTTTACAGGTAATTTAAAAGTAATATACTATTAAATATATACAGATGGAATGGTATATACTGTCATCCTTAAAAATAAAACATTTAAGGATTACCTTATAAATTTTGAAGGCACTTTTGAAAGAATATTTCATCATTAATATAAGGAAAATTTATTGATTTTAATGATGTGATTTCCAAATGGAAAGGGTATTTTCCACAATAAATATCCCTATTTATATTTCAATATCATTTTCATATAGGATTACATATTATGATTTTATATAATATTTTATGTTTATATGATTCAAAGAATCCATCATTATTGTTTTTCTATATTATTTAGGTTAATGATGAAATAATATTTATGAAGCCCATTTCTTTTCCACAGGTTATGTTATGATGAAATATTTATGAAAAAAATTTATGTTCTATGATTTATGATATAATGATTTTAATTTTCTTAAGGGAAAAAAATGTATAGATTATGTTATGTGTTGTTTTATATCTTCCACCAATTCATTGAGTAATGATTAATTTTATAATTGATTATAGGTACATGAGTGTTTATCTAAATCCTGGAAAAAGAGTGGAAAATGAATGTTTCCCAATGCCATAAATAATAGGGTTCATGGTATTTTATACCAAGAATGAAATATTAGGTTACATTGGAGGTTATCCCAATAAAAAAAGATGGTAAAAAAAGGTTTTTTGATGCCCTAAATAGGTACATTTTTCATTAGCATAAGCCTAACATGTTATGAATGTCTTAGTGGTTATACATGACAATGATTTTATATTCTCATATCTACGCAACAAATATCTATCATATAGAAATTTTATTCTCTCATGAATCATGTTGTTTTATTTTTTTATTATTTAGGCCTTATTAACAAATATTATTTATTCCATAAATAAATTAATTGATATATGATATGTATGGTATGGTTTTGAAATTTTTTTCTCAAGTTCTCATACCATTATGCACAAGTTATATTGATATCCCTCTTATTTACCCTTACTGATCTCTTGAAATCACCATTTATTATATTTCCTTTACCATGCTTATGAATAATGAAATTATATATGATTTTTATAATAAGGGTGATAGTTATAAATACCATAGTGGGAGATGATGTAGTTGACCTATGTATAAGTTTTGTAAGTATCCATGTTTCTGATTGAACTATTATTATATGATTATTGAGTGGACCATTATATTATTTAATGAATATTCGTATAGTTATATGTGATATAAATTTATAATAAGTTAGGGTTTTTATAGTTGTTAACATATAAAGGTTTAGGTAAACTTTGGAATCATGGATGTGAAAACCTTAGAGTGATCCCTATAGATATGTCTAAGGATATGTTTATAGACAAGTCAACGTATATGAAAATGTCTTGTAATTTTGGTGATTCATAGAGATGGTGGATTCCCTGAAATGGTATCCATTTTTAGATATGACAAGTTCTTATAGCTCCAGAATAGTATTACATAGGGTTTCTACCTCTGAAAATTTATTATTGTGATTTAAAATTATCATCATCTGGTGCACAATAATGGGTTTGGATCCACACTAAGTTTGAATCTCCTAGTGGATATGTTTTTCAAAGTCACAGACTCTATTGAATCCATCATCAATTATTTAAAAATATAATAACCATGATTCAATTAGGTAAAATATTAGGTTTTGTGGCTTAAAAATAAGGTGACATGATTTAGAAATACTATGAATAACATTTCATGATTAATCATTCTAATTAATGAATTTTTATGGTCATGAAAACCATTTTCATTTTTGTGAGGAATTATATGTAGAAATATGATGTTTAGGTTGTAATAGCTATGATAAAATACTAAATTTACTTCTCTGAGTTTAGTTATATGAATCATGATATATATCCTGGAATTTTAATTATTCACCTTAATTATTGGATATTTAATTATTAGTGAAAACCCATAATGTTACAAAGATCAAAAACCACATCGATGATTTCTATATGGTTGATATATGTTGAATTTTACATCCTTAAAATCTTTATATTCTCTTAGAAATGGATTTACTTTCTCTACATAATGTATACATAAAATTCCAATGAAGAGATGTCACATTTGATATTCTAAAATAGCCTATGATCATCTATCAATAAAATAATAGATAAGACTATATAAGAGATATAAAATATATAATATGGATCATTATTCATATGAAAATGTGTATTTATCTTATATGGTTTTTTAGAAACTCCTGATAGGTTATATTGAATTTTTGTGGGAGTTTTCTGATGTCTATTCAGAATATTTTCTTTTTATTCCTTCGAATCATGAAGTTGGGTTCTCAATATAACTCATATCTGGTGCTACAACAATTTCAAATAATCCCTACAAAATGACCAAAATTTTATTCTGGGAATTAAATTAGAAACACAAGGGGAGTCTTTATAATGGATTTAGTTAGCCAAGTGTTTCAAATTTGGGTGAAATGTTTTTTCTTGTTATAAAACTAGAGAGATCTATACCACTCCACATTGATTATGAGGAATTGAAAAAGACCAAAATCTAGAATAGGTATCATCTGCCCAAAGTTTATTACATGTTTAATCAAATTTGTGGATCTCAATACATTTCCAAGATTGATATTCATTCTAGTTTTAATCAATTATATTTCAGGAAGGAGGATATAACCAAGGAATAATTTTTTACATTTTACGAAAATTATGAATATATAGTGATTTCATTTTGTGTTACTAATTCCCCTTTTATATTCATAGATTTTATGAATAGATTATTCAGTGATTATAAGGATCCGTTTGAGGTAGTATTATTCAATGTGAAATTAAGATAATAAAATTCACATGTAAAATGAATATAAGACCATATGAAAGCATAAGTTGTATGAAAAATTTACAAAGTGTGCCTTTTAGATAAAAACTGTTTCAGTTTTGGGACATATATTCTCATGATATGATATATTTATAGATCTATCAATTAATGAAGATATAAACATAATCCTAAAACAACCATTATTACTAGGATTCATATTTTTCTTGGTTTGGCTAGAAATTGAAATTATTTTAGAGATGTTTGTATGGCTAACTAATCCACTTACCAATTTAACTCGGATGGGATACAAGTTCCTTTGTATAGATGAATTAGAAGAAAATTTCAAGGAACAGAAGAGAATATTAATTACTGCACCTGTTATTAAATTATACTTCATTGGATAGGGGTTTTTAATCTATAGTGATGCATAGAATAATGTAATGGGATATGTTTTCATGTAGAATCACAAGTTTATAGCTTATGTCTCGTGAAAAATATTGATTTGTGAGAAAAATCACCAAAATCCAGACTTGGATTTGGTGATGATAATGTTTCCATTTAAAAATTTGGTGGAATTATATTTTTATATAATGATGTGATATATATTGTTATCATAAAATATTAATGTATATATTCACATAGAAAATAAATATGATCCAAATAATATTGTTAAATCTAGTCGGTGATTATGACTTCTCAATACATCACCACCATGGGGAAGTGAGCAAGGTGGATGATGAATTGAATCAAATGGTTCTTGATATACTATCTATTATGAGGATCAAAAAGGTCCAATATTTTAGGATTTCAAAAATATGTATTTTTAAAACATTAAGGAATGGGGAAATATTATCTCGCTAAAATAAGTGTTAAAACATCTATACAAGTGATGATTAAATAGGTGTAGAAGAAATTCATATATGTGAATAGTTAGGTGAGAAGTTTTTTTGAGTTCAAAATTCATTATGACTGAAGAATAATTTTTAGGAACCCTTTATGCATTCTATAAATTCCTAATTTTAAAAAAGAACTAGTAGAGTAATTTCATAGTTTTGAAATATTTAGTCAACCTTGAAGTACATTGACTTATATCGATTTGAAGGAGTATTTATGGTTGGATGGGATTAAGAGAGATATTTCATATTTTTTTGTCTTTGTACATGATTCTAAAGCGAGTAAATTATGATATAAAAAATAATAAGGTCATTTTTCAAACATTTTACATACCATAATAGATTTGGGAAGCCATTACCATGGATTTTTTTCATTAGTCTCTCAAAAGCATCTAATATTAGTGATATTATATGGCATGTAGTGGATCCCCTTGTGAAGTCGATCACTTCATCATTACTAGGGATGGTTTATTTCTTGATCTTATTTCAAGTATATACATTAATGATGTTTTAAAATTTCATGTATCACAATATTCTGTTATATCTATCTAGGATCTATGTTTTACCTCAATGTCCAAGAAAAGTCTTCAAGACGCTCTCGATAATGAGTTGAGTTTCATGACTTCCTATCATCCTAAAAAAAGATGGTCAGTATAAGAAAACCATTTAAACCCTAAAATATATTGAAATATATTTTTCTGTGTATTTCTATGGGTTTTTGGGATCAACACCTTCATCTAGCTGGGGTTTCATACAATAATATCTTAAATTCAATCTTTTAAATGGATCTGTATGAATACATATATAGAAATAAGTGTACGACTTCCAAATGATGGAAATGAATGTGGAGAATGAACATTATAACATAGCCATAAAACATGGAGGTCTGAATAAGAATAATTTTTTTTTATAATTATGTATAATGGGGTTATATAAGTAGAATATGTTGATAAAAAGAACATAATTTTTAGTAATTTCTTTTTATACTTTGAAAATATATTTTTCTCGACAAATGATTTTTATTGATTTTTTGTGAAAAAATAAAAATATTAATTTTTTTAAATTTTCAAAAAATCTATTAAAAATTTAAAATCAATTTTGGAATAAAAAAATTAAAATTATTTTAGGGTAAACTTTTTGGATTTTTATGGTAAGTTTAATTTTTTCACGAAAAAGTAAATATACATGTTTTTATTGGAAATCATTATACATTTAAGGTATATACAATGTTATATTCATATATATTTTAAAATGGTTTAGAAATTATGTATGTTAACTTTTTTAATAATTAATCCCATTATGATTATTGGAATTAATTTCTTATTTAATTTTTATATAATAAAAAATTATACTTATGAAATGATTTTCTTCAGAAAACAATATTTTCTTCTCATCAATGGGATTAAATTTAAATTAAATTATTCAAATTCCCGGAATATAATTTTTCAATTTTTTTTATATATTTGGAATCAGATTAATTAATATTATATAAACAGTAAAATTAATATTGAGTTCATCATGAATTATAAAAATCATAAAAATTAATTACTATGTTAAATGATAAAACAGTTTTCTTGGGGGTTAAAAAGAATGATAAGGGTTAAAATAACCTAAAAACTTATCAAAATCCTATTTTAAGGCCATATATTGACATTATCTCATTTATGGTTTGAAAATTAACTAGTTTTTAGCATGTTAAATTTTTTAAATATTGGGTATAACGTTTTATTTTATGAAATTCAAATTTTGTCATCTCCATCACTTATAAAGGGAACCCCTCTCCTCGCCTCTTCATACATCCACAACCTTTTAGTTCATATAATCCCTAATACAATATTTTCCTCACATCCCTACACTCATCAAGGAGGTATTATTTTTATTAGGAAACCCTCTTAATAAGTATTTAGGTGCAAACCTAATGAGGTTCTCTAGAGAAGATGATGGTCGAATGTGTATGAAGAAAGTCGATAATTGAGGTAACATATTTTTGTCTCACATTGACTTATTTGGGACATATGTTATTATATTCTCATATATTATTTTCTTAGGTGTATATACAACCCCTTTTACTGGTTATATCATGAATTAATTTATTATAATGTTATTTACTGCTTCAATTAAAGATAATCATTCATGGGGCCTCTGATTCAAAAGTTACCAAAGAATGTAAGAGATTTTTTTCTAATTTTTATTTCCATGACACAAATTAAATATTAACCACATGTTTATTTTATGGTACGTATATAATTACAATTAATTTCTATTATGATTATTTAAGTGAACTTTATATGATTTACACATCCATCTACCATTATTTCTTTCCTGGGGATTATAATTCAAATTTACCAAAGTCATAATGGTTTTATTTTATAATATCATTATTTATAAGGATTGTTTGAGAATATGCATAAAATGATTAATTATTATAATATATATCTTTAGAAACTCGTGTATATTATCCTCCTTTGGTTATTTATATACAATACATGATTCCCTTTAATTTTTCCCTCATAAAGTACTTAATAGACCAGATGAATGTTTAATCCAAATTCAACTGTAGTTAACTCTTCAGTAAAAAATCATTATTAAACCAAGCCCATTTTTTAAAAAATGTTTTACATAATGTTTCTAAAATTATAAAAATATTTTTTAATGAATTTAGTACCCGTGGTTACTTTATAAAAAACAGTTTAAGAGTTATATTCTTATCATTTTCTGAACTAGGCTCTTTTGAATTTTTAATGAAAATTTAAAAAGAGTCATTATTTTAACATATAAGTAATTAAAAGTATTTACCACTTTAATTAACTCCCATTTATTTGAATCTTAAACTTTATATTTAAAAGTTTTTTTTCAGTGAAAATGTATCTTTTAATATGTGGGATCATTTTAAATTTTAAAGAAGTTATTTCAAAATAGAAAATATATTTTCCCTAAGAAATGTTCAGAGTGGTCTTTCAAAATGATTTTCCATATAAGATGTAAAAAATTGATGATAAAAAATATTTAAAAGGGATATTATCTAATTATCCCATACTTATAATTTATTTTTATGCTTTACTTTTATGATTACATAATGTTTATAAAACCTGTTTCTTTTCCTTGAGTTATGTTATACTGAAATGTTTATAAAACCAATTTACCATATATGGGTTGGGATATGATGAATGTTTTATGATATTTTGGATACAAATTTATGGATTCTATGATGAGTGTGACCTATATATTCATCCAATGAATTTGGTAATTATAATTTTTCTATGATCTTAACAGGTATGTGAGAGGTTATCCCCTGCCAAAAAAATAGTGTAAACGTGATATATTCCAATTCCAAACGCATGAGGGTAAATGGGAGGTCATACCAAGAAAGAAACTAGGGGGTTAATGTGAGGTTATCCCAAAATCTAAAATAAATGTTATATGGTAGGTTATCCACATCATAATATAGAGTAAATTGGAGGTTATCCCATACCCTATGTAGGTATATAAGTGTTTATCCTCATACAAACATTTTATGAATGTGTTGGTGGGTAGAATTGATATAATTGCTTCTTTAGTCATATTAATTTCACAAATCTATGAAATTTTTTCATTTTTATTCTCTCATAGATCAGGTTATTTTGTTCCTTTCTGATTCATGTCATATGAACTGACAAAATTTATTCCCTGACTCATTTTTTTGTTATAGGATTTGCAGGGTATGGTTTTCAAATGTTATCCTCAAGTTCTCATATTTTTATGCTCATGATATTTTGATATTTATTTTGTTCACCCTTAGTGAGAATCTAATCTCAGCCTTATTTATATTTTATTTTCCAAGGATAAAAAGAAATGTATTATGTCTGATATGTATAAAAAGGTTCTAGTTTTGATGAACATTGTAGTAGATTATATAGCTATCTTATGAACCAATTAAATATGTATCAATGTTGGCAAGGATGCTAGAACTATAAAATTCTATAAGGGATTATTTTGTTATGTATGATTATTTATCTAATAATATATAATATAAATGTATGATAATTGCGGGCTGATACATTTTCCAGGATAAATGGTAAAAAATGAAAATGAAGTGTTCTTACAGGATCAATAAGGGAAAATATTTCAATGATCCTGGGAAAATATATTATTTTATTATTAACATGTGAATACTTCCCCATTTGATAATTAACATGATTAAAAAATATTACCATTTATTCATAAAAATTGATAATAAGCTATGATAAAGTTTCCATAAATAATATTTCTTGAATTTTGAAACATTTTGAGAAATCATTAGAAATTATTATTAGTACATGGAGACATAACATATGAATGCAGCACATCCATAAGTGTAGGAAAACATATTTCAACGATCTATTCCCTGACATTCATAACATTATATAAATGTATAAATACTTATTTTCCTACAAAATCATAGTTGATAAGGAAAACCACCTACATGAAAAAAACATAGTGGATTAGGATGACATCACATGTCCTGAAAAACAACCATATCATAGGAGGGAATCAGTAAATAATTCATTATAGGGATGTATAATTATATTCACACTAATAACATAATGATAAAATATATATCATTATACCATTTAAAATATGTATTTTATCAAATCAAGAAAAACCTATGAAAATTAAATAGGCAGTATATTATTTTTGTAAGTTTTCATAAAACATGTAATCAATAATTGGAATAGTTCATACAAAAAAATAATTTTTCAAGAAGTATATTCATTTATTTTAATATATTGGTAGATACATGAATCATAATTACCTATATTATAGATACAAGATAAATGAATATGAAAATAAAACTCAAATAATAAATAATTTTTTTTCAAAAAAACATTATTAGTTTCTCATCAATTAAATGTTATATGTCACATTCAAAATCCCCTGCCAAACGATAACATATAAATTATTAAACAAAAATTTTAATTTAAAACAAATTAATTAATCCTCAAATAAATAATATTATATTGGATGAAAAGTTAAATTGAAAAAAAAAATAGTTCCATGAAAGAGGAAATGATAATAATTAAAAAATTTATACTTGTTTTAAAATAATCTACATGAGTATGTTTTGATTAATCAAATCAGTAGGAAACCACGAATGTGTCCTCAACATAGGCTAAGAAAATATATAATAGTATAATTTGGGAAATAATTAAATTTAAAAAATATCACATAACCTTAATTGTGCCAAGTCATCATGCATTGATCAATCTACCATGGGACCCAATCCCACTTGCTTCAACTCATCACCTCTAATAATGTTAGATAAGTCAAAAAAGTATCACCATAAAGGTCACACATCTAACATGACCAAGACTCATATTTTCATCATAATCATCATTCATTCCACCATTTTGATCATATAACCTTCCCAATTGTTCTATATCATTAATGATGTTGAATGTTCCACCATGTCAACCCACAATCAGTATCCTTTTAATCACGTATGTCCTGAATCTATAAGAATCCCATAATAGTATCATCAAGTCAACAACTTATTCCCATAACTTTATAGGGATATCCATTCCTATTTTTAAGGTTGTTTGGATGATGTGAGGTTTTCTAACTGGCTACTTATGCATATTCATCCATTTTGACATCCATGAATACATTTAAGAATGTTTTGAATCCATCAAACTAACCACAAGGCTCCAAATGCTTTTATGGATACCTGAAGAATAGTTCCATGAAAAATTAAGCTCAAAAATTAGTTCATGTTTTAGTATTTAAATACAAGTCCTACTAGAACCGAATGTTAGGATCCAAAAATAATGATGCTCTCATAGTCTAATTGTATATATTTTTATACACTCACCCAAAAGAAACACAAATCATGAATAGTTATATCAACCATAAAAATAATATCATAGATACATCATATATATATATGGACCAAAAAGGGAACGGACATTCCATCCTCATGGTTTTTAATGTTAGTGTCAAGGTATGTTGTAGATTTAGTCATCTGAACTATGCTGACACACCAAATGGAACATGATCACCCTCAAAGGAATCATACAACCTATTATATTACAATGTGATATGGTTTCTTAGGTAAGGTGAGGATATGTAGGAAAAGTTTTATTAATAATTATCACCTGAGGACAATGATCATCAATATGGTGTTAAAGAATTGTTTATGAAGGGAGAAGAAATTATTTATTGAAAATAAGTGGTCTCTAAGATGCAAGGTCGGGGTTAGGTCATGTAGGTGCATTGTTCAACAACCATACTAACATATTATTAATGATTGTGGTGTGGATATCACTAAAATACATCTTTTATGATTCATGGATGGAGTCTGCAGTATGGACCAATGAAGTAAAACAGTTTTTGATGATAATGGTAGTATAGAACAACATTGTAACTTGAATGGTCTATAATGTGGAGGTATTTATACAGTCCATTAGATTTCTAGATATATTCATAATGGAGATGGAGAAATTGGTGTATACAATGGTTTATTAAGGGTAACATTCTATGGGACATCCCTTCCTGAAGACTCATTAAAACCCTCCTCTTAAATTCTAAAATACAATACCATAATTAATTCCATAATGGATCATTTAAATCCATATGTCCTAAAAACCACATTATAGATGGCCATTGTTAAATGACATAGAAATAGGATCTATTTTGTTTTCTGAGATACCACAACATAGCCTCCAATGGACGAACCCACCATTTTGAAGCTTACATTGCAACCTCCTTCAAATAGACCTAAAAAGGCATATCCCCTTATACTATAGTGTAGCCTCAACTCCTCACATTCATTACGGCATAGCTAATTTTACTATGGTATAATTGGCTCTTCTATGGTGTGTTATTGTGTGCTATAGTGCATCCACCCCTGTTTTGGAAGCCAGATTACGAAAATCCACAAAATGCCCGGTTAATATTTTTAATGCCATGACGGATTTAAAAAACATAGAAAAGGTAAATAATAATAAGATAAGGTGGAAAAATTACTTTCATTTAAGATAAAATAATTTTAGGGTTTTATAATTATCCCATTATTGAAGACTTATCATCCTCAAGATGATTCTATTGGGTTACTACTCAAATAACCCAGTCCACTGAGCTCGAATGTTAGCCTCTCACAAACAAGTCTCCACATAAATTCATAATTATTTCCACTAAATCTAATTTTTTTAACCATATTACCTTAGAAACATATCTCACTCTAATTTATAATGTCCATCAGACACACCACATATGATCCCTAAACTCAACATCCTCTTAGTCTATAACATTTGTAGGATCAGGCATGTACCATTGAAACTGAGAAATGTGGAACACAACAAGAATAAAACTAATAAAATGGAATAAGGTTTGTATTTTACCCATTATCCCAATCCGTTATATAATTTAAAAGGGTCCCAAAATAATTTGGTTCCATCATTCCTTGATTCATATTACATTGGGGATCTAACTGAGTCATTCTCATGAAACCAAATTACCCATAGAGTACTTGATAGGTCTACTCCTATATTTTACATAATACCTTCACTTTATTTGGGTGGTGAACAATATATTCCCCATCAGATTAATACTCTATATAGTCTCATGAACTATATTGGGTCCAACAACTACTGCATCTCCTATCTCATGACAACAGAGTAGTTAGTGACATAGTCTCACATATATTGACTCATAGGGTTCCACAGGAGTCGATTAACAATAACCATTACCTTATGTGAATTCAACAAAGTCTAGATGATGATATCATTCTCCCCCAAATTCATGAGTGCAATAAAACATCATACCCTACAATATTCGTATATTCTACTCTGACTGTTCATCTCTCTAAGGATTGTATGATATGATCAATATTAGCCAAGTCCCTAAGTACTTATGCCATACATTTCAATAGAATATTTCAATTCATGTATTTCTATATAATTTTTTAGGGGTAAACATTTAAATGTTTGATATCATAGACATATATATTTCTTAACTAATGCAATGAGGGTGTTTCTCATTTTATTAAGAAGTTAATAAACTCTGCCTGCTAATACAAAACCTTATAGATAACCTCACAATTCCTACATCCCATTACCAACACTATAAAAATGTTTATTTTTATTTTTTATTACACATCCACATGAGAAATGGAATTGTATGGATCAAACCACAATGATTATAGTTCTCATAATTCACCCTCCGAAACGTATGAAATTGGTAGATGATCCCCAAAATATTCCTCTTCATCCCGGGACACTAGAAAAATTTCATAAATAAAAGATAAATATTTCAAACAACTGAATGTAATAAAAAATATATTTATGATAATTTCGCATCAAAACCTTTCAGATAAAAAAAGGACTACTACACTCTAATATACCATAATAACATCATCATCAACAAAGGAACACCTAGATATTGGATGACCTTTAACTATTTGATCCCTCATCACAACACACACTGGTATTTACTCATGATAAATATTAACCAAGTATAAAAGAGAGTATTTGATCACTATAAGGCCAAAAATGTCTTACCCTTGATACTCTAAAACATTTTATCTCCAGTTATCCAAGAGACTCATCAAGCACCACATCTCCACTAAAGAACAAGAAAACATTTCCTGCTCGGCCTCTATCTTATGGATCAAAACATCTAAAAAAGGTTAACTATCCATGTTGAATAATAAATATTGAATTAAAACTTATAAATATACTCTATATAGAACGTTTTCCTCATATTCATGTCTCTTTGTGTGAGGACATAGAAAAGAAACTTGTATTCTGGTTAGAAAAAACCAATTACTGAATAGATAATGTCATCATCTCTTCTATGTATGACCATATATTCCACCTCAATGTATTGTGTAGTCTAGTTTCACTCATGGGGTAATATATGATAAGACAAATAATTTACAATTTAGTATCCATGAATTATTACCACTCCAAAATCCAAGCCAGTTGCATCACTATCCACTAAATTACCAATTCGTGGCTCAAAGATTGTTAGTAATGTATTTATCTTAAGACTCATATATATATATATCAGAAATAAATTCATAATATAGGTATAGCCACTATAGAATCACTGACTTATTAATTAGTGATTCCATCAGTGCAAATATTTGGGGTAATTCAAGAATAAACCATTGGTAACATCCTAAAAATACTATAAAGCTGATCATTAAAAACACGTTCTAGGGACGTGTCTAGTATATGAAAAGATACAGTTTCTATTGGTATACCATATTATAAAACCCATGTCTTAGGATAATCACTTCCTATATCTAGAAATCTCACTTGGATATCACGACGTAAAGCTGATGTGATCAAAGTGTACTTCAGGATATCTTGATGTGCCTAACATGTTGGTCTTATTTGAGTGAGTAAAAGTGGATTTATTTGAAGAACACAATTATGAAAATGTCCATGTATTTTTGGGAGACCTCATTTGTGAGATCCATCCACACTGTTAGTGTGTTATTCATCCCACAACTCCTCACCAAGTACTCATAGAACCCATATCTTCTTTGAAACACCATCTTCAAAATGTCATACATTGTAAATAAAAAATTGAGATAGGATTACAAAAGAAAAAAATTTAGAACCACTAAGATATTTTTAACTAATGGAATTGATAATAAAATCTAGATAATGTATATTAGTTCTTCAACATCACCTAGTTAATATTCTGATAATCAATGTTGATTTAATGATTATAATTTTGTTTCATTGAGAAGAAACACAGGTTCACCAAAAGGTGAATTACATACCATTAAACATCATTTTCGCTCCACGTAGTTGAGTTGTGAATTGAGTTATTTTAGTACTGTTGGTTCTATATAAAATGAGCGTATCGAAATGGATTGTGAAAATGAATTTAACTCAATCTGAAAGTAAATTCCTCTTTTAGGGGGAGTCTAGTGAAGTCACTCAGGAATACATCTTGATTGAGATCGATGACTAGTGTAAGAATTGTGGGTACTATCACTAATCATGCTATGTAACCCAGGCCTACTATATAAAATGTAATAATCCACAACCAAATCAATTCAATTCCAACTAGACATACTCCCAATTATCGGTCTTCAGCCGTTATGGAAATATCTCTCCTTGGAGAGGTTAATGACACAAACCAATAATAGTAATCAACATGAGATCAGAATCTAGTCATCTGGTCCATGCCATGAATCTCATTGATAATTCTCATATCCAAAATCACGAACTCTCCTAGATTTACAAATCTAGACTTGATTTTTGGACACTCTGAGATTCACTGTAAATGGTCCACCTTCACACATAATGGTGTATCAATAGAGACTAAGTCAGAGGATGACTTGACTGGTTGGAAAATTATAGAAAATATTTGAAAAGATAAAAAATAATGGGAAACACTAGTATCAAATAAAGATGTACATAATGTAAAATTAATCAAATAACTAAAAAATTATAGATAGAACCTCTCTATCATCTATCAGTACCTAGAAAAAAACATAGAATCATCAATCATGGGCTATATGACCACGTACTTATGTGACCGTCATTAGGGAAGTTAGATTCGTATTCTAATTTCATCCACTTATAGATTTAACCATTCTCCTAGTACCACACCATGTGGCATTTGATAAAAATAATAAACTATGAACATCCATTCCAAAGTGGTGGAAATATATAGACATATTTTTGTAAGCTCTAATATAATGATCCCATAATACAAAATTATAGTAGATATTAAGATAATATCCCATTGAGGATACTATAGAATAACTTCTCTATCGTGACTATTAGTTACTACGGTACACTTTTTAGGAGTTCTTCTTCCTACTACTGGAATATATTTTATTGGTAGTGGGAGAATGTTCAGTCAATAGCCTATTATGGGACAAAATCAAGCCTGGTCATCTATCATCTTCCAAACCGTTTCCAGAAGTCATGGTCGTATGAAGAACCTGAGAGTATAGCATCATGTCAAATCCTGTAACATGAAATTTATTCTTTGTTCAAAATACAGTTTTGATATTCCATTCATTCTATGTATGATTTACATCCAAAAAATTAGAAATGTAAACCCACATCATAAACCGATTAAAGTAATTATAGACGATCATTGAGCAGTGTTGTAACTCTATGAAATCCATGACACGATCCATGTTCATCTTTATAGAAAATAACAACCTCAGAAAAAAATTAAAGTTCACACATGTGAGACCATCTCATGTATTAGGCTAAATCATCATAGTACACCATCTCCTTGAGTGACCTTGGAACATAATCACTATAAGAGATACCCACCCTTTATTAGGGGTATGAACTATCTTGAATGTACCATTGATAAATTCCAACTAGTCCTCAGTATCCTGTAGGCCAACATATCCCTATAATGATGTAGGGTGAGAGAGTTGATAATATTCATCATGTTTAGTTTTGGTCCACTAGGTGGATCCTCCATGGATGGGAACTATCTAAAGATCCCCAATTAATCAAGATATGTATACTGTATAACCTATCCTAGTATAGGTGCAGGTTGGGGTACATCCTCTTACACCATCAGATGTAGCATGTGAGAATAACTGGATTCTAGAACTCACATTCCCATCAAATTTATCTGAGATGAAATATTTATAAAATGAAGGATATTGGGAACATTACAAGTCTTAACTAGTTAATGATATCACACAATAATATCTAGGAGCCTACCCTCTACCCAAGGTAAAACCCTTCAAGAAATTACCCTATTCTACATTTATTAACATTATTCATTAGAATCATATAAATACTAACACCATAGAGTAATCAATTCAAATAATTAATAATAGAAACATATATTATAATAGATTGGATATAGATATATCTATTAATCATAGAAAAAATGACCAATATATATCACAATCAAGGAATTCAATTAAAGAACTAATATATCATAAAAAATTATACATGTCATGTGAACATATTTTAATATTCATGATGCATGTAAATACCCAAAAACTCCCTAGTCACATATAAAAATAATATGCATCTAATAAGATGAAATTAATAAATGGTAAGAGTAGTCCAATCCATGATAACGTAGATGTTCGTTACACATGTTCTAGATAACCACAATATAACTCCAATTTTAGAGCTCTGCACATCTATTTACTTTCTGACATTTCATAGGTTAGTAATAATAAATAATGAAGTTAATTACTCTGATACCATTTTGAAACACCCCAACCTGAACCACTGATTACAATCCATAGAGTCAGAGTACCTCATACACGCCTCACCATATGGAAGAGATTAACTATAATCAGCAATGTTGACATTACATCACTGGGTATGATATACCCTCAATATCATGTTTATTAGAAGATAATAATAAACTAACTAAATGTTTTAAATAATCAGAAAAATCATGTAGAAAATGAAAATTGGGAAAAAAGTTATATAGTAGATAATAGACTTCTATGGTGGTAAGGTAATCCAAATAAAAGAAATAACTGATAATCAATGAAATAAATAATTGTTCTTCTAGAGTCTATCGCATTCCACTAAATTTTCTATAATCCTTTACTCATCCATCCACTATAGGTCCATTTCCATTTTTCAAGTCTATATTCATGATATATATAGGAATACCAAAATGTCAAAGTAGGTTGTGAGAACAAGAATCAGCCGGAAACCCCCAACATGTCCTCAACCTAAGTGCATACAATATATAAAAATGTATTTCAAGACATATGGAAATGATCAAATAATACTACAACCATACATGTTTGAAGTCATCATTCATTGACCAAACCACCAAGAACCACTAGCCCACCCACTTTATATCATACATAGTAACAGTGCCAGATAAATTATAGAAGTACCTTTATAATGGTAAAATAGATCACTCCACCATGATGGTGGTCTTCATTAGGAATATCTCATATTCAACCATTTCTATCAACTGAACCCACTATGAAAATGGATGTCACTAGAAATGCGACTTGTTTCACCCTGTCATTCCCTAGTCAGTTATCTATTTAATCACCTATGACCTCTATCTATAATAATCCCATATCAATTTCAACCATCTATAAAAATATTGAAATCCCTCTATAAGGTTAGACACCCATTATAATGAATATATAGACCACATCAAGTTGGATAACCATCCACTAATGCACACCCTTATGTAGGGATATCCATTCACTTCATTAAGGATGTTTAGACCGTATCAGACATGCCTCTGTGCTTTTTATGATAACATTGGTACGTAATACATTTTTCTATGGGCTATAAAACACAAAAATGTAACACATTTCATATAAAGTCTATGTGTTGAGTAAGATTAATTGTATCAATGAGAGGAGGATGGGTGAATTAGTGATACCTTTTTTAATGTTTATTTATAATTGAAACAACATTCGCCTTCGGTTAATGATTATATTCTCTACTAAAAAAATTAAAACACACATGCATAAGAACAAAAGTATTTACAAGGTTTAATATCCAATAATAATAGCTACATCCTTGGTATGGAATTGAAATGATCCAATAGCACATAATCCACTAGATGGAAATACTTAGATTACACTGAGTAGGATATATCCTTACACTCTTGAAGCACTATGTAAACAATTACAATAGTGTGTGTGCACCCTCTTAGCATAAATAGGTTAATATAATGTTTAGGTAAGAGATCATGTAACTAGTTCTTATTTTCAATTTCAAAAATGTATTGAATTGAAAAAACTTCTATAATTCCTTACCCAAAATATGGGAAGAACATCTGGGAATTTTATTATGGAAAAACCAAGTCCATTTTCCCCCCATATATTTACTCTGAGTATGATTATACCTGATAAAATTATTCTCAGTATTATACATATTGGTGCAATTATCCCCATTATAAAAAATATTACTTTGATATAATCTGATAGAGTGGAATCAACACCACTTCAATCCTCCATCTTCCTCAATCTATAATTCCATGTATAAAACTCCCAATCCGATTAATCCAACTCGATACTATGATCAACCACATACATTTGAAAATATGAATATAAAAATTATCTTATAATGGTATACTTTGAGTTCGATGATTTAATGAATACTGCATTTTGATATGGTCTCTTCCATTTCACTTAAACCTTGAAAAAATCCATCAACACAAGTGAAAACACACACTTATTATTCCCTTTTAAACTTGGAGCTTCTCTATCATTAATTATACATTGGTCAATAGAAAAGTACAATGTAATTTTCACATTTTATAGGTGTCCCTTGAGAGAAATTGGTTGGAATCCCAAAAAATTTCAATTTTAATGAAATTAAGCTTAATGTCAATTTCCCTTAAAATCTAGGGTTAATTTTGACTTCTTCATCTCTTCTCCAAACATCTCAATTCTTCTACAATATTCACTTATTATTCAGACATACATTTCAATAGCCATTCTTTTTTCAATTCAAGGGTCCAGTTTTTTGAAAATAATATCTAAAAAACAAATATCTATACCAATTGTATGAATGTGTGTGAAGAAATAGATATCATTTATCAATTATGAATATGATTATTAATTTTAATGTAAATATTCTTCTTGATAACTTATTCCACAATTTCTGCTTCAAAAATATTTTACGTCTTCACTTTTTCACTTAACCCAGTTCGAAATATTAAACTTATTCTTATCCACTTATCTTGACACACTTGATGATTTCACTTTAAAAGAAAAAAATTAATTCAACTCTTGATACACATGATGATGACATTTGAAAACAAACTATCTTCATCTATCTATTCCTAGATCAATCCAATCAACTATCCATCTCATCTTAGCTATGATTTCTAGAGTTTGATATTTCTATGTACTATTATACTGAATATGAAAATTTCTAGGTATGAATAGTTTTTATTAATATGATGGGTGATCATATGATACATTGCCTGAGTATGATTGTCATGAGTATGATTCCTATTTAATCAACATCATTTCTTTCTTCTCTTCCACACAGATATTATTGTCACACCCAAATGTTTTAATGAAATATTTTTATTAAATAATTATTATTCTTCAGTAGATTTATTTTCATGAAATTATGTGTCTAAATGAACCGCAAACTACCCTTATTATAAATTTACCATTATACCCTAGCTATTAGAATATCGAGAATAATTATTACTAACTTATGAAAATGTGTTGTGAATTAATTTGCTATCAATGATTTATTAATAATATAACCCAATTAGATATTTTTATTTTTATTGAATTGCATTTAGTAATGATTTTGATGAGATTTATATGTGTTATATACTTAATAGAATATTTTTTATGTTCATATAATGTATTTTTTATTCATAGGGTAAGAATAAAACCATATTTTACTATAAGAACATATTTTTTATGGTTAATTTTATACCTTTGAATGGAAAACCAAATTTAAATTAAAATTTTAAAACATTAATAATTATTATTTTACAAAATAAACATTTCATTTCGAATAAGGATTTAGAAATTTTCTTTGAAGAAATTTCAGATTTTTTTCTGATAACTTTCATGTTTTGATGAATAGTAAAAATATGCTAAAGTTTAATAAAAAAGAACTTTTTTCATTCAGATAATTTATATGGTTAAATTTTAATATATAATTGGTTTGAATTATAAATATAATATATGTTTATAATTCAAAAAAATTATGTCATTAGAATTAATTTTACATTGAATTTATAGGTAAAAACATTTCAATCTTTTTCAATGTTTTATCTTTTAAAACCAATTTTATCATTTCAATAATGGGATTAATTTTAAATTATTTACTTCATCTTCTATGTTTTAAATTTTGAAATATTTATTCCATATTTGGAATCAGTATGTCCAAATTATGCAAATAGTCTATTTTTTGAATTATGAATAGTAACATAGGTATTTATTTTTATTACCATGGTTAAAGGTAAATTCGGTAATTAAAGGTAAAAATAATATTATAAAATTACCTTAACCCCTGTAAAAATTCAATTGGATGAATAAAATAAACCCTTATCCTTTTTTTCAAAATGGAATAACTTAATGGCTAGTTACCTAGGAATGCAAGATGAATATAATAAAAACTAATGAATGTGACAAAGTATCACAATCTCATTTTATATATTTATATTAATTTTAATATGTGGATTACAAGATAAAAATATCAACTAAAGATATTATACAGAATATTAAAATAATTAACAACATCATTGATATTTATTTATAATTTTTAAAGATTAAATAATTACCATTAATGAAGACATAATACTTATGTAGAAATAATTTTATTAATAGGAATATCAAAAAAATGGTTTTAAAAATAATAAGAAAAATATAGTAAGAAATAATTAATGTGATCCAAATATTTTATAGTTATTTATGATATGTTAGGGCTGTATCATACATTTTCATTCAAGTTTATCTTCTCTGTGGATTTTTTTCAAAGTCAAATAAATGAATTGTGTAAAAATTTACCCAATTGATATTATATAAAAATATCATTCTAATAAATTATTTAAAAATAATAAAAATATTTAAAAATTACAATGTTTTAATTAAAAGGTCTAATATTACATATAATATCCATTTATTGTCAATTAACACCATATAAGTAAACATTTATAGCCATTAAATATTAAGAATTTTATAACCACAATTAAAATTAAATAGAATAACTAAGTGTCAATTAGAAAGATATTGTACAAGTTGAAAAAATAACATCTCCAAAAAACATTTATGACGTTATTACATAACTATATCATATCATATGTAAAATTGGAACATTTTGGATGTTTTTTGATAGGGTTTGATTTTATTATAAATTATTATTTATGGAGTTTCTAAAAGTGCCCCTCACCTTAATTATAAATGGGGACCTCCTCCCTCACATCTTCACTTCTTTTTGAGCCATTAATATCATCTATCCCCTACCATTTTTCCTTATAAACATCCCTATTTTTATTATATAGGTCCTGGTCATATTTAAACACCAACTGTAGTTCTCTAAGAAGAGATTAAGGGGAAGCACTCTGAGGAGGAGGTAATCTCTTCTACCAATTATTTCAAATTTATTTATTCTTATAAATTATATTAATTATTTTTTTAATGATAATTTAATATCATCAGAATCACTCATATATTTATATTTTATTATAAATATAAATCATCAATATTTCACCTTCTATCCATCCTATGAAAAATTAAATTGTTGTGCGTGCGTGCGTAGGACATACCGTCTCCACACTATGGTGTAATCTATTTTTCATCACCTACATACGTGGATGGGTATAATTATGTAAATTATAACTATGTATTATTATTGTAACATTTTACTAATTCTAAAATTTTATACACAATCCAATTCAATACCATTCAGCAATTTTGGGAATGATATCATCGCTCGTGTGTACGTACGACCTACCGTCTCCATGATCTGATGTGTTTCATTCTACATGTTCATCATTAAAATATAAAAATATAAATGGATTGAATTAATAAATATGATATATATTATAATAATATCATTTTTTAAATTATATAAATATAACCTAAAAAGAGGAATAAGAAATTATCCAATAGAACATGCATAAGAAAATAAACCGGTTAATACCTGAATAACGAGTAACAATGAAATGTTACTAACAAACAGATCAAAATATTATCATAAATTTTATCAAAAAATGAATATGATTCTAGAATAAACTATTATATTTATTTAAATAATCATACATAAGGTTCATATACATATGAAGCTTATCAGACCTAATGTAGGGGATAACTTTTCATTTTTTGTTTTCATGAGTGATTGTTAATTCATAAGTATTTACTAGGGTATAATTATCATCCACTTCCATGTTTAAAAAATATTTTTTAAAAAATATTTTTTAAATCCTCCAATAATTAATAAAATTCAATTTTATACATTGGAAAATTTTTACAAAATGTTTTGAAATGAATCGTTTGTCCTTTTCTATACGAGGTACTAGTTATCTTTTCCAGCAAAAGTATGCGAAGAATAATTTTTTCAACTTGTAGGAAATGAACATATTTTTATGATTTCATAATACATTATTTCCTTGAAGATTACCCTACATTCTTACAAGGTTATTTTCACATAAAAGTATTTCTTTTAAAATTGTGTGGCATTTTGAGGAAGGAAAACATTTTTGAATAAGAAAGGATATTTTCCTATGGAATTAATATCAAGTGTTTTCTCAAAATAGTTTTCCATAAAAGATGAAACTCTTTAAATAGGGTTATATTTATATCCTTAACATTACTATTATTTCATTGTGTTTATGTTAGAATATTATTTAGGAAATTTATTTGTTTTATATCAATTATAATGTAATTATTTTTAAGGAACCCACTTTATTTCACGGGTTATGTTATGGTGAATGTTTATTTGGGTTTGAGGAACACACATGAATGGATTAATAATGAGATGTGCGGGACATATATATACCTCAAATTAATTAGTTAATGAATTATATCTCATTAGATAAACATGAATGGAATGGCAAGTAAATCTGGTTCAGTAATACATGGCAAGAAAGATTAGTGAACATGGTTCAGTAATGGACTATGTCTGCTATGACGGTCTCAGAAATGATCCTTGACTAATAAGAAATGATTTTAAATATTTATGTGTGTATGAAACAAAATTTCTTGTCTTATGTTTTAACTATTGGGATTACATTTAACTTTAAGAATTTATCCTTTGATATGATATAATGATCTTTTATATGCTTCATAAGATTTTCAAATGTCATGTTTATGATTGATATTTCCCTTATTTACCTCTCATGAGAATTTGAACTATCTCTTTAATATGTTTATTTTACCTAGGTTGTGAATAAGAGTAATTTTTAGGATATTTAAAAAAGTATTCTAGTTATGAAGAAATTAGAGGGATACAATGAGGATGTTTTATGAAACAATATTTTATATCTCATAGTTTCAGAAGACTCTTAACCTATATGGTCATGGAATTGTTTTGTTATGTTATCTAACTAATATTATTAATTTTTAATGTAATATCTATATGTAATGTAAGTTCCATTATAGTTGGTATCAGAGAAAATGTATATTTATCCTTTGGAATTTTGATTGAGATAACCTTAGTAAGAACCCTAAGTATATGTCTAAGTATAGGTCACAATCATATCCTAGTGTTTTAAAGACGTTCAGGAATAACCTAGGATAAAACCTAAAATATCCTAATTTTATATTTTATACTTTATTATTTGGTTTTACAATCATGATTAACATTTCTCACTCTATAATTATCGTTTTTAGTCAATGGTTGGAACCTGAAGGAACCACGTTAATGTTGAATGCCACGGGTAGTGAAATGATTATCCCCCTGAGCAAAAAAATGTTATGGGAGATGGAATGAAAAATATTCTATCCATTCTCAAAAAAATTTATCAAGCTATTAATCCTTTATAACTTCCAAATGAGGAAATTTGGGAGCAACATTCAGTTGAGTATTTTATGAGACAACATCCAACTTCCTTCAGCGGGTCTTCGGGTCCATTAGTGGCTGAACAATGGATCTGTACCACTAAAAAGATATTTTTAGTTCCACAATGAACTGAACACAATAATGCCAAAATATTAGTATATTGTCTTGATATATAATTTATCATTCGTGTAATATTATCAATAATATGATGGAAAGATATCAGATTGAGTCCATGGAATGGGAAAAGTTCAAGAACTTACTTTTAAATAAGTACCTTCCACATATTGTTCCCTAAAATACGAAGCTGGAGTTCCCTGAACTTAAGAAAAAAATACTGAATCTCTTTGTTTCTACGAATAATGTTTTAGTAGTCATTCAAGGTATGATTCTGGAATTATTATCCAACATGAGAGTAAAATTGATCGATTATTTATTGGATTAAAACCAAGTCTCCGAAGGGTATTAGCCATAAATGACATCAATAACTATGAGGAAATTGTTTGGTATGATCTCAATGTTGAGATGGATATTAGACTAACCCATCAGTCATATGGGTTTAATAAGAAGAGAGAAATGGAATTTAAAGGAAAATATAAATAACACAAAAAAGAAGAAGATTATTTTTCCCTTATGATCAAAATGTGGAATGAAACAACGAGGGAATTGTCTTAAAGGGATAAGTAAATTTTTTGTGTGGGAAAAGAAGGTCATCTGGTAGTTGAATACTGAATTGATTGAAAAAATATGTCTAATGATGCGAACAAAGAAAAGGCTACACATTATGCACCTATAAAACTTCAATGTTACAAGTGAAAGGAAATGGGGAATTATGCCGATCAATCCCGTAATCCAAGGGTTATTGATGATGATTATAAAAAAACTGTCAAGGCCAATGATAATGGAAAGTCACATGAAATCACTATCAGTGATGTGGAGTATGATAATAATGTGGTGGAAGGTATAATTACCATGAAATATAATGTATAAAATGTTTTAATTGATTTTTGATCCACTCACCTTTTTTTTAATTAATTTCTTAAGGGTATCTCCTTATTACCTAAAAAATAGAAGTCGAGATAGTGGTGAAAACTCTTAATGGAACAACAATCACACCAAACGTTTATTAGTCTTATTTGGTTGAAGTTTGTGGAAAATTACTCAATAGAAATCTTGTGATCCGTCTTATAGTATAATTTTATGTGATTCATGGCATGGACTAGATTTCCTTATATATAAAACATAACAATTTCCAAGTAATGGAAGTCACATTTCTTATTCCAGATCAATATGTGATCATCTATCAATGCAAAGATGAATATAACCTTCCCGTATAAATTTATTCCATCTTATGTGTATTGATTCCTATAAATGAAATTTATTTATCTCAAATTGTGGGGGAGAAACTCATGATTAAGAATACACTGATTGTATGGGAGCTTAAAGATGTCTTTCTAGATGAATTTCCCAGTCCTCTACCAAATCATGAAGTTGTGTTTTCAATAGAAATCATACCGGGTGCTATTCCTATTTCAAAGGCACCTTATAGAATATACCCAATTTGGTTCCATGAAATGAAAAAGAAAATCCAAGAGAATCTTGATAAGGGATTCATACACCCTAGTGTGTCACCTTGGGGATCACATGTTTTGTTTGTTAAGAAGAAAGTTTGATCAATGAGACTCTGTGTTGATTATCAATAACATAAAAAGATCACTATCAAGATAAAATATCATTTTCTCTGCATTGATGACTTATTTGAAAAACTACAAACGGGTCAATACTTTTCCATGATTGATCTTCATTTTGGATATCATTAATTAAGATTGAAAAAATAGGATATAACAAAGATGAAATTTCATATAAGGTATGGACACTATGAATTTATAGTGATCCCTTTTGGTCTTACTAATTCCCCCACTATCTTCATAGATCTAAATATTAGAGTCTTTAGAGACTATCTTGATCAGTTTGTGGTAGTATTTATAGATGGTATTCTTATCTATTCAAAGAGATCGTATAAACATTAAAATCATTTCTGAACTGTTCCGAATATCATGAGAAAGGAGAAGCATTATTCCAAATTTTACAAGTGTGAATTTTGGATTTATAAAGATTAATATTTTAGTGACATAATCTCATGTGATGGGAAATTTGAGGATCTAGGAAAATAGATGTTATTGAATGATTATTGAGACTAATGACTTTAACATAGATACAATGTGTTATTGGTTTGGATGGATATTATCAACGTTTTTTGAAATATTTTTCATGATTTTCTAATCCACTTACCATGTTGGCTAATAAATTAGTTATGTTCATTTGGATTGAAGAAATTTCAAGCGAATCTTATTGGGCTAAAAATAAGGTTAGATAGTGCACCTGAACTCACACTGCGTTGTATTGGAGAAACGTTTGTGATCTAAAATGATGCATCCAAGAAGGGTTTGGGATTTTTTCACATGAAAAATGATATGTTGATTGATTATTCTCATGGAAGTTTAAAATTCATGAGATAATTTACCCAACTCATGATTTGGAGTTAGATGCAGTAATTATTTTCATTAATGATTTGGAGGCATTATCTTTATGGTGGAAGGTGTTATATTTATACTGATGATAAAAGTTTAAAGTGTAATTTTACACCAAAGGAGCTGAATATGTTACAAAAAATATGGTTGGAGTGGATTAAATAATATGACTTCTCAACACATTACCACCTGAGTAAAGAGAACAAGGTCTCGTATGATTTGAGTCAAAAAGACCATGCTAGATTATCCATGAAGAGGATCAGAAAATGTCCAATATTTATGGATTTTCAAAGGATGGATCTTGAAATTTTAATAGTAGGAGATAAATATTTTCTTTCTAAAATTATTGTTCAACCATATATACAAGTAATGTTTAAAGAGGAATAAAAAGAAGATGTAGAGTTACAAAACAAGATGAGAAATGTTCCTGAATTCAACCTCGATTGGGATGAAATAATAAGGTTCCAGAATCGAGTTTGTCTTCCTAGCATACTATAATTAAATAACGAGATATCGGATGAGGCTCATAGTTCTTCATTATCTATTCATCCAGGAATAAAAAAGATATACAGGGACCTGAAAGAGTACTTCTCGTGGAATCACATGAAAGGAGATGTCTCTAAATATGTCTCTTGATTCTTGGTATTTCAGCAAGATAAAGCTACAAGAAAGATGTCTAAGGAATTGTTAAAACCATTACCCATAACAAAATGGAAATGGGAAAACATCACTTTGGACTTTGTCATATGACTTCCTAAAACATCCAAAGGAAATTTTCTCTCTGGGTTATAGTTTATTTCCTTACGAAGTCATCAACCTTCATTTCTATTAGTGTGGATTTATCTCTTGATCAGCTTTCCTGGATATGTGTAAAGGAAGTTGTAAGATTTCATGAAGTATGAGTTCCCATTATATCTGATCGGGATCCGAGGATTACCTTAATGTTCTAGAGAAGTATTAATAATGATCTGGATACAGAGTTTTTTTTCAACACTACTTATCATCCTCAGACATACAGTCAGTCTAAGATGAAAATTCAAACTCTGGATGACATTTTGATAGTCTTCTCTATGTTGATCAAAGGTGATTGGAATAAACACCTACCATTGGTGGAGTTTTCTTACAATAATAGTATTAAATACAACATTTTGATGGATCCTTTTGAAGACATCTATAGAAAAAAGTTCTGAACATCATCTTACTAGGATGAAGTTGGGGGGAAAATCTCTTAGGACAAGATCTTGATGAGGAAACAGTAGCAAAGGTCAGATCTGTTCAACAACACATGAGAGTAGCTTAGAGTCGAAAAAAAAATTAATGTTGACAACTGAAGCAAATTCCTAGAGTTTGAAGTGGGAGATAGGGTGTTCTTTAGAATATCTCCCTAGAAGAGAGTAATGATATTTGGAAATAAGGTCAAGTGGATCCCTAGGTATATCGGTCCATTTAAAATTATGGATTGTTTTGGGAAGGTAGCTTAATGATTGACGATTCCACCAAATCTCTCACAAGTTCATGATATTTTCCATGTATCTATCCAAATAAATTACATACCTGATCATTCAACTGTAAAAATATCAGATGTCATAATGCTATTGTAAGATTTTTCTTAATAATAATAATTGATAGTTATTCTAGATCTTAGCGAAAAATTTGAACGAAACAAGACCACCCGCTTTGTTAATGTTTTATGGAGGAACCTCCAATTTGAAGAAGATACATGGGAACTTGATGATATTTTTAAGGGATAGGAATCCACATCTATTTGATTCCAAGTGACAAATTTCGAAGGTGAAATTTAGTTTAAGGGCGGTAGAATGTAATACATTACTTTTTAATGAATTATTTACTTTAAATAATTTTTACTCATAAATAGATTAATTTTCATGAAATAATTTGTTTAATTAAACCATGAGACTCCCTTATTATAAAATTATCATCATAGCCTGTCCATTATGATAGAAGGAATAATTATAACTGACTTATGAAAATGCATTGCGAATTCATTACATATCAATTATTAATGTAAAATCTAAATAAAATAGATATTTTTATTTTGAGTGAATTACTTTTGGTAAAAAAATTAATGATTTATATTTGTGTTATATACTTAATGAAATATTTGTTATATTAACCCAATATATATTTTAGTCATAGGGTTCAAATAAAATGCTATTTGATGTATAAAAACTTATATTTTTTTAAAAAATGGTTAATATTACACCTTTGAATGGAGAACCGATTTTAAATTAATATTTTGACAAATTAATAATATTTATATGAATAAATAAAAAATTTATTATGAATAGGGATATAAAATTTTACTTTAGATAAATTTCTGATATTTTTCTTAGAATTTTCATGTTTTGATGAATAATAACAATATGGTAAATTTTAATTAAAAGAAATATTTTTCATTAAGATAATATATATGGATAAATTATAGTATTTAATGAATTTAAAGTATAAATATAATATAGTTTTATCATTAAATATAATTTATGGCATGATCATTAATTTTACATTGAATTCATAGGTAAAATGGTTTTAATCTTTTTTAATGTTTTATCTTTTAAAATCTAGTTTCTCTTTTCAACAATGAGATTAATTTTAAATTAATTGCTGAAAATTCTATATTTCAAATTTTCTTAAAGTGATTCCATATTTGGAATGAGTAGGTCGAAATTATGTCAATAGGATACTTTTATTTTTGTGCATTATGAAGAGTATCATTGGTTATTATTTTTAAGAACATGGTTGAAGGTAAATCAGGTTATTAAAATTTAAAATAATATTTTAAAATTACCTTACCACCTATAGAAGTCATATTGTATGAATAATGTTGACACTTATCATTTATTTTTTGAATGGTAATAAATTAATCGTCAGATACCTATGAATATGACAAGAATATAATAAAAACAATTGAATATGGAAAAAATGTCAGAATCTCATTTTATATAATTATATTAATTTTGATATGTAGATAACTAAGAGATAATATCAACTATATAAAATATCTAGAGATCTAAAAGAATTAGCTACATCATATACATTTTTTTAAATTTTTATAGATAAAATAAATTCCATGATTGATGACACAATAGTGATGTAGAAATTATTTTATTAATAGAAATGTCAAAAAAATGGTTTAAAAAATATTAAATGAAAAATAATATAAACCAATTAATTTCCTACAAGAATTTTAGAGGTGAATATAAAATGTTAAGAGTGTATTAAATAAATTTTTTTAAGTTTATCTTCTTTTTGGATTTTATTTAACGTCAAATAAATGAATAGTCTCAAAATTTACACTATTGATATTTTATAATAATAAAATTATATTAAATTATATAAAAATCCTAAAAAAATTAAAATTTACAAAGTAATAATTATAATGTCTAAAATTTCATAAATTATCCATTTATGGTCAATTATCACCATATAAGTAAATATTTATAACCATTAAATATTTATCATTTTACTACCACAATTAATATTAAATAGAATAACTAAGTGTCAATTGAAAATATATTGATTAAATTGAAAACCTAAAATGTCCAAAAATTTATTTTTTGATGATATTACAACCCTATCACCTCTCATATTAAATATTGGGACATTTTGGAGTTTTGTTTTGTGGGTTTTGATTTTATAATAAATTATTATTTATGGAGTTTCCAAAAGTAACCCTCACGTCAATTATAAAAGGGCACCTCCTCCCTCACCTCCTCAGTCCAGTTTTATCCTTCATGCTCATACATCCCATGAACATGTTCCTTATCAACTTCCTTATTTTCATTCTAGAGGTTCTAGTTATCTTCAAAGATCATCTCTAGTGCTTTGAGAATCGATTTAGAGGAAGCATGTCATGTATAAGGTAATTTCTCCTATCGATTAATTCAAAATTATTTCTTCTTATACATACTCTTCATTATTTTTTTCATGTTAAAGTAATAACATAATTATTACTCATATACAGATATGTTATCATAAATATTAAATAATCATATTTAAAATTTTATTCATCCTATGAAAAACTAAATCACCACGCGTGCGTACATACGACTTACCGTCTCCACGCTATGGTGTAATCTGTTTTTCACCACCACCTTACTTGGATAGGTATAATGATAGAAATATTAACTATATATGATTATTAAAACATTTTACTAATTATGAAATATTATACACCATCCACTACAATTCCATTAAACAGTTTTGGAAATGATATCATCGCTCGTCCGTAAGTATGACCTACCATATCCACGATGCGATGCGATTCATTCTTCATGATCTTCATGAAAAAAATATTATATACATGAATTGAATGAATAAATATGACATATATAATACTAATATTATTCATCAATTGATATAACTATAAAAAAAAGTAATAAGAACATATCTGAAAAAACATGCATAAGAACAAAAAGCAGTTAATACCCGAATAACGAGTAATAATGAAATGTTACTAACAAAAGGATGAAAATTTGATTATAAATTTTATCAATTGAATTATTAGGATTATGTAATATGTCAGTTAAATTATTTAAATACTCATAGAAGATGTTTAGGTACATAAGAATTACATCATACATATTGTATGGGATAACATTGAAAATCTCATTTTTGTCCAAGATTATTCATTTTTACGTTTTTACTATAGTATAATTATCATACACATCCATGTTTCCTAAATATATATTTAAAAATATTATTTATATCCTTATATATTTGTTAAAAGACAATTTTTACCATTGGTAAATTTTTATTAAATGGTATGAATTTAATCTTTTATCATTTTTGGCACAAGTGACTTTTTGACTTTTCTAGCATAAGTATGAAAATAATGTTTTTTTATCTTGAATGGAATTATTTAATTTTTACACATTCATAATGATTAATTTCCTTTAATATTACCCTAAAATCATATATAGTTATATTCACATCAAATTATTTCTTCTAAAATGGTGTGGTATTTTAAGGAAGGAAAACAATTTTGAAGAAGAAATGATATTTTCCTCAGGAATTAATTTCAAGTGTTTTCTAAAAATAATTTTCCATCTAATATTAAACTAATTAAATTGGGTTCTATTTATATACCTATTATTAATATGATTTTTTTTTTATTATGAAATTTAATTTAGGAAACTTATTTATTTTATATCAATTATGATAGAAATGATGTATAAGAAACCAATTTTATTTCATTGGACATGATAATGAGAATGTTTTTATGTTTTTGAGGAAGAGGTGAGAATGGTTTAATTATAAAATGGGTGGGAATTATTTCTCCCTCAAATTAATCTTATAAATATTTATATCTAATGTGATAAACATGACTGGAATTACATATAAATTGGGTTCAGTAATACATGGCTGGAATGAGCAGTGAACTCAGTTCAGTAATGGATTGTGTCCTCATTAATGGTCTCCACAATGAGCGTTGACTAATATGAAATTATTCTCTATTCCTATTTATATACGCCAAAAATTTAATTTCTTATTTTATGACCATAGGGATTATATTTTACATTTATGATCTATCCCATAACATGATGTTATGATCTTTTATGTACATGAAATTTTTTTAAAATGTTATGTTTGTGATCAATACTTCCCTTTTTTACCCTTACTAAGAATTTGAGCTCACCCTATCATATGTTTCTTTTTCATAGGTCCTGAAGAAGGTTATTACGTGAGAAATTTTAAAATGGATTCTAGTTAGGAATAAATAAGTAGGAGATACTATGGATGTTTTATGAACAATTTTTCTCTATTTACTAGTTTCTAAAGACACCAAACATATATGGTTTTGGAGAGATATTGTAAGGTTATGTAATAAATATTCTTTAATATATATTTAAATTATGGGCCACAATAATTATAAATCTAGGTATGGTATTTTGAGTACGATTTCGAGAAACCATTACATTCCTTCTCAGTCTAAATCTGATTATACTCAGTACGATTTCCTTTCGATCAACTACATCTCTTTTCACATTTTCATCCATCCATCTAATATCATATGTTATTCAATTAAATTATGATTTATGAAATATTAATCATCCAAGTGTCATCACATGTAATTTTATCAAAGTCATCAGACTCTGATCCTTCATCAAAATAATAACCACATTCATACTGTATCCAACGTGAATCTAATGACCATCTATATATAAGAAGATAATTGATTATATCTTTTCTAATAATAGCGATTTCTTAAAAACAATAATCTCCCATTATGGACCCAATACATGTTTGGTTCCTTAGAAAACAACCATAATCACAATTTATTCCAAATACAATATGATATGATTTTATTTCATTAAAAGTTATTATTGACAATAAGAGAAAACACATAAAAACAAACACGTTCCTCATCATCCTGGTCCTAACAATCTCTCCCTTAATATTTTGTTGTAAACATGTTTAATAAATAACAAAGTTATTTATCTACAATAAATATATTACTTATCAACAATTCTAATCCTATATGAGGAAACTCATTATAGGGAATAAGAATCATTTATAGTAAAACATGTAATCTAAAATATGGGAATATGAAAACCTTTTTTTTCCTTCCTCAACTCTTCCTTATACTCCATAGAATAAAAAAACTTACTTTTCCTATAACCACTCCAACAAAATAGTTAGAGTAATTCACACACTAAACAATTTATAATTCACATCTTACCCACAAGTCACCATATTTACATGAATCAAATGGATATATTTATGAAACAATTAAATTCCCAACATAACAGCACTATACAAAGGTAATATGAAAGAGGGGAAATAAACACGTAACTCAACCTTGAGCATAAAGAGTTTGGAAACCCATGTTCAACCTCAATTTAGAGAATGATTTTTTTAGTAAAGGTTTTGTGAATATGTCAAAAAATTGTTCCGATGTTGGAACATATTATAGCCTCAATTCATTATTCTCCACATTATAAATGTTAAAATGATATTTGATATAAACATGTTTTGAATGAGAATGATGAATATGATACCATGAGAGATTTATTATTCTTTCATTATCACAACCCAAGAGCATGGGTAACTTCACTTCAAAAAGTAAATCTCTCAATTGAGTATTCATCCACATTAGTTGAGTGATGTATTGTGTGGTATCAATATACATAGAATTATCTATACTGAGAATTACTAAATTTTATTTCTTTGAATTAAAAATAATTCAAATATTTCCTAGAATGAATAATCCACCACATGGAGATATTCTGACATCTACATTTCTTACCCAATCAGCATCTGAATACCCAAAAAATTGTATACTATATAAGATTCCAAAAAATATTCCAAATTTTATTGTGCCTTTGATGTATCTAATAATTCCTTTACATATAATTTTTTTTTATTCTTTTAGATGACTCTGAAATATTTTACATAAGGTAAAAAAATAAACAATGGCAGGTCTTGATTCAGTAAAATATAAAAAACATCCAATAAACATTCAAAATTATTTCTGATAAACATATTTTCTTCATACTTATTTAGAAAACATTTTTCCCACTAATATTGGTGTTGAAATAGGTTTGTATTTTTCCATGATGTACCACTTAAAAAGATACTTAGAATAATTTTCTTGGGATAGAAAAATGCATTTCATCCTTTGATATATTTTTAACCAAATAAAGTATTTCATTTGTTCCAGTATGGAAATTTAATATAACTTTTTAATTTATTCAGAAATTCTTTCACAACATCATCATGTATCATTGCCAAAAAATATAATTTTATCAACATAAACAATCAAAATGAAAGAATACTCTTGATTTTCTCTAATGTATACATTTATATCAACTCTTCATATGTTGAAAATTAATCATCATTAATCTCATATCCAATTTGGAATACAAATAACATGGATCTTGTTTTAGGACATAAAAATACTTTTCCATTCTGCACACATAACTGTCATATTTTCCAAAAACAATTCCACAAGGTTGTTCAATATAAAATTCCTCTTCAAGAACACCATTCTATAGTGAAGATTTAACATCTAATTGAAATATATTGTTACATCATTGTGTATAAACAGAAAAAATGATTCTGATTATTTCATGTCTTTTCATTGGAGAAAATGTTGCATCAAAGAAAATACATTCAATTTGAGAATACCATTTTCACACAAATATTGCTTTGTTTCTTATCACTTCACCTACTTCATTCAGCATGTTCCAAAAACCAACATTATTACAATAAATATTTTGTTATCTAGATTGGTTATGAGTTCCCATGTATCATTATTTTCAATTTTATCAAACTCCTCATTCATTTATTGAACCCACTCTGGATGTTCAAAAGCTTCTTTCACACCATTCAGATCCCCTTTTGAATAACAGAAAATACGTGTAACAGAATATGGTGTTATTATTTTTTAAAACATATAATGGTGATCACCAATTATATTCTGAGCATTTACATTATTCCTTATCCTTGGATGAGATATTCGAGTATCTTCCTCATCACTAGAAATGGCTGAGTATGATTCTTCTTGAATAGGAATACAATTTTTTATATCCTTATTAAAATTGATTTCAAAACAATCTTTCTCATCTTTCTTATCTTCTGAGCAACTTATATCTTCCCCTTACTTTTCAATAACATCCACAACAACTTGATCAATAATTATTCTAGTTACATTATTGAAACATCTATAACCTATTCCTTCTGAATCATTGCCTAGAATGATCCCATATTCACTTTTTTTCTCAATCTTTCTATATTTTCTACATTTTTTCTTTATAATACATAGACTCCTAACAAAATTAATGTGTTTAAAACATGGAGTTTTATCAAAAAACAATTAATATAATTTCAGTTCTGATTGAGTCCTATAGAAGCGATGGTTTTGAATATAAACAGTAGTACTAATGGCTTACCCCAAAAAGTAAAAATAATGGCCATGCTCAAGTAAAATATTTCCTCACATTTCCAAAAAACTTATATTAATTCTTTTAGAATCCCAAATTTTTGAGGAGTGTATTCGAACTATACTCATGGGTAATTCATTTATTTTGAATATAACATTCAAATTCTTCCTTTTTTTATTCACCTGTATTTTCAGTTTTCAACTTCTTCACAAAATACTCACATACTTTCTTAGCCTCCATTGTGAAGCTTTTTAACATTTTTAATGCATCGTCTTTATGTTTCATATACATTATAAAAGTAATGTGAATAAAATTATTAATGAATGTGATGAAGTACTTATCTCCATTTGTTTATTTTTTTCTCATTAGACTATAGATATTTGAATGAATCAACTCCATGAGTTTTTTTTGAACAAATCTCAAAATTTTTATGCACAACAATTCAAATATTTCATTTCTGACAATTCTTTCAAAACTAATATCTTCTTCTTTGAATATCTAGAATGTATGAAATGCTATCTTTTTTTGATAATTTTCCCATATGTCATTGACAGATGTGTCCTGTCCTTTTATTTGATAATTGATTATCTTCCACTATACTCATGTAAAAAGAGTTTTTTATTTCACTAATCTAAAATAATTTTTTTTAGCTTTGACTATTGTAAATTTTTTCGATATTCTTCACTTTCTATAACAAACCTATCGTTTGGGAAAATAACACTGTTTCCCACATTACAAAATTGTGAACCACGTATAAAATTGTGTTTCTACCCATAAATAGACAAGTATTTCTTGGATATTGTATTAACTTTACCAATGATGGTTGAACCAACAACTTTGATTTTCAATGATTCATTATTTCCAAATTTCCTTATTCCTTAGTTTAGTTATTTCACATTCTAATTTTTTTTAAATCTCAGGTCATTATAAAAGAATACTTATTATCAATAATCCAAGACCATTTTTCTTTTTAATCATTCAATGCGATTTCCAAAACAAGAGATATTAATTCATCTTTTTATCTCTTCATCTTTGGATTATGAGAATTATTACAAAAAGTTTGGTGTGTCGGTAACAAAAAAATACATAATTTCGAATGGTTTATAGGTTTATAACAAATTTGACACATATTTTCACGGGGATGGAACCTATTTTCAATATTTACTCCATCCATTTCATGATTATTCAAAACAATCTTATCAAACATCTTCTTTAGAGAGAAGTGAATCCCCCTCCACCTATTCCTTTCATAAACATTTTACTAATAATATTGTTTTTTGTTAAACCCACACATATTTTATGTATGTATGAATCCACCAAAATACTTTCAAAATCTATAATATGAGTGTTTTCCTATGAAACATCCATAATTTACAAAATTGTGAATAAATTTCTCAACCATCTTATTCTCTTTATCGGGGAACCAACTTTCTTTTATGAATTGAAATATTATTTTTCTTTTCTTCTTAATTGAAACTAGAAATAATTAAAACTTTTCCAAACTCTACATGTTTCAAAACATTTCAGAATCACAGTTCTTCATGATTTCGGAATTGTTAACTTTTTTGGTATTTTCCAAATATTTAACATTCCTAGCATTCATCATTTTAAAAACAATTACATATTTCTAATCACCCTTTGAAGGTATATGTTTTTTAACCTTCTACAATTTCTAATTCTGAGAACATTCACTAACCTCATTAATAGTGTTTTGGAAACATGTATTTATCAATTCATCTTTAGATATTTTTTGTTGTATATGTTCCGACTCTTCATATTTTTCCTTTATCTTCACCACCAGATACTCTTTACAATTATTTTCTTATTTCAATGTTTTTTTCCATTCATGAATCTCTTTTTCCAGCCTTACTACCTCATCAGAAAAAAATATTCTTTATTTCTTGTCATGGAACATTCATCTTCCAACATTTTTTTCATTTCATTTTTTATGATATTTCTTGGACATTATTTCAACTCTTCTTTCAGATGATTTTCATGTTTAGTTTCTTTTCTCTAGAACCATTACTTTTGAATTCGTTATCATTAACTATTTCAATAAATGTATTCTTACTACCATATTCAACTAATTTTTATGAATTAGCATCACTTCCTTCTTCTTCTTCTTCATCTATAGATAAGAAACCACTTTTTTTGGAAATGAAACGATTTCTATCATTCCCTTTGGGATAAAATATCCAATTTTCATTCTATTTCGTCAATGATCTTGTTAAATTTATTTATTCTTCTTAATTATACTCACCTTTCATTCTATGAGGATAATCATAATAAAGGTTTCGAACGTCTCCACATTCAAAACATTTCAAGGGATGTTTCTATTTTTATTTTCATTTGCCTATTTTTACAGATTTAGTAAATAGAGATAAAATATTATCATGATTTTTACATACCACACCTTCAAAATATGATTTTCCAAGTTCATATTTAATTATAATCCTCTTTGAATTTTATTTATTCACTACCTTGAAAGAAATATATTTATCAACCTTTGTTTTGATTTTAATTTCATTCCCCATTCCCTTTTCATATGTAATGAGTGTTTTATGAAAATCATAAATAAATAATATTTAAATATATATGTCTTACAATGATGAAACTATTGCATAAAACATGTAAAGAAGGATTCTTAAAATATTTTCAACCACTGAAGAATCAAATAATTATACCCAAGACATCTGATAGTACACACAATTTCCTTTTTCCTGGTAAAGAAGTCCACAATAAATTCATGCTTACCCATCTTCATATCTTCATATTTTAATATCCAAATTTTAAACATTACCTTATTCACTTTTTTATTTATTTTCAATATATTTTTTAGTTTATACCACATAATGTTGGATATGGAAACAAATTCTACTCTTAAGAATTCACTTTCATAAAGTGATGATTAAATAGAATTCTTGTCACTTCCATCATTCTCCATATTCTTCTTGTCGACATATATTAGAGGAGCATTAAAAACAATATTAGGGAACCCATTTATTACAACTTCAAGAACATCATATATAATAGAAATAAAAGAAGGATACATTATATCTTTCCAGATATGATAATTCTTTGCATCAATGACCTGAATACATTTACTATTCACATAATTAAAATTATAAATTAATAAAGAATAAAAAAGGGGATATAACCTCTAAAACCATTTGTAACTGCCTAGCCAGAGTAATTGTATCACTGAGAAAGGTATTGGATGAGTCAGGGATGCTTTTTTTTAATGTTTCATTCCAATTAAAACAACATTCACCTCCTATTAAATATTATATTCCCTCTTGAAAATAATTAAAACACACATCCATGGGAACTCAGGTACTTACAAGGTTCACTATTCAATAAGAATAGCTATGTCCTTGGTATGGTATGGAAATTATCCAATAACAAACAATCCACTAGAAAACAATCATTGGATTAAAATGAGTATGATATACCCATGAACTCATGTAAAAATGTGTAAATAAATCCAATAGTGATTATGCACCCTATTAGCATAAATAGGTTAATAAAAAGTGTATGTAACAAGTCATGTTACTTATTATTATTTTGAATTCCCAAAATATATTCAATTTAAAAAACATATTCAATTTCTTACCTAGAAGATATTAATAAATTCATGGACTTTTTAATGGAAAACCCATGTCTGATTTTCCTATTCTGATTCTTCTAAGTATTATTCTCCCTGATATGTTTGTTCTATGTATGATACATCATAGTATAATTATCCCCATTAAAAAATATAACCTTGATAGATTAAGATAGAATTGAATCTACACCAATTAAATACTCCATCTTTCTCTTTCTTGATAACCGACTACAGAAATCATTATTCGATTAATCCAGATCATTATGACGATCATCCAAACACAGTTGAAAAGAAAAATATGACAATCAACTGACTATGATAAATATTGAGTATTATTATCATTTGAACATAATATTATAATCTTTTCTCTACTATTTATATTTAATATAGAAAAACACCTTCAACCCAAGTGAATATAGACACTTATTCTTCTCTCTAAAACATAGAGCGTTTCTATCATGAATAGTACATCCATCATCCGAAAAGTAAAATGTACTTTTAAACTTATATAGGTGAACCTAAATTGAATTTTGAACGAATAAGAAAACATTTACCACTTATAAAAATTCACCTTAATCTAAATTTCATAAAAAATATATGTTGAAATTTTACTTCACCAACTCTTCTCAAAACTTCTCATTTATTTTACAATCTTCACTTATTCTTAAAAATATAATGTCAATAGCCAGTATATTTTAAAGTAATGTTTCTAGTTTTCCAAATTTTATTTCCTTAAATCAATCCTATACAATAATTTTTAGAATGTGTGTAATGAAATGGATATCTGTTCTGATTTCTGAATATAATTATTCATTTGAATGTCAAGATAACTATTGATAACCAATTCAGTAATGGCATCTTAAAAACCAACTTTATGTTTTCACTTCTTCTCTTGACCTAATTAGAAATGAAAAAAATTATCTTCTCCTCTTCTGTTGGCCCACATGAAATATTCACTATAGGAGAAAGACAAAGAAATTCATCTCTTGATCTACTTGATAAAGAATATTCAAAACAAATTAGAATTCATTTATCTATTCCTTCAAAATTCCAATCAACCATCTTTCCCATCTTGAGTACTATTTCAGGTGTATGACCTTTCTGAGTAATATATTTCTAAATACGAACATTTATTGGTAAAAATATTTTTTTGATCATATGATGGAATATCATATGCTAAAGTTCATAATTATGATTCTCATGGGTAGAATTCCTTTTTAATAAACATCATCTATTTTCTCTCTTCATCCAAGATATGATAAATCTATATGGTCTTATTATTATGATTTCTAATAACCGTTACTTTCCTTCTAATCTGAAATGCAATTATAATGGTTATGATTTCATTTCAATAATATGTATCTTATTTCCATTTTTCATCCATCCATATTAAATCATAAGTTCTTCAATTAACTTATTATTTATGAAATTCAAAACATCAAAGCATCATCACATTTAATTTTATCAATTTCGACAGACTATGATAAATCATCAAAATAATTAATTCTTTCATATGGGATCCAGAGACAATTTGGTGTCCATTTACTTCCATTAATATGATTGATTATATCATTCTATAAAACAATGAATTTATCATAATGATATTCTCCTATTCAAGACTCATGAAAAGTACAATTTATTTGAAACCACTCACCAACATGATTTTAACCAAATACAATGTGTGATAATTTTAATTCATTAAAATATTTGTATGAAAAAAGGAAAACATAAAAAAACACCTTCCTCATCAGCTTAGTACTAATAGAAAGGATAGAAAATGCACGAAGAAAAAATGTATGGCTCCACACAAAATCATAAGGTCATAATCCAATATACCTCATAGTTATAAACCCACCCACATTAAACTCAAATCAATCACCATTTCATCATTAATTAATATCAAATCATGGAAAATAATATAAATATGGACCAAAATGGAAAGGACCCTTCTAGCTCACAGATTTCAATTTTAGATTCATTGTCTATCAATGATGTCCTCACCCAATCCATGATCGCCCAAATGTTGGAACATGATGACGCACAACAGACACCTTGAACCAAATCTAATTAAATATGACAAGGTTTTTAGAGTAAGGGAATGATTAACAAGGAATGTGTTAAATGAAATATTTCTTGAAGTAGATCATTCTTAATAGGGTCCTCAATATTTTTTTTAAGAAGGTAGATCGAATTATTTCTAAATAAAATGGTTCTCCCTAATGAAATTCAAGGATTTGAGTGTGTAGTTGTGATTAAAAATAACAAAATAGGTGTAGGAAGAATAAATGAAGCATGAAAAAACATGTATATTTTCTCGATAGTGAAATGAGTGAGATTATAGTCTGAAAGCATGAACAACTGGAGTGTGAGGAATACATTATGCTATAGAACTATATAGTAACATGAATCATTATGTTTTTGGGATGAGATCTATGGTATGGATGAATGTTTTTATTCTTATGCCCCAAATACCAAAGATTGTACAACCATCTATAACTAACCTAAAAATAAGATTTGTATCTTGTTCTGAGATACAATGGCATTGCCTCTAACAAAATACATACCCGTAATGAAAGATACAACATTACCTCCTTTTAATAACCCAAATTCGTTGTAGAAACATATATTATTATATGGATTTTACTCCATACCTTCATTATTGTGAAAATACATACACTATAGAGCATCAATCTCTTTTATAGTGATTTCAAGTGTTTTATGGATCTGCCACCCCTATTTTCCAAAACAACACAAAATCCTCCATACACTTATAAAATTACATGGGCCTTTAACCATATATATCAATATTCAATATTAACAAGGTAAGAAGGAAAAAATATGTTAATCAATGACCAAATAAATTTATGGTTCAACACAATCTTGTCAATTATCATTCATCTAATTCCATCAATTAATTATCCATGATTCTTGTAATATTTTACATTTTCTTTAATATTCATCTAGTTATCATATGAAATATAGTATTCATTTTATATTAAGATAATACATATTTGAATCATGTTTCATTTTAATTTTACTATATTTTTTCTTTTTTTATTTCTTTAATTGAGATTTAATTATCTATCCTAAACATTATTTATGTTTATATTGTGATATTACACCTTAATGAAATAAGGAATTTTTCATTTTATTTATGTCTTTAATGTAAGAGAACTTTTCAAATAAATATAATTTAACAAACTTTTATCCTCAATATATGTGGTGTGACCTATTATAATTTTCTTTTTCTTCAAACAATTTTTATTTTGTAGAAATTCATCATAAATTCTTGACACAAACTACATTCTTAAAAATGAAAATTTTTTATACATCCACTATAGACAGCTTTTTTTGTATATATGTCCCATTTTTTATATTATTATATTTCAAAATATTGTAAACTTATTTACCCTATGAGGGAAAAAATGATAAGAATCTAAATTATTTAATAAATATTCCTTAAAATAAAATATAAATTTATACACTTAAAATTATAAGGGATGAATGAACTTTAATTACTAAATTATCAAAAATATCTTTGTATTCCTATATAATCCAATTAAATACCCCTTTTGTATTAAAAATATTTTTGTTTGAAAAACACACTGAATAATATAGAAATTAATAAATATAAAATATAAAAAATATATGTTATTCAAAACCCCTAAAATTTTATCTCTTAATTTTCCTCATTAAATGCCCCTTTAGAAATCATAGTGTCACCTTCCACTTTATTCTGATCCCTAAGTCAACTAAAATCATTTTATAATACATTACCTTAATCCCAATAATAACAAATAAAAACTTATTAAATTGTTTTATATACAGATCCTAATTATAATAAAAACACTACATAGTAATGATTCAATATTATAGACAATATTTGAATTATTCAATTTTCCCTTAATTATTTTAGCTTAATATTTTTAATACTATACAAATAATTTAAATATAATAATCTCTTTTCCCCATCTCTTTATGCCCATTTATTGTAGATTACACTTTTTTGGTGAATATTTCTTATACGAACTAACTCATTCCAATAATAAGAACCACTGAGGATAATTTTAATTAATAATGAATTGATTCCATAATAGACATTAGGCTCTCAAAAAGTTTATAAATCTTAGTTAGTACCCTTTATTTCAAACACACGATATGTTCCTTGTAATCTCAAAATAATTCTAACGTTGTTTAAAAATGTTGATTTTACTCGAGTGAAAATAAATTTATCAAACAATTTGGTTAATATAAACCTTCATTGTGCCACACATCTATTGAAAACATGCCATTATATGATGAATTATATAATCATGTGTATGTGTGTAAAAAATATTATCCTTATATTTTCCTTTTAGTTAATTTCAATTCTTAATTAAGGTAGAAAACATATTTTTTATATACAATATATACAATATACAATATACTATGTAATATATATAATATATACAATAAATAAAATATATACAATAAATAAAATAAATAAAATATATACAATATTATTCTAAACATATAAAATAATATATATACATATATATTATTTTTTAAAAAATTTATTATTGAATAATATATATATATATATATATTATTTTATATATATAATATATTATTGTAATTTAAAAAATATATATTAATAATTTTTATTTAATACATAAAATATATATTATTAACAATTATTAATAAAAATTATTATTAATATATTTTAAACATATATATACACAGAAAAAAAATTTCATAGATTAGACTTCATAGAAACATGGATAAACTGACCACACATTTTAGATAACATTGTGAAATTTAAAATTATAAATGTTTTTAAAACATCTCAAAAGAATTATAATTTATCGATATTTTATAGAAAATGTTTTTAAATACAACCCTAGAAATATTTTTATAAAAAATAAAAAAACAAATTTTAATATGTTTTTTTATTATAATTTTAATATCTAGAAAATTTGATACCACTATGTACACAACGTGAAGAGGATACTAATTTTTCATTATTATCTAATTATTTTTAAAAAAATAAATACACAGTCTCTAACCTATAAAAGTACATATAAAAATAATTTTATTCCAATCATTATGGACAATATTAATTCCTGAAACCACTGGTGTATCATAAATACTAAATTACACATTCACGGTTAAATATAGTATATATATTCGTATAATAAAAAAATTTTATGATTTCTGCATTGATAACCTCATCATGGATGTTTTTATCATTCTATTATATAGTATAGTAGGTTATAAATAATATTTCATCAAATTTTTTACATTTAAATGCAACAACAATCCCCTTAATGTCTTGAATTATGCATATATTACAGTCATGTGTTTTTGTAAACATCAAGAAATTTATGTTACCATTCAAATTATATATTTGGTAAAACAAAATTAGTCAATGATTTTTTGTCCCCATAATATTTATATTTTAGTTTCCATTGAAAAAAATTTATGTTGATAATTTTTGGGTTTTCAAAAAAAAAATTTAATCACTTTTGTCTTCAGCTAAAACATCATTCGAGTGGCTAGATAGTGTTTTTGACAATTAACCTGATGATGAACTATTTTCATTATTGTATTTCAATTTATAATTCCATGAAAATAATTACATTCCATTAATAAAATCACTATGTTGTTAAATTATTCTATATACAAAAATAGATCCCATTATCCAAAAAAAATATAAAATATCCAATGTGTATTGACATTTCATCTCATAAAATTCATGAATTATCCTACATGACAAGTCAGTATACCTTGAGAAGCATCAATAAGGTAAACTCATGATGTCTAGAAAATAATTCTATATATAACATGTAACTAATTATCTATATATATTTCATGAAATGAAAAGATTAAATGTATGATATGTTTACAAATATCCATCCAAAAACTTTGAAAAAAACTACTGGATTAGTAATTCATCATTACACTAGATATATATAAACATTATTTGGTTTTAATTGTTGCATTTATAATTCATTTAAATTTAAAGTATTAATGTTTATGTTATATTTTATATCAACTAAAGGGGTTCTTTTCCTCATTCATTAAAACTAAACTAGAATTTTAAAACAAACTATATGTAATGAAAAAAACTAATTGGGATAAATGCCTCTTAAATCTGATGCATTGAGATTTTTTAAATTTTATTTAATCTTTTAAAAAGGAGTTATAGGAGTTTCAGATTATAAAGTGGATGAAGAAAGGTTATTCACTAGTGATACCTCCATCTGATACTATCTTTTTATAGAATATATTTATACTGGTATCCCAGTGATTATAGAGCCACTGGATAACTCAACCTTGTAATGTGTATCCATAGACAAGTATCATATGGAGATTTAATTGTTTTTTTTAATCATTAGTGTAAAATAATATCATTGTATTATAATTTAACTTCATAAACATTTTGGTTTTAGTATTTTATCAACTTTTAGTTGTCCCTCCATCTATATTGAGCTCCCAACCTAATCTCATTCAACCTTGGTCTCCACTATTAACTATATCATTGAATGATAGTAGTTGGTTGTCATCGATCCTCTTAGATATGATATTTTTATCTCATACATATAATATTTCTATTCTATGCACATTATATTTTTGTTTTGTGCAATCCACTATTTCTCTATCTTAGGGATTATGGATTCCATATAATTAATTTAGTTCCTTCCATAAAAACTATTTTGAGATACTTAATTTCAAAAATCATGTGTTTAAGACGTATGTTGTGGGGTTTCACTCCTTATAATTAAGACCCATTGAGGATTTAACCTTAATTTCAAGAGGTTTTTCTCTATACCCACTCATAGTCTTGAGAGGTAATTGTTTTTGTATTGGGCTGATAGAAATTTAAATGAATTAAATTTCTATATGGAAAACTAAATTCATGAAACTATTTTTTATATATTATATATTTATTTTAAATCATTGAATTTTATTTTTTTCTTCACCATGTCTGAGTTAATTTTAAATTATTTGAATAGATTTCCATTAATAAATTTAATTCAATAGTTTGAATGATCAATTATTATTTTTAGTTATCAAAATATTTATATTCAAAAAGTAAAATATTGTACGACCATTGTAATTAAAAAATTTCCTTTTTATTTTAGTATTTCAATTGATAATAGTTTTTATATACCACATGAAGATTATAAATAATGTTATAATATAATGTGAAATATCAATTAATTCACATACAAGTACAATAAGGTCCATGATGTGGTGACTGGATTGGGTAAAAACTCATTGAATTCATATATCCATTACCATGTGATTGGTTGGTAGTTAACTTACATATTATACACATTACCCTTCTAATGGGATTATTTTTCTATATAAATTTTATATACATATATATTATTCTATATGGTATGGGTTGAATGATTACCATATTCCTAGCCAAAAATTGATTACATGACAAACCTAATTCTTGTAGGTGATCATGTGCAACCTTATAGTCAAGGGAGTTACTTTTTCAAATTTAAATTACCTATTTTAATTTAATATTGAACATGTTATATAATTTTTATTTATTTAATTTAGGAATTACATTATTAACTTAATATTATTAGTATTAGAATAGGATAGTGGGGGTAAGATAATGGCCACCTAGTGGGTATTGAAATATTATTGAAAAATATTCTCCATTATTGAATACATTTTGATATTTTTAATACAATATTCAGGATATGGAAAAGTTTTATAAAAAATAGGATAATACTATAATAGTTCAATATCATTGGTGTAACCTTATGTTCAATTTGGAGGGATATGAGAGTTAATATTGAGGGTTTGTCCATGATGATCATCTTAGATATTTCCCCTGATATCCATATAATGTTTTATTTTTAGACTGTGATTTTTTGAACTACACACACACACACATACATATGATATTTTTTATGTTTTAAATATCTTTAATAAAAATAAATTATGTTTATAATATATTACATGGATTAAAATTTCATATAAGAGTAACATCTATAATTTCCTTTTATAGACTGATATGTAGGTACACTATCAGTAGTCCATATAATTTTTTAGACTATCTTATTATGATTAAGAGATTCTTAAAAAGTTTTCTGATGGTGTGGGAAGGGTTAAATCATAGTATTTTGAAAATTTGAATTATATTTTTTTTTTGTAAAAATCCACACAAAGTGATCATGAGTATGTGTATAAGACTGTAAATGATATATGTTTTTTGATAAATCATATGTAATCATTAAATATGTATAGACCAAATACTAATGGTAATTTCCTTAGTTTCCAAATGTACATTAGGTCTCTTTATTTCTTTATCATTAAGTATATATTAGGTGAGGTGTATCATGTATCTTGTAAGGAATATATTCATAGAAAAATGTATGATTAAATGAAATATTATACACATCACTAATTTTATTTCATTTAATGTTGGGGAAATTTCAATGAACATATTAACTAAAAAAATAAGAATTAACAAATTATGTTTTTCAATATATTTATTTTGGATAAGTACATCCATATAAACAATAAATGTCCATTTATTAAGAATGTTTTTTTATTTTGATAACTACATTTGTTTTATGTTATATTCATAGATAATTTTTAATATTCTCGAAACATGTTTATATTCACTACCATTAAATCAGAAAAATATATCTTTAATTGAATGTATTAATAAGTTAGGTTAAAAAAGACTGTATTAAAGTTAAAGTGTCTTAGTCAATAAATGAAAGGAAGATAGATATTAAAACGTGGCTAGACTCAATCTTATAAAAATAATTCAACCTCATTTTTCTTTTATGGGAAATATATTTATTTTAATATATACCTAGATTTAGATTGTACCACATAAATGACTACCTAATATTATGAAGGAATGTGAAAATGAGAATACACAAGTAGCTAGAACACTAATTTATCCTCACGTCTTGGTGTGGTTTATGATTTCATCTAGCTAACTAAAAATGTTATCATTAAAAGGTTATGGTAACCATATATTTTATAGAAGACAACTAATTCTATAACCCTCTAGAAACTACAAATATCCATCTTTACAAGATGTCAAAGATAGATTTTTTATTCCAAAGTATCTTTAAGATCATAGAGACACCCATGAAGACTGTGACAAGATTGAAACATTTATGAGGAAAGGGTATTCCATTGGTAATGGTATTTGATACCTAATAAAAAAGAACAATTTTTGTGATTTCATGAATTTTCAAGAAATTTAATTCATTTAATTCTATCCTTACACCTTATATCTATTTAAGATGATATAATTAATGAACATGTTACATGTTTTCATGAATTTTTTGAACTATCATACCCTTTTTACATATATATGTTTCAATGATCTATATTCGAGAAGTAACAAATTTCCTAAAGGTATTTTCTGTAAAATTAAATTCATGGAACAACATTATACTAAAGTGATTGTTATGAGAATCCTCACCTTTTTTAAATAACTTAATATAGATTTTATTTTATAGAAATGGTCAATTAGAGGTTCTCGGGTAGGTAGCTCACATACAGACTATAGATAAAGTGATTCTTCTTCTATTATATCGTATTGGATGTTAGAGGAGTTAAGTATATGTGGATCTTAGTTGGGTGTAAAAGGAAGTGACATTCATCCTACACCTTTTTTATAGAGGCCTTTGGGGAAATACTATCAATGAGAGAATAATGATAACATTAATATGAGCTTGACATAAGAGGTGAATATGTGCCACTCTTGTGGGATGTGTGGATATCTATTTAGGTTATACTATAAAGTTATAACTTGGTGACTTAGGATTTGACCACAAACCATTAATTTATCACAGAATCTACTATTAATATAGTCTATATGCATTAGCTAGACACCGGTGGGGACTTCTATTGGATGAGGATTTGGTGATTCTCAAAGCCATTTTATAGTCAAGAATCCACAAGGTTATGGATAACTGCTTATGTGATATAATGGGGCTCATGGTGGATGATATATGGTAATGTATTCTACTTCAATGACAGATGAATAACCTTCCTATTTTAGTGATTCCATTAAGGTATCATCTATATCAGATCTTACATTATAACATATAAAACCCTCATAGTTTATTCTAAGAAATTAGGTTCCCTTAATATTTTGAAAATGGATGTTTTACTTGAATATATTAGTTTTAATACCCTTGTAGTGAAGAGGATAGATTCAGTATGAAAATTATTATCCTGTTAAATGCTCCTAGGGTTGTAGGAAAATTAATTGGATCCATTAGGCTTAAATTTGAATTCTATCATTTATAGTTCTAGGTGGTACTAGAAAACCATATTATGAATAAATGTTTTATTCAATGAAAAGATTTTATTATTTCTTATAGAAAATTGGAATTCAAGAATATTATTAATTGACAGAAAAAATTTCATGCTAGTCATGAAGACCTTGAATAGGGAATAGTTGGAATGATCTCTAGTGGAATGGAAAATATTTTCCTTGTAATAGTGGAATCTAAATGTAAAAATGAATTACCTATAATGGTGTCTATATCCACTAGGTGTTAATTGAATATTAATTCAAAATACCTATGGGTTGGGAAGTGTACTTTTCTGTTTTTTATTTTTTAGGAACAGAAAAAATTAGTTCATTATATAAAATTCATATGATCTAAAATAGTTAACAATTTAAATGGTTGTTTATGATGAAAATGTATTCATCAGAAAACACTCATTCATTTTGGATATCTGGTTCTCATCACAGAGAAGAATTATTGTATTTAGAGTCATTTAGAGACTATTGGAAGGTAAATTATGTAAAAATCAAGAACTGATTTCCTTTACCCTAAATTAATGACATATTTGACTAGTTGACAGGTGAATGGTGGTTCCCTAAAATTAAGGCTATTATATGATTTTATTTTTTCGTGAGTATAATTTAAATAATTTTTTATGAACTTAGTAAGAGAATTTCAAATAACTAGTTTTTATATTCTACTTAACTAGTAATTAATATATATTCATTGAATAAATGTACTTTAGTTTTCCTTAATTCTTAGATTCATTCAACCATGATATTTTGGATAATATCATACTCTGTTAAATTTCATTTTATAAGGATTCTCAGCAACATTTTGTCTTCTTGTCCATAATAAGATAGAATCAATTACATTTATATCTATCTAAATATTCATTCTAGGTTTGAGATGATATTTTCATAGAAAATGTTATCAAAGAAAATGGTATATCAGTATATCCTAACAATTTTGGCCAGAAAATGTTTTTTAACACTCCATTAAATCTATTAGAAATTATATATTTCCTAGAAAATTAGATTTCTTATCTATAATTTTTATTTTATTATATTAAAATTTTCAATTATATGGAATCACTAATAATGAATGTATCTAAAACAATTATTTTATAATCAATATAAATCAGATGTATTGATGAATATGATAAAAATAACTTCCATCCTTAATTAAAATTTACTAGTAAATGGATTTGAGTTCCATTTTAGATCATCATAATTTTTGTTTTATTTATTTATTATATAGGATCATTAGTTAGTGGAATTTTGATAAATAATAATTTTTTTAATGATTAAAACGGGCCTTCATATGATTTAGATATTTCTATACTTTATTATTCTACTATGTATTTGAGGTGTTATCTGTTCAGGGAACATTTTTTGGTCTTTATTAACAAAAAATATAAAAATATATATTTTAATAGTAAATTATAAGTCCAAGGTAACAATACTAGGTGAAATTCCATTAATTATTCTAGTTTGAAGTATTGGGTGCTCATGAAAATGTTTTGTCATTACCATTACCCATACCGAGAAAAATAACCCTCAAAATGTTATGGAAGAGGAGGATGAATCTATATCGATATTTTTCATATAGATTAGATTTTTATAGTTTGATATCAAAATAGGATGAAACTATATCACATACAACATATATCAATTATAATTGTGTAAATAAATTCCTCTAGAATTTATTATTCGGATTGTTTCATTATTATTAGTATTCTTGATTATGGGGAGATAACTAATGGATTTATCTAGGACTCATGTTAATATATATATATATATATATATATGTTAATGAAATTAATATCATCCTTACCAAATTGAGAGGGGAGGTGATGAAGGAGTAATGTTTTTTTAAATGTGTTGTTTATGCTAGAGTTACAAAAACGTGACAAGATATCCATTGTTAATTATGGAATCCTAACAAGAAAAAGAATATTTCAAGGATTTTCCAATGTGTTACACATATTATCCAATAAAAAACATATCATGCCTCTTATTTAATATTATCCACCCATGTTACTTTTTTCAAAATATAACAAGATCATGAAGGAATTGTTTAGCCATTTTCATATATTTTCCAAAGGCCAGGATGTAGTTTTTTTAGTTATATGCTGTTTCCACAAGATTTTACAATTTTTTCATATAAATATTTCTTATTATGTTGATGTGAATAGAATATTATATTTCAAATTGATATTTATTCTTTATTTCTTGATATCTAGTATAGGGTTGGGATGTTATATGAGGTTTAGGTTTTAGTTGTGGAAAGTATTGTAATATGATTTTGGTTCTTAGGTAATATTTATTATCTTCTTTCACCCACATACTAATGGCTAGTATGAGAGGAATATTTGGATATAGGATCATAATTTATGATCTTACATCCCTGAATTTAGTGCCTTAATGGTGGACCAATATTCATTGGAGGAATTCCTCTTTAAAAATAGTTAATAATCATTGATTCACATTTCCCATTCTGTAGAATTACAAAAATGTCCTTTATAGTATAATCCATAGTAGATATATATAACTAAATATTCTGAAAATATTTATATTCACCCGTTAAAGATAATGTTTAAATTGATATAATTTTAGAATAAAAATAAACTTTATCAAATACATCCAAATAATTATGTAGACCATCAAAGGAGACCGTTGGAATTTAATTATGATAACGTATTTCATCATGTGTCACTGAGAGAGGGTACATGATGTTTGTGAGTGAAGCGAAAGATGAATAAAATATTCATTTTTATGTATAATGTTATGTTATAATTATAATAGATATAATATTAGTTTTATAAGAATCTAAATCCCAACACCCTATATAATACAATCAATGTTCCATTGGTGTTGATTTTGGTTATCAACTTTGCACATGTGATTCCACATATTGATTCTAATCTAGATTATAATATATCTTATGTGGATAATAATTTTGAAATTATTGAAGAAATAAATATTGATTTGAGGTAAATGGTTATACCACTTGTTTGGGGGAGGTGGTTGAATGGAAATTGACAAAAAAACCAAGGACCATAACACTTAGTTTAAAGATCAGTTCTGGGACATGATTCCTCAGAAAGATATAAAAATCATCATAGGGATGTTAAAATCAATAGTGGTGATGTTTTAAACACCTATAATTTGATGTTAAATATTTACATTTAATTTCTTCATTTTAATTTATTTTTTGGGTATTTAATGTTAAGAAGTATAATGACGTGTTTGAAAGGAGAATGAGGTTGAAAAAGGTGTAATTCTTGAGTGTTGTAGGAAAGATTTACCTAGTAAAAATTCATTTAATACCCTATGGTATCTTGTGGAAACCGAGCGACTAGAAAGCACCCTAAGGTACAAAATATCCTTGAACTCATACCTAATAGTGAGAAAATTTGGTTTTTAATCCTATATGTAGTTTCTGTCATTTCCCCATAAAATATAACTATTACAACATTTTTTAATCTATATTATACCCTAATTGATTAATCTTTCCCTCTATATAGTTCTTAAAAACATCTATAATACATCACAAGTCTGGTATCATCAGTCTTAAACAATTTATATCTATCTACTTCCAAGATATAATCTTTAATAGGTTAAGGTTGTCACACATCTCTAATAATTTTATTCCTCCTTCAAGATTTTAGTAGAATGTAAAAAGTTTTTTCAAAAAAAATATTCCATCATATTCTATATAATCACTAATTTATCAATTGGGATACAATCAATGTGAAATTTTCATTAGTGGATACATTGTTGGAAAAATAGTTAATGGGGGAATAATTATTCATCTCGTGACATGGACATGCTTCTTGAAATATTTTTTTATACACATATTCATTATTTTACTTTTGAAATCCAAATTGGTATCATTTTAGGGATGAGAGATTTTTAAATAAATAAATTATTTGATAAATAATAAAACCTTAAAATATTTTTTATTATTTTTAAAAATTATATTTCTTATATTTAAATTTGTCTTTTTTTTAATTTGGATGTCCTAAATGATTTTTTCTTCTAATAAATATATTGGCATTGATGAATATAAATTATTTGTTCATAATTTTTATTTTGGTTTTTATATGATAAAATTATGATTTTTGATATGTTATATACTTTTTAATTAGGATAATTAAAATCATAGCATAATATATTTTTATTTTAGTGATGATGGTTTTTATATTACACTTGATGATATATCTTCATTTTTATGTGATATTTTATCACTAGATTATATTTAAATCTAGAACAGATTGATTTATTTTTTGTTGACTAGAAGGGATCACATAATATATACATGAAAACCCCATCCACTTATCCATGTAAAATTACAATAGTTGTCAAACATAGCATAACTAGTCCCTTATCAACAACACATTATCCTCAGCCTGGTTGGTGAGGAATCTTCAAGTACATCAATGAGAACCAGGATTATTTTGGTTAGTGGCATATTCCCATGTTATTTTAGTAGTGTATTCATTGATACTGTAGTAGGTACTATTCAATACTTTATAAGTAATAACTATTCACATTCAGGGTACTGGTTTGGATTTGGAGTTATTAAGGCCTTTTGAGCCACTTAGGCCTTTGGGTCAGTGAGTCTTTTGGGCAACCTCAAGGCCTTCGATCCACTTTATGGCCTTCAAGCCACCTCAAGGCATGCGTTCCACAAGATCTAGAGATTCAACCCATACTAAGTCTATAAGGAACAACTAAAAAAGAGGATTCATTATTCTTAGGTGGGGATGTTTCTAGTAGTGATTGTTTGGATGATTCCTCTAAGACCATCAGGTGATGTAATGTCTCAAAAAGATTATAGGCCATGTAAGGGTTCCCCTTCATGCCTTAAAAGGGGGGCTATCAAAAATGAATAAAAACAGGCCTTTGGATCATTAAAGTATGTACCATACCCAAAATATGGAGAGAGACCCTGAATCAACAATATAATTTCATCTAAATATAATATAATGTGTGATTACCCTATAATAATATTGATAATGATTTTGGGTTAGTCTCAAAAATTGTATGTGAAGCTATGGTGCCTCACTTTATAGGGACATAATTTTTCTAGTTTGAGACACATATTTGAAATTAATATTTTAATATTTATATGATTTTTATTTCATTATTTTAATTGGTAAATCAATTATATAATGAACATGGGTATATGATAGGATTGTAGGGGTTGGATGACAAATTTAGGCTAGGTTTGAAAATACCCATTCTCTTTATATTACACTATGGGGTGCATAATGATCCTTTTTATAAATGATCCATAAAAGGGGGAATATTTGGAGGGAAGGGGCTAGTACTACATAATATCATGACCTTATGTAACACCACTTGATATTTTTAGATGGAATTTGGAGTTTATATAGTGGTATTATCCTTAGAAACAATTTTTGGATATTCCAAATGGGATAAACACACATTTAGTATTGTTACATTTTTTGTATACCCCACAATTTTATATTAGGGGTTTATTTACTATTATCCATATTATGTAAAATTAAAAAAAAATTGGATAATTTATTATGTATATAAATGTCATAGAGGTATCTAAATTAGTTTTCATATATATCACATAAAGATAAGGTACCTAATAATTATATTTTTTTTTTGCAACAACTAGGATCATGGAACATTTTTATATTATTTTTCTTATTATTTTATTCATTATCATGTTATAGGTTCATTTTGAATGTGTAACAATCGATCCAAAAGGTTTATGCAATACTCAAGTGATTAAGAGGTGAACTTGAGGTGTTGTGACAACGTGATCCAAGATCATATTAGGAATTCTATTTACAGATGTAAACTTAGGTTTTTAAAAAACTATAGTATCATCTTTTTAAGGATATAAATGTATTCTTTTTTAATGGGATACTTGAATAAAAATGAAGAATATTATTATTTTATTGAATTTTCTTTATAAACATTATATAAGAAGACATTTTAAATCATTACTCTAAAAATTTAATATCCACTATTATTTTTAGATTCAAATGGTTTAATAATGTCAAACAAATTTCAATATTCTTCTCAAACTCAATATCTATTTAATTCAATGTTTTAGATAGTTTACATGATTTTAATCCTATGTTAAACAACTTCAACATGATGATTCCATAGTTCTTTTATTTTGAATATTTATTTATATAATTCTTTTCATCCAATTTTTTTTTTATTTTTTTTAATATAAGACATTATTTATTCATTTAATTATTGTTTTTTCAGAATTTTATATATTTCTTTATCCATACCCTTAATAGTATTTTCTCAACTAGTGGTTGTTATATTTTTTTATTGTCATGGATTTAAATATGTATAACATCTTTAATTTCCCTTTTATCTCACAGTGATATAATTTTCATTTCTTCTAATATATGTTTCAAGATTAGGGATATTATCTTGGTCTCAATAAATCAGTTGATATAGTACAATGAATTTATATATTTTTTTACTTTGTGAAAAATCTTTCATTCACTTTTGTTTTTTTATTTTTGAATTCCTTTGTAATTCAATCAATATAATTTTCATTATATATGATGTGAATGAATTTTCTCCCTAAAAACAATATTTTTTTCTTTTTTAATATCTATATTGGCATTTCACATGAAATTTACTTTACCCACAAGTATTAACATTTCATCACAACTTCATTTTTTATTTTGATAAGTATTCTGTAAATGATTTTAAATTATTTCAAATGGATCATAACGTAATTGTAGTCTTACATAATTTCATATATGGATTTCATTATATGAAAAAGATGATGGGAAACAATATGATGGATTGTAGATATTATAACTAAAAATCCCACCATAATTGCATAGTTATTATGTTCTTTTCCCATTTAAAAAATTTAAGAATTTCTTTGAAAATATAATTTCTTTGTGTTGACATCAAATGCAATATTGAAATAATTAATTATATCTCTTATTCCTCAAATACTTATCTTATTCGGTAAAATTATATTATATATGAGTTTTTACTACTATTTTTTATTTTAAAGAATACTCTTTTATCCCAAAAAAAGTCTTTTATCATATAAATATCATCCATAAATAAATGAATTGAATACACAAATATTGTGAAAACTAGTGATATACACAATAATATTAATAATCCATAGATTTTCTCAAGCATCATGGATTGGTTCTTTTTATTTATAAAAAATGGTTGAAATCGTTTCTGTAATTATATTGTTATCTAAGAGGGACAAAATATATTAATTTAATCATTACAGATATCATTAAATTTTATTAAGAAATCATCCCATATCAAAACATTATAATTTATAGTGTTTATATTCCTTAAATATGTAAACCTCATTAAATTGACGGTATATTTTGAGACTCCCTATAATTATACTAATTATACTATTGAAATTAATTTTTTAATTAATGTAGGTGAATCCTAAAATTGAATTTTGTTAAATATTGTAAAATATTTTAAATGATTATAATTATGACAATAATTTTTTATATTTGGTATCTCCCCAATGAATGATGGAATCATAGATATTAATGGTTCATTTAATTATCTCTTACATTTTAATTCATTCCCATTATATATTTTGGCATCATGAAAGTGATGAACCACTCCATCTTATAAAAAAATTACTAGATTATTATCCCCTTTATCATTGTATTTTTCTTATAAAAAACCATATCAAATCAAATTCATTCTAGATTTATTTGTGTTAGAATATGTAAAATTATTAATAGTTATCATTTTGTGAATAATCATTGAGAAATATAACGTTTTTGAAATTGTTGTCAAGGAAAAATATTTTAATTTTCTAGTTAAAATAAAATGAAAATCTATGATATTCAATTATATTATTCCCCAAGAACTACAAATATGATCAATTTTAATATATTTTTCTTTGTAGAAACTCTTTATAATGGCCTATGATAAGTCCAACACATAAACATGAATTATCCAAGGGAATTTCATAGGGAAAATAAAATAAATAGAGAAAATAATTATCACTTATATTAAAAAATATAAAAATGATAAAAATGATTGTTATTATGTAATTAAATTATAATTATAAAATGTAATTAAACATAAATAGTGATATATAGGATCACAAAAGAATAACACAATTTTTTAAGAATTATTTAGAAAATATTGGAGATTTTGATGATATTTTTTTTACTCAACAATGTATTACTTTTGTTTCTTGAATATATACACTAACCACCCCACAAATAATTATGTGACCTATTAACACGCTCTTATGGTCCATAATACTTCCACAATTCATTGAATTGTTCCATTTATTAACTGTATATATAGGGATCAAAATTATAATTCTATAATCTATTTTTACCATAGCCTCATTGAATTGTACCCATAATCATTATTTAAAATTATCTCAACTATTGTAAAGGAGGCCTTTAAATTCTCACAAAGTCACACATCAAAAAATTTAATATATTTTATGATTGATTATATAATCAGGGCACAAATTTTTCCTTTTTTCATTTCCTCCTTATCAAAGAAAATCCTTTTCAAATTGCTCTATCACTAATCTTCTAACTAAGAACTATGGGATTTATATTTATCCAAGGAGATAATGAGTTTTGTGGAATTTTTATTTCTCCCACGAGGTGGGTTTCCTACTTCTCTATATGTTGAGAATTAAAATTCATAATGTTTGGTATTGAGTAAAATTGATTGTCTTAGAATTTTAGGACTTATAACAAGGAATATATTGGTAATATTTACATTCATGTATAAATAACCATGAATTTAATTTATGTTTTTCCATCCATGTCCATTAATATTCCTTATATATTCATGAAATTGTATCAATTGATTCACTATTTATGTTTATCTAACATGGACCATTACATCATGTTGGATTAATGAAATTTAAGATTGACCTGTTATAAGAAGTAATAATCCCCATGGAGTGAATTACATTGTAAAACATTTCTACAAATCATTTATGTGGGGGTTACAATAATTTTTATCATTCTAGTTTATCTTATTTTATAGTAAGTAGACATGAGATGTTATCGCTGGGTTTTAGATCTTGTGGGAGGACTGTTCATTTCCATCTCATTAGATAGACCTAGTTTTTATCATTAAAATTTAGATGTGATGTGGTTTACACATTATTGGAGGCCCGTAAATGGTTTTACAGTGTCATGAAGAATGTAATGTTAATTTTGAGACACCCTAGAGGGTATTTGTTGCACAAGATGATCCAATAAAGAGTTTTTAGTAGCTCATTGAACACTAACATGGAGAATGACTGGTCATTGAAATGAAATCAATAATAGTCAAGTCCACCCATTATGAGTACCGTAGGAGAGATAAGATACCATTTATCCCATGTAAAACATAATCCTTAATACTATGGGAATATATGAAAGTGTAAAATGTAAGTAAGCACCAATAGAGATAGGGTAAATATGTTATATCTGTTTTTGGATTCAACAATATCAATTTCCAATGGGGTTTGTGATTTGAATGTTCCATGGTAATGTCTATTATGTATTATTCATGTTAATAATATATAATTGTATGCATCTTTTATATGGTTCACTTTTAATGTTTTTAAAATCAAAAAGATGTTTCAACATGTTAAATGAACACAATAGTGAATAAGATCCAAGTCAAAAAATATATGGAGTGAAAGGAGAATAAGAAGTTTATGTATTATTTTGAAGGTAGCACAAGGATTTATTTTTAAGAGGATTAGTTTTCATTGACTATTTATTTATATATAATTATTATAGATGTCACATATAAATGTTTTTTGTGTATAAATTTTTTTTTACTATTATTTTTTATTCTGTGGTTGGTTTTGGTGATCTCTACAGAATTTATCTGTTTGAAGGATCAACCAAAATCCTCCTACAACAATTTTTTGGCATGAATGAGTGATTTACCACATGAATTTTTATGAATATATTGTGTTGGAGAGCACTATGTTATATAACATTGGTTCAAGACATGAAATTCTTATTCATGTCGTGAACTAATTGAGTTGAAATGATTCATGCCGTGAGGGTTTTTTCACAGAGTAAACCCATTAAGACATAATTTAAAATTAATTTTCCCTATTTACCCTTCTAATATATTTAACTCTAGTTTACCATCCATTTCACTAAACCAAAACCTTGAAGTGTTGAACTCTTATTTACTCCATTCTACCTATAACCATTGTCAGAATTAAATGGGTATTTTCCAGAAATCATTAATTACAATCATGGTAAGTGGATTATCTCATATTTCAAGATATTTTATCCTATACTAATATAGTTTTTAATTTTCATGGGGATATGGTTTCTTATGGTTTATTTTATTCATAAATTATTGTTGAGGATTTTTCATTTATAGATTATTTTTGTATTCTAATAGAGATCTCTTCTGTTGGTCTGTGGGATCCATATTAATATTAATTATTCAAGGTTTTGAGGTAGGTGGTTTCATAGAAAACAGTTTATATATGAATAATTATTCATTTATAGTTCTTAAAAGTGTATTAAAATTCTTTAATGACATAGGTTTTAATTAAGGAAGTATTTACTTAGAGTGGAAACAAATTTAATCTAAAAAATATTTTCACACAATTTCATGCCAAGCTTTTAGGATATTTATATTTCATTCATAATTTATAAAACGGATGAATCACCACTAATTAAATAGGTTTTATTATGAAATAATTTTATCCTAGAGACACCATATCTTGGGTATTATGTGGGTGTTCTTTGTAGTGGCCTAGGATTTTAATACATAAATATAAAATCTTTTTAAATGGATAATAAAAAAACTTCACAATACATTCCCAATACAATAATGGTCTTGTGAATTTGGATACTAGGTATATAATATTCTTATATAATTAATGGTCTTCAACATCTCACAACAATATCTTCCAATTTGGTACTCTTCATAAGGATTCCCTAATTAAAATCATTCTTCCATACCTAAGGAATTGAATCATAATAAAAGGTTGATAACATATTATTAGTAAGGGTAAATATGGGAGATATAATTCTATGATCATATGATAGAATATGATATGAATAATGGTTTTAGATAATTATGATAAAATAAAAATTTCATACCCAACTTTTCATTGTTCATAAACTTTATTCGTGGAATAAAGCATTATCATTTCAATAGACATGATTTATAAGAGTGTGAAATCATAATAATTTAATAACTATATGGTTACATTATAAAATTGTGGAACCAATTATATATAAACCATTTCCATTATTATGGATAACTAAAAAGACCATAAAATATATTGTATTGGGTGTCATAACCTATATCCCATTGTTGATCAAGCCACTCGACCTGTTCCCCTGTGTGGATCGAGCCGGTAGACTTGTTTTTCATTATTATCTCATGTGATATAATGATTAATAAAATACATTGGAAGGATAAATAGTTCCCATATATCAAATATTGAAAATAATATATATGCATAATATATGATTAGAAAACATTCATCTTATTAGAACAGATGAAAAAATGGGTTTCATAATCATTCCATTTTCTTATAACTCTATAATTGATGGTGTTTCATAATATTTTTATCTTTGTAATCTAAAAATCGTCCAAGGTATATTAAGAATTATATCCTTTGATCATAACCCTAGAAAATAATGACCAACATCAAATGATATCTACTTATATGGGAAATGTTTTGAAAAATAACTTAGAGTATTTATTAAAGAAAAATATTATTTCTAATTTAGATATTAAATTTTAAAAATCATTTCATTTGAAAATGAACATAGACAGTTATAAAATAATCTTTATGAAATTGATCAGTTCCATTATGGGACCATATTGTTTATATTATAAATGTTTGAAAACAAATTTTCCTTCCATATTTTCGATATCAAGTCAGAAAACCTCATTTTGAAAGTGATAAAAATATTCATTTCGAACAATTTTTTATAATCAAAACAAGGTTAAAAACGAATTTAAACTTTCATTGGATAAAATTAAAAAACAATAACTAATTTTCTTTAAAAAATATGTTTGTGGATGAAAAATTAATTTTGATAAAAAATAGAAATAAGTCAATTTTTCTATAGAAACATATTTGTGATCTCATGAGTAAGTAAATGATGTAAAATAAAATGAAAAAATGTATTTTGAAATATATCACATCTTCTGGATAGGCCCATAATGGAATGCTTGGAGATACCTTCACAACTAAAGGATACCTCAATTGCTGACATGCACCGAGATAGGGCTCCGCAGAAATGTCTGCCATATCATATTAAGCTAGCTATGCAGCGCTATTACTTCATAGACATTGGCACCTTGATCTGGACACCCCGCAACGGGTGAAGGTTCACTTCAAGGGAGTATTAAATACACCTATGTCGCAATAATGCAACTTCTTATTTCTGGCTGTAGAATTTTTAGAAACCCTTCATTCTCCCTTCCAATAACCCGATGATATGGCAGATTTCGAAAGGCAAGATTCATATACAACACCTCTTGCAGTGAGAAGGCATAAATTTGGCCTTTTTCTACTATTTTTTCGTCCCTGAAGAGGAAACAATTCATCATCTTTTCTTTTCCTATGACTTCTCTTGATGATTTTGGGATCATCTTCAAGAGGACTTTGGGAATCCTTTATCAATGAACATTCTTGATGATTTCATGACCTTGGTCAATACAGCTTGTCAAAGTGACCAGGTCTTAGTACCTCTTCCCACTACTGTTTCAGAAGCCTTTTCTTATATTCAGAGGGTTAGAAATCAGTTTATTTTTGACAATTACAAGCCCTCTTTGTTGGCTGGTCTGATTTTTGTTTACAGGGAAGTGAATGCTTCTTCCAAGATACAAACAAGTACACTGAATAATAATATTTATGATCTTTTAATGCTGAAAACTCTTGGGGTATCTGGAAGGGTCAAGAAAAAATTGATGTCGAAATAACATAGATGTATTCCTCTCATCTCATCATGGTTGAAATTGAAATTTGATGGTGCAGAATCTGGTACACGAGGACCATCGGGGTGTGGTGGGGTGTTTTGTTACCATCAGGGCTTTGTTGAGGGTTTCTTCTATCATTATTTTGAAATTGATTCTTCTCTTGATGCGAATTATAGGCTATGATTAAAGCTTTAAAATATTCTATCTACCATGGTTATAGGAACATATGGGTGGAATCTAACTCAAGTACAGTAGTGCACATTTGGTGGCAAGGTCCATTGGTTTTCCTTGGAAGATTCTTCAAAAGTAGATTGCGTGTATGCGTCTCCTTGAGCGTCTTCAACTAGAAGCTAGTCATGTTTATCAAGGGGAAAACCAGGTTGTGGATGCTCTATCAAAGAGGAATATTATGGAGGTTTCCCCACGATGGTCCTTGGTTATTATGGAATTATTCTCATATCTAGTCGAACTGGACGCAGGTGGTTTGCTCAATTATCACCTTTGTAAACACCCTTGCACCACCACTTCATAAGTGTTTAAATATTTTTTTAAGGTGAGGAATTTTTCCAGATCCTGGACCTACTTTTATATAAAAGTCAATATTTTTTTAAATTTTTTTGAGAGATTTATTATATGATATAATGAATTTAAACATAATCATAATCTATCCCGATAAATAATCATATTGCAAAATTAAATCACTAGAACTTAGGTAACATTGGAATCGTAATCCTCATGAAATAATAACATTAAATGAAAATTTTATATCATTAAAAAGTTAACTAATTATATAACATGTAAAATGGGTAGTATATACACCTTATACAATAAAATAAGTGCATTGCATAACATACGTCCCGAAAAAGGTAATTAGAGAAAAAAATATCCTACCAATTTGGAATCTTATGAATCATATGGATAGTTAAATAATAAAATCAAAAGATACATTAAATTTCATGAAATTATGTGTATTAATGATAAATTTTTACCAAGGGGTAGTATATTCACAACAAAATATAAATTGGTGGTGAATATGTCATATGTCTCCAAGAAAAAATAGAGACCAGAAATCCCTTACCTCATGTATCGATTTTCATGATACATTTTAGAACCTCCATTATAATAAATATACGTTTATTATAAATATATTATATAATAATAAACATATATATCACACAATTTATTATTTAATTGTATATTTTTATCACATATTTATTAACAATTATTTGTTAAAATAATTATTTCACGAAATAAGTACTTTGTTTTCTCAGGTGTGTTATAATTTGAGGGTTTTGGTCCTTGTTATTTTATAATAATTATACAATCTATAAAATTATAAACATTATATTATTATAAAATATTTTTCATAGATACATATTTAAAATCATTCAAAATATTTCAATTTAGAATGATGAAATACATCATTCATGGAGACGCCATTTTCTACGTACTCAAAAAAACTATTTCAATTTTTTGTGGATTGAACAAAAGAGAGTTAAATAATAATTAACCGATAAATTATCATTATTATATAATATATATCTCATATATTCATTAAATATTTCATTATTACCTTCCACATAAATTTTATGTGAAGAAATAATCACATCGTTCTATACGGCTATAGTCTGTTGTACAAGCAAGCAATGTTATCATATTCCCACAAAATGGATCTTAAGAAGGTATATGTGATATTATAATTTCAAAATATTAATTAATTTTTGAATATAATATATATAATTTAAGTCCATTATTATATCCTATCATGAGAGTCAGGGATGGATATTTAATTACAGTGGTTCATGTGGTGGCTGTCTGCCGAACACATGATCGATAGTTTTATTTAATTTTGATGGAAGTCAAGATGAATATAGGTTATTACAATACCATATTTTTTTATTTATATGGTATATAAAAGTGTTATTATAATATTATAATTGAATAATATTTTAAATAGGTGTATGAATAAATGAAAGAACACAAGGTAAATAATTTTACATATATTCGAAGAACTTCATTAGTTTTATACCTAATAATTTATTAGGAGGATATAAAAATGGCCATAAGAATGATGGGTGAGAATTAATGTATTGTATTTTCTATGTATTGGGAAGTATAATTGTTTTGGTATGTTTAAATAGGAATGAACAGTGGGTTCCCTTTTATATGTGTGTAAATGAACCCACATAGAAACTATATGGAATTTTCCCATAAGAATCCAAAATGATTATGTAATTCCCAAGAAAAATGCTTCGAAATGAAAATAGATTAAAACTTATGATATAATATGGATTAAATATTTCCTTAAAATAGGTCTTAGAACGGTTTTATTTTCATTCAAACCCGTATAATTTTAGATTAACCCTTTAGAAAACTCATTTTATCTATAAACATGGTAATAAAATTTTATTGTTTTTATTATACATATTAACCAAAAATATATTTAAATTAAATTATAATATTAATTATTGAAATTATAAATAATTAATACATTTTTCAAAATTACATTCATATGGGTGGAAATTTTTACGTTAAAATTAAAACGACAACCATGATGAAAAACAGTTTCCCGAAGAAAAATTTCTCAAAAGTTTAAAATGTTTTTATATCAAAATTCAACCCAAAATAGATTGAAATGATATAAATTAAACTAATAATATTATAAGTAAACTATTTTCTCTTCTAAATTAACAGAAAAACAATTATTATATTTTTAAAATCTTTATATGAAATGATAATTCTTTATAAAAACTAGTTTCCTTTCACTATTCAGGGAAAAATTTAACATTTCAAAAATCTATAAAAAATTAATTCTAAGATATTATTTAAATTATGATTCAAAAATAAAAATAATTTTTCAAATAAAATTTATAAAATTGGTAAAAATTATTTTCAAAATAAGTTTAAAAAATTTGATAGAATTATTCATTAAAAAATTACCGTTTTAAACGTAATATTAGATTTATTCTAATATCATTACTCGAAAACACATAAGATGAATGTTAATTTTTTTTAGAATATATAAAATAAAAATTTCATTAAAATAATTATCCAAAAGGGATATATTTAATTTTTAATATCAATTTTTTTTATTTCACAAACATATAGTTTTTTAGAAATCGATTAACTTTATTTTCAAATGGTTATTATATTCATTTAAAATAAATTGATAAAAAATAATTTATTTTTAATATATATGTAAAACCTACATTTTAATAATTCATTGAATCTTATTTATACATATCATTCCAAGGATAATAGGCTAACTATCAATTTAGTAAATAATATTTAAATGGTATGTCATTTATTTAAACTTAGTATTGCATGTAATTAATGAAATAAGTGAAATAATATTTATTTTAAAGAAAAATCCATAAAATATTAGGGATTTATATTCTCCACAAAACAGAATTAACATCTCCATTAAAATCCATCACTTCACAAAAAATATGAGAATTATACCTCATTATATCCTCAGGTTCCCATGTAGCATCTTCAAATTGGAGGTTTCACAAAAAAACATTTACATAGTGAGTGGCCTTATTTCATATAATATTCAATAAAAGATTGATAAGCTACCGTAGTGTTTATAAATATAAAGGATATTTTTCTGGCGAAAAAACCTCTGAGTTTAGTGAATGTGTAGGATCAGGTATGTAATTAATCAAGAGATATACATAAAACATATTTTTGTTTTGGGATAGGTTCGATAGAAGCAGTAATCAATAATATACCATCCAGATTGGATAAATAATTTCAAAGGAAATTATATACCCATGGATATTTTTAAATTTTATCAAAATATTATTATATTCATTCATCGATAAATTCCTAGAAAGCCATTTTCTCCATCTTTAAAATTCTAGTTCATACAAATGATTTCTAGCATAACTTTTCACCTAACTTTATGCTACTCTTATGTGTTACTAGATTAATTAAGTTGTCTCTTCTATTTCGTTATCTATATAAGATCTCAATAGTTTTATTTCTCAAATATCATTCTATCAAATTTAATATATAAACTTGATTCCATATTGGGCATAATAAAGAAATATTTAAATGATCAAGTGAAAGTTATTATTGTAAGAAAACTCAACAAAATGAAGGTGTTTATCCCAAACACATTTGAAATACATTGAAAAATATATCAATGCATATTATAGGGATTTAATTTATCTATTATAGTATCCATATATTTAAAGATGATAAAAAATTAAAAATTAAAACTGTGTATAATTTTCTTATAAAAGTATTTTTCAAAACATTAAGGTAATCCTAGAATCTCAATCAGATACAACAAATTGTGATCCACTATGAAAAATTTCCACTTCCATGTTGTATATCTGTGAAATATGAGTTAGTGATAAATATTATCTGATAGTAGTGAAGTGTGATGAATTTTTTGGTAAATCAACTACAAATTATATATAATTATAACATTTTTATTTTTTTTGGAGTCTTCTGATAAATTACATGGTGATTTGTTTCCAAATTCAATTATGTTATATCTAATTGTTGAAATAACCCATTAGAATTTTGTCTCATAGCCTTAAATTTGTGATATAAAATGAACTATGATTAAAATTATAAAATATTTATCTTCTTTCCACACCACCAGAAATACACTTTCAAATATCTATACATCTTTATACTTCCAGAATTAATAGAGAACTAAGAACTAAGTGAATCATTTAACAATGGTTTATTTAGGTTGAGTATGGATGAAACACATACCATGTTATTGAACCTTATCATTTCATCATGATCAATGTAAAATCAAGAACATTTCTCATGTTCATTTTCAGCTCTGTATCATCATACAATGCCTCTTTTATCCCCACATGGATAGATGGTTGAAAACTTATTTCACTACAGGAAAAACTATTATTTGTGACTTGTTATTTACGATGGAATTTTTTACCATCACAAATAGTATGTCGAAGAGGTTATTTGAAAATGGTGAATCAACCCATCACAAATAACTCATTATTTGTGACAGGTCTCAGGGTCCCATCACAAAAAGTTATGCGTGGTTTGGTGTAGTTTGCATGCCATACCATGGAGAAGGGTTATTTTTTTACCGGACATGGGGTCCTATCACAAAAAGTTTCTCGTGGTTAGGTGTTGTTTATATGAAAAACCGCGTGGAAGGGTTATTTTCGATAGTATTTGGGGTCCCTTCACAAACCTTTATGGGCTGTTTGAGGTGGTTTATCGAGACAAAATGCGCAGAATGGTATTTGCGACAGGGGGTAACTCCCATCGTAAATACCAGGAGGCGGTAAATACTATTCGTGATAGGGAATTCCCCGTCACAAATAGTGTGCCCACTAGAGTGTATTTGTGATGGGTCCCATAAAAAAATACCCGGTAGCAGTATATACTCTTTGTGATTGGATGTTGTCTCATCACAAATAGTATGTCGACAGGTCACCTTTTCTGACCAGACCCGTCGCATATACCATTTTAACCGCCGGCAATGTTTAATGCTGAAAAGATATTTTCCATGGGACACATTGCAAAAATCACTATTTTCTAAGGGAATCACATTGCAAATAATCTAAACTATATATACCCTTCATCCCTTTTTTCATTCCTTCCCTTCATTTCCCTACTTTCTCTGTCTCTATGAACTATAATTTTAGAGTTAAATATTTTCAAATTTAGTATTTTAGTGAAGATGTTGTGAGGCCATATAAAATTATAAGAGATCAAATTCCATGTTATTTATGTTTTATTTAATATTTTATGTATTTTATTTTTTACATTAAATTTAATTATTATTGATTAGTTGTAATTAAATTAGATTTAAATAGTTTTGTCATTATTATTTATTTGAAATAATAAATTGAAATTATTTGTACTAATTTGTAGTAGTTGGTAATAATTAATAATTATTAACAATAGTTAGTAATATAAATAAATAATTAGATGTAATTAGTAATTAGTAGCTGTAATTTGTAGTAATTTATAGTAATTAACATTAATTAGTAATAATTAGGACTGAGTAGTAATAATTAATAAAATATATTAATAAATATTTACAATTAGTGATAAATAATAATAATTATTAATAAATAATAATAATTAGTATTAAATACTAATAATTAGCAATATATACTAATAGTAACTAATAAATACTAATAATTATAGGAGGTGTTCTTGAATGCAACTAATTTTATTTTGGGTTTAACGTCCTATTCCATGTTGACTTTCAACTATTCTTCACATGTCATCAGTTATATAATGAGTTATTTTACAAGTAACATGTTGATGTCGCATGATTCTCCAATAGAGATAGAGGTTCCTCTCCATTTGTTAGGTAGGAATATATGAATCCTCATGATCTATTGTTTTGCTGTGACTTCTCTTCAAAGAGAAATCATTGTGTAATTTCGTTGAACATGATATATATGTCAGAAATAGGCTCATCGGGTTTCATTTTAATGTTATCATATTCAATAGTATAAGTCTTAAGTCTCAGTTCTTTCACACTAGAATTTCTTCATGTGAAAAAGACATGGTATCCCAAATTTCATGGGCAATTTTACATGAAAATATTCTATTTAATTCCTCTTCTCCTAAGGATAAATATAAAGCATTCATGGATTTTCAATTGTTATTAAAGGTGGTCTTGGTAGGGTCATTCAAATTTATTCTCTTAGAATCATAAATCTTATATTCATATATAATTTAAGACCAAATTTAAAAACTCATACTTTTTGAATGCATTTTCATTTTAATTTTCCATTGAGAATAACTGGTTCCACTGAAAAATGGTGGTTTTTTATTGCAATAACAGCCATTCTATTATCTATAATAATGAAATACATTGAAATATCTATAAATTTAGAATTAATAAAAATTTACAAATATTTAATGTACAGCTAAAATCACAGTTGAATAGGGACAAAAATAAAGTCTTAAAAACTCATTTGATACCAAATATTGGTCAGAGTAGAGTACTCATGTGGGTGGTGAATTGAGTATCTATAAAAATTTCCATTTAAAAATTATTCATAGAAAGTATCCCCAATAAATTTAATTGAAACCTAGTTAATAAAAGTAATATGGTGATGAAATTTTGACTATTTAAATAACTTCTCTGAATATAGATTAATTTTTAGTAATTTAAATATCAGTTCATAATATTACTTTTGAAGATATTCTATTAAGGAAAAACAATTATAACATACTTACAAGATTAACTATCAACGTAAATTTAGTGATTTCTGAATTATACAACAAAATAGAGTGATCAAAATTAAAAAACACATTGGATAAAAAACAAGTAGTTCAGTCTCATGTCGATACCTAATCCACTCCACTTGGTGATCATGTATCGCCAAGTAGTGTATATAAATAAACATGATTCATGAAAAGGATTGGGGTTAACAATAGTAGATAAGACTATCCAGGCCACACTACCACTTCCACAGTTCTTCATGGGTAGGAATATTGTTAGGTCACATAGGGAACTCTTCCAGACTTATCCATGGGAGTACACAAGTGTAAAACCATGTATGAGAAATAATATATTGTATCATTTAGTTTAATACTGGAGACAATGTGTGTTTTTATAAAGACACACATAGACTGATCCAAAGAAAAATAACAATATAGAACATAACAAATATAATGAGATAAGGTGATAAGTTTTCGTAGTGTTAGTCTATGATGATTTGGAGTTTTAGAATGAATCAGATGCGAGAATCAAGTCATCTTCTAAGAAACAGAGTATCGCAAGTCTGGTGCTCTGGTTCAGATCTGACTCATTTTCTTCATGGATTCTATATTGTGAAGATGTTCTCGAATCTGATCAGTGGTATCACAATGAATGATTAGTGTGTCATTCATGAGGTTGTATGTGTCGGTATTGCTCAAAAAAATGCTCGTGCATCTTCTTTATTGTGCATAGTTTTTTCTCTATCGTCTCCTTTTGTTTATGGCCAAGATGTCCTTTTTATTGTTGGAGTTCATGTTCTTGGGATGATAGGATGTATGTATTCTACATCCCGTACCTTATACTATCAGGTGAAACATTTACAAAGAATCATTAATTATGTCAGTGCATTTAAAAGATTCAAATATGACAGTTCTAGATTAAATTGAAAAATGACAAAACAGATTAAGAAACGGTGTCACAGTCTGTCTAGAAATGGGGTCTCCTTGAAACGGTATCTCCTTGAAATTATGTCTCCATGATTTCCTTTGATAAGTGAGCCAATTATGATGGTTTATTTGTAAAGATGTCAGGATCCAGTAGCATAGATGTGATGTTAGGATCACGATGTCTGGACAAAGTATCTAATTCATGGTGTCTTGTCACGGTGTCTGGTCAGAGTGTCTTGTCACAGTGTTTGGTCATAGTGTTTGTTCATGGTTTCTAGTCATGGATTTTGGTCCTTGGGTCTGTTTCATGGTGTCTTGGTCCTGGTGTTTAGGTCGCGGTGTCCGGGTCGCGGTGTCTCTATCATGGTGTCTGGTCCTTTTCCAAAAAAAATAACCAGTGGTAGACGAACAATTTCTCAAACTTATCCAAATATTTGTATATAGAGATAAAGATTGATATTCAAAGAATATATTAGACTCAATCATTTATCAAGGAAATTCATTATAACATTATTTCAAAAATAGTTTACAATAAATAAACATAGCACTTAAGATCTTCGATAGGTTTAATTAAAGCATAAAAAACCAATAATCTGTATACATGCTTTTAGACGGAATACACATGATTAACAAGTGTTACAGAATGTATAGGATTTTTTATTATTAAAACTTGAATTACAAATTTTGAGTCCAACAATAACCCCCCTTTTGATGATCACAAATAATGGGAGTGGGAGATTTATTCTTATTTAATGTGTCTCTTCCCTAGTGTTCATTTAGAGTACATATTTTTCCACTTTTGGGATTATAAAAAAGAGTAAGAAAGTAAATAAAATAATAGATAAGAAGATTTCAAAATTAATTATATGGATAAATTTTTTTATTACAAATAGTAAGAAAAAAATTACATAAATCACCCCTATAAAAAGAGAGTAGTAACTTTTTTTAGCACTGGCTTTTCTTCCCTTTTCCCTTGGTAGCAGCAATAGAAGAGGTAGCCATAAGAGCATAGGTGGAAGTGGAAGAGGGAAGTGAACCAGTTGACATAGAAGGTAATGGGAGGCCTTAAAAGGTAGAAGGTGCCAGTGTAGGTGTAGTCTAATACCATGGAAACTAATGATCAAGGATAACATGCCTAATTTGACTCAGATCCTGAGATGCAGACATAGATGTAGAGGCAAGGTTGGAGGAGGAGAAGGTAAGAAAAACTGATCTCAGGGGTGTATCTGCAGGACACAAAATAGCATAACTATGTACATGAAAATAAGGACTCAAAAGCTTGATGAAGTAAGGAATAATCTATCCACCATACTGCATGGATTTATAAAATTTGTCTTTGTTCTCCATAAACTATTCCAAATATGGGGTAAAACTTTTGACCTTTTGGACTTGAGTTTTGAAATCTTGTGTGAATGGAGGGATTCTCATATTCTATAAAAGGTACATGAAGTGGATTGTCATGTCATGCTTCAAGGAGATCCTTTTGAATTTGAATTCATCCTTCTTAGTAATCTATTATTGATCATAATTTGCTATTTTGGAATGAATTCTCACCATATCAATAACTCCTTCACTGTGCATGAAAATTTCAGATAGAGATTCTTTGTCAAATTCTCTGAGAACAACCTGTAGTTCTTCTTTTAAAACTATTCTAAGAAGATAACCATCCAAAGAGGGTTGAGATTATTGTACAGGAGTATGATAAGCAGTAATTGGAAATGTAAGGGACTTCAGTTGATTTATAACTATCTTGAGACAACCCTTATAGTCCTCAATCAACTTTTTTAAACCAATAACAAGATCATTAATTTCTAGAACAATTGTCTTGTTTCTTTCAGATACATTGTCATCCAATGACGTTATATTAGGTTTTATCAGGGAGGCTACTTCTTATAGAATTTTACTATCAATATCTTCAATATCATGGGGAAAAGGTTGTGGCCTTTTGTTCATCACTCTCTTAATTTCATCAGCTATACCTTTCAGAGTCTATACTTCATCACTTAACTGTTTTTTCTCATTTTGACATCATGAATCTCATGAAACATATTGGTAATAATCTTCCATATGAGCTTTTCTAACAACTAGGCATCATATATTTCACATAAATTTGTTACATGAGCCTATAGGGTATTCACGAATATTTCCACACCTTCCAATAGGGTAACTTCAAATGATTTCAAATCATCCATACTCACCAAGTTTTAAGGTTCTGATGGAGGTTCAGAAATAGGATCCGTGATAGGATCTGGTTCCTTTGTAGATATAAGATAAAGGTAAGATACTAGTTTTAGTTGAAGTACAATAGAGAGGTCATTACATTTCACTGAGGCTTCCTGGGAGTTATTCACATCAAAATAATTGGGGAATTTATACCTCGTATCCACTGAGCATGGATCAAGTAGATTTGGAACTTCAACACTTTCCAGACTGGGGGTTTCCCTCCCACAACAGGTGCATCATTCTTCGGAATGATAGATTTAGATCATTGATCTATTTCCAAGAATTCATCCCCGATATCCTCAACCATTTCCATTCTAGAAAAATAAAAATCCTGGTTCATTCCCTCTTCAACATATTGGATAATTTCAAGAACAACTTCTTCCTCAACACATTTCTCATAAACAGATTCTTACACAAGAGAAATAACACCTTCTATATGCTCTTTTACAACATAATTTTTCATTTACCTTAGCAAAAAATTATTCTTTTATTAGTATATTATTCTTCTGAATCAGCAACACCTTCCGGAACCTGTGTTTCCTTCCTAGTTAAGTCTTAAAGAACATGTTCACTATATTTTTCAACCAGGTCAGTTTCACTTATAGTTACAACAACCACTTCTTCTTCTTCCTCATCAAAATACTCAACAATTTCATCTAGTTCCAAACCAGGATTATAAATATCCTTAGGTCGTGAATAGTGTTCCACCAGATTGAAATTTTCCGAAACCCTATCATTATCTTATATCCATGCTTTTTTCAATAGATTATAACAAATTTAAATTCTCTTTATTGTAACTTTTAAAAGAAAAAACTCATAATCCTTAATAGTTTCTTCATATGGTCCAACCAACCCTTTTTCATGAAGCATAGATGAGATTAATCTTTAGTAAAACAGAGATGTTGAATTGGAGGTTGTCTTGATCAACTCATGCATATAGAGTACAACATATTTTCATAGGTTGATCTTATATCCATTATTATTAAGGTGTATAAAAAATACATCCTGATACTTGAGGGTAGAAAAGTCACCATTTCTAGGGCCAATCAAATTCTGAAGAAATTAAAATAGATTTCTGTTCTCACCATCTATCTCAGAAGCTATGGAACTTTGCTTTATTTCATTTCCATTTAAGCTTTATAATGATTCTTCCCAAACAAATAACTCATATGGAGGTAGAAGAACTCTATGGTATTCCTCACAAATACATTCATGAGGTATCTTGAGGCATGATACCCATAACATCAATGAAAAGGTACATCTCTGACCATTTATCCAGCATTTCACAACATATCCATCTTCTATATCAAAAGGGAATTGAACATACTGATAAAACTATGCAACTAGATTTGGGTAAATTGTCTTATCCTTTTTTGTGAACTAATGTAGCCATAGTTTCTCTTTATGCACTTTTAATAACAAATAACTAATTGAAAGAAACTACTTAGGGATATTTCCTTTCCAGGGACCACTATTCTATCCAAGGGGATCAGATTCAAAGGACCTTTGGGTACTAAATTTGGTGTTATTTTCAACTTCTTCTTTAAAATTCACTTATCATGAGTTGATGACGATGAGAATTTCATACTAGGCTTTCAAAAAAGGTTTGAGAGAGAGAGAGAGAGGGAGAAAACTGAAGGGTTTTGAGAATATAGCTTGAGTAATGAAAGGGGTGAAACTTATTTCATTTTATCATTTAAGAATATCAAGCGTCGTGAGATTAAAAAATGTGGGAAAGTAAAAGGGTAAGACAATTAATTATGGTGATACAGGTTATAATATATAAATAAAACAATAAAACGTCGTTATAGTGAGATGGTAATTAACTTTCACAGTGAGACCATAACATGATTTCACGGTGAGACCGTAACTATGTAATTTCAAAATTATGTGATTGTATTGTTTGAGAGAGTAATTGACCGACAGAAACAGTGAGACCATTAACATAAAATAGAAACCTCTAAAATTGTACACTTACTAATTATGATTCATCATTCACAATTCAAGTATGATGTTATCTATTCTTTCAAAATTTAATAGTTCAATGAATATATCCACGAGCTGATATTCAGTTCCAATGAATTCCAAAGTGATGTCCATTTTTTATAATGATATCTCGAAAAGTGATGTCTTCGATCAATATGTTTTTTCCTAGAGTGTGAAACAGGATTTTTTGAGATTTTAATAGCACATATATTGTCATTATTTATAAGTACATGCCTAAATTGATATCCATAATCTATTAATATGTGTTTTGTTAAAAAAAATGTGTGCAAAACAACTACCAACAGCTATGTATTTAGCTTCATCAATAGATAATGCAACTGAATGTTGTTTCTTACTACACCATGATACTAGTGACTTGCCTAAAAAGTGACATGTTCGAAAGGTGAATTTTCAACTTACCTTATAGCCACCGAATTCAGCATGATAATTACTAACTAACTCAAATGATTTTCCTCTGGGATAGAACAATCCTACCTTGAGTTTATGATTTAAGTATTTGAAAATTATCCTAACAGCATTCAAATGGGATTTTTGGGGTTTTATTGAAAATGAAAACACATACATACACTAAACATAATGTTAGGTCGGCTAGCAGTTAAGTAGATTAAGCTTCCCATCATTAATCTACAAGTTGTTTGATCAACATATTTTACATCTTCATTAAGATCCAACATACAAGTAGTACTCATTGATGTGTCACTACTTTTAGTGATATCAAAACCAAAATGTTTTATAATATGTCTAGTATATTTGCTTTGATTTAAAATAAATATTTAATTATTTTAAATGAGTTGAAATCCAATAAAGAGTTTGAGTTCACCCATTAAACTTATTTCAAATTTATTTTGCATCATTTTTTAAAATTCAATATATAAATAATTTTTTGAAGATCCAAAGATCATGCCATCTAAATAAATTTTAACTACGGAAACATCATTAGAAATTCATTTCATAAAGAAGGTAGTATTAGCTATTCCTTTTGTAAAACCATTGGATATAAGAAATGTAATCAGTCTATCATACCAATCTCTTAGAGTTTTCTTTAAACCATATAAATCATTTGATAATTTAAAAATATGATTTGGAAAATGAGTATTTGTAAAACCCAGGGGTTTCTAAACAAAGAAATCCTTAGCTATATAACCATTTAAGAATTCACTTTTAACATCCATTTGATATAGTTTGAAGTTCAGATGTGCAGCAGAAGCAAGCATAATTCTGTTGGATTCTAGTCTAGCTACCATTGGATAGGTCTCTTCATAGTTAATTATTTCTTCTTGACTATTTCCTTGTGCAACTAATCAAGACTTGTTTATAACTATATAACCAGCTTCAAATAACTTATTCCTAAACACCCATTTTGGGCCTATGGTGAATGTCTCTTTGGGTCTATAAAAAAGTTTTTAATATTGTTCCTTTCAAATTGATTATGATCTACTTACATAACAATCACCCAAAATTCATCATTGATAGAATCATTAATTTTTTTAGGATCATGTTGTGACAAGAAGACTTGATGTTAAACCTGATTTATAATAGAAGCTCTAGTTTGAGTTCCTTTATCTAAATCTCCATCAATAATATCTAAAGGATGGTTCTTAAGAGTTCTAATAGCTCCAGAAATGGACAGACTAGAAATTTTAGGTTCCTTAATAGGGTCAGGTTCATTTTGACTTGAATCTAAAAAATTTATAAAGCTTGAAGTTTTCAAAGATTCCTTTACAAAAAATTTTAGTGGATTTCAAATTAATGTATCGATTTGATACATCATCCTCTAGGTTATCTAGAGCGGTTTTAGGATCATGTGGAATTGTTTCATCATATTTGACATGGATATATTCTTCCACACATTTAGTTCTTTTATTTAACACTCTATAGGCTTTAATAATGATAGAATATGCCAAAAATAATTCATCATCACTCTTAGATGCATATTTTTTATGATTTTATTTATTAATAAGGATACCGACTTTGAAACCAAATACTTTGAAGTAGCTAACATTGGGTTTTCTATTTTTACATAACTCATATGGAGTTCTTTTAATAATAGGTCTAATCAAAACTCTATTGATAATATAGCATGTTGTATTTCTATCTTCAACCAAAAAATAAATAGGTTAATCATATTCACAAAGCATGGTTCAAGAAATCTCTTGCAAGGTTTTCTTTCTTATTTCTACAACACCATTATGTTGAGGTGCTCTAGGAGAAGATAAATTAAAATTATAGACATTTTTTGAGAAAAAGGATTCAATATATTGATTTTCAAACTCATGACCATGATCACATCTTAAGGATTTAATTTCATGTCCACTACGATTTTCTACAGTTTTGGCATATTTGGTAAAATGAGAGCATGCTTCACGTTTTTGAGCCATAAAGAAAGTCCAAGTGTATATTGAAAAGTCATCTACAACAACGTGAACATAGTGGTTACAATTTAATCTAGAAACTCTAGATGGTCCAAACAAATCCATGTGAATCAATTCGAGAGGTTATGAAGATGGAACTTATTTCTTTGGTTTGATGTAAATTTTGTGTTGCATTCCCTTTGGTAAAGGATTGCACACTTTATCATTTAGAAACTGAAGATTGGGTAGGTATTTAACTAACCATTTTCAAGTTACCTTTCTAAGAGAGTGAATGTTATAGTGTCCTAGTCTCCAATGCCAAAGGCAAGAATCATTGTAAAATACTATTATACATGAATCATTTAGGGAAAATAAAGAATCTATGTTTACAGAATATACATTTTCAATTCTTAATGCAGAAAATACTAACTCATTTTTAAATTTGAATACAATGAAAGAATCATTTTCAAATTTTACATGAAAACCATCATCGCATAGTTGTGAAATACTAAGTATATTATATTTTAATACATCATCAGATAGTACTTTTGAAATTAAAACTGAGTTACAGTTACCTATTTGTACAAGACCAATGATCTTTCCTTTAGCATTGTAACCAAAAGTGACATGTCCATCATCAATCTTTATTAAATTCATGAAGCATGAATATTCTTCTGTCATGTGTCTTGGACACCCATTTTCCAAGTACCATAAGCTTTTATAGGATCTCCTTATGAAACATTCCTAAAAAATAGTTAGATAAAAATAGATTTTGGTACCCATACATGTTTGGGTCCAGTAATATTAGTGGCTAGTCATTTAGGAACTCATATCTACCTTATAGGTTTCCTATAAGAATTATGTAAAGTACTTGAAAAATTAACTCTATTTGGTTCAGAAAAGATTGAAATAGTAGAAAGTGTATCATAACATGAACTAGAGGAATGTTTTCCAAAACTAGGAGTAATGAAGTATTTCCTATATTTAGAAACAAAATTAGTTCTTCAAAAATATCTTTAATAGGTAGATAGCAAATTCCATTAGTATATTTAAGAGCAATCTATTTACCTAGAATTTGTACCAAGGTATTATTACCAGCAGAAAAACATTCAAGATCCTTTTTCAATTGCTAATTAGATAATCTTGGTTCATTGTTTTCTTTGAGTAATTGGGAATTTTTCTCCCATTCTATACTAATTTTAGTTTTAAAAGTTTAGGTAAGAGCATGGTGTTTCAATAAATACTTGTATTAATCTTTTAGAACATTAAATTTATCTTCAAGAATATTATAATATTAAAATATTTCTTCATTACACATGTACTCCAAATCACCTTCATATCTAGAATAAATGGAATTCTGTGTAAGAGATTTTTGTGTTTCCTCAGATGTGTTTTTCATAAAAACACATATTGTCTTTGTTAGCTGGTTCATCATGTGAAGATTCTGAGTTACATGAACTTTCCTCAAAGGCACTCCATGTTTCATTTATTGCCTTTTTATAATTTCTATCTTTTTACAAATATTTTTTTGTACTTGACAGTCAACCATTATATGTCCCTTTTGTTTACATTCATTATAGAATATCTCATAAGACTTGTCACTTCTTTTCCAATCATTCTTCCAGCATCCTTTTTGATCATATATTCCATTAATGTTAGGATTTCTGAAAAGTTTCTACTTCTTGTAGAATCTCTTCAACCTTATGGGTAATCGATCCATCTCTTCGTCATTTCCAGGTGATTATTCTTCCTTGATGGAACATTCTACAGAGACTTCCAATTTTCATTTCTCCTTGTGTGTAGAGGTGGTGGTCTTGAACAACATTGATTTTCTTTTGGGTTCATCCTCTTATTCCTTGTTGAATTTATCTCCTCTTTATACATCAGCATTTATCAAATAATTTCTTGTAAAGGTAACTTGATGATGTTGCATGATTCTATAATAATGATAGAGGTTACTCTCCATCTGTTAGGTAGGCATCTGAGAATTCTCATGATCTGTTCTTTGGTATTAACTTCTCTTCCAAGAGAAAAAATTATGTCGAAATTTTCATTGAACCTGCGATACATGTCAGAAATAGGCTCATCAGGTTCAATTTTAAAGTTATCATATTTAAAAGCATGTCTATTAAGTCTTATTTATTTCACACTAGAATATCCATCATGTGAAATGGATAAAGTTTCCCAATTTCATGGGCATCTTTACATGTAAAAATTATATTAAATTCTTCATCTCCTAAGGAGAAATATAAATCATTCATGGTTTTACAATTATTACTGTAGATGGTCTTGGTAGGGTCATCCCAAGTGATTCTATTAGTAGTAGTAATCTTATATTCATAGATAATTGAAGACCAAATTTCAAAACTAATACTTTCTAAATGCATTTTCATTTTAATTTTCCATTGAGAATAATTGGTTCCATTAAATAATGGTGGTATTTTTGTTGAACCCCCTTCCATTCTATTATCCATAATAAGGAAATAGTTTCAGAGTGCTAGAAATTTAGAATTAATAGAAATTTACAGATCTTTATAGTACAACTAAAATCACAGTTGAATAGGGTAAAAAATAGAGTCTTAAAAACTATTTTTATAACAAATTTTGGTTGGAGTAGAGTACTCAAGAGGGGTTGAATTGATTATCTATAAAAATTTTGGTTTAAAAAATATTCTATGAAATGATCCCCAGTAAATTTAAATACAGCCCAGTTAATCATTGTAATATAGTTATGAAAGTTTTTCTGTTTAAATAACATCTCAGAAGATTGATTAATTCTTAGTAATATTAATATCAGTTATTAACATTACTTTTGAAGATATTATAATAATGCAAATCAATTATAATTTCATTCAAAGATTAACTATCAAAGTTAATTTAGTGATTTATGAATTATAAAGTAAAATATCATAAACTAAATTAAGCAACACAGTAGATATAAAACAAGTGGTTTAGTCTCAAGACATGACATAATCCACTCAACTGAGTGACAACATACCACCAAGAAGTTTATATAAATAAACATGATCCACACCCCTGATCATGGTTAACAACAGTACACATGACAGTCTAGGTCACACAACCTCATCCACAGTTCTTTGTGGGTATGATGTTTGTCAAGTCACGCAGGGACCTCTTCCACACTTATCTGTGGGAATACACATGTGTAACAATATGTATGAAAAATTAAATCATGTATCCATTAGTTTAATGAAGGATAAAATGTGTGTGTTTATACAGACACACACACACACACACTACTCAAATGCTAAATAACAATGCACAATAGAAAAAAAATGATGAGATAAGGTTAGAAGAGCTCTGAGTGGTAGTCTATGAAGCTATAGACTTATAGGATGAAGTAGATTCTAGAATCAAGTACGCTCACAAAAAATAGAGTATCGCAAGTCTAGTGCTATGTTTCATATCTGAGTCATGTTCTTTGTGGAGTCGGTATTGTGAAGATGTTCTCAAATATTCTCAATGGTATCATAGTTAATGCTTCGTGTGTTCTTCATTAAGTTGAATGTGTCAATTTTTCTTAAGAATGATCATGCTTCTTCTTTATAATGAACACTTGGTTCTCTATCATCTCCTTTTGTTTCTGGCCACATTGTTCTTTTTATTCATGGAGTGAATGTGTAAGATCCAACCAAATGCATGTATTCTACACCTCATAACTTGTACTATCAGGTGAGATGTCTACAAAGAAACTATAATTATGTCAGTGTATTTAAAAACATTATATCTGACTGTTAGAGATTAAATTGAAAAATGATACAACAGATTAAGAAATGGTGTCACAGTCTGTCTGGAAATGGTGTCTCCTTCAAATGGTGTGACCTTAAAACGATGTCTCCTTGTTTTTTTTGAGCGATGAGATAGTTATGATGGCATAGTTGTATAAGGATCAGGAACCAGTAGCACGGATTTAGTGTTTGGATCACAGTGTCTGGTAATGGTATCTAATTCACAGTGTAGGTCACGGTGTATGGTCATGGTGTATGGGTCACAATATCTGGGTCACGGTGTATGGATCATGGTGCTTGGGTCACGGTGTCTGGTCCTTTGCCAGAAAAACATAACTGATGGTTGACTCAGGGTTTCTTAGACTTATCCAAATATCTGTATATATACATAAGAAGTGATATTCAAAGAATCGATTAGACTCAATAATTTATCAAGGAAATTAATTATAACATGAATTAAAAACTAGTTCACAATAATTAGACAAATCGGGTATGATCTTGGAGAGATTTAATTAAAGCATAAGGAAACTAATCATCTGTACACATGATTTGAGGCGGATTACATAGGATTAAAAAGTGTTACAGAATATATAGGTTTTTTTGTCATTAAAGAGTGATTAACACATGAGGAGGCCAACAATATCCTCATTTTTAATGATCACATATCAAGTGAGTGATAGATTTATTCTTAGGTAATGTGGCTCTTCTCTAGTGTGCATTTAGAGTACATATTTCTCCCCCTTTTATGATTATCAAAAAGACATCAAAGGTTAATAAAATAATAGATAAGAATATTTAACAATGCACTAGATGGATAATAAGTGTCATTAGAAACAATAAGAAAAAATTAAAGAAATCAGACCTATCAAAAGTGTGCAGTAACTTTTTTTTAGCACTGGCTTTCTTCTATATGCTCTTGGAAGCTGCAGCAGAAGAGGAATCCATAGGAGAAGAGGTGGAAGTGGAAGAGGGAAGTGAACCAGTTGACAGAGAAGGTAAAGGGAGGCCTTTAATGGTTGAAGGGGCCAATGTAGGAGCAGTGGAAGACTGAGGAAACTATTGATCAAGGATTACATGTTTGACCTGACTAAAAGCTTGAGAGACAGACCTAGATTTTGAGGCAAGGGAAGAGAAGGAAGAGGTAGGAGAACCATATCTCAAGGGTGAAGCTACAGGAGCCACAATAACAGTATTTTGTATATGAAGATAAGGCCTCACATGCTTGATAAAGTCATCTATAATCTCCCCACTATGTTGCATGGATTTCACAAAGTCAACTTTGTTCTCCATAAACTTTTCCAACAAAAGAGTGAAATATTTGAGCTTTTGGACTTGAGTTTTGAATGCTTCAGTTATAGTAGGGATTATCATGTTCTCTATAAGGCACATGATGTGGTTGGTCATGTCATGCTTCGAGAAGATCCTATTGAAGTAGAAGTCTACTTTTCGAGTAATATATTATTGAGCATCATTTACTATTTTGGAATGAATTGTCACCAAATAAAGAACTCTTTCACACTTCTATACAACTTCAGATAGAGATTATTTGTCAAATCCACCGAGCACAGCCTGATGTTCTTCTTTGACAATTTTTCTAAGAAGATGACCATCCAAAGAGGGTTGAGATGATTTTCCAGGAGTACGTGAAACAGTAACAACAGATGTAAGAGACTTTAGATGATTTAGATCTTTTTTGAGACAACCCTTATACCCATCAACCAACTTGTTAAGACCAATAATAAGCTCACACATCTCTTGTAGAATTTTCATGTTCCTTTTAGCTACCTTGTTAGCCAAGGAGGTCATATTATGTTGTATCAAGAAGGATACTTCCTGTGGAATCTGACTTTCAATAACCTCAACAGGATGAGAAACATGTTTTCGTATTGAGTCCATCATTCTATGCATTTCTTCAACCATAAATCCGAGAGTCTTTAATTCATCACATAACTATTTGTTCTAAACTCTCACTTCATGAATCTCATGAAGCATCTTATGCTGAATATGTCATATGATTTTATTCAAACCACACGGAATTATCTCTTTAAATTAAATTGGTTACAAGAGATGGTTGGATGTTCATGAGCTTATCAACCCCATCCAATAGGGTAGCTTCAAATTCATTCATATAATTCTTAATCACTAATTTTGAAGGTTCTTATGAAGGCTTGGAAATATGAGCTGAGATAGGCTCACGTTACTTTGTAGCTATAAAATCAAGAGTAGATACTGGTTTCAAATGAAATATAGTAGATAAGTCTATACCTTTCCCTGAGGCTTACTTGGAGTCATTCACATCAAAATAACTATGGAATTTATACCATGTATCCACTAAGCTTGGATCAACTAGATTTGGTAAACACTTTCAAGGGTGGTGGGTTGCTCCGCCTAAATAGGTGCATCTTTCTCAGGATTGAGAGATTTATATCCTTGATCTATTTATAAGATTTCTTCCATGATATCCTCTCTCATTACTTTACTAGCTAGCTAAAAATCTTGCTCCATTCTCACTTCAGCATATGGGATAATTTCAGGAATATATTGTTCCTCCACATGTTTCTCATAAACATGCCTTTGCAAAAGAGACATATCTTCTTCTATATGCTCTTATTCAACATCCTTCTCAATTACATTAGCAACATATTCTTCATTAGTAGAGGGTTGTTCTTTTAAATCAGAAACATCTTCAAGAACATGAATTTCCGTCTCAGTTAGGTCTTAAAGAACATGTTCTCTTTCTTTATCTACTAGAATAGTTTCCCCTCTAGGTTCAACATCATCTTCTACCTCCTCCTACTCATAATACTCAATAATTTCATCTGTTTCCAAACTATGATCAGAAATATCCTTATTTCCTAAAGGGTGTTCCACCAGATTGAACTTTTCATAAACCTTTTCATTATCTTATACCCATGCTTTTATCCATGTATTCCAACAAATTTTAATTCTATTTTCTATAAATTTTTAAAGACAAAACTTATAATCCTTAATATATTCTTCATATTTTACAACCAAACCTTTTCCATGAAGCATAGATGTGATTAATCTTGATTAAAACAGAGAGGTTTACTTAGAGGTTGTCTTTATCTACTCACACATATAGAGTTTAACATATTTTCATAGGTTGGTCTTTTGGATATTCTTCATATGGTGTATCAAAAATAAATACTAATACTTTAGTGTACAAAAGTCACCATTTCTTGGGATAATCATATTCTGAACAAATTTAAATAGAAGTTTGGTTTCACCATCTTGCTCAGCAGTTACGGCTCTTCTCTTTGTTTCATTTCCAATTAAGCTTCTCAATACTTCTCCCAAAACAAAGAACTCACTTTGAGGAGGAGGACCTCTCTAGTACTCTATAAAAATACCCTCATGTGGTATCCTAAGTCATGAATCCTATAACCTCAAATAAAAGCTACAAATCTGACAATTTATCCTTGTTTTCACAACATACCCATCTTATGAATCAAAAGATAATTGAACATACTGATAAAACTATGCAACTAGATTCGAGTAAATTGGTTTATCCTCATTTGTGAACTAATCATGCCATCCATGCTCTTTAAGAAGTTTAAATACCAAATTATTACTTTTCAGATGCCACTTAGGGAATATTTCTTTTTCAGGAACCACTATTCTATCCACTAGGATCAGATTCGAAGGACCTCCGAGCACTCTCTTTGGTGAAATTTTCAACTTCTTCTTTAAACTGCGCTTCTCAAGAGTGGACGACGATAGTTATTTCATAATGGGCATTCAATGAAGGTTCAAGGGAGAGAGAGAAAAAACATATAAGGGTTGAGAGAGGGAGGACGGTTTGAGAGAAGAGTGCTCGAGTGAAGAAATCAGTGAAAATTCTTTTATTTTATCATTTACGGATATCAAGCGTCACAGGATACAAAATGTGGGATAGTAAAAGGGTAAAATAATTAATTATCGCAATGTAAGTTATAATATATAAATAAAACAATAAATCGTCTTTACGATGAGATGATGATCAAATTTCATGGTGAGACCATAAAATGCTTTCACAGTGAGACCGTAACTATGTGATTTCTAAACTGTGCAACTATATTGTTTGATAGAGTAACTTCCAAACATTAAAAGTGAGAAATAAAACATGAAATGTCATGCTATGAAACAGTACACTTACTACCTATGATTTATCATTCCCAATTCATGTATGATGTAATCTATTCTTTCATAATTTAATAGTTTCGTGAATATATCAGCGAGATGATATTTATATCCAATGGATTCCAAAGTGATTTCTCCTTTTTGATAATGATCTCTCAAATAATGATATCTTACATAAATATGTTTTGTACTAGAGTGTGAAGTAGGATTTTTTGAGATGCTAATAGAACATTTATTGTCACAATTTATAGTTCCATGCCTGAATTGATATCCATAAGCTAGTAATGTGTGTTTCATCCACAAAATTTATGCACCACAACTACCAACAACTATGTATTCAGCTTCTATAGTATATAATGCAACAGAATATTGTTTCTTACTACACCATGATACTAGTGACTTCCCTAAAAAGTTACATCTTCATGAGGTTCTTTTTCTATCTTACTTACATGCACCGAAGTCAGCATTAGATTATCTAACTAACTCAAATGATTATCCTCTTAGATAGATCATTCCTATATTGGGTGAATTCTTGAGGTATTTGAAAATTCTATTAACAACATTAAAAGGTGATTCCTTAGGTTTTTATTGAAAACAATCACACATACATACAATAAACATAAAGTCAGTTCGACTAGCAGTTAAGTAGAGTAAGCTTCCAATCATTCCTTTATATGTGGTCTGATCAACATATTTTCCATCTTTATTAAGATCCAACTTACATATAGTACTCATTGGAGTTTCACTAATTTTAGTGTTATCCAAACCAAAACGTTTTAGAAGATCTATAGTATATTTTCGTTGATTTAAAATAATACAATCATTATTTTGAAATATTTGAAATCAAAGATAGAATTTGACATCACCCATTAAACTCATTTCAAATTCAATTTTCATCATTTTAGAAAATTTAATACATAATGAATTTTTTGAAGATCTAATTATAATGACATCTATATAAATTTGAACTATGAAAACATCATTGGGAATTCGTTTTATAAAGAGGGTAGGATCACCTATTCCATTTGTAAATCTGTTGGAAATAATAATAGTACTAATTTTATCATACATAGCTCTTATAGCTTCCTTTAAATCATATAAAGAATTTGATATTTTAAAAATAAGGTTTGGAAAATGAGGATATGTAAAACCCTTATGTTTCTCAACAAAGAAATCCTCATCTATATACCCATTTAGGAATTCACTTTCAACATCCATTTGATATAGTTTGAAATTCAGATGTGCAACATAAGAAAGTATAATTCTGATGTATTCTAGTCTAGCTACTAGTGAAAAGGTCTCATCATAGTCAATTACTTCTTGACTATAGCCCTATGTAACTAATCTAGACATGTTGATAACTATATTACCAGATTCATTTCTCTTATTCCTAAAAACCCATTTACTGCCTATGGTGAAGTTTTCTTTTCTTCTATCAACAAGTTTCCAAAATATGTTCCTATAAAACTGATTTAGCTCTCCTTGCATAGCCATCACCCAAAATTCAGAATTGACAACATCATTAATGTTTTTAGGTTTAGGTTGTGAGAAGAATACTTTATGTTCAACCTGATTTCTAAGAGAAGCTCCAGTTTGAGTTCATTTATCTAAATATCCTACAGTAGTGTCTAAAGCATGGTTCTTAGGAGTTCTAACAACTCTAGAAATGGTTGGGCTACGGATTTCAGGTTCTTCAATAGGGTCATGTTCATTGTGACTTGAATCTAAAGTATTTCTAGAAATGGATGTTTTCACAAAATCCTTCACAGGATGGTTAGAGGATTTTGATTTAATGTATAGATTTGATATATAATCCTCCAGGTTACTTAGAATGATTTTAGGCTCACGTGGATCTATTTTATCAAATTTTACATGGACTGATTCTTCCACACATTTATTTGTTTTATTAAAAACATTATAGGATTTACTAGAGATTGAATATACAAAAAATAATCATGCATTACTCTTGGATCCAAATTTTTCATTAGTTTTTTATTTTTAAGGGTACAGACTTTGCAACCAAATACTTTGAAGTAGCTAACTTTGGGTTTTCTATTGTTCCATAACTCATATTGAGTTATTTTAAGAATATTTCTATTCAAATCTCTATTAATAATATAGCATGTGGTATTTATATATTCCACCAAAAAATAAATAGCTAAGTCATATTAAATATGTATGGTTCTAGCAAAATCTTGTATGATTCTATTTCTTCTTTCTAAAACTCCATTCGGTTGAGGTGTTCTAAGGGCATAGAAATTATGACGATAGCCATTTTGTGAGAAAAAGGATTCAAACTCTTGATTTTCAAACTCACGACCATGATCACTTCTTAAGGATTTAATTCTATGTCCACTAATAGTTTCTAAATTGTAGGCATATTTGGTGAAATGAAAGCATGTTTCACTTTTGTGGGCTAAAAAAAGTCCAATTATATCTAGAAAAGTCATCTACAAGAACATAAACATTGTGCTTCTCTTTTAAGCGTGAATCTGTAGATAGTCCAAACAATTCCTTGTGATCTAATTCAAGAGGTTGATAAGTTGGCACTTCTTTCATTAGTATGAAGGAAATTTTCTGTTGCATTCCCTTTTGACAAGGATTACACACCTTTTCATTTTGAAACTCATGTTTGGGTAGGGCTTTGAAAAAAAATCTAGTTTACTATCTAAGAGAGTGAATATTAAAGTTTCCTAGCCTCTTATTCCAAAGAAAAGACTCTTTTTGAAATACACTTAAACATGAATCATTTTGAGAGACTAAATATTCTATGTTGACATAATATACATTTTCATTTCTTAATGCATAAAATAATAATTCATTTTTAGAACTACAAACATTGCATGCATCATTTTCAAATTTAACATGAAATCCAATATCAAATAGTTGTGAAATACTAAGAATGTTATATTTCAATCCATCAATAAAAAGTACATTGGAAATTAAAATTGAGTTAGAGTAACTGATTTGGCCAAAGACAGTGATCATTCCATTAGCATTGTCACCAAAGGTGACATGTCCACTATCAATATTTATTAAATTATTGAAGCATGATTAGTCTCCCATCATATGTCTTGAACAAAGATTGTCCACGCACAATAAGATTTTACATGAGCCCTAAAAGAATCTTCGCTACAAGATTGTCTGATAAAAACAGGTTTTGGTACCCATTCCTATTTGGGTCCTGTAATAAAGTGACTAGTGCTTTAGGAACTCATATATACCTCATTGGTTTCCTATAACGCTTGTGTAAGGTACATGAAAAATAATATCTATTTGGTCCAGAAAAGTTTGAAACAGTAGAAAATATATCATAACATGAACTAGCTAAATGTTTTCCAGACCTAGAAGTAAAGATATATGTCCTTGATTTAGAAACAAAATTAGTTCTTTCAATATTTCGTTTGACTTGTTGATATCCAATGATAGAAGTATATTTAGGATAAATCTGTTTACATAGAATTTGTACCAAGGTATCATTACAATTAGTAAAACATTCAATAAATTTTTTCAATTTTGTGTTAGATAGTTTTATTTTGTGGTTTTCTTTGTGTAATTGAGCATTTTTCATCATTTCTACACTCTGTTCAGTTTTAAAAGTCAAGGTAAGAGCATGTTGTTTCTTTATGGACTTGTATTTATCTTTTAGTTCATTAAATTCGCCTTTATAATTATTATAGTATTCAAACATTTCTTCATTAGACATATTTTAGAGTCACTCTCATCTCCAGAATAATAGGAACTTTGTACAGTAGATTCTAGTGTTACCTCATATGTGTTTTATAAAACACATATTGTGTATTGTTATTTAACACTGAGAGAACTTCTAGCCTGAAAAAGATATTCTTATTGTAAATGATCTTAATCCTTTTGGCTAGTTGAGCCATATCCTCATCACTGTCAGGTGATGATTTCTCACTGCTAGAATTTTCTACAAAGACTTCAAATTTGTCTTTCTCCTTATGCTTAGAGGTGGTGGTCTTGAATGAAACTGATTTTCATTTCGTTTCATCCTCCTCTTCCTTGTTAACTTTCTACTCCTCTTCATACATTATCAATTTTCCAGTGAGTTCTTTTAAAGGTAATTTGCTGATGTCACATGATTCTCAAATAGAGACAGTGGTTCCTCTCCATCTGTTAGGTAGGAATATGAGAATCCTCATGATTTTTTCTTTGGAAGTAACTTCTCTTCTAAGAGAAATCATTATGTCGACAATTTCATTGAACCCAAGATACATGTCCAAAATAGGCTAATCAGGTTTCATTTTAATGTTATTATATTTAATTGTATAAATATTATGAATCAATTCTTTCACACTAGAAGTACTTTCTTATGAAACATACAAGGTATCTCAAACTACATGGGAAGGTGTACATGCAGAAATACTATTAAATTCCTCATGTCCTAAATAAAAATATAAAATGCCCATGGATTTTCAATTATTATAGTAGGCGGTGTTGGTAGGGGAATACCAAGTGATTATATTAATAGCAAGAATCATATATTCATCTATAATTGAAGACAAAATTTCAATATTCATACATTCTAAATGCTTTTTCATTATAATTTTCTAATGAGCATAATTGGTTCCAATAATGAATAGTGGTTTATTTGTTGCATCACCTTCTAGTCTATTATCCCTAGTAAAGAAATTCTTCGGAGTAGAGTAATCAAGAGGGGGGGGGGGGTTAATTGAGTATCTATAAAAATATCTGTTTAAAATGTATTCTTAGAATGGTTCCCCAATAAATTTATATGTAGACCAGTTAATTAAAGTAATACGTTTATGAAATTTTGACACTTTAAATAACTTCTCAAGGATTGGTTAATTCTTAGTAATCATAATGTTAGTTATTAAAATTACTTTTGAAGCTTTTATAATATGGAAAATTGATTAAAACATCATTCAAATATTAACAATCAATGTAAATTGAGTGATTTCTGAATTATACAGTAAAATAGAGTAAACTAAATTAAACAACCTAGTGGATATAAAACAAGTGGTTCAATATCGAGCTGGGACCTAATCCACTCCACTTGGTGATCACCTGCCACCAAATAGATTATATAAATAAACTTGATCCACACACTAGATCAGGGTTAACAATAGTACACATGACTGTCCAGGTCACAAGACCTCTTCCACAGTTCTTCGTGGGTTTGAACTATGTCAGGTCACACAGGGACCTCTTCCACACTTTTTTTGGGAGTACACAAGTTTAAAAAGATGTATAAGAAAGGATATCTTGTATCATTTAGTTTAATGTAGGAGACAATGTGTGTTTTTATATAGACACAAACACATTTCTCAAATGTTAAATAATAATAAACAACATAAAAAAATGATGAGATAAGGTTAGAAGTGCTCTTAGTGTTAGTCTATGTAGAACTAGAATTCTAGGATGAAGTAGATGTTGGAATGGAAAACTCTTGCAAAAAAACAGAGTATTGTAAGTCAGGTGCTCTTGTTCAAATCTAACTCGTGTTCTTCATGGAGTCTGTATTTTGAAGATTTTTTCGTCTCTGATCAATTGTATCACATTGAATTCTTTATGTGTTATTCATGAGGTTTTATGGGTCAGTTTTTTCTCAAGAATGCTCCTGCATCTTCGTTATCGTGCACATTTGTTTCTCTATCAAATCATTTTGTTTCTATCCACACTATCCTTTTTATTATTGGAGTGCATGTGTTGGAGCTGACAGGATGTATGCATTCTACACCTTATACCTCATACTGTTGGGTGACATGGCTACAAACAAGCATTATTTATGTCAGTGCATTTGAAAGCTTCAAATAAGACAATTAGAGATTGAATTGAAAAACCACAAAACAGATTAAGAAACGATGTCACAGTCTGTCTGGAAAAAATTTATCCTTAAAATAGTGTCTCATTATTTTCCTTTGAGTGGTGATACAGTGAAGATGGCGTAGTTTTATAGTTATCATTAATCGGTTGCACAAATGCAGTGTTAGGATCAGTGTGTCTGGTCATGGTGTCTGATTCGCGGTGTCTAGTCAGGGTGTCTGGTCACGGTGTCTGGTCACAGTGTCTGGGTCAGGGTTTCTAGGTCACGGTGTCTGGGTCACGGTGTCTGGGTCACAGTGTGTGGTTTCTGAAGTCTGGGTCACTGTGTCTAGTCCTTTTCCAGAAAAACATAACTAGTGGATGACTCACAGTTTCTCAGTCTTAGCCAAATATATGTATAGAGACATAAAAAGTGATATTCCTAGAATGGATTAAACTCAATCATTTATCAATGAAATTCATTACACCATGAATTAAAACATAGTTTACAATAATTAAACATAGAACTTATTATCTTGGATAAGAATAATTAAACCATAATGAAACCAATCATATGTACACATGTTTTGATAGAGATTACACAAGATTAACATATGTTACAGAATGTAAAGGATTTGTGATCATTAAAACATGATGAACACACTAGAAGTCCGATAATTAGTACTAAAATGGTAATAATTACTAATAAATGGTAATAATTAGTAATAAATGGTAATAAATAGTAATAAATTGTAATAATAAGTAATAAATATTAATAAATAGTAGTAAATAATAATAAATAGTAGTAATTAGTAATAATTAGTAATAATTATCAATTATTAGAATTAATTAGAAATAATTAGTAATAATTAGTAATAATTCGTAATAAATAGTAATAATTAATAATAAATACTAACAATTTTTAATAAATAGTAATAAATATTAATTATTAGTAATAATTAGTAATAATTAGTAATAATTAGTAATAATTTATAGTAATTAGTTACAATTAGTAATAATTATTTATAGTTACTACTAAATAGTACTAAATAGTAATAAATAGTTATAATTAGTAATAATTAGTAATAATTAACAATAATTAGTAAAAAATATTTTTAATTATTAATAATTTGTAATAATTTGTAATAATGTAAACAATTGGTAATAAATGACAATAAATCGTAATAAATAGTAATAAATAGTAATAAATAGTAATAAATTCTAATAATTAGTAATAATTAGTAATAATTAGTAATAATTTGCAGTAATTACTAATAATTAGTAATAATTAGCAATAATAAGTTATAATTACTAATAATTACAAATAATTAGCCATAATTTCTAATAATTACCAATAATTAGAAATAATTAGCAATAATTAGAAATAATTAAGAATAATTATTAATAATTAGTAATAATTAGTAATAATTAGTAATAATTAGGAATAATTAGTAATGATTAGAAATATGTAGTAATAATTAACAATAATTAGTAATAATTAGCAATATTTATCAATAATTAGTAATAATTCTTAATAGATAGTAATAATTAGTAATAAATACAAATAATTAGTAATAAATTGTAATAAAAAGTAATAAATGGTAATAAATGGTAATAAATTGTAATAAATAGTAGTAATTAGAAATAATTGGTAATAGATAGTATTAATTAGAAATAACGAGTAATTATTTGCAATAATTAGTCCAAATTAGTCATAATTAGTAAAATATAGCAATTATTTGTAATAATTAAAAATAATTTAGAATAATTAGTAATAAATTGTAATAATTGTTAATAAATGGGAATAATTAGTAATTAATAAGAATAAATAGGAATAAATAGGAATTAATAGGAATAATTATAAATTAATATGAATAATTAGGAATAAATATGAATAAATAGGAATAATTAGGAATAATTCTGAATAAATGGTAATAATTAGTAATAAATGGATATAATTAGTAATAATTTGTAATAATTAGTAATAATTCATAATAATTAGTAATAAATAGTAATAAATAGTAATAATTAGTAATATATAGTAATATATAATAATAAAGAGTAATAATGAGTAATAAATAGAAGCAAATAGTAATAATTAGTAATAATTAGTAATAAATAGTAATAAATAGTAATGAATGGTAATAAATAGTACTAAATAGTATCCAATAGTAATGAATAGTAACAAATAGGAATAATTAGTAATAAATAGGAATAATTATGAATAAATAGGAATAATTAGGAATAATTAAGAATAATTAGAAATAATTATGAATAATTAGTAATAATTAGTAATAAATCATAATAATTAGTAATAAATGGAAATAATAATTATTAAATGGTAATAATTCGTAATAATTGGGAATAATTGGGAATAATTATGAATAATTGGAAATAATTATGAATAATTCAGAATAATTCTGAATAATTAGGAATAATTAAGAATAATTACGAATAAATTAGAATAATTGGGAATAATTAAGAATAAAATAAATTGTATTAAATTGTAATTAATTGTAATAAATTGGAATAATTTTTAGTTCATTGGCGACACACCTTTTGCTCGATGACACTTCTCCTTTCAACTATCACTGACTCAAAACATTATAAAAGGTATGCTTCTACGTAAGCATATCCAATCTCATATACATGATTTTAAATATGAATTCATAGGACCACAATTTTTATTATATTTTTAGTTTGTGACAGTTGAAAGAACATGATTCATTGATGAAAAGGGGGATATTTTGCTCGACAGAACATTTATATGCATCCTTCTATTAGTGAAATCACAATAAATAATCTGCTTAGAGGTACGCATATATATTCACTTATGCAAAAGAATGGATATAAGTACCTTTGAGGAGAATCTTCATTGTGATTTCAGTGTGAGAAAGTTGAAATTAAATGAGTCGTCAGACAAAAGAGTAGCCGTCAATCCACTAGAAACTGTGTATCGCGTAATTAATGATAATTTTAAAGAATTAGTTGTAATTATTTATCTAATTTTTGGGGAGATTGATTTTCTAATATCAAATTATTCAATAACAGAAATTATTTTATATTTTGTTGAAAAATATTGAATAAGGAAGTCAACAAATGTTATTATTAGATGATCACGTTTGGATAAATCACCACGGAAATCCAAACGGTTCTGGTTTAAATCCTGTATATATTTAGGGTGTTGGAGCTTTATCATCATTTTCATCATCAAAATAAGAAATTTTTTCCGAAGGCACAATTAGTTGTTCTTGTTATAAATGTGATCTGAGAACCATTGACCCATTTGACAAGGTTAGGGGACATCTCTTTCATTTTGGTTATCAACCGGATTATATTTTTTGGTATCAACCCAATGAATGCGGTTCTAGAGAAGATAATAATAACCTGAATCTGGATCCATCATGGTTTCCAAATTTAGTACATGATATTTCAGGTCATTTTATTCAACAAACTGAAACTGATGATGATATCGATTTAGCTCCTGTGTTAGCACTATCCAAATTTTATGTGTTGTTGAGGTCTGTGGAGGAAGCATTATATCATGAGTTGGAACTATCCGAATTTTATTATTTTATTATTTATTATTAGTATTATTTTTTTAAAATTTTATTTATTTTTCTAATAGTTATAATAATAATAATAATTTTTTATTTTTTAATATTTTTTGTGAATAGTAAGAATTTTAATATTTTTTTTATCATTAATTTTAATAATTTTAATATTATTTTTTCATCAATCATAATTTTATTATTTTTTTAATTTATTCAATATTTATGATAGGGCATTTTGTGATGGGACCCCATTGCAAATAGTTTATATATATATTTTTAAAAATGTATTTGAAACTATAAAAGGATCTGTCACTTTAGTTATGTATAACATATATAATCTGAGTTCTATATGCGATGAGCATGTCGTCCTGTTGCAAATACGTTTTTCAATACGCCCGTTGCAAATACTTTTTCCAATGTACCACTCGAAAATACTTATTGTGATATTCTTGTCAACAAAAGTTTTTCTCTATATAATGTAATAAGTCAATGATCTATTTGCGCCTCCATTTTCTGTATTATTCTATTTCTTACGGGGCCCGTCAGAAAAGAGATCTTGGGATGGTATCCAATCGAAAATAGCCTGTAATCCAATAGAGTTTGGGAAAGATAATATTTCTCCACTAAGATCAGGACTTCTTGATACATCCTATTAAAATTAAAAGATATTATATCTTTTTATATTCTCATTATTTAAATGATAGTATGATCCACTCTGCTAAAAACAGCAGTTACCATGTTCTCTTTCCTTTGTACTGAAACATATTTTTTATTTACCATATAGGAAAAATGCCCTAGACCCTTACAAAAAAAACATAAAGGAGGTCGAGAATAATGTAAACCAAGGGAATATAGTTGCGAAAATATCTAAAACACCTGAGGATGAGACCCCAGACCATCAGAAATGTTTAACCCCTCTCTTGGACGTCCAAATCCTGCCAGTACATCGGCAAAAAAATTGGATTCCCTCCAACTATGATGGATATGTTGACCCAAGAGAGACTACATAACACACCATCATATCATATAGGTCATATACCAAGGAGTCTCATGCCTCCCATGTATCATCTTCACTAGAAAAATAGAGTCTGACTCCACTTCCAATACCAGAAAGTTGTGCTCCCTACAAACATGAAGTCTGATTAGTATTTCACATGCCTCTACCCCCAAGGATGTTCTCGGACCATAGAACATTCAGAACTCCACAAGGATGGAACAACATGGTTCAATAAGGACTCCTAAAACTCTCATGACATCATTCATGAGTGAACTATCCATGTTGAGCTCAAGCCCGCTGGTAAAATAATTCCATCCTATTCATCTTCTACCCGAACCTCTATGCATGAAAGGTCTGTTAAGAATGTTACATACCAAGTCCAATTTATGAATCCCTTTCAGCAATGAGATAAACTCATAGAAAAGTGACCTAGCCCTTATATGAAGAAATTAAATAGACATCTAAGGGCCCCAATGGGATTGATTCCTTGCCTCCATGATGACCCAGTAGATGAAATCTAGGATAATAGCACAAACATCTGATTTCATGCCCTTGTTCTCAACATCGTAAATCCATGAAGACATGAGACCTTGAAATTATGGTTTCTGCATGCCGGTTTGTGGATATGGGGAGAAAATATACCAATGATCGACCACCCCGTCACTTTGTATGAAGAGGTGGTTGAAATAATCCCTCTAGAGTTCTGCATAGTAATAGCATCGGTAGGCTTAGTAGATAGCTCTCCTCTGAATGTTTTCATCTATTGGAAAAGTCTTATTTTTAATGCACCAGACGAGGAAGTTTTTGTTTGTTGGTATTTATTAAAAAATGAGTTATTCATCCAACTCCTTAGAGGCACTCTCCCCATGCCTTATCTTTCTAAACTTGTAGACCAAGATGTTGCCCAAGGCTGAACCCATGTAGCAATATTGTTTGTCTCATCGATCATGTTATTCAAACACCACCTTCTACTCCTCATTAAGAATCACCTCAATAAGAATAGGGTACATTATTTCTTCTTTGAAGGTGGTGTTGGGTGAAATAAAACCTAGGAAAAAAGCCACTCCCCTACCCATTTATCCTTTTAAAACCCGATGTCCCCTCTTTCAATGATCAACCAGGAAGATGTGTTTAGATCAAATAGTTACTCAATCATGCACCATGCCAAGCCAAAAAAACTTGTCCTTCAAACTTCTTCAATTTCCCATTGGTCCCCTTACCTATCCTTGAAGGAATAATCCTACAACGATCTTCTCATAATGATATACTAATCAATCCTCGCTTGAATTCCTTACATGACTTCAATGATGTCAGCAACCCCATGCCACCTGCCTCTACTGGTCATACAATACGCTCCTATGCCACCCTGTGATAGCATCTAGACTGTTTGGAATCCCACAAGAATTTTTTATAAACTTCTCCATCATCGCTTGGACTCCTTAGGTGGTTTAGTAATAGACATAACATGCATCAGAATAGATGTAAGAACATTATTAATAAGGATGATGTCCCCCCAAGAGAATAAGAATTTGTTCTTCTAGATCAGAATCCTCCCTAGAATCCATCTCATGATGTATTCTAAATAGCTTGATCTAATTCATCCTAGAGAAAAAGGAACACAAAGATACATCAAAGGAAGATTCCCCCTTTGGAAACCCACTATTTTATGAATAACCATGCAGCGTCGTTCTAAGAAGCTGTTTGGAATGAAAGCATGACTCTTCCTTGGGTTGATATTCTATCCACTTAAAGTTATATACACTAAGAGGATATTCATAATTCGACTAGCGATCTTCTCCAACCATTCGTGAAAATCATAATATCATCCTTGAACATCATGTGAGATTTTGACTCCCTACCTCTCTAACCGAAGAATGGTTCAAGTCTTAAATTTTACATTCCTATGTGAAGATTGCGACAGAGGGTGTCCTGTGCCAAAATGAAGAGAGTAGAGGATAAAGGATCCCCTTGGAAAATGCCCCACACTATTTTTAAGAAGCTGAAACACATACTATTTACAGAGATTGAAATACATAGAGATGAGTAACACCAAATATAGAGATCTCAAACCCTTTATTAGAATACAAACCTACACATTTCTCTATTGAAGAATCTCTATACCATCTTGTCATAAGACTTATCCATGTCCATGTGGAAGATTAAATTAGTGGTGATCACCCTTATATTCATATCACTCACCAGTTTTCTAGTAATTTCGACCGCCCCAATGATTCTTATACCCTTGATAAACCCATGTTGGTTGCTAGAAGTTGTCCTCTGAATAATCTCACTCATACACCTAACAAGTAGACTTTATATAATTTTTTAAGACACATTGAAAATCGATATATGACTATACTTTCCAAGAGAAGTTGGGTCTTTGATCTTCTATATAAGTACAACCCTAGAAGAGCTCAACGATCAACAGATTTCACTTTCAGAGGAAATCTTGAATGACCTATGCCACCGGTTAGCCAACAACCTTCGATGCAGCTATGAAAAATTCTCTCGGAAATCCATCCAGGCCAGGTGCACTACCATGCAGAAAATCATGGATTGATATCATATTCTCCTCTTCCATAGGCATGAGATACATGTGATAATTATCTGTGTTCCTCACTATCTGTGACACACCTTCCAAGAACGCCTCCACCTCTTCATTATTATGGTTAACCCCATAGTTTTTGTTCACTTACCCAGCCATGTGGCCTTCAATGTGTTCCAAAGTTAATCATCCAGAAACCTCTACATCCAATATATATACCACATTACCTAAAGAAATATCAATCTTCTTATGGCTCTTCTGTTATAGGAATTCATGAATGTAGGCGTTGTTTCGGTCTCCCTCCTCTAGCCATCTTACTCGAGACATGGATTTATAATACTTATCAATATCAAGTATCATACCTGCCTGGAATATATTTCTAATCCAGAGAAGAGAGTACTTGTTCTCTTCCCAGTCATTTTTAACATCATTCCCCAATCGTTCTATCTCTACATGAATGGATTCCACAACCGATCTAGCATCGGGCCTCTGAGCCAGCCAGTCAATAATGGCCTTCTTAAATATTCTTAAGACTATTTGTGAGACCGTTACAAACCCTCTTTTCCTCCTCAAAATCCCATGAGTGTCTAACAATTTCCATGAATCCACTATGCTGGTGCCAATTAATAAAATAGTGAAAAACAAACAGTGTTTAGATACGTCACTATTCAACTCCACAAGTTGTGGTGAATGATCGGATAAGGAGTGAGAGAGGTGAGTAACCAATGACTACCCAAAGGAGTAGATTCCCTGAAGGTTCACAATGAATATGTCTAGGATGATCCATATCTGACAAGTTCCCCTACGATTATTGCATCTGGTAAAGAAATTTCCTTTGAAACCCAAGTCTAATAACCCCACTGAGGAGATGAATTCACCAATATCCTACACCCCACAATTGTGAATTGGAGAACCCCCAATATTTTATAAAGGATTTAGGATAGCATTGAAGTCACCTCCCACAAACCATGGAAGAGGGTCCTGCTGAAATGACCCAAATACGTTCCACTAAGAAATTCTTTCATGAACACAATAACTTGTGTAAGCGAAAGAAAATAACACCTCACCTCCCACAAAAGACATTTTAGTATTAATACACGATGCCCAAAGGCTAACACGATCAACCTTAGACAGTAGTTTCCAACATATCCAAATATGTGAGTTTCCAGGGATCCCATGCATTCATGATTAAAAACACATCTTCTTTTCATGATTAGTATGATTGGAAACGTCTTATTTTGATTCAAGCATGACCTCCACAGATGCCTTGGATTTTTAAGATTTCGCTTCTAGGAGGGCTCTCTTTTCCAGAGCCACCACCCCTCTCACATTCTAGATGATCAAAGACACCTTTAAACATTTATAATCAAAATATATATCACATTTTTCTAGAAAATGACAATGAATCCATTTTGTTAATCCAATAAATAATATATTTAACATGATATCATGAGTAACACATTTTTTTCATGATCCTTCAAGTTTTGTGAAGCATAATATATAACGATTATATTATGTTTGAGAAAAAATAATAATAGTTTTTAGGGTGAATAAATACAGATTTCAAACCCTTCTACATTGTAGGATAATGTAAGTATAAGTTTATTGACTAACCTAATCTATAGTTCCTTAAAATTTTCCTCACATTCATCTATACAATGGAAATTGGATCCCTTTCGAGTTAACTTGGTGAGTATATTATCTTTTTTTGAGAACATCTCCACATACCGTTGATAATATACTGATGAACCAAGAGAACTATGGATATCATTAACCATGGTTAATCTAGTCCAATGATCAATAGCCTCTATCTTTAATGGATCTATTTATATACCCTCACCTGATATTATATAAAATAGAAATGAAACCATTAATATCTATAAAATACACATTGTAAATTTTTCATATAGTTTTTACATATTTAGGGTCCTTAGTAAAATTATCAATTCATATTCACATTATTCAATTAAAATTGAATATATAAGAATATAATCAACAATGACTACTAGGAAATAATCAAGGTAATATTTAAAGGTTTTATTTATTAAATAAATGATGATAGTGGGAGAATAAGTAAAACCTAATTGCATCACTATGTACTCAAAGTTTTCATACCTTGTATGAAATGTCATGTTGGGAATATCAACCTTCTAAAGCATAAAAAATCGATATCCAAAATGATGATAAATATTGGAATTTTATTGAGATCATACAACTGGTCAATGAAGTCATCAATATGGGGTAGGAGACAATGTTTCTCGATAGTGATCATGTTATGGTCCCCATAATGAATTAAAAGAATAAATGACCTATATTTATTCTTAGAAAATAGATCTAGTGTACCATATGTTTAGGCTATAGGGAATATAAAACCATTATCAATATTCACATGGACATACTTCATCAATTCCTATAACTCAATTTGGGAAACTCTATATGGATTTTTTTAGATGGATGCAACACAACTTATGGGTTCTTTTGAGAACTCGACATCCTGATTCAGGGGAGGAATATGAAACTCTTCTTGAAATACATAAATATTATCCTAAAAAATAGATATTCATTCAATTTTGATTTTATCTCAACCCATTTTAGAGGAATATTCTTCATGGATATAAATTTAGACTCACTATCAAGAAGTGATTCCCAATAAAAGAGTATATTTATCATCACAACGATAAATGAGAATGGGTTCATTAGGGGAAAAATCGTACTTAGATTCCTAAATAATAGTCATGTGATACATATAAATAAATACTATTTATTCGTACGATTGAATCAAATTAATATATAGAGAGAATAAAAATATTTTTAATATTTATATTACTAGAAAATTGAATTGGAGAAGTACCAAAGATGTTAGATGTAATCATCATTCCAAGAGAGGTTTTCACAGCTAATTCAAGATCGATTCATTGAGGATAAAAATTTATATTACTTGAGAGTTCTCAATATATAAGGGAATTTAGAAAACTAATATCAAATAAAATATATCAATATTTGAGAATAATATTCACCACTACAAATTCCTTATTCTATCAATACTTATATATTAAAACTAAAATCGTTATCAAGACTGTTAGAAATTATTGATTAGAGAGATCGATAAAAAAATGATTCCTAAGATATCTAAATCCTGACACATTCTTTTCAATCAATGAAACCATAGTTTTATCCTATGTAATCAATGGTTATCAGCTACCTAAATCCTTCAGGATGGTTTATATTGGATTTATGAATTTTCAAATAATATCCCCCAATAATGTCACACCAGGTGTATAGAAAGGTCCATTGTCATGGACCGTGTGATGATAATGTTAAAAACTAATGTTCACTTTTAATTGTTAATAACCCTAGGTACCATTTCTCTATATCCACATCTACATGCATTATTTATAAATTAATTTAATTTTTGGAAAATTCTCACTGTATACTTCTGTAAAATTCAAAGATATTTTTATAGACTCAAAGTTATCATTATTGTTCTCACATTTTTTAATCATCCTAGTTTCAAAAGTTTAACAAAAAATTTATCCAATAAAAGCTACAATGTCTAATGATATTAATTCAAAAATATAACATTTGTTGGATGAATGTTACCATATTTCATAAATACCAGCTAAAGGACCATAATGGTTTTGTTAATTTGTAGAATTTTTAGAAAAAATTCATTTTTATTGAATAATCTCCAATATATCCCATAAAGTCTATCCCCCATTTTTATTATTTATAATTATACCCTATATAAAACCTTTATTCATAACCTAGGTAAGGGAAACATAAGAATTGATGAGATTGAACACTTAGTTTGGGTAAACACATGAAATACAATTCTATGATCATATGAAAGAATAATATATGCGTAAGCGTATGAGATCATAAAAATAATTTAAAAATTTCATTACCATCCTATCATAGATCATCAATAATATATATATAATAAAACATTAACATTCTAAAAAACATGATTCAAAAGAGTGTGAAATATACATAATTTATGAACCATAATTTCATGTCACAAATTTGTGGAACCAAAATAGGTAAATAAACCATTTAATTTTACATGGTTGACAACCAAGACAATAAAAAATTATTGGTCATGTCTAATAACTCGTTTCCCATTGTTGGTTTATCTCATCAGCATGTTTCCCATTGCTGATGAAGATTTTCTACTTGATTCAAATTGTTATCGGATGAGATGTAATGTTTTTCCCAATTAATTGGAGGTATATATATTTCCCACACATCACATAATAAAAATCACTGATATGTGAGTCATGAGATCATAATACATTCCTCAAATCAAAACCCAAGAAAATAAATGGTTTTCATAAATATTTTTTCATATTACAACCCATGAAAATGAAACGAGTTCCATAAACATTTCATCATCATAATAAAAAACCTATCATAAAAAAGACTTAAAATTATATCATTGGATCATGTCCCTAGAAAATAATTATTACCATAGAAAATGTGGTCAAAAATGAAAAATGATTTTTAATGATTGCTTAGAACATTTCGGGAGGAAAATAGAATTTCAAATTTTGAAAATAAAATTTGAAAATATTGAATTTATAAAAAAAATTAGGATTCTTTTATTTGAGGATAACAATGAAAACAGTAACACAAAAATATTTCTATGTGATATATTTTTTTTAATAATTTTATTTCATGATTTCATGCGCTACACTAAAAATTAGATTATTGTGCATTACCCTTAAAATTGTGTTTCTACGAAATATCATTTTATTGTCATAATTATATAAACCAGAAAATAATAACCTAGATATTTTAATGAAAGGTTTGAACATGATTAAATATATTATAATTTTTTTTCATTTGTATATAAAGATATTTTACCAACTAATTCTAAAAGAATGAAAAAATACATTTTTATGGAAGAGTTGTCTTAAATCTAGATTTCACAAAATTATAAATTGTACCTCAAAAAATAAAATTAATATTTTAGAGTAAAATATTATAAATTACTTTTTTTTATTTTTATGAGAAGTTTCATTTTTTATGGAATTGTGGAAAATATTTAATTTTAATTAAGGACCACATTTTCACCAAAATTATTTACATGGTGAAATTATATTTTAAATTGGTTTTATAGTATAATAAAAAATCTTTTATATAAATGTATCTAATTTATGACATTGGAACCAATTTAAAATTGAAATTGAATATAAAAACCTCTCAAACTTTTGGATATTTTTACTTTAAACCCATTTCTCCCATTTTATCAATGAGATTAATTTTAACATAATTTTAGCATATTATGTGTAAATAATAATGAAAAATGGATTCAATATTTGGAATCATAAGGTACATATGTAGTAATTAGATACTTTCTTTTATTTTTTTTACCATATTAATAGTAGATTTACTAATATTTATTACCACAATTAAGGGAAAATCAGGCAATTGAGAGTGAAAATAGTATTATAAATATTAGATAAATACCCAAAAACATTAAAAAATGTTATTAGATAAATTTATTTCAACCTTATCACCTATTTTTTAAAATTTAGTTATTCAATGGAAACATTTCCTTGAATATAACATCGATATTATTAAAATCATGGATAATGAAAAAATATAACATTATTAATTTTACTAAGGTTAATATTTATATTATGGGGTTAAATATAAGATATTGTAGAATATATATATATTATTAAATATAAAGGGTTTATCTATATCATGGAATTTTATTTTTTAATTTTAATAAATTAATAATTGTCATAAATAATTATACAATGATGATGCAGTAATTATTAACTTAATGAGAAACACAATTATGTTATATTATTGTTATAAAATAAATAAATTAAATTAAATATCGTGATACATGAATTATTTTGGTTATTATGACATATTAACAATGTATTAAATGATTTTTTGAAGTTATCTTAATGTGTTTATTTTATTAAATTCAATGTTATGAATAGTGTAAAAAGAGACACGAGTGATATTAATTGATAATAATATGTTTTTGAAATTTTTAAAAAGAATGACATATATATATATATATCTTAAAAATGGTATAAATTATTGTCTAAAATATCATAAATTGACAATTTATCATTAAACTTACACATTATAAGTAAAACTCTGAACCTCTGTTACATTGAAAAAAAGTCGTCACCATAAGGAAAATTAAAATATGTTAACTAAAGGTTATTCAAATTTATAATGTTTAAAATAAAAAAAAACAATTTAAAATACAATGTTTGGTTATATTACTATCCCTTACCATATTTTTTTTAATCCCATTCCATTAGGACTTATTTTTACTATGATTTAATTTACTATAAATTAATATTTTAAAAATTACAAAAGTTCCCCTCCCCTCTCTTATAAAATGGAACCACATATTCTCTTTTATTATCACTTCAAAACCTTTTTGGATCAGAAAACTATATAAGAATTCCCTCCCAACTTCCATCAATTAATATTATAATCCTTTTTTTTGAGAGTAAATCCCACAAAGGACTTCTTCATGAAGAAATCAAAAGGAGATACCTAAAGAAGATTTAACATTCATCAACAAATGTTTTCGTATTATTTACACCTTTAACACCATCAATTATTTTTGTTAAATATTTATATAATAATATTAGTGACCTAATATATTGATATTATTTATACTAAGTGTTCTATCTACAATCACACAAAATTCCATCAAATTGGACATGAAATCATCATTTGTATGTACCACATAGTACCTCCTCGTGAACCGATGACTTCCGTTCTTCCATTGACACAATTCATGGATGGAAATAATGATTTTATTTATATTTATATGTTATAAAATTTATAAATACAATTTATTTATGCTTCTAGAATTATTATATAACACATAAGTTCATTATATTCATTTTTTGTACATACAATAACATCATTTCTAGACCTGTGTACTATCGCCTCCGTAAAGCAATGTGATTCATTCTCAATTGAAATAGAGTGTATTAAGGATATTATTAGTTAAAATATATGATATATATGAGATAATAAATATACTAGCAAGATATTATATAAATATAAATATATTTAATTTACTCACTTTCCTTCAATACAATGCGAATATGGAAACAACATTTATATATATGTACGACCTACAATCTCCATGACTAATATATTTCATATTTTATTTATATATTTTATAAGTTAATATAAGAAAATATATAATGAGGATATATTATATTTATTTCAATTTTATCATTATAGATATTTATAAATCATGATATAAATTTGATAAATAGAATATAAAAAATCAAAACACATGGGAAAAATAGGTGTTATTACCCAAAACATCACATCAACTTGGAATTGTTAATAAACGGGTAATAAAAGCCCATAAGTTAATTATATATGATATGATATAATTGAATATATATATATTTAATATATTTACAATAAAATTATATTTATTATATAATATGTTTTAATGTGTCATATGAGAATTAACACATAAGGTGTACGATTTATGTTTCATTATTATTTCGTTGAGGTGCATTATTTATACACAACTTATTTCTTATTTTTGGTGTATATACTTATAATTAATTTATTTTAGGACTCTAATACAGAAGGTTATGGAATTTTTATATCCGTATATTTTTTTCATTCTTTGGGCATATGATCCTACTAATTATAAAGTGACGATAATTTATTTCATAATATCATCAAAATCTAGAATTGTTTCATTTTAAGTCTCCATTTAGGAATTTTTATCTTCCATTAAAATGTTTTATAAATTTGTTTTCAAAAATTATTTTACTGTTATACTATGAATATTTAAATTTATTTTTACTTGTGTCTTTCTTTTTTTGAAATTGATTGAAAATAATTTTTTTTTCATTTTCTAAACAAATATCTTTGTGACTTTTTGAACAAAAATATAGTGAACTGAAGTTTTTTATCTTGTACGGAATGAATTAAAATTTCTCCCATGATTATATGTGAATTATTTTATGATTCCACAAACATATAATAATGTTATTTGAAATTTAAATGTTTTATAGTTAAATTTTGTGGGATTTTAAGAAACAAAAACGTTTTGAAAGAAGAAAAGATATTTTCCTTAAAATTATTTTCATGTGATCTCAAAAAACTATTTTTCCATCTAAGATAATGTTTTTTATTTTATATATTTTTTACAAGGTATATTTTTAAATTTTAACATTCTTATTCATTCTATGAATGGTTTATTTTTATGATGGTATAATATTTGTGAAACCTATTTCCTTTTTCTGGGGTTTTTTATGAAGAAAAGTTTTATGAATCCCATATTTTTGTTTTGATATGAAAATTAATATATGTTATAGTGAAATAAAAAGGCATGGTTTTCATTATTTTATGGGTGGGACCTATTTTTCCCACAAATTAATTAGGTAATGATTTAAATATCATGAGATATATAGAATAAGAAAAGGATGCGAACTCAGATCAATAATAAATTACTTGAATGAGAAGTAACTCAGCTCAATAATACATGGATATATCAGGGAGTGAACCCAGTTTATTAAAGGAAATTTTATATATTTATGGTCTTCTCAATGATTATGGACTAATATGTAAATGATTTTTTATGCTTTTTTGTATTCCCAAATTCCAGGTCTTTTGTTAGGCACTCACATAATATTCTCTTTGACTATTTGTTTACTTCTATTATTTATTCCAGGAAATGGTATCATGAACTATTATATAAAAGATTTGATTTTTAAATTTTTTTAGGTATGTATTCCATAGAGTTGTATTAATATTGATATCTACCTTGTTTACCCTTACCTAGAATCTAACCAGGTCTTTCCTTATGTTTCATTTCTTGATGATATGAAGAAAGGTCTTAAGTTTCATATGTCAAAAAGGGTTATAGTTACGAAGAAATGTGTGGGATAAGAATTATATGGTTTAGGAACTAGTTGATCATATTTCCATGTTTCAAAAGGAACAAAACAAACATGGTATTTGGGTGTGTGTTTGTGTAATGTATAAATATTTTCAGAAAAAATGATGCAATTTCAATGTATGTTAAGCCTGTGTCATTATAGTCAGAATCTGACCCAAGGTTTTGTCTACATTTGTAAACTAGAATGAAAAATGTTTATGAATATCCCTTGAGGTTTTTATAAGGATATTTCACGGGATTTATATAGAGATAAGTTTAAGTATAGGAAAAGATCCTAGAATTTCATTAACAGTCATGAATAACCTTGGATTAAACCTAAGATGATATATATTAAAGGTAAATTACATTGATTATTAGGTTTTCCCAATATGATTAGTGTTTTCCATATTATTTTTTTAGTGTTATTAAATATATGAAACCAAAAGGAACAATTTTAAAGGTGAATGTAATGGGAAACAAATGATTATCCTCCTTAGAAACCAAATGTTTTATGATCTATAATGAACTCTATTATCATTATACTGACAAAAGATATGAATAATGCTGTACTTAGACTTGAGAAGAACTGGGAACAAATTTCTATTGGGTCCTTTATTAAGAAACATTCATCTTCTTTCAGTGGGACTTCTAATTCACTTATTGCAAAAAAAATTGATCGGTACAACTGAAAACATATTTTCCTTCATTCAGTGTTTGAAACATCAAAATGAAATTTCGAGTATTATCATTTAAATGGTGAGGGAAACTACTAGTAGACTCTAAAATGGAATTTGATGCAACAATATGAAATAGATACCATGGATTAGTATGTGATCAAGAACATATTATCTAATCATTAATTTCCATGTATTATTCATACGAGTATGGAAAAGGAATTGATTGAGTTAAAACCAAAAAAAATTAATAAATTTGAACCTATGATGTAAATTTTACCAAACCAACGAGGTATGCTTCTGGCATAATCATCCATCCTGATAGTAAGGTTGATAGATTATTCAATGGAATAAAACCAATTTTTCAATGTTTTTTTCCATAATAATACTCATTAGCTATGAAGAGATTGGGATTTGTACTATCATCTTGGGAATGGATGTTGGACTAACCTATCAATCTCAAGGAGAAATGAATATTAGCTCTAAAATATATATATAACTGTGGAATTATATATAGTGGAAATTTTCTTAAGTGGACTGGTAGATGTTGTAAGTGTATGAAATAATTCCATTGGGAAATTGAATTATAATAAATTTGGAAAAATACATAAAATGATTTGAATATAAAATATGTTTCATAGAATGAACCCCCTTACATCAATGCTTTATGTTCAAGGAAACTGTTAATTATGGTAATCAATGACTCTGTAAAAAGGATAATGATAGCGATTGGCATCAGAATCCTATTAAATACAAATACAATGCTAAATATCACGTGGTAAGTATTTTATATACGGGTTAAGACAATTAAGTGGTGTAATGATTGAGTGTTTATGTAATGGAATTCGACAATATGTTTTTAAAATCACTTTTAATGGTATTATGGAGTTATGAAACATCTAATAATTTTTCTACTATCGTTCTTGATAATGGATTTTAATGAATAAGTTGAATGGTACTAATAACCATGAAAAGAGATCGAATAGGTAAGGTGATATTTTTTGATAACACATGTTTAAGTAATAATAACACATAATATGGTCTTGATGATTTGATAATGAAATAAAGAGATGTTTAATTATGTGATAAAATAAATGGTATCATATTGATGACATTAGTGCCGTTTTAAAACAACATGAAAACGTTGTTTAAGTATTTAGATTACAAAAAATATGGATTTATGGTATGATGAAAGAGTTAATTTTTGAAAACAAGTGTATTTTCACTAATGTGTTAGGGTAATTCAGGTCATCACCATCATTCAAGAGAATACATGATAATGGTCTCCAAATTTTTTTTACGTAACAATTAAGATCTATATAATGTTTAATGTGATAAATGACATGTTTAGTGACCTTCTATAGAGTGTCTTGTATTTTAATACATTGGATGGTTTATAAGGGCAACCATTTATAAAATTGATTACATTGAAATTTGAATTAGGTTTTATAGATTAGTGTTTTGTAATAAAAATATTTATGAATATTGAATAACTTGTGATAACCATTTTGTTTTGAGGAGAACAAAAGACATATGGGATGAAATTACATCCTATTATAGATCTTATAATCACCCTGTTTTGTAGGTATTATAATTTCAAATTATTTTTTTGGAGTAAGAAAATAATAGAAGATTGATCAAGGAAAAATCAGAGAGAAAAATTATATTTATCAGATGAAATTAAGAAATTATTTATTCTCAATATATTTTTAAATAAAATTTTATCCTATTATAATCAATTACGGAAATATCAAATACATTTTCAGAACTATTTAGTACACGGTTTTATGGGTATTAACCGTTTGATGACTATATTATCTTCCACTCCCCATTAAAACATGATAGTTAGTTTTCTATTCTATGTCTATGTTTTTACTTTCCACTTTCTTTCAACTATGTTGATACATAATTATGAGTTACATTGGGTAACCATTATGTTCCTAACATTCCTTTTTTAATATTATGTTTTATTATTCCTTTTTTGGATGTGTGGTCTTACGAAAGTAACATTTAGGTATTAAAAAATCGATTACCCTAATGAATTTCAAGGGGTAACATAATTTTTAGTTGGATATAATGAAAGAACTATATATTTTAATGATATTTTCTTTTAAATAATTATTTTTTTATGTCTTTCCCTCGATGAAATAATGGATTAGCTTGCGTTACATGCTACACCGGGTTTCTAGAAAACATCATTTAATTATTGTAATTATCTAAACAAGAAAATTATTACATGGATGGAAGAATAAAGGTTATGAACATTATTAACTATACAATGAAATTATTGTTTGAACATTTATATAAAATTAATTGACTAAAAATTTATAAATGAATGAAAACAAATTTTTAAAATTAATGAAAATGTTTTTCTGTAAAACTATGCAAAAGTGTGTGTTTAACAAATTAATATAAAATTGACTCATTTGGATTATATTACTATAATATATAAATATATAATATTAAATATAATTTTATCATTCATCTTATGTGTTTTATAAACATGATATAAAAACTTATCAAATTATATGCATAAAAGAATTATTTTTTCCATAAAAGACAATTTTGATGCCTTTTGAGGGAGAAATTATTTCAAAAATATACTTTTTACCATTTTATTAATTATATTTTAAAAATTAATATTATTATTTGAGTATTTAATATCAAAATATATTTGGTTTATTATTTTAGTATTTTTTTGAGAAGCTTAATGTTATGATGAATATTGAGAAATAATGAATTTTAATTGAAAATAAATTTTTCATATATATTATATATATAAATAAATTATGATTTGAATTCATTTAAATGTTTAATTATTAAAATTATAATTCATTTAACCCAATTTGGGTTATTGGAACCAATTTCACATTGAAATTTAAAATAAAAACATTTAATTTTTTTTAATTTTTTCACATTAAGAACCTGTTTTCTCATTCCATCAATAGGATTAATGATATATTTATTATATCCAACAATGTGTATGTAATTTTGAAATATGTATTCCATATTTTTAATCGGTATGTATATATTTATTAATTAGGTCCCTTTTAGTTTTAGACTATATGAATAGCAACGTTAATAATTTTTACTATCATAGTTAAGGGTAAACCGGTTAAATAAGGGTGAAAACAATATTATCATAAAACTTTTACAAATGTTATTTTATGAATTTCACTCTACCCCTATATCCAAATAATATAAATTTAATTATTTAACAGTCACATATCCATGAAAACAACTTAGATGTTTTGAAAATCATAGAGAGTGACAAAATGTTACAATCTTACTTTTAACTTGTATTATATTTTTTACATAGGGTTAAATTGAATATATATTTTCCTGTATATAATATAATGAAAGATAAAAGTTTTAAACAAATTATATAATTTTATTTTTAATTTTTAGTGAATAAATACTTATCATAAATATATATACAATGATGATTCAGTAATTAATACATTAATGAAAAACTCAATTCAGTTATATTAAAAATATTCGAATGAATACAATTTTAATTAATAAAGGTTATCCAATAAATTTATAGTTTAATAGGACATTTTAGAGGTATATTAAATTAATTATTTTGAAGTTATATTTTTGTAATGATTATATTAAAGTCATTGTTATGTATAATGTCCAAATTGAGACTAATGATATTTTCTAAAAAAATATATTATAAATTATTTTAAAAACATAAAATTTATAAATATGGAAAAATTGGGAAGGATTATGTTATATAATATGATTAATTGATCATTTATTGTTAAATTTACACCATATGTGTAAAAATATAAACTTTTTTAATATCAAAAAAGTTGTTAATATTGTTAAAATTAAAATTTGTTAACTAAGGGTTAATCAAAATAATATGGTTTAAAATTACATCAAAACCACTTTAAAATATATTGATTGATGGTAATAACAAAATATACCACATTATCTTATAATCCATTCACATTTTATGTATTTCGATTGATATTGAATTTATTATGAATTAATATTTTAAGAAATCCCAAAAGTGCCCCTCCCCTTTCTAATAAAATGGAAGCTCTTCTTCTCTTTTGTTAAAACATAAAAAACAATTTTATTCATACAAAATATATTATAATATCCTCTAAACATCATTGAATTCATCCTATAATAATTCCATTGGGCATAAATCCAACCAAGGATGTCCTTTGGTGCAAACCGAATAGAGATTCCCGAAGAAGAGGCCACACTCATCAACAAATATTTTTGTTTTATTTCATCCTTTTATAACAAAAATTTTATACATTTAATGTTTACATAATAACCTAATAATAGTAAATATAATGATATATTTTTTATATTATGGGTTTGACCTATAGTTACATACACTTTCATCAAATAGGAAAGGCGATCATCGTTCTTTTGTCCTACGGACCACAGCCGCACGAACTGATGTTGGAGATTCTTCCATTTACATGTTTAATGGTCAGAAATAATGATGTAGTTTCAATTTTTATATTATATATTATATATTATTATTTATTTATAATTATTTAATTATTATATATGTTTCTTTGGGAAACGAGATGTTGAATGGGTTTCACCTGACAGTTTGATTGTGTGTGTGTGTGTGGGGGGGGGGGGGGGGTTAATGCATTACTCAATCACTCACATCGGGTTATCCATTTGTTTAGTCTACCCAATAAACATCAAATGGTTACCACATATATAAATTAGTATATAGATAATTTTCATTGTAAGTTTTTCCTTTGGGGATTCAAGCCCAATGACTCTTACGAACTTACATTGGCCAAGATGATGGGAGGTCTGGCTCATCAAACACATTTAGTGGGAATTTTTACCCACTATGGGACTCTCTTATGGATTTATGATATGTTCTTGAAATCCTTACTAGAACCTAATAAAATACTATTTTCCCACGTGTTAATGAATTTATGATAAATATATATCAATAGGATCAATTATGTGTGTATCCTGGATTCCCTATCACCCTCTAAAATATTTCTAATGCATTGGGTTATGGCCATGTTCAAAAACTCTTAAGTTAATTACTATACAGGTTGGTTCTGGTAAACTAGTATATGGAATTGAACCCATTTGAAGAATCTTACATATCTTTTCAAACAAGAATCAAAACACACATAGTTCTTTTGGAATATTTTAAAGTTTTATGACTCGACCCATACAGGAAGTTTATCATCATGTGGTAAGAAAATGAATATCGGTCTCAAACTTTGATGATATGTCCTATGTATCCTATTTAACACAAAAATAATAGTATATATATTTCTTGTTTTGGGAATATGTGTTTTGAGATGTATGAAAATAGAGGCCCAAAGGGAGACTTATACATTTGAGACTTTTATATATTTCTCCTTCATTAATATTTCCCTTTGAGTGGATATGAGATGTCATAAAAAATACATCCAAAAGATTCTCCCAAACTAGGGGAATTCTCAGTAGGATTTTGATAGAATCATCCCTTGTCTCTAAGACGTCATGATCCATGCTTGGTGTGATAAAGCATATATATTGACCTATTGGACATACTGAATGTGATCATATCCATAATGGGATTACTCATTAATGTGTCCCTTTGAGGGGAATGATTACCCATATCATGGAAGATATGTTATTGAGTTTATGATATAGTAAGGCATCATATATTATACATGAGAACATGAATTAGATTTATTGTTGTTAGGTTCATCCCCTAGCCTGCTAATGGTTTTGAGGTTCTTGATGTCATGATCGGTGATTATAATTAAAATGATGCTCGTGTATGATTTCCCTTCTCATCTACTAATGGATGAGGAAGGATGGAAGACCAATGGTAGAATTTAATCCCATTATTGAGGAATACCTGGGACAATAAGGTACATAGAATGTAACAGATTCATGTTGAGACGTGGGACATAGGAAGGTGTCCAATATATCCTGATTATGGTGGGAATCAGAGTTCTCATAGTTCATTATTCCCTTAACCTAAAAATGGGCGAGGATAAAGGATCTACATGAATAAATTATTATTTTCCATGATATTTTTGGATTTCATGGGGCTTATTCAAGGATGGATTTCCATTGGTTATAGATTACACACATAGGCTTCCCAATTATTTTGGAAATATTAAATTATGTCTGTAATTGGGGCTTATGCTCTGCGGATTCCCTATTGATCGGGGATTACACACTAAGGATTCCCTATTTATTGGGGCTAACACATCGAGGCTTCCCAATTGATTCACTCATTCTTTATCTTCTAATGAATTAAAGGGAGGTTATAACCCTAAAAAGCATTATCAATATATTGAAATTGGTAGGAACACTTGAGTGTGTATCCCTAGATCCACAAAGACACTCCCCTTCTAAATGGGGTATGTAGCTGGAGGTTCCTGGTCTGGGTCCACATAGTATAATTCCAAATTGGTCTACAATAAAAATTTGATATGCCATAAGGGATCTTCATGAAATTTTTTAGATGCTTCTTGGACATGTCTTAACTGTCTAAACAATATTTTCGGGCATTATCATGACATGGAAAACACATCCAAGGGTGTGTTCCAAACATGTTCATGAAGCTTCAGAGGACCTAAGTTGGCATGCTTAAGATCATACATTTGACCAATGTGGATATTACTAAGGTATTTTCACATGAGCAACATATTCACATCAAATGTATTCACACGAGTGAGGCATGTATGTCTACGATTTTCCACATAATCAAGGTATTCATGTATGAGGTCTTGGTCATTTTCAAAGAAGGAATGACATTATGTGGTACTCTAATCAATATATCATGTCCTTGGATCGTCACAAGATAATTGTGTCATGTCAAGGGGAAATCACATGATTAGGTATATTTGTCAAGTATGTTTAACGAGGTCTTCTTAACTTGTCTAGATCTTTCCTTGTGAAAATGAAGACATGTCAAGGTACTGTCTCCTGATCAACATAGATGTTCATGGGGCTGTTTCATGATAATTGTAACATGTCATGGGGATATATCGAGAAAAATATAATTACTCTAAGGTCTATCTCAGAATCAAAGTGACATAAAAAATCATCCAATTAGTATTATTAGTTCTGTAAGGAATCCTACAATCATGAGCCCTAACAATAATCTTGTGACAGGGTCACATGGATGTTGTTAGGGAATTTTTTCCCATCCAAGTGTTGACGCGCAAGTCAAAATTAATTTTTCCTAAAGTTCATATGTGTGCTAATTTTCCCAGAAAAAAGGTTACACAACAGTGGGTTTTTTTCCATGCTACACCTCTTGGGGTCTTTCATGATGGATCACAATGAATGTCCCACAACTCGCATGATCTCAAAGATGTCTTGAGAGGGGTGTTTTGAACATGCATTGGGTATATTTATCTAATCCATTGAATGAATAGGTAATAAATGAAAATTTATTGTGGGGAGGTATGAACATAGATATTTGGGGATGCTGCATGTTGGGGTAACCATTCCAGGGGAAGTGTAAAAGCATCACAATACCAAGTGTTTATAAAATCACATGAAGGGTAACATGTTTACCAGTGCATCCCCAAGGAAACTAGCATGGGTGTCCCTGCTGTCTATGTTACATCAATGATTGTTTGAACAAATACATCATAAGATCACAGTATCCTCCCTGGAAACTCTACATGACCAAGAGATACATATCCATGATTTTTTACATGCATAACATAATAGAGGTCACAAGTATACTATACAATCACATGAGCTTAAAACGAAAATTGGATAGGCTCTTCAAACACATACAAAGTATGTGTACTATTTATCTTGTAAGGATACAAGGATGGGGGTCCTTGTTGGTGTGACACCTCCTAGGGTCTAATCAGTAAAGAGGGGGCCATCTCATGAATTCTCATGCACACCAATAAGTTACATCATGACTGCCTATATGAGAACTAAATTTTTTTAGTGTATTTCATATTATATGGATCTTCACATGATTCTTATCTTATTACAGGGTCAAATGATCTAATAGGATTCATGCGAGGTAGTATCGTGATCATGGTGGATCTCGTGATTACCTAATGAATTTATATGATAGTGGTGGATGATCCACTCTGTTTTCCACTATTGTTATATGCTACACCTCATCTTAAACCTCAACATTGTTTCATTGTTGACTAATGTTGGGTAAATATATGTGAGGTCATCCTGAAGCTTCTACATCGATACACAACGAGGATGCCGTATACACCAGCTGTGGTAATGAAGGTTATTCCAACATGACATCAGGCAGCAGCGAGTGGCTTCGCCTGAGTCTCAATGTTTTTGGGTTTTCTATGAAGTCATATAGTCTAATAAATATAAATTAATTTAGATACAAATTACCATGTGGAAGAATGTATCATGATCATAAATTTATCATGAAAAATTATATAGACTATCACTTCACTGATTTCATGATCAATGGATGATCATGCGATGGTGTCGAGTGATGGAAGGAGTTCTCATAGTTAGACAATGGCATCTGTGATTGGATCTCATGGTGGTTTATGATAGATGTCTCAGACTCGATCAGCTATTGGCATGGGATCTGGGGATGGTTATGATCTCAAGTGTGAGTTAGGTGTGCCTTGAGATTTCAATCCAGATTTCTTGGAGGTAGAGACGATGTATAGCGCTGCACATGACCAATTAACTTCAATTTATCATAGTGTGGGATTAGTTTAATTCGAACTCATGAGACACTATATTTAAGAGGATAACAATGATCGATAGTAGGCATGATTGTAATGTATAGATTTGACTCACCCTATACCAAATTGAAATTTTCTTCATTACATTCTCTGGTATATAAGAAAACACATGACTGCAACTTCATTGAGGTGACAACTAGATTTTGAAAACATACCACATGAATCACTTCCACCCTGGATTCGGACCTATGGGATTTCCACCCATGTTATACATATATTTTTCCTCAAGAACCTCAATTCTTATACATGTGACCACCACATTCTTGGCATTGGTACACTCCTTTAACCATCCATCCTAGGATAACTCCCATAGGGTGTGGTTGACCCCTGGTCCCACATGGGCATGTGGTCAAGTTAGCATGACCAGTTAGTGGTTGGCCATACATTTCTGGATAAGGTTAGGTTAACATTCCCATATATTAATATAAATAAGGTTCAACAATCTTTATATTAACAACCCAGAACCTTATTAACGAATCTTATACAGGATATACATTTATTTACATAATCATAAAATAAAAAATATTTAATTGAAAAGTGTGAAATGCACAATTATGGGTGCCAAAAAAATTCCCCCCTTAGAAAGATATTCATTCAGAACAAAAAAATCTAATTTTAAGGTAAACATAGTTCACTTTTCTAAATATCTGAATTTGAGATCACCTATGATTGTAAGTCCCATGACATTATTTTTCCAGATTCTGTGACTAAAACATTTGATGTTCTATCCATTAAAGACTTATAACCTTAAGTTATTGGATAAATATTAGATAGGAAGTGGATTTGGTTTGGGGTATGAATGCCCTAAAATTGGAATGTGCATGAATTCTAGAATGGAATAGATATTGGGAGCAATGGAACATGTGGTTGAATCCAAACCAAGGTACTCGAACGTCGCTAGATATTCCACAAGGATTGGAGTAAATCCACCAATAGTTATAAAATGTACATATATGAAAATTTAGATCATTCATGGGAAACATGGGTTAATATATAATAAACTCTAAGATGAATTTTCAATTATAGATCTAGAATATACATAAGAGTGGTAATATTAATGTTTTTTTATGAAATACTAGGTAGAGATCCATGTTCAACTGGATACATTGCTCAGCTCATCAATGATACCCATCCTTTGGGTGTAATACAAAACATATCCAATTTCTTAGATTTGAGTGCTTGAATTACAATAGTTCACTCTTTGAGAAATGTTTATGAATGCCATCTGTCATAAAATTATTCATTGATTCACTTTCTCCAATAGTCTTGAGATCATAAGATTTAAACGGACAACTTTAACATGGTATCATTCTAGAATGCTCAAAAATAAACCTAATTCAAGAGAATTAGTGATCACAGAATTTTTTTTCAAGGGATTATGATTCCCCCCCAAAACTGCTTGTCTTTTAATTTTTTTTACATAACTTTTTCCAAAAGTTCTTATAGAGGAAGACCTAACACGCTTGGACCTTGATTTTTATCAGTCCTCTTTTTCACAGGTTCTCATAATAACAAGTTCTTATACTTATTTCATTTTATAAATTGTTAATGTTACCTGGGTCATGAAATGTGAATTTCTAGTGAGGCGATACCTGACATTCTCCTGGGATTCTCTAATCCAGTTTTCATCTTGAAAATAATTTTTTCTCTTTTAATTTTTAGTTTTAATTTCATGTATACTATACCATCGTGGTGTTATAGTTTATAGTTTTTAGCTCAGACCTTTAACTATAGTTTGGGGTTTTCAATCTTAGATATTTTACATTTTATAGTTTAAAGTCTTCTAACTCTCACCTTTGATGTACTGTAGCTTACATTCTTCTAGATTAGATGATTTTTATGTAGTTTATGTTTTCCTATATTGGAATATTATTGGGTTGTAGTTTATGGTATTCTATATTGGAAATTTTTTATATAGTGAATATAGTGTAAGAAGAAGATGGATAACTCAAAACACTCTGGTGTGTTGAGTTCTTCTGTGGTGTTTCAAGGGCTTGTGAGGATTGGAGTTCCTTTCTTGCAAGGAGATGATTCCTTTAGTTGGTGAGTTAAATGACTTATCCATCAATAGTGAGGCTAGGAAAAAATGATCTCCACTCTTTTTTCACAATTTTTGGAAGATGTATAGATATAATATTGAAACACCTAGATGTTTTCTAGAAACATTTTCTTTAAATAATTTTAATTCGTCAATAGATTTCACTTCATGAAATCATGAGTTTAATTGAAACGTGATATGGCATTAGTATAAAATAACCATTTTAATTTAGAAGTTAGGTTAGTTGGAATAAATATAAATATATTATGAAAATACATGGTGAAGTCAATCACTACCAATTATTTATGAAAAATATGAATCAATTATATTTTTATATTTATGTGAATTACAATTAGTAAGAGAAATTAATGAAATATGTATTTTATATAATTAATAAAATATTTTTGATATTCACAAATTAGATATTTATTCATATGGAATGAGTAAACCCTTTTTGATGAATAAGAAACTATATTTTTCAAAAGGATTACATTCCTCATTTTTTTGGAAACCGCATTTAAAATTATGATTTTGACACAATAATAAATTTTGCCTGACAAAAAAACTTATTCTTTGGAAGTGGGATATATAAATTTACATTTTATGCATTTTTCAAAATTTTCTAATATCTTTCACATTTTGATGCATTGGGAAAATACAGTAAATGTTAAATAAAAACAACACTTTTCATAAAAATAGATTATATATTTAAATTATAATATTAAATGGTTTTAGTGTATGAATATAATATATTTTTATCATTCAATTTACATTATGTCATTATAACTAATTTTACATTGAATTTAGATATAAAAACATTTCAATATTTTGCAATGTTTTAACGTTTAAAACATGTTCTCCTTTTCTAAAAACGAGATTAATTTTAAATTAAGTAATACAAATTATATGTTATGGATTTGGAAAAATGGATTCCATATTTGGAATTCGTAGGTCTAAATTATGTAAATATATTGTTTTTTGGACATTCGGGAATATTAATTTATGTAATTTTTATTAATAAGGTAAAAGGGTAAAATGAGTAAATAAGGGTAAAAATACTATTATAAAATTACCCTAAAACTAGTCTTAATTTCATTGGATGAATTTTTTCGATATAAATCATACATAGGGTGAAAGGGTGCCCTTTGAAATCCACTCAGATGAGAATAGGACATGTGATTTATTTTATGAAATGAAACTTTCAATATATCTCACTCAAATTGTAATAAAAAAATTTATAAAAGGTTATACAGAAGAAAAAGTCAAATATAAATAATCATTTTAAATATAAAATATTTTTTTATCTTGGTAAAATATTTTTAATTTTGATCAGATAAATAATTACCATAAATACTTATACTTTTATGATGTAAAAATCATTTAATTGAATAGAAATCAATAAAAACATTTTTTATTAAAATATTGATTACCATAAAAGGACCCAAACACTTGACAAAATATTATTAGTCCAGTATATCTCATCCATAACCTTCCAAGTGCCAATTATGTGACCATTTGGAGCCATATGTAAGACATTGTGATATTTATGTTATTTTTATTAAAGTGATGTTAATGTTGTCACATTCATAATTTAATAAGTATAAAATTTTAAATATTTGATTTTATAGAATATTAATTCAATTAATAATATTTTTCTAAAATATTGTAGATTTGACTTCATCAAAGTAGTTTATTTTTTATTTTTTTCAAAAAACAAGTGTACTAAATATTTACCCAAAACTGATCAAGTAGTTCTTTTATTAACAGGTATATAAAATAAATGTCATTTAAAATATTAAAATGATATTTTTTCATAATTAATATGTCTAATAAATTTTATATATTTCCATGAAATATTATGAATATTATAATGTTTTTTTATTTCAACTATTACATCAATTTTTTTAAAAAAATAAATGAATTTAATATTGTCAAATTTTATACTATTGATTCTTTATCAAAATAATATTTCATTAAATTATTTAAAACTCATATAACATTTTAAAAAAATATATAATAATTATTATATTGTCCAAAATGTTCTAAGGTACTTATTTTTGGTCCCATTGAAATCAAATATGTAATTATTTCTCCCATTTAATATTGAACGATATGTTATGTTAATTAAACATTAATATAATAACAAAGTGTTAATTAAAATTATAATGTTTAAATTGAAATAAACACATGTCTAAAATTTGTTTTTAGAATATATTACAACCTCTGGTCATCTCTTCTTCTAAATTGGGATATTTTTGAGGTTTTGGGTAGAGTTTTAATTTATTATAAATTAATATTTTTGAAGATCAAAAAAGATCCCCTCATCTCAATTATTAAAGGGAACCTCCCCCCACACCTCTTCACTTGACTTTGAGCCTCAAATATCGAACATACCCTACCCATTTCACTTATAAACAATACTATTTATAGTATATAGGTTCTTCTAAATTTTGAAGTCTAACTCTAGTGCTCTTTGAAGAGATTTAGAGGAAGCATGCCAAGGAAGAGGTAATCACTTCTACTGATTCTTTCAAACATTATTCTTCTTCTACATCATTTTCATTAGTTGTTTCATTATAAATAAATAAAATAAGTATAACATGTATAATTATATGAAATTATATTTTTGAAACAACTATATTCCACCTTCTTATCCATCATACAAAAAAAAATCACCACACGTGCGTACGTATAACATACCATCTCCATGCTATGGTGTAATCTATTTTCACCACCACCTTAATTGGATGGGTATAATGATAGAAATAAAAACTATATGTTATTATTTTAGCATGATATTTATTATGAAATATTATACACCATCCACTTCAATACAATTCCATAATTATGCTAATGATATCATCTCCCGTACGTATGTACAAGCTACCATCTCTTTGAAGATATGTGATTCATTTTACATGAAATAAATTAAACAATAATTATATAAATGAATGGAATTAATAAATAATATATATATTATAATAATATAATTCTTTAAATGATATAACCATAACCTAAGAAGTAGAAAATGATCTTATTTGATGAAACATACATAAGAACATCAAGCAGTTAATACCTGAATAATGCGTACCAATGAAATGTTACTAAAATTGGATTATAATATGATCATATATGATATCCTAAAAATGAATATAATTCTGGAATATGTAAATAATTTTTTTAAAATCATTATACCAACGGTTCAGATACATACAAAAAATATCAGACCTAAGGTAAGGGATAATTTTTCAGTCTCATTATTATCTGAGATTGTTTATATATCAGTACTTACTAGGGTATATTTCCCATCCACACACATGTTTCCAAAATATGAAAATTTTTTAGTCTTCTAAAATTTGTTAAAGTAAATTTTACCCATTGGTGAATTTTTAATAAATTGTATTAAAGTAATATTTTTTTATTTTCTGAATGAGGTACTTTTTGACTTTTCTGGAAAGGGTGTGAAATTTTTTTGTTAACATATATGACATCAACATATTATTATGATTTCAAAATTCCCTCTTTTCATGATTAATATTTTACAATATTTAAAATTTATTTTAAATTAAATTATTTTCATTTAAAATTGAATGGAATTTTGAGAAAGGAAAAAAATAAGAAGAAGGGATATATTCCTCAAGAATTAATTTCAAATTTTTATGAAAAAAAATATCCATCTAAGATGAAATTATATAAATTGGGTTATATTTCAACATATATTATTACAATTATTTTAATTTTTTTTATAATGTAGTTTTTTTATGAAAACCATTTTTATATGGATTGTGAGGAATGATGTTTAATAAAACCATTTTGTACCCAAGGTTGTGCTATAATGAATGATTTATGTTTTTCTGGCTCAAGTAAGAATGATTTGATTATGATATAAGGGGGGCCTATATACCCCTCCAATTCATTGGGTAATGACTTATATCTCATGATATAGACCAGAATAGAATGGAAAGAAAATCCAGTTCAGTAATACATGGCTATAACGAGGAGTTAGATCGGTTCTATATTGGACTTTGTTCGTTATGATGGTCTTGGTAATGCGACTTGACTAATATGAAATGATTTTATATTCTTATGTGCATGAAAAAAATTTCTCCTCTAATGTTTTTACTTTTTGGATTTCATTGAAATTTTATTATTTATCCCATGACATGATATCATGACCTTTTATATATAGGATAATATTTTAAAATTTTATGTATTTATGTTATATGATTATGATCTAATTGATATATTACTTATTTACCTTTACTGATAATTTTAGATCACCCTTTCTTATATTTGTTTTCCTCGGGTCATGAAAAGGTGTATTAAGTAAGATATGTTAATAAGGATTCTAGCAATGAAGAAATAAGTGAGAGACAATATAGATGTTTTATAAAACAGTTGTTTATGTTTCCCAGTTTTTAAATACAATATACCTATACGTTACTCTCATGGGTTTAATATATTTTTTTATGAATATACATTAACTTTGAATTAATATCAATTCATGTAAAGTATCAGTCCTTTTAAATATGGGTTGAGGGTGAAATAATTGAGATACTAGGTCTTCCTAGATAGTTGGAATATGGGTGATAGAAGTTATAACCCAAAAGAATGAGTTTGTGAATATTGTATGTGAATGACATACCAAGTATGTCCCGTATCAATATAAAATTTTTGGTTCATCCAAAATGTTCTCATGGCTCACAGGGAAAGGAAATACCTTTATATTAGGCTTATATGTCTCTAGTTGGGGGGGGGGGGTCTAAGACCTTCTACGTCAATAGTATGGTTGAACCAAGATACCAATTTTTTATTACAAGGGCTGTGAAATGGTTTCGGAGACTCAAACATCTAACCAATGAAGTTGGGTATAAAAAAGATATATCTTATAAGAGTGATGGAATCCTAGGTAAAATTTATCTTAGTATTGGGATGTTCTAGCCCTATGCAATGTGGATTCCAATCATGGGACATGGTCCATAAAAGGTTCAATAAATGAGTGTCACATTCTCGCTAAGATAAAGCGTACAAATCATATTGATGTAATGTTGAAGGATTCTAATATTATTGGATAGTTAGGTATGATGATTGTAAATCCTATTCCAAAATTCTTGGTTTATGAGGATGATATGGTAAGATCATACTTGGTATGAGCCAAAATAGATTAGGTGTTATGTTTTTCCTAGGTAAAGTCATGATCTCAAGAATTAGAAATAACTTTTTACTGGGCCAATATGTCTCTAGTCGGTGGTCCTAATTCCTTTTGAGTAAATATCATGGATAATTAGATGTATATGTAGATATTTTTCAAGGGCGATGAAATATTTGGAATGAACCAAGGTACCTTAAATCATAATGATTTTTTACTTGAACTGTAAGATCTAAGAAAGGTTTGTGCACCGTAATAGTTGATTCACTAACTAGAGAACCTGTTCACATTGTGAGGATATACAAAAATGTCATTGATCCATCATTTTCTCAGACCATGGGGTCTAGTGAGCATATCTTTGATTTTATTAGGGATAAAATTAAATCTCTATGATATTTATTCCTTATTTATTTTAACCCTATTTTTTTTTATAATCTATTGATATAAGTAGTTTAGTGAGGTAAGGATTGAATTTGACTTAGGATACCCATTAGAGGTTATCACACTAACAAAATTTGTTTCTATTTCTCTACTAATTCATGGTATTTTCATTTTGACCCTCATAGGATAAAGTTTAGGGTCAAACATCTTTAATAAAACTTGTAGGTAGTTTAAGGTCATGACACTCATGGACCTAATATGGAGGGGGGTTATAAAAGAGAACAATTAAGATAACTAGGGTTTATATAAATCCAATAACCTTTTGGTTGGGAGATGAATGGGTTTTAAATCATGAGTCTAGGTACACAGGTCATGAGTAATGATTCTAGAAAATCATATTGGGGATGATGAAAAGGAAACTAAGGTGCTGCATTTCTCCATGGTGATGTCATGATCACAAGGTTTAGGAGAGACCATTATACTAGGTCAATATTATTTCTTTTGATTTGTCTAAGACCTTCTATGTCAATTAAATTCCCAACCAGGAGACCTATTTTATTTTCTGAGGGTTATGAATGGTTTTGGAAACCCGACGAACTCAATTTATGATGTTTGATATATGTATTGAGGTGTTTTTAAAAGACAACAAAACTACCTCATACTCCAGTTGACTAGGGTATGGTTGTTATGGTACGTTGATAAGAAATGATAATGGGTGTAGGTTTTCGTAGTTTAGCATTATGTAGTAGAGAAGTACTTGAATTTGGGAATTTTAACATCATGGGGTAAATATGTTTTTCGTGTAGTATATTATCAGGTGCGAAGGACATTTTTCATTCAATTAAATATCATGTTGTAAGGATGTGGGAACTGATGTGAACGTTTTTTACACAATATATTATCTGAACAATGATACCCTTTTTCATTGATTATTTTAGATGGACCCAAAATTGTAGATCCAATCATCAGTACATATCTTGTGATGGAAGGAATCAATCCACAGGTAGTTTTTGATGGTACTAAAAGTTTAACATCATGCAGTGATGATGAAGATGAACCAATGTAGAAACACCGTAATGTTGCAGCTGGGCCAAAGGGTTGTAGTCAGGGTGTCACAATGTATTTCCCAAGGATGAGAATCAAGACACACATAGTTCTGAATGAAGTATTATGTGCAGGTTTGACCCGTACACAAAGAGGTTTGAATTTTTATATTTGTCTATTGTTAATGGGATTAGAGTAGGAATTTTTTCTATCACTACATATCCTTTGAGGCAAAGAATCAAGTCAAACATAGATATTGAATAGGAAATACTCCTCGCAAGTCTGGAACATATATAGAGGAGGGAATTTTTTCCATCTATTATTATTTCGAGGCCTATGATTGGTGATCCACGCATTACTATATATCCTGCGATGATAAAAATATAGTTATAAGTAGTTATTAATGAACCATGTAGTTTAAATTCATGAGGAATGGACAAAGATGAACCAACATGAACAAATAGAGGTATTTTTGTTGGGACCAGGGGTGGAAGTCTGGGAATCACTACATACATCATGAAAATCAGATTCAAGCCACATGTAGTTCTTGAAAACCCATGTAGTTTAACATCATGTGTCATGGATATGGGTTCCCGGATTCGAATATGGACATAGTGGATGGATATGTGGCAGAAGACCAACACCAACTCTAGTGTTCCTCTTGGGTGAGGTTCACAACAGTGTACAGTTTTATGTCATGCATGTGACATTAACTGTGCAGTCTAATGTCATGTTGAGAGGACTCGGGGTATGCCTTTTATGGTATATCTTTTAGGACCCGGATGATCCTGTTGAAAGTTGTTACACATTGTTCATGTTGGTAATCCCTTTTAGGAGCTCCCATGCTCATGTGATCTATCTTCAGTGTGAGAATTATGGAATGGAAATGGTTCCTCTCACCATGTAGAAGAAATAAATACATGGTATAGGAATTATGTATCATGTAGTGGTTGGGCCAAGATATAGGATCAAGGAGCCCTTACATATCTCATTGAAAATGGAAATAATTCTAAATGTATTTCATAGAAAGTATGTAGAGTTTAAAATCATATGGAAAGGAAATTTTACATGTTATTTATCTTCGTGCAGTAAATACACAGATCACCTAAAATAAAATAAATAGAATATTATGGATTTTTTCAGTTTTACATCATTCGGTAAAGATGCATGTGACTTGAAGTGAAAGATCATCACATGTGAGGCAAGAACTAAAGGTCCTGGCTTCACTATGTATCTTGTGATGGAAGGAATAAAGTCACACATAGTTGTTTAATTGGGTTATGTCTCGCTTTATTTTCTGGTTCTGGATTTATTTCATTATTTCATTCTTAATCGGGTTCCTTCCTAGGGTTCAATCCCAAGTACTGTTTCGGTTTTGTCCCACTTTCATCTTCCTTCTCGATTTAAACTGACGTGTTTCTCGATGTGTTTCATTTTTTCCATCTAGAATTAATGTTTGGATGACGGAGACATCTTTGGTGAACTGTTCTTGTTGATGTCTGGTGGTGTCAATTTTGTTTCCTAGTTTCTTCTTTGTTTTGGATGCTTATGCTTGGTGTATTTTGTGACTGCTATTTTTGCTCGCTCGGCAATGTGGTCGATTTGTGGTCTGTTTGGTGATTTTTGATTCTTTTTTGGTGATGGAGTCGATGTCGATGATGATGATGAGGGTGAAGCGACGATGGTTCCTATGGTTTAGATTGTGTTGGTTGAAATCAGTATTAGTGTCTGTGAATATGGTGTTTTGTGGGCATGGATACAGCGTTTCTGGTGACATGGATGAAAGGAGACAATGTTGGGGGAGATTTGAGTGATGACGATTATGAATTTTTCCTTCTTGAATTTGAATATTGAGTTTTTCAATTTTAAATGTTGTGGTTCTGTGGATGTGGGATATGCTTGAGCTCTCTTGTATAGCTTCCATTTACCCAAAAAGTGGATTTTAAATAATACAAAAAATTGATTGTGGATACATCATGTGGAAAGTAATTTGGACACTCGACATGAATGATGATACATTTCATGGGAATGTGCAATTTATTATCATGCAGTATGGATTTGAATTTCCATGTAGTTTAACATCTCGATCTCGTGATGTCTCTTTATAGTTTAATGTCCTGTAACCAGGATGAACATGGTATATTTTATATGTGTGTGGTCAAGATATACACTTTATAGTTTAACATCATGTGGTTAAGATGAACTCCGAACAGTTTAACATCATGTGGTTGAAATGAACTCTGAAAAAATTAACATCATGTGGTTAAGAAGAAATCTTTTTAGTTTATCATCATTTTTTTAGGATAAAATCATTAAATTTTGACATCATGTGTTTATGATGAAGTCCATTGAGATTAAATTCATGTTATTTGGACTAATTATTGAATTTACTTTATGAAAAATTAGGGATATTGGGATTCGAAATGGAAATGGTTCTGTGATTTTTTTGGAGGCTACTTTTGGAAAACACACTCTACATCTCCATGTCATCCACTTCTTCAGCAAAGCTATAGGAATCTACCTTGGTAAGACTATATAGGATTCATCTCTGTGTCACCTTCTAACCATGGTGACGTGCCATTGATAGTTGGTAGGGTACAATAAATGTTTAACCCTAGTATTCTGAGCATCTTTCAATATGCAATTTCATGAAATTTTTTAGTAACTCTCTATAAGGATGTGTCTAATATTTTTGAGAACCTCTCTATATGATTGTGTATAAGAAAGGGGTTGATTTTTTAATCTATGGGATATATCACTATAGGGATTTTTACCATGGTGGATTTCAAATGTAGTGTCCCTACAATCTATCTTCACACTACCATAATGAGGAATATCATGGTAATGATCACATTCTACTTCGTATTGAGGGTTAAATGACCCTTGGGGTGTTGGTAATGTGTCTCGATCATCTTCAAGGACACCTGACATTTAACAGCTCATGAGTATGGGCCACACTCTACATCATGGTCAGAATATATCATCCTACCTTTTAAGGATGATAATGGGTATAGGTATGGTCTATGAATGCCGATAGAATATATTTTTAACTATATGATTATATAGGAATATGATATCTCTATTGATAAGCTTCAAGAGTATGTAAATGAGATTCTCTAATTGGTATATTATCCTCTCATGAAGAATGTACCATTAACTCTTGGTGGGACTCTGTCAAAATAGTGATATTTGCCTCAACTTAGACATTGGAATATGTCACTGGTCTTCCTATCATAGGTATGAGCCTCTCCCTAGGCCTCTACCACTCTCACAATGTGATCCATCGTTGGATCGGTAAAATGAGCCCGTTTAAGATAATATTTCCCAATTCGATTATCAAAACATACCTCTAGAATAAGAGAAGGGATATGAGCCTCCTATTTTATATTATCATAAGGATGCAGCTTCATCTAATCATTATATGAAGTAAAAATATGAAACTAGATTCTAGGATCTACTGCAGTATTCCATCTAGATTCACTGATAGGAATATGATCATGTCCTAAGGCTTATCCCATTGTCACATGATTAGGCCCAGCCAGAACGGTTATATAGTATCAATCCTGGGCCTTTAGACTATGTATCTAGACTTCTTCGATATAAATTTGAATCTTTCACAAGGTTCCGTCCCCTCATACATGGTGATTCCCTATTATAATTGGAATATGAGTTCAGTCCTATGTCTCAAACATTACTTAGATATGCCAATAATCTTATTTGATGATAGTAAGAATATGTACATGAAAAGGAGAAACAATTTTTACACAATAATAAGAGTGTTGAGCTACCCTCTCTTTATGGACAGTAATATACACTTGTCCCAACTTATTAACAATAATATACTAGAGAATATCCTCTATTTCTATCAAAATTCACTGGCACATTAATAGAAAAAATATAAGAATATACACATGTATACTCTCAGATACTAGGATGTGTTGGTTGATTCCTTTAATTAATGGGGTGATATATAACCATCCCTATCTTCATTGTTCCATTAGAAAAAGTAGATGAAATTCATGCATAGGGGTAGGGACATTCATCTATTCAATTCCTACTGTAAGGATATTCCTTTAGACTTTCTTTTAGTGCACAAAGATATGGGCATGCTCTCTCCAATCCATAGTTTTCCATATTCTGTCAAGATTCCCTGACACCTAGATCTAAGGGTTTGGGTATTTTACTTATCGTGGAATACCCTTAGAATGAGAATATAAGGTATTGGTGATTTTGTGATATTACTGGTATAAATATTGTACTTTTTTATTAGTGTTTCAGGAAAATTAAATTTCCACCAAATACTAATAGTGTCTGTCCGAGATTTTGATGATATACAGTTTATTTCTGTATGATCAGGACATGATCCATGTAGTTAACCATCTTCAGGTATGGTCATCAATTTGAGTTGGTGGGCTAGGAAATATGGTCTATGATTCCCTACATATCAAATTATGATGAGAATCATGTTGTACATAGTTCAATAAAACCCTTTCAATTTAATATCTTGTGGAAAATAAATTTTCTAGGTATGTCAACACCATAAAGTATGGATGAGGATATAGGTGGATAGGAATATGTGTCTCTAAATATCATATTAGGATGAGAATCAAGATAGTTTTGTTATAGAAAGCAGATGTGGTTGGAAACCAACACCATTGGCGGTGGTCCTCTCTGGTGAGGTTTATAATAATTTACAGTTTATGTCATGTAAGGGAAATAAACAGTGTAGTTTAACATCATTAATAAAAGAGTCATGGTATTAATTTTATGTTCTAGAATTTAAGATCATGACCACACTATAATAACATTCTAGGCCATTGTTTTTTGGGGAAACCTTGCTGAAATTCATAAGAAGTGGTAAGGCTTAATTTTACAATGAAGAGGAAATGAATGATAGGATATGATTATTTTTCATCAAGTTATGGATGAACCAAGATATATGAATGATGATTCCATGTGTATATCATTTAGAATCAGTATGAAGCCATATATAGTTCTAGAAAACATGTGGAGTTTAGTGTCATGCGGAATGGAAATCATCCATGAATCATGCAGTAATAACATCATCCAAGCAGTTTGATTTACATGAGGTAAGGTCATCTTCCATGTTGTTTTTACATCATGTTTTAGGGGTGTGATCCCTTTAGATTAATGTATTGTCGTGAGGATGGTTTCCATGTAGTTTAATGTCTTATAGTAAAGACATCCATTGTGTAGTTTAACTTCTTTCTATAAAAACAATGGTCTTACAGTTTTATATCATGTGGTAAGGACATAGACATGGATTTTGACATCTTATGGTAAGTAAATGAGAATTTAGTTTAACATTATGTGTTAATTACTTGGTAGTATAGTTTATAATTTTGGGGCTAGGAGATGGTCGTTTAGTTTAACATCATACTGTAAGGCCGTGGTCGTGTAGTTTAACATCTTATTGTAAGGATATATACTTGTAGTTTAACGTCTTATGGTAAGTATAAGGGACAATAAATTATTAGGAAAGAGTGCGAACTGATAAGTCAAAGATAATTCTTATGCATATTGTAGGAGATTCAGGATCCTTTAACTCTATGAATTCGGCACTCTGTTCCCCCTCCAACCTATCTTCAAAGAAAATACAATTCTATGTTGAGTGCATGAGACACGAATGGTAAGGGAAATTGCTGTCATGGCCTATTAAACCATCACCATTCATATTTTTTATTATTGGAAGTTCCATTAGACCATTTTCCATGGCACAGTCAAAAAATCTGGGTAAATTATTTTTTTTAAGGAATAGGATCTCTACATCCCCAATTTGAAATATGGTTACTTATCCTTGGGAGGTATTTGGATCATGCTCCACTAAAGAAATAGTTCATCTTGTTCAGATTGATTTGATGATAGGATCGGGGATTTAGGTGTTGGTGGTTCCAATATCACCATGTCCATATGCATATGAATCTATCATTTATAGGAAATTCAACCATATATTGTTTTCCCAATGCATCAATGGTAGAGTAAATGTTTTTCATTGATTTAAATTCCTCACTCAATTGGATTTATCGTCACTATGAACTCTATCAATCCATTTTCCATGGAATAGTTGAAATACCTGAGAACATGTATTTATTATTAGGCATATAATATTTTTTTTCTGTCTTATAGAGATGGGATAACATGATACTTCTCTTAGATATTATCTATACCTTCAATAGCATAGGATCATTTTTTATTTTCGATCATGGGGTACATAGAACTTTTCATTATTTTTCAGGGCTGAAGTGTTGAATAATTTTGGGTATTTGATGACATTTACACTTCCAACTTATTATTAGACCTCGAACCTCCTAGAATATATTTGGGAATATCTACGGGTTCGTGGTTTCTACAATATCCTAGATGAGGTGGTGTAAAATATTCAAGTGACCCCGTACCTATAGGATGTCGTGGGATGGAATAATAATGGTATTTATTTTGATGAGGGTATGAAAAATATGAATACTTCCCCAGCCCTATGGGCTAGGGAACTTCACTGCAACGTGGTCTTCCATAGCAAGACACGAGTACATTATCCCAAGATAGAGATCTCATGAGGATTTTCACAATTATTGAAACTATATCTGTAATAGTTTTCTATAGTTTAGTGATTTATTATTCTGTAAAAACAGTTTTTCATCCTCAAGGGACAGGATGGAAGGAGCCCGGAAAACACCCTCTTATATACTAGTGGTAGAGAGAGTGGATGATAACTGGAGTTCCAAATAAGACCCTTGAGACAGAATCCACTGCTTCCGCTAGTCATGTGATCCATATTCATTACTCTCTGAAATTCTAACATAATTGTAACACCTTCCATAGATTCCAAAATTACATTATTGGTCCTTTTTTTTCCGTGATAGCGGATGGAGGTAGGAAAACATACTATGACTCATATGACTCTAGGAGGGTATTTTTGATCTATTCAGAACTGTGATTATCCAAATTTTATGGGGAGCCTTATGGTCAAATTGATATCATATTAACTGAGACACAAGTGGTCTGGTGATCCTCCTCAATAGAGTATATCGGCTGGAAGGTTGGTGCATCATGTACCATTTGGGGGGTTGGTGGTTTTGACACTGTTTGTGGGGCTAGTGATCATAGTACCATTTGAGGGGTCAATTCCAATAAATAATATGATCCTATGGTAAAACGTTGTAAAAATTCCCCAGGTCTTGTGGGTTAGGGTGCCCCTTAGGTATCCACATTCATTCAGTCTAGCTGTGATGAAATTAGAGGCTCTTGGATAGTAATGATATGGGATTGGTTCTAGGTCAATATCAACATAAACTAGTCGGAATCAGATTGATTGGGGACATTAGTGATATAATAATTCCATGTAGCTATATTTTTTGGATACCCCATGGGTGATCTCATGCTAGGATCCCTAACCAGGATAGTTGGTATATGCATAACCTCCTCTTCATCACCAAATAAAATCATTGTCGCATGTTAGTGATGATGATCAGAATGGAAGGGATCTGTCCTAGGAAGTTCCGGATTGATTGAGTTGTCATGATGACTATCCTCATCCACCTCCTTGAGTTATGGATTTAATTCATTGTTTCACACAAGGTATAAACTCGAAAAGTGGTTGAATGTGGCAATAAGGTCCAATTACTCTCATTCGGCAATTAATGAAAATGATGGAAAATGGGAAATATTCCTCAAAAATATTTCATGGGAATATTAAAAATTTGGGAAGGGTATTTTGATGTGGTATTATCAATCCAATACATTCACCAACAGATATTGGAAGTGGTGTGTTGGTGAGAATGTAGGTCGGGACATCAAGGCCAAAGCAGATTCTCCAGCAATCTCAAATTCTATTTCCACATTCGATGACCTTTATTTTTCACGGAATCCTGAGGAGTTATATATAGTAATACTAGACACCATATTAGTTAAACATCATATATATTCATACATGTTAGATCAATAAATTTCATAGTTAAAGGATAAATATGTAGTCCGTTATTTTTACTGAATAATTGTTGTGGTTAAAATTACTCTGTTAGGTTCACCATTTTTATATGCAACATGAAGAACATAAACTCAAAATACACGAACTAGCAAATTTATCCTTTTTAAAATGTGAAAGGGATGCTAAATTTAAATTATTTCACAATTTGTTCACCATTTTTTGTCATGAAACTTGATATGAAATTGGTTTTCCGGATGGTTAGATTGTGGGGGATTTAAGGCCTTACTCGATCATTCACATCAGGTTCTCCATTTGTTTTGTCTTCCCTAGAATCTCTTAGATGATCCCAAATCCATAATACTATAAATAACTAATTTATAAATATAGGTGGTGTTTTGGGGTTTCACGTCCAATGACGCTTAGGAACTCGCATTGGTCGAGAGGATGGGAGGTCCGACTCGTCAAACCCTTTAAGGGGGAATTGTTTCCTACTCTGGGAATCGATTATAGATTTAAGATATTTTTTTAAAATCCATAATAAAACTTAATATAGGAGTGATTAACCATGTGTTAATGACTTGATTATGAACATGTATCGATCTGATCAATTATGTGTTTTTCATTGATTCTCTATCACCCTATTATTTATATATTATGATTTGTTCTATGTCCATGTTCAAGCACATTGGTGGTTATTTTCATCCAAGGAGGTGGTTGGTGTCTTGGAAATGGGATTTAACCTCTATGAGGCATCCAACATATCTTTTGAAATAAGAATAAAAACCCATGTAGTTTGTTAGGTATATATTAATGTCGTATTACTGGTACCATCCATCCAATTTAAGGCCATATAGTAATGATGTGAATATCGGGCATGGACAATGATGAGGAATCCAACATATCTAATTTAACATAGGAATCAGTGTTGACATAGTTCATGAGGTGGGAATCTATTTCATTATTGATATGACAAGAGAGGCATCAGGCGGGAAAAATTCATATGAGACTACCTATGATTTATTCTTCAAGAATGTAACCCTTTGAGTGAAAAAGAGATGTAATAAAACCTACAAACAAAATACGGGACACACTAGGAGAATTATTACAATGATTTTGATACAATCATCAATAGTCTCCAAGACCATGTGATCCATGTTCGGTGTGAGAAATAAGAGATCGTAATAGATTGGACACATTTAAAGAGAGAATATCCATACATGAACAATCATTAATGTTTCCCTTTATCGGGCATGATTACCAATATCATGAAGGATATGGTACAGAGAAAGGGCCTTAGTAAGGAATCTTTTACATCCTTTTTGATTACAGGAATTAGAATCATCATAGACCAGTTCACCCCCAAGCACGATGAATGGTTTGAAGAACATGGAGGAATGATGGAGATTCTGATTAAAATGATTCTTGTGTATGAATCACTTTCTCATTAGCTAATAGATGTGGAAGGATAAAATACCTATGGGATTATTTAATCTCATAAGTGAGGAATAATTGGGACCTAAATGGTCTTAGAGTAATGTGGATGCTCGTTTAATCTTAGGCTGTAGGACGTCACCCTACATATCTCGGTTCTGGTAGAAATCATCGTTCTTATAACTCATTGTTCCCTTAACCCACTGATGGGATATGATGGATGATCATAAATGGAGTAATTGTTTTTTTTCCTATGATTTTTATGAATTATAGGGGTTTATAGTAGGATATATTCCCTTTGGTTTGTGATTAGACAATGAAGCTTCCCTATTGTTAGGTACATATTATATTATTTCAGTAATTAGGGCTTACACATTGGGGATTCTCTATTGATTAGGGCTTACACACTGAGGTTTCCCTATTGATCAGGGCATACACATCAATTATAACATATAGATACATTCATTATTTATCTTTTGATATATTAAAGAGAGGTGGGGATCCTGAATGATTTTTCGAAGATAATGGAATTGGTAGGGCTGCATAAATGCATAAACACTACTCAACGAGTACAATTACCTTATAAAAGTTTCACACAACTATATGTTCCTGGATGGGGTCAATAGTATGAGTCAATATGAGTTTTATGGACTATTTGTTAATTTCTACCAAATATGTTGGGACATTATCTTGAAAAAGTAGAAAAATTCTAGGGTGTCTTCCAAACATGTTCACAAAGCATCACATAACCTTTGTTGGCGTGTCACAAGTATTCCATTTTACTGAATTTGATATGACTAGGGTATTTGGAATGATGAATTGAATCTCTTAATATGTATTCATATGAATGAGGTGGGTATATTAAATATGATTCTCATAATCAAGGATGACATTTCTAAGGTATTTTGCATGATCAAAGTATGGATGTGTTTATGTGGTCTCCTAATCAACCTGACTCATCCATGGATCATCACATGAAAATGTTGACATGTTAATGGGAAATCACATTATCATGAAGACATGTCAATGATGTTTCACGAGGTAATCCTAGCATGTCAATATATTGTCATGTGACAACAAGGACATGTCAAGTGACTTTATATTGATCAAATTGGATTTTCCATGGGTCATCCCGTAATAATGGTGACATATTAATAGGCTATCGCAAAACCAATTGGACCTACCTGAGACCATTATCATGTCCAATGTGACATATCAATGATTCCCAATGACACCACGAGTCCTATCAGAGATATTGTAATCAGGTTCCCTTAAACTATTCATGTGATGAGGTTTCTCATATGCATAGGCTCTTTTCAACCATCCATGCATTGATGGGTATGTACTAAAGGGTTTTTTCTCAATTTTATATGGTCACCTATTTAACCAGGTATAAGGATGCATGAATGAATGTTTTCTCATGCTACACCTCAAGGGGTCCTCGCATGAGGCCTCCCCATGAATGTCTTACTGCTCATTTTATCGTAAAGATATCTTATGAGTGGTGTTGTGATCGTGTGTGGGGGATCTTTTTCAAAACCTCTGCATGCATGGGTAATGATAAACACATTTTGATGAGGAGGGGAAAACATAGATTAGTGGGATGTGACATGTTGGGGAAAACATTCCCAAGGTTGTTTGAAAACATTGGAAGAATAAGGGTTTGCAACATCACATGAGGGCTTGCATATTTACTGGTGTATACCCATGGACACCAACACAGGTGTCCCTCATGTCAGTGGTCCTTCACTGAGTGGATGAAAAGTGACATTGTAGAATCAAGGTATCTTATTTTCAACTCTTCATGGCCATAAGACACTCATCCGAGCCTCCTATACGCACCACATAAAAAGTGGTATCAAGTCCATTATCTGACCTCATGATCTCCAAAGAATCATGTGAGAGTATTTCCAAACACATAAAAAGGATATGTGATGGTTTTCAAGGAAGGTTTCTTGGTTGAGAGTCCTTGTTGGGATTAAAACTCCTATGGTTTACTGGGTAAAGAGGGGGGAATGCTCGCAAATTCACATGAATTCCAATAAGTGTTTGCATGACAATATATATCACTTCTACCAAATTATTAGATATTTCATATAATATGGATCTTTTCATGTTGTTGAAATCATCACATGATCACATGATCCTAGAGAAATCATGCCATTAGGTATTGGGATTGTGGTAGATCCCACGATTACTTGAATGATTTCTCTATAGGATGTGGTAAATTTCCTATGTTTTCTACAAGTATTCTTTTCTTCTTCTTCTCCTCTCCCTCAAGTGTGTTTATTTATTGATGGCTGTAGGATTTATATATGAGAGGTCTCCCCTAATATTTTAAAACTTTTCTATCGAGGATATAATCTTCACTAACTTATGTGGTGGTTGTTATTCCAAACATACTTCATGCGGTCGTGAGCACCTTCACATGAATCTCATTTTTTTGGTTTTCATCCATGATAAAATTATTAATTAGGTAGATGGTATCACTATTTTAAATTGACTGTGAAAACATCCAGTGACTATATTTTCTTTGATTACTTGATCAAAGGATGATCATGCGATGTCTTCGACCATTGGAAGGAGTTGTCAAGATGTTCTCCTAGCATTCAAGATTTGATATTGTGACTGCTCGTGCTGGATGGCTTATACTTGATCATCTATCAAAAAATGATCTGGGGATGGTGGTGTTATCGATTGGGTGTTGGGTAATCATCGTGAAATCAAACCAGATGGTTGGGAGGTGGAAGATGAGCTGTCATGCTGCACAAGACTGAATAACTTCAAATTTTTGTAGTGTGGGATTTACTTAATTCAAACAATGAAGGCAATGGATTGAATAAAATAGCTATGATATATGAGTGTCGTGATTAGGTGGCCTTATTTTTATTTCCCAGTCCAATATTTAAACTTATTCTATAACTCCTTCGCATATATAAACCATGATATGGATGATGCTTCATTGAGCCAAAATGAGGTCTCAAACCTGTACCAAGTGCTTGACATTCACACAGTCATTGACACTATGGGATTTCCCCCATGCTATGTGAAGCATCATCCTCACACACCACATTATCTCTACATGGCCATACCTACCACTTGTAGGTTCTTTTCTCCTTTAGAAAATAACTGGCTAGCCAGACCAACTCAGTTACCATCCCACGTGGGATTGTGGGTCGACCACGCCCAGTGGGAGTTATCATGGGCTAACTAGCGGATAGTTGATGGATACTTTCACCCACAAGTGGTGGGTGAGCTCATGTACATTCCCCATAGTACATGAGGCTGAATATTCACATAGTGTGGGAGGAAATCCCATAGGGATGAAGCCCTTGTGGAAGTGATGCATATGGTACAAGTGTTGAATCTTGTTTCTAGTTCAATAAAGAAACAAGTGAATCTTGGCTTATATATCATAGAGAGGACCATCTAAAATTTCAATGCGGGATGGGGAGAATAAAATCAAGATAGTCCGATAATGCCTCACACTGATCTCATCCATCCACATAAATCTATCACCTCACAATTTCATAATAAGATGCTCCCGAACTACGAAAATGTGAAGTTAGCTAGTCCCACATAGATCAAGACATAGTCTTCCACCCCCATACATTCTGGTATGACATCGCAATGCACACCCAACACCTAATAAACATCACCACCATACCTAGATCCTTTTAAGACAACTAAGAGAGTTTGATACATCCATCATGACCCACCGTGAGATCCAATCGAAAATGCTAGTGGAACTCCACAAGAACTCTAACCATACCTCAAATTCATCTCAAGATCATACCTTGATAATATGATAGAAGAAGAAAAACCACTGGAATTCAAACAGAGAAATTTATGAAAACAAACCATTCCTCCACTAAAATCATTTTTCTAAATTAATTCAAATTCATCAGACCATGATACTTCTTGGAAGAAAACTAAAACAACAACTATCACACACAGCCTCTCACGTCCATGTGATATCTATTCATTTGAAACTACACTACCTCATCTAGTGAAGATATAATCCACCCCATAAAAATTAGAAGGAGCTTCAGGCTGGAATTTCATATATACACTCTACATCATTCATGAAATAAACACAATAGAGGGAGATTAGATGAAGAAATAGAGAAGAATGGTAGAAAACAAAGGGCATCAACCACCACCTTTGGAGAAATTCTTCAGGTAATCATGAGATCCACCATGATCTCAAGACATCCTTTCTTAATTCATATAGGATCATTTGACCATGTGATATGTTAAAAAACTTGTGAAGAACCCATTTATATAAAATATCTTTTAAAATGACCATGGGTATACACATCTTCATGAACACACTAATTGTAATGCATTTAAATTCACAATCACAACCCTTATTTATGATAAAACCTTGGGAGGTGAAACCAAAAAAAGGACCCTCGACCATTTAAACATTCTTAAAAGACAACTAAAAAGCAATTTATGTGTTTTAAGATCCTCCCACATGATCGTTTCTAGATCATGGAGTCACATAATTGACATGAGACCTCCATTATGTGGTGTGTGTCCAATGGATGGTTGAATGTCTCTAGGCCATGCAGAGTTGATAGAGAGGATAAATTGATCTAGATATGTCTCTGTTCAGTAACATAGTAAAGGACCATAGACATTAGGGACACCCATTCTAGTTTTCATTCACATTCACTAGTAAAAATGCAATCCCTAATGTGATGCTGCAAACCCTTGGTCTTACAATGCTCACACACAACCCTAGGAATGTTTCCTCAACATGCAATATCACTAGGGATCTATGTTCACCCCTCCACACCATGAAATATATTCCATTACCCTTTAATGTTTATTTTTTTCATACATAACCCTTACACATAATCACATAACCCCTCACATGACCTCTATGAGATCATGCTAGCCGTGAGACTTTCATGGGGTGCCATCCGGAAGTACCCTAAAAGGCATAGCTTAATGAAAACACATGATTGTGCATCCTTATACATGTGAAAATTGGTTCCCATATAAAAACGAGGAACATTTCTTTTATAAATTCATTTCAACACTTGTATGGGCGCCAAAACCCAAAACACATCCATGAGACCCTGCCAAAGGAATAGTTTAAGGGAAAGCGGCCACAAGATTTATTATGGGACTTGTGATGCCATTGAACATATTTGGCATGTAAATTTGTTCATTATACAAACCTCTAAACAATCAATTTGGTTTCGTAGTAGACCCTAATTGAGTGTAAACATTTTCATATGATGACCCAAGGAAAAGACATGTTGACCAGGAGACAATCCATAGACATGACATCATTGTCACGAGAAACGATCTGGGAATGGTTGGATGACCATGAGAAACATAATTGACATTTTGATCTGATCATGTTATTTCCCCTTGAAGTGTCACAAATATCATTCCATGATTCAAGGAAACGTTGGGTTGATCAGGTTACCATATAAATGCATGTCTTCTTCGATCATGCGCTATACCTCATACATGTCTAACTTGAATATGTGAAGCATCTGGGATATACTATCCTAACTCATGAAAAGACATCTAATCAGAGTTAGTTGATCATGAAAAATACACTAGTCATATTCAAATTGGTCATATGTAATATCTTATGCATGCTAGCATAGGTTTTGCGTGGCTTTGTGAACATGTTAGGCAGACACCCATTGATTTTCTACCTTATCAAGTTATTGGTCCAATATATCTGGCAGATAATTAGGACATGTAAAACAAAAATCTATGAAAAGAAAGGTAGATCCATTAATAAATGGAGAATACAACTAGAAGACCCATTTGGACTCATAACATAAATACCCTATCCAATAACCCCCATCAACATACCAACTTTACAAGGTAAGTTTCCATGATGAGGTATTGTTATTCACTCACCTACTAATGTGAGGCTCTTGGACACACATTTTATGGTTACTATATATCATCAATCCATTCGAAGAAAAATAATATGTGTATCAATAAAGAAACATTGGTATGCAAGGCATGATCAATTGGAAATCCTCGGTGTGTAACCCCTAATAAACTGGGAAGACTCATTTCATAAGCCTCAGTTAACATCATGATATAATAGGTCCCCAATAATAGGGAAGCCTCAGTGTGTAAACCCCGACAGAAGGGAATTCATCCTTTTATAATTTTTTAAAATTTTAAAAAAACTCAGGGGCTATAATAATGTCTCCATGTATGATCATCAATACATTCCCACCAGTAGGTTAAGGGAACAATGAATTAAGAGAACTCTAATACCCACCATAAACAAGATACACATGATGCCTTCTTAAGGCCCTAGATTCAATGTGAATCCACTTTGATCTAAGTCTCTTATTTTCCCAAGTATTCCTCACTTATAGGAATTAATACTCCCATAGTTCAACCATCCTTTATATTCCATCAATGGATTAGAAAGGCAATCATACAAAATTATCATTTTATGTATAAACCACTGTCATTCCCTAAAGTACCTCAAACCTATCCATGGGATGTGGAATGAACTGAACTATGAGGACTATAATTACTCTCATCAAACAGGATACGTAAAATGATTAACTAGTGATCGAGATCAATTCCATATCCTCCAAGAGACATGTAACCATGACCCTTAAAGGGATGCTTTAATGATTAAGCACTATATAGAAATTTTGTCCTGCAATGTGTCCAATCTATAACTTTCTCTTGATTGTCACATAGTGCATGGATCACGTGGGATTAGAGACTATTTATGATTGTATTAAAAAGATTTTGAGAATTCCAATAGTGTGGAACCCTCGTTATGATGTAAGTATGATTACATCTTATCTCCACTCAAAGGGACATATTCTTGAAAAAGCCATATAGAGAAGTCACATATTCATTATTCTTGCTTAGGGAATAGATTTTCATATCTGTTATGAAATGGATGATATCCATGGGAACAATTTTGACTCTGATTCCAATTTTAATCAGTATATACAGGACGCCTCGCCAAGGTTAGAGCTTGATATTAACGTCCTTTCTATATGACATATAATTGCATGGATGGGTCCACTCAAACAGCCTTAAACCATGAGAAACTGACTATTTTGATTTTGATTATTGTTTCCCAAGATATATAGAAGGATTCATAGAGGTTCAACTCCATCTACAAGACAAAAACAACCTCCTTGGACGACAATTAAGTCTAGAGTGATCAGACATGACCATACCCCAATGAATTATAAATAAAAAAGAGGGAGATCGGGATCCAGTAATACGATCATACTTGTTCCATTTGATACAGGTTTATACAAATGTTTTTGAAAAAGGAGTAACCAGTCCTGCATTAGGGTTTGGAAAGGATTTCATGAACATATCATTAATATAAAAGAGAGTCACTGACTATGAAACTATTCCCCCAAAAGGATGTAACAAGAACAAACTCCCATCTTCTTAGAAAATGTGTGTTCATAAGATTTTTTTCTCCTGAAACCCCCAAATGGATAACTTCTTTTTAAGGTTGGTTCATACATATATGTGGATTTCAAAACCATTCGGAGTTTTCGGGGAAGACTATAAAATGGAGAACCTGATTTGAGTGACTGAATAAGGCCTTATACACCCCCATAGTTGAACTATCAGATTAAAACCATTCCACATGACATTCCATTATATAAATATATAACAAATACTTGCATGCTTTCTATTTTGTGGAAATAAAATCATATAATTTGTGGATTTGCGGACTACAACTGCCTCAAAGGGATGTAATTCGTTCATACATTTCATAGAATATATTAAGGATGATTTTAGTGAACATATACAATATAAATGACATATGAATGTTTCTAGAATAACATTATATATATACATATATATTTCATTTACATTCTTTCTTCCATTACAATAAAAAATGTAAACACTATTCTTGCATACTTCTGACCTACCATCTCCATGGCTGGTGTATTTCATTTTCTATTTATATATTTTGTAGATTATTCTAAATACATATATGATTAATATATATTATATTTATGTAACTTTTATAAATATATAATTTATGAAATCATAAGATAAGTATGGGGAAAAAATATAAAAAATCACAAAACTTGCGAAAAACAAAGCAATTATTACCCAAAACACAACTTCATCATGGAATTTTGAAAAACAAACTAGTAATAGAAGGCCATATGTAAATAATATATGATGTGAAATAATTTAATGGGGTTATTTAATAGTTTTATAATGTAATTATATTTATTATAAAAGTGGATTTCTTGAGTACGATGAGAGTCAAGACATATGGTAAGGGATTTATTATCATTTTTTATATGGGACATATGCCTTATACACTTCTTTTTTCATTTATGTGGTTTATATACTACCCATTAATGGGTTTTATGGGGATTATCCAGAATATTATGGTATTCTAATATCCATATAATTTTATTTCTTTCCTTGGCCATACGATTCTAATTATTATAAAGTGATGAGTGTTTATTTCACAATCTCATCAATATTCATGATTTATTCGATTTAAGTCTCCATTGGGAAATATATATATATTCCATTTCCAGGTTTTCCAAACAAATTCATTAATGTTTTTCATATTATCCTATGAATATTTATAAATTTTTCGAATCGTGTTTTAATTTTACAATTTTTTTTAAAATGTCTATTTTTTTGTCGTTTGACAGACTAGATGCTTTGCGACTTTTCAAACAAAAATATATAGAATATTTTTTTAACTTATACTACATTAAATGAATTTACCAATGTAATGACTCATTAATTATTTGAATCTTCCCTTACAATATCACAAGGTTATTTTCAATGAAAATGATTACTTTTAAAATTATGTAGCATTTTGAAAAAAGAAAACATTTTCATAGAACAAAGGATATTTTCCTCAGGAACTATTTTGAAGTGATCTCTCAAAAATATCAATATAAGATAATTTTATTTAATTTTAAATATGTGTTACTAGGGATATGAATCAATTCTACCATTCTTATTATTTTTATTATTGGATTATGATTATTATGGAATTATATTTATGAATCCACTTTCACTTCCATGAGATATGTTATGATGAAATTTTTATGAAACCCATTTTTATGGGTTATAATATGATGAATTTGTTATATTCTTATGGAACACATATGTATAGTTTTCATTATATGACTTGTGGGACATATATCTACCTCCACTGCAGTATTGAAATATTTATATTTCATGAGATAGAAAATTCATGAATGGTAAGTGAACACGGTTTATTAATATACAGTTGGAATTTGAGTAAAATTCGTTCAATAATACATTGATGGAATAGGGAGTGAACCCAGTTCTGTAAATTAGTTTTCCTCTATGATGGACTTGTTATTGATCTTGGGATTTTATTGAAATTATTTTCTATGCTTATTTTTATTCCACAATTCCATGTCTTATGTAATGATCTCATAGAATATTTTATTTTATTATTTATGAACTTCTATGATTCATTAAGTGACATAATATAATAATATTTGACATACATGATTTTATTTTCAAATGTTTATTATGTACAAATGTCATATGATTGTGTTTTGATTGATATCAGCCTTGTTAACCCTTATATAGAACATGAGATTACTCTTTATTATGTTTATTTTCACTATGACATAGAGAATGGTATTATGTTTGACATGTAAAATCGGGTTCTATTTATGAAACATTATTTCTAAGAGGGAGTAGGTGTGTTATGAACCGGTTTTTTGTGTATCAGGTTTCCAAAGGCACTATACTAATATTGTCTTTGGGCATGTTTTTGTGTAATATATAAAATTTTCCAAAAAAATGATGTAATGTCAATTTATGTTAAGCCTAGTTAATTATAGAAACATATAATGTATTCCAAAAGTCATTGATTGTGCATGAATTTTGATAGTTCCATTCATCATATACACATTCAAAAATAAATAATATATTCAAATTATCATTAAATAGTAAAAATCTAATTTTTAGAAAATGAAAAGAAGATTAATTTTAAATAATTTTATAAATTTTTAATCATTGGTAAAAATTATATGAAATATTTATTTTATAATATATAAGTATTTATTGAAAACATTTTTATCAAGCATGGACATGGAAGAAAACTAATTTTTGATTGAAGGGAAAAATAAAGTCAATTATTGTAGAAAAAATATATTGGATATCATGTGTGCTTAAATATAGAAAAATCTAAATAAAACCTTTATTATCATGAAATTAATATATTATAATAAAATTAATTATCTACATGAGAGAAGCATCATAAGATATCATCATTAGAAACTTAATAAAAACATCTTGATAAATAATTTGATTGTAACAATAAACACTACCATCTTGTTAATATTTAAATCGTAAGACCCATGAAGGAATAAAATTAAACCAAACATAATATATAAGAAAAATTAATAAATAAATTAAAAATAACGTCAAATGGGAATTATGTACACCTGATAAAAGAATATAGGTGGATAATATAACTTCTGTCCCAATGAAGGTAATTTAAGATAAAAAATACCTTACCCATTTGCAAAATTATAAATAATAAACCCAATAAATAATAATATCAAATAAATATTTAAATATAGTTAATGTAATTTGATTCATAATTTAACATTTCCATGTAGTACTATATGAAACACACTAATGAAATGAGTGGTGAATATTCTATACGTCTTTTATAAATAATAGAGGGACCATAAATCTCTCAACTGAAGTATCTACTTTCTTCATACATGTTAGAATATCCAACACAAATAATATTAGATTACTATAAATTTTATATATAACCACAAATAAATATATCATACCATATATTATTTACATATGACCTTTTATCACTATTTTAGTTTCATTTTTTTTTGTAAAAATCACTTTTTGGGTTAGTAACTGCTTTATTTTCTCTTATAGGTTATTGTTTGGTAATTTTGGTCCTTGTACATTAGAAATAATTACCCTATAACCAAAATTATAAAAATGAAATTAATATCATATATTTTAATTATTTACATATATAAAATCATTTGTAAATTTTATAGGTAGAATGTTAAAATACACCATTCATGAAGAAAGTAGGACGTACGTATGCATGGACAATATTTCCATTTGACGATGGGTGGAACAATAGAAATATATATAATATTTTAAAATTAAATAATCATTATATTTTAATATATATCACTTATATTCATCAAATTTATCCTTATTACCTTCCATGTAATGTTTATTTGAAGAATTAATTGCATCAATTCGTGAGGTGGTAGTCTTCCGTATAGACGAGCAATGTTATCGTATTCCTACTGAATGAAAAGTAAGAATGCATATGTGATATTATAATTAAAATTTTAAAATTAATTTATGAATATAATATATATAATTTAAATACATTCTCATATCCATTCATTATAGTTGGTAATTGAAAATTAATTACATTTGTTCGTGAGATGGTAGTTCGCCATACAGATGATCCACCATTTCGAATTCCATTTCATGGTAGAGGAGATAGATATACATCATCCCATTATCATAAAGAAACATAATAAATTTTAGATATAGATTTTATTATATCTGCATAGTTTAGGAATATTTTAATAATGCTAAATAAGAAATTATATGAAAACTAAAGGTCATGACTTTTACATCTTCTTTGGAGAAGCTATTTTGTTTAATACCTAAATGATTATTTAGAGGGTTTATAATCAATATAATTCCTCCTGTATTTCTGGAGATAATTAAATAATGGATTTGGTATGTTATTTTAGGAAATAATTTTTATTTTTAGGTTTTAAGAAGAGATAATAGTGGTTTCTATTTTATAAATGGAGAAAGGAAGCCCCATGGAAACAACTTGGCAATTTACCAAATGAATCCAAAAGGATAAAGTCATTCCTAAGAATAAATGCTTTAAAATTAAATAATATGTGAAAATTATGATATTATATGTTTGATATATGTCCATATAATTGGTCATAGACAATTTATATTTCCAAAATCCCCCTTAATTTTTTTAGTTTAACACCTTTGTAAAACCATTTTATCCTTAATTAATGTTAATAATTTTGTCACTTTTTTACTATTTTTTTTTGAAAAAAATTAAATAGACTTAATTATATAATATATATTATTCTAATTTTAAATATGGAACCCATTTTAACAAATTATATTTTTATAATTTTAACATTTTGATTTAAAATTAAACCAACAGTTGTGAGTAAAAAAAGTTTTCCAGTGAAAAAGTTATCTTATGATTAAAAAAAATTTATATAAAAATTTAACATGAAATTGATTCCAATGACCAATATTTTATTAAAAATAATATGATTATAGTACATTTTTTCCTAGATACATCATAAATTTTTTTTGAAAATATTAAATTATAAAAATTAAAATACAATTCTTAATAAAAACTATTACTCTTCAATATTCTTTGAAATTTTTTTCTTTTCATAAAGTTCATGAAAATTAAATATAGGATAATTTCAACCTATTTAATTAAAAAATTATTTTTATTTTCAAAATGAATTTTATAAAACTATACAAATTTAAATATAAAATAATTTAATAAAATATCATAACAGTTCATTTCTGAAAAACAATGTGTCAAGTATAAAACTAGATTTATTTTTATCGCACAACTAGAAAACACATAATATGAATGTCAAAGAATTTTATTGAATATATAATATAAAATTTCTATTTAAATAAATGAAAAAAATTATTTATCTAATTTATTGTGTAAAAAAATGTTTGTGAGAAAAAAATAATTTTTCTGAAAATGATTTTCCTGAATTTTAAATGTTTTTATATTAATTTATAATTAATTAGTTACCAAAGAATTAATTTTTTATATATGTGTAAACCATATATTTTTATAATTTGATTAATCCTCCTCATCCCAAAAATTCTAATGACTAGGATATAAATATCATATTAAATAATTTTATTTGAATAGTATGCCTTGATTCGTTTAAACTCTTTGCTTCATGTAATGCATGCTATTAAATAAATTAATATATTAAAAAACACAATATCTGGGGGTTATAATCCTTGAAAAAAAATTCTTGGAATGAGTATCATCCATTTCATTGGATATGTATATATATATATATATGAAAACTCTAACTAAAATCGGTAATGCATGGAGGGAAATTATGTCGATATCCACTGAGTAAACACCCATTTTTTATTTTCCTTGGTCACATGAGGTGTGATAATATGATATTTCCTTTACCTAAATTAAATATTAACTCCTTATTGTGGTTATAAATTAATTTAAATGGTTTTCTTTCATAATTATTTATTTATTGAGGTTTTCAAAATGATTTTTCTCTTATATTATTTTCCAACTGTTAAAAAATGGTTGATTACTATGTTTTTATTTTAAACTGTGAAAAGATGTTTCTTTACATTTTTTATATAACTGTTGAAAATTATATTACTATAATATTTTAACCAATTAATGAAAATATTAACCCCATATTACTCTATATCATTAAATTGATCATAATTAAATTATTTAATAAATTCTTCTTATGGAAGACTTTTTGGGACCCTTCATGGATATTAGTCTCATATCATGCATACATAGTGTTGGTGTATGTATAATTATCCATGTCTAATGCTGTAAATTGAAAGGAACCATGCAATGAACCAGAAAAATATCCAATAAACAAGGTCTGAATTCTAGTTCTCCAAAATACCTCAAGTGTATGTCTTCATATGTTAGAGACTACTGACTAGTAACATGAGACTCATATGGAACTATGAGGAAACTATTCCCTGATATTATAGTACCCAATAAAAAGTAAATAACAAAACATAATACTCATTAGTATACAAGTAAAAGATAAATAAACTAAAATAGAATAATATTTTAATGATATTTAATACATTAATGTCCCAAATATGAATTCTATACATACTCCCTCGATCACCCACTAGGCTGATATCAAATAAAAAATAAATACAGAAAAAACTTATTTCATCAAAATTTACTACCAACTATGAGCCGTGATAGATATCTGGTATCTAGTACCTTTTTGAGATTACAAATCATCAAACTCCACACGATTCACATGCTCAACCATGTAATCATTCATATTCACCCTATCCATCAAGAATCTCTGCTCGACCTAAAAGAATATGTAATGTATTCACACACACTGAGTTTCATGTATATTGGGTGAGAAATAAATATCAGTAGGAAACTCCCAATGGTGATCTGATTACCTAGTTCCACAATTTTATGATCTTGAATTATGAATAGATTGAATGAAATTTTGTTGAAATAATGATAAAAAAACTACCCTTGATCCTTATTACCGAGACCCTAATAAACTATACCTAATTTAACCAATACAAGGGTGAATCATAGTTGGTATTTATGCAAGTGCATCCCAAATAACCTGCAAGAACCACCCCCATAGTTACCCGAATAAATTCTCTAATCAATGTCAACTCATTTACTAAAAATCCTAACAATTTTTCACATAATATAATCCCCCCTCTATCATGACATCACGAATCCTTTTGATATCTCAACATTAGTACATATAAGAAGTAGTCCATAGTACTCATACCATGGTAGAGTAACACCAGTACCTAGAGCATCAGTATGATATCATACCCATTTATAAAAATTTATAGTGCATGGAGTATCAGTCCAACCCCTCACTATGTATCAACAATAATGGTGTTAAGAGTGTTAGTAAGGAACCAACCAAATACGAGGATCATGAATCCTGTATCATATTCCATATATTATTCCATCACTTCACATTCTTAGAGCCTCATCATGGAATCTCAATCAGTTATGTGGATCCCCATATCAATAATTATCGAAAATATGAAAATAAAATGTTCTTGGAATTTTTTTCCAGCACCCAAAACTTGAAGAAAAACTATCAGTACTAATATGAAATGTTATGTGAATCCTCATATCTCATTTATGTGGAGTATCAAGTCCAACCTACTGAATTGTATACGTGGAGTGTCACATCCCAAATCTAGAACCATATATATTGATAATCATATCCTATGCCTCATATGTGGATAATTTTTTTAATCATCTGAAACGATATATGTTGATCATCAAGTCCAACACTCTCAATGATGAATACCAATATCATATCACAACCAAACATTAGTGTAATGAAAGGATGAACTTAGTAAAAATATAAAACATATAATGGGTTAGATGATAACCCATGCTTGTCATCAACATCTCATCCCAAAATGGCACACTTATTTGTTCAGGTCAATAGAATAAATAGTAACCATTATTAACAAAAATTAATCACCCACATAGGTTCATCCTATCAATCATGCACTGACTTGTCCTTGAGGGGAAAAACATAAACTGAGTCATCCCTCTTTGTATCTTGGTAACGCTCACTCAAGATGAGGAATCCCCCTTTTACGATATAATAACAAACAAAATATCTATCTAATGATTGTGTCTTAGAAATCACAAATCCTACAACCCAATATATAGAATCTCACTACATAAAAGGAAGTATATCATTATAATGGAGATGGAAACAATCCAAAAACCTTTTTTATTTCACCTTAGGTTTTCTTATACATCCTATCTATCCACAATCTAAATTCATCACTCAGACAAAAAAATTAGGGATCATAAGATTCCAACACCAAATGAGTTCTCTAGATAACTCAAACTATGTACCCCAATCATTATCATGACCCTTTCGTCGGTATTTTCACATGTCTCCCTGTCAAGAGATAACCCAACACACATTCTTGAGGGAAAAATTATGTCGCATCTTTATCACTGAAAATACCTCTTTGGTGTCCCCCCAAAAAACAAAAGTTCACTTCTATCACATTCTATACATAAAAACTGTCATAATTAATTACTCATGTCTCACATTCTAACTGAGGGTATAAAAATCACTAAAATCCTTCAAACAGATAACAAATGGGAACTACACAGCCTGTACTATGGGTACATTACGTGCACTCTGTATCCTCTAATCGTTCTATTAACTTCTACAAAAATAGGAACTCATGGTGTATGATTGTGTACTACTACATGAAAAGTGTATACATTAATTCTGAACAAGTTCTACTACATTACCATGAACCCACTCACATGGCATGTCTTCCCATGAAATTGGATTCATGGACATTTCTCTCTACATGGTGTGTACTTCTATTAGACAATGTTTATTTCTAGAAAACATTTAATCCAATGCACTCGGCCACGTGGCCATGCCCCAATACACATTGTGTACTCAAAGTAAATGGTGTGTAGTTCTAGAATTTCATATACTAAGCTACATGAAAAAATATCCATGTACCGTCACATTGTCATGTACTACTACATACAGAGTAATCCCAGTACAAGGATTATACATAAAGATTTCATCTCATCCAAACAGGATGAACACATAGTCTATGGTCTCAAAACAAAATTTCTTGTAGTTGGTGTTATCAGATAAAGCCACACGTGAACCTCCATAAACCTTGTTTTCTCATGATTAAGAATATATCAAAACCCTTATGGTCATTAAAATTCATAAATGGAATTTAAAACATGAAAAAAAACATATCTATGGGTATTAGGGAATAAAAATCAGAACTGGCCAACCTCATGGAGAAACATCCAATATCAAGTCCAAATCATCTATAGGATGCCCTTGAGCCTTGATCCGGTCATGAAGGACATAATAGATGATGTTCATAAACACCATATTCCATCTTAACTCTAAGGATATCCATCATGTCCCTGGTAAGAACCCCATACCCTCCTTCTATTCATATGTAGACATAATCGGGGGGGGGGGGGGGGAGTAATTAGGTAGTTAATAATTTTTTAATTACTATTTTCAAAATGTGTCCCATATATCAGAACCCAAAGTGATGTTATACCTTAGCAAAAAAACACCACCCATTCAAGATTCCACTATGGTGTCTGAATATCAATCTGGTTCTCTAATCAAAAGATATCACCACTCAAACTAGCAATAATAATTCAATGTTAAATTATTTAAATATTAAATATTTTTCTAAAACATGAATAGATTGGAATTCTGATAAATTCATGTCATACGGTAAAATCCCAATTCAAGGACCAATTAAGGTGTGATACAAATTATCTGAGATCATTTTCAAAGGTTAATAGAAAATTTTAGCACATATGATCAAGTGAATATGAAAATTGAATTTTTCCCGAAATTTATAATTCAGGGAAACAAATGTTTTACACCACCATAAAACTTATTATCCTTCAGAAAACTTAGTGGAATTATAAAAACACATCCTGACACATATTTTTCATCAAATAATACTCAAATCATCAACTTTATGTTGAAAATCAACTTCATCTGTATAACTCTAGTGATAATTTTTTTTAACCCATCAATGATTAATCCACCACTTTGAACCATCAACAATTTATTAAGATAGTGCATAACTAGACCCCTCATTTTGAGATGTACCATCATTAACCAAAAATAATCAATAGGCCCACGGTCCTCCAAACCATATAACGCATCCTATAATTCATGATTCTAATCTATTAAACATCCCACCATCGGAGTTTCCTACCAAAACACATTAATGGTAGTCCACCAACCAGATTGATGTGGGTCTCGCTGCCTCCTCGTCCCTACAAACATAAGGGACACTTCACCCTAATGGATCTAATAATCACCACCATATGAACATATTTATTTTGACCACACAACTGATTACAAACTCCATATCGCTGGTTCAAATAACTATTGAACCTCTTATCCGGTCATGTCCATCTTGCTCTCACCCAAGTGACGAAAAACAAACATTTACTATCCCATTTTCCTGATATCTAAGAAGGGAACATAGGTTATTAACTGACATACTTCCCGTCTAAAAATACCCCACTCAGAATTAGCTGATGGTTTACTACCACCGAATGGTTTTACATAATTTTCTCTATATATGTAACCTCCTAGGAGGCCATTTATCAAAACAAAGAGACATCATAACAGCAAGGGTTATGACCAATAATCTATCATCATACTCAAGGTGATGACGGTATATTTTTAATTATTTACTCTAGACTAATAATACACTAATATTTCATCGACAAATACCACCCTAAGACCATCATTTACTAGAAATTCATTGTTCTATTTGAAGTGCATCAGATCCCCATTCCCATAAGCCTCTCACCACACCCAAATCAATTCTCAGCCTACTCATGGATTCTTGAATAACATTCGTAACATATAATATGATTAGGTATCACCATATCATAATATTAAATTCAAAAACATCATAACTACGCATTCGGGCCTCCACGATCCCATTAACTCTCAAGCATTACATGATATTTTATAAGCTAAACATAAAAACCCATTCTAACTCCATAAAGTCTCACCACATGAAAACTTGTCTCATAAGCCCAAAATAAAACATTAATAATTTATTATGATCCTGATCTAAATTAAAATCCCCAAGAAAGGTTGTCCCAAATAATAGCGAGCTAAATACTCAAGATGTGGGGTGAATTGAGTTTGAAAAATTCATTATAAAACACATCAACATTTATGTATGATCATTCACACACATTTCTGTAATAGTTATAGGTAGTGTAAATATATACATAAAGAAAATTGATTGAAAAATATATTTATAGTGACTCGGTGAATAAAAATCATCTAGTCGACTCCACCAACACTATACTCCATATATTTTGTTATTTTAACTAAAACAACCCAATTTTCCAAATCTCCCAGCCTAGTACATGTTGCTATCACATAATATAAATTTCCAAGATAATTTTCCATGTGTCTCCCTTTACAACACATATCCATGGACTCAAAAACAACTCTTATAACAAGTGTAAAAAAATAAACAAAATAATGATATGATTGCATCAAAATATTTCTAGAATGAACAGATAGTAGTTGAATATTTTTATTGAGATTATAATTATCCTCAATGTATACCCTGGGAAAATCTTTAGTGAAACTAATAGAACTGATAATCATAGAATGAACAATTAGGGTTGATATTTTCAATTTACATACATTCATTATATTCATAGGTATGTGCGTGTCTGTATATGTTTATATATATGTCCACATCTCTCTTCATGTAGAGACTAAATGAATGATTTATATCTCATTTGTAATTTAAGAATGAGATAATATTAATGTTCAATAAATCCACACAGTGATCTTGATAATATTGGTAATTATGTATATTCATCCAATCACTCCAAATATAGAATTTTCTTTTTTTGTAGGGATGTCTGAAATCTTATCGTTCTTCAACTCATTCCATTCATGGAAACATTTCATACAATGTATATAAATTTTTTCCACAAATAGATAATACCTTTTTTGATATTCTTTAAATTAATGAGGTAACATATCAAGTAATTAGAAAAGTAATCATGAAAAAATGATAAGATATTATAAGTTGTTCAACTATAATTTATGTTCATCGTAAGACTACTTCCTAAGAGACTTTATAAGATTAAATAAGGCTTTGAACTTTAATAAGTTTAAGATATATATTCAGCAAATAAAAAATATTTTATGATGATAAACCACTGATCTGCAGTCATCATATTTTGGATTTTATAACATAATACTTTACAAATTTCCATTTAAAAGATAATTTATTGTATTTTCTTCATTTTACTAATGGAATCTGACTTGATAAAATGAGTCATTCTCTTCATAATAATAATTCTAACAATAAAATATAAACATTCAAAACATTTTGATCCTGATAAGAATGAACATATTCTTCAATTATCATAATATAATTTCCTATGAATAAGTTTAAATACCTTACTCGTCATAATAATAAATGTTATAGAACCATCATAAGATAAAATATTTTTGACAAATATAAGATGAAAACCCTAAGATAAAATTGTTAGAATAAAATTAAGGATTTCATGGATCATTAAAACACATAAAACTACTTTTTCTGAACAATATAATATAAAAAAATTCCTTCTCTTTTTATGATAAAAACCTCATGGGATTGAAAACAAAAATTTCATAAAATAAACATTTATATTTTAAAAATTTTCACATAAGATAAGACTTTTAGAATTAAAAAATATTCCATTTATTCTCCACAAATAATTTTTGAAAACATTCATCATATACCATGAGTAATAAACACCTTATATTATATTTTTATTTTCCCCTTTTATTAAAATAAATACGTATCCTCCTATTTTAAATAAAGAAATTATACTTTTATTATATTGTACATGTAAATTTTTAAATTATTATTTCATATCCCACTTTATGACATAAAAAATATGTTGATTAAAAAATAAAATTCATAATTCCAAGGAAAATAGTTAATAGATTGTTTTATTAAATATGAATAGAATTTGATAATAAGTTATGTCATATAGTAATTAATATAATTAAATAAATATTGAAAATAAAGAATATATTTTAAATAGATACCAATGCGTATTAATCACATAGATAAACAATTAAAATAGTACAATGTAAAAATATATAGATATGATAAGACAAGAATATTACATAAATTCTAATCAAATAGAATCATAATAAAATTAAAACAAATTAATCATTGAAGTGTAAACATGTAAAATTGAAATAGATTAAAACCATATAAATTATTCTATTATACTAGGTATGATTGAAATGATTAAAATTTCATAAATTTATAATCTTTCAAATTTTTAAAATTCCATAAACATGGAATGATTAAAATGTTTTTATCATTTATCAACAACTGAGAAATAATCCTTTTAAATTAAAGAGAGAGAGTGTATAAACTGCTAAACATGATGTGATTTTCAGAGATGGTCCTTGAATGATAATTGGTTTCTATGGGGTAATGAGGATGAAGGTATAGAAGCATCATCTGTTATGTGAAATACATCACCCAATGTCAGTAGTGATGCTCCAAGACATTCTCAGTCACTATGAGTAATATTAAATAGTGTTGATTGAATATTGAAAGTATCATTTTATGATCTTTAGAAACAAAATTTATTTATATGGTGAAAGGATATTGTTAAAAAAATGCAGGTATAGTTAATGAAACTTCTTCACCAATCCTAATATTATCTCTTTGACAGATTTCAGATGGGCCAAATATTTTCTTTAAATGCTGAGAATTGGTATAATTGTGATCAATAATTTTATGTACTGGAAAATTTATTTCCTGAATATAAAAAAAGAATCTACACAATAATCTATCCTTTTCACCAGATCATTCTAGCATTAGTCCAGAAGGATTTTGAATCCATTCTATAGACAGTAAATGAAATTTAAAATGAAATCTACATGAATTATTTCTTAGCACAACTAGCTATCATATTCTTCAGCACTCCGAACTAGTTTCCCATCAAACCAAGAACATAATCAACTTATTTTCTACTTTTATATAATTTTATTTATGAATGTTCTACAAAATAATTAGCTTCTTCCTCTTCATCATATTCAGAGTAATCCTACTTTAAACTGCAATACACAACTCCATGTATTCCATTAAAAATATTTTCTATAACATGATAATTATTTAATAAATATCTATACATCTTCTCTAGACCTGTGATGATATTTATTTTTTATTTCTTTATATGGATTGAATTTCATGTAACTTCTAGGATTTTCTAATCAAATATAGGGACAATTTCTTTTGTTGAATTATCATACGATTAAAATGGATGTTTAGAAAGAACTATAAACCATCTCAATTAATCTATCTCATTTTATTGAAATTATTGAAACATATCTCCTAAGAAAATTTCAAACTATATTCATCCAAGAGATGTTTTCCTAGTATTCATATATTTCGATAACATCATCTGCTTCAAATATATATCATAATTGTTCTTATATCCTATAGTGGATTATCTTGATTGATTTTTATATAATATATTAAACCAATATATTTTCTTATTAAACATAAAAAATTTATGTAATTTGATCATGAAGAGTCCATAATTTTTTATTATACAGATTCAATTGTGTTATTAATTATATATCTTAAGATAGTAATTTGAGTAACTGAATTGACCATTCTTATAGACACTTTATCCAATTTCATCAATGGCCCCATTTCCACCTTCCTCATGAAAATGATAAATCCTTTCACATTAGACTTCCATAATTTCTTCGAAAATTTATTTTCATTATTTTGTATATAGTATATCTTCATTATAATTCTATTCTTGATATTAATTTCATGAATCCCATCATGTGGCCAATTTTAACAACTTTTCGTAGTGGGAATCAAAAATAAGAGGAGACATTTTGTGTCTTATTGAAATTTTGATATTTTAGACAACGGAAAACATGAGGGTAATAGTAGAATATGTAACATTTTATTAACCTGTACTGGTACAGAAATTGGGTAAGGATGTGTAATCTCTTAACGAACATTTTTTTCTCCGGATTGAACACCAACTCAAACTCTTTTATTCCTTGCATCAAGAGTCAATTCATCATCAGAGTTATCTCTTATATCAACACTTATGTTTGGTCTATCTTACAAGACATGTATCTCCACTATAAGAGATGATTCCACCTATGTTGATATTGTTTCAATTCTAACAAATGATGTTAAGGTATCTAACTTCTTTAATGAATAATTTCAACATGAATTAATTTCTCTTAAAACACTAGAACATAATGTTGTAGAACTATTAAAATTATTTTTAGTTGTCTCATTTAATAAAACACTAGTATTTTGAAAAATTATAGTTAATAACCTTTAGAAATGATATAGAATTAAATACTTTTTCTAAACATGGAACAAGTATAACAAAATATATCTTTTAAAATTAATATGTTTTTCTTTCATAAATAGATAAAAAATAGTAATGTATTGAAAAATAATTTTCTCAATATCATAATTTCTTTGTCACATCCTAGACTATATGAACATTGTATCTTATTTTCATTATGTCTCTCCGTCATTCATCATCTTCTTCTCAACGTATGTTTTTTTAATGTAGCATCTTTATATCTGTTGGAGAAACTCTATAAAATAAAACTAAGGTGGTGCTGAAAAACATGTTACCTTTATGGGGAATAATGAAGTCCTCTTAAAACAGAATTGAGGTTTTTCGGTGGTTATTTTGGTTTAGTGTTGTTGTATCCAGATCATCATTGTCACTAAAGTGAAAATTTAATGATTCATTGAACTCACAAACATCCCTTTTCAATATGATAAATTTTCACGTTTTTATAAACTAATAATCCCATCCATGATTGTTAATAAGCATTTTTGATAACATATATGTCTTGTTCAACCAATCAAAATCAATTGATTATCCAAAAAATCTTTTATTCAGATATTGTTTTTCCTTTATTCTGCTTATGAGGCACCTTAAATTATCTTATCTTTTCCTATTAATAAAGGTTTCATAAGGTCTAAAGGTTAGTTTAATGATGTTTTGGTTAAATAAAAATAGTGTTAAATGGTTTAAAAGGTGTTTCCCAAGTAGAGTTGATACACACTACTTTTTATTTATGGTAACCGAGTGATCAGATAGTGATTTAAAGAGTAATTATTACTAAAACTAGGCAATATGGACAAATGAATATGAATAGTACTCAAAATGTTGGCACACAAAATACATAAAATAAGGAAAATACAGTATTTAATTATAATATATATTTTTATATAATACCATTTTGTGAAATTTAATATACTTTATTCTGATTTAACAAATTTAAATCTCTTAGTAGGAAAAGGATTGGTAAAAATATATGCTTATTTATTTTTTATGAAAAAATTTTCAAAGACATATAATTATTTTGTGCATGATCTTTGAAGAAATGGTATTATAAATCAATATTCTTAATTCTTTAATGGTTTATCATATTATTTGAAAATTTTATATCACTTTTGTTATCACATTTTATTGGTATGCTATTAAAATTAGATCCAATATACATAAAGATGCATTTTATCCAAAGCAGTTGTGCACAAAAACATCCATATGTATTATGGTTATCATCAAATGTTCCTAATACTACATATCATTATTTCCCACTTGAAAATTTTACAAGGGATTTCCCAAGAAAATTGTAGGATTCATGGTGATTTTTCTATTTATCTTACATCCCACAATATAAAGAACTGATTATGAAATTAAATATAAATTTGAACCTTTTAGAAAAATAAGTGTTAAAGACATGGTTACGTTTTAATATATTATAATTTTTATTTGAAACATTTAAATGTTTTTATTTCAGATTAAAAAGAAATATTCTACAAAGAGATACTCAAAAAAAATATCATTACTACTTTTAGTAATTTATAGAATCATCCAATGATTTCTCTATATAAATTGTTTTTAACTAGTTTTCTATTTTCATCTAAATCATGTTTAATATTGTATCTCATTGTTTTTGAGTATGTATTACTACTTTCGAGTCCAAACATCTTAATTAAATTAAGTATGTATTTTCTTTAGTATGAAACATTTCCAAAATATTTTTGATATATTTGAAATCCTAGAAAATAGTTTAACTCTCCTATCATACTAATTTAAAATTCAATTTTCACATTTTCTTAAAAATCATTTCACAATTTTTGATTTCTCGAACCAAAAATAACATCATCTACATATATTTTTACTTAAAAAATATTTGAGGATGATGTTCTCTTGAATAACATATGGTCTTACATTCATACAGTAAACCCCATTTGACCAAATAAAAGGACATAACATTTAATATCATGCCCTAGGATCTTGATAAATTCAATATAGCGATTTACTGTGTTTAAAAACCAAAATTTTAAATTGTTGGTCTTCACGTCCATGAGGTTTTTCTAAATAAACTTCCTCCATTAAAAATACATTTATCAGATATTATTTAACATCCATATGATATAATTTAAAATTAATTTATGACTCATATTCTAGAATGATTCTAATATATTCCATCTTATCTACTATAGAAATGATTTTTTCATAATATATTCCTTATTCTAGATTATATCATTTGGAAACTAATTTATATTTATTTGTAGTTATTACACTATGACCATATTTTTTATTTTTAAAAACCCATTTATTATAATTATAAGTTAGTCAGATGGTCCTTCAATTAATTTCCAAAAAAATTTTCTTTTAAATTAACTTAACTCTTATTACATATCTAGGAACAAACATTAATCTAATAAGGAGTATGATTTATATTTATTATGTTGTTGGGAAAAAAGTAAGAAAATTATAAAAACATTACTATATTTATTCTAGTTCATAAACCTCAATCCAATCTTCCTATTACAGTTTCTAGTGAATGAACATTATGTTTTCTAGGAATTCTAGTCAATTCACTTTCCAATTCGCAATTTTATAACTATTTGGATTTTATTTAAAATAATTATGTTTTTGATCACCATCTTTTTTATGTTAAAGAGGTGTTCAAGTCTAATTTCATTACGAGAATCATTTTTTTATCAGTTTGAGTAATTTTGGGATCAAAGGGATCAATTTAATCCAACATAACATGTTTTTTATACTTAAAAAAACATTAATCATTTGTACAAAAAACTATATTGGCTTTGGAAGATTGAGAGTTACCAAGTAAGATAACTTCATCACCCTTTGGCTCAAACATTCCAAGATTATCCTTGGTGTTCCTAATATAAAACATACATCCAAACACATTGAAGTATAATACCTTTGTTTTAATAAGATTCCCCATATCATATGGTTTTTTATTTAAAATATGTCTAATTAAGACTTTTTTAATGAAAAAATTTGCATTACTATACTTTTACATGAAGTGTGTGGGAATCTTATATTCACATAATATAGTCCTAAAAATATATTGAAATGTCATTTTCTTACTTTCAACAAAACCATTCTAATGAGGTTTCTTGGTGGAAGAATGTGAATTATTTATTCCTTTCTTTCAGAAATAAAAAATAAATTTATGATTTTCAAAGTAATATCTATGATCACTTATAAAATAAATTATTTTTGATTCCTTTTCATTTTATTCAAGTTTAAAGAGATTAATAAAAATAGATTACCCATAATACCTAAATTTATAAATGTAAACCCATGCAAATCTCGAGAAATCATCATCTAAGACATAAAAAGACGATTTTATAGAAAGTATTTTAGTTTTAGTAGGTCCTAAAAAATAAATATTCATAATTTGATGATATATTGATATATAAACCTCTTGAATTGGTTTAAAAGACGATCTGTGTTGGTTTATCATCTAAGATGCACCACACAATTTTATTTATCCAATTTAAGCATAGGAAAGTATAAAAAAGTTTGATAGAGATATTTTTAGGGAATGAACATTATAATGTCCAAGTATTTTATTACAAATCCATGATTCATCAATTTCAACTATAAATAAATTTTAATTTGGTCTATAACTACAATTATTATAAAAAGTGTAAACAATATCTTTTCTTCGTGCTTTAAATAAGGGAAATTTTTTATCAAAAATTATATATGAATTGTCAGAAAAAATAATAGAATAGACATAATCACAAAGTAGATAGATACTTATTATGTTATTCTTCAACCATTAAATGTAATGAAAATTTTTACGAGAATAGTCTGATGATTTTTAACTGATAAAATGATAACTATTCATCCCTTTTCATTGTAAAATAATGTGAATATCATCCACCTATCTTGGATAGACGGTGAAATTTTGATAAATATCCATTATTATTCATTTAACGACCACTATACATATACCATTTCATATTTTTTTCACGTGTACAGTTCCCTATAATGTCAAATTAATCAAGAATATTATTTTTTACCCAAACTCTTTTGGGTATAAGATTGTAATCTATAAGGGAATCAGATATCTGATTTTTTTTTTGTAGAAAAATCTGTAACTTTTTTTAAAAAATCTTTTTTAAGGAATGTATTTCTAATTACACAAAATTGATGATTTTTAAATTTTTAGATATTTTCATCATGCCCCACTTATCCATAATGAATACAATTAAATTTGTAAAGGATTTTATTTTTGGAACATGGGAGATAATATATTTTTTTACAATTTGTGCTTTTCATGTTGACTTATGATTCCAAAATTCCCTTTCATATGTTGATTTTGACCAAGAATTTTATTCATAGAGTGTTCACCTTTACTAATGAAACATGCAATGTCCACATAGTTTGGATATTCTGCCAATATGTTTTTCTATTATTTTATCATTTTTAATATGAGAAAAACTCAAATTTTCCATGTGATGTTTTAAATATAATTTTTTTATTTCCATCCTTATCTTTAGGGATCTAATTATATGTTTTTATGAGGGGATACTTATTCTTTTTTTTATGATTTGATATAATATTTCATGTATTATACAATATTCATTTAACCCTTCATACGAGCCTTCAATATTTTTTATTCAAAATCATGATCTTAATAATTGTAAGAATGTACCTCATTTTAATTTTCCATAAAGAATATGTTGGCCTTTTGATTTAAAGTTTCATATTAAAATTATAATAATGAAGTGAATGAACTAGAATCATCAGAATAACTCCATGTGGATTTCTTATCTTTCATGGATTTCTTATAATATCCATGATTTTTTTATGAAATTTTTTTCTGTCTTCATATATACTTCAATTTTTGGATAGTGATGCTTGATATGTAAAAACTTATTGCACTTATAGTATCTCTACACTTTATAATTATCACCATGCTTCTTGTGATTACTTAATGGTATTATAAAACCTCTTCTCTTATTGTATAATTTTATGAATTTTCTTGTAGTCATGGAATGTTGGTTATTTATTCCAAAATTGATAGAGGAATCATTAACCTCAATTGATTCAAATATTTTTGAACTTTTATTCTTCCAGTAATAATTATAAGTAGAAATCATTAGGGTATAATTCTATATCTTGATCAAATTATTATCTTCAAATCTAATTTAAATTTAAAATTCATACATCAAGATAGTTCAAATGAGATATTTTATCTACAAATTTTTGACTTCATTATATTTTTTTATAACTGTTGTGATTCAACACTACTTGGGTTGTAATAATCAGATAACTTTTAATGCTTGTTCAGACTCAATGATAGGCGTTCCTATAGATGAATTTTTGTTTATAATCTCAATGAGACTTCCATTTAGTTGAGTAATTATATCTCATTTATCCATTTTTAATTTATCAATCTTATGCAATGTTGTATAATATCTCGGAGCCTTTACATTATGTGTACCTTCGTATACCATTACTACAATGTTCCACATTTGATGTGATATTTTATGTGGAAAAAATCAAGTGAACTCATGTAGTCATAACCCATATATTATATCATTCATCAAAATGGAGTTTAGATCCAAATTTTTTATAGTTGTATCGTCCCATGTTTTTTCATTCTGTCTTGATAATTTTATAGGGTTTTTCTTCTTTGGGATAATTATTCAAGGAAATATTCATTAAATGGATGGTCATGTGATCTTTCCAGTCACATTAAATTTCACCGTTGAAGTAAAAATATTTAACAATTGACATAACATCTTGGTTATTATCCATAACAACTATTTGAAGATGGATCTTTAGATTTTGACCTCTGATAGTTGTGAACTGATTAGTCAAAATCATAGATACAAATTTTAGTCCTAGATAATGGATAGATTAATACTCAAGAGGGGGGGATAATTTTATTCCAATATTTCATTTTAGAGAACCTACCTCTTTAATTATAATCATTGAAATAATTTTACATAATGTAGATAGGTACCTGAAATATACACTTAAAGGAAAGAGATGGAACAGAATAGTTTTATTGTGTTTTGAGGAATGAAACCCCAAATCCACTCCACTTACACTATACTCCATGAGTTTCATTGTTTTCACTAAAAATACATTTTACAGGGGGCTCCTATCTATGTACTAGAAGAAGTAACATAGTATAATGGTTAATGAAATTTCAACCAATCTCTTCCTTAAAAATAACTATCAATGGTTTAAAAACAATGACTTACACCAAGTGTTAAAAAATAGTGATAAATAATATTTTGAAGAAATGATTGTAGAAATTTGTAACAAGGAGAACCTAACAGTAGTCAAAGACTCACCACGAGAATATAATATTTTCATGGTATTACTCAGGATAGTCTTTAGGGAAAATAATATAACTAATAAGAAAGACACAGACAATTTGGTTTGATCGTTTCTATGTATATGAATTATGATTATTCATCTGTATGTGCATGTATGTATATGTGTATATATATCTTCACATCTCTCTTCATGAAATGAATAACTAATCCTTTTATATCTCATTTTGAACTTATTCATGATGTGATCCTAATAGTCATGTGATCCCCATCATGATCTTGATATGATATTCTATAAAAAATTATACAACAAATCCTTGGAAATATTTGTATTTCTTTGGTGGAAGTGATTTCATAAATCATATCATTCTTTTGATCTTCCCATTCATAGAATAAGAATATAATATGCAGATTGTTTTTTTCCATAAAGGGATAATCCATTTTCAGATACGCTTTAAAATCAAGAAGTCATTTATTATGATATTATAAAATTAATCACAAAATACATCTAAGACTTCATATGATGTTTAAATGGTTGTATTATTCATCATAACATATCTTTCAGAGAAACATCATAAGATAAAATATGTATCTGATCTAAACGGAGCATAAGACAGGTCTTCAGTATAAGATAAATACGTTTCATTGATTGAACACTTTCTTTCTTCAACTTCTTCTCCTTTTTTAGGATAATACATTACGAATATCCTTCTCATAATATAATTTCTTCTCATATTTTCATTCCCACTAATGGAACTTTACTTGGGAAGCATAATCATTCTATAGGTAATAAAATTAATTACTTTGTAGGATAAAAAACCCACACATTTAGATTTTGAGTAGACAAAATATACTATACAATTTTATTTAGATTAATTAATTTGATGAACATTGAATAATCTACTCATCATATGATAAAACCTTACAAAAATAGTATATGAAATATTATTTTTGACAAATATAATTGCAAACACATCATATAAAATTGGTTTTAATAATTGATGGGATTTCATATATCCTCAAAACAAATAAAATTGAGATATTCTAGGAAAAACACAATCTATCCAATAGGGATAACCCACCCGTGGAACAGTATGATATGATTGACACTTTAAGAAACCTAATCCTCTTGAAACTAACCACAATTCTGATGCATTATCACACATGTTCTTATTTTTTAAAAAATAAAAGGAATCCATCATTCCAAAAACTAATACTAGCTTCTGACCTTCATGTACAGCTATCAAAATTCCAAAGCATCCAAAAATGTTTTACACGCCCAAAAGAACATAAAACATGACTGACCCCTGTCTTGGCTCACCCTAGAATGCCAAAATAAACCATCTCCATAATCTGGATTCAAATCAATGAAGTTTATTATGCTCTTCCATCATTCCATAATAGTCAATTACCATGAAACGTTACTATATACAACCACTTTGTTCTATAAAAAATCATTAAAAGCCACTAATCATGGGGTTTCAAACACACAAACATCACAATGCCACATGATATGAACCTGAAAAACACACATATCTAGGGTCTCAAATTTGATTAATATTACATAAAAACAGACCTCCCACAATTAGGGAACACACTCTACCTAAGAATACACACTTTAGACCACTCCCTGGAAGACCATTCCACACAACTGATCATGAATAGAAACCCCGCAAAATGGATCCAACAATCATATACATATTTCAAGAAGTCCCACGATGGTAACTAAACTTATTGTTCCTAAGGACCACATTATCATATTAATCGTTGAATGTATCACCATATATCCACATAACCTTTCTTTAGAATGATTTCCATATAAAATTATTCCCATCTAAATACAATTCCACCATGTAATTATACAGGAATGTATTGTATTAGAAGTTATTTCCCCACTAAAATCATTAACCCATATCGCCATCAATGTCACGCAATATCATGCCTATAACATGTGGATACTACATGTCTAAGATGATTCATAAAAATAATCTTCCATATATAGTAAAATATTCAAAATCAAATCATCGTCCTCTTTCTAGCATCCCAATAGCAAGATATCCATCGTAAAATGAAAAATCCCAACCACATCTATTTATCCCATTTAAAAAATAAAGTAAAATCATATAATTTCAAACTAAAAATATAACTCATATTCCCTAGTAACATTGAAATCTTATTGGAAGAGTTTTTCAAGATTCACCAACCATATATATTTCATAGACACCAACACATAACTATATCATCTATGTAAAAATTACCAAATAGTAAAATAAGAAATATACGACTCTACTAAAATTTATTTACATCCATAGATAACACCAATGACCATTACTACTGAAAAAAGGCACTTACTCAAGGACATATTATCAATTTTCCGCCACTTGGCCCTCTGGGTCAACACATAAATAGAGGCATCCCTGTTTTGATCATCAGAATTAGTACTCAATCATAGGAATCCCAATTGAAATCCTTGATTATACCCTTGATCTATGTTAAACACCCATCCCTCAAAGGCTACACATCCCAAAACCCAGTCCCAAGCATCCCATTTCCTTACTAGACTCAAAGGTAGTAATTTCCAATTAGGGATATGGACTCAAGCTTAGCCCAGTTTCCATATTACCCTTGGTCGGCCTATAAACCAAACATATCCACCAACAAGAGTTAGAAATCAGTCCCACAAACCATAAAAATAACATTATAATAGGAATTGAGATCTCTGATGAACTCATACTACGTCCTCCAATAATTCTCATGACCTTCACTCGAGTCTCATCCCATCTATCATTCTGAAGAAAAGTATGAACTCAATTTCTAGAGGAAAATATATATTTCATAACTCTATCACACTAAAACATTGAATATATTTCATAAAAAATCCCCATGGTCTCCACCATCATGTTCTATGTTGAAATATAACTAAAATGGACTCTTCTTAGGTTCCATTCTGACCCTTGGGCAGGAAATCACTCAAAACCCTCAAAATGGTAACAAAGATGAAGTACATGAAATGTACCCTATGTACAATGTTCATAATAATAAAATATAACCAGGATATGTACTTTTACATTACCTAACACACACACACATGTTCTGGTCACGTACTACTAGAGAAATGGGGCATACATGGGGTTTAGTCATGCACTACTGCATAGCTATATCCCCTAATCACATGGTGTGTCTTCGAATTAACTTTGACATATGATCATGTATAACTAAATGGTGTTTTATTCTCTTACAAATCATGTATTTATAGAAACCCTTTTATTCCATGTACTTTAACATAGGTCTATGCACCACTACACAACCATTAGACCTAGTATACGACCAATGGTTTTAAAATTCCATCTACCCAACTATATGTCTACATGAACAAGTAACTCCACATGGATACAATTTTTACCTTCAAAAAGTCCACATTTAACATGTAGTAAGAACACATAACATGTTTCTTTAAGACCAAAAATTTCTTAATCAGGACTTCTGAGTGGGAAACCCTTGCACCCCCTAAAACCAACATTTTTACTTGATTAAAAATATATAAAAAACATGGGTTCCTTTGACAAAATAAAAGGGATCTAAATCATGAAAAAAAATTATCTATGGGGATCTAGGAATAAAACTCAAGAGTGACATAACACATGGAGAAACATCAAATTTTCAGGTCTAAATATGCTCTCGAATGATGACTCACCTCGATTCAGTCATGATATCCATCACCGATGAAGTCTAGTAGTACCTCATTACACCTTATCTCTGAGTATAACAGTTAAAAAAAAGATAAACTTCTCTTCCCATCAATCTATCCATAAGAATACATAAATAGAGAGGGTGTTTTAATTAGTTAGTCGGTTAATTAATTAATTACCCTTAAATATGAGTCCCAAGTCCCTAAACATGATTTTTCTATAGCAATACAAAGAAAACCACCTATTATAAAATCAACCATTGAGTTGGAATCTCCATCTGAAAGTCCATTAAAAATATATCACCACCCGATATAGGGGAAATTATATAATGTTTACTTAATTAAATATTTAATATTCTTCCAAAATAAGAATGATTAATAATTTCCACAAAATATTTTCTTATATAAAAATATTACTTTTAGGAAAAATTAAGTGGTTTACAAAATTATTTGAGATCTTATGATATGGGGAAAAAATTAACCCCTCATGATCACTCGAAAAAAAAAAAATTAAATTTATACTAAAATTTAGTATACAGGGAAACATGTATCTTAGCAACATTTGTGCCATAAAACATATTTTTCTCAAGTTGTCATAGCAGTCTTCCAAACCTACATACTGAACCATGTTTGTCATAAACTCATGCTCCACTTATTGTGTTCGACTTTAGTAAAACACTCGAGATGACCTTTATAACTCAAAAGATAAGGTGTACAACACTTTAAATTTCAATCCACTTCTTGTCACCATCCAAAATTTATCAAAATAGTGTTTAACCAAATTATTCATCCTGAGATATCATAGTGTCTTCCAAAAGAAAAAATTAGGAACATAGTGCTTTCCAATATATAATTTTTCCAAAAATAGCCATTTTCTATAAATAACACTTCCCACCATCATAGTCAACTATGGAAACACATCTGTAGTAGTCCATTGATATACTCTATGAGGTTCTCACTACCTCCATGATTCTAATCACAAGGGTCAAATAACAATAACTAATCTAGTAATCTACCTCATAAGAGTATCCTTAATATAACCTCATAAAAGAACACAAACTCCACATACCAAGATCCAATCATTAATGAAACTCCATACTAGTTTTTCCCATCTCACCCACACCCAAGAAACAAAATGAAACATCAACTATATTCTTATGGAAATATTTGAAAATACAATCCTTAGTATTTATTGATATATTTTATGTAAAAATGATCTAAATTAGAAATGTATTATGGTCTACTCCCTCCATATTTCTTCACATTCACCACACCTTAAGTGAAACCTCCCTGGATGTCTTTTATAAAACCAAAGGAATATTTATATATAATGAAATATTGTTTATACTCTATCACTCTACTCAGAAAAATTTCAAATTATTGGGAATGATTGTATACAAACTAGTAATGCACTACGATATCTTCAATTAGTAACAAAATAAATCATCCATTCATAGAACATCAAGATTCTATCATGAGTTCCTCGTGCCACCCATCCCATAAGACTCTCATCACACTAAAAATGATTCAAAAACTAAAAATAGCTTCATATATAACATAAGTATCAGGTTTTATGCTACCGTATTATCCCATCCATAGGTCAAACGATATATCATGAAAATATACCTTGGTGCCTCAATGATCCCATTAACGATTAACCGTTACACACTCTAGAAAAACCCAAACAGAAAACCAATTGTAACTCTAGTGAGTCACACCCCATGAAAACACAGCTCACAAGAACTAACCAAAAACCATAGAGTAACTCTTATGCTCCTGATAATGTTCATAACATCCAAGAGAATAATGATTTCTCAAATGTTACCTAGTCTAGGTACCTGAACAGACCATCTTATATTGAAACCAACAAAAAGTATGAACTAATAGAACAAAATTTATCCATTACAAAATTAAAATGAACCATATACATGGAACTCCCATACTAGGTTGATTAATTTGTTCCCAGGTATATAAATTCTAAAGCATCCACTCATTCCTCATAAATCCCATAGACCACCAAAATTTGGTCGACCCCTCTCAGGGGTCTCCCACAAAATACACAACGCACCAACTCCCTAAACAAGAATCACATCATTGATGTTAATAAAGATCCACCACCTCTCCCTACTATTCAAGTACCATGAAATGTTACTATGTATTTGAACATAGGTCAATGACAACTCACAAAATCCCACAACACATGAGGAATCAAACAAACTTCCGTAACAACATCAAATGTCATCAACAAGCCAAAACAACCATCTATAGTCTATAAAATATGAGAGATATTACATGGAAAACCAATCACCCAAATTAAGGGAAACCATAATATCCTAGAATCTTCACATTATGTCTCTCTATAGAGGCCCCTAATAGAGAGAAAATCCCAAACAAAAACCACCAACAAAGGGGTCCAATGTTCACATACATATACCTTGTTCACACTGTATAATTAATCTACCAATTATTCAAGAGGACCACACAAACATTCTCATCATCAACTAAATTATAAAAGATCGTCGAAACCTTCTATTAAAAAGAGATCCATACATAATTAAATCCAACTAAGTTGAATTCCACTATGTTCTTTTATATGAAAATGATTTATGGGTAATTGATCAAACTTTAAATAATTGTGACCTTGTTATTAGAAATGTCACAAATTAGCATGCCTATAACATGTGGATCCATCCTTCCTAACATTATTCCTGAGATTATTATTTCCTTCTTTGGCCAGCGGTCAAAATATAATCACTGGCCTATTTATAGTTGGCTAATAGCTAGAAATCTATCATTTACCTTGAAATCAAAACAACATGTGTGTCCCTGAAGGAGAAAATCATGTAAAATATTAACAAATAAAACAAAAAACAGCATTCAATTTATATGCTAAACTAGAAATCCTACTACAATAGGTGTCTGAGACACACTAGAACAATATCCATTACGGGCTCTAACACATTACTATATCTCTGGTATACCAAATCCCAAATATTAAAATAGGAATATTAGAACTCTGATTCAACATTGTACTATCTCGGATGAGATGCAACTTAATTGGTTCCCTGAGATGGTTCTCTAAAATGAATCAAGAATTCCTCCATGAATGTTGTTGGATGTTGAATAGTAGCATTGGTCTATGATGGAACTATGGACAGACTATACCCCCTTATCAGAGTTCACCACAAGATGTATATAACAAAACATTATAAACATCAGGGTATATATAATGGATAATTAAACAAAAATTAAAGCATACTATAATGAAATGTAATAAAGAAAATTCCTTAATAACAATTCGATAAATATAAAATATATTTCCCATTAGGCCAATAAAAAAATAGAAACATACAAACATCAGGATCAACTACCAAATCAGAGCCATGTCATATTCCTGGTATCTTGTATATTGTGGAGCTTCTCTCGCCCTATAATCAAACTCCAAAAGAGAAACCTAAAAAACCATGAAATCATGGGCATTTTATATATCCATAATTCATCAATGCTAAAACTTAATATAAAAATAATATCTTTACCCACACCAAGGTGTGTGTACTAGTGGCCAGAAATAAATCTCATTAGTCCATCTCCAATGGGGAACCTAAAAAAGATTCCATAAGTGAATGATTATATAATATTCCCACCCTATTTTAAACACAACTAAAATAATAATAAACAAAATATCCATAGATCCTTAGGTTTGAGACCTATATTTAGAATACGAGCTTCAACCAACATTAGGGTATCTCTAAGAATATCTTGATAACCATGCGACACAAATAAACTATGAAATCCACCTAAATGGACACTATAACAAATTCTCCCAAAAACATGATATCATTCTATCAAAAACCAAGGAATAATCTCTAAATTCCTCACGAATCCCTTCATTATCTCATCTTTAGTTCCTAGAAACATCTGTCCATAGTATTCATACCATGCTACAGTGAAACCATAACCTAGAGAATCATTCTAACATCAAACACATTTATAAAAAATGAATGTCTTAATAAAACTAGTCCATCCCATGAATATTCATCAACTATGGTTGTTCCCAGGGTTTACATCAAGAAATCACCCATATATGATGATACTCCATTTTGCATCATATTCCATGTGGTGAGCAATAAATTTCCATGCATGGAGCCTCAGTCCAGCTTCTCAATCCCATACATGGATCACTATATACACCATTAAAAACTATAATAAAATAAAACATGTCTGTGATCTCAATAGAAAACCAAAACCATGAACATAACTATTAGAACCAATTTGGAACAACATTTCCAACCACATATCCCATTCACATAGACCTCCATGTCTAAATACACAACCTTAGAAGTGGAGAACTGTGTCGGACATATAGAATCCTATATATTGATTGAAATGTTGATCGCTATATGCTTATGATGTAGTATGTATGTCTGAAATCAATAATATATACGAGGATCATCAAGACTAACCATCACATTTATATAATCCCACATCATATCACACCACACATATGGTCTAAATAAAGTCTCATAGAAACAACAAGGGAAGACATATCAAGGGATGGGAAAATCCACATTTCTGTCATCAATATCTCAACCCCAAATGGAAAACATCATTTTTGGTCTAGATGAAACACCCATAACCATTATTACCCAAAAAATGAACGCGATTAGTGATTTCATATCAATCAATCAACAACATGGCCCTCTATATCAACACAAAAATAGGGGAATCCCTCTTTGGATCCATGGACCATGAACTCAAGAACAGGAATCACACTTTTATTCCAAACCACACTATCAGGTCAACACCCATCTCTCATAGGCACACATACTGAATCCTAGTTTCTAAAATCTAAAGACGTCACGTTCATCAAATTTAGTAAATCATTATAAGTAAGATGACCTAAATTCTAATGTCACGACCCGTCCTCGGGTCCCGTGCCGTGACTACCCCAAGCCCGCCTTTCATAGGCCGGGGGCTGGAAACTAGCACCAAAGGCGAAAAATCCCAATAACTGGGAAGGCATTGCCTTTATAAAAGAAAACAAGCACCACCGAGTACAAGTGGAAGCAAAACACAAAGTACAAAAGAAAAGCTGAAAAGTAAATGGGCCAAAATACAAACCCAAAAGAAAGTACGACTACAACCGAACAAAGTACAAAAGCAAAAAGACAAACGGCTGGAAGAAGGAAGCATCTCCTGGGTCATCCTCCTCGGATCCTACCTGAAGGGTAGGTACAGATAGCGCAGCTCCTGGTCGTCCACCATGGATCCTACCTGAAGGGTAGGTACAGAAAGCTTCCTCCACTCTCTCGTCCGCCAACCTCCTCTGTGAGTCGTCACGTCTATTAGTCCACCTCCGGGTACTGACGCTTCGTGTAGTCCACCTTTGGGTACCGTCTAGTCCTCGAACACTCGGCCTCCGTCAGCACTGCCCGTCGTTTGCAACCAACACAACGAGGTGAGGGCATAGCCTGTGCAGGGGTGAGTATAACGATACTCAGTAGGGACCCCGAGACCCTCATGGTCTCACTAAACAAACAAGGATAACAACAAAGAAGATCTCAACAGATAACCTTTACATAGGTATATTCCCATACATATAACTAAGTTATCAAGTAACCCATCTCAATCATGAGGAAACACAAGGATTGGGAAATCAACGGATAACCACTACCCAGGTATATGCCCATACATATACCGAAGTTAGCAAGTGACCCATCTCAATCATGAGGTAAACACAAGGTCAAAAGACTCAGCTCATACCAGGATTTTCATTATCGAAACCGTAACTGCTAAAGAGCTCTGTCTCTGGAGTGTACAGTGGTCCTGTCACGACTCCGAGGTACTGCTCACTAACCTAAGACTACTGAAGTACTCCTCCTGTCGAGTACCGCGGGTCAGCCACCCGGACACAGTAGTTCTTCCCGCTAAGGTATGTCACCCAAACATAGTATTGCACACCCCTAGTAGCATGCTGAGGTATTCTCCGGACGAGTACCGCAGGTCTGCACTGTCACACAGGTAGTGCTCCATCCTCCATGGGTCTGCACCTCAGAAAGTAGTGCTCCGTCCACTGGGCTAGTCGAGTCGGTCAAGCAGTCGTCAGGTCTCAGCCAGTTACACGGTCTCCATACTCCGCACAGTCTTCACTGGGTGGGTCCGCTCCACGAGCTACAGGTCGATACTCCAACTATCTCAAAGTCCCAAGAAGAAGTATCTCAAGGACCGCCTCATCATATGGGTCTCAACACAACAGACGGCGTGTCAATCGAACGCCCGGTCTGTGAGTTATTAGCCTTTTCGTCCCAGGGCCCCAGTTGGATTCGTGAGAGAACCAAACCCGACCGTATATCAACTATACCCCGAACTATCATAGGGTATACTCATAGGGACCGTTTCTCAACCAGATCACCAACGCCGCTGACGGTTCGTCAAACAGACGTTCTGTCAGAAAGGTATCAATTTTTCCGTTCTAGGGGCCCGGTTGGATTTCGCTGTGATCCAACCCGGCCACTATCCATCTACATCCAATTCTCGGGCAGAGGATGCCAAAAGTTCCGTATCGTCAACAGGAACTCAAAGCAATAGACGGCGCGTCAATCGGACGCCCGGTCTGAGAGTTATTAGCTTTTTCGTTCCAGGGGCCCTATTGGTTTTTAAGGCAAAACCAACCCGCCCTTACTCCACCTACATCCAAACCTCGGGAAGAGTATTCCAAAAGATCTGTCTCACTAAGAGGAACTCAACAAAGCTGACATCACATCAATCAGACGTCCGTAGCTCAAAATATGAGCGTTTCCACTCCGAGGGCCCGGTTGGTTTCGTGTATGAACCAACCCGGCCGAACTCAAAGTAATCCGAAATCTTGAGTGCGATATACTGAAACGACCGTCTCGATCAAAGGATCGCATCTCCGCAGACGGCGCGTCATTTGGATGTCCGTAGCCCGAGTTATGGGTATTTGAATCCAAACTGCTCGGTAACGGGGGTTTCGGGCCCGGGCCGTCCCAGCCCGAGACCCCCCGGTTGGCCTGCAGCGGGTCGAACCGCCCCGGACAGGGTCGACCCGGCCCGACCCGGCCTGGCCTGGCAGATCGGCCGGGCGCGCCGGTTCGGCGCAAGGCAGCGCGCTAGGCGCGGTGCCAGCTCAGCCGAAGGCCGAGCTGTTTGCAAAAACGGGGGGCCGCCTGCCCCCCTTTGTTAAACCGGCCCCCCTCATAATGGGGGGCCATTATGGCTGCCCGGGGGAAATTATTTCCCCCGGTTTTCTCCCTTCCGGCTAGCCCGACCTGGCCGGCCGGTTCTTCCTCAACGGGACCGGCAAAGGTCGGTCCCCCTTCCGGCTTCCGACACCGGCGGCCCGGCTGGCCGCCGGCCTTCTCGTGCCGCCGCGGCCCGGAAACGGCTGCGGCCTTCATTGTCCGGCGTGGCGGGACGTCGTCGCGCCCTTCCTCCGCGGCCCCGCTCCAGCTGCGGTATCTCCGACTTTCTTCGACGCGGCGCGACGGCGTCGCATCCTTGCATTATTTTACGACGCGGCGCGACGGGGCCGCGTGTTCCTTGCCGTATGATCCTACGCGGTGTGTTGGCACCGCGCCACACCCATTTAATACCACAACAGAATTAAAATGAAAAAGGAGGAGGGTTGTCTGTGTTCGTGTGGTCCGGCCCCCTCGTGTTATTTCCTAACAATTGGACAAATTTCACGAAGATATAACACGGGTATAATCACAAACAAAAGAATAATAAAAATAAACCCCTACCCCGGATTCAAGAACGGAGTTCTTCAACGACCCGCGGAAGACAAGCGTCGCGGAGGTCAGGCGTCGTTCCGTCTAGGTTGGTGGGAGAAGAGCTCGGTGAAGTCGAGCTGAGACGTCACTCTCTAGATTCTTTGTAGGCGGCAGTGCTTCCCTTTCTTACTCCGGTTGAAGATGGTCGGAGGTGTTGCTTCATGTTCTTCGGAAACGTGGAACGTTCTTCCTCGAGAGGTTGGTGATCTTCCTAGAGTTCTTCTCCTCTCCTTAGTTCTCCCAACAAGTTGTATGCCAACCCAAAAATAAGAATATAATCCCTTTTTTTAATGTTGGCAAAATGAATTCAAAATAATTCAAACACTCAAATTAATTAATTAAGTTGGTTCAATTAATTAAATGCAAGGAGTTGGCAAGAAACTCAAAGGTCACATTAAGAGGGAAGTTCAAAAGTTAGGTCTCGTGTGGGCCCCACCAAACTTAATCCTCTCAAGGGAGGTTATGTGGATGTGGCTCCCACCTCTAACTCCATTTGGGGGGAGTTAACCAACAAGTTAAAAATAAAATTGTGTTCCACAATTTTATTTAACTTCTTCTAATTTTTTCCAAAACTAACTTTCATTCCTCATAAAACACAACCTCGAAAAAGGTCTCCTTCAGAGAATATCAGCGCTGTGAGTTCATCGGTGTCCTCATATTTCAATTCCGAGCACCGGATCAAAAGATAGAAATTCTCGCTCGCTCGTTCACTGATCGTACCCGAGCCAAACTTCAGAAATTAATTCCGGGCACACCGGGCCTCGGAATCAGTCGCCGTCAGAAACTGCGTTCTTATAAAATTACAAGGAAAATTAAGAAAAAATTTTCCTTGAAATTTCTGGGTCTTTACATTACTCCCACCTCATGGATTTACGTCCCCGTAAAGCTTCAACACAAACTAGGGTCACAAAAGTGGTACAGAGCACGCATCTGAGTCTTCTGCTTCTATATGCTTACCTGGGGGTTCCGTACTGCCAAAGAAAATGCACCCGAAGAATCGATCATCCATGTAGGATCTGCTCCTGTCGTTCCTCGATCCCCACTAGAACATCCGTTGAAGACACCCCATCGCCATCGTCCAGCTTCTCATGGTCGAAGATATGCGAAAGGTCGAGCACGTATTTCCTCAGTTGAGATACGTGGAAGTCATCGTGCACCTGGTGCAACTGCAGTGAATGGGTCAAGCGGTAAAACACCCCGCCTATCCAGCTGGGGACCTAAGGAGGTCCGCTGAACCTCAGAGATAACTTGTCGCCTTTGACACTTCTCCATAAACCTCGTCGAGGTGAGACCCGTATAAGGACGTGATCGCCATCCTCGAACTCCAGAGGTCTCCATTTTCTGTTAGAACTGGAACTCGAAAGGCTGCTGCCACGAGGGTATGGTTGACTGACTCAAGAGTGGTCGGTCGCACCCTCCTGTGAAAGAGTTTATCTCGTGATGCCTGGGGTTTCCTTTTCGCCGACCAAGGAAAACCCATCCAGACGTTTGCCTAAAACCGTCAATTTGAGAATTAACAGTTATTGCCCATTCTATACTCAAACTAACGTCGTAAGGCCTCGACGCTGTCACCAAGAGATTCCAACCGGAACTCTCGCCTCGAGGGTCTGACCACACTGTCGGCATAAGTTTGATTATCGAGTCTCCTCCCAAGGTATCTCTAGATGTGAGGGTCAAGTCCACGGCTTACCGGAAACTCTAGGTCTGGAACAAGATTTGTGAAAGCAAGAAATAATTCACATCGACGTCCGTTACTACAGCAGCTAGTAGTGGACATAGACTGTCCATTGAATCATTTCTAGAGCCATTGGGTCACACTCCTTGACCACATGCAGCCGCACTCTTCCTCCGCCCTCCAGCTCCCTGAGCCTGGAAGGAATAACTAAGGTGGGTGGTTGTACAATGTTAGAATGTCCACCACCTCATGCTACTCTCCTAGCTCTGCCTCCACGTTTTCTGCTTCGTAGACTTATATCTCCTTTAAGCTACCTCTTCTTTAACAGTTAACATGCCCGAGTCTCTATGACTGGAACCAGTTTCCTTTTTCTTACTGCACGGTGCAGTCTTCATCCTCTTTTGGATGAACTGGACCTTCTATAGTCTCACAAGAGATGCTTTGATTTATTCCTTGCCGATAAGAGAAATCCGGTCTCACTCACTGGATGAACCACATTCGTTGCCTAATACAGTCAATCCTGACATGAATGATGCATTAATTCCATGGATGACGTTGTAAGGCCTCGACGTAACTACTAAGAGATCCAACTATCACTCTCACCTCCAAGGGTCGTGTCACACTCTCGGCATCAGTGTGAGTTCACTGGGTCCCCTCCAGCAGAAATCTCGAAAGTGAGGGTCAAGTCAACAGTTTAACCGGGACCACTCAGTATCAACCAAACAAAAGGGCAGGAAATAAAACAAAGATAAGTGTCTTTTTATTATTGCATCTCATAGTACAAAGACACGAATACAAAAGCAACATGGAACTAGAAGTACAAAGGACATATCCACTAGTTCCTCTCCTGCCCACCTGCTCTCGGAGCTCTACTGCCTTGTCCAATGCTCGGCTGTTGCTCAAGCACTCATCGCTGCTTCTGGCTCGGCGGCTCCTCCAATGCCTGCGGATCAACTGTACGAGGAGTAGGACAGTCACGTGCCAGGTGACCCTTCCGGCGGCATGAGTAACACAACCTGCTTCTGGCACGCCTAGCTCTGTTCCCACCCCGGGTTCCCCGCACCACCGGTCCTAAAACCCGAGATCGTCCAAATACTAGTCTGGTCCTCCTGGACCTCTACATCATCTGTCTAATGCCCACATATGACTCGTCTACTGATCGAAAAACACGCGGCAAAGGCAGAAGCTCCTATACACACTCGGGGTGTAGAGCTACTGGCATAAACTCCACCCTGAAGAAGGTCTCGAAGTCTTCCCATGCGAAGTTCATCTCATCGCCAAACTGGAACAAGTGGATCCACCACCTGCCTACTACTGCATGAAGGAGGCTGGTAGCAAAGATCACCATGAAGTCTGCCGGCGTCCCCACTAGCCTGAAGACTCTCACCACAGCCTCCAGCCAAACTTCAGCTGCCAGCGGGTCCGTCTCTCCCCGGAACCTGGGTGGCCTCTGGCGCTGGAATGCGTGCAGCGTGCTCAAGCGTCGTGCATCTTCTACTGCTGGGGCTGGTGGCATCGGTGGCCCAACAGATAGTAGTACCGCTGGTGCCTCCACTGCAAGAGGGCCCTATACCGAAGCCTCGTCGCTCGACAGACTATCAGCACGCACATCCCTCTGGGCTCTAGCTGGTCGTCCGTGAAAAGGCATCCTGAAAGAAACATCCAGACACGGTCAAACATTTATACCTGGTGAGGTGACCTGGTTTGAGCTGTTTTAAGGGAAAACCTTTGAAAACACACATGCAATCAGTGTTTTCGTGCCCAAAGTCAGAAATTAGTTGTCAGGGTCCTGGTGTATGGATACGTCGGCCGCCCGCACCAACACTGGACTCCCTGAACTGAAATCCACACTCGGTACTCTTAACACTATTGCTTCACAGAAAAAAAAGTCAGAGTCATAAGTTCTTCGGTAGAACCGAACTCCTTTGATACCAATTTGTCACGACCCGTCCTCGGGGCCCATGTCGTGACTACCCCAAACCCGCCTTCCATAGGCCAGGGGCTGGCGACTAGCACCAAAGGCGAAAAATCCCGATAACTGGGAAGGCATTGCCTTTATAAATGAAAACATGAACAAAAGAGTACAAGCGGAAGCAAAACACTAAGTACAAAAGAAAATCTGAAAAGTAAATGGGCCAGAATACAAACCCAAAAGAAAGTACGACTACAACCGAACAAAGTACAACAACAAAAAGACAAACGGCTGGAAGAAGGAAGCAGCTCCTGGGTCGTCCTCCTCAGATCCTACCTGAAGGGTAGGCACAGATAGCGCAGCTCCTGGTCGTGCACCATGGATCCTACCTAAAGGGTAGTTATAGAAAGCTTCCTCTATCCTCTCGTCCATCAACCTCCTCTATGAGTCGTCACGTCGTGTAGTCCACCTCCGGGTACTGACTCGTCGTGTAGTCCACCTCCGGGTACCGTCCAGTCCTCGAACACTCGGCCTCCGTCAGAACTGCCTGTCGTGTGCGACCAACATAATGAGGTGCGGGCATAGCCCGTGCAGGGGTGAGTATAACGATACTCAGTAGGGGCCCCGAGACCCTCAAGGTCTCACTAAACCAACAAGGATAACCACAAAGAAGATCTCAACAGATAACCTTTACTTAGGTATATGCCCATACATATACCTAAGTTATCAGGTAACCCATATCAATCATGAGGAAACACAAGGATTGTGAAATCAGCAGATTACCACTACCCTGGTATAAGCCCATACATATACCTAAGTTAGCAAGTGACCCATCTCAATGATGAGGTAAACACAAGGTCAAAAGTCTCAACTCAAACCAGGATTTTCATTATCGAAACTGTAACTGCTGAAGAGTTCCGTCTCTGGAGTGTACAGTGGTGTTGTCACGACTCCGAGGTATTGCTCACTAACCTAAGACTGCTGAAGTACTCCTCCTGTCGAGTACCGCCGGTCAGCCACCCAGACATAGTAGTGCTTCCCGCCGAGGTATGTCACCCAAACACAGTAGTGCACACCCCCTAGTAGCCTGTTGAGAAAATCTCCGGACGAGTACCGTGGGTCTGCACTGTCACACAGGTAGTGCTCCATCTGCCATGGGTATGCACCTCAGAAATTAGTGCTCCTTCCACTGGGCTAGTCATCTCACTCCAAGTCGAGTCGGTCAAGCAGTCGTCAGGTCTGAGCCAGATACACGGTCTCTGTACTCCGCACGCTCGTCACTAGGAGGGTCCACTCCACGAGATACGGGTCGATACTCCAAGTATCTCAAAGTCCCACGAAGAATTATCTCACGGACCGCCTCGTCATAGGGGTCTCAACACAATAGACGGCGTGACAATCGAACGCCCGGTCTGTGAGTTATTAGCCTGTCGTCCCGGGGGCCCGGTTGGTTTCGTGAGTGAACCAAACTCGGCCATATCTCAACTGTACCCCGAACTCTCATAGGGTATACTCATAGGGACCGTTTCTCAACGAGATCACCAACGCCGCTAACGGTTCGTCAAACGGACGTTCTGTCAGAAAGGTATCAGCTTTTCCGTTCCAGGGGCCTGGTTGGATTTCGTTGCGATCCAACCCAGCCACTATCCATCTACATCCAATTCTTGGGTGGAGGATGCCAAAAGTTCCGTATCGTCAACAGGAACTCAATGCAATAGACAGCGCGTCAATCGGACGCCCGGTTTGAGAGTTATTGGCGTTTTTCCTTCTAGGGCCCCGGTTGGTTTTTAAGGCAAAAACTACCCGAACGTACTCCACCTGTGTCCAAACCTCGGGCGGAGTATGCCAAAAGATCTGTCTCACTATGAGGAACTCAACAATGCTGACAAGACGTCAATCGGACGTCCGTAGCTCAAAATATGAGCGTTTATGCTCCGAGTGCCCGGTTGGTTTTGTCTACGAACCAACCCGGCCGAACTCAAAGTAATCCGAAATCTTGAGTGCGATATACAGAAACGACCGTCTCGATCCAAGTATCGCATCTCCGCAGACGGTGCGTCGTTTGTAAGTCTGTAGCCCGAGTTATGGGCATTTGAATCCAAACTTCTCGGTAACGGGGGTTTCGGGCCCGGGCCGTCCCGGCCCGAGACCCCCCAGTTAGCCCGAACCGGGTCGACCCAGCCCGGCCCGGCCCGGAGCGGCCCCACCCAGCCTGTCCGGGTGGACCGTCCAGGTGTGCCGGTTTGGCGCAAGGCAGCGCGCTGGGCGCGCTGCCAACTCGGCCGAAGGCTGAGCTGTTTGGAAAAACGGGGGGCTGCTTGCCCCCCTTTGTGAAACCGGCCCCCCTCACAATGGGGGGGCCATTATGGGTGGCCGGGGTAAATTATTTCCCCCGGTTTTCTCCCTTCCGACCGGACCGACCTGGCCGGCCGGTTCTTCCTCAACGGGACCGGCAAAGGCTGGTCCCCCTTCCGGCTTCCGACACCGGCGGCCCGGCTGGCCGCCGGTCTTCTCGTGCTGCCGCGGCCCGGAACCGGCCGCGACCTTCATTGTCCGGCGCGGCACGACGGCGTCACGCCCTTCCGCCGCGGCCCCGGTCCGGCTGCGGTGTCTCCGACTTTCTTCGACGCGGCGCGACGGCGTCGCGTCCTTGCATTATTTTACGACGCGGCGCGACGGCGCCGCGTGTTCCTTGCCGTATGATCCTGCGCGGTGTGTCGGTACCGCGCCACACCCATTTAAAACCACAACATAATTAACATGAAAAAGGAGGAGGGTCGGCCGTGTTCGTGCGGTCTGTACCCCTCGCGTTATTTGCTAACAATTGGACAAATTTCATGACGATATAACACGGGTATAATCACGAACAAAAGAATAATAAAATTAAACCCATACCTCGGCTTCAAGAATGAAGTTCTTAAACGACCCACGGAAGACAAGTGTCGCGGAGGTCGGGCGTCTATCCGTCTAGGTTGGTGGGAGAAGAGCTCGGTGAAGTCGAGCCGAGACATCACCCTCTGTATACTTTGTAGGCAGTAGTGCTTCCCTTCCTTACTCCAGTTGAAGATGGTCGGAGGTGTTGCTTCACGTTCTTTGGAAACGTGGAACGTTCTTCCTCGAGAGGTTGGTGATCTTCCAAGAGATCTTATCCTCTCCTTAGTTCTCCCCACAAGGTTTATGCCAACCCAAAAAGAAGAATATAATCCCTCTTTTTAATGTTGGCAAAATGAATTCAAAAGAATTCAAACACTCAAATTAATTAATTAAGTTGGTTCAATTAATTAAATGCAAGGAGTTGGCAAGTAACTCAAAGGTCACATTAAGAGGGAAGTTCAAAAGTTAGGTCTCATGTGGGCCCCACCACACTTAATCCTCTCAAGGGAGGTTATGTGGATGTGGGTCCCACCTCTAGCTCTCTTTCGGAGGAGTTAACCAACATGTTAAAAATAAAATTGTGTTCCATAATTTTATTTAACTTCTTCTAATTTTTTCCAAAACTAACTTTCATTCCGCATAAAACGCAACCTTGGAGAAGGTCTCCTTAAGAGAATATCAGCGCTGTTAGTTCATCGGTGTCCTCAGATTTCAATTCCGAGCACCGGATCAAAAGATAGAAATTCCCGCTCGCTCGTTCACTGAACGTACCCGAGCCAAACTTCGGAAATTAATTCCGGGCACACCGGGCCTCGGAATCAGGCGCCGTCAGAAACTGAGTTCTCGTAAAAGTCCAAAGAAAATTAAGAAAAAAATTTCCTTGAACTTTCCAGGTCTTTACAGCTAACCCTATTTAAATGTCATGTTTGGTTGGAACTCACCCCCATCCTCTAGACCAACTTGAATCTCAACTCAGTCCTTCAAACCTAAGTCAATCCCATTCCAACACCAATTGACGTCTCTAATGATCTCATGAACCATTAACCAATCATTCTCATGATCGCCTCTCAATATTAATTATATGGACCCGACCATAACCATTACACAATTTGGAGTTTTATGTTAATAATTTATTTAGAAACATTTTCGAATCTTTTCATGTTAAAGTTTTTTATAATCAGGAGATAAATCAATCATAAAACAATCATATAATATAAATTGGATAGTTTTTTTAATATATTCTTTCCCACTATATATTTTTTTTAAAACAAAACATTATTTCATTAATGAAAACACTTAATGAAATTCATATTGAATTCTTACATTCCCAAACATATATTTAAATCCTTTGATTTTTTATAAAATTTTGGGTGAAAAAAATCATTAAGGTACATTAAAATAAGAATACCATTATTCAATTAAAAAAAATTAAAATACATGAAAAATGATTTCTTAAAAACATAAATCTTTACCAAAATATTTATTATCATTCCTTTAAAAAAATCCTTTATATTACCTATTTAAAACAAATGATTTCCATGAAATATCCTTAGAATTAATATAAATGTAATGTTTGTAAAATGGTAAATCATCTCATAGAACCCTAATAGAACCCTTAAAATACGTTCAAATTGGAATAACTATACCACCATCATATAATATAATTCAACAAAGAACACAATCATTACCCAATGAATTGTAGCGTTATCTAGAGTCACATGTCATGAAATATATAATAGGATCCCTAGGAAATATTTGAGTGCACCCATCATATATAATGACAAAAAACCAAAAAATAAACAAAAAAATTTATAGTATCAATTTTTCCTAAGAAAAATATTGGAAAAATCATTAAAACACATATTAAAATCACATTTTTATAACAAAATACCATTTTCATTTATGAAACCATTTTAAAAAAAGTACCCAAAAATGAAATATGGATTTTATTAAAGAAGAAATGAATGATTTTAAAAAAAGAATTAAATCCATGAATTTTCATAGATGTTTAAAATATAATTTTATAGTATGATAAATATAGTATATTTCTTTTGTCATTTTTCAAAACACTCCACATAAAAAACATAAAAAACCCTTTCTAAAACAATAAAAAATAAAGACAAAAGAGACATAAAATGTATGTTATAAATATTTTATATACTTATAAAAGAAAAAATAAAATAACATTAAAAGAAATGCCATTGAAAATGAAGATCCAAAAGACAAAAATTAAATGATATTTTTTTAATGAAAAGTCACTTATCACCTTTGAAATATTTGAATCATAAGATCGATGAAATAATAACATTAAACTGAACATGAAATACCTTATGAATAGAGAAATTAATGAAATAAAAAGTCAAGGAGGCTATATATACACTTCATACAAGAGTATACGTGAATGACATCGATATATGCCTTAGTGAATTAAAATTGATATGACGTATTTTACATTGAGTCAGATTTGTCAAGTGTGTTCTTTATCATCAAAAATAATAAACATATTATAATTTTTTAATTTCATAAGTTCCTTTTTAAAATTTATTTTTCCTTTAACTTTAGTTATGACCATGTTCTATATGAATACTTAATCAATTAATTTTATTTCTGATATTTCGATGATATTTTTATTATGTGTCTAGAATGAATTTGGTAGGTTGAATATGGTAAAAATGGTCATTATGTAAACAAAAATAGAAAACATATCATGAAATAATTATAATATTTATATATTTATAATACTATTAATACCAGTTATGTTTAATGGTTTTGAAAAAGTCATGTATGATGTAATTATGGAGATGGTATGTCGTATGTACAGATGAATGACGTTTCAATTCTTCAATGATCATTATCCACATGAGTTATATAATTTTTTATATCTATTGAATGATAATAATAACATATAGACCATATTATTTGTCTAAATATTCTTATCTAAATCATCCATGGAGTTTTGATGAAAATGAATCCATATAGCTTTGTGAATGCGATAGTTCACAAGTTTACAAATGAATTTATAATTTTTCACTATGTGAAAAGTTTTGAAAGAAAAATGATATGCTATATTTTAAGAATGAAAAATATTCCATGAATATCATAATTATATATTTTTAATCAGATATATTTATTATCATTATTATGATTATAATCCATGTAATGTGATTATAAAAAATAAATCACATCTATTCTGGTGGCGGCAGTCTTATGTACACATGAGTGACATTATTGTATCAACTATGTAAAAGAATATAAAAAATATATTTGAAATAATAACTCAAAGTTATAATTCTTTTATAAATATCATATTTACAATTTATATCCATCATCATAGACAACTATGATAGGTGGTAAGAGAAAAATGAATGGGGTTATTTTGTGAGACTGTAGTCCGCTTTACACATGAATGATGCTTTTTTAACCCCTTTGATGGAATAAGATAATATTTGATGGTATAAAATTAAAAAAATAACTTCTCAGTATATTAAATATATTTAGGTTATTACATAATCATCTTTTATTAATAAATGAAGGGGCTGGTGGAATAAATAAAATAAAAACACCCCTTGAGGAACAATAATTAATTTATTAATTACCCTTGTAATACTCATCTAAACATCTAAAAAAAATATAACTATCTAATTCATATTGATAAATATTAAAAAAAATCTATTATTATTGTGGTTGTTACTCTCATCCCATTTCCAAATCTATGGAAAATTCTAAACTCACATTCAAAAGAAAACCATCTCAATCATATGTTTTTAACCCCAAAACCTCATAAAATTCAACAAAACAACCCAAGGGATCCACTATCATGTACTAATTTGAAAAAAAACTAAAATATGGTCTCTTCTTTTGTCACATTACAACTCTAGCATAAAATATCACCCAAAACACTCAAAGGGGTAATAAAGGGGATATACATTTCATGTACCTTGAGTACACAACATGTACTTCCAGACCACCAATCTGTCGATGTACATATACGTAGTTTGGAAAACATAGGTTCATGACATGTACTATGACATATCCAAGGAATGAATTGGATATGATTGTTTAACACTACACAACCATTCACCCATAACATGGTGTATCTTCTCATGTACTTTACTGAATGGAAATGTTCCTCTACATGAAGGGTATATATAGTACACTCTATGTATTTTTAAAAATACCATCATCCCATGTAGTCAACCATATATCCATGTTCCAATACAGTGTGTGTGCTCCCAAAAAACAGTGTGTAGTTCCAAAAATCTATCTTCCCATCTACACGTCCATATGGCCATGTACTGACAAATGACCACGTAATACTACACAGTGTGTACTCCCAGTACACACTGTTAACATATAATAAGTCTATCATCCTTAAACTAAAAGAACACATGGAATTTTCGTTAAACCAAATATCTTGATGTTGGATTTTTTGAATTGGAAACTATTGGGAAAATTTTAAATCCCATGGTTTTCCCCAATTAAGAACACATCAAAACCAATAGGGACCTTAGTAGACATAAGATGGCTCAAAAACACGAAACAATATTCTATATGGATTAGGGAATGAAAATCAACATTAGTCTATCTCAAAGAGAAACATCAAATCTTTATGCCCAAATCCTCCCTTGGAAGCTGTTCCACCTCAATCCGATCTCTATTTCTATCATCGATGATGTATAGTTTAACCTACATCCCACTTCACTCTTGGTCCAACCATCACATGAAAGAGAGGAACATCCCCTTTCCTCTTTCCATCCATGGAATTATACAAGGGTTGGGGTTTTAAGTTTTTAATTAATTAATTACCATTTTAATACTTACCTAATGTTCGGAAACCTAAAGTGGATTTGTACCTCACCAAGGGTAAAAATTTCATTTCGGACAAAGACACATATTTGGAATCTTAATTTGGTGCCCCATTAAATATCTATCACCACTAAACTCAAGTGAATAATATAATAATTAATTAATCAAATATTTCATCAAAATATGATTGGCTTAGAGTTAAAACAATATAAATTACCTATTCAATGAAAAATATATTGGTTAAAATAATTACAAAAGATTATATAATTGGGTATAATGATCAATGTATCCATCATGATCATCTAAAAGAAAAAATTCATGTTTCTGAAAAAATTCAAAATACTAAGAAACACTCATATTTAGGCACCACATTAGAGAGGTTAATATCAGGCTAGTTTGGTTCTATGTAATAATGGTGGAAAAATGTTATGTTAAGCCAGATATCACTGAGACATTTATAGCAGTCCTATATTTTATAAAATTTAACATCTAGACCAATAATTATAATGATACATTGGAACCTCTATCAATTCATTCATTATTTCAAGATATACAATTCAACATAGTGAATTTATTTGATGTTATTTGATTTATATTGGATGTTTACTGTAAAAATTGTCTGATATTCCATTTTATTCCATTATAATAGAAATCTTATAAAAATTTTGTTCTTTGATTACTAGGTTTCTGTTTTCAAGCACATGTGGATCAAGAATACCCTTCGTGCATTTATAATAGATGTCTATGGTGTCCAGTTTGGGGAAAACCTGAGCCAGTTCATCAAACATTTTTATCAATTCTGGTTTTTAGTATATGTGATTTGGGATGTATTAGTATAATAGGGTGTATATTTCCAATACTCTTGGGTTAGGGTGTGATCAATTGTTTATCCAACACTAATTATGGTGACCCTAATGTAACTATGGGTATTCATGAAAGGTTTATTCCGAGTTTATTTTTCAATTTTATTTTAAAATTTTTTGTCATAGAATTTTCATCATTTGATGTTTTCCTCATGATATCCTATGTTTTATAGTAATTCCTTCTAGAAGAAAACTATTGAGTGTAACACATAGATATTTTAGAAAATATTTTCCTTTGAATAAATTTATTTGATATCCTGCATCACACAAAACATCATCTTTAAAAAAGCATCGATATACTACTGAATATTAAAATTTTTGACAATTATATCATACTAATTAAACTAAAAAGTATGAATATTCTTAAATAATTTTTCAAATATATTCAAATTTACTATTAAAAATAAATTTATTATTAAATTTTTAGTAAATAATCACTAAATTATTACTGAATTCATTTTATTTTTCAAAAATAAGTTTCCATTAAAAAAGAAGATATTTCTTATCAATTAAAACATTGTGATTAATTTCTAGAAATTTTTAAATTTTCAAAATAAAATTATCATAATTTTTTAATTATCATATTAAAAATATTTTCAGATAATTAATTTTTAATTTTCTATGAAAAATTATTTTCTAGGGAATAATAAATAAATGAAATTTTTATTGAAAAACTTAAATATATTATTATTTTTTTAAATGGTTTAAAAGTAAAATAAGTTTTATTATTTTTTAAATAATACAATTAATTCCATTTGAATAAATTTTCTGTTTGAATTTATTATAATTCAAATTTAATGGAGAAATGGTATTTCATAAAAAAACATTTTTATGGGTGAAATGTGTTTTTATATAAATAATAAAAATTAATCACTATTGGTGAATATTTTATGGAAATTTAAATTTAAATTATTCAATAGATGGTTATTAAATTCATATAATATTTTTTTCTATGCATGGGATAAGAATAAATCATGTTATATGGTATAAACAATTGTTTTTCTAGAAAGTGGGTTTCAATGTGTTTTGCAGACTTGTTTTAAAATTATTTAACCAAACATATATGTATTTAATTTATTAAAACATCTTAAATATTTTTAATTAGGATTTTTTTGTAAATAGGCCAGTTTTTGTTCAATATTAATAGTAACCATGGTAAAATGAATAACCTCGGTAAATGTTAAATCAATTTATTCATGGATAAAACTATGTGATAAGGTATTTTTTCATATTAATTATTATTGGATGAATTAAAATAAATGAGTATCAACTTAAAATCAATATGTATTAATATAATGGATATTTATCATTAAAATGAAATGGATAATATTTAAAGTAAAGAAAGCTTGAAAATGTCACACTCTTAGTTTTAGAGATCTCTTATATTAACACATTTGGAGAAAATAAAGATATGATTGATTATAAGTACATATTTTATGATTTATGAAATTATTTTTATGATATGAATTTAATTACGATTTTTATTAAATTATAAAACATTCCTCAATACTTATGAAAAACTAATAAAATATTTATTAAATTAACATAAATAAATAAATGATTTCAAAATTATTAATTGAAATATAATTTGAATGAGATAGTATATCCCAACTATTTTATAGATTTTTTTGAACTATTATGGAGGGTTAAAGTAATTATTTATAAATCCCCCTTTATCTTGATTTATTTAATATCAAATTAAATAAATAGTATAAAATGACATATATGGTATTTTATAATTAAAAATATTATATTAATTATTATAAAACTCTCAAAAATGTTATATTATACAAAATTAATAGAAGATGGATGTAAAAATAAAAAATGGTCCATTTATTTATTGTCAATTATTTTATATTTACATTATTAACCCATAAAGTGTAGAAAACATTAGAATTACTATATTTTTCAAAAGGGTCAACAAATGCTTTAATAAAAATGGTAAGGGTAAAAGTGTGATCAATTCATTTACCAGTTTTATTGTATGTGATTATTTTGACTAATACTCTTATTATCTTTAAATATTATCAATTTAGAGACATTTAGACATTAAAATTTATTTATATTAATTTAATATTTTACTCAATTCCATGTATCCTCATCACCTCATTTGTAAAAGGGAACCCTCCTTTCTCTTCTTCAGACCACATCGAGCCTCCTAACTTGACCAAACTATCCCATGTTATATTGTCCAGTCCTATATATATAATGTATAGGTGTTGGTACTATGAAAATACCATCCCTAGATCCCTTAATAGTAGATCAAACATATATTTTCACAAAGTATAAGAGGTTACAACATGTAAAAAGTAATTTAGACCTATGCTAATGGATTTATAGTCTATCTTTTATTTTTGGGATACACATTCCATATTCACCACTCATTTATTGTTTATGGTGTGTATAATTAAACATTAACATGTTATATCACAAATATAATAATATTCATTGTATTTAATGTTTATTTTGATGTTATTCATTAAGGGGGATAATGAATTAAAAATTTCTTAAGTGCCAAGGTATCTTTGTCTCACTTTCATTTTTATTGGAGATGTTTCATATTCACCATGTGTTTATTTTTTGTGATGTATATAATTCACATTATTTTATTTTATGATTCCTTTAACAAAAGTTTTGGTTTATACATATCCATATACTATTCTATATTTCATATGAATTATAATTATGAGGTTACCAAAGTGGTAAGGGTTTTATAATACAATATCATTACTTATTAGGATTATTTATGGTTATGTTATGCTGATTAAATAATACTATATACAAATCAATAAAATAATTAATTTTATTCTCTTTTAGTTAATTCTTGAAAATGAATATTTTCCATATATTTTTATAACCATATTTTATTAAGAGATATCAAATATTTTTGTCATGAAAGTGGTGTTTATTTCTCTCTTCAGTTGAAAAATAATTTTCCCCCATATCCATGTTTAAAAAAAATGTTTTAATGAAATTTACCAATATTATCTTATGATTTTAGATTCAATTTTTCTACATGTTTGAATTTTTACAAAATGATCTAAAATTGAATCTTCTTTCCAATTTCTATATGAGGTACATTGTTAACATTTTCTACAAATCTCTAAAATATATGTTTATTTTAAAATATAAAACACGAATGTAATTTCTCACCCCAATGAACGGTTAATGTTTGGAATATTCCATTACATGTTTTATTTAGAATTTTAAAATATAATGGGTCCTTAATAATTGAGAAATATATCTGTATTAAAAAAATCATTCTATGTAAAAAGGATATTTTCCTATGTAAATGTTCCATGTAAAATTTCAATATAATTATCCATATATGATGAAATATTTGATGTTAATTATGATTTAATGGGTATATGATTCGGTTATAACATTTTTATTCTTTCATTTGGATGCATAATTTTTATGCAGGTGATATTTTTATGAACTCCATCTATTTTTTATGGTTTCTGTTATAGTGAATTGATAAAATATTTATGAAACTCATTTTCATTTCACTTTTTATGATATGATGACATAATTAAGGTTTTATGACCATGTTGAACTCATATATATGGATTTTATTAAGTGATGGTAGTTAAATTATAATCAAACTTAGTGGTTATGTTATAACCATGGTTGGTACTTACATTATAATCATGCCTGGTGTTTATGTTATAACCAAGGATGGTGTTCATGTTATTAACATGGATGGATGGGACCTAAATATCCTTCATATTATTTGGGTAAATTTTTATATAGAATAAGATAAAAATGACTGAAATTGGGAGTGAGCTCATTTTATTATGAAAATATTTCTATTTTGATAGTCTTAGGAGTGAATCGTAACTAGTATTATGGTGTGGGGGTAAATGTATTCCACTTTTATAGCCTTAAAAGTAATACATGACTATAGATAAATTAAATTTATATTATTATATATATATTCAGAAAAAATATATTTTATACTGATGTTATTATGCTACAGCTCATGTTCATTGATTCCATTGAGATTCTTGTCTTATGAAATGAAATGATTTATTCAATTCCATATGATTATGATCTTTCATACATAAGATATTTTTTAAAAATGCTATGATCATGTTATCATTACATTATTTTAATGTTATGCTCAATTGATTAGTGAAATATCCACTTTTTCCATAGTAATTATTTTTTACCACCATTTAATTGTTTTCCTTTACATAGGTTATGATTATAAGTTTTATGAACGATATTTCTAAGAAAGATTCAAATTATAAAGAGCATAATTAGAGATGATATAGATCTTTAAACTACTATTTGTAAAAAAAATTTGTTGTTTCCAATGGAACTATACATATATGATAATATCTTGGATAACTTTATTATGTCATTAATATTCATCTAATAAGATGTGATATCTATATATTAGAATTTGGGGTCACTATAACTGGTATCAAAGCATGGTTTTGTTGTCCACTAGAAACTAGGAAGAAAAAACATTAGTGGGAACTCTATGGATGGGTTTTAGTATAATATAATATACTATAGTTTTGTTAATGATCATGGATAACCTAGGATAAACATAGTGTTTCACATATTTAAGATGAGGTTTCATGATTTCAAAATCCAAAAAAAATGTCTTTCTATGACTCTTCAATATGAATATTGTGTCTCACACTATGTTTTTTGGTTATTTATATTGAAACATGGGGATATATGTCAATTCCTCCAGATAGTGGAATGATATTCCTCATGAGTAACCAAATGAAATTAGAGTTGGAATGTTAAACCTTGTGATTATTCCTAAAAATTGTACCATTACATAAATAAAAATCTATATAAAAGTTAGTTTCATGACATGCCAAAATCTAATAACAATTAGTTTTATAAAGACCACATAGGAATAAATATTAAGCCTCCTAAATGTTGATAATGTGGGAAGAATACCACATTTTAATGTTTCATAGGAATGTGAAAACACTTTGAGTGTGGAAAGGAAGGACACAATTGAAGTAATTATCATAGAAAAATGAATTCTTTGATGGAGGAAAATGAATTCCATCCTACAGAACCAATGATAGTTCCATTATTATATTTTAGAGAATAATAAAATTTTATTAGCCAATTCCCTAATCAAAGGGTTAACTCATATACCATGAAATCACTTAATAAGTGAATGGATTGAAGTGTTTATGTATTAGTATTTGATAATTATGTTCTGTGAGTTTTATATCAATGATATCTTCTAAATAATGAAACATAAACATATTATTCGACAGTAGAATATGAAAATCAATGTATAGTTTTTATAAATATATGGTTGAAATTTATAGGGTTGTGTTGGTGACCTTAAAACATATTTGTATATAACAAAGTTATTTATCTCATCTTTGACGATGCAAATTTCATTATCATATTTATGTAAATAATCTATGATTTTTATAAAAAAAATAAGGTTGTGTTTTTATCAAATGTTGTTTTGTGATTTAGGAATACCATCATGGATTTATATGTTTGAGGATTATCATATGTTCAATGTTTTCAATTTCCCCTATTTTGGTTTTAAGCCATTTTATTTTGATTTAATTTGAATATTTTACTAAGTTTTAGGAAGAATACACTATTGAGATATTAATAACTGTTTAGTAAATTATATGATTTGATGCTAAGTAAATAATGGTATATTGGGTAGTGGGGTATAGATAATCATAACAATTTAAAATTGATGCAGAGATGAGTTGATTTTATCATTTATATTTATGGCCAAGTTCAATATTACCTCTACGGTTAATATCTTAATTTTATTCATGATGTTGATGTGAATTTCACAATTTTAAGGAATTATATAATTATTTACCATGGTGATTAAGGATATTTTTTAGACTATTTATTGGTATGAGGTATATGTAAAATTTAGGTTCAACTTGTGGATTAATATAATAGATTAATAAGGATAAATGAAATTTAATATATCATGATTTCTGTTGAAAGGAATGAAATCACCTTGTAGATTAAGTCATTCTTTAATGGTTTGGTTTTTAAGGATATTTGGGATGTATAAGTATGATCTATGTTGAAACATTATTTTTATTCTTAAATATGATGGAGTTAAATGTATTATTTCATGGTTAATTCATTTTTGGAATAATAATACCAAGTAAAAAATGTTTTTGTGCTAGTTAATTTGAAAATATAGAAAGAATAACTTGATACACAATTTTGGAAGTTTTAATGTTTGTTTTGATTCATTAGGAATAAAAAACGCATCTCAAATAATCATAATTTATAGGAAAAAATTATATTATGGTAGAAATTGTTAAATGTCTGAAAATAAACATTTTATGTCTGTATATTTACTTTTTTATTCTATATGGTAACGTAATGCCTAAAATCTAGGAAAATAATATAATTACAAAATTTAAGTCCTACAAAATTAAATTCATATGAATTTATGGTCTTTTAACTCCTTGATGATTTATGGTTTTTTAGTTTTTATCATTCTCCAAACTGACTTCTCTATCACTCATTATTAGTCATTGGCAATTTTCATTCTCATCCATGTCAATATTATCACTTACCTCTGATGTTATCCATTTTGGAAACTTAGAATTTTTGTGAGCTTTATAGTTCCATTTCACTATTATTAAGGGGGTTCTTAATAACCCATTTTAATATGTCAGTTTTAAATAAAGGACTTTCAACATACCAAACCACTTATTATAGAGAACATGTTAAAATTTCAGGTACCAATTTTTTTAATTTGTATAAATTGTACCGCCCTGAGATTTTAGAAAGTATTTCTCTTTAAATAATTTAAATTTTTTGATACCTTGTATTATACCCAACTCCTTGTTTAAATGAACCACAATATACTAATAAAATATTATTATCTATATAGTTATATCCTAGCCATGAAATTAGTGTGTATGACTAGGATTAGCTACATTGTTAAAAATATATAAATTTCCTTCTCAATACAAATGATTTGGTAAATTCATATTAAATAATTACTATATTTTTATGAATTTTAATTATTTGTTAAAAAACAATCATTCAAAAAATATTATTGACATTTTGTGAGAAAATATTATGATTAATTTCTAGGGAATTTGGAAATTTTGGTTTATAAAATGAACATCAATTTCAATCTATATATTAAATCTATCTTATTATTAAAATTTTGGAATTTTTTAAAAGACTAATTTTCTAGTAAATTGTAAAAACTGATGGTTTTATTGAAAAAATTATACACAAAGTTCAATTTTTTTTGTGAATTTATTCAGATTAAAAAATTTATTATATTTTAAATAATCAAATAAAATCAATCAGAATAAATTATTTATTTTAATTTTGATTAAAAACATTTTTATATATATGTAGTTAGTTGCTTGAAAAAAACTATTTTTATGCACAAAATGTGTTTTTTATTAATATATTTAATTTATCACAATTGGTAGATGAATTTAATTAAATTTAAAAAACTATATATTAAATCTATTTTTTTACATTCATATAATATTTGATTAAGTGCATGGTATAAAAAAAATTATTCATAAAACTATATTTTATTAATAACTGATTTATTTAATTTTTTGCACTATTGTTTTAAAATTAATATCCACCACTTCTAATAGGTGAATTTTATAAACTGCTTTTCATATTTGGAAGAACAAAGATCAAATTCAGTAAATAATCCTACTTTATTTCCGTTCAATGGGAATAGATATTGTGGTAAACAATTTCACATTGGTAAATCGAAAATCGGTATAATATCTGTAAAATTAAATTGATATAGAGATAATATCTCAACATAATTTTTTCTAGATGAAGGTAAGAGTCCCCTTATCACCTTTTAATGAAATTTTTTTAATGAATACATATCCATCAAAATTACCTGTAAAACATTTAATGTAAATAATGTTACAAAATGACACTCTCTTAGTTTCAAATATATCTTATAAATTAGGAAAAAATCATTCTATGAATGAAGATAAATATCTAAATTTATCATAATTAAATTACCTTAATGATATAAATTTTTTTCTAATTTCTAGAAATAATATAATTAACATAAATTAATGTGAAACTCTACTATAATAATTATTCAATTAATAGAAAAAATGATTTCCAAAACATTAAAAGTCATGAAATTTGAATGAGTGACTATGTCCCAAAAAGTATATAGATATATATGCCATATTAGAGAGGTTTTAAAGAATTAAATTTAAAATAACCATTTTTTAAACAGTAATGAAATTTCATTTATGGTTTGTTGGTCATTTTATTGTAACATAATTGACCATTAAAGTGTAGAAAACTATAATATTAAAGAATTTATCAAAAGTGTTAATGATGTTTTAAAATAAAAATATAAGGTTAATAATGATACTAAAAAATTTTCAAATTTTATATGATGAGATTACTCAATGTTATTTTAATATCATTTTCAAATATTATCAATTTGGATACATTTGAAAAAATAGTTTATATTAAGTAAATATTTTATGAAATTCTAATAGTGTTCCTCCTATCAATAATAAAGGGGAACAACTTATTTCCCTTAATCACAACAAATTGAGCCTCCTTGATTTACCATCCTCTTCCATGTTATCATTTATAATCCATTAGTAATATTCTAGAAGTAATTATCATTTTAAAATACTAACCCAAGAGACCTTAATAGGAGATGGAGAGGTTTCATTTCAAACAAGATGAAGTTACATAATGTATAAGAAAATTCAAACATATGTTATGGGATTTATAGTTTCTATTTTATTTCTAGGTGATTCTAGATTCCATTAATGTGGAGTTTACTGTCTTTAATCCGCAAGGCCCTAGAAAAATGTGGTTGGATTTAGTTGTTTTGGAGAATCATAAGGAGTGTTTGTATTGGATGGAATTTAGGTCCATCATTACCGAAAAGTATACCAGTATTGGTTGGTTATGTATAAGACTATAGAAATCTTCAATCTTCTATAAGCTTACTACATTGTAATCGAGTATACCAAACGTTTTTCTGAATTACCCACCTTTACCACCATATGTTTTATCAAATAAAAAGATAAAGTCTTGGATTTTTTAGATGGGATAGATACCATATACTCATTCTTATATTTTCTGGTTAAAACATATAACCATAGCGAGGTTGTAGAACGAACTATAATTGGAGGAATTGATATAATATGTTTTCTGGATTTTTTTGGAATTCCCCTAACATTTGGTACTAGTTATATTGAAAAATATTGAAGGATGTTGAAGCTAGATGAGGTTTCAATGGAAAATTATAGTGGACCTCCATAAAAATTTCATTTAATGATCTCTATTGTGCGTAAAATGGACCAATTAATTTTTACTAGTGGTGAAATTTTTGGACTTCCAAATATTGTTGTTCAGAAGCACCAAAGTCAAGTATCTCATAAAAACATATGGGTTATATATAATATTTCTATAATTCTTCATATTCTTGTTTATGTGGTTTAGGTTTTTCATAACCCATGGGGTTAGTTTCATTGCCATATGTTTATAAGGAATCATTTTTTTATACATAGGCATTTGGGAGAAGTAATGACTCATCTTCTATGAAAACATTGATTCATATAGTGGAAGAGTTTATATTAGAGGTTGAGGTGGGAACTACGACTATGTTAGGTACAGTTTTCATTACTTCATATGTTATGAAATTTTTTATTTGATACAAGTTCATATTTCTCCTTTATATAAACCAATGTCCTGATTCTTCTAAACTGCCCTAAGGAACTCATTCCACATGTGATGGAGATAGAGAGGACTCTTGGAATGAAAATATGGTTGGGATTATGATTCACATAATTCATGTTATCTATATCAGAAATCGAGATATCATTTTACGTAATAGTTCATGATATGAATCTATTTGATTTTATTATCTTAATATACTGGCCAGTTACCCATGGATTATAGATTAATTTTTATCATTGGTTGTTGTATTTCACTACACATGATGGTGACTCTTGGGTGTTCAATTAAGAATGTTATTTGAGGACCATTTTATAAATATCATTTATAATATATCAGGTAAACATTTTATCCTCATTAATTATTGATATTAACAAGGATACCATGAGAATTGAACTTCCTATAGGGGTTAGAGTGTTTAAAGTGGTTGTTATACTATATTTTCATGGTCTACCACCTAAGGGAGAAGTATATTTCTCAATTAAATAAGAACTAGGGACCTTGATTTTCACTATAACTTATAATTTTAGGTCTCAAAAATATTTGAAAGATAAAAATATTAAATTGGATCATTTAGAAGCTAAGAGATTCAATCATCGATGTTTATCACTTTGAGAATACCCAATGCACATTTCCTACAAGGTTGATGGAGCTCTTCATTTATGTATTGATTTTCATAACCCAAAACTATTGGTGATTAATAAATGATTCCCATTATTATATATTAATAATAGGATTAATAAACTAAATGGGGGAATTAGAACTCAAAAATGTATTTTTAGAATTTATAAACCAAACTCAATGTTTTGATGTTTCATATTCCAAATATTGACTCCAACTGTAGGTAAGGTGATATTTAATATCACATAGTTCTAATTGGTTAAATTAATTCTCAACATATTTTCATGGTGCTGTAAAAAAAAGTTATTTCATTAGTACTTAGATTCATTCGTCATGGAATTCATTGGGGATATTGGAATTTACGTAATATGTTAGGATGTGTTTGGTATTCATTTGAGAAATTTTCTTTGAACTCTGAGATATTACTATAATTATAAAAAGGCATAGAAATGTGACTTTTAGATACATGATATTAAATTCATAGAACATGTGATCTCCAATTATGGAATCTTATTTGACCCTGAGATGGTTTAGGTTAGAATGTCTTATGAAGATCTATGAATTGTTTTCAAGATTTAATTTTTCCTTGGTCTGGTGGGGTTTTATATGCAATTTTTGGAGGATTTATCAATCCAGGAATCAATATCAGTTTTAATTACCATGAAGAAAGTTATTTTTTCTTAGGATTATAGATTTGGTATTCCTTTGGTAAATTGAAATTATGTTTGACTTTATTTTCATACGATCATATTTTTAAAAGTCAGATTGGGCCTTGTGTCATTTTTTTAAGCTTATAGAATAGGTTGTGGGTTATGTTCCTATGAATATGGATCACATGAAGGTGTATAGTTATATTCAACATTTACTACATGAGAAGAACCACCCCTCCCATGACATAATTTTTACATTAGTCATGTAACCCATTTTGAGTTATTAATATAATTATTTTTTAGAATTATTTTCTTAATTTACTATATATACAGGTTTTTGATATAAACATTCATTGAGGGGATTGAACCTTAGGTAGATGTGGTGGGTAGAGTGCCTTAGTCATTAAATATTTAAATCGCAAACACCTCAAGTATAACGTGGTTTTTTACTAACACCTCTAAAATGATATTTCATTCTAAGGTCATGATAGATTCCAATGATGAATGGAACCTCATGGAATTTATCTATAGGATTCAGGTAGACGAAAATGATTAAGGTCTTGATGTTTCGATAGAACGATTATAATTTACACTATCTATTATTGAGTGTATTTTTTAGGAAAAAAGTGGGATGTTAAAATGCAGATTATCAATAATTATTTATATTGTGGAGATAAGTTCACCAAGTGATTTTTTCTATAGTGGGTGATTATTGTTTCTAGAGGTGGTGTATTTCTCCTTTACCCATGAGAAATGATGTAGTGGAGTAAGGTAATTTTGGATAGTGGTAACTTCATCATAGAACTATTATCATGTATTATAACATGTTTCATTAGTTTTAGTTGACCAATTTAATGTGAGACACAGATTATTTCATATCCAAATGATATGTGTGTTAGATGACTAATGCAGATCACTAATATCTTTCTAATTTACATCAACCACTCAATGTGAAGGAATGGAAATGGGAAGTGGTGCACATGTATTTTATTATTTGGAAACCATAGAACACTCAAGGGAAAAATTTAATATAAATGATGATTTACTGATTAAAAACTCACATCATTTTATCCAAATTTCAACAATAATGTTTCTAATGACTTTCGAAAGATATATGTGTATGAAATTGTGATGCTTTATGGGGTTCTCTTAGTTACAATTTATTATAAAGTCTATCGGTTTAAATTTTCAATTTGAAAATTCAAATGGGAAGTGATGGGTTCTCAATATTGGATAAGAATAGACTATTATCCTTAAATTAGTTGTCAAAATAAGTGACCTAATCAGATTCTAGATGATAAGCTCCATATTTTGTGCATTAATTTGGATGTACATGATATTTTAATTGGTTAGATGGAAAATTTTATTATAATAATTGTTATATTAATCCATTAGATTATCCATATTTTATGCCTTGTCTGTCCTCCCATTAAAATCACACCATCAAAGAGTAGGTTGGAGTGTTATATTATCATTTATAATTAATACCATAGTTGATATTGATCCTCAGCTAATTTCATGTATATAAAATCAATAAAAATAATTATAACCCTTTCCAAAATAAAAATATTGTGGAAGTATATTTGGATCTAGATTTATCCATAGCCAAGAAATCATTTATGACTGTGAATTCCCATAATAAGATCCCCTATTAGATATTTGTTCGATTTATTCTAGGTTTAATGGTAGTATAGGAAGGAGCCTCAATAAAGTTTTTTGTAAAAATAAATTTGTAGGGATTAGCGGTGGAACCTCTTTATGGATTATCTTTCTTATGAATTGTTTTTGGGGAAATAAACTCATATAGTATAATTATTGTCACATCTCATTGTTTCATTTTGTAATGAAAATACTTTATATCTCTATTTTCCAAACATTGTTTTTGTAAATTTATGGATAGTTTGAATTATTTTGAAGAGCTACAACATGACTACTATAGAAATTTACAGTGGGAATGAGTGATTCACATAGTGAATGTTCATGAATATATTGAGATGGAGAGCCTTTAGTTACATGAATTTGGTTCACAACATTAAATTCATGTTCGCATTATGAAGAAAATGAGTTGAAATTAATTCATAGTGTGAATTTTATTTCTTTTGAAGAACCAGTCATGCCTTCTGAAAAAAAAAATATTTTTTCCCTATTTATATTCTACAATATTTAACAATTTTGTTACATCCTTTTGGCCAGAACAGAACTTGTAATTTTTTCTCTCATATATACTCCTTTATCTCTTCACCTATTCTACTATTTGACGGTGGATTCAGCTAAAATATTATATAGAAGTAATGTTATGAAGTTTCTATATTATTCTAGGATCCTTTACCAACCCCTATTCTATTTTATAATTACTATAGGGCTATGTAATCCTGGTATTTTGTAGATACATACATTATTCTCATGGTTATGTGGTTTTGGATTTCTTTTTGTCTTATATGATTTCACTTTTCCATTGGTTGTGGGTTCTATCTGATTAACGATTATTCCATTTATTTGAGGCATTAATAAAAATAGTACAGCATATGAATTGATCTTGAATTATTATTTCATAATGTTGTTAAAATTTGGTTGAATTCATTGTTTTTATTTCCGAACACCTATTTTAAAATTGGTAAATACATTGTGGCTGAAATTTTATTATTAGAATTTTCATGCATATTTTTTTGGTTTTCTTGTATTTCATTGATATATATGGATTAGGATTTATTCATTGATACTTTGTAATTGTTTTTTATTAATAAAATGGTTACATCTAAAGTCCAATGGAGCCTATGTATAAGGTATGAAGTATTGGATAAGAATGGGTGAGTATGGTTAGCCTCTGTGACATGTGATACATACAAAAAAACTAAATAAAAATTTGAATGGTTTGTATACACATAATGGTGGTCCATTTTGAGTATTCACCTATTTTAATACAATTCCATGGATTCGTGAGGTGTGAGGATCCTTGCTATTCCAAAAATGATTTAACATTGGACTCCTAATCATGTTCATCAATTTTTAATTGGATATATTTTCAATAATGGTTATTAATTCATATTTTTGAAATTATCTATCAACATATTCATTGATAATGATTATGAAATTACTTATTAAGATGTATTTCATAAAAATTATGAAATTATATTCTTCATGCGTTACTTTTTGAACTATTCAAATGTTGATATACATTTTATCATATTTATTATTTTAAAAAATCTATCTCATAGTTATTTATTTGGATAAATTAAGGATACATATTTTATTTAAAATGGGTTTCTTATGGAACACATGGTGGGACCCTATTAGTATATTTCCATGAAAAACTATATACATTAAATTTTTGTATTCTGAATTTTTCATTTTTGATATAAGAATTGGAAAGGAACTACATGGTAGTGATTGGTATTCAAGTTAGTTCATGTTTCTATTTTTTGTGGTGTCTTTGAGGAATGATGACCCATATGTCAAATGGAGATGTGTACTATTCCTCTGTTTAATTTCCTTTTACCTCTAGTCTAGAACATGTATAATCTATTTGGAACCCCTTCATTGCATTCTCTATAGTTGGATATGTCTTCCTATAGTGTGCATTCATTCATAATTTTATGTCTTATATTATATGTTTCTTTTTAAAATTATTCAACATATCTTGGTGTTCGGGTTCTAATGTGAACAATCATTCCCAAATCCTATTCATGGATCCCCTAGATCATGTTTCTAACCTATAGATTTCAAGAATACCCTTCGAGCCGTTCCACAAGATGGCTCACGTGTCCTATGTTTGGATGACCTTGGTTGGTATGTGACACCATAGAAACATTTTTGAATGACGATGTCATTAGTCAGTAAGAATTCCTCTATAAAGTGAGTTTTACAATATTTATTAGATAATAACCTAATGAATAGTGGTAAAGGTGTAGTTCTTCAAAGATAAATGAACAAAATATTGAATGATTAAATGTTTCAAATTCCATAATTAGTTAAGTTTGTTGTACTATAACATGAGACATATTGATGAGCATGATCTTAGCTATAATCCATTTAAATATGATAATTATTAAGTTGATATTTCTGAAATACATGATAATTAATATCAGAGGATGTGTTACTAACTACAACTATATAGGATTATTGATTATTGTAGATGTATACTAAATGTTGATCAATGATTTGTGATAAATTTGAAGCTTATTGATATGTGTAAGAATGATTCCTTGATATATTATTATGAAATTATAATGTACAGAAAAGAACATTTTCCATATGATTTTTCAGTATCTATTGAAAAGGGTGATTTATGGATAGAAATTAACATATAAAATTAGAGTTAAAATTATTTAAAATCCACTAAAAGGGCATTAATATAAAACGTTTTTGTAATAAATGATAAATTTCATTGGATGATTTTTTAAAATGATTAAAATTACCTTGAGAAATTTTAGTTGAGTTGTTTATAGCGGGGCTTAATTCTAAAAATGTTTTTTTGGAATATTTCTACAATTCTGATACATAATAATATATTATATGAGATCACTGTTGAAAGAATATGATACATTAAAAAATTAAGAACAAAACTGACATTTTTTCATATTGAGAATATTTTTTTAAGAATAATTTTGAAATTTCACAAAGGAACTTATGGATAACATATTTAATTTAAACATTAGATATTTCTTAGAAAAATTAATGATAAAAAACATATTCTCTAGGAAATTAGGTCATGTTAGAATGTTTCTAGAATAATTACATTGATAACATATTTTATCTAGTACAACACCTATTTGTAAGGGAATAAATGAAATGCTTTATCTTCTAATGATAATTATAATATATATAGAGAACTTTATAAATATAGAAGAGGTAGATAATATTTATGATATTATTTAATACCTGAGATATATGTGGAAAAGAATTCATAATTTTCTAAAGGGAATGATGAATATAATTTTCAGTGAGTTATCTAATATATTGTTCTATAATATAATAAATAATTGAAAATGAATAAGAGTTATAATATATTTTTTTCAACTTCATTATATAATTTCTAATACGGATTATGATAATTATAATATTATGGATATTTTTAGATCATATTTATAATTTTTCCACAAGAATAGACATGTGTAAATATATATATATTTGTGAATGAAATGTAAGATGATTATTTTCATGTGTTATTCAGAGTTTCATAATGCCCAGATCTTTCTCTAAAATACACAATGTTATTTAACATTTATGTTATCTAGAATTTAATGAATTTTTTGTGATAATAATTTTAGTTCATAGATTGATAATTTTATTCATATAATGGATGAATTATTCTCCATTTGGTAAAACATCACAATTAATAAAAATATGATTGTGATTCGTGAAGTTTTATATTATCTTACCAGCTAAATAGGGGTCTATATTTTGAGAGATATAAATGTATAGGGAAGAATTTCAACATCATGAGGATCATTCATTTTTTCATGTTGACATATAAGAATTTCAAGTGGACATAAAACTTATTGATCATTTTAATATAGAAATATATCTAGTCTAAATTGGTATTTTAATAAATTTCTAACGTGGATGGTGATATAAAAAAATGAAGACACAACATTCCACTAAAAATAGATTATTTTAGATATTATATATATATGAAATAATAACAGACATAATTTTTTTAATACATAACCATAATAGAATAGATATAAAATAATAATGAAGAGATAACCCTATAATAAATCCCAAAACAAAACATTTATATATTTTGAAGAACCCAAAAATATACTTTAAAAACCTATATGTCAAAAGAGAAAAAGATGGTAAATAGTGAGAATTTAATATGATAAGAATTTTATTAGATATCTTGACATATGTAATTGATTTAGAACAAGGTGATGTTTAGGAATTATTCATAAGAGTTAATGGAAGACATTATTGATGATAATGATAACTATTATAAATAATTGGTTATGTGAATGGAAGATATCCTTGAGAGAATTATCAGCTAGTGAGATGAAAATATAAAAATTTCATTGAAATATTACCCCCCACATTATTATATGTTGATCATGAATTTCAGGATATTATATACCAATATTTTCCTAAGATAGATTTCAATTTCACTCATTATGTATACTAATGAAAATTATATGACATATAAGAATAACTTATCCTAAAATAGATTATGTTCTCAATTTGAGGTCGATAATAGTAAATACATGATATTTTCTAAGTTTTCATCAGGTTTTATATTTAATTTTTATCTATAATAAGAAATAGTTATGGAAGATATTGACCGATCATAGTGGTTAGTTTAAATGCGTTTATATCATAAAAGTGATGTATCAATGATTTACACCAACCCACTATGTGATACAATCATACCATTTTACATCATGCTGAATTAGATCTTACCATGTTTCCATTGAATAATACCACATTTCTAGAATTGAATCATATATAAACATAATTCAATAAAAATAGAGTATTTTCTATCTTATATAGAAATAATTTCCATGGGTATAGGAATTGTATAATCCCCTAAATTTTATCTCTAGGCATATAATTTATATATTCATCAACTACACAGTCTCAACCTAGGCAGAAAGACTATAATGTAAAACTCCAGAAAAAAGGAACATGGATGTGGATGGAAAATTAAAAAATGATATCTCTATATTTATTCTTTACTGAGTTCAAGGAGTGTTTACAAGATGCCAATTTTCGTTAAAAAATATAATATTGAGTGTATTTTTCGGGGAATGAATACTTAATTGAAGGGATTTTATAGATTTTGAGGAGTTAATTTGAATATAGAAGAATTGATAATGGTGAAATTACTTATTATAAATTCAAAATATTCAATTTCATCATTGAAACAAAATAGGACCATATATGTTAAAACAAATATAATTAAATTAACTTCGAACATCAGGGACACATTTGATGTTAAATTTTATATAGTAGAAGATAAAGGTTCCTTTTCCCTAGATGAACCACATAATATAATTATTTCATTTGATTTGAGTAATGAAAAGATGTTCATGGAATATGTTAAGTATAAGATATAATTTCATTCCATAAATGGTATTAAGCTGGAATACTATAATGGGCAGTAGTTCTGATGTTCAGAAGATGAAGAAGAGAGTGATGGGGAAAAAATAGAATCATATATCTTATTTCAAAAAATACTATTGAAGGATATTTTTAATGAAATGGTATAATCTATCTTAATTTCTTTAACTATGGTGGAATTTATTCTTTTTTATGTAAATATCATAGGAAATAATGTGAATAAAATTTGAGTAATAATAATGATGAATACATATGAAAAATAATACAATGAAAATGTATAAAGGGTGAAATGGAATGAATATGTGGTTTTTAATAAATTATAGAGTAAATATAAGGAGTTGGGAAGAAGTTAATGACTCCTAAGAGTGAAATATGTTATAAAATGAGGTACTTGGAAAAATCATATAATCTCAATATCATAGGAAAAATATAATTAGGACACAAAAATCTGTGGTGATGAGGATGTATGACGTATTACTAAATATATATTGAGATCTAAACAACATTCATGTGTTGAGAGAAATACCAGGCTAAAGAAAGAGTCAAAATGAATGAGAAAGAGGGAAGAAAAGTGGACGATAAAGTGAATGTTATTAGTGAAAAGATTATGAATTACATGGTGAATATGGAAGAGTAATTCAATATTCACAAAGATTCTAAAATAAATATTTTTTCAAATATATATAATTAATAGAGGAATAATTTTTACATCTTAAAAATAAAAATACATCGATGACGCAGAGAATGGATTACAATAATTTTGTTGATGTATAGGTTTAATTATCCAAATATACTCATAAGAACAACCCTATGAAAAATGTATCTTTTTTTTGTTTCTAGTGACAGTATATTTATTTTAGGTATCGATGGATATTCTATGCCAAATCTTGGATTTGAATAGACATAATAAAGTGCAAAAAATGAACTCCAATATCAAAGATCAGATGATATTTATTGAGAAGAGAAATAATTTTAATAAAAAATATGCAAGGATTTATCTAGAAAACATATATATTTCTACAAAAATACCACAATATCAAGGTAGAGCATTTTTGAAAGTATATTTTTTGAATTCTAGAACCTGTTAGAATAATGTATAAATCCAATTTAATAGTATTTCATTTCCTTGTAATTGGTATGATGAAATGGGGAATCTAAAAAATAAGTATCAGATCTATGTTGTTGAAAATAGACTCAGGAAGTGGAATATTATTTCTTGAAAATCAAAAGATATATCCACTAAATAAATTCTATGATAGAAGAAACCTATAAATGATTTGATCGACAAGGTCTCTGTGAAAAATATTTCCATAAACGTTTTCATTTGGATGACTCAATATATTGATTTTTTTTTGAATATTAAGGTGATCCTAGTATTAGACTACTTAAAGGATATAGAAATGGATCCATGATTCTAAGGATTTTATGAATATCCTACATACACAATAAGGGTAGCTACAGGAAAAAACAATGAAATAGAAATTTAATATTCATTTTTCACCATGATAATAAATACTTCAAACAAAATGACTATGTTTAAATTAATAATATAACAATGTTACATATGAGAATATCTGATAGAAAATTGAGGAATGGAAGAAAGAATATTTATATTGATGGAGAAGCTAGAAAAACTAGATGGCCTTGGTTGAGATAAAATTCATAACACTATTACATTCACTAATATATATAGGGTATTCTAATTATTCCATAATTTTCATTGTCTATACTGTCATGTAAGGTATTAAATGAAATAAATTATGTGGGTTTGGATGAGTGTAGCAGTTATTGGTATATATAAAATATTAGTCAATAATGTGATGCATTAGTTACTATGATAATGAAATAGTAGAGTTAACAAATTAAGGTTAAGCATTAAAAAAGAGAAGCATCTAGAGTTTTGTTATTCATATAAATATTATGATTTTAGGTTGATCATAAAAATTGAATGACTGGGTATGGCTAAGAGTAGGGTCTTGAAAATTCTGGCCAGGGAGAAAATACCCCTACAGTCGTTTTACAGAGGGAAATAGCTGCTCCTATAAGTCTAGAAATGTGAGTGGACTCAAATTGAGTTGCAGGAACTTGAAGGAAATCAGGTTTTGAGGGTTTTAAGCAGTCTGTGTACCATTCACCATGTAATTTATGTTAAGAAGATGGATCATGAACCGCTAGGTATACGAGATGGTCCGCGAACCGCAGGCCCAAGGAGTGATGGCCAGCGAACAAGGCCAACTGTGAACCGCGTCACTAAAAGGATTGTACGCATTAGAACTGTTCATGTACCATGTTGTGAACTCATCAGTTTATGGAAAATTCAAATGGTAAAGGATCTACGAACTGTCCTCAAAAACCAAAGCCTCTAAAACCACTAGTTGACCGAGTCTTTCACGGGCCTTGATATAGATTTAATGGACCTCTTCAAATGGTGTCGCATGACTAGTAGAAAAAATTACTATGATACTCTACAAATTGAGCACAATAGCAGCAAGGAAGTGGGGGAGAGGATGGAAAAAAAAGATGGAAGAGGATGACGAAAATATTTAAGGATAAAGAACTCAGATAAGACGCTGACTTCAGTCTCAAACCACCGAAGAAGCCCGAATTGTGAAATGCATCCTATGTAGGCACATCCAGCTGCAAACCATAAAAATGGGGGAATAAAATTATAAAAATAGAACAATGAACCTAATAGGTGATCCGAGAACCATATAATCTTTGTGGATGTGTTCCCCGTGACTGGAAACCCCTCAGACCCTCTTTCGACATGGTGCTCCACGTAACGCACCGCTACATGGTCAAAACCAATTATCGCATACCCAATCAGTATGAGGATACAACCTAAAGTGGCATAGTGAGACACAGAACACATTGGTATGTGGTTGGTGATACCCATGCCAATGTACCACATCAATATGCAGATGGTCCCTCTGTCCGCATACCACTATGGTATGTGGACCCTCCCCTATCCCGCCTAAGAAATCAGTACACGGAATGGAGTGATTTAGGGTTTCTTTTCCTCAGTTCCAACCTAACCCCTCGATTAATATTTAGTCCTCCATAATCCCTCTACTAATCAGTCCCCTAACATCAGGATGAATCCTCTTACAATGCCACTGGACTCGTATGGTCCAACCCGCGAGTGCATTAGAACACCCCTTTGAGTCCACATACCCATGGTAAGCGGAGTCACGAAGGCTCCCCCTACAATGGTGTGGGTTTCAGGAATTCTTATGAGGCTATATTCCCATGGTAACCCAAAGTCTAACCTTGGGATGCCGAAGTGAACCTCTCCATTCTTGGGATTAAGGGTGATCACTTTCTTTTCCATTCAATGAGGAATAGGGATCAGTTCATGGGGTTTTGTTTTCTCCCCACATTGACAAGGATGAAACTCTTCCCCTTCATAGATGGTGGTTTGGGTCCCTCCAACAAAGTTATGTCCCCAAATTTACAAGGCATGGTCACATGGCCTTCATTGCAATTTCACATGAACAGGTTCATTGCTCCGCCCTCACCCACGGTCGCCCCAGCCTCTTTCGTCGCAGGCTCTCCCTCCCCCACCAACAGGGGAGGAGGCATGTGCATTGTTTAATCTTTCACATCCTATTGTTTCTCACACTGATCATGACCAACATGGGCTTAGATGTTTTTGAGGATTTAAACTCATACACTTCTAAACTGTGAGAACTCTAATTCCTGACCAAATGAGGATATGTAAGACACCTACCAGAAGGCCTGAGCTCAAAAGGGTGCCCATCCAAAAGGGTCCACACAATTGTGTCATCAAATGGGAAGCTTCTACGCGTAAGCCCCACACATCTGAAAAACATGAGTTCTAATTAATCCCTTCCAGATACGTGGGAAACCCATCATATGGGTCTGATCCCAACCTAAAGTCACATTCTACCCCCTAGATGATGATATACTTCATATTTCCTTCTAATGCAGCTCATGTCATTAACACATCTATAGGAAAAAAAATATTCTTACGATGATCTGACAATACACAATCTTCATTAATGAACCAAGGATTCATGAACATATGAACATGACTTAAATCTATAAGAGATTCCCAGAACATGCGATAATATTCCCTCGAAAGGGTGTGGTGATCCAGAACTCCCATCCACTAGACCAATGGATTCCTTAAGTGTCTTTGTCCAAATTCTCATCCAACAAGCACCTTCCTTTGCAAAAAATGTCCATGAATCATAGATGACAGGACCCTTAGACATTCTTGGCTTAACGAATAAACCCATTGAAGACCATATAAGAAAGGTGTATCTTAGAAGGTCCGGTTTCATCAGGGCTAGACCCCCACTATGTCAACCACTCGAACCAGTAGTTATCGCAAGGTTAACTAAACATTATTTAATGGATAATGATGTTGAACGGGTCGAAATACAGGAAATGGTTATTTCGGTTGGAACCCATCCCCAGAAACAGGTGGACGAGTGGTGACCCTCTTCGAACCATTTATGCACCACCCCTAAATGTGCCACCCGAGAGGTGGAACAAAAAATGGATAACCCAATGTGAATACTTAACCAAGGGGGCGGGCTTACCCCACATAGGCCCCTTCACCCCACAACAAAAGAAAAGGGGAATGGGGCCAAGTTGAATATCGAAATATGAATATGTTCAATATTATTCTACTTTGACAATGTTTTGTGGTTTTCATGTCAAATATTGTTATCGCAGGCCCCTGCAGGGTGACCTACGATTCAAATGGAATCCCAACGACCTGTGCAGACACACACTTCAGTGACCCCATAGGCATTCGAGGCCCCTAAGAATAGCACGACCCCCTCACCTACCTAGAATATTCAATGTTGGGTATACAACACACTGATTAGCAGTACACCCTAAATGGTACCATCCCCACACTGAAGTCCCCAAGGCAATCCCTCTAGTATGTAAAGGTCCACCAGCCACATCTTCATCCCCTCCTGGCACCCAAGCACCAGACGACCTTTGTGGTCGTCTAAAACCATTTTGGGAGCCTGTCCCCAGAACATGAAAACGAGCACCTCCCATAACTCAGGGAGGAATATAAAGTCAATGTTGATGGCTACATCTCCCCTACACACTATTCCTACTCATGGTCCCCTGCCCGAGAATTTTGAAACTGAAAATGAATGACCAGGAATCCTCCCGCCGAGGAGGACCTTATGCCGAGGGAACCTTCCAAAGTATAGGAGACCTAAGGTCCTTAGGCATCCCACCATGGGAGGAAGATATATAACCAAGAACTCACTATAATCTGGGTTCCTGAGGAGTATCTCCAATATACTAATGCAACGGCGTTCAATGGGCAGACACATGACTCTTCCCTCTCACCTCAATACCACCACATAAATAAGGTGGAAGAATGTGAGCACATGCACATTCCTACTAATGCACACCGGTCCTGCATTGTAGACATAGTGGAAAACTACATGCAGATGAAAATTTCTGCCAATACATAACAAGCCCATCCATGTAATCGGGTGGCACTCAACAATACAAAGGCACAAATACTTGCAGACACATCTCAAGACAACCATCTAAAAAGGGAAGCAATAAGATATACACATGCACAAATACCTACTGATTCATATTAGTCGCTCTATCCAAATTAGGCGGTAACCAAATATGAGTAGAGTCAAATTCCTGTGAATGCATACATAGCGCATGAGACAAATACAGTAGAAAGAGAGCAGAAGAGAATACATGCTTGTGAATATAAATACCACTAGTCATATACGGTGGAAAATGTAGAAGACAATCGGCGATAAACTTGTTCCCTCACCCCTGTATAGGAGAACTGCTAGTATCTACTGGAAACACGTGGAGGACCGAAGTAGGAATAAACTCTAGCTCCAAAATCGAAATGGGACATCATTTCCATTCCACCCAAAGAATTATCTCTACACATCATAGTAATGATGGAAGATTGGATGTAGATTCCAGAAAATATCTATCAAATGTGCTAAGATATCATTTCATCGGTGGAAAAAGTGAGAAATTAGGCCCATGACCCTGTTTCCTCGAACAGAATGAATCACTCGCCAAATGAGTTAGTCAATAAAGACTAGTTATGAATCCTTGATCTATTCCAGTAGGGTCGACGACAATATCCTGTGATATACAGAAAACTGGATCAGGAACAAATACCCATTCCAATTGGGGGGTGCCGGTCCAACATGGTGGCCACTCCAAGGCAGGCACATATCTCTACCAAAACTCAATATGTTTCGTCAGCATATCCAGAAATAATCGGAGAATCCAACAAGAAAAGGGCCCATATATGGAGGCCATTACCAAAAATAGATGGCCCTGGTTAACCATAAGGAAAAGCCCATTAATGATAAGCGCCAAAGGCAACTGGAGAATGGAGAGCACATGCATGATTCTACTTTTCTGGAAGATGTGGTTCTTGACTTCCTAAAACATATATAAACAAATTCATAAGTCCTTGTCATTACATTACTAAATTTTGGAAGTGGTAGTATCAGTTGTGAAGGACCTCCCTGTAATGTCACTTCAAGAAGATCTGAAGGTCCTCTACAGAGCACCCATGAGGGCTTACTCTTTGGGTCAAGAATGGTCGATCAAAAGAGCCTATCCCCTGATGTGTGTTGGAGTATTCCTCCCCTCGACCTAAATATCAGATAGAAATAAGCTCCTCCCCTTGCTATCGTCTACCCTTATGGTCCTCCCACGGGTATACGATGCTGATATACTTCTCCCTGTAGTCGAACATCAAGTGATGATGGTATTCCTCTCCATAAGGACATTCATTGTAAAGGCCCTCATAGAAAAATCTGTTGTTGTGATGGTCCTTCACATAGTTACACTACGAAACGAGAAGGTCCTCACCTCTTTATGGTACATCATGAAGGCCCACTGTAGGTTGTATACTGCAGAAATTCTCCCTGCAGCCAGGTATCAAGTATTGATGGTAGTCCTATCTATAATGACAATCATTGGGAAGACCCCCCCAAAATGGAGGTTGCTATGAAGGTCCTCCCCACAGTTACATCAAGCAGAAAGAAGGTCCTCCCCTCACTACGACCCACCCTGACGGTTCTCCACATGGTATATGCAACATAAAAAATTCTCGCAGTCAGGCATCAAGTTGAAATAGTATATCTCTCTATTGCAACACCATTTTCAAATGTCCTCCGCACACCCCTAATTCATACAGGTAAGAAGGTGCTCCCATCACTGGAAAAAATTTGAGAAAGTCCTCCTATGCTAAGGCACTATGAATTATAGAATCAGACACATCAGGAAATCTGTCTATAACGATTGATATTCTTTCTCTACCAGAGGATTTTCCAGGTCCACGATCATCTTCGAAGACACCCCCACACTGTTCACATATCAATGAGGCTCCCACCATCCTAGTTTCTGGCAAAGAAATTATTAAGAAGCAGTCGAACTGGTTATATCAAGTGGAGGAGCCTCTGGAAGAAAAACAGAAGGCTATGTTTCTTGTGAGAAGACAACTAGCTAGGAATAATATACCAGTGATGTATTGACATACCTCCACATCTCAATTTTACATACCCAGAGAGTTTTCAAGGGAATGAACACATGACATTATCCTTAATTTAGGGATGACTCTTCCAATGTTGAAAGAATAATTATTTACCTATAAAGGGTATGCGGACCATGTTAGAAAAATAGGGGATCTTTTCCATATAATTGAACTAGAAGCTTCCCCGTCAGCAAGGAAACCACAATCAGAAAGGCGGTAGTAAAACCATGAACTGGATTGCCTCCATGCATTTCATAAGTTGCGATGGTTCATCGGTAACACCCCGAGTGGAGTTCAAATTTGGGGATGGGGAGAACATGAATCATTAAACTTCATCCCACACCCCATCTAGCATGCCCCATTGGAAATGAAATCCTGAAATGTCATCACCCAGAGGCAACGATAAAATGAAATTCCTACTGAGGAAATATGGGATACTCAGCAATGATCGTCAAGGAGGATATCTCAAAAGTACCAGGGTTGAAGAGATCAAGCCATCAAAAAGATTCCGAGTCAGGATACCAAGAACATCTAGCAGGTTTCCCACCTATGGAAATTTGACCTGCAAACAGTGATCATGTCTTTAAAATACCATAAACTATTTGCAGGCCCAATTTAATATTTGTCTCACACCCACACATTAGTATGGGAAATTGAAAGGTTGTAAATAGCAACGGTTATAACTGAAATACAAGAACAATACCATCCCACAGGGAAGGGGCATTTTTTAAATCCAAATTCCCCATAATACCAACAAATCCATGCCAAAAAGTATCGACAAAATAATGGGAACAACCAAAGCTCCCCTTAATGGGGTCATTTTTACCTCAAATCCCCACATATTGGACGTCTGTCTTCTACCATCTAGGAGGAACAATGGACAGAGGAATTACCCATTCAACTCCTTCTCGTGGTTAGCACCCTTCGAGATAATGGCATGTTACAAGGTATGATCAGGGCTCCCTTCGGGTCAACCTTCACCAAGAAACCCGAAGAATATTGTAGTATCAAATGAGAAAATCCATCAAAGAATGTAAGTAGCCGCCCTCCAATTTGGCATCGGGTTCAACACCTATGAAGTGGTATATCTTAGTAAATGTGTCAAATGTTAACCCCATGGATCTCAAAAGAAATGACATGGGGTGGTAGAATACAAGAAATTATGGTTCCCTCCTGGAAGCATCCCACAACTAGCCTAGTGGACAGTCTACCCGGAATGATAGAGAAGCCCTAAATCTGGGAGACCCATTATATAATCTGTTACTACCTCCCCCACGAAACCACAATAAGGATAAGAACCAATCCATGGTTTTCTATAAACCACATACTCCTCCGAATTATTATGAGTCCCTCAACCTCAAGGAATGTTTCACCAAGCTGGAGGAATAAATGAAAGAGTATAGTGAATTAATGAAAAGATGCGTCGAGGGAGCTACATTTCCAGATGCACCCCCCTGCGGAATGTCAACACATTCTCCCAGAAGAGGTATCCATACCACGTGCACTTATCCCGGTGAATGAATCCATGCTCGTGGGTCCATTTTACCTGGACCCAAAAAAATTTCAAGAAATATACCCACTGGGATGATCTCCAGAATATGTTTTGATAAACCCATAAATGATACCTCTGGCTGGGTATCAACCCCAAATTTTAGCAGCACCAGCACACCCAGTCTTGGCCGCTGCTGCACCAGCTCAAGCTCATGTCTGAAAATATATTCATTAATGTTTCCTAAATACTATATATAAAAAAAAACCTGACTATAATCCATGGAAGGGTAGCATGCTCCAATACAAACAGAGTGAAATCCCTACCCAGAATGGCTGAGTAGTGTACCGCCACCACCAAACATCGGTAACTCGGTGTTCCCAGTATTCAATGTCTTGGGGGACCCTGCATAGCATTTGATGCATTATGAATCTTACTGTAACCCCATTACAGGATCCCTAGAATAGAATGAATTATTCAATCTCAGGTGCTTCGTATGAACCCTACATGTCTCGGCCTTCGTATGGAACACTAGCTTGTCCGCCAATTAGAATACAGGCTGGGAGGATCTATGAAAAAAATTTATCTTCCAGTTCAATTCCACACTACCCAAGATGGAAATCATTGACCCCATGAACTAAAAGAAAAGAGAGAATGATAGAGTCTCACACATCATCATTATATGTAAGGGCATGACATATTACCGAAACTGGCCACTCTCCTAGGATGAGATTCTCTCCATGTACATTGAAAACATTTGGGTTGAATTTTTATCATCGATCATCGCAGTGAAGTACAGTAGTGGGTTCATATATTCCTATGCCATTTCTCAAAGTATAGAGGATTCTATGTAGAGTACTAACCTAAAGTCCCTAGCGATCCCATCAGCCCCAAGAGAAAGAACGAGAATCTCTAAAGCTGCTTCTATCTTGCTTAATCCACCCCCAACACCAGCTCTAGTTGTGAAGCCCCCAACGAACCCTGAGGGAACCATGGATGTCAACAGCCACCCCCACATTGGTAGGATGGGTGATGTGATGCTAAAAGAAATCAATTTTATGAATGATGAAAAAAAAAATTTGTTCCAAGACGAACAGTTCCAAATCTATTTCATAGCTTCCATGAACTGCAATTTTCTCCAGCTACCAATCCCAATGTGAGCCGATGTGGTGGGTGTCGATGAATGTCTAAATTATTTTCCATATCAATGGATTATATGGAATAAAATCTAATAGTGTTTCATTTTAAAAGATCTACTACAAAATATGGTGGATTTGGGAAAGTCATGTTCGGCTCACCCCCAACACAAGTCGCATATGTCTTCACCTATGACTCGATAGAGGAAGAGGAATGGAAAATGGTCGCCAGTAAGAAGAAGAAACAATTCGATAACTGGATGAACTGGAAGACCATAAATAGAGTTCATGGAATCCTTCAATCTCATTTGAGACAACCAATTATTCCCCCAAAAACTCCCAATACGTCACAACCATCATCATCATCCACTCGGTCCTCTAAGGTACATATGGGTAGAAAGAAAGATAAAAAATATGAACTTATACCAAAGATGAAGTTAGTGTTGATGCTTTTGTATTTCATTCCAATAGACTTGGTACAATGGGAACCACCCCTCCAAATTGTAAAATGGGTACCACCCCACAAAACAACACCATTGGAAGAAGACTGTCAGACCGAAACAGTATTGGATCAAGGACTGATCTTTGGCCCCATTAATGTTATTCAATTTATGGGCCCCAATATGGATGAATACTATGGACACAAAACCAAAATTCCACACTCCCAACTAATGGGATGGAGGAAGAGGCTATAGAGGCTGGTGGTTTCTTAGAAGGCACGATCGTGGCAGGAGTCAAATTCCTGACTACACCACAAGTTATAATGTTAACATCTTGGAAACTCGTAGATGGACCCTCTAGAAAACACAAAAATAATCAGGCTTCTCCTCCGCACCACTTAGAATAAATCCAATCATAATTATCTTATAATATTCGTAAGGGGAAAGAAGAAAACTAAACCACCCAAGGCATGTGGGTGAACCAGTCTGATCATGCTTGGAAAATGGCACAGTGCCACCAACCTCTGTTACAAAGGCTCAAACATCTACATTGAAATCCAAAATCCCTAAAGCATCTATGAAATAGAAAACCCATGATGGTAATCTATGACCATAAGAGAAGATGTACGATATCCTAAAGTAGCTGGCTTAAGTACCAGCAAAACTTTTATTCTCAGATGCATTAATCATGTCCTTGGAACTTAGGGTGGCACTCATTGAAGCCCTACTATGTCTTCAAGAGACTGAGGGTGGAGTGGAAGAATCCAATGTTTACTAGATAAATATCAGACCTGAAGAATGTCACACCATCATCACCTTTAATTACATGAATGAAGATGACATCAATTAGGGGAATATCAAACCCTTATATGTGTCTGACAAGATAAATGTAAGCGATTTCCATAGGATCTTCATCGATAATGGCTCTATAGATAACCTCCTCCATCTAAGAACACTTCATCGGCTGGGCTATGCCAAAAATATATTGATGTACCACACCACAACTCCTTTAGGGTATGAAAAAAGAAAGAAGAAACTATTGGGACAAATCAAGAAAAAGGCGTGGCTCGGAGATCTTATATCAGATTCCCAGTTCATGGTGATGCAAACAAATCTGGGTTTCAATGCCCTGTTAGGGAGGCCTTGGCTACATTAGCACGTTGCAGTTCTGTTCTCATACCATTAATGCATAAAATATTGTGATAATGAAAAAAATGGGTTGTTTTTTGCTGATAAATCCTTTCTCTAGTTTTGTGAGTGGCATTATATCGATTCAAGTTTATATGAGTTGGAAGAAAAACATCTTTCGACTGACAACGTTGATTGGATCAATGCCCCAAATGGATTAGAAATGACTCCTTTCAACCCTCTCTGAAAACATGGGGAAGTGTATGTACTACCCTTTAACCATGTTAAAGGCATAAGTACAATTCTGGCTACAGACTAAGTCATCTATATGGTGTCTGTTATGACCCCCAATCCCAAGGACATGGAAGAGCAGGCTGACTCCCAATATGTCAGGAAAAGCCCTATGAAAGGTACCCATGGCCCGTACTCGGAACATCGAAATTCCCTTTCATTACTCACTGAGGTGAAATATGGTTTCTCTCCCAACATTGGAGAGTTATTCTTTAAAAATACTTTCTCCATTAGAAGAGGAAGATGAGGATGTAAATGGAGATGAAAAAAGAGTGGAAGAAAACCTCAAATATTCCCCTACTGCGTTTGAAGAAGGGGTTTCCACCACAATCGATGAACTTAAATAGTCAAATCCGAGCACAAAAAATGACCGAAATCCCACTCTGATCAGTGCAGCCATTCCTATCGGGTAAAAGGAGGCATAAAATTATTTACTAAAAAATAATCAAGATCTGTTTTTAGAACAACACAAAAATTACATGCCTGGATCCTAACATCTCCATCCATCAGATGGGATTACTCGATGATCACCGAGGCTACAAGCAGGCCGCCAGGAGGACCCACTTGACACATACTGCAAAAGTAGAAGCCGATGTTGAAAACTGATCAAATACAACTTCATATGGGAGTTCCAATATCCGATCTAGCTGGAGAACATAGTCCCTTTCAAAAAGATGAATGGAATGATTAGAATATGTATTGATTTAATGGACCTTAACTTGCATTACCCAAAAGACGAATTCCCAGTCCTGGTCAAAGAATCGTTGATCATTAAAACTAGCAGATACGAGGCTCTCTCATTCATGGACCACTTTTCTGGATACAATCATATCTGAATGGCCAAAGAAGAAGAATATTTTACCACATTTAGTCCCCATCAAGGAGTGTTTTGTTATAAAGTGATTCCCTTTGGCCTGAAAAATATGTGTGCCACATATTAGCAGACCATGAATCACATCTTCGAGACCTTATTCGGAATGTCCATCAAGTGTTATGTTGATGATATGTTGGTAAAATCACGAAAGCACTGATACCACATAGATGATCTTGAAACATTCTTCAAAAAATTGTGACAACACATTTTAATGATGAACCCCCTAAAATGTGCCTTTGGCGTTACCTTGGGAAAATTTCTCAGCCTTTTCATACACCATCACGACATCAAAGTCAACCCCAAGAATATGGAAGCCATCCTTAGCATGTCGACACCTGACAACGCCACCGAGTTGAGAGGTCTCCAAGGGAAGCTCGCCTATATTCGGCTCTTCATAGCCTACCGGGTAGGTAAATGTTTACCTTTCACCAGGCTCATGATGAAAGGAGTTATGTATTAGTGGTATAATGATTTCCAGGAAGCGTTTGAAAATATAAAAACATATCTCATAAGATCGCTGTTGCGGATACCACCATTATGGGGAGGCCACTAATTTTGTATGTAACCACCACGAAATGGATTTTAGGCACCTTCTTCGCACAGAAGAATGATTCCCTTAGTGAAAACAACCTCTATTACCTAAGAATGTCAATTATCGATGCTGAAAACCACCATTTGAAAACTAAAAAGAACTACCTAGACCTAATCTTTGCAGTTCAGAAGCTCATTCATTACCAAGAGCACCATGAGGTCCATCTGGTCTCCTGCTGCAATGCGCTCAAATACAACCTCATCTGTCCTATGATAATGAGCAGCTGTCATGTTGGGCAGTCATCCTGAAATAGTTTGGCATATGATACATTCCCAAGAAGGCCATCAAAGGTTAGGCATTAGCAAAATTCCCAACTAAACACCCCTCTAAAGAAACAACACCATTGGGATTCGAACATCCCAATGAAGAAGTTTTTTTCCTTTAGGAGGACCCTCAGGCCTGGGAAACATACTTCGAGGAAAAATTATGATTAATTATAGGAAAAATGATGAAAGATCCTATGTTTAATAGAGTGGGGCTGGGGATTGTACATGTATCCCCTGAAAAGGATGATTTTACTAAATATTTCATACTTTTAGAAGGGTGTAAAAACAATGAGGTAGAATATCAGGCCTTCATTTCCAGCTTAGAACTGGCACTTCATACGCAAGATAAACACCTAAAAATAAAATTTTATTTAGAGATAGTCATCAAACATGTGAACAGTGACAATGATATAAAGAAATAAGTATCAGTTCCCTTGATAAACCATGTTTGAGAACTAATGGTAGAATTTCCATCTGAACCAGAATTTACACTTGTCCTAAAATCATAAAATGCTCAAGCTGATGCCTTTGAAATTATAGCCATAGCCTTGGTCGATCCCGAACAGGATCAGACAATCCTTAACATTGCTAACCGCCAGATAGTATTTCCATTCATCCAGATCAATATAGAGGAAATTTATGAAATTAGTTCTGTTCCTAGGCCATATGGTCACACCACCAGCTGGATGACACCCATTACAAATTACCATCAATATGGTAAATCCCACCCTATAGTGCTGAAAGGGAGCATGTCCAATGAAGGGAAGAATACTTCTTCCTGTACAATTGGGAAAACCAAAAAAGGTTCTCTATAAATGAGGCCTTGACCGAATCCTTATCAGATGCATTGACGGAGAAAATACTACTACCATCATGAAGGAAGTTCACGACGGAGTGTGTGGAGTACACCTGTCAGCAACCAAGCTCTCTCATCGAATTTGATGGCTTGGGTATTATTGGCCCACTATTATAGAGGATTGTGCCACATTAACCAAGAAGTGACATTCCTAAAATGTTTATGTTAACATTGTACATTGAACCCTGAAGTTACATCATAAAGCTAAGTACACCTACTATTTTCCACCCAAGGGAAGGATTTTGTGGGACTATATCCATCCGCCAAATCTAGACAATTAAAGGTCATAATTAGAACAACCAAATTATTTACCAAATGGGCTGAAGACATACCTCTTAAGGAATTCGGGGAGAAAAACATCCCTTGTTTTGTGAAGGCCATCATCATTACCAGGTTTGGTGTCCCACATACGATACTGATGGAAAATGGCACCATCTTATGTTCTGTTGAGTTGGAAAATTTATACCAAGAGAATGAAATTCAAGATAACTGGTCATCTCAGAACCCCGTGGTGGCTAATGGAAAGTAATAGTCTGTCAACAAGACTATGTCCAACATAATCTAGAATATGGTTGATAAGGATAAGAAATTGTGGTCGGATAAGCTCTTCTATTCTTTTTGGTCTTACCAGACCATGACCCGCACTACCACCAAGGAAACCCCATACTCACTAGTATATGAGGTAGAGGGTGTGTTGTCCATCAAAACTTTGGTGTCGTCACTTTGTGTGTCGATTTGAGACCAATTGTCCATGGACGAGAAATCCCAGAGGTCGCTTGATGAGTGGGAGTAGCTATACACGAGATAGTTGCATACTCTGCCCCATTTGTAAATCTACCAAAATTGGACTGCAAGAGCCTTCAATAAAAAGGTTCACCTTTGATATTTCCTTAATGGAGAAATGATGTTTGTCTGTAGACCACCGATGATACTCGGGAAGAAGCCCCCAAATCATGAACCAATCTGGGAAGTACCATATATCATACATAGGGTCTATTCCAATGGAGCATATTCCATGATATCAATTGATAGAGAGCTCATCAAAACCCCTACGAATGTGATGTTCATGAAAAAAATACTTCACATAATTTACAAGCTAATGTTCCAAGCAGTACGACGTTAAACTATGAGTTAAAAATGTCTCAAATATCAGGTTTGAAGCTCTATGACCCTAAATTATGAGTCATAAAACATTACTCCAATATCAGGTTCTAAGATATATGATGTTAAACTATGAGACATAAAAAATCTCCGATGTTGAAGGTCAATGTTCTATTAAATTGAACTATGAGTCACAAAAAAATTCCCCCAAGCTAATGGTCCAAGCACTATGACGTTGATGTATGATTAAAAAAAATTCCCTCCATGTCTTGGTCCATGCTCTAAGACGTTAAATTGTGAGTTTAAAATGCCTCTTATATCTACGTCCAAGATCTATGAAACTAAACATGGATTCATAAAAAATTTCCACCAATATCAAGATCCAAGCTATACGAACCTAAACTACAAGTCATAAAAAAATGCCACTAATATCAAGGTCCAAGATCTACAATGTTAAACTGTGAATCATAAAGAATTCCTGATAGAAGAGGTCCAAGCTCTAGAACCCTAAACTACAATAAATAAAAAAATGTGCTCCATGTCTTGGTCTGAACTCAAAAAACCCAAACTATGAGTAAAATAATGCTTCCTATGTTATTGTCTAATATCTACGACCAAAAACTGGGAGAAAAAAATGCCTCTAATAACATGGTACAAACTCTATGACCTTAAAATATGTGTTAAAAGTGCCCCTATGTCAGGGTCCAAATTCAAGGACCTTGAAATACAAGTCACTTTCCTTTACACATGTCATATAACTATAAGGAACTAATCCTTAAGTCATGTTGTTAAAAATATGACTCATTTCATTTACATAAGATGTTAAACTACATGACACAAGAAATCTTAATCACATGACAATAAACTATAGGAACCCTCACCGAACAATGTGTGGCTTGATTCTTTCCCTCGTAGGATATGTAGCGATTCCTAGATCGTCGATCTCGGCCCAACCTCCCCCCAAAAAATGCATCCACCACACCCCATATCTACCCACAATTGCGAAGGAAACTGTATGACCACTCATTATTTCTCACACAGAGTATAACTCATGTGAGCTTGGGATCCATGGTAAGGATTCAACAACGCAAAACAATTTCAGGAGATATGGTGGAACTAGCACTCATAGACAATGAAATAAAAATATCCCTATATGTGAACCAAGCCAGAATGGTGCAGGGAACTTCCAGAACTACGCATGGCATGATTCCTGCCCTTGAGGGATATGTAGTGACACCCGTACATGGAATCTGGGTCAAACCACTCAACGTCATTAACAAAAAATGACCTCAAATGTCCTTTTAAGTTATGAAAAAACCTCCAAGGAACATCAAGAACTACATATGGATTAATTTTTACCCTCATAGGATACGCAATGATGCTTAGATTCTACATCTTGGCCCATCCACTAGTAAAACAAATGCCCCTTCTCCCATGAATAGGTCATACATGTATGGGGAGTCCATGAAAAGTCATATCGGAGGAAAATAAAACTATGAAATTCATCAAGGGTTATGTGTGTCTCAGTCCTCAGTATTCTGAGATTCCACACATGCCACTCATCCATGAGAGGTTAAAACATCATATTTCCATCTGCACATATGGGTCAAACCTATGTGGAAGGTCTAAGTAGTTCACAATTAATCATGGTTTGTGTATTCTCATGTTCCTAGGAAAATATTTCTTGTTTATCACACTCCAAAACTTGGGAATGCATGGATCCCCATAAACCTCCTTGGTCATTTGAGAGGGAATGCCAATGTCATATGGACACCTTTTTTAGACTATGCACATCATGCCATAGTGGCTTTGCATATATTTCCCACAAAACGCTCTGTCAGTAAAAGGAAAATTCCTTCCTAGGAGATTTGTCTCCTAGCTAAGTATGCCTAATGGCATCCAAAACCCATATCATCCCTCCCTATTTAAGTTTCCCCTATGACTATGGTTGGCACCTTCTATCATCACTCATGTATATGGATCGCTGGAATACCCTGATTTCCATTAACCCAAAACTATTAAAGATCTTTATGATATCATAATTTTCATCACTTCATGACTCTAAAAGGGTACAAAATCATGTCCTCACTTCATGACATTAAACTGTAAGGCCAAATTTTCCTCACCTCATGACGTTAAACTGCAAGGCCAAAATCATCCGGGCAATAAGGCGTTAGACTACATAGAAATGGTTTAATCCATAAGTGTCATCTAATGTAGATTTTTCTATTCCAATGAAATGGAACATAATCCTCATGGTCCCCTTTATCTCTCACTGATCATATCTCACATGAGTTTTGGATGTTAGCTAGAGGTACATGATGAGATTATAGAAAAATGGCCTAGTAATTTGGTCCTAGAAGCCCAACCCGAAATGTCATGTCATGGTTACCTCTTCAAGAGTAACCCCACGTCTTGGCCATGGGACGTTAAATGTCATAATACTACAAAGATAGAATGAATTCCTCACCCTTCATATGAGTTAGATATAAGTAAGGGACACCTGACCCAATGAATAAAATCCAAAACATCCCCAATATGTTCGAATACACTCCGACCGTACCCCAATCACTATGATTCGTGTGATTTTGAATCACAGAAACCCACCATGGCCATCTGAGATGGAAGGACAACATCAAGTGGACACCTTTCCCTGACAATGCACATCATGCCCCGGTGGCTCTGCATAATTTTCCCACAAATATTTCCATCAATCAAAGTCAAATAATTTCATAGGAGAGTCCTCTCTTATCTTAGTATGCATAATTTCTTACAAGACTCATTCCATCCTTCCTGATTTAAGGGCACCCTAAGTCATGGTTCACATCCTCCTCCTTGCACACATCCTTGACATATTAGAATGAACTTACCTGATTCATTTCCTGTCCCTTTTTTGAGGTTTCCAAAATTTTCCCCATCCGTATGTGAGATTTTGTTCCTCATTCAAAGGTGGACATCCACTAATCATTTCCGGGTCTCCCCAAAGAAGTTCAGTTAAAATTTCCCTTTTGGATACTCTGATGCACCCCTATCGAACGTCACATACTTTATTCAAAAAGTTCATGATCCCTATAATCTTCCATAACTATCGAAGATGGAAGGCCAGTGTCCTACAGACACCTTTTGATTGACTTTTCACATCATCCCTGGTGGCTCTGTATATCTTTCCTACAAAAATGATTTTCAATCAAAGGAAAATTCTTCCCTAGGAGAGTCATTTCCACCTTCCATACGGTCAAATGATATTCTTCTTCTGTCACACCCTGGATTTAGAAAACTCTTGTATGATGGCTTGTTTATCTTATTATTTCTGAGTTCCCCTGAAAAAAAGGGGGAATCTAAACAGAACTAATCATTCACCAGCTCTTCATCATGGAAGTAAAAAAATGTGCAGAAGCAGTTTCCATCCAAAAGCTTATATGAATATTCCTAAGGTTCTCAGACACCCTAACTCAGGCTAGCCACACACTATATCTCCCTAATTCAAAGTAAATCCAAAATGTGGAACATTTCACCAGGTCATCAGATATGGAAGGCCAGTGTCCTTTGGAAAAGTTTTATTGAATATTCTTATCATTCCATGGTGGCTCTTCACAGGTTTCCCATAAAAATATCCAACCACCAATTGAAAATTCATCCTTATAAGAGTCCTTTACTATCCACCTATGCCTAAAATATATCCCAAACCTCATGCATGTTCATATTCAGAAGCTCATGGTCAAGAAAAATCCCCCTAATCCATTACTGAAAGACATTATAAAATTCCCGACTGATGATCCCTAATTGGGGCCCTCACCCCATTATGTTGTGTCAAAGATGTTCGACCTAAAAAATCATTAGTAAGTTTGACTGGAAATATTGTGAACTGCTGATAGAAATAGTCACCATACTTACCAAAAAGAAAATTTGTAGAAGGAACCTCTGGGTAAAATTCAGGTATCGATTTGTTAAAAATATATTGAGCCATTGAAAAAGATGTTAATCTTGTTTGGTTAGAATCCTTCAAAGAGCCGCCTAAGAAAAAGTCAGGTTAATCCCGCTATTCCCGTATTAAGATGGCTTAGCGATAAATTAGTGTAATAATGGAAAAGCCACAAAATTTTGTGAGGTATTCCACGAATCCATAGTAAGAGTTCAACTATGCTCCTTGAGTCCCTTTTATTGGGAAAAAATTAGACCTCGATCTAATTATTTTGGATTACTGGTTTCAAGTAATGGTTCAAATTAATAATTGACTAAAATGATGGTGACAGGAATGGACAGGGAGAAAGCATTCAATGTAAATTCAGTTCATTCATATTCCTTACAAATATATGGTGGGAATCTGTAGCCTGAAGCCTCAACCAAGATGAGAACTTTACAAAATATGTTTTCCAAAGTTGAAAATTTGTATCAACAATTGGTGTGACTCCTCAATGGCTTGATGAAGCATTGGAAAATTCAATGATTTGGCTTCTACACTTTCTTATCGTGCTTTTACCTCCCTCATAACATGGATTCTAGTCTATTCACCCTACGAGAGCATTTTCTCTTTTAATTATGATTGATATAAATGTAGGGACGTCTTCTGTTTCCATATATTGTGATTGTGATTCAGACGATGGAGAGGGAACAACAACACCTTCCACCCCTAAAGAAGTATCACTATCCAAAATAGGTGGCCCTTCATCTTTCATCATCAGCTGCACTTCATGGATATGAGAGAGTACTGTGGACCCAGAGCTATGATTTTTTCTGGATAATAGTTTTCAAGATGACTCTTAAATGGTTGCTGGTCAGTATAATACTTTTAGGGGTAGACATTCTATATAAGGATATTGGTCTTGGGATATTGGGGGCAGAAAATATAACCCCTATCAGAACTGGAAAAAATGGCCTCATATCCCACTCTATATTTTTAGTGGACGGAACATCAGCCTCCCAGACCGTCACTTCCCATGAACCACCATGAGCATGCATGAAACCAGTCTTTGAAGAGAGTCCCTCCATAGATGAAAAATCTTCTTGATCTAGATTTATTTTCTCCACAATATTTTTAGCCCCTCCAACATCCAGAAAAACCTAGTGCTTATCACTGGGCTCAGCCCCTACCACAAAGACCACCATATCACTCTCTATGAGAGTTGGCTCAACAAGACCAATTGAACTATAAACTTCTGCATGGACTACCATTGTTGGGATGGAAATTACTCGAGGGGGGAGGGGGGAATGTATACCCAAGGGCTTAGAAACACCCTCAGTCTCTTCAAAAGGCCCTAAATTCCATTTTCGATCAACTGTGACCGATGGTGACCCTTCCTCTACCTTGAATGTGATAGGAGCTATAGATGTTGGTGTAGTTTACATCTGGCCACCAACTACCCCTGCATCAAAGAACATATATGTAATAGTGTTTTAAAAGGTATGGACATTTGGCTAAATCACTAGGTGAGAAGGCACATACTAGTAACCCCCCTTCAAATACTCTTCGATATCCCCGAGGTATGCTTACATTTCTTTGATAGTTGGGGAGATGTATCATGAATAAGACAACTAAGAGGATCTGGAGGAGGAAACACACTATAAGGTTCTATAATCCCTGCCTCTATATGCTCTTGGGCTCTGAGAGATCCTTCAATAATACCCCTTGCAAATGAGGGGGCGTACTCCCCAACTATATTACCCCTGGGAGAATAAGTCAGTAAAAAAGGTGTCTCTTGAGACTCGACAGGTCCTCAAAAAATAATAGGAAATTGGGAGGATTTCAGTATCCTTTAAATAAAAGAATTTAAAGGAAAAGGATGCAGAAAATACCTCTCTCGTCGGCCATGGAAATACTACCATCAATGCCACATGGTCTGACAAGTAATGTCTGTCCGTAAGATAATGAAGGCACCTTTACATTTCAATCAGGTAACCAACCACATCATCAGACTATTTATTATCTAAAACGATGGTAGGAGCGATGCCTCCACCAAAATTGGGAAGATCAAAGTGCCCCCTCTGAAAAGTTTCTATATATCTTCATCTACATCGATCATTATTGATTCATCCCAAACTATTTAGGCTTTTGAAAACGCATCTGTAATTAGGATGTCCAATGCTGGAGGGTTAATATGAGGAAGTGGGGTAGGGTTCGATAACTAAAAACGTTTACCTACTATCCCTAAAATCTAAAGACCTCAAGAAGAGGAGTATTTATGAGATGATGGGGGAAAAAGAAACATTTTTTGGCAGCCACATTAGGCAAGCCGATGGTGTTATCATCCTTATCGAGGGTTTTTGGTCACAACATGGCATGTACCCGATGTGAATACCTACGACGCCCACTTTGAGAGTGAGTAAGGGTCTCGAGTTCCTTAGGGTAGTAGCCCACGTCATCTGAATACTCATCGAAAGAAACATCAGTCTGTGCTGATGCGAAACCTGTACCAGTATGGGAAAATTCTGTAGTATGAATGAGTTTCCATTAATTGAAATAGGATTGGCCATGGGAAGATGGATGACCTTTCAAATTCTCTCATTGCCTCTAGGCCACTGGAAAATTGGCATCCGATGGAATTGATGATGGACTATCTATAGCATCAGTAGATTTTTTGGCTACCTGTGAGGACATAACCACATCTTACACAACTTTCATGCGGAGGTATAGAAGATACCTCCAAAAAACATTTACAGGCCGAGGGTATTCATCAACTTCCTTTTTTATCCCCTTTCCCTTAGCCTCAGATGCCCTAGAAGACATCAAAATGTGACACAAGCTGAGAAATTGGCAATGGGGATATGACTTAACCCCGACCTCGACATAATTCATAGTAAGGAAGGGAATGAAATCCACCTAATTCAGAAGTCTGGCCTGGCTTTGGGTATCCTCTCGGGTGCACAATAGCTATATTTGGAGAGCTATCATAAGATTTTTATCTTAGAGAACACAACTAATATTAGGATGACATAATTGTTGAATGAAATTGAATTGTCGAATAAATCTATAGGGTGCATAACCCTCTCAAATAAGATCCCCTACGATGTGGGAAACCATGACTATTTCTTTGAGAGAAAAAAAGTAACAGTATTAGATAAAATATTCAGATGTATTATTCATAATGGTACCAATGGGGGAATCATAAGGGTGTTAATAGAAACGTTCACAATCTTTAAGGAAATCCATTAAGTGTTTCTCATTCTTTCAGTCTACACCTCCTGCTTATCTTGTGAGGCTCAAGCCACTAGTAGGACCCCGCTGGTGCTATGAAAATATTGTAGAAGGCTGGAATATTGAATTGGTAGGGAATTGATAATGAAATAACCCAATACATGGGTTCCCATCCTTCCCAAATGAATTTGAAAAGGGCCAACCATTCGGTAGGGTGACCCCCCATTTTTTGATTCGGCCTAGTTGGTGGTATATATTGGAAAACACGGGGATAGCCAAATTGTTTCATTTTCCAGTGGTTAAATGAGTGACCAAGATGAATGTTGAGGCCCTTACACAACCAGATTCTCGTACTGGTAGAATCCACCAGCTCAGGAACATGTCCAGGAAATCTACCATTCGAAATAACAGATCGATGTCAAGGATGATACACCACCCCCTATATGGAAATCCCACTCTTCTATGTTGTGCCAGTAGCTACCCGCTCACCTTCGAGTGGCTTTGGTTTGAGAAGACTTGGGTCTCTATGGATTGGGATCAAGAACAGTATGCTTAGAAAAATCGCCAAACTAGTCATCAAATGGGATGTCATGCCTCGGGCAAGAACCATTGTCCTTCAAAAGGGAAATTGCATGGATGATGAGTTTATTGGCCAGAGGTGGGGTTCCTTCCTCGTCATCCCAAATAGTGGAGGGAGGGAGAAATTCATCGTACATTTCCCAAACTATAGGGACTCATGAAATCAGCTGGATGTCCTAATGGATGATACCAACCTCCCCTTGGGTCAAATGGAAAGTGTTGGTATCTGAACTCCCCCTTGTTAACTTTTTTGGAATGAGGGAAATAGGACGATGGTTGTATTTATGAGAAACCCATACGGAATTTTATAGTCCCTTAAGTTTTAGTTCGGCTTGAAATTATTCAAAACTCCAATGAAACCAAAAGTGCCCCTCAGTCCAAGTCAATCGAGCATCTAGGGAGAAGGTCCCACTAAGACGACTAGTCGTGCCACCCATTCACTATATCCTTCCTCGCGATGCTCTAGTAACAGTGGGCCATTGGATCAGGATACATCTACAACCCCTCTAAGGTTCAAGGTGTGTAGTCTATCAAATAAACAGGGGTAGTATCTCTCTTATGATACCTCCACTTATATGAAACTAAGGCCTTTGGAATAGACAGATTAATTATCCAGGTAGTGGGATGATCAATCTGGTTTGGCGCCAGGACCACTGTGTCTGAAAAAAGGAAAAACCCGTAAGAAAGAAGACTATATGAGACTAGGTACTCCTGCTGACCCACTGTGAGCAGATTCCAGAGGGATTGGTGAAATCGAATGACCTGAGTCATGACTTCAACCAAATCCTCCATATCCATTGATATTTCATTAGCAGTAGAAAGAAGTGCAGTGATGGTAGCCTCATAAGAAGCACCGATGTTATCAACAGCCTACAAATTATCCATTATATACAGCAAAAAAAAACAAAAGTTGATGAGAATTTATTTAAATAAAAAATAATTGATAAAGGCTACAGTAAAGTGGATAAATGAATAAAAATATTTCCACATGACACTCTACATATGGTTGATGGAAATGGTATGCGGTGGCCACATCCTGCAAATTGCACGACACACAGAACTTACTCCCTCTACAGCTATGGTACACGGAAGTAGTTCTCAGTGTACAACCATTGTATGGGATATAATCACAAGGTATAGCAAGTGAACTGTTTTCCATTGAATATAACTGTCAATGGAATTAAGAAACCGCAGACCTTGGATTAGTTAAGTTCGCGTTCATAAATTTTGGACTAATGTTTAAAGTCTGTATTAATAGATTTTGAATCTTGGTTCACCGATCCAAGTTCGGTATGGGAGAAAGGCTTCGGCATATCATTATACTACGTGAAATCTGGATTTCATGTTTTAAAATTCCATAGTCCCATTCACAAAATCCAAAATGTGGTACACATATGGAAAATTGGTGTGGATATTGGTTCACAGTACGTACCAAGTAGTTCGCGAATGAGAATTTCACAAGAAGCATGGTATGCGAAGGTAGACAGATCCACGGGAATCAAGAGGGATTTTCATTGTGAGAAATAGTAAATGAAAAATGACATGGGAACCTATATATATGTGTGGTACCCTCCTACCAGGTCTACCTGTTCTTTACTGAACCATTTCAGTTCAGGACATCTTCAAATCAGAATATCCACCTTTTCTTTCTGAATAGACACCATTCCGATGGGGGTAGTTTTAGGGTCCTAAAAATTCATCCAAGGTAGAAAATACCCCCAAAATCACTTTTCAAAAAGAAATAGGTGGTCCTATAAGTCTATCAATGTAAATATACTCAAATTGAGATGCATAAACTTGATGGAATTCATATTTTCAAGGTTTTCATGTGGTTCACGTACCATTTACCAGGAAAGGTACGTTGAGAAGATGGACCGTGAACCTCCAGGTATGCGAGATGTTCTACGAAATGATGACCTGTGGAGTGATGGCCAGCAAAAAAGGATAGTCGTAAATGGTGTCATCCAGTGGATCATACATGTGAGGACCATCCACGTACCATGCCATGAACTCATCAGTTTGCGAATGAAAAAAACAGGCAAGGCTCTGCAAACAATCATCGCAAACCAAAGCCTTCGCGAACACCGGTAGGCCAAGTATTCCATGGTTCCAGATATGGATTGAATGGGACTCCACAAATGGTGTCGTCTATGAGTAAATAAAATTGATCTAATACTCTATAAAAGGAGCATAGAAGTAGTATGGAAGAGGTGGATAGGAGGTAGAAAGTAGATAGATGAGGATGATGAAAATCTTGAAGGAGAAAGAACTCGTAGAAGAGTTAGGCTTTAGTCTCGAACCACCAACGAAGCCCAAATATCGAACAACATCCCCCACATGAACAAATAAGTGAAAATCATATAACATGGTAATTAAATAAGAAAAATAGAACTATGAACCTAAAAGATGAAAGGAAAACTATAATATTCTTGCGGATGATTTCCCCACGAACATCATTTCCCCGGACCCTCCTTCAACAAGGTGCTCCATGTAGCGCACTGCTCTGCAAACAGAACCCGACACCATGTACCCAATCAGTATGCAGATACAACACAATGTTCCATAGTAAGCTATGCACCAATTTGGTATGCGTGCAGTTAGAGATTACTATGCCCGCGTACCGCATCGGAACACGGATGGTCCCTCTATCCGCATATCACAATGGTATGCAGATCCTACCCCATACCTCTTAAGAAATCAGTATTTGAAATTGGGTGCTTTTGAGTTTTTTTCCTCAAGTTTCAACCTCACCCCTCTATTACCATCCAATCCTCTAGAATAGCTATGCTAATCAATCCCCCATCATCAGGAAAACGCCTCCACCAATGCCACCGTACTCATATGGTCAGAACCTCCAGTGCATCAACGCACCCATTTGAGTCTACATACTCATAGTAAGCGAAGCCACGAAGGATTTCCCCACAACTGCACGAGCCTCGAGAATGCCTGTAAGGATAAATTCCCATGGTAACCCAGATACCATCCTTTGGATACAGACGTGAACCTCCCAATTCTCGTTATTAAGGGGGCTCAATTTCTATTCCATTAAATGAGGAATATTTATTAGTCGAAGGGGTTATGTTCTCTCCCTCATTTGATGAAGATGAAACTCCTCCCCTTCCCATAACGTTCTCTAGTGCCCTCCCACTAAGGTATGTCCCGAATCATCCTTAGTAGGGCCGCATGACCTTCAATGCCATTTCACATGGAAAGGTTCATTACTCCGCACCCTTTTCCATAGTTTCCTTGGCCTCTTCCACTATGGGCTCTCCCTCCCCCACCAATAGGGGATGAGGCATGTGCATTATTGAATCTTTCACATCTTCTTGTTTCTCATACAGTTCATGAATCAAATGGTCTTAGAGGATTGAGAATATTTCCACATACACACTCTTGAACTACAAGAACTCTGATTCCTAACCAAATATGGATATGTTGGATTCCTACCAGAAGGACTGAGATAAAAAGGGTTCCCATATAAAAGGTTCCACCCAATCGTGTCTTCAAATGGGAATCTACTATGCATAAGGGCCACACATCCGAACAATGTGGGTTCTGATACCTCTATTGAAGAAAAATAAGAAACCCATATTATGGGTGTGTTCCCTACCTCAATTCAAATTCTGTACCCATAGATGATGATAAACTGTAGAGAACCTTCAAATATGGCTCATGTCAGTACCACCTACGTAGCATCAAAAATATACATGCATACGACGTTCTAGAAAACTAGGGCATCCCATGGACACAGTCTAGGGGAATGAACCAATGATTCACTAATATATGAACACAACATAAATCTATAAGAGAGTCCCATAACATGCGACAAAACTCCCCCTAAAGGGTGAATTGAGTCTGAAAACTCATCATGTCGGCCAATGGAGTCCTTAAGTGCTGTTGGCCAAATTTTCATCCAACGATTCCCTGAATTTGGAAAGAAGGTCCATGAATCGTGGATACCGGGACCCTTTGGCATTCTTGGATCCACGAATAAACCCATTGGAGACCATCAAAGGAAGTTATTTATAGGAAGGATCAGTTTTATGAGTTCTCGACCCCCATGCAATCACCTTCTGGGACCAATAGTTCCCTCACTGGTTAATTAATCATATTTAATGAAATATGACACCGAATGGATCAAAAAAGAGGAAATGGTATTTCTGAAAGGAACATGTCCTCACAAAAAAGGGTATGAGTGGTGACCCTAATTGAACCATTTATGCACCACCCCTAAACACTCCACCTTGGAGGCAGAACACTATCATTTTGCACTCAATTTTTATTGAATTAAAACTATTGTCTTATATGGGATTTTCCTTTAGATAAAATAGAGAAACAAACTATGTATATCTTCAAAATATTAATTTTTTTAATATAATATCATCTTGAATAAATTCATCAATAAATCTATAAATATAGCTCCTCAATATGGAATTTTATGTGATTGAACATACTATAGAAATTAATGGATTGCATTGGTGTCTAGGATAATCATACTCTTTTTCTATATTGGGTATTCCCATATATATTGCTTATTTACTAACTAATGACTCATTGAAATAAATTATGTGGTTTCATAATTCCCTCAATAGATAGTGGGTGTAATCCTAAACAAAAATGGGGTTTAACACTATTTTTTAATAAATTTTACAGGGGAAAGAATTTGGTGACCAATTCATGTCTCTCTTTGTCAAAAAATATGTAAATGTTAGTTTCTAAAAGCATGAATCAAGTATGAAATGAAATTAATTCACTTTACACCATTACTTTTATTTTCAATAAGGGTGAAATAATGAGAAAATATGGTTATATCTGAAAAAACACAAAGTGGATATTGAATATCCTTATGTAGTATCAGTTTTATTAGCAAGTAAGGATAACAATATGAATTTAGATTCCCAATATATGTTGGAGAATAATATAATGAATGTAGGCTGATTTATTACTGATATATAACAAATAAAATGATATAATGGTGTGATTTTCCCTATTAATAAACGAGAAAAAGGATTTTGTGCTTATATATAAGACATAACGAAATATAAAATTTATGGGAATAAAACCATTTAAATTTAATTATCGTTGATATGATCTTCATGGAAACTAAAAACATTATTTTTGTTGGATGTGGTACATTCTGTAATAGTTTTATAATATTCATTAAATATGTTTTCTAGTGAAAATAACTTGAAGATATGTTGTTAATAACCTTATTGATATGTTGTTTTTGAGTAATTTGATGACCCATAATTTTCATAGGTGAATTAATTAACTATAATAGTTTCCAAGTGAGTTTTTGACTTCATTGATATAGAATAGATTCAAAAATATGAAATAAAATTGTAAAAATCTAACAAGATTTAGTGAGAAACCATTCAAATGATATTAAAATTCAATGATGATATAATTTTGGATAAATCTATTTCTATGGTGTTTTGACGTGCATAAATTTACCAATATTAGTTTTATTAGGGTTTCTACTACTGTTTACTATCTCTGAAATTACATATTATGAATCGAAATAAGTGAATGATGTGTAATATATCATATATTATTATGAAAGTCATAAAAAACATATATATCATTTCATTTGAAAAAATTGATTCTTTATTCCCAAATTAGAGCTATCATTATAAATTTTACATTAATATCCATATTGATTTTGGTCAATATGACTCCTCTAATAGATCAAAAAATTGACTGAAGAAGAATATGGATGGTATTAATTCATTCAAGATTATACTATATACAAAATTTTATTGAAGTAATTATAATGGTTGGAAGAATATGATGATCACATCCCTTATCTATATTGGAATCAAATTATTAGATGCAACTACTTTATGACTTGAATCCCTGGATAATGTTGCTTTGATAAAACCCATGGAAAAATAGAAAATGGAGGTGGATGGAAAGTATAGGAATCCTTTCATTTTTCACTTTCGAATAAATTCTATAAAAAGGTTATGTGACTCTAATATATTAATGTAATTTTGGATTAGATCATGAGTTTTTTGTGTGAAATAATGATGATAAGATAGAAAAATATTAAAGTTTTAGTGAGAATTTTTGAATATATAAAGATGGATGATGAATACATTATTGATGATTATAGAAATAGAGTCATTGTGATCATTAGAAACATTAGAGGTTATATAGAGAATATTAAAGATTAAACAATTATTTTGAAATTAATGAGGAACATCCAAGACAAATTTGAAGCCAATAATTCTACCCTGGATGAGAGAGATAATATATATCTTGGTGAACTAAATAACAAATATTTTCCCTATAAATGAGGAAGGATCATGTGATGTAGGACAATAATGAGGAAATTAATTCATTTAAATCCATGAAGGGCTTCATTCTAAATGATAAAAAAGTTAAACTGCACTGAAATTCAAATGATGAGGAAGGAAGTGAGTGATAGTATCAGAAAATCATTTCTCTTATTTTCATAAATATTTGGAGATGAATAGGAAAATAAAAATATATTATCCATCTTAATTTCATTAATTTTGAGGGAATCATTTAGTTTTTAATTGAATGAAATAAAATTAAATATGGTTAAACTAAGAGATATTATAAATTCAAATACTTCTCTAAATGATTCATGGAATTATATGAAAGGGTGGTGATGGAGAAAAAAATGTGTTTTTGAAGAAAATAATTATGAAATACAATGAGCAGGGAAGATGATTTTTAATATTTACAATGGAGTGAATCTTAAAATAGACGTAACTATAATACTCATAAAACCATTATATATCAATTTCAAAATCGTAAGAACTCATAAAGTTGTGATTAGAAGGAAGAAGAAATCAACACTGAGTACACGTTGTGAGCTAAACATGTAGTTCATCTTAATAAAAAACAATTCGATCATGGAATGATTCACGATGCCTTAATATTTGGGAGGAAATTTGTATTCAAAATAAAATTTCCTAAATTAAGAGACTAAGAATCCCAATATATTAATAGTAGAGTAATCCATAATTATCAATTATTCTGAATGAAATATTTTTTTTATGAAATATAAATTCCATTTGTTATAATCAATGTTTTTAATGATACGACACCTTAAAGATGATGTGAAATTTGTATGAAAATTTTGTGGATGTTTTGGTTGATTAATTCAAGGATGTTAATATGACTATCCACAATATAATGGTATAATTTATTCATTTTGTTTCTAATAACATTCAATCCATTTTATGATACTATGTTTTTTGGAGGTTGAAATTGTCTATGTATTTGATGAGATAAATTTTAAAAATATATCTTGAATATCAAAATTAACTTTGTATGTCCTAGGAATAGAAATTATTCCTAGAAAAATGATATATGATGCTTTTAATGTATATATATTTCATTTATATTTCCATATAAAAAAGTTTCAACATTCGTGAATTGGAAGTTTCAAATGTTATTATTTTTGTTTTAGATCAATTTTCAATAAGTTATATAGTCACTGTTATAATTTTTCATTTTCATTGAATTGAAATCAATTAAGGGTGGTAACTCTAGAAAAAATATTATATAAGGAACAGAATCAACCTTATGATAATGGAGTATTTTTTCCAAAATTCAATATGTATTTTCAGTCGAAACCACTTTAATAAAATGGAAGAAACAAATGGATGATGATAACCATAATGTCACATCCTAAACCACAATCCTAGGTCCAGTTCCAAATTCACATTCTTTATATACTATTTTTGAAAACAAGATCAATAACATGAAAATAAAATGTAAAAAAATTAAATTATTTCGATAAATCAATAAATATTCCTAATAAAGAAATATACAATCCAATAACCTAGTGGTTTAGTTTCCTTATATATTTGATAAAAAGAATTATTATTTTTTATATCTCCCATAATGATCTCTATATATGATACCCCTTTAGAAATACCATAATAATCCTCCATATACCCTAGGATTCTTTAAATATAAATAGGGTGGCATCAATTTATCTGTATGTGTAATCATTTGGGATACAAATTCAAGAATATATGTTGGAATAAGAATAGAATATGGATATGGGAGTATAATCAATACACATAGGAATAATTTAAGTGAATAAAACAAAAAAAATCATAGATCATATAACATGAATAATTACAAATAGATTTTTTATAATAGAATAAGTGAGTATTGGGATTTTGGATACATGATTTAATAATCATGTTCCCTAAAAACAAAACATCAAAATATTATATAATATCAAAATTTGTTACAAAAGTGGGGCATAAACATATCCGGAGGAATAATTAAATTTTCAACATCAAATGACCAAAACATTTACTTAATAATGGAAATTTCTAACCACTCATCAATAAAATTTATAACTTTGGATAACTATATATATCCCATAACCTTTTTATTTGTTATGTAAACATGAACTTCATTACTGTTTAGGAATTTCCCAACCTCCCATGTCTCAAATATGTTTTGGATTGGTAAAGCCACCCATGTCCCATAAACATATATCATGAAACTTAATTATTTAATAAATTTTATTGAAGGTTATAATATACCAAATAACAACCTAATTAGTTAAACAAGAATATTATTTCTATGAAAGCATCAAATAAATTGTAATTTCGTCATAGATTATTTTAGTGAAGGGAAATGAACATATTTAATGAGAGATTCCTTTAAACAACATCATCCAAAATCACAAGATTAATGGTGAATGCTGTCATTATATCATATCACTATTGGAGAATGAAAAACATTATAGGATATTGAAATAAATTTTAAAAACCATTATAAAAATATTTAATTTTTTCTTTAAAAAACGAGATGAAATGTTAAATTTTATTAAAAAATAAAAAAAATAAAAGGCCTAAGGAAAAAAATTACATTTCAAAAATATGAAAACCATAGAATGGATGATTGATAATTGTTAACAGTTCTAATGACTGTAAAATTAATTCATATGGAAAACATTAAAAATTATATTTTTTTCACATATTTATAATTATCATAAAAAATGGTACATATGATAAATGATAAAAAGATTTCATTTATAAATTTTTAATAATGTAAGAGATAGAATAAAATAACATTAATAAATCAAATTATTTACCAAGAAGAAACTTCTTGAATAAATATACAAAACATGGATATAGATAAATGCAATTCCTAACCATAAGAAGAGATAATCTTGATTCAATTAAAAAGAATCCTTCTATTTTATTTGTTACCAAAAGGGAAGTGAAATTATAATAAAACATGTAAGTACCAAAAAACCCATTAAAGAAGGAAATATATAGTATTATTCTAGGAAAAGATATCTAATTTTATGGAATCATAATCAATACATCATAAATATTGAATTCAAATTGTGATTGGAAAGAAAGACCTTGTAGATTTGGTGACCTTTTAATAAATATACTTTGAAATATAAATCCACTTATGGATTTTTAAATACCTTTAATTCCACAAAAAATTATAAAAAATATAATATTAAATTATTTATGCCAAAAAATTATTTTCTTGTTGTGATCATCAAGCATATATCAATGATATGAAACTCAAAATTAAAACCCCTTAAATTGAAAATCCTTTTGGTCAGACACGTTATAATTACATGAATGGATATTTTTGGTTAATATACTCATATGTTATACATTATTAACAACTATTGTACTCAAAAAATAATTTATGACTACTTTATACCAACATAATAATTATTCACTTTTGAAAATATTATTTTGATGATAACTATTATATTTTCCTTGCATGCTTCAGATTGGTGGTTTATTCCTTACTCCTTTTATGGTTAAATAATTCCAAAATGTTATTTATTATTAATTTAATGATTTATATATAATAATATAATTCTAATATAATTTTATGTAATATATAGTGATAGTTTATACAGAATGCTTATAAATTCCATTTTTCTTTGATTATTGATTGAGATAAGAAATTGAATCTATTGGGGTGCATAAGTTTATATGTTAGCACCCTATAATCATGGAACAAATGTTATGTTAAAAATTAATACATATGTTAACTATTTGTTTTGGTTTTTTCATAATGCATGATTTAAAACTTTTAACATCATTTAGGTAAGTTGTAAAGCAAACCAAGACAAGAGAACATTATATTAAATGAATGAGAAATAAAATCTAGTTATATAATAATAATATCACGTATTTCATATGATTAATGAATATAAATTAGTTTAATTAATAACATAAATCATAATCAAGAAAACGGTCATAAAAATGATATAGAATAATTATTATGAAAATTACAATCATTATGTTATAGAATAGAATCCCTTCTTAGAGACGCTCGTATAAAAGAGAAATTTTAGATACATTCTTTGACCCATATATTACAAAATGTGATAAAGGACCAAGAGGGAAAAAATATAGGAATGTATGAAATATAAATTCAATGTAAATTATTTGATTAGTTTGGAAATCAGAGTGTTCCATTTGTGGAAGTGGGTGGGGGTGTAATATTTTCAAAAATGCTCATTTATTAATATTAAAGGAATGTTATTTTCTTGTTAAGTTGTTACAAATTTGAAAAGGAGGAATACAATTGGTTGTAATGTATTTAATACCATACTATACCTTTTTATGGATATTTTTTATCATTTCTCAAATTATCAATAAATTTAATCCTTTTTTCCGATTTCATCATTCATAGTGATGAAAAAAGTTTACCACTGTAAAAAAAATTTTAAAAAAAAATACAATGGATTTTATATTTGTTCAATTATTTTCTTCCAAATATAAAATCCATTTTTTATATAAAATTTAACAAATTAATCATAATTATATATAAAATAATAAATGTGGGATGCATAAAAAATATTTATAAAAGATTATTTTTATGAATTTAAATAATTTTTTATGTAATATTTTTAAACGTATCGATTACATGAATGTTATTTTATTATGACAAAACAGTGTAGAGTTATGTGAATTTAAAATAAAACAAAAAAATAATGGAATATTTTTAATACTTATTTTAATATATATCACCAAATATAATTTTTATTTAAATATAAAATAATTTTTTTCCTGAAAAGTGGAGCGTTGAATTTAAAATTCGACATATTATTTTTACATGTATTATTTTACTCTATAAAAATATTTTATTGAGAAAAATATTCCAAAACTTATTAAGTTATTCTTATATCAAGATGATGTCTTAGAAAATTATATATATGTAAAAAGAGTATTTTTAGAATTAATAAAGAAATATTTATTTTTAAAAAAATTATAAAAGTATACCCTATGATTATGATGAATAAAAAAGGAATTCCATTTTATAAAATTAAAATAATAAAATTTGGGTATTTACTTTAAAAAACAAGAAATATGATGACTTTTTTTCAAATTGACTTGTAAAAAATTATGTATTATTAATCATATCTCACTTTTATTTATAATAAAAGAGTATTAATCGATTCACATATATTGAAATATTATATTAATAAAATTTGTTTATTTTTATCAATTTTTTTAAGATAAAATTACACAAAAGAAGTATTCACTCATAAAATATCCATTTTCACCATTAAATGATTTTAATCACATGTTATTATAATTTCCTTATTTTTCTTATATCAATTAAATTTTAGTTATTTCATTGATATTAGAAAGAATAATGCAATTCTTAAAAAAATCCATTGTGAAATAATTTGTAAAAAAATAAATATTTTTATTGTAATATATTTTAATATATTAATATCATTCGATTTACTTAGGGTTTAATCTACTTTTACTTTTTAAATTTTGTTTCACATGATGTTCATGTTTCCTTATAAAAAATTATGATATAAGTTTTTCTAGTTTCATGTTTCATCTAATAGTCGTTATTCATCATAGTATTCATTTTAAGGGAAATGTTTACTAAAATCCCACGGTGTAACATTCTTCCCCTGAAATAAATTGTATACTCAAAGTTGTAATAATCACTCACTATAGAAAATAGTTAAGCAAATAAATTAGGACATGAATCAAGATATAATTTCTATTAAGATACAAAACATGCTCTCTTAAATACTAGGATATTCATATTTTCCCATTATAATATTCATATATTTAATAATGGTTTTATCTCCCAATCCATTTAGGAAAACTAATCCCCATGATCGGTATTAGAACCCATTTAATAGATTAAATTATTATATGAAGATAACAGTCATAATTTCTATAATATATGATGTTGTGATGATTTATAATATGATTTTTGACTTCCCTATCAATAATTAATATAATAACATCACGGGAAATTAAAATTTGTTTCAAGAATAAAATAAAATACTACATTTGAAATAATAAAAAGATTTTGATAATGCAAATTTCTATATACATATATTACATAAGAGTTAAAAATATGGTATATGATCATCATATAATTAGAAAATTTTATTAATAATTAATTTTATAATCATTGGGGTTTATATTCCATTCCATTTGAAATAATTTTAGATATATTACAGTGGTTATAATCAATATCAAGTTGTAAATTTCATGTTCAAAATTGGATGACAAGTATAATATACACCACATTCTTGTCCTGATCTTTTTAATTAGTTGTGATTGTATAAGCCTTCAGTCATAAATTTTTTTAGGGTTGAAAATGTTTACTAATATCAAGAACACTTAATTTATCAAAACAATGGGAACATTATTGTTACTACATAAAATTGACATATTAATGTATTAATTGGTATTTATGATAAGAATTTTCTCCTTCCATATCATCAACTAAACTTTTCATATCTCCTTAAATTTAATGATTTTTATAACCCTATATTCCACACATTAAGCATATTTAGGTTCCCTATAGAATTTTTTCTCATCCTTCCTACCACATCTATGATTTTTGTGAAGATCAATTATTTTCCTCTATTTTTTGTTATCATTTCTCCTTTAATAGAACTCTATTTTTATCTTTCTTTCCCCAAAACCATGTGAATAATATGATTCTTTAATTCTAATTTACATTATTATTTCAGGTTAAATAATCTACTCATAACTCTGAAATTCCCTTATATATAATTAGTTTTATAGATATGGGATTAAACCACTAAAGAGATGATCAATTTTTTATTCAAGTTCAACAATAATACAAGAAGTATACCTTTCATGTAATGTGAAGGTCTATTTATAGATAAAAAAAATTTCCATTAATTGAATATACTCATATAATAATCTTTAGATATTAATAATTAGAATTCATGGAAATAAATTTGTTGAAAAATTACATATGAAATTACCCCCATTATATAGATTATATTTCTTATTCATTCAACATGATCATGATTATGTTACACCATTGATCTACCTCACATTAAAAATTACAAATTTCAAAAACAAAATTACCATTATCCTAGTATTATATAAGTGGGAATATATATTTTCAATATATTAAACCATTACTCAATAATATTATGACTAAATGAATAACTAAATATGGAGAGTTGTTTCTACATGAATGAAAAAATAACATGTTTTACCCTCTTTGGTTCATTGAAGGGCTCAACATGGTTCATATTATTAGTCAATGCAAAATATAAAATTATCATTATGGTTTTCACTCTATAAAAAATCAAATTTGTTTTCTAATTTGGATTGTTATTTCAATGTCTATCACATGCATTGTTAACTTCATTTCTCCCTATTCCATTCACAGACATAAAAAATATATCATATCTATAATTAGACAATCGGATTTTTTAATCACATGATATGGAAAAATCAAACCAATGATGTCCTAATTTATGTTACTATCATTATACCCTATAAAAGATTAGGTTCATCACCCTTATGTTTTTTAAACAAACATATATATATATTATTTTGGTAAACATATTATTACCAACATAATTAACATAAATAACTAAACCACACACTAAGAAACAATCGGATTCCACAACCCACACTATTGGGTCTGGTGGAAAAAAAGATATCCTTCACATACTATCATTAATACCAAGTGAGGAAACATGAGAATAAAATCCATAAATTATATAACATTTCTATAAGTAAAAGATTTATTATAACATCCCTCCCCTCCCCAATAAAAGGTAAATGTGGTTGGAAATTACTAAGAATTAGGTGACATCTCCAAGACACTAAAGGATATATATATAAATGACAAGGGATTTATTAAAAATTGGGGGATGATTTTCTCTTTGAAAATAAAAATAACTAATATGAAAATATAAAAACAAAAAAAAACCATAATATTATGCATGAGAAAAATATTATACAACTCAAAGTAATACCATACATGCAATAATACCTTCTATAACCAAGAACCATATTAGAGTACAAAGAAGAAGAAAAAACAAACAATGATCAAGCACTCCAAATACATAACTCTATATCTCAGAACATTCTCTATGCTCCAACTCAACGATTCATGAACAAGGTATCATGTTCCATCATTAAAGAAATGAGATACCCTGCCTTTACCTATGTCCCAATTGAATGTTCCCAGTGCAGGATAATTATATCACTGAGAGGGGAAGAGGGTGAATCAATGGTACTTTTTCTTCTATGTTTCCTTGCAATTGGAATAATAATTACCTCCTATAGAAGATATACTTTCCTATTGAAAACAATTAATTTAAAAATATACCAGAACAAAATTATTTACAAGGATCATTATTAAATAAGAATATATACACAATTGGTATGGTCTAGAAATAATCTGATACAACAAAATACACTTGGAAAAAATACTTTGTTACAGAATACAATGAGTATAATATACCATTTCACTCATATAGAACTATGTAAATAATCTAATAGTGCATGTTCTCTTTCTTGAAAAAAATATGTAATAAAAAGTTGTAGTAAAAAAATGTTACATATTAATTTTTATCAACTTCGAAAAATGTATTCTTTTAATAACAGTTCTTAAATTTCAAACCCAAAATTTGGTTAGATCATCAAGGAATTTGATATGAATTCTAGTCTGATTCTCTCAATATGATATTGATATATGATTTCACAAAATGATATATATAAAATTATATAGATACTATTTAGACAATTTATAATTCCTTCCTCCTATGTTTGAAAATCTGAATACCGAAATCCTTAACGGATTATCCATCTTCATACAATGATTCATTGAATATGATAACAAGAATGATACAGTAAACAACTGAATACGATGAAAACTAAATATGATGGTGAGATTAATATGTTGTGATGTTGACTCTTCTACATATACTTCTCTACATAAAAAATTATTAAACTCAACTCAATACAAAAATGTCTTTCTCTTCCTTAAACATTATAGCATCTCTATATTATCGGTAAATAGTACCTCAGTTATTGAATAAGTATTATGTGCTTATGAAATTTTATAAGAGACCCTTCATCATATTTAGTGGGAATCCCGAAAACCTTCATGATCAACCAAATTACCCAAAATCTCAATTTTTCTTTGAATTAGGGTGCATTTAGGACTTATAAAATGATTATCGATTCTTGAATAATCTTCTTCACCACTTTGGTTCTCATTCAAACATTATTTTCAATAACAAGTTCGATTCTAATTTCCCATTCCGATTTTCTCAATTTAATTTCTTTAATATCATGCTCTGTACCAATTAAATAGTTGTATGAATAAATATATATTTTGAAAACTCCAATACAATTATTCATTCCAATTATGGATACAATTGAATCAATAAATATTACAACATCAGATGAAATCTACTTCATGTTCTTAGAATTTCTTGCTCCCCCTTTTCCAATACATTCAATAATCTCCATTATATTTTCTCTTCATCCACTTGAACAAAAAAATTCAACTTCTTTTTCTTTTACTTCACTTTAGAAAGATGTATTTCCATCAAATTAAATATGATGGCTCTTAACACAATTTAAAAATAAAAAATTTAAAAAAATCAGAGTTTTTCTCTGTCTCTTCCCAATAGGATATTTCTTGAAACATTTTTATCAAAAAAATTCATCCTGATGAATTGTTGACTATATTGTTGATGAACTGGGAATTTTTATTTTTTATGGGTTCCAAAAACTTCAAATATTCTAAATATGATACAAATCATCTTATTTCTGTGATTATTTATATCTTTTGGATTTTTATCTGACTAAAAATTATTACCTTTGGTTTCTCACATTTTCAAAAATCATTACAACCTTTAATCAAATATATATCCAATGATTCTGTTACAATGATCTTCAGACGAGAAACCATCAAGTTCAATAATTGTTTTCTTTCACAAACATCATATTGTATCATGACTTCTTTCATGTGTCTTATTTCATTGAAGATCATATTTATAATCGTCCGACTTAGATTGCAAAGTAATGTAACTTCCAATTCTCTTCAGCCACCATCTTTGTTTTCAAAATAATTATGAATACAATTGTCCACAATACAATTTTCCTGATTAATTTTGGGTAGAATAAAATTACCTAGATTACAAAATATATCACAATTTCTCTCCTTCCACATAGATAATTTTAATCTGAGTAGCATTGGGAACACATCTCCTCCCCTTTATTTCCTCAAGCTTTAATAAAAAAAATTTCTGAATATATTTAATTTATGATAAATATTAGTGCATTAGTGTATCATCACATTTATATCACATTCATACAAACTCTTATTATTATCACTATGAAAAAACCATTCATAATATATTCAGAGCGAATATGATGACCATTTACTTTGAGTAAGCTTCTTCCACAATATGGTCGATCTTTTCATGAAATTTAACTCAAATTCCATGAATATGATTGTCAGTCCAAATCAAATACAATGTGAGGTGACTTAAATTTGTTCTAAAACTACCTTTAATTATTAAACCTAATTGAAAACAAAATACAACACCATTAATATGATCATCTTTATCAGTTTGGACCTAACAGTCATTGATTTAGATTTTTTTTTCAACAAAGAATCATAATTCACTTATCCCTTTATCCTCTAGAAATGGACTACTTATCAGCAATTGTCATCCTACATGAGCTAACTAAATATTGAAAATAAGAATCATTGATATTATAACCATGCTTTCCAAAATTAGTGATCATGAATCCTCTTCAACTTTTCCTTAGAAATTTATTCCTTAGCTTTTTTTACTTCTTAAACTTCCCTGAATTATGAAAAGTGTGTTTCCTACAACCACTCCAATAAAAAATTAGAATAGTTTCCACATAATAAAATCATGAATCCAGATCTTAAACATAAAATTCCCATTTTTACTTGGTTCCATGAGGATATATTTATGAAAAAAATTCTCCCAGTTGACAACACTATCTAACGGTAACATGTGATAGGGGACAAAAACAAATACCTCAACCTTGATGATAAAGAGGATGGATTCCTATGGTTAACCTAAATTTTGAAAAATATTCCATAGGTAAAGGTTTTCTAAAAATTTCAGCAACTTGTTTCTATGTTGGAACATACTCCGACTTCAATACATTTATCACCACATTCTCTTTCAGGAAATGGTATTTGATACCAATATTTTTTAAAGGAAATTCTTAATTGGATTCATGGTGAGATGGATTTCACATTGATTATCACAACACAAGAGAAATTGTTACATCACTAAAATAAGTAAATATTCATATTGATTTTTTGTCCACATAAGGTTAATATTGTCTTGAGTTTCAGAAACATATTGAACTTTAGCTATACTGAAAATTTAGGAATTTTGGTTCTTTGAATTCCATCTAACACAATTATTTCCTTGAAATAATTCCCCACAAGAAGTGGAACTTTTATCATCAATATTTCTTTCCTAATTTGCATTTGAATTCCTATAAAATTAATTATTTTTTGTGTTTCCATACATAATTTTGAAATATTTTGGGCCTTTAGTTTATTTGAGAATTATTTTCCCACCAATTAAATTTGATTCTTTTGGAGAAGGTTATAATTGGAACATAAAGTAACAACATAAACAATGTCGGGTAAAATAAAAAAACCTCAAATTAACTTCAAAAATTCATTCTGTTAAACTTCTTTTAATTCTCCATAATTTTGAAAAAAAAATTCTTCTGAAATTATTGTGGAAATATTTTTTGGGTTTTATATACCAAACTTATTTTAAATTTTCATTATCATACATTCCTTGAGAATGAAAAATGTAAATCTTATTTTATAGAATTCTTAACCCTATAATATATTTATTTTCTACTACCATAGAAATATAAAAAAATGTTTAATATCTTCTGATAATACTTCATAACATCATTCAAAATTCCCAAATAAGATAATGTCATCAACATTAATAATTACAATTTTATAGTACTTTTGAAATAATTTGATATTAAAATTTTAATCAAATTTTACATTCATGAAACAAATCATCCCTAAGAAAGTATCCAATTTGGAGTTCCACTCTCTCGGATTTTATTCTAGACCATACAATGAATTATTTAATCCATATACATACCTTTAAAATTTCCTAACAAATATTCCATAAGGATGTTCCATGAAAACATCATAATCAATATAACTTTTATAGAACACAGATTTAGGATCCTTTTGAAATAAATTTTAACCTCATTGTCCAATAATAAAAGGAAAAATTCTGATTTTTTCTAGTCATTCCATTGGGGAAAAGTTTTATTAAAAATAAATACCTTCAGTTTGTAAATACCTGTTGCATAATAATCTTACTTTGTTTCAAATCACATCAACTTGTTCATTCAGATTGTTTCAGAAAACCCACTCTGTACCCAAAATATTTTTGATTTATATCATTGGTACGAGTTCCTATATATCATTATTCTCAATCTGATCTATATCATCATTCATGGACTGAACCCACTATGGATACTCAAAAGAAGATTTTACACCATTCGACTTCACTTTTGATGACAAAGAAAAACGTGTAATTGAATTTGTTATTCATTAACTTTAAACCATATGATGTTGAACAAGAACGATATTATGAGATTCCACTTGATTGGTATTCCTATGATGATATTGTTGAATAACATCCTCGTCATTTTAAATAGATGAGTTAGATTCTTCTCTTGGAATGAGAATACAATTGTCTCTATACTTATCAGAATTTTGTTCATTACATTCCTACTCAACATCCTTCATTTCATGGATATGTTTATATTATTCATCCTTTTCAATTACATTCACACAAATAGAATTCAAAAGAATTCATATTTCTATCTTTAAACATTTATATCCTCTTCTTCCATAGAATATTCATGAAACACTCCATCATCACCTTTCTTCTCACACATTCTATAGTTTTCACCATTCTTCTTTAAAATACAAGGACTCCTAAACACTTTTAAGTGTTTCCAACTTCAGTTTTTATGATAAACCAATTCATATGGATTCATATATGAAAATGGCCTATAGAAAAAATTCTTTTCAATATAGATAGTGGTACTCATTCCTTTCATCCAATAGTATTAAGAAATTCCATGTTCAAGTGACATAGTCCTTCCCATGTCCACAAAAATTCTATTCATTATTTCAGTAAATCCATTAAGTTTGTTGGAGTATGGGAAAACATAGTCATTCCAAATTCCATTCTTATCAATATATGATTAAAATTATTCACCTATGTAATCGACACCATTTTTGTTTCTCAAATTCTTTACAGAATACGAAATTTCCGTCTCGGTTTTCCCTCTGAAAATTTAAAACATTCTTAAATTTTCTTTTTTATATTTATCTAAATAACACATGTAATGTGATTAAAGTAATCAATTATTGTAATAATTTACTTATCCCCATTAGTTATTGGTTTTCCCATTGTCACACAAATATCTAAATGAATAATCTACAGGGATTTTTTTAAACAAATCAGAAATATCTTATGCACTAAATTTGTAATATTTTTTGTCTAGAAATTAGTGCGACACCAATGTCTTTTTATTGAAATATATGGAATATCTCAGACACTATAATTATTTGAGTAGTTTATTATATTCCTCTAAAACATTTTTGATAGAATTTAATGATATAATTGATTCTTTTCCACCATACTCATGTAACAAGAGTTTTGAATTTCACCAACATGAAAAAAATTTACTTTTGTAAGTTGGCCTCTTGTTGCTATCTTTTAATATTATTCTATTTTCATAACAAAATTATTCTATTCTAAAGATAATTTTTTTCTAAATCAAAAAATTCTGAAAAAAATATATTGTTGTGTTTCAGAACATAAAAATAAAAATCATTCTTAGATTTCAACTATTGTTTTCAAATGATGGATAATCCAACTCCTATGATTCTTAGAGATTCAACATTTCCAAATTTCACTATTCTTTCTTTAAAATCATTTACATTATAAAACAAATTCAAATATCATATCTTATAAGATGAATAAAAAGTATCAATAATCCATGTTTTTTCTCCTTTTGTATCTTTCAGATTGGTTTCAACAATAAGATAATTTTCTTATTCCATTTTTTCTTACCATTTCACTTCTAAGAATCATTAAGAAATTTTTTATATGTTGGTAACAATACAAGAAGACCTTTTTCCAGGTGTCCAAGTTGTTCCCATCGTTCAAAAATAGTTTCCAAAGGATGGAACCTATTTTAAACCTTCACCCAAGACTTCTAATTTTTATTCAAAACAACCTTATCTGAATTCTCTATTTGAAGAGCTTAACTCACCCTCAATCATTTCCTTCCATAATATTTGGGATAATATTAAAGTTTTTGATTGAATAGATAGGTTATTTTCATGTGTATGAATCCACCATAATACTATAAGTATCAAAAGAAATAGTATTTTCCTCTCAAGCTTCCTTACTAATTGAAATTGTAATTATGTTTTTCAGCAACCTTAATGTCTTTCTTATCAGAATCACCGTCTGTTTTGTTTTCAATTGGAATCTTCTTTTTATTTTTAACCTTATCAAAATTACATGTATTATACATATTTTCATATTCATAATTTTCATATTCATGACATTTAGAGAATTCTGAATTTCTAACATTGTTAGTTTTGGATACATATATTAATTATTCTGTACAATTCTGTTCAGAAACACATAAAATATTATTATCAACATTTCAAGGTTACTTTTGTAGATCATTCTTAGTTTTCTTCTCTTGAGAAGATTAAACCACATCAGAAATAATTTTTTTAATTGGTTTTCTCTTTTAAGAATTAGAATGTTTTTTATTAAACAAGTTCTAACTAATCTTCCAATTCTTTCCTCTTCAATTCCAGATACCAATAATGGTTCTTTTTATCCTCAAGATATTTCTTCAAATCATCAACTTATTTCACCATATTATATATATCCTAAAGAATACATTCTTGATTTTTTTTTGAATAATATTCATCTTCCAGCTTCTTGTTTGTCACCTTAAGCCTTTTAATCTTTCTCAAAAATTATTTCAACTATTCTTTCTGATGATATTCAAGTTCCATTTCATCTTCTTTATAATAACTACTTCTAAACTCTTAATCCTTTACAATTTAATTATAATAACTCTAAAGAACATACTCAACAGATTTTTCAGATTCATCATCATATTATTCTTCTTCTACATATTTAAATAAGAAACTTCTTATTTTTGATTTGAATAATTTTCTATCATTCCCTATAGAATACAATTTTATATTATCTTCATGTATATTTCATGATATTCTTGGACTCATTTCTTCTTTATCATTATCCTCTTATTTCATTCCTTGAGGAAAATGAGTTATAGAATTCCCCACATATCCACATTCAAACTATTTCAAGGTGTGTTTCCCATTGAATTTAATTTCATATCATTTCATTTTTTTAGAAAACAAGGATAATATATCATCAAGAAGTTTGTATAACTAATTTTTTAAATCAAATTATCCATCTTCATATCTAATAAGAATCTTCTTTTCCTTATCTTTATTGGAATCTTAGAAATATGATTCTCTATCTCGTTTTTTTATTTTTATATCTCTCAAACTTCTCATTTAATAACTGATGATAGTGTTATAAAAGTCATCTAGAGATAATGTATCAGGATCACTATCTTCCAATTAATACAATTTTTCATCAAACTTCATTGGAAGGATTGTCATAATATTTTCAACTACTATAGAATATTCTAAATTTTCACCAAGAAATCTGATTGTACTGAAAATGTCATTCATCTTGGTAAATAATTCCCCACTAGATTAATACTCACACATATTCAATCACTTGATTTATTATATATGTTAGGGTCTAATTTTTTCAGTGTAATATCATAATATTTTACATGATTAGAAGAATAAAACCAGAACATGGGGTATTTTTCTACACCACATACCTTTATCTGGTGATTAAAATAACACTATCATCTAGGAATGCCATTTTCTAATGAAAGAAATGGTTTTCATAATGAAAAATCATGAAAAAATATCAAAACCAGGTTTAAATATGGTCAAGACATTACACAGTGATAATAGATAACAGGTTGATGAAAGGGGAAAACCAAATAGATACTACTAACCAGAAATTAATTTCTAGATATAAATATTTTAATGGGAATTAATTAATCCAAACTTTCCTAATGTATCACTCGGGATAACGAGATATGTGTTTCATGAAGAATGGAATAAAAATGAACAAGATATGTGGTTTGTAATTGTTGTCCTCGAGAAGGTGCTGACATGAAACCCTTTACCAATGATAAATTCATGTTTTATGAGATATGAAAAAAATCATGTCTCCCCTGGTTAATGTAACCCCTATGTACAATTTCATAATGTGAACCAATTTCACAGCATTTAACATCCCATGCCCTGGAATAGTTAACAGATTCTTCCCGATAATGGATTCACATCATGTAAACTTCGTTCAATACATTGAAGTTTCTATAAGATATCATCTATCCCAATATCAATAATAATATAATAAAACACCATTTTTGACTTCAATCCATGGAAAACATTCGTATTACAATGACTTACTTATACTTGGACTCTTTTAATTCAAACAGGCATACATCTATAAACCATAGGCCATTTTCCCAAGTAAAATATCTTTTCCCCCAAAATGGTATTTCACTACCATGTTCCAATGAATATGGAACACCCAACTAAATGAGGTTCAACCAAAACTCAAAGAGGGACATAATTGGAAAATATGGGATCTCACAACCTACCCACCATATAACAGATCATCCCCATGATTCTCAAAGCATATCTATAGGGTCGAAGTAAAAAAGTATGTCCATTATACTTGTATTTATAATTCCCTATCCTAGGTATCCTCATGAATAAGACCATGATTCCAATGCACTTGAACGAGATGTATAATTATTTCCTAGTGGTACATATCACTATGCTCTAAAATCTATATAAGATGACCCTAAAATGATGCATCTACACCAAAATCGATGTCATAAATGTCTACCTCATAAGAAGGGTCAAGATAGTATCTATTATTATTAAATATATTAATGATATCATTCATGTAACTATAAAACTTTGGAAGGGTCAATCGATACGCTAATGGACCGACCCTTTCCACTATGTTTAAAATCCCAAAAACCATTGTGGTTTTCATTCACTATTTCTTGATATAATATTTCCCCAACCTTGTCAACACTCAAAAGAAGACATGATGACCCACTTCAAACCCAATAGCTCATGCACACTATTCATTATTAGATTTTCTCCTACTCTTCATGCCCACCAATCGCGTTCTAATTAGTTGAACCAACGTAGACATCTCCTGTGTGAGAATTGGTCTAAAAAGTTATGAATCAACTTCCTCCAACACATAAGGATGTTAAAAAAACTACCATAAAAAAATCCGTGAAATTTTCTATTTGTATTAATTCATTTATTTTATTATTATTATTATAAAACTCCATGAGCGCTATATTATACTCCCATGAACTACTAAAATCCAAAGAACATGCTTGAAACTTATCCTTTATATTCTGAATAATCCATTCAGATGGTTTTCAGTTCATGGATGATTGATTTTTCTCAGAAGAACCCCTTATCCCAGTGCCTTATGAAGACCCTTCTAGAACAGATATGTCAATCAAGGATCCCTATAAGAAATGACACTCTTCGAAACCTCATGAAACAGAATTATCTACCACATGTAAAGGCTGGCTTGATCATCAAAAGTGAAGGTATCCCGAAAAGGTAAGAAGTGTGATACCTTTTTAGTCGATCCATGGTAACCCATACTAAATCATTATTTTGGGGTGTCTTGGGAAATACTATCACAAAATCCACATTCACATCATACCAATTCCATTCCAGAATGTGGAGAAGTTGTAAGAGCCCAACTAGCCTATAATGCATGGACTTAACCTGCTGATATGTGAAACATCTCATAAAAAATCCATCTACCTCATTCTTAGTTCGTAGAACCTATTACTTCATATGGTGATCAAAATATATATTTTTCATCATAGGATGTAACAACCATATAGAATCACAAAACTCACTTATCACCTCCCCATGAAAGCCCATAAGAACCCATACTCTGCCGTAGAAAAGAAGAGAATTGTAAATTCATAGACACCATCATGATGGTGGCTTCCCACAAAATATTCTATATCTCAGAGTGAATAAAACTAGATTATAGAACTTTTATATCTGTAATTGGCTAATAATCATAGGTATAACACATGTTGATGTCTTAGATATTCATCCTTGGGATTCTATAACATCTAGATTCATGTTAGAAAAGAGTGTTATTATCTGAAAATCATTACAATACTCCCCTATTGCATCTATATAAATATTCAACTGACGTAATCCTCAATTTTATCCCTTTACCAGTGTGTAAGAAAAATCAAATATGAAATAACCTTGATACTCAACCCACCTATTCTACCAATGCTTTAGGTCCCCTTGAGAAAAAATTTAACTGATCCTCTTCGGGATCATATACACCACAAATGTCTCAACCAAAGGATAATATCACCATCATCATATTGAATTTACGACTATAGATAACTATATATTGTGATTAGGATATTTCATATCTTATTCCTAAGGTATCTAGATCCATATGCAACCACTCGGTCCTCCTACATCAAAAAATATACAAGTATAAATATATATGGATCACAATAAAATGTATTTTCCTTACACAAAAAAAAATGTCAGTATTTTTTATAAGGCAGGCCTTCCATTTATCATCTAAAAATATCTCTACTAATCATATGATCAGAAAACCCACACTTAATTCTTGGTTATTGAGGAAATTGGTGCAACCACACCATATATTTCCAAGATAAAACACAGATAATAAACTAATAGACACATAAAAATCAAAATTTCAAATAACATTATTTAACTACTAATATTATATCATGGATATAAAATTATATGGATCCATAGAACTCCATCCTCTAATATTACAAGACCTAGGAAGTTCACTTTATCAATCATGAAAATGCATTTGATTATATTGGTGTAAATCCCATTTTCTAATTATATAATCATGTTTCTGTTAATATTTTAGGCACAATCATAGACATAATATGAGTACTCTAACATATCATCGGAAAAACAACCAAATTTTTTTTCCATTAAAAAATAAAATATCTGATTAATCATGTCTTTGAAAACCACTATTGCATTAATCAAACCAAAAAACATCACTATGATCTCATACAAAGCATACCATCTTTTAAAATAAATCTAACATATGTTTAATGCAATCACCCACAACTGATGATATCTTGATCTCAAGTAAATATTGGAGAAGATATGAACACCTATAATATGGTTGAATATATCATTGATGTGTAGAAGATGAAACTAATTCCTGATTTTATTCTTGTTAAATATATAATAGTCCAAAAAACAAATTAAAGGCACCATTAGGCATCATGATGAAAACAAATGGGGAACCCAATTGTGACATACAAGACCATATACATCCCATGGGATTATAGATATTCCAAATGAAATTTTAACTCACAAGGCTCTACATGTTATATTTTATGAGGCCTAATTGAAACTATCTCTACTCTCGACACCAACATGGATTTGAACATAATCTCTATAATGGGTATTAATCAATAAAAATTGTTAGGAAAGATATTCAAAATATAATCTAACATTATAGAAAATGATTATCATTTCATTCCACCATCATCTACTGAAGTACCTTATATCTTATCCATGAGACAATATAATTTGAATTGAATTTGTTTTATAGGAACATCCAAAGAATCCCACTCTCTCTAGTGTAAATAGCTAATCCATTCTAAATATTGAAATTTCCATATATTATGGTAAATGTTTATATGATCTGAGAATATAATTATCCAATCCATTCATATTATCTAGTATAAACCTATTATTTGAAACAGAAAACAACCCAAAAGAATTGGTAACCCCCAATTTCTAGGGATCACACATTGCAACATTTGATATTCTCTGATTTTGCTCCCAATAATATATATATTGTCAAGACACCATGATTTTGACAACCAATCTTGAAACAATAAAAAAATGAGATGATATAAAAGAATTTGATTCTCCGATATCAGAAAAATCATAAAGTGGTAATTATACAAGTATAATACCTTTGATGTTACAAGGTCCTTCCTCCAAAAGAACTTTACTAGACTAAATAGGGCGTTGATAACTTTTACCTCCTCATTGAGATCTAGTGTAACTATGTTTTGTTATTCACTCTTTCCAATACTCCCACTCTCATGATTTGATTCCACATCCCATACCTCAACCTGATCATATAGTGGATCTCTCTCTACTAGTCAGTTATGGGTTAGTTTTTTCCTTCTTAGACTCTCGTACCAATCATAATATCCAACCACTACTCTACCGCTTCCTTCCCCTAAAAACTAAATTAGTTTTCCCAACATACCACAAGAATGACACTCAAATGAATGGTATGTAATCTAAGGACCCTTGTAACAAAATATACCACACTTATATCAATACAAAATAACTCAGTACCCATATTTCTACCCACTACCCTGAATGCTCTACTTGTTGCTGCCAGAAGATAAATATCATAGTAGTGCTTCTTTTCACCAGACCAGTATCTCAAATTATTCCCTTTTATAAAATCCTAGAAATTTCTCTTGGCCTCTATTAAATTAAATTCCATGATGAGATCATAGTTCATCAGAGAAAAATATCTACTCCAACAGAAAAATGTTCAGTTGTTACATGATATCATAGTAAATCTCATCTTAGAAATGACTGTCCCTAGAAATATTACCAACATCTGAAGATAGAATATTGCACTTAAATTCAGTGAAACATCCAACATATTCCATCAATTAATTTATATCTCACGTTAGGTGAATGGACTCATGATCCTTCTAATCCATCACGGAATAATGACAGATGTGAATCAAAAAAAATGACTCGAATTACTTCCAGGATTGCTCCCACTGTTACATAGTTTTCTCTAAAATGTCTTACCAACTCTTTTTTGGTCCTTCAAGAATGTATAAATCATGCTTTACAATAATAAATTTTGGTCCCTTAATGAGCTTGAATATCATCTAGAATGACATGACCCCGAACTCAATTTCATGGGTGTAACACCCCAAGATTTTATTAGATATATTCTTCCTAATTTCATTCATATCTTCTGTTGTACGATACACTAAGATTATCTTGTACGATATGAAACATCATATTAACTTGCAGTCTATGCAACACTATTCTTGGCTCGTGTTACACACAATTTCAATATTCATTTTATGGAAATTATTCTATGGAACATTAAGTATAGATTTTCTTTAATGTATAAATGAAAAAAGTTTTTATTAGGTTATATGAATCCCCAAACAGGTCTTTCACTACACACAGCCCTGACTTGTCTTTCATTACACGCAATCAATACCTTCTTTGATAGTGTGTGTATTATGTAATACCAAGTTTCACAAAACGAGATATTATTATAATATTATTATGAACTAGCCGTTATGAATAGTAATACACACTTTTTGAAATTTTATAAGTTTTATATTTCAAAATGGACTTCATTTTTGGATTTAGAATATCAAAATTATTCTAGGGTGAATTTTTGGTGATTTTCCGAAAACATTCAATTTTTGATGAATAATGAAAACACTAGGTTACTATTTAAAAACAAACATTTTATTTAAATAATTATTTATTTTATTTAAATTTATTTTAGGTCAAAATTGATACATAATACCTATATAAGTTCAATTCAAATCATTTGAGTCATTTAATAATAATTTTAGATATATAAAAATTTTATTGAACTTTTCACTGTCTTTTACCCACCTCCTATGAGAATATGAAAATGTATATAAAACTTAATTTTACCATTCTATGAATGGAAATTAGAAAATACCAGAGACACCGTTAATATCAAATAGTAAAATGTGGTTCATTTAGATAAAAATAATTTTTTGTGAATAGTAACTTTTTACTTTTATTTACCACGGTTAAAAGTAAATAGGGTAATTAAGGGTAAAAATGATATTATTATTACTCTAAAACATGTCCTAATTCTATTGGATATGTGTAGTTCGACCACGAACAACCCTAGTGATTACATATTACCCTTTAGGTCTACTTGGATTAGATTAGGACATTTATTATTATTTTGTTTAAAGAAGAATTAAAATAGTTAAAATCAATGTTTAATAACTAAAAAATTGTTAATATAGGATTATACATAAGATAAATTTGACTATAAATTATCATTATAAAGATAAAAATATTTCCTACATAATGGTATTTTATTTATAATTTTTAAACATTAAATAATTTAATTTATTTATGACACAATTATTATGCAGTAATTACTTTATTAATGAAAATTAACATAGTTGATGTTATAAATACCCATATAAATGTAATTTCAGAATTTTTATGAATTAAATAATTTTATAGGTTAATATGAAATGTTAGTATTGAATTAATAATATTTTCTCGAACTAATCATGCTATTATGATTTTCACAAAAATCATGTACCAAATAGTGTCAAAATTGACATAAAATAGTTTGTAAAAAAAATATTATATATTATTAATTTTTATTTTATTCCTAAAAATCTAATGTTCTTCCAAATGAGATAGATAAGAAAATCTATATTAATAATGAACCACTTGTGGTCTGTTTTTCTTGTAATAGTAATTTTATTAACCATATAGTATAAGAGAACAAAAAGACACGGTAAAAGTTAAATTATTTAACATAGAGATAAATCTAAATGATAAGGATAAAATATTAACCTAAAATTTTCTAAAACCTATTTTTAGAGAGTATTTCAACCCATCCCCATCTTAGCGTAGAAATTAATCAATTTTGAGCTATTAAAAACTGAATATGACTTTATTATAAAATAATATTTTATGTTTTTTCTAAGGTGCCCCTCTCCTCCCTTATAAAAGGGCACACCTTATCTATTATTTTCAAACCCTTTTGAGCCTTGAAGCTCGGCCAACCCCTGAAAATTCCACTTATCAACCTCTCAAGTTAAATCATAGAGGTTCTGGTCTTCTCAAAAGACCAACTCTAGTCCCCTAAGAAGATGTTTAAAGGAGGTGCGTCGAGGAAGAGGTAATCTCTTCTACCGATTCTTTCAAGTTTTTTTTCTACATCAAATTCTTCTTCTTTAGTTGCTTCATTATAAAGTAATAACATCAGTATAACTAATATATTTATATGTTATTATAAATTTGAAACAACCCTATTTCACCTTCTATCCATCCTATGGAAAATGAAATCACGGTGCATGTGTACGTACGAAATACCGTCTCCACGTCGTGGTGTAATCTGTTTTCGACCACCACCTTACTTGGATGGGTATAATGGTTTAAATAAATAACTATATATTATTATTGCAAAGTGATATTGATTTTGAAATATTATACATACACTAGAATAAAATTCTATAATAATGGGAATGATATCATCGCTCATGCGTACGTACGGACATTTGTTTCCATGACGTGATGAGATTCATTCTCAATGTTAACCATTCATGAATGATTAAAAATTATATATAATGAATAATAGTGAAATATATGACATAATAATGATACTGGATTTATGTATATATATATATATATATTTCATATACTTAATTCCATTCCATTCAATAAGGAAACGAAAACAACGTTCATTAATACTTACGGCCTACCGTCTCCTTAAACGTTATATTTCATTCCATTTATCGATCTATCATATATATATATATGTATATTATGAATATATATTATATATATAAATCATTTTTTACATTATTTAATTTATTAAATAAGGATATAAGTTAAAATATCAAGAACAACAAGTCGAAACACGTACGATAAATGAAACGATTTTACCCAAAACAATCCTTTAACATGGAATTTACAAATGAACGTGTAATAAAAAGTCATAAGTGAACCATATATGATTTCATAACAATGAATATGATTCTTTCATAAGTGAACGACATTATTTAAATCATTATACAAGAGGTTCAGATATGTATGAAGCATATCTGACCTAAGGTAAGGGATAACTATTCCAATCTCGTTCTTATCAGAGGTTGTTATTCGTAAGTATTTACAGAGGTTATTGTTATCATCCATGTACATGTTTTATAAAAATGTTTTCATGTATGTTTAATGTCCTTTTACCTATTTTTTTACTTTTACCACATGTTATGGAAGGAATCTTTCTTTTGTTTACCATACGATAACTTTTTGACTTTTCCGGCAAAAGTACAAGGATAATGTTTTTTAACTAATACGGCATGAATGGATTTTTACGGATTCATAAAGAATTATTAAATTTAAGCTCTCTCTAAAAAATTTAATGATTATTTTCAACAAAATCCCTTTCTTTTAAAATTTCATGTCATTTTGAGGGAAAAAATGATTTTCAAGAAGAAAGGATATTTTCCTCAAGAATTCACTTCATGTTTTTTATCAAAACTATTTTCCATCTATGATGACATCATTTACTATGATTATGTTTCAAGTACAATGTATCTATGATTTAAATGGTTTCAATTTTCTTATGATGAAATTATATCAATTTTTTGTATAGATTATGTTATGATGGGATGATGTTTTTGAAACCCATTTTATACTTTGGGTAATGACGAATGATTCATGTTCATGTTGTGGCACAAGTAAGAACAATTTCAATATGATATGGGGGGACCTATATCTCCATATAATGCATTGTGTAAAGATTTATATCTCATGCGATAGACATGGCTGGAATGGTAAGTTAATCTGGTTTAGTGTTACAGGACTGATACGAGGAGTGAACTCGATTCAGAAAGGGACTTTGTCCACTAAGATGGTCTTGTCATTAATGCCTTGGCTACTATGGAAATAATATCATGTGCTTAATGGTTTTACAAAAATAATTTTTTTATTCCCATGCTATTTTATCATGATTTATGTACCATTATGATATATTCCTTATGTACTTCTAAAATTTATGTCTTTGCTCAAGATTTTGATGTATAGATTTTATGTTCATGTTTTTTCATTCAAATGTTTAGGGATTGTTTTATATACTCTATTTTTACCCTTACTGAGCATTTGAGCTCACCCTTTTTATGTTTTCTTTTTCCCATGATTTAAAGAAAGGTTTTAGGTAAGAAAACAAAAAGGGAAGATCTGTACGGGAGATGTTGAAGATCTTTCACCATGATTAGAATATTACGTTCCGAGTTTCCAAAGCCACTAATCTATTATGGTCTTTATGTGTTTGTTTTTGTAATGTATTATGTATTCCGAAAAAAGTAATGTAATGTCTATGTATGTCATGCTTTGGGTCTCTACAGTTGGTATCAGAGGAAATTATTAGTTAATCATTGGAAACTAGGATGTGAAAACATTAGTGAGATCCCTAGAATAATTTCTAAGGTATATTTAGAGATGTCTGTAAGGTTATGTATAAGGATAGGTTATAGTCCTAGAATTATGGTAACAATCATAGAATTAAACCAAAGATGTTAGAGATTTAAATTACTCCCCCTTGATTATGTAGTTTTTCTAGTACGAGTATTTCCTCTCATACTATTCTTTTTGGGTTTTAGGAAATGGTAGGAAACCTGAGGATTCATGTTAATGGAGAATATGATGTTCTTCATGAGAAACCAAATGAAGCCGTATTTGGATGTGCAAACATCATTATTATGCCTAATCTGAAATCTCTTAATATGATCAATAATCTCAACATTTGTAGGTATCCTGACTCATCTAATAATATAAAGATGGAGTTTCATGATGATCATAGTGGAACAAAAGTTCAATTTCCCTCATTTAAATCATGTGGGGAGAGGCGTCAAGGAGAATGTTTCAAAGGAACTGGTAGATGCTTTGGATGTGGAAAGGAAGCACACCGAGTTGGTAAGTTCAAAGGAAATGGTTCAGTTAACACCATGAACAAGGATAATGGTATTGCTACAACATCAACACCGATTAAATGTTTTAAATGTGGAATGTATGGGAATTATGCAAAACAATGCCCTAAGGGAAAGTCTCATGAAGAAAATCATCATGGTCGTATGAGTAGTATTTATGTGGATGATGATGAAGAGACTAAAAATGATATATGAGATGGAATAAATGATGAAGCTCAGTTAGTGGTTTAATAAGGTAGTGGAATGATTGTATGTTTATCAAGAGTTATGTTGTATAGGTAATTTAATGGTACTATGGAATAAAGAAACATCTAAGGATTGTTACACTATTGCTTTTTCTAAATAATTTGAAAGTATATGTTGAATGGCACTACTAACCAGGAATGGATATTTAGATATTTTTGGAAAGAAGATGATATGCTCATAATGAAGGGATAAAGAGAAAATGAAATTTTGATAGTATTCATGATCTAATGACTAATATAAGGACAAAGTGATACCATGGTTTGAGTATATAGAAATTTTGGGATTTTGGTATGTGGAATGAGATAACTTTTGGTAGAATTCATGTTTCCACTAAGGTTCTATGGTAATTTATGTTTGAAAAGAATACATGATTATGGTGTTCAAATGTTTTGAATGAGATAAACAAGATATATCTTATGATAAATGGGGGGTAAATGATGGTATTCACATTCTTGTTATGCGGCCTTTCATGTAAACATTTTCATTATACAATGAGATTTGACAGAAGTATTTTGGATAAGCCTAAATATTGGAATGGATTATGTTGGACATAAGTTAGTATTGTTTAAGGCTATAACATTTTCGATATTATTTATGGAATGTTATAATAACCTGCAGGACGGGCGATAACCTGTTGCGTCGATCAAGGCTATGGGAATCGAACCCACAACTGAAGTGTGACATGCCTTTATCGCATACCACTAGCCTACAAGAAGTCCCTGGTTAGTAGAAACTAATTTTATTATAATAAGCAGTTTGATATATAATGTATAAGTCCATTTTAAGAACGATATACGATTAAGAAAAACTAAAAATGGGCTTCTGTATATAACATTCTCTAATCTTATATTTGAGCCAGATGGAATGACCCATCATTCTATCTCGTGATCTTCTAACACTTCACGAATGAAAAATTAAAATTCATTTCTTTAAGAGATGAAGTGGAAATTTTCTGAGGAACAACCAATGGTGAGATTGTACCAAAATCAATTATGTATTTCTTTTACTTCAAAAATTCTTCAACATTGGGGAAATGATCTTGAAATCAAAAAATGTGGTCCTAGTGCTCTCATATCTGATGAATAAGATGTTACCTTAGATCATCACAAATTTATGGCTTTTTGATTGTTGGCTTTTTCATAGCCATGTTATCTACCACTCTCCATCAGAACATAATGGTTAGGTTTCCCTTCCATATCCATATTTTCACCTATTTTCTCTTATATTGAATCACAGTTATGAGTTAATTTGGGTAAATGATATGTTTCATACTTCACTTTTTAAAATTATGTTTTAGTATTCCTTTTCACGATGTGGGTTTCAATGAAAGAAACTTTCATGTAGTAAACCATTTATAACCCCGACGAATTTCGAGGGTGAAATTCTATTTTAAGGCGGGTAGAATGTAACACCCTGAGATTTTAAAAGATATATTATTTTTAATTTCTTTCATATCTTCTGTTGTACGGGAGACCGATATTATCTTGTACTATACGCAACACCATATTAGCTTGCAGTATATGCAACACTATTCTTGGCTCGTGTTACACACAATTTCAAGATTCATTGTGGAAATTATTCTAGGCAACATTAAGTACAGATTTCGTTTAATGTATAAATGAAATATGTTTTGATTATGTTATACGCAATACCAAACGGATTTTTCACTACACACAGCCAAGACATGGCTTGCATTACACGCAATCAAGACCTTCTTCGATAGCATGTGTAGTACGCAATACCAAGTTTCAGTAAACGAGATATTATTATAATATTATTATGAACTAGCTGTTATGAATAGTAATACACACTTTTAAAAATTTTATAAATTTTATCTTTCAAAATGGACTTCAATTTTGGATTCGGAATATCAAAATTAGCCTACGGTAAATTTTTGTCAATTTTCTGAAAACTTTCAATTTTTGATGAATAGTGAAAACACTAGGTTAATATTTAAAAACTGAATTTTTATTTAAATAATTATTTATTTAATTTAAATTTATTTTAGGTAAAAATTGATACATAATACCTATATAAGTTCAATTTAATTTATTTGAGTCATTTTATAATAGTTTTAGATATATAAAAATTTTATTGAACTTTTCTTCGTCTTTTACCCACCTCCTTGGAGAATTTGAAAATTCACATAAAACATAATTTTACCGCTTCTGTAAATGGAATTTAGAAAATCCGAGAGGCATGGTAAAAAAAGGAGTAAAATTTGGTTCAATAAGATAAAAATAATTTTTGGTGAATCTTATCTTTTTACTTTTATTTACCACGGTTAAAAGTAAATAGGGTAATTAAGGGTAAAAATGAAATTATCATTGCCCTAACACATGTCCTAATTCTATTGGATAAGTTTAGTTAGACCAAAATAAACCTTAGGGAAAAAATATTACAATTTAAGTCCACTTGGATTATATTCGGACATTTATTAATATTTAATTTAGAGAAGAATTAAAATAGTTAAAATCAAAGTTTCATAACTAAAACATTTTTAATATAGGGTTATACATAAGATAAATACGACTATAAATATTAATTATGAAGTTAAACATATTTAATACATAATGGTATTTTATTTATAATTTTTAGACATTATATAATTTAATTTATTTATGACACAATAATGATGCAGTAATTACATAATTAATGAAATATTAACATAGTTGATGTTATAAATACCCAAATAAATGTAATTTTAGACTTTTATGAATTTAACTAATTTTATAGGTTATTATGACATGTTAGTATTGATTTAAAAAGGTTTTTTCGAACTAATCATGCTGTTATGAGTTTTACAAAAATCAATTACCAAATAGTGTCAAAATTCACATAAAATAGTTTTTTTTTCAAATATTATATTATAAATTGTTATTTTATTCCTAAAAATATAAGGATCGTCCAAATGACATATATAAGGATATATATATTAATAATGAACCACTTGGGGTTCTTTTGTCTTTTTATAGTATGTTTATTAACCATATAGTTTAAGAAAACAAAAAGACACGGTAAAAGTTAAATTATTTAACTTAGAGTGAAATCTAAATGATAAGGCTAAAATAGTAACCTAAACATATCTAAAACCTATTTGTTGAGATGATTTCATCCCATAACCACCTTAGATTTTAAATAAATCAAATTTGGAGATATTAAAAACCGAATATGACTTTATTATAAAATAATATTTTATGTTTTTCCTAAGGTTCCCCTCTCCTACATTATAAAAAGGGCACACATTCCCTCTTCTATTCAAAACCTTTTGAGCCTTGAAGACCGTCCAAACCCTGCCAATTCTTCTTCAAAACCTCTATAGTTACATCATAGAGGTTATGGTATTCTCAAAAGACCATCTCTAGTGCCCTAAGAAGATGTTTAAAGGAGGTGCATCGAGGAAGAGGTAATCTCTTCTACCAATTCAATCATGTTTTATTTCTTCTTCAACTTCTTCTTCATTAGTTGTTTCATTATAAAGTAATCACATCAGTATCACTTATATACTTATATGTTATTATTAATATGAAACAACACTATTTCACCTTCTATCCATCCTACAGAAAATGAAATCACCGCGTGTGCGTACGTACGGAATACTGTCTCCACGCCGTGGTGTAATCTGTTTTCAACCACCACCTTACTTGGATGGGTATAATGGTGTAAATAAATAAATAAATATGATTATTTTAAATTCATTTTGATTCTAAAATATTATACATACACTTCAATACAATTCCACTATCATGGAATGATATAATCGCTCGTGCGTATGTACGGACTACCGTCTCCACGACGCGATGAGATTCATTCTCCCTGTTAACCAATCATGAATGATTATAAAGTATATATAATGAATAATAATGAAATATATGACATAATAATGATACTGGATTTATGTATATATATGTGTATGTCATCTATATAATTCCATTCAATTTAATAAGGAATCAAAAACAACGTTCATGCGTACGTACGCCCTACCATCTCCATGAACGTTATATTTCATTCCATTTATCAATATATCATATATATATGTATATGATGAATATATATTATATATATAAATCATGTTTTAACTTCTTTAATTTAGTAAATCAGGATATAAGTAATAATATCATGGACAAAAAGTCGAAAGACGTACGATAAATGAAATGATTTTACCAAAAATGATGCTTTAACATGGAATTTACAAATGAACGGGTAATATAAAGTCATAAGTGAACCATATATAATATCATAACAATGAATATGATTCTGTAATAAGTCAATGACATTATTTAAATCATTATACAAGAGTTCTGGATACATATGAAGCATATCGGACCCAAGGTAAGGGATAACTATTCAAATCTTGTTCTTATCCTAGATTGTTATTCGTAAGTATTTACTGGGGTTATTGTTATCATCCATGTACATGTTCTATAAAAATGTTTTCATGTATGTTTAATGTAATTTCTACCCATTTTGACTTTTACCACAAGTTATGGAATGAATCTTTCTTGTGTTTACCATACAAGAAACGTTTTGACTTTTCAAGAAAAAGTACGAGGAGAATGTTTTTTTAACATATATGGCGTGAATGGGTTTTTACGGTTTCATAATGACTTATTTAAATGAAGCTTCATCTACAAACATTAATGATTATTTTCACCAAAATCCATTTATTTTAAAATTTCATGGCATTTTTAGAAAAAAAATGATTTTGAAGAAGAAAGGATATTTTCCTAAAAAATTCATTTCAATTGTTTTGTCAAAACTATTTTCCATCTAAGATAACATTATTTAGTATGCTTATGTTTCAATTATAATGTATCTATGATTTACATGGTTTCAATTTTCTTTTGATGAAATGATATACATTTTTTGTATGGATTATGATATGATGGGATGATGTTTATGAAAGCCCTTTTATACTTTGGCTAATGATGAATGATTCATGTTCATATTGTGGCACAAGTAAGAACGATTTCATTATGAGATGAGTGGGACCTATATATCCCTCTAATTCATTGGAAAAAGATTTATATCTCATTACATAGACATGGCTGGAATGGTAAGTTAATCCAATTTACTATTATAGGACTGAAACGAGGAGTGAACTCAATTCAGAAAGGGACTTTGTCCACTAAGATGGTCTTGGTAGCAATGCCTTGCCTACTATGGAAATAATATCATGTGATTAGTGGTTTTCCACAATTAAATGTTTTATTCCTATGCTATTTTATCATGATTGATGTTCCTTTAGGATATATTCCTTACTCACTTCCAAGATGTATGTCTTTGCTCAAGATTTTTATTTTTAGATTTTAAGTTCATGTTTTTTCTTTCAAATGTTTATGGATTGGTTTATGTTCACTATGTTTACCCTTGATGAGCATTTGATCTCACCCTTTTTATGTTTTCTTTTCTCCAGGATTTAATGAAAGGTTTGTGGTAAGAAAACAAAAGGGGAATATCTTTACAGGATATGTTGAAGATATTTCCCCACTATTAGAAGATTATGTTATGAGTTTCTAAAGACACTAAACTATTACGGTCATTGTGTGTCTATTTTTTTTATGTATTAACTATTCTGCAATAATTAATTTAATGTCAGTGTATGTCATGCTTTTGGTCTCTATAATGGGGTCCTTTGTCCAAAGTGAATGTAGGTGGATTCTACATCTGAAACTCTCTCATCAACTAAAAAATGGATGTCACTATGGGAACATTTTCCCTTTACATATAAAACATTTAATTTATGAATATTTCATAAAATTCCACATCCTTTTGATATTCGTGAGTTATAGTAAGCTCATGTTTAGGTGTTTTAGGATCATTCTATTTATGACTTGATAAATCTCAATTCAATGAAGATGAGGTTCCATTTTCTCAACAAGATTTTTTTTCTTAAAATAGGTAAAAAACTTCAACATGAATAAGTGAAAAAAAACAAAGTATTATTAGATCATGGTATCTAAAAACATGGATTTATAAGTGAATTAGTATTAAAAATGAGTTACATAATTTAATTTATCTGAAATAACATGTATCTCATTCCACAGTTCATACATGAAAATATTTCACATGGAATAAATATATCCTAATCATGAACATTTCATGTACACATATATCTCTATATCCCAATCATGATGCATGCATTCAAATATTCTCCATACCATTCCATGAATATAAATCTCAGGAAATAGTAACATCCTAAAACATTTGAATAAGAAAATGTGAAAAAACATCATCTATAACAAGTGAACACCATGAATAACAATAACATCTATATGTACTCATATTTACCCCCATACATGGGCTGACTACTAGCATACCCCATCTCATTACTATGTATCCACACATCCTATTCTATTTTGTACATTTCCAAAAAATAATGGTAATAAAAAAGAACAACATACTACTCTGATACCACATTTTAGCATCAATCGATTCATCACTCTCTCATGTGGCCAAATATATTTATTTAATAGACCAAAAGCATGCATCCCTATACACCAGAAGATGTTTACTAGTATTTTGGGTGTAAATAACTTAATGGTGAAACTATAACCATTGGTATATAGTGAAAATATACATGAAATAATCAATTATCATAGTGTCATAAATAGTTTAAATAATAAATCATACAACTAGAAGATAAAGGATATGTCATGTAGATAAAATAATAAACAACATAATTACCCCTATAAATTTTACTAAATGAAATACTTAAATTGATTTAGATAAAATAACAAGTTGATAGAGATAAACTCAAATTACACCGGTCTTGAATCCCTAGTCTATCCCATCTTCAAGCTATATCCATGCTAGAAAATAACAATAAAAAACACGGTCATTTTCCTTTTTTGAAACATGTATCAATGTAATCTAAAAATGTAAAAATGGAGGCTCAAATATGGAGTCTATGGAGCTTATTAGGTCAAAACCATTATTTAAAACAATTCTTATAACAATTTTATGTATTAAAGATACAATTTGTTTTTTTATGTAGGATGCCATGTTTTTCTAGGAAGTACATATATTTTTTAATTTAGTTAAAAAACATTTATTGCAAAATGTGAGTACCCAATATGATTATGATCATATGAGGTTTTTTGATGCTTTTTTAGAGCCCCGAACTGATGTTATTTCAAAAAACAATGTATGGAACATTGTTAGAAGAAACCATATAGAAAGACCACACTGTTACTTATAACACATAGAAGTGGTCCATGCCACTATATTGAAGTTAATATTTATGGAAATCATACAGACAGGGCGACACACCCTTGTGAGGGGCTCTGCATTTTTAGAAAGTGGATGATACATAGTTTGAGAAAACATTTCTGAAATGTGCACATGAAACTGGGAAAGGTACCGCTTAACACACTATTGTATGCAGGGTTGGTACGTAGTTTGACAAACAATGCAACCAAACAATGTGACCCATAAAATATTGGTGAAATTTCTATTTTCCCTTAAACAATACTTATAACTTTAAAAAATTTCTATTTCTTCTCCAGTGTAAAAAACTTGATCATTCGGAGATCCTATTTGAAATAAATCCATAGACTATTGTTTCACCATATGAACTATGAATTTATCACCACCATTAAAATAAGATCCACACCGGTTATTTATTTATTAATATCATGCTATTATTTATATGAATTTATATCGATAGAGTTATTTTGGTGAACGATAATATTCCATATTTCTATGTTCTTTACCCATTCATTTTATTATTCTGACCTAGATCGAATCAGAAGATAATAATAGCTTATTGATCTACTAAGAACCTATTTTTGGTGTTATATACCCATATATCCATGATTGGGGATTTATATTCCCTATTGAATATGTTTTAAACACTGAAATTTCAAGAAGTTCCCCAAAAATTAAATGAATTCTTGGGTTAAATGTAATGGAAATTTTTAGGGATTCCCACATGTTACCTTGTAAATATTGGAGGTTGTTTCAACAACTAAGGTCACCCATGGTGTGTGACTTAATCCTACCATACATTATACCACCTCACTGGGTGTGTGATTTCATTACTAGTTAGCGGAATCCCTTTATAAATTGAATTGAATAAAATTGAATGATTATGATTAGGTTTCCTTCTTTTCCATGTGACAATATGATGTTTATTGATTATATATTAATTTTGGAAATGAATAGGAAATATATTAATTGAGAATTTTTATAAAATATTTAATGATTGAAATGATGAATTACAATGGTAGTGGATGCCTTCATTTGTATAGCTTGGATCATGATTCCATTAGATGATGTAGATGTTTCTCCCATGGATCTTGATTATGGTATTTTAAACCATGGATTTTTTTCTCCTCGGGTCTTGATTCTTTAGGATTACTTGTCCTTGACACCCATTGGATTCATCTTTCATGGGAACACAGTGCAAATGGTTTATTTACATGTTCCTTAGACCCCACCAAAGTCATTACCGATTTTTCATCAACATTGTCCTAGGACTCTATGGGGATTCCCTGGTCTGATATACCATGGATCAGTACTTTCATGGTATAATACTTTTGATAACATGGTATAGCCATTATTTATGGCCAAATATATGAAGTGGCCATGATGGTATTACATAATGAATTATACAACATGTTCATGGTTATTGTTTTACACCAGTATACATAGAAATGTTTATGTGGATTATTTTTTCTATACTTTCAAATATCCCAAGTATATGTAGTTGACTCTACTAGAAATTATAGATAGTAGTACTAATTTATTCTATCTTTAACACTTATCTTGGTATGGGAGCCTAGTCATTGTTTTGTAGGGATCCTTGTTTGTCTTGGTAAAATCATGTTACTAGTACCACATTGACCATGGGAACATGTTTCATTAATGATATACCTATGATATACATTGCACAATTATTATATTTTATTTCACAACATGTATTTTTTATGGACACTATTGGTGGTGTCCTAATGAATGTTATCTCACAACCCATTTGAGACAATGTTGGGTACCCAGGTATACTTCATGGATGTATGTAAGGACTGTGCAAAGTGATGATAGTTTGATGTTTTATTTTTCACATTACTTATGATAAATAGATGATAGGAATAATTTAGTTTTGTGATTCTATTTGGGATATTTCGTTTTATTATTTTTGGTATTTTGATACATGTATTTTACTGGCTATCCATATACCAATTTCCTTTATATTCATAGACAAGAGATGACACATCATTCTGTATATAAGATATCATTTTCCATTATTTATATATTTATGTCTTGGAATTTTATATTCTATCTGGATGATTTACTAATGTCTCTGTTGAATATTTTGATTACAACCACTATGTTTATAGTCGAACTTGAGAGAGTTGTCTCTCTATAGAAACATGTTGGGCCCTCACTAGTAGTCAGAAGACTCATGAATATAGGAGGTACTCTTTAGGCCACGTGACACACTGGGTAAGGGAGACAGATAGTGGTACTTAGTTCATGATGTTACAAAGTGGTATTAGATTGTGTTTATTTTTTTAACTTACTATTTTATGATAATATCAATTGGGGTAGGAGGGAATTTTAATTAGGTAATGATATTTTCCTAGGAGTACCTAACCTAGGTATAGATAAAATTCAAGTTTTCATTGAAAAAAAATTGTTGTTCTCTATATTTTGACAATTACTATTGATTTGATTCCACTGTTAGGTGATAAACTTGAATTGTTATGTCATTATTAATATGATTGAGTATCTATTTTAGCATTTCCCATTGATAGGAGGTTATGAATATCATGAATCATTTCTATCACTTTATAGGATTCATATTCCATGTATTACACCATTCTATATAGGACACGATACTTGACTGTATGGATTTTTGATATTTTCTTTTTGTGATATAAATTATTTTTTATAAATGTTTTTTGTAGTGTAATTGAGAAAATAGTGTGTAATTAGTGTTCCTACCACATGTTAAGCAGTTTTGTTTCCTAATTATGGTACAACAGACACCATATTCATTTGAAAATGGTAAATTGAGTCATGTACCATTGGCTGAATGAACTGGAATGTGTAATGTTATGGATTTAATTTATACAATTTTCCAGTTAATGAGTTGTATAGTCACTTATGGATCAAAAGTGGTGAACCATTTGTTTAAACCGTTAAACGAAAATTATGATAATTGTAAATTAAAATGGGAATTGTACCTTAAAAATAACTTTATCTTGACTTCACTTTTGAGAGGGAAATAGGATGTTTCTCTAGTGATAAGACAATTTCTTTTTACCCATGATTGGATTTATGAGTAGGAAGGGTAATGTATCCAATTTATAGGATGGTTTTGACCTATCATGTAACGCCCCGACCCCAGTTACCCAGAGTCAGTGCATTATTACATAACATTTGTATGATCACAAGAAAGATCAAATCTAGAAAGACCGATTGGTTTAGTAGTCTTGGAAACACTAGATATATTCATAAGTCTTACATTACATCATAAAATGAAAAACTACTACAAAAACATATTGTCTCCATAATCCACACTCATATACCCACATAATATCCCAGTAGGTCATTCATAATTTACTTCTTCACTTCCTGGGAAAAATAATACATAGAAAAGGGGTGAGCTCAAATGCCCAGTAAGGATAACAATATAGCGGAAACTTTCATAAATAAGAATAAACATTTAAGGCAATGTATAACTAAAACAAAAGCCTTTTAAACTTGAACATTTAACATAGTATGGCATAAATAAAATGAAATAATTCCATTTAATTATTCACATGGTTATTCTACTAATCGAATAATCACATGCAAAATCAATAACCACTTTCATAATGATGGAATGCATAATGCCAGACTATCATAACCACATAGCCAAGGGCTCGTGCCAAGACTACAAATAAGATTTTGTCAAGGCCTTGTGCCAAGACACCAGTTTGTCTCTTGAGACCTACCGATGCATCGAGGAGCTATAGCGGGCTCCACCCGTCACATATTAAGTCCAATGCATTCCCATATGAAAAGGTTTAAACATAACATAAACATTCGTATTAAAACTAGCATACGAAATGTCAATACTTTCACCATAAACTATGAATGGTATAAAAATAGCACATCCACAGTCAAACATATCACAAAACCTTTAATACAATATAGAAGTTTTGTATCATAATAAATCAACTTCAAATAATCTTAAAATCCATCAAAGGATGTTGACATAGATGAAATCAAAATTCTTTTTAAAGAAATATCAAATTTTATTTTGAAGTCATTTAAGATCCATATAAAATAAAAAAAATTCTTTGAAAATAATCTTATAAGCTTTTAAGGGAAGCTTTGAAGATTTTATAATGGCGGAAAATAGCCGCACCCGCCGTATAAGTTAAAAAAACATTCTTACCTTAATTCTGTCGAAAAGGTTAAAAAGGACCTTGTTTTGAAAACGAAGGAAAGATTCCTTTATAAACCTCTTATAAAAAGTCAAACAAGGGTATAAATGACTTTAACCCATATTCTTGTAAATAATAAATTTGTTTTGAAATACATTTCGAAGAAACTTGGATGTGGATGATAAAGAAATCACAGTAGATTATTACGTATAAACAACCTCGGATAATGAAGAGATTGTGAAATAACCCTTACCTTGTACTTTTCCTTGGTTGGGGTAGTTTAACCTCCTGTATAATGGTGAAATAATTGTTATTAAATTATACAAGAATCATATATATTAATATGATATCATATATGATCTTTTAACATTGATTTGTTAATAATATCTTTGAATTGTCGTCATTTCTGGTGTTAACTTACTCATTTTATTTTATATGTTTTGTTACATAAGCCATGTTTGATGTATCTTATTCATATCCAGAATGATATCAAGTCCATAAACATCATTTTTAAATCATCAAATGATAATTATACTTGAATGGATACGATGGAGAATGAATCTCATCGCGTTCGTGGAGACGGTAGTCCGTACGTACGCACGAGCGACCATATCATTCTTTTGATATTAAAATAATATATAAATGGATGGTATATCATATATACAGAATCATTAACATGTTATATTTATTATTTACATGATTTACACATCATTATTATACCCATCCAAATAATAATATATTGAATAAAAATTACACCACGACGTGGAGACGGTAAGCCGTACGTACGCACGTATGGTGACATGTTTTTCAAAGGGTGGATAGAACACTGAATATCGTTGTACCATATTTATAATAACATCACAGTATATGTGAGATACTGGAGTTATTATTTTAGAATGGTAAGAACAAAGGAAGAAGAAGTGGAAGAAGAAAGGAACTTGAAAAGGGGTGGTGAAAACATTACCTCTTCTTCGGGTTCTTCCTTTTGATTTGATCAAAAGGGCTCCTTAGGTTGGCTTTCTGATCAAAACTAAGCCCCCTAGGTTGTATTGAGGGAAGTTTGGAGAGTATTTGGGCAGTGTTTGGCAGAACCAAAAGGCTTTTAAGGTGTGAAGAAATGAGAAGGAGGAGTGCGCTTTTATAAGAGGGGTGAGGGGCACCTTTGGAAAAGCTAGAAATATTAATTTATAATAAATTAATATTCGGTTTCTAATGGCTCCAAAGTTTATTATTTAAAGTTTAATGTGGGGATAGGTCGAAAACCACTCAACTAATAGAATTTAGACAGGTTTGGGTACTTATATTAAACTTATCTTTAAGTATTAACTCTAAGTTAATTAGTTTCACTTTTACAATGTCTCTTTTCATTTTTATATAATATGGTTAATAAACATACTATATACATCCAAACGACCCCCAAGTGGTCCATTAATGATTAACCTATCATGATATAAGTCTCTTGTCCGAAACATAGATTTTTAAGAATTCAATATCAATTAATAATATAATATTTGTTTTATGAACTCTTTTATGTCAATTTTGACACTATTCAATAGTTGATTTTTCTGAAACTCATAACAGATTGATTACTTCGAAAAAATTCAATTAAATCAATACTAATATATCATATTATCCTTGAAAATTAGGTTAATTCATTAAAAGTTTCATATTATATTTATTTGGGTATTTATAATATCAATTATTTTAATGTTTCACTATTATAGTAATTACTGCATCATCATTGTGTCATAAATAAAATAAATTATTTAATTTCTAAAAATAATAAATAAAATATCATTATGTAGTAAATATTTTTACCTTTCTAATGAATATTTATAATCTAAAATCCAACATAAATAACCCTATTTAACAATTGTTTTTCTAAAAGATATATGCTTGTGTCGTTTTTGTATTCATTTTAACTTAATTAAAATAAAGTGTCATTATCACTTACAAGTGGATCAATGGGGTCCCAAAATCGACCCAAAGATGTCCATGGTCGACCATGTATCAACCAATATGGTTAAGACACGTTTTAGTGTAATTTAGTATTATTATAATATTATTTTTTAACCCTTATTTAACGGATTTACCCTTAACCATGGTAAATAAAATATTTACCGCAGTAATTATTCAAAATGCCTAAAAATAAAAGTTACCTATTTACACAATTTGAACATCCTGATTCGCAATATGGAATCCATTTTTCTAAATTCAAAACACAAAATTGGCAGAAATTAATTTAAAATTAATTCCCGCTGTCAGAACAAAAAGCGTGTTTTTAAGAGATAATAACTATCAAAAGATTGACACTTGTTTATGTTCGGTTTAATTGTAAAATTATTTCCAATGACCAAAATTATATTAAATGGTAAAAATATATTCTAAATATACTTTAAAACCACTCAACTTCATAATTTATCACTATTAATTATTTTGATTAAAAAGTTGTTTTTAATTAAAATTTAGTAATTTTCACTATTCATCAAAATATGAAAGTTATCCGAAATGTACCAAAATTTCACCTTAGGCTAAACTCGATATTCCGAATCCAAAAATGAAGTCCATTTTGAAATATAAAATATATATAATTTCAAAAAGTAGGTATTACTATTCATAACGGCTAGTTTGATTGGTTATGGTGTGTTAGAACTCGGTGTTGCGTACAACACACGCTATCACATTATTCAAAGAGAAGCGTACCGTAGAAGCTTGGGGTGTTACATTCTCCTCTCCTTAAAATAATTTCGTCCTCAAAATTTCTAGAATAATTATCACATGAAAAGACTCGGGTGGTTCTTCATCATAAGTTCCTCGGGTTCCCACGTTGCCTCTTCCATCTTATGGTTTCTCCACAAAACTTTTACCAGACGCGTCGTCCGGTTTCTCAGTACTTGTTCTCTCGTATCAAGAATCCTGACGGGCTCTTCACAATAGGAATGATCGGGTTCCAGTTCTAATTCCTCATAGGTGAGTACATGCGTTGGATCAGGCATGTATTTCCTCAACAGAGATACGTGGAACACATCATGAACTTTGGAGAGACTTGGCGCATTGCCAATCGGTAAGCTACAACCCCAATTCGTTCTAGAATTTTGAAAGGTCCGATGTACCTGGGACTCAATTTACCTTTCTTACCAAAACGTATGACTCCCTTCAACAGAGATACCTTCAGGAAAACATGATCACCGACTTGAAATTACAAATCCTTCCTTCGATTATCGGCATAGCTCTTCTGCCTACTTTGAGCTGCTTTGATGTGATTTTGGATTACTTTCACCTTTTCCACCGTTTCCTCCACCAGTTCTGGGCCTACAAGTTTTCTTTCACAAACGTCATCCCAACAGGTTGGTGTACGACATCTCTTTCCGTATAACTCTTCATATGGTGCCATTTGAATACTCAAATGGAAGCTATTGTTATAGGAAAATTCTACCAGAGGTAAATATTGATCCCACATACCCTGAAAGTCAAGTGAGAAAGATCTCAACATGTCTTCTAAGGTTTGAATAGTCCATTCTGATTGTCCGTCTATCTGAGGGTGGTAAGCAGTGCTCAAATGAAGTTCAGTATCCATGGATTTCTGAAGACTTTTCCAAAATCTTGAAGTAAAATGGGGATCACGATCAGAAACAATTGATAAGGGTACTCCATGAAGTCTCACAACTTCATTAATATATAGTCTTGCTAGACGTTCCAGGGGTAGATCTTCTCTTATAGAAAGAAAATGTGCTGACTTGGTAAGATGATCAACAATCACCCATATGGCATCATTCCTTCCAGGAGTCTTTGGTAGCCCCATGACAAAGTCCATCGTAATATTGTCCCATTTCCACTCCGGTATGGGAAGAGGTTGCATGACTCCTCCAGGCTGTTGCCTTCCAGCATTCACTTGTTGACAAACCATACATCTTGACACAAAATCAGCAATCTCCCTCTTCATGTTGTCCCACCAAAAATGTTCCTTCAAATCTCTATACATTTTGGTGCTCCAAGGGTGTATAGAGAAATTGGAACTATGAGCATCATCCAGCAATTCCCTTTTTAGATCAGGTATATCGGGAACACAAAGTCTCTTCCCAAATTTCAAAATTCCATCTTCATACACAATGTCCCTCAATCTCTCATCATTCACAGCTTTAATTTTCTTTTGGAATTCTTCATCATCGGTCTGAGAACTCTTAATCCTTTCTAGTAAAGATGGTTTGGAAACCATTTGAAAAAGCATTGATGTTTCACCTTCCCTGGTTATTCCCATGTCCATATTCACTAGATCAATGAAAATTGGATCCCTTTCAATTCTCATATTGTTCAAAACTCCATGGTCTTTTCTACTCAAAGCATCTTCCACCTTGTTTGCCTTCCCCGGGTGGTAGTGTATCGTGCAATCATAATACTTGAGTAATTCAAGCCATCTCCTTTGCCTCATGTTGAGTTATTTTTGTGATAAAATATACTTCAAACTCTTGTGATTAGTATAAATCTCACATTTTTCATCGTAGAGGTAGTGCCTCCATATCTTCAATTAAAAGATCACATCTGCTAACTCGAGATCATGAGTAGGATAGTTTTGTTCATGAATTTTCAACTGTCGTGATGCATAGGAAATAACTCTATCATTCTGCATAAGGACACAACCAAGTCCTTTCTTCGATGCATCACTATAAATAACGAACCCATCATTCCCCGATGGTAGAGTCAATATAGGAGCATTGGATAATCTTTTCTTCAGTTCTTCAAAACATTCTTCACACTCTTTTGTCCAAACAAATTTAACCCCTTTACGTGTGAGCTTCGTTAATGGGTTAGCCAATCGGGCAAAATTCTGGACGAAACGTCGATAATAACCTGCCAAACCAATAAAACTGCGTACCTCAGTTATACTCGTAGGTGCTGGCCATTATTGGATTGCCTTGGTCTTAGAAGGATCAACAGAGATTCCATCTTTAGAGACAATATGTCCAAGAAAAGAAATCTCCTGAATCCATAATTCACACTTGCTAAACTTCCCATATAATTCATGCCTCCTCAGAGTCTTCAAGATAATGCGCAAGTGATTTTCATGATCTTCGTAGGTTTTGGAGTATACCAATATATCATCAATAAATACCACCACAAATTAATCGAGATACTCCTTGAAAACTCTATTCATCAGATCCATGAATAAAGAGGGTGCATTAGTCAATCCAAACGGCATTACAGTAAACTCGTAATGCCCGTACCTGGTTCGAAATGTTGTCTTCGGTATGTCATCCTTCTTCACACACAACTGATGGTATCCAGATTCAAGGTCAATCTTTGAAAAGTATTGAGCTCCATGCAGATGGTCAAATAAATCATCAATACGAGGTAGGGGATACTTGTTCTTTATCGTTATAGCACTGATCTCCCTGTAGTTGACACATAACCTCATAGATCCATATTTCTTTTTAACAAAAAGAACAGGGGATCCCCATGGAGAAACACTAGGGCTAATAAATCCCTTATTACTCAATTCCTCTAGTTGTTTCTTTAGTTCTACTAAATCTACAGTGGCCATTCTATAAGGGGTCTTCGATATAGGCCTTGATCCAGGAATCAAATCAATGGAAAACTCAACTTCTCGTTCTGGAGGATGTCCAGGTAAATCTTCCGGAAATACATCTACAAATTCTTTCACAATAGGTACATCCTCTATTTGAACATTCCTTTCCTCACCGACAGTTATTTCATTCTCTTCCTCTCCAATAATTGAATTAAGTTGAGCTACTGGGGGTGGATCTAAATAAGAATTAGGTGGTGACGATTCTGCTCTAAAGATAAGGTGTTCCTTATCATTATTATCAAGAATTGTGACCTCTTTCTTCTTACAATAAATCTTCGCATCATAGTCCGAAAGCCAGTCCATACCGAGGATTATATCAAACTCAATCATATGTATGACGATGAGATCAGCAGATAAAGAATATTTATGTGCTCTAATGGGGACTGATTCACAAAACATTGTTGCAATTATACTTCCCTTAGGAGTTTTAACTGACAACTCCCTTATTAAATCAAATTGGAAATATCTAAGTTTCTTAGCAAACTGGGAAGATATGAAAAAATGCGACGATCCAGAGTCAAATAATGCATTTTCTAAACTTGAGGAAACCATTAAATTACCTGCCACCACGTCTTTTGGAGCGTCTACCTCTGCAGTAGTGATAGCATAAGCCTGGCCTTGATCCGTTGGCCTTTTCTGAGGTATGTTCTCCTGACACTTAGGACATGAATTTGCATAATGCCCCATCTCCCTGAAATTGTAGCACTGAACGTTGGTGGCTTCCTTCTTCCCTTTGCAATCACGAGCTTGGTGGCCTTTTTCACCACACTTGTAACAGACTCCCATTCCCATCAAGCAAGCACCGGGGTGTTTCTTCCCACATTTACCACAAGATGGATATTCAACCTTTCCCTTCTTCCCCTTATTTCCATTCCCAGATTGATCAGCATGTCTCTTCTTCTCTTTCTTTTCTTTAAAGTCATAAGACTTAGAGAATTCCTTTTCGGTCTTGATAGCACATGAGACAATGTTTTCGTACGATGAAAAGGATTGTGAGACTAATGCTCGACGGAGAAATGGTTTTAACCCATCAAAGAAATGATCAATCTTACTTCTTCGGTTGAGAATATAATCTCCAGCATACCTCGCTAACCTTGTAAAGTTAGGCTCATACTTTGTGACATTCTCATCCTCCTTTTGTCTCAGACTCAGAAATTGCCTTTCCATATCTGCTCGATGGTCGCGAGGAAAGTATTTTTCTAAAAATAGATCTTTGAACTCTCTCCACTCCATATTTGATACTTCATCATCTTCCTTCATGTTTTGAATCAATGACCACCATTGATCAGCATCTCCAGTGAGGCGGTAAACTGCCATGATAACTTTTTCCCTTTCACTGCTCCCCAAAGCCTGAAATATTTTCTCTAGGGAAAATATCCATTGCTCAGATACTAAGGGATTTGTATTCCCATTGAACGTTGGTGGTTGTTGCCTCATGAATCGATCTAACATTGATCCTCCACGCTGCGGATCAGGGTGCTCCATATGGGTAAGGTTATTATTCATAACCTGAGTAAGTTGTCCCAGTATGGTGATTAGCTGATCGGCACCAGTTGCATCACAAGCCCCACTATAATTATCTTGAGCAGGAGGGAAATCCCTACATGGATTGTGTGCATTGATACGGTTTCCATTTCTTCCACTAGGCACCATTTCTAAACAATGGCATAAACTAGATCAGTTTATGAATCAAAATACATAATCCCATACGTATAAAACACTTAACATAAATTGAACTATTTATGGATATAATCCATAATCATAAGAATGTTTTATTTGAGGAAGTATATACTCATAAACCCTTCGTAATGATTTGTAAAGAAAATGAGACTTATCCTAAGCATATCCCCCGGGAGTGTCGTAACCAAGAGTGCAGCAAGGCCCGTTGTCGTGCACCAGTTCCCGTTCGAGTCTAGTTCAAAGCGGTGTTTTCGGGTTTTACCCCTAGGTACATCTGTGCCAGAGCCGCCTCTACCTGCTCGTATCCAGACAGGGATGTATTTCTCGGAAAACTCACAAAATCTCTACAATACCAAAATTCTAGGAAGTTCTTCTATACTAATCCTCAAAGTTCATCTTAGGTCTACATGCTCTAATCAGAGTTTATCTAAATCTAGCTTCCAAGGTTTGTACTAAACTTCCTCTGATACCAACTGTAACGCCCCGACCCTAGTTACCCAGAGTCAGTGCATTATTACATAACATTGGTATGATCACAAGAAAGATCAAATCTCTAAAGACCGATTGGTTTAGTAGTCTTGGAAACACTAGATATATTCATAAGTCTTACATTACATCATAAAATGAAAAACTACTATAAAAAAATATTGTCTCCATAATCCACACTCATATACCCAAATAATATCCCTGTAGGTCATTCATAATTTACATCTTCACTTCCTGGGAAAAATAAAACATAGAAAAGGGGTGAGCTCAAATGCCCAGTAAGGATAACAATATAGCGGAAACATTCATAAATAAGAATAAACATTTAAGGGAATGTATAACTAAAACAAAAGCCTTTTAAACTTGAACATTTAACATAGTATGACATAAATAAAATGAAATAATTCCATTTACTTATTCACATGGTTATTCTAATAATCGAATAATCACATGAAAAATCAATAACCACTTTCATAATGATGGAATGCCTAATGCCAGACTATCATAACCACATAGCCAAGGCCTCGTGCCAAGACTACAAATAAGATTTTGTCAAGGCCTTGTGCCAAGACACTAGTTTGTCTCATGAGACCCACCGATGCATCGAGGAGCTATAGCGGGCTCCACCCATCACATATTAAGTCCAATGCATTCCCAAATGAAAAGGTTTAAACATAACATAAACATTCGTATTAAAACTAGCATACGAAATGTCAATACTTTCACCATAAACTATGAATGGTATAAAAATAGCACAACCACAGTCAAACATATCACAAAACCTTCAATACAATATATATGTTTTGTATCATAATAAATCAACTTCAAATAATCTTAAAATCCATCAAAGGATGTTGACATTGATGAAATCAAAATTATTTTTAAAGAAATATCTCCTTTTATTTTGAAATCATTTAAGATCAATATAAAATAAAACATTTTCTTTGAAAATAATATTATAAGATTGTAAAGGAAGCTTTGAAGATTTTATAAAGGCGGAAAATAGCCGCACCCGCCGTATAAGTTAGAAAAACATTCTTACCTTAATTCTGTCGAAAAGGTTAAAAAGGACCTTGTTTTGAAAACGACAGAAAGATTCCTTTATAAACCTCTTATAAAAAGTCAAACAAGGGTATAAATGACTTTAACCCATATTCTTGTAAATAATAAATATGTTTTGAAATACATTTCTAAGAAACATGGATGTGGATGATAAAGAAATCCCAGTAGACTATTACGTATAAACAACCTCATATAATGAAGAGATTGTGAAATAACCCTTACCTTGTACTTTTCCTTGGTTGGGGTAGGTTAACCTCCTGTATAATGGTGAAATAATTTTTATTAAATTATACAAGAATCATATATATTAATATGATATCATATATGATCTTTTAACATTGATTTGTTAATAATATCTTAGAATTATCGTGGTTTCGGGTGTTAACTTACTCATTTTCTTTTATATGTTTTGTTACATTATCCATGTTTGTTGTATCTTATTCATATCCAGAATGATATCAAGTCCTTAAACATCATTTTTAAATCATCAAATGATAATTATACTTGAATGGATACGATGGATAATAAATCTCATCGCGTTCGTGGAGACGGTAGTCCGTACGTACGCACGACCGACAATATCATTCTTTTGATATTAAAATAATATATAAAGGGATAGAATATCATATATACAGAATCATTAACATGTTATATTTATTATTTACATGAGTTACACATCATTATTATACCCATCCAAATAATAATATATTGAATAACAATTACACCACGACGTGGAGACGGTAAGCCGTACATACGCACGTATGGTGACATATTATTCAAAGGGTGGATAGAATACTGAATATGGTTGTACCACATTTATAATAACATCACAGTATATGTGAGATACTGGAGTTATTATTTTATAATGGTAAGAACAAAGGAAGAAGAAGTGGAAGAAGAAAGGAACTTGAAAAGGGGTGGTGAAAACATTACCTCTTCTTCGCGTTCTTCCTTTTGATTTGATCAAAAGGGCTCCTTAGGTTGGCTTTATGATCAAACTAAGGCCCCTAGGTTGTAGTGAGGGAAGTTGGGGGAGTATTTGGGCAGAGGTTGGCCGAACCAAAAGGCTTTTAAGGTGTGAAGAAATGAGAAGGAGGAGTGCCCTTTTATAAGAGGGGTGAGGGGCACCTTTGGAAAAGCTTGAAATATTAATTTATAATAAATTCATATTCGGTTTCTAATGGCTCCAAAGTTTATTATTCAAAGGTTAATGTGGGGATAGGTCTAAAACAACTCAACCAATAGAATTTAGACAGGTTTGGGTACTTATATTAACCTTATCATTAAGTATTAACTCTAAGTTAATTAGTTTCACTTTTACAATGTCTCTTTGTATTTCTATATAATATGGTTAATAAACTTACTATATACATCCAAACTAACCCCAAGTGGTCCTTTAATGATTAACCTATCATGAGATAAGTCTCTTGGCCGAACCTTAGATTTTTAGGAATTTAATATCAATTAATAATATAATATTTGTTTTAAGAACTCTTTTATGTCTATTTTGATACTATTCAATAGTTGATTTTTGTGAAACTCATAACAGATTGATTACTTCGAAAAAAGTCAATTAAATCAATCCTAATATATCATATTATCCTAGAAAATTAGTTTAATTCATTAAAAGTTTAATATTATTTTTATTTAGGTATTTATAATATCAATTATTTTAATGTTTCACTATTATAGTAATTACTGCATCATCATTGTGTCATAAATAAAATATATTATTTAATGTCTAAAAATTATAAATAAAATATCCATATGTAGGAAATCGTTTTATCTTTCTAATGAATATTTATAATCTAAAATCCAACATATATAACCCTATATAACAATTGTTTTTCTAAAAGATATATGCCTGTGTCATTTTTGTAGTCATTTTAACTTAATTAAAATAAAGTGTCATTATCACTTACAAGTGGATCCATGGGGTTCCAAAATCGATCCAAAGATGTCCATGGTCGACCATGTATCTACCAATAGGGTTAAGACACGTTTTAGGGTAATTTAGTATTATTATAATATTATTTTTAACCCTTATTTACCGAATTTACCCTTAACCATGGTAAATAAAATATTTACCGCAATAATTATTCAAAATGTCTAAAAATAAAAGTTACCTATTTACACAATTTGAACATCCTGATTCCAAATATGGAATCCATTTTTCTAAATTCAAAACACAGAAGTGGCAGAAATTAATTTAAAATTAATTCCCGCTGTCAAAAAAAAAGCGTGTTTTTAAGAGATAATAACTATCAAAAGGTTGACACTTGTTTATGTTCGGTTTAGTTGTAAAATTATGTCCAATGACCAAAATTATATTAAATGGTAAAAATATATTCTAAATATACTTTTAAACCACTCAAATTCATAATTTATCACTATTAATTATTTTGATTAAAAAAGTTGTTTTTATTTAAAATTTAGTAATTTTCACTATTCATCAAAATATGAAAGTTATCCGAAATGTACCCAAATTTCACCTTAGGCTAAATTCAATATTCCGAATCCAAAAATGAAGTCCATTTTGAAATATAAAATATATATAATTTTAAAAAGTAGGTATTACTATTTATAACAGCTAGTTTGATTGGTTATGGTGTGTTAGAACTCTGTGTTGCGTACAACACACGCTATCACATTATTCAAAGAGAAGCGTACCGTAGAAGATTGGGGTGTTACATATCATATTCATTTTGTTTTGATCTGTTGGTTAACAAACCTTTCTAAGGAATGTGTTTGGAATTGTAAAGAAATTAAACCATGATGAACTCTTGTCTTAGTCCATGAGGGTAGAGAAAAAAATGATCTTGAGATGTCAGGGCATGGGATTGTAGCATGTCCTCTAATAGTTCCAGTTTCAGCGGTAATGATTTTAACCGAAAAAAGTCATGAGATTCTATTATGTAGGGGGTTCTATACTATATGAATAATTTTTAAGGAGAACAACATCATTACTCATCTATGGAAGAGTTGAAATGTGTGTTCCAGAAAAAGCAGTGTCATATATTTTTGGGGGATGGTGGTCCATAGGTTAATTAGTTGTGGATTGAGACTACATTTCTGATATTCGATAATTTGGAGACACCTCCTGATAAGAGATTGAAGCTCACAACTTATACGTTACAGTGAGAAGAAAAGAGATGGTGGAATGATTTGAAATAGTATTATAGGAATAAATATTTGGTTAGGGGTGACTTTCAAATAAAATTCTATGATTAATTTTTTCCAAATACGCTTAGAGAATAGAAGACCACTACGTTTATGCTTTTAGAGTAGGGTGTGATGACTATTATAAAATATTAGACATTATATAAAAAGATATATTTTTTTCTGATATATCTTACTAAAAAGGAATCAAGAGAAATACGATCTTGGTAAGGTCCCAGACATGCCATTCAATCACAGTTCAACATGACCAGGTTGATGAATATTTCTGATGTAGTGAATCAAAAACCAATTATAAAGGGGAACCTGAGGGACTTTTTGGTTTTAGATTAGAGTAATGAAGACTCTTAGACTAGTGGTACTAATTCAAGTGGTAGGAAGTGATGTATTATGGATTCTCGTGAGGGGTGTACCTGCTTGGATATTAGTTATGGAATCTCTATTTTCCTTCATCAAAGTAGATGATGGGGAAATTTTATAGACTTACCGCTATCAAGACCCATTCATGTAACAAGCTTGGTAAATGTTGGGAAATGATTATCATTTTTAGGACCTTCCCTATTGTAGTTCCTAGATTGGGGAAAGCCCTAACTCTAGGAATTTAATTAGGTTTAATAGCTTCATGTCGAGATGGGAGATGGAGCAGTACTTGTAGTTTAGGCTAAGAAGATGATCGTGGTAGAGGATTTTAGACAATAGTTGTACCTAGATAGTTTTGAAGTCTTGATTTGTGTAGTGAGGTTGTTTTATAGGGTCTCATTTTAGGCAAGATATACTCTATACAACCGACTCATCAGCAGTAGTGTGTTATTCCATCTACAGCGAGTGATAAAATCTTTGTAGCCTCTACTCTTGTATTTATGAATTTTGATATAAGAAAGTCACATGGTTTCATATCTTCACCTATAGTGGAGAACCTTGGGTCCATTATTTTGTTTTCGGGTGGTGTCATGGTGCTTGACACTCCTTTCGAGATCCGAACATATGGTGTACAAAATTTTAAGGAGTGACCCATGAGATAGGTGAGTTTCACTTCGTTTGTAATCTTTTTGTCCATGAGATGAATCGTTTTGATTTTATACTCAATATGGAATTTCTATTTGATTATAGAGCCTATGTTGATCCCTATAATTAAAGATTGGCACTTAAATCACTATGGGGTGGATTTTTTATTCACAAGGGTAAATGTGATGTCCAAGAAGGCTGATAAGGACCATATCATTGTGGGATATGTTGGATGAAATCCCAGATATTTAGTTTTTATTTGGATGATCATGTAGTGAATTGGGAATACATTCATCCATTGTCTTATCATTTTATGGATATTTCCTAGATGTATCTTTTGGTTTTAGCTTCTAAGGGAGAGGCTGAGTTCTCCATTGAGCTAGTTCTAGGAACAACATCAGTGATGGTTCATCCTTACAAGATAGTTGCTACAGAGTTGTAGGATCTCAAAAGGTAGCTAGAGGACTTGGAGAAAAGTGGTTTATTTGACCTAATTCTTATCCATGGTATTTTCTATTTCTTTCGAAAAGAAGGATGAAAATGCCATCAGGATAAGTGTAGATTAGAAAAAATGAAACAATTTATGGTTATGAATAGATATCCCTTACCAAGGATAGATGAACATTTTGATCATCTATGAGGTGCTCAGGTTCTCCCAAAAAATAATTTTTGATCTGGATATCATCATGTGCAGGTTTGACCTACAGACATACCTCATATTGTATTTTCTATCAGTTATGGTCTACATGAGTATTTGGTTATGTTTTCTAGTCTAATGATTTTGTCATTGGGTTTTATGGAGATGATGAATAAAGTATTCCATCCTTCCCCATATTCATTTATGGTGGTTTTCATGGATGATATACTGGTGTATTTTAATAACCAAAATGCCAATGAAAAATATCTTAAGATCAATTTAGATTAACTCAAAGGGAATCAATTATATGTTATTCTCAAAAAGTGACATATCTAGATGGATGACATTCACTTCCTAGGTCATATTATCTCAATAATATGAGTATTAGTTTTCCTAGAGAATGTGGGAGGAGTAGATTTCAGGGATAATTTTAAGAACATATTTGATATATGGAGTTTCTTAGGGCCAATTAGATATTATAAAAGATTCACAAAGGACTCTTCCAAGTTAGTAGAGGCATTTATGGGATTGACTATGAAAGATGTCAGGTCTGTATGGTCAAATATCAATGAGTGTGCATTTTAGGATCCAAATGTGTGATTGTATTCATTCCAGGTCTTTATTCATACAGAGTCATTTAGAAGCTGTGATGTGTATTGTAACGCACTAGGTACTAGGCTAGGATAATTTCTGATGTAGTTTAATATAATTATAAAATATGGGTCTTGTCATCTAAGGCCACGAGAGGGGAGTTACCCTAGGCATGATCCCGATTTAGCAGTAGTTGTTCATGCTTGGTGCAATTGGTGAAATTACCTACATGGATAGAGTTTTGTGCTGTACTCATACAAAAAAAAGACTCAAGTACATATTTACACAGCGTTACGTGAATCTATGGCAGTGAATGGGGGTTGATTACCAATAATTTTTTGACATTATGCTTTCATATATGCTTGAAAAGGGAAAAGTATTTCCCAATGCACTACACATGAGGACTTTAATATTGGTAGTCTAGGAGCGAATTAGGGAGTGGAGGCTAATAGATTTGTTTTCTAAGATGCACTTGGTGGTGCAGGACTGTAGGGGCTATAATGTCCTGCAATCCTTATATGTGACCTATATACTTATAAAAATATTGTGGAAGTGAAAGATATCATATTCTAAGGGCTATTATTATGGGAGACTGTGGAAGGTGAGGACCCATTACCTGGTTTGACCATAGGGGGGATGATATCATGTGTATACATGATGGAGTTTGTCTTCCAATAGACATACATGAGCTTCTAATGTAGTGTTTTCATGCCTTAATGTGGGCGGTACATCCTTACATTACCAAGGTGTATTGGGATTTAAGATGCCCTTATTTATAGCTTGGGATGAAATGTGATATAGATGGTTTGGTTATGAGGCATCCCACTTATCATCAGGTAAATGTTGAATATCAATAACCATAAAATGATTTTATGGCAGTTACTAATTCCTGAGAGGAAATGGGATCATGTCATGATGGATTTCTTAATTAGTTTTCCAATGTATCTTTGATAGAGTGATGTTGTTTGTCTTATTCTAGAAAGGCACACAATGGATACTCATTTCCAATATATCATGGATACCTTCTTGGTTGATTAGATTGGGCTATTATATGTATATGAGATAGAAGGACTTCATGGGGTTCCTCATAACATGGTATTAGATAGGTATTCTTGTTATATATATCATTATTATAAGAGTTTTCAGAGGGAGTTGGCTACATAGGTTCCTTTGAGCATGACATAAAAACCTAAGACCATTGGCCAGTGAGAGTGTAATATTTTGGTGCTTGAAGACTTCTTGCGAGCATGCATCCAATATTTTGATGGATTCTGAGAGATTCATATTTCTTTATTTGTGTTTTCCTAAAATATTAAATATGAAGTGCCTATAAAAATGATACCCTATGAATAATTTTATGGTAAGACAATTTGATCACCCCTATGTTAGTTAGAGGAAGGTGAGAATACATTATTGGGATTTTATATTATGTAGTAGAATTCTGAGTAGTTCTAGTTGATTTGGAAATGGATTGCTACATCATAAGTTTGACATTAAATTTAATATGATATCCATTAATGACCTCAATGAGTTCAAGGTTATGAATCTTATATTTTTACATGTCTCACTGATGCTAGGACACATATATATTAGGAGATATGGTAACTATTCACTCCAACATGTCAGGATATTTGAGATTAGGGAGAGTATCAGGATGGTAGCCTATAATTTTTAGTTCAATCAGAGCTACCAAGACATGTACTATGTCTTCTCAGTATCTCATCTATGCCAGTATCATTCATAATCATCTCATGATTTCTCTCCTGAGGAGGTTGAGTTATATGAAGATGTGTCATTCGAGGAGCATCCTATACATATTATTGAATAGAGCATGAAGATTATCTAAGGATATTCAATTCTTCTAGTACAAGTTCTATGGTAGTATGAACATTTACAGGTTGATACATGGGTGTGGGAGGCCATGTGAGCATGCTCAGTGGCCATATATATTGTCATGTGATTCATGACCACCCTTCAGAGGTGAATTCGAGAGATATTTTCCTTAAGGTGGGAAATATAGAATGATTACAGGTTTTCCTAGGAGGTATTTATTATTTTATTCTTTTAAAATGCTAATTTAATGATTAATGTGGGAACTTAATGTGATAATTGGTGTATCGTGGGAGTTTGTATAGTGTTTAGAGCACATAGCCCAACTTTTTGGAAGTACCATGTAGTCTGCACTGCTAGAAAAAAGTATGCGGGGATTGCAACAAGTCACATCAAACCATGGGAGGTAGTCAAAGCCTCTGTTAGGATATTCACATTTGAAGGAAGCATTAAAGATTGGGCTGCACACTCATGTGAGTGGATCTATTGTTTTTTTAGTGGATGAGACACAGTTTGTGCATAGTTTTCCATACCGTGCATATGAAACCATGTGGGGTGCCCCTTATAATAGTGAGGGGAACATTGATGGGGATAATTTTAGCCAACCATGCGGCCAAAACATGTGACATAATAAATATTATGAAAATTATATTTTCTTCCTAAAAAAAACTTATTATATAAATTTATTTCTATTTATTCTCTAGTGGAAAACATTGAATGTTAGGAGATCCCTTTTGAGATCAACCCCTAGAATTTGGTGCCACTTATCCATCCGAAATATGAATTGAATATTTTAGGTATCATTGGATCAATAATGGATAAATAATTATATATCTTATTCCATTACTCTTTTTTCATCATATCAAAGTATTTATTTAGGTGATATCTAGTTTTCCCTATTTAGGTGTGTACATTGATTATGAATTTAATTCTACCACCACTCTCAATGTGGGAGTGATTTATTCATCAAATGAATTAATTAATCAGTTTAATTCAATTGAATTTAATGATTAGGTGATGGTTTGTTACATTTTCCATGTTATAACAAGATATTGATTGGTATAATTTTTTAATGAGATTATATTTAAATTTTTGAAATGTGTGGTTAATCTCATGGAATGTTAACGTATATGAAATGTTGAATGATTGAAATGATGAATTGAAATGGTAGTTGATTCCTTGTCTAGTATACCTTCTATCTTTATTTAATTAAATTCCATGGAAATTTATCCCATTGATGTTGACTGCGGTAGTGGACGACTTAGACTTTTTTCCTCCTAGGTCTCAATTTTATGGGATGCCTTGGGCCTTGATACCATTCGTATCCAATTTTATTGGGCTCAACATGGGAATGGCCTTTTGACATGCTCTGTGGAACCACCCATGTCATTACTGATATTCTATCTGGATCCTCAAGGGACTCTACATAGATGCATTTGTTTTCTTTATCTTGGATATAGCCTTTCAAGGTTGGAAACCATTGACTACTTAACATGTCCATTGTGGAAAACTAGATTATACAAAATGAAAATGATGGTATTATATAATAGATTACATGGTATAACCATTTTAGTTGTTTTACACTTGTTTATATGGTGAGGATGATGTGAATATTGTTTTTATTATTATAGGTAGCCCTGGTACGTGTAGTTGAATCGATTTGGTAGATATGATAGTATTACTTTATTGTTCTATTTTTATCATTTCCATTGGTGTGGGAGGATGACCGTTGTTTTGTATGGATTCATTTTTTTCTAGATAAAATCACCTTACATGCATCATATATTCCTTTGGAACATTCTTCATTACTATTATACTTGTGATATACATTTTAAATTGTTTACCTTTTATTGATCATTTAGATTTTCTATATACACCATTATTGGTTGCATGATGAATGATATCTCATGTCATATTTATGAAACAATTGGGTACCCATGAAATGGATGGAGGTTGGGACCATGGAATGTTCCCATAGTTTGATGTTTCATTCTCTTATTACTTATGAGTATGAGATCACATGTCCATGCTAGGATCATGATCTCATCTGTGAGAGTTCTTTTTGGTCTTTGTGGTACTTTGAATATTGTATTATAAAGGTTGTCCATTTAACTATTTTTATTCTTTGTTGATACATGACACGACTCATCATTTTTTATATGATATTAACATTAGAATTAGTGATATATTATTCACATGGATTTTTATCTTTAGTCCAGATGATTTAATACTTTTTTTATTGACTATTATGAAAACTATCATTGTGTTACACAATGAAATGAGGGAATAGTCAATCCAAAGGGACATCCTAGGTTGTAATGACCCCAACCCTAGTAGAATAGAGATAATAACTTAATTTATTACATTTTAATATATACATGATTCAAATCCCAATATAAACATCGGTTTTTATATTTTGGAAACTATATTACACCATTAAAACATATATTATAATTAAAATTAAAAAAATATAATGTAGTCAATACTTTGATAACACCCATATTACTATATCTTATCCTTAGAGATCAGTCATATTATATATCATGGATTCTTGGAAAAAATAAATCATACGAATGGGATGAGCTCAAATTCTCAACAAGGTTAAGCGTACAATAGAAGCTATGAGTAAATATGGAATAAACAATATGGCAAGGAAAATAACTGGAAAAAATTATAATTAAATAATAAAATGAGTTGGAAACCTAACCATGGATGTTAAACTATTCAAACAATAAAATGAAATATCAATAAATATTCTCATAATGTATGAATTCATGACATAATACATCATAATCATAAAGTCAATGCTTCACCCAAGACACCGTACATAGTCTGGAAGGACATTATCCAAAACATAAACTATATTTTCTCAAGAGACCTACCAATGCATTGAGGGGATATAGAAGGCCCCACACATCACTTAATAAGTCCAATTCATTCCTCATATGAAAAGTGTGAATTATAAACAACATAAACAATCAAAATTAAAAACTATAAAAGGAAATGTTAATACTATAATCATAAACCATGAATGGTTGCCATATAGAACATCCATAGTCAAACTAATCATACATCCTTCAATAAAACATGATAGATGGTATCATAATATATAAACATCAATTAAGTAGGAAAACTAAGATACTAAGTTGATATAAATGAAAATAGTCTAATAAAACCATTAAGGAATTCTTGAGAGAAATTCCCCCTTTTCCTTTGAAATCATTTATTTAAAACATGGTGAAGTTTTAAAAGAAAATATTTTCATTAAAAATAATCTTGTAAAATTGTAGTAGAAGATTCAAGATATTAAAGGGTTTTTTATTTTTGAATATTATACTCATTCCATATGAGTTATAAAAAATATTCCAACCATATTTATTTCTTAAAAGTCTAAATATACCTCACTTGTAAAATTATAGAAGGATTACAATAACTTTTTTTTAAAATATAAACAATCAGAATAAATAAGCTATAAATATTTCTATGATAAATGTAAAAAAAATTGTAAAAAAAATTTCTTGAAATGTGGAAATATATGGTATATATTCTCCACCTGATACATATGTATAAATAATCATGAATAAAAATGAGATTTTGAAATTTAAACATAACTTGCACATAAATTTAGTTGAACATGATTTAAGCACCTTTGTAATTGTATTATACATTTTATAAATTTATCCAAAAACCATATACAAATTTATGATATCATATATGATCCTATTATATATTTTTTATAATATTTTTATATTTCCATTCTTTCGGGTGTAAACTGCTTCACTTTCCAACACATTTTTTGTGGTGTAAGTTTTTTTTATAAACATGATGAATTTATTTCATCAACATAAATATATTATGTTCATATATATTATATTTACTCATTATATATAGTTATTATAATATTATTGTATGGTTAACTAGGAAAATGAATCACATCGCATCGTGGAAATGGTGGGACCTCCATACACATGATCAATGTTGTAATTACCTTAATGGTGAAAGGGTAAGTAATTGGATGGTATATTAATTATATATAACCAATATCATGTCATATTTATTTTTTATTCATTATATAAATCTTTATACATATCCAAATATTTTACAGTGATAAAATTACATCACAACATGGAGACAATAAGTCATACATACACACTTGTGGGGTTTTTATTTTTTTCTAGAATGGATAAAAGGTAATGAATAGACTTACCATAATATTAATATAATATATGTGTATATATGATTCTGGATTTATTACTTTGTTATGTAAAAAACACATGCAGAGTAATTAGAAGAAGGGATGAATTTGAATGAGTTTGTAAAACAATTATCGCTTGTTCGATAGACATCCTATCAATATCTTCCTAAGGGAAGTATTATTGGTATTTTTGGAATACCAGGACTTCTATAACATGGATAAAAAATCATAGAAGAAAATTTTAGGTTTTTTTATATATAAGACTCAATGTGGTTTTAAGAAGTGGAGGAGTAGGTTCCCATTTATAATTGATGTTATGGGAACTTTTGGAAACATTAGACATTTTAAATTAATTTAAATTTATTTTCTATTGAAAATTGCTCAAAAGTGATTTATTTAAAAGGTAACATTATTATGGTTCAAACCCATCTCAAAAAATGATTTTTGGTCAGGTTTGGGTCTCATTATTACCCTAATCATTTGGCTTCAACCGATATTTAAACTCTTTAACTCTTACAGTGACAACTTGTGTTTTTACAATTTGATGGTTAATATAGTTAATATAAAATACCAAAAGAATCATTGATGGACCATGTATAAAATTTTAATCATTTTTATAAATCATTTCAATGAATTTTTAATTTTTTTAATTTTATATCATTTAATAAAATATTATTTATTATCATATAGTATTAATGACAACTTTGATAATATTCTGTACTTTGACTTTTAAAAACATCAATAATACAATATATCATTGAAATACCCCTAAAATATATCAAAAACATGTCTAATGTATCTTTTAAATTCGTGGATGACATTAATTATGTCATGTTATGTTTATTTTAATATTTTTATAATCGTTTATTTGATATTCCCATAATTAAATAATTATTGCATTATCTTTGTGTAAGCCTTTTAGGTAATTATATATATACTAAAAATATAATAAAATTTATCATTATTTATATAGACATTTTTATATTTAAATTTATTGTTTATAGTCAAATTTATCTTTTATATTAACCAATATTAAAAATGATATAATTATAAGAAATACGATCATGACACCTTTAATCGTTTTTAAATAGAATATAATAAATTCCATACTCTTATCCAAGTGGATTAAAATGGTTATAATATCATTCCACGTATGATTTTGGTCAACACCTACTCATAAAATTAAATTTATATAATTTTCAGTGCAATTTCCTAATAATTATAATATTATTTTTACCTTTAAATACTAAATTTAACTATAACCATGATAATAAAAAATTACTATTGTCATTATTCATAAATATAAAATAATTGACCAATTTTCATAATTTGGACCTCATGATTCAAAATATGGAATACATTTTAATAAATTGAAAACACAATAGTTATAGTATTCTATTTAAAATTAACCCTGTTAACGATATGAGAAAACACCTTTTTAAGGGGAAAATGTTAAAAAGATTGAAATGTTTTTATATCCCAATTCAATGTATAAATGATTATAATTAACTAAATTGGAATAAAAGATATAATATTTATGTAATTATACATAAAAAAATAAGGAATGTAATTTATGAATATAAATTATTGTGATGAAATGCTTTTTCAATTAAAACACAATATTTATCACTATTCATCAAAACATGAAACTTCTCTGAAAAAAATAAATCAATTTTTTTTAATATTAATATTTAAAATAATGGTATTTCTTTTGTAAAAAAATAATCTATAAAAGTGTGAAATGTTTTATTTAAAATAGGATTTCCATTAAAAGGTGGTAAAAATTCCTTTAGAAAAATATATGTTTATACGCATAAAATTGAGTTTGTTTTAATACCATACATATAAAATCATTTGGATGAATATAAAAAATATTTTATTGCATATATAAAATAATATTTTATTAATATCATTTACTAATTTTATTTTGTTTTATTTATTTATACATAATTCCTTTGGGAGCATAAATTTTTTTATATTAAATTGATTATATTTTTGTTTCTAATTATTTTGTTACCAATGAATTCATATAATATTTTTTAAAAAATATATTTTTGTAATTTATTTAATACTACTCATAACTTCTAATTATATGGATATATTATAATAATAACATTTGAATAATAACATTTATTTATTAATTTAAGATCATTGTTGTGTGCAATGTAAGCAATCGAAGAAATTGAATTTATAAAGAGACATACAATTAAAATATTGGGGTTTTAAATTATCCCATTATTCAATAAATTTTATCTTGACAATTTAAAATTAAACATATAAAATCAATGGTTGATACCTGATAATTCCTTGATGGGAAACCCACATCGGAAATATGGTTAATAAAACAACCTCTTAATGAGAGGGAAATTGAATTGATAAGGCTACCACAAGATTAGGCATTTGAATAGGAGAATACTAGTGGAAAGTGAAATCTAGGACGTGGAGGAAAAATTAAACCATCTTTTTCTAAGGGATAATGAAAGGGAACATGGTCATCACAATTTCTACCATTACAAAACCATAAATCTGTGGGGGGTTAAATTGGCTATTGATTTCTCAATAAGAAAATTATTCGAATAGAATTTTTCATTCTAAATAGTTTTCCTATAGTTGAGGGAATTTATATCTAGCTAGATAATCCCTTGATAAAATAACATATTTGGTTACTTTCCATGTCATATGAATAATCTTATTCTTTAGTTGTTCTTTTATCAAATTTAACATTATCACTTATAACTAGAAATGAATGTTCAAGATGATTGTTTTACACTTGAATCACTATTATGAATCATAATATACATAAGTAGTTCTATCAGCCAGTAAATATTTATAGAAACCAACTCGGTCTACAATGTTTATCAAATGTGATAAATCAAACTTTATCCTCAAACAATAACATGCAATTTTCATGTTAATCTATTCCAACCTTATGACTCATCCAAAATACATCTGTACAAATTCACAGTCTAATTTTTTTAGGAAGGTCACTAAAAATACCAAATCAACATAACATCATGTTTTATCAATACAACATAATGTGTATATCTCATTCACAAACCAAATATATGAATACCATTATCACCTTTTAAACCATAATGATAATATGCATTCTTCCAAATCCTTAAATAAAAAGGGATGAAGTATAATCCTTATATATTTCATGACTAATAAAATATCATTCATGTATATAGAAATATAAATACATTAATTATCCCACTTTAACTATAATAACAACATAACCTTAACATTAAACCATTTTCCTTTTCCGATCTATATTTCTTAAACAGTTGAAAAATTCATTTTCACAGTGTCTCATATTCTTTGAAACGTAACTCATAGAAAATTTCTTTCATTCCCTCAAAATAACAAGCCTAGGGACCTCTCTCTCCATAGTGGTAATAAAATCTCAATCCCGTTAGGATTTTATCAGGTTGTTTATTCACACAAGTATCACATGTGGGAAAATACTTCTTTTTTTTGAAAATTGAAGTTTGATTTGGGAACCCAACACACACTTCCATTGAATTTATTAAAACAAAGAAAAATGAATACATGAGGTGCAATGTATTTTCACCAATATAAGATTAATTGAAATGGAATACATAAAAAGAGAACATACCCAAAAAACAATTCCAGCTTGCAGATACTCATCAATACCAGTAGAAATTTTTGTCATCATCATCTCCTCCATGATTCTGTCCAAGCTAATGTAGGATAGCTGCATCAAAAATATGCTTCATTGATCAAGAAGGCCGTAGAAGTTAGTAGATCTGAACTAGTATAAGAACAAATGTGAGGACCCCAATGTGAAAGTCTTCTTCTAAAATCTGTCATAAACCAATCCGTGAACACCATAGGAAGATGCAGGGTGTTGTCTAAGAGACCATCAGGTATCGTCATATGGAGGCATTCGACCTCCACTTTCTCCAGTTGATCATGGACCAAACAGAGAGAGCAAGACAACATGCATCAGGGAAACACACATCAAGACCAGCAAGCTTTGTTTTGATCCACCTCTACCAAAGAAATTGACTATCATTGTCCAGACTAAAAGCTTCATAAGTAGTTGCAGTGTGTTGTCCAAGAGACAATCAGGCAGTGAACCGGATGAAGGCTTGACTGAAGAATTTGATCCAGGACAAAGAGGGAATTTCAACACCAAAAACCAGAACATTCTGAACCTAGAGATCACTCAAAAAATAGAGCAAAACCCAACAAACTACAAAACTGGTCTAGAAGAAAAAAAACAGGGATGAAAGTCATTTCCAATGAAAACATATTCACAACAACTTCATTTCTAGGGTATCTCATTAAAAATGAAACTAATATCCTTTTTAAATTCTTTAACCACTTTGATGAACATCATCTTTCTGATATCCAGTTAGATATCCAATGATATCTCTCCATTTTTATATTTTCTATATACAATGTTGTCGTTTTCTTCCATCCATGCATCCAGGTCATCTGAAAAATAAAGTTTTTCTAGAATTAAATAGGCATATCTATATGCTGGGACCTTTTCATCAGCCTCATTGGATGACCCATCCGAATCTGAAGAGCTCGAGGAAGTGGAATCTGATGTGAAAGACTCTTTTTCAGTATGAGTTGGTTGTGGTGGGATTGGTATTTGATCCTTCATGTTGGCACCTAGGGAGTGTGTAATAATTATTCTTTCAACATTGTAGTTTTCCATACGTTTCCAGGTGTGTCTATCACTTGGAGTGATGAATCCATTTGAGTCAACCAATGCTTTCTTACCTTTCCTAGCCCTTGATTTTAGGAATTCTTCTTCCAATTGGCAGGGTTTGTCTATCTCCACTTGTAAGGGATCTTTATGATCCGATTGCACCTATTCGTTATCTCTTTGTATAGTATTGTTTGTTTCAGGACTAGGTATGTCATCATTTAATAATTCATACATTCCTTATATATAAGTCTAAAGGTTGTTCTAATTATTAGTAGAAAAATGGGTGGGGGATGAATCTGCGAGAGGCCAGGGGGATTCCTTTTATGAGGGCAGTCAGAAACTGTCTGTGGAATAAGGGAAAATTGGGAGTTTTCTTTTCAACCCAAATAGATTTATAGGAAGTGGGAGGGCGAGGGTCATTTATTTAAGTCTCACATTCATTCACAGAGTGACCAATCAATGAGCATTTTTTGCAGAATGGTGGGACATTTTCAAAGATCTCATCATGAATGAAACCATAATCCCCATTTTGAATACAAAAACATGAAGGTAGAGGTTTAGTAATATCGACCTCAGTGCAAATCCTAGCGACCGAGGGACGAGTGAGGTTTAAAGTTGCAGTTTCAGTCTTAATAGTTTGTCTGAAGAGCCCAACGATGGAAAATAAGGCTCTCTGTTTGAAAAAATGCAGGTGAAGGTTTGGAAAACCTAACCAGAGGGGAAAAATGGGGGGCTCAACATCTAGGAAAATGTCTGGAGACAATTTAAGAACCTTTATTCTGCTACCCCCAAAGGATGAATATCCACAAGTCCAGAATCTATAGTATTCATCCTTTGAAGAAACATTAAATAGTACATGTAGAGAATTCAATAAACCAATGTGCAACTAAACAAATCTGATGCTTTCTAGAGTCTTTCTAAGAAAAAAGAGCAAGGATCGTCACTTAAATAACCTACCAACCAGAGAAAAATGAAGATCCCACGCTAAAGTTCGTATCTCATCTTATGTCAAGGAAATCACCGAAAGACCTCAGTAAAGATAATGTTTGGGGTCGATGTGTTTAGAGGTCTTTAAATTAGCTGAAGGGGCTCAGAACGTGACAACATCTGTGATGGATTGAGCAGCCTGGGGAGTGAGATCAGCATCATCATTAGGGTTACTACCATGAGGTCTCGAGATCTCCCATGCAGAATTCATCCTCCCAGCAGGAAAACACTTCTTTCTCTTTTCCCTTTAACTTTCGCTTTCTCCTCCATTCTCCCCTTCTCTTCAATTACCTTAAAATCATAATACATAGAAAATTATTTTTCAAAATAGATATTAGATGAGACTATATATTCATACCATGATAAAGTTTAGGAGACTAGAGCATTTTTTTGGAATTGTTTTTAACCCATAAAATAAATGATAAATCTTACCCCTTGGTATATGTATTTTTTCTACAATATGACTCCCTTGTAATAAAATGTTTTCTTTATAATTATCAGCATTATTATCCTCCTTTTTCCTCAAAATCATAGATTTCTTCTCCATATATAATAATTTTTCATTAGAAAAATATTTTTTTTAGAAAAGATCTTTAATATCATTCCATTCCATGTTGGTTTTTTCTTTTTCCTCCTTCTTGTTTTGAATAAATGACCACTATTGATCCATATCTCCCTATAATAATATTCTACCAAGACAAATTTCTCCCTTTCATTACTTTCAAAATAGATAAATATATTTTCTATGGAAATTATCCATTTTATATCTTCAAATGGATTTGTAGTCACATTGAATGTTGGAGGTTGTAGTCTCAGGAAGCGGTTTAATATTTTTCAGCCATATTATGGATCAGGATCCTCCATACAAGTAAGATTATAATTCAAAATGTGGGTCAATTATCTCAGTATGGTTCTATGTTTTTTCGTACTAGTTTTATCTCCATCTCCAACATCATTATATTGTATTTGAGGGAAATCAGTACATGGATTACGTCTGTTGATATGGTTCAATTCATTCAACTAAGAACCATTTCTATAAATATGACATACACAATATTAGATAATTATATTATGAAACATAATTTATATTCTTATAACTAGTAAATCACATGACCTAAATTGAAAATATATGTATAAATAATCTCTATATCATAATTTTGGTTTAAATGGATATATTTCCAAAATCTGTCATACGGTTTCACTCTAAAAATTATGTTTTCCTAAATCAGGATCACAATGTTTCTACTAATCATGCTCTTCTATTAACTATAACAACCCCAACCCTAGTATCCCATACCATTAGACTTAATTTATTACATTTTCATATATACAATATTAGAATCCCAAATAACCAATCAGTTTAGCAGATTTGGGAACCATATTATATTCTTTAAATATTCATTATAATTGAAAAAAAATACAACACAGTCAATCCTTTAAGAAAAAAATATTCTACGAGATTAACCCTAAATAATAGTCATAATATGAATATTAGAATACTAGGAAAGTATTAAAAACCAAATATGGGTGAGCTCAAATGTTTAGTAAGGGTAATCGTATAACATAAGAAATGAGTAAATATTGAATAAAAAAATATAAATGTATATAAATGAAGCACATGATAATTAAATAATCACATGATGTAGGAAACCTAACCATTGTTATTATAAAAGTCTACTAATCAGATATAATATCAATATATAATCTTATAAATGTGGAATTCATAATACAGGACATCGTAAACATACCATTAAGGATTCAGCCAAGACGACTTACATAATTAGGAATGAAATTAGCCAAAACCAAAAATATACTATATCATGAGACATAAATGTTTATCTAGGGGCTCTTTCAGGACCCTCCTATCACATGCTAAGTCTAATTCATTCCTCACACACATATGGTGAAACATAGACATCAAAAACATTTGTATTGGAAGACTAGTATATAAAAGTTGTATAGTTTAAAGATAAACCATGAATGGCATCAAAATAGAACAACTACAGTAAAAATGATCATAAAACCTTCAATAAAATATGGTATATGGTATCATAAGAGATAAATATAAATTAAGAATAAAAACCAACAAGGTTTTTTGATATATATAAAAATATTATTATAAAATTATTAAAAATTTCTTGAGAGAAATACCCCATCTTACTTTTAAATCATTTATTTAAAAAGTCGTGTGGTTATAAAAGAGAATATCTTTGACTGAAAATAATATTGTAATCTTTTAAAGGAATATCCATTAAATTAACTTGTTATGATGGTGTAAAATTCCTCAAATGATCTATAAGTTAAAAAAATTCTGATCGTTTTTTAAGGAATACATAACCATTTTGGAAATGGATAAAAAGATTCACCTCTTACCATTTTATAAAAATTTGAACATGGGTAAATAAAAGATTATGATATTTTAAGTAAAATAGTGAAAATATTCTTTTTTTAAATGAAACATGGACATGGTTGATAAATATTCCCCAACAGATAGTTATATATAAATAATCTTGAATAATTATGAGATTGCGAAATTAACCCTTACCTTGAACATTAATTTTGTTGAACATGCCTTAAACATATTTATAATGGATTTAATATTGTTATTAATTTATTACATAACCATATCCATATTTTTTATATCACATAGGATCCTCTTATATCGTTTTGTCAGTAACATTTCGTTATTACCATTTTCTGGTATAAACTGCTTCATTTTCCTATACATGTTTTGTCTTTTACGTCATGTTTCTTATGCATATGATATGTTTATTTCATAACTAAAATGATATTATGTTAATTTATATATATATATATTGTTAAGTCTTTATATACATTTATATTAAATAACTATTAAAGTTTAAACATGGAAAATGAATTACATTGCATCCTAGAGATGGTAGGCCGTATGTATGCATGAGCGACATTATAATTCCCTTAATGGCGAAAGGGTAGGAATTGTATGAAATATTAATTATAAATTTTAAATAAAATGAATTATTTATTATTTATATATATTATATCCATCATTGTACCCTTCAAAATAATTTTTTCTTGAAAAAAAAATTACACAGGTTTTAGAGATAGTAATCCATATATATACACTCGTGGTGTTTTTATTTTTCATAAAATGGATAAATGGATGAATATAATTGTACCATAATCAAAATAAAATCTCATAACATATATGATGATATAGTTATTACATTAGTATTTTAAAAACAATTTAATAGAAAAAATAAGAAGAAATGAATTTGAATGAGTTAGTAAATGAATTACTTATGTTCTGAAAGACTTCCTTTAAATATATAATTAATGGATCTAGAGTTAGTATATCTTAAATATAATGACCAACATAACATGGATAAGTATATTTTAGTAGAAATTTATAGGGGTTTTCAAGATAAAATTCTAAATGTAGTGTGAATAATTTAGGTAGGATTTTCCATTATATAATTGAGGTGTTAGACACTTTTGTAAACTGTAAAAATAATAAATTAATATAAATTAATTTCCAAACCCAAATATACACAAATTGAGTTATTTAGAATATAATATGATTTTGGGAAGAAAACCTCTAATCCAATAGTATTTATAATTGTATAAGTCTCTTTAATACCCTTATCTTTTGGTTTTAAACCATATTTAAACTCTTTAACTCTTACCATGATAACATGTGTTTTTACTCATTGAAGGTTAATATATTGACATAACTAAAGTCCCACCAATGGAACATGGATAAAGTTTTTAAAATTATATAAATTATTTGGATGAATTTTAGTTTTTCATGAATTTTAGGTCATTTAATAAAATATTATTAATTTTAATATAAAATTAATTACATTTTTGATACTATGAATAATTTTAACTTTTAAACAAACAAATAATAAGAGATATATTAATAAAAATATTATAATAAATATATATCATGTCGTAGTTATCTATAAAATTCATGTATTACAGTAATTATGTCAAATTATATTTATTTTAATATTTTTATAATAATTTCTTTGATATTGTAGTTAATTAAACTATTACAGTATCATAAATATATAATCCATTAATATACTAATCTATTTCAAAAAAATTTAAATTAAAAAAATTTTCTATATATAACCAATTTAGGTTTTAAATTACAATTTATTGTTTAATTTATCTTCTATATAACATTATATTTAAAATGAAATATTTAATAAAAATATTAGAATGAGAACTTTAACAATTTTTTCAATAATATATGATAAATTTCATATCCTCATCCATGCGGATTGAAATGGTTAAAATCATTTCCCAATTATGAATTTCGTTAACACCTACTAATCCAATAAATTTATAACAACTTTTAGGGTAATTTATTAAAATTTATAAAATATTTTTTACCCTTAATTACTTAATTTACCTTTAACCATGTTAAAAAATTAGTAAATTTACTATTCAGAATTCCCAAAATAAAACAATTATTTACATAATTTGGACATACTGAATAAAGATATTGAATCAATTTTTGAAAATTAAAAACTCTTAATTTGTAGTAATTAGTTTAAAATTAATCTAATTGAGAAAATTAGAAAACAAGTTATTAAAGTGATAATATTTAAAAGATTAAAATGTTTTTATATCCAAATACAATGTGGAAATAATTCCAATAAACTAAAATGGACTAAATGATATAATATATATATAATTTTACAATAAAACAAATCAAAAAATATAATTTGATAGTATAACTTATTGAGTTGTAAAGGATGTTTTCAATTAAAATGCAATATTTATCAATATTCATTAGAACAAGAAACATGTTATAAGAATTCAAAAAATTAAACCAAATTAAAATTTGATATTATTTTTTCAAATAATTAGTTTATTTTTAAAAATATAATTAATACAAAACAAATCATAAAAAAACATTTAAAATATGTTATCCATTAAAAGGCTGTAAAACTTCCTTTAGAAATATATATGTTTTTATGGGTAAAATTGTGTATTCACTTATGATAATATTTTAAAATCTATTTGATGAAAAAATATTTTTTCTAAATATATAAAAAATATATTTCATCAATATGATATTATATTTGTAAATAATTAAATTTATTATGATAATATTCCTTTAGGGCAAAAAAATAAATAAAATTTGTTATATATAATTGGTTTATATTTTTGTTTCAAATTAATTTGAAACAAGTGAATTAATATTTTATTTTTTATAAAATATATATTTTTATAGGTTATTTAATACTATTTATAAATACTAATTTAACATCATGGTTATAATGGTAAAATTAAAATAATAATATCTAGTTGTTTGTTTAAGCTCTTTATTGCATGAAACATAAGCTATCAAATAAATTGTAGTTAAAGAAGACATACCATAAAATTATTAGGGTGTTAAATTGTCCCTCACTACTAGTCAACTTCTTCATATGTATAGGAAGGAATTATTGAGGCCATGTAACCTACAAGATTGGGGAGCCAGATAGTGGCACCTAGGTCGAGATGTTATATATTAATTAACTAATTAATAAGATACGATAGTAAACCTTATTTGGAACCATGTCTGAATAACTTTGTGACCATAGTAAAACCATGATAACCATAACCATATTTATATATAATATTCACATAACCAGATCAATTCCTATAATAATTACAACAAAACCTAATGACACCCTTTATATTATCATTTCATCCAAACTTGAAATAGCCTTTAATATAATCATTTTATTATCATCAGACTTGTCCCTTTATAGAAGCCTTTCAATATAACATGGAAGATCCCTTTATATAATATTTTCAACTTCACTGGGAATATATCTTTATATGATCATTTCTATATAATGAAAAACAAAAAACAAGATAGCTGGAATAACAATTCATAACATCCAATGTTGTAATGGAAATTGTATCCAATTACCATTTGATTTTAATTTATCCATTCAATCATTATTTTATAACATAATACATTATAATTATAGTTTTCTTATAAAATTGTTATTAATTATCACAAATCATTTCAATAATAAATTATTTAATTTTTAAGGTGAATCTATCAAAAGCATCGCCTAAGATGTCATGCCATGCTAAAGCATAACTTAAACCCTTAGCAGGTTTTTTATTATTCAAGGATAGCCTCACCCTAATGGTATCCACAATCCCTTTCTCAAAAAAATTATATCTAATAGGATCCAATTATTAGTATTAAAAAATTATTTATTATATTTTTTTATATACACATTGTTTCAATGCAACTGCATATTATTTCCTATACATAATAAATGAGAACCAGACAGAATTGATCTATACCACCTACATTTATTGGGAGATTACAAAAACACTACAAAAAAAGAATTAAAATGAGGAATTAAGGTGAACGAGATATGAAGGAATAACCCAAATGACACAAGTTCAAAACATGGTTCAATAGTAGTAAAGAGATTACACCACAATAACAAATAACAAGGGGAGAGAGGGGAAAACCAAAGAGAAACAACTCAATGGATATTAGAAACCTGATCAATATATATGGAATAGAATAAATTACTCCAAAATTTATTAGAGTTACCCATGGGTTGTAGATAGAAAATAATCACCATGATGGAAATAGAAACATATGGGATTTGTGGTTAAAAACTGATGGTCGTGATAAATTTTTGGCATTAAACCATTTCCTGATGTGAAATTATCGATTTATGAGATACACTAAAAAAAGGTCTCCATATGTTAAAATTATCCATATAGACCATTTTATGGCATGAAATTGTTCCATGTAATGTATATTTTCATGCCCTAAACCAATTCACAGATACTTCCAAACAACAGTTTCACAGTTTGTAGACTGTTCATATTATAAAAGTATACAACATATAGATTTCAATGCTGCATCTGATGAAGAAACACGAACCACCTATGAATCCTTCCACACCATGTAAAATCCATATAAACCCTATAATTTAATATATCCAAACTCCATTAATTTAAATAAATATACATCATTGAATATAAGGTCATTTTTTCATTAAAATATCTCATTCCCTAAAAAGGAACTCAACTACCGATATCTAATGGAGAAGGAATAACAAATTAAAATATGGTATAGAAAACTCAAAGTGGTATGTAAATACAAATTATAGGATATTACAGTCACAATGGTAAATATTTCATAACAATACAATATAAAAATACCTAATAGATTATTGAATTTATGAAGGGGGATGATGCTAATTTGAGTCTTTTTAGAATGTGTTAGAAACTTTTCATAGATTACAATGATTTTATTTCTATAATTTCTATATAATAATTAAATCTAAATAAAAACATTAGAAAACCATAAATTTCATGTGCCTTTATTGTAACACATAGTAGCATAAATAGCCCAAAAATTCATGATTTACAATAAGTTCATAACTTTTGTCAATTCCAAAGATATTTTAAATTTATTGTTATATATATTTAGTAAAACCATTAAATTTCATAGGGAACATTAATATATATTTTCCATTTATTCAATAAATAAATAATTATTTTGTTTGAAGTCTTATTTCATTCTTGAAACACTTTCATAGTTTGAGTAAATTTGGTTTATTTAAAGATATCATAACCAACCTCAGACCACATAAAAAATATTTGAAAACAATGGATGATCATAAAAATATTATCAATGGATATAAAAATAACAGATTTCCTTTAATCTAGGGAAAAAATGAAAACCCATAACTATGTTTACCTTTTCAAAATAATACATTGAGAACATAAATAAAACATATACACTCGATAAATTATAAATTTTTTACAAATAAAATTTGTAATGTCCATTATAAACCCTGAAAATCCTAAACAAAACATGAGTTATATAATATATCATGAGAAATACTATTGAAAAAACCCATTCACCATTTAAATTTTAGATAAATTAATTTCCTAAATAAATTAAATTAATTGCATAAAACCTCATAGGTAGGATGAAAGAGATTTATAGAGCATCTTATTTATAACACTTACTCAGTTGAACATAAATCATGTGAGAAATTACTATGTCCTAATTAATTCAATTGTAACAACCAACATGGCTACCTCCATAATTTTTCACTTTTGAATACTATTCATTACCTAATGCATTGGAGAGTTATAATGGTCCCATCCACTATCACGAGCTATATCATGTGTACCCCCATCATCTATAATTCTCAATTACAATATCAGGAACAAAAATTTTTAATATTTCAATTTTTATAAATCCATTGAATATCCATTTTAACCCATAAGAAAACAACATTTCATTTTCATATAAAAAGGAAAAATATACATTTTTGTTAAAAATCTATGAAAAATACTCCAAAATGTATGCAAACAGTATATTTATTAAAAAATCATTAAATATTTCAGAGTAATGAAGATAATTAACAATATCAATTATTATTGGAGAGTGTTTTTAATTCACATATTTTAGAAAAAAGTTTCGTCACATTGGTGAATAAAAGTCAAAATAACCCAAATGTTACACGACAAAATGAGTCATTTTTAATTATTTTTATGTAATGTAAAACATATTTACAAATTTCCAATAACAGTATTTTATTAATAAATTATAACATTCTTTGAAAATGTTCATAATGGTGGATATGTAGGAGAAATATTTCAATTGAAAACATTAAAATATTGTTTTAATGAAAAACCCCATATGGATTTAGTTGCATTTAAATCAACAGAACATTAAAGGAAAAAATAATAATTGAATTTAAAACCACGAGAATATTTTGAAATTATTGAAAAAATGTATTAACAAGGATTCTTAATTACCATATAAGGCCCTGACCACAAACATTATATAATATTTAGTTTATTAATAAATTCAGATTAAGGATATTTTCAAGTTTAGAGTTCCAGATAATAAGGCCATAACTATTAAATTACATCTCAAATATTAAAAATTAAACACTTCTACTCTATATATTTTTTAACAATAATAAAAATCAATAAATAAAACTTGAATTATTTTTTTCATATAATTATTCTTGAATTATTCATTTCACTTAACCTCCCTTATTCCCTGTGAAAAACATTTCAAAAACATGGGATGAGCATAAAAAGTTTAGTAAGGGTTATGAAATAGTGAAACAAAACATTAGTCCTTCAATATATAAAAATTAATGGAATTATAATTTTTCACTCATTAAACATAATCCCTTTAACAAACCTCATGAAATAATAATATTTTGTAATAACAAATATAAATAATAAATCATAAAGTCCACTTGTGGCATCCATAACATACATATATAGTAGCTTTCCCAGATACATAGGGGGTCATGTTTTGAATACCCATCATAGTATATTCCCTAAATCTACTAGGAGAAACATTAATGTTTACATCATTCATGTGACCCAATGTATTGGAGAGCTATCTCAGGCTCACCCACCATTAGATTATCATGGAACCAACCGTACACATAAACGAAGCCCAAGAACAATAACATATTCATAACACATTAAAGAAGCCAAAAGGAAAGATAACCTTTCTATATTACGATCATAATATATCATTTCAAGATACTAAAATAATCAATTCTTTCTAAATAATATGGAAAAATGGTATCTGGTATTTATTTTCCTTTTATCGACTTTAGGGATTGTTCAGGAAGCCAAATATCAAATAATGATCAAAGCAGTGGAATGGTCATTGTCACTGCATACGGTAATAAGAAACATTACATTTTTATAGTTAAAATCTTCATAAAAAAATATTTCTTTTTCAAAAATGTTTATGAAATGAAATTAAAAAATTTATACTTATACACTCTATAAAATAGGGTCATGTATATACCAAAATATGACTCAATGAAAAAAAATTGAGATGAATAACCTTACAAAGATTATATCTTTTGATTAAGTATAAATAAATGAAATAATTGTGAGTGAAAAATATAATTAAAACCATTATAGGTGGATATTAAGTGTAAAAAATCATAGGTCATTCAAAAATATTCATGAAAAAAACAAATGACATGGACATTTAACTCAATGAATGGAGAACGAGTAAAGATTTACCTTACAATGACTATATAAAAACTGTAAGAATTTATCAATTGGATGATTATGTGAATAAATAGTATATCCACACAAAATTAAGTGGAAATTATAAAATAAATATTCAAATAGTTATTACACATATAATCTTTCAATAATATAATTAATAAAGTATGCATAAAACCCAAAGAGTGAAAATTGAGTTAAAAAGTTCCTTTTCCTTTAGTATAACATGTCTCTTTCATTCTTTACATTATAGAATTAAAAAATTAAGTTTATTTATACATGATTCATAACCTTATTCAATTTTATTACTCCTTCTATTTCACATATTATCTTTCTATAACAATCATATAATTATTCAAGTTTATATTGGTCCTTTTGTCGATGTGTGTACTTGAGAGAAAATGAACTTGTTATAATTACAGATTGACGATGTGGTCAAAAGTACATTATAAAAATAATCATATTAATTATTGAATTATAATATATAACCAGTATATATGTATTTATAAACATTATATATGTATTTATAATAGTCTACAACATTTGGAGATAAGATATGAAATACATCATTCATGGAGATGGTAACCCGTATGTACGTATAAACACTAATCTCTTTTATTTTTCATATTTAAAAGAATGAGAACTAAATGATATATATGTATATTGTAATTATAATATAATATATATGTAATATATGTTACATAATTTAATTAATTTCATCCTCTATACATTCTATGTATGGCATGAACGAGACATATCTGTTTATGGGGGTCATTGTCCAAAATTTCTCAAATGACATTATCATATTTATACATAATGGAAAGCATAAATTTATGATGTAAATGGAAAATACAAAAAATATAGTCAATATAAATATAATATATAAATTTATTTCCATCGTAATTTCCACCATCCGAGATGGTAAAGGAAAACTGAACAATCATCGTTTCGTGAGGCAGTATTTAACCTTACACAAAAATAGTATATTTTTATCCATTAGTAGGATGTGTGTGTAAGTGTAGTTATAATAATTCTTCTAAAAAATAATATTATATTTAGGATAATGTTTTTATGTAATAAAATAATAATAAGAGCATACATAGTTGAGAAGGAAAATAAAAGAAAACAACTTTAGATAAGATGTTACCCCTAAATTAGGTAAATTTTTTTATTCGAGCCAAAAGGATTACTTGAATTGCCTTCTGCAAAAAATCAGTTTTCTTGGACGAAGGGGTGGGATGTATGGAGATTATTTGAGCAGAATTTGGAAGATCCAATGGTTTTAAAGGTGTGATTAATTTGTTATAAGTGATAACCTTTTATTAGAGGGTAGGGGGGAACTTTAGGAAGGTATTAAATGATTATTTTATTATAAAATGATTACCCATTTTAGATGGTCCAAAACTAATTTATTTAAAATATAATATGAATCTCGGTTGACATAATATCAAACAGTAGGTTTTAGACAAGTTTAGGGAAAAAAATTAACCTTATCTTTTAGCTTTAACCATTAGTTAAAAACATTAACTTTTACCATATCTTCTCGCTTTTTCATAATATATGGTAACTATATTTAATATAAACTACCAAAAGAAGAATAAGAGGATTTTTAATGAGATTTGTAACATTATAAAAGTCCTTTGGACGAATATTATATTTTAATGTCAATTATACCAGTTAATAAAATAATATTTTTTTAAAACTCATTTTTGCCAATTTTGACAATATTAAGAAATTGGTTTAATAAAAGTCATCAAAACTCAGTTCCTTAAAAAAGGCCATAAATAAAATATTATATTTCAATATCATCCAAAAAATTCGTGGACCACATAAAAATAATAAAATTACATTTATTTTCATTGTTATAATATCATTTATTTGAGTTATTCATTAATGAATCAATCACTACATCATTATTGTAGCATAATTAATTTTTTATATTTAATGTATTAATATTATAAATGAGATACCATGATGTATTAAATTTTTTTATATTTGTAATTATAATTTATAGTAGAAGATAACATTTATATATCCCCATATAAAATTTTTTTTAGTAAAAGATACATGATTATGATATATTTCCCTTTACTTTAAATTAATTCTTATCAAATGTCATTTTCACACCAACGTGTCCTTATGGGGTTCCGAAATCTACCAAAGGATTCCCATGGTCAGAATTATCTTATAAAATTTGATTAGAACATGTTTTATGCTAGTTTAATATTATAATAATTTTATTTTTTACCTTTATTTACCAGATTTACCATTTAACCACGGTAAATAAAATAATTACTGAAGTTACAATTCATAATGTCCACAAAATAAAGGTAACAAGATAAAAAATATAAACCATACGATTCAAAAAACGAAATCTATTTTTCAAATTTTATAATAGAGATATTGGATTAATTAATTTAATATTAATTCATGTTGTCAAAACCAAAAATCAAATTCTTAAGTAGTAATAACTATAAGAATATTGACATGTGTTTATGTCCAATTTCAAAGTAAAATTACATTCAATGACCAAAATTGTATTAATTGATAAATATATATTCTATTTATACATTAAATCCATTAAATAATTTGATTTATCCATATAATGTATCTTGACGGAAAAAAGATGTTTTCATTTAAATATAATATATTTTTACTATTCATCAAAACATTATAGCTATCAGAAAAGTATAAAAAATTAATCCAAAGTAAATTTTTATGTTTCAATTCTAAAAAATAAGTTTATGTTTTCAAATATAACATATAATGGTGTCCAAAAATAAATTTAAAATGGGGTCTACATTAAAAGGTGGTAAGACTGCATTTTTCTAAAAATACTTGGTTTATCTAAAAAAACAAATATGTTCATATATAATATTTATAAAAAAAATAATATGAAATTAAAACATTTAATTGAATATATATTATATATTTTTCACTAAATAAAAATCCATAAAGAGTGATATTATTTTATAAATAAAATTATCCTCTTTTAAATTGGTTTTTATAAAAACACATCCTTTATAGTTAGTTGGTTTTTATTTCCATTTCTAATAAATTTTTTAACCAAAAAATCAATATTTAAAAGTTTATAAACCATATTTTAAAATTATTTTTCTACTATTCATTCCCTCAATTATAATGGTTAGTCATTAATAAACATTAAAAATAATAATAATATTGTTGAATTATTTTTCAGTAAAACTCAACGTTGTGTGCGAAATAAAAATTTAGAGAAACCTGTTGTTGCGTGTTGAGTACACTATAGGGAAAAACATCCAATTTAACATATATATATATATATATTAATAGAAATTAAAATCTATTATTATATAAATACCTGGGTCTTTACATAATTCTCTTATTTTTGAAATTAAGTCCTCGTAATTTAATAATTTGGTTCAGAAACATCATTGAAAATCCAACATCAGAAAAAGTGTCAATAAAACTATCACGTTAAAAGAATGAAATAATAGTAAATAATCACTAGAGACAACACATACTAAGAATCCATGTAAGAAAGCATGGATGTAGGAGATAAAAATAACCATTATGTTCTGATAGTGAGTGCTAGGGAACATGATCATAAAAAAGTTAACTACCAGAAAGACAAACACATGTGATGGGTTAAACAGTCATTGATTTCACGGTAGGAAAATTAAACAAACAAAATTTTCTAGGTTCCTTTTCATAATTTTGATTAATTATTTTATTACTGAGAATAATAACAGAAGGAAATATACTTACTTGTCTAGTATTGTTTCATCCTTTAATAAATATCTACCACAAACTCATCTTTTCTCCAAACGATGAGTATTCAAGATGACATGGTCACACCTGAAGAGATACAACCAAATTCTATAGAATCTCATAATCCAAAAAATATGAACTATATATTTCTCTTGTCCTTATAAATTTACCAAAACTAAAATGGTATGTACATGATCGGATGATCCCTAAAAATAGATAATCTTTTATAAAAAGAAACACTACTCTTAATCTCTAAAATTCCACAAAGAATACCCCAATGTTCAAAAAAGACAATTAAACAAATAATTGTCATTAGAATTCTTAAATGTAATCCAAACTAAGGTTGATACCAAAAAATTAGAAGAATCTGATTACGTAGACTTCTATAATAAATTGTATCTGTAAATAACATCGACTACTCTTAAATCCCCAAACATAACAATAATTAACCAAATCACTTTATCTCTATAATAGGTTAATCATTTCAACCAATAACCCAAATCTCTATATGTCCATAAAAGACAGAAATTATTCCAAAATAGAATTTTAATATAAGTCCTGAAAATGAAGTTTCATTGTATTATATTTTCCTCGGCCATATAGTGTTCCCAAAATAGTAAACCTCTTCTAAAATAACATTTATCACATAATCACAAAATCATTTTCTTATACTAAGGATATCCATTGGATAAAACCGATTTTATCAAAATCAAATTATTCATGATCCATAAAATCATATAACTATAAATAATAAGTTATACTAACTATGGACTTTACATAGGCCAGTGGTAGGCAATAAATCATAGTTGTACTCTAGTTGTAGGTTTGATTCACATATCGTTGTCTGATTCGATGCGTTGTCACACAGTCTACCTGTTTTACTTTCTCAAAAACATAATAAATCTAATGACATTAACAAAATGAGATCAAATACTAAAAAATAACCATAACATGTTTTATCCTCAAAGGTTATTTCAGACCTCACATTGTTCATCCAAAAAAGTAATACCCATAATATCATCAATGGTGAATGTCTCCTAAAATACAATTAATCACCTTGAAATAATATATGCGTCAAAATGGGTTTCAAAGTCATTGAACTTATAATATACCTTAAAATTATAATCCCATGATCATATCCATAACCCTTAATAAAATATCCTAATCTACATAATTGCTGAAATCTTTCCTCTAACACCGACAATAAGGTCCTGACTTTAAACATTACATTATATTGAGTTAATTAAAGAGTTAACATTGATGTTATTTTTAGGTTTATAGGTATAGATAATTAGTACATTACTGTTACATTACATCTAAAATATTGTAATGTCTATACTTCTACTTTATCCAATTATTTCACAACAATATAACTTCATAAATTAAACAATAATTATTTTCATGATATAAATCATTTTTAATTATTAATTTCTCCTAACCATCCGTATACCTTGTGAAAAACATTTCAATAACATGATATTATCATAAAATTATTAATAAGGTTATAAAAAAAGAAAACATTAGTCAATCAATACATACAAATTAATGAAATCATTCTTTTCACTCATAAAACATAAGATCTTTATCATACCTCATGGAGTCAAAATATTTATGAATAACATATATAAATAATAAATCAATAAAGTTATCTTTTGGAATCCACAATAGACTTACATTATATCTTTTTGAACTGCATAGATAGTTACTTTTGGAATACCTATCATATTATATTCCATAAACGTATTAGGATAAACATTAATGTTTACCTCTGTCACATTACCTAATGCATTGGATTGCTATCTTGGGCTCAACCACCATAGTTTTATCATTAAACCAGCAATATCTGTAAACAATTATCAAGTACTGTAAAATATTCATAACACATAAAACAAGTATAAAGGAAAGATAACATTTCCACATTGTAATCATAGTATATCATTTCATGATATATAAATAATCTTCGATTTCTAAAAGATACTTAAAAAGGTTATATTGTATTTATTTTCCATTTGAAAAAAATATGGTTTGTTAAGGAAGCCAAATATCAAATAATTCTTGTGGTGGTGGAAAGATCTTTGTCACTACATACATTACAAAGAAACATTCCCTCTGACATTTGGTAAAACGATTTATAAAAACAATTCTTTTTGAAAACCGTTAAATGAAATTAAAAGAAAAATGACATAATTATACATTGTATAAATTAAGGTCATGTATAAACAATAATATACCTCAATTAAATGAGATTATGATCAAGTACCTTACAACGAATGTATAATTATTTTAAGGATAAATCAATCACATAATTTTTTTAGAAAAATATAAATACACCAAATATAAGTGGATATTAAATGTAGAACAATCATAATTAATTCAAACATAATCAAGAAAAAAAACCAATGACATGTATATTTAAATCAATAAATATATTTTGAGTAAATATTTCCCTTCCAAATATTGTATAAATAATATAAGAATTTATCAATGGGATGATTATGTGTAGAAATAGTGTATCCATACAAAATAAATTGGTAATTAATACATAAATAAACAGACAATTATTCCACACATAATCTTGGTATAATATAATTAACAATGTTTGTGTAAAACTGAATAATTTGATGTTGAGTTAAGAAGTTACCTTAACATGAGTATGACTTTTCTCGTTCGTTTTTATATTCCGGATTAATATCCTTAAGTTAATTTATACATTATTTATAACATTTTTCAAGTTTATTATTCCTTTTTTACTTATTACCTTTCCATAACAATCATATAATTATTCATGTTCATATAAGTCATTTTGTTGAGGTTCGGTACTTGATTCCAAAATGACCATGTTATAATTACAAATTATTTATGTGGTCAAAAGTCTATTATCTCTTAAATATATTTATAATTAAAATATCATATATATATATACAGTATATATGTATTTATTTATAGTATATATGTATTTAGAATAGTCCATAACATTTGGATATAAGAAATAAAATGCATCGTTCATATAGACGGTATGCCATATCTAAGCATGAACACTACTTTCATTTTTTTCACATTTAAATGAATGAAAACAAATTGATAAATTTATTTATTATAATTAAATTATAATATCAATGTTATATATTTTATATATGTTCATTAATTCTATATTTTATACGTTCCATGTATGGAATGAACGAGTCATATAACTTTGAGGGGGAGGTAGTGTGCATTTCCTCAAATGAATTTATCATATTTGCACATTATGGAAGTCATAAAGGTATGATGAAAATGGAAAATATAAGTGCATAGAAACAATATAAATAAAATATAAATCATAAAAAAATATAGTTCCACCACAATGGCATCCATGATAGGTGTTGGGGTAATATTAAACAATCATCATTTCGTGAGGTAGTTGTTCTCCATACATAGAAACAATATGTTCGTATCGATTATATAGAGGTGTGTGTATGTGTAGATAGAATAATTATCATAAAAATAAAGAATGATATTTAGTATACTATTCATTTTATGTAATGATATATTAAGAATATAATAGAGAGTGGATAAGAAAAATAAAATAATATAACTTGAGAGAAGATGCTACATCTAAATTGGGTAACCTATTTTGATTTGAGCCAAAATCATTCTTTAATTTCCATATTACCAAGTTAAGGATTATTGAATGAATTAAATTATTTTGGGAGCTTATTTGATCATAATTTTAATGATATATGGTGATAGAGACTTGTGAGTAAGTTGGTAGAGTTTATGACATTTTCAAGAGGGAGGAGAGGCACTTTAAGGAGGAAATGAAATGTTATTTTATTATAAAATTATTTCCTGTATCAAATGGTCTCAAACTAATTTAATTCAAATATAATATGATTTTGGGTAGATATAATCACAAATATTATGTTTTATTCATGTTTATGGAACAAAATTAACCTTATCTTTAATCATTGACAGTTTGTTAAAAATATTTACTCTTACCACGTCTTCTTGAATTTTCAAAATATATGGTAACTATATTTATAATAAAAATCCAAGAAAACCATAAGTGTACCATTAATTTCATTTTTAACATTAGGAATTTTATTTTGACGAATATTAAATTTTTAGGAATATTTTATCACTTAATAAAATATTATTTGTTTTAAAAACTCATTTATGTCAATTTTGACACATTTAAGTAATTGATTTTTGTTAAAGTCGGGAACACATGGTTCATTAGAAAAAAGGAATTAAATAAAATAAAATATATAAATATAATCTAGAAAACTCATGGGTGTAAAATCAATAATGAAATTTCATTTTTTTAATATTTATAATATCATTTATTTGAATCTTTCATTAATAAAGCAATCACTACATCATTATTTTGTCATTATTAATATTATTTATATATTGTCTAAAAATTATTAATAAAATTACTTGATGTAGTAAATATTTTAATCTTTATAAATAATTTATAAAGTCAACTAGATGACTTATATGACCCCATATAATTTTTTTATAAAAGATAATTGTTTTTGTTATATTTCTCCTAAATTTATATCAATTATTATAAAATTTTATTTTTACACCCAAGTGGCTCAATGGGGTCCCAAAATAAACCAATGGATGACCGCTATCGAAAATATCTCATAAAATAGGATTATAACACTGGTTAGGGTAGTTTAATATTGTTATAATATTAGTTTTTACCTTTATTTTGCAGATTTACCCTTTAACCATGGTAAATAAAATAATTACTGAAGTCACTATTCATAATGTTCCAACATATAAGGTACCTATTTAAAATTTTTTAACAATATGTTTTAAAATATGGAATCCATTTTTCCAAAATCAGAACATAGAAGTTATAGTAATTAATTTAAAATTAATTTTCATTATCAAAACCAAAAAGCGTGTTTTTTTGTAATAATAACTTCTAAATGCTTGACTTGATTTTATGTCCAATTTCAAATTGAAATTAATTCAAATGAATATAATTGTATTAAATGATTAATATATATTACATTTATGCTTTAAAACCATTAAATAATATTATTTAACAATATAAATTGTCTCGATGGAAAAAGATGTTTCAATTAAAATTTAGCATATTTTTACTATTCATCAAAACGTCCTATCTATCAGAAAAATATCAAAAATTCATCATATGTAAATTTGGATGCCCAAATTATAAATGAGAATTTTAGTTTTTAAAATATAATATTTAAAGGTGTAATAAATCGAATGTAGAAAGGGTTCTTCATCAAAAGGGGCTAGAACTGCATTTTTTTAAAAATAATTCTTTTATCCAAAAAATTGAATTTGTTCTTATATCAAATCAAGAAAACATATAAGATGAATTTAAAACATTAAATTGAATAGATAAAATATATTTTAAATTAAATAAAAATCCATTAAAATGATAATATTTTATAAACACAATTATTCCCTTTTAAATAGGATTTCTTAAAAACACATCCTTTATATTCAATTGGTTTTTATTTCCATTTCTAGTAAATTTTGTGACCAATGAATCATTATATAAACATGTGTAAAACATATATCAAAATTGAGTTGGTCCTATTCATTCCCATCATTCCAATAGATATACATTAACAACTATTTAAAATAATAATAATATTTCAGTATTATTTTTCATTATAACTCATAGATGTGTGCAATGTAATATTTTGGAGAAACCCGTTGTTGCGTGTCGAGTATGCTTTTGAAAAAATCCCTTTTATCGTAATATTAATATCTTATTCATAAATGTTAATATAAATGAAAAAAATTATTATTCAATAAATTCTTGTGTCATTACATAATTTAGTAAATAAAACATGTGGTGAAAGTGGAATAAGTCTTAATGAATGGAAATTGAGGTGAAAAATCCCATTACCTCAATTCCTAACTCTCTACATACCACATTTACTTCCCTAATTTAAAAAATAGTTCTTATTATTTACTTGTATAAGAAACTTATTCATGATGATTTTATTAATATTATTACTTTTCTTTCATTTATTTCATTTATTATTTTTTTTTATTTTTTTTCTCTTTCTTTTAAGTTTACATAAGACGTTTTGAGGTCGATGGGTTCACAATACCAAAAATAACATCAGTAGGTTGACCTTTCTCAATGTGTTCACAGATATATCATAATAAAAATCCTAATTTTATTAATATTATTAATTTTATAAATTAAATAATAATTTAAAACGAACCATTTATGGTGATCATGAAAAATGAACCATGTCAGTTCATAGAGACAACATTTTATATGTATTCATAAATAACATGTTAATTCTCCTACTAGTTGGAAAATAAAAAAAATCAGATACTATTTTACTTTTAGAGAATCATAAATATTGTATAAATGTCATATTTATTTATTAGTTCCATGATTATGACATGTAATATGTGCTTGTAAAAAATGAATCTCATATATTTATTGAAGTTATAGTCCACACGCCTGAAGAAGCAGTGTTATAAAATTCCAATTAATGTAATTATAATAATTTAAGTAATATATAATATTTATAGGATTATAAAAATGTCAAAAATGTAATATATATTCATTTTATAAATTATTTGACCATATGTATGATACTATGATGAAAAAAGAAACACATATCTCCGTGGAGGGGGTAGTTCAAATGTTCCCATGAGATATGTATTCATTTTACATTTTATGGAAAAGGTGATAAAACATATTTTTACCCTAATATTTATAACATACAAGTGCATTGGTAGTGATTTTCTATTATTTAAATATGCTTAACATGTATTTTAAGGAGGTAGAATAATAAAAAAACATTCAAGAAAATTGTTATGAGGATAACTCCTTTTCTAGTGTATTCTTATGATAGATATTTAAGACTTTTATGGAGAGGATTACGGTCACTAGATGGTGTTGGGGATGTGGTAATATAATTTTATAGTTTTCTATAGAAATTGTTTTTGGGAAAACTAAACGTGAATTGTGTTTTTAAAGGATTTAGTAAGTCTAATTAATAGATAAAAATAAGTGGAATTGATGCAATTCATTAATCATTTAGGGTTATGGATCTAATTATAAAAAATAAAAGTGTCGAACACATAAAAAATTAATTTTAGGATATAATATTTGACATATCGATATTTTAGTATTATATTTTGAACAATTCTAATGATTTATGAATTATTTTCAAGAATTGAATATTTAAGGTCATCTCAATTATTAATCATATAATTTCACTTTTAAACAAAATAATAAAATAAACGAGTTTGAATTAAAAAAAATAAATCATCAATTATCATTCAAAATTTTCTATAAAATTTATTGAATACCACAATTCATCAAAAACATAATAATTTTAATGTTTTTAGAATTATTTACTTAATTTTTGTATTTTTTCATCATATAATGTGTCGATGATGTATAAGAGTTAATGGTAATTATAACAATATAAAAATTTAATATTAATTTAATAGAATAAATATAATCAAGTAATATTTAAACTAATCGTTTATAAGAAATCTTAACTAGGCTTTCTTCCTCTGAAAATATATTAGACATATTAAAATAAACATATTGTAATTTTTCAATTATTCATTACATAATATAATATAAATGTAACAATGAATGAAATATGGCACCAAATTATATATATTTTCTAATAATATCTAATAATTATAGAAAAATTATTATCTAATGAGATTTAAGATGAGATTTTTTACCTTATCAATATATTTCGAAAATTAACTTGTTTTCTCTATAACCTTGATGATTACAATTTAAATGGTTTTTACTAATTATGATTTGGAATTAAACTGATCTCATTAAAAAAACTGAACCACTATAGTATGAATAACAAATAAATTTTTATATTTTCAATTATAATATATGGAAAATATTATTTTAAAAATATGTTTAGAAAATACAATAAAAAAGATTATGGAAAAATAATTGTTTTAAGAAAAAATCTGATTTCATAAAAACATCATGTGTAATATTGTTTCCCATATATTTAATTAGGATATGAATAATAATATTAAAAATTTTTTTATTTTAGGATCAATCTAAAACAAAAATCTTCCTTATAAATAAATAATTTAAATTGTGGAATTTATTTTTTTATTTGAATAAAATAAATATATTAATATTAAAATGGATATACGAATATTTAAAAGGTATATATTATATTCGAAAATTTATTATATTTGAAATAGAATATTGTTTCCACAGAAAAACCCTTTTATAAAATTTCAACTAATTATTTTGTAAGGATAATGTCACGAAAATGCTAATATTTGTAATATTTTTATTTTCACTTTTCACTTGAAAAAAAATTTTCCAAAAAATTAAAAAATTATACCTACGTTAATTTTCAAATGATGAAATCATATCCAAATTAAGTTTCCAAAAATTATATTTTTAATTTGACCAAATAATAATTTTAGTTATATGTTGGTAAAAAGCACACAATTCTTAAAAAATGATCTTTTAAACATAACAATGAATTCTATCTTAGTTTTCTCATTATAATAACCATTATATAATTATTGATATATTTAGTTGTATATTATAATATCACAAATTTTTTTGAAAATATTTTTATAGTGATTAATTTATTATGAAAAAAATACAAAACATTATAAAAATATTCTTTGAAAAATATGATTTTAACCAAATCAAAACTTTTTATAACAAATTTATTAGTCTTATACCAAATGATTATATATTCAGAAAAATATTATAGCTCAAGTGTATGTATAAACCCAAATAATATATAATTTAAATAGTTATATATGTCCAACATGTACAAAATATCATTGACCATATTAAATAATCGACCTAATAATTAAACACACTTTATTTCATATTTATTTACCTACTTTCCTACAAATACAAGTCATGGATTTAGATGTCTTGTACATTTGGAAATTAGGTAAAATTAAATAATTTTAAACTTAAAATGTCATGTTTTCTTAAAACAATACAAAATTGTCCTTGCACACATAAATATTATAACATTTCATGTAGTTTACTTGGAAAAATAGGTACGGAAAAGGGTGACATAGAAAGACAAGTTACATATTTAACATTATAATAAAGAATAAAATGAGACTCAAAAGGGAAAACATAATATCCTAATAAATATAATCATTTTAATATAGACATGTATTAAATATATAATTTTCAAAAATCACAAACATGTGTTAATAACATATAACATGATATCATAAACATATGTCATGTGTATGTACCATGAACATCATCATAAAGTTGACAATGTTCCATAGAAAAATATATTTAATCCATAATCACTTATATTATATATATCATGGGATATAAAAAATTAACCAATGTATACGTAAATATAATTATTGAACCACACATCACATAAATTAAAATCATAAATATGTGTTCCAGATGAGGAAAATAAACCATATACCAATCAAAATCATTAAAATACTTTGAGAATGAAGTGGGGTTCTTAATTCAGATTCAATGAAAGGTTAATACTAGGTATTAGTAAAATGACAAGTAATTAAATCATTTTTATGTTAATATTTTAAAATCAGACATTAATTTTAATAATAGAGTCCCATTATATATATATCATGGTAATGATCTCATAGAAGAATGGATCAAAAAATTTCACATGGGTGATTCTTTGATGGAATTACTGAAGGATATTTTAAATATGGAAATACCATAATGTTTTCTAGAAAAAAAATATTTAATCAAGATTCTTATCTATAAAATAATTTTGGTTTTCATAAGATATTCATGGTTTAAAAACATTTGATGGGGTTTATTCTCATCATGATATATGAAACTTGAAAGTTCTCTTAAATTATGATTACATAATAGTGGTAATTTCAATGTGAATTAAACATATGAATTGACAAAAAATGAAATTTATATTTAACTAGGTATATAATTTATAGAATATTATAAAAAAATTAAACATGTTAATGAGAATAATATTGTTTCAAAAGGTAAAAACTAAACAGATTGTGTAATTTAAAAGTCATTAAGGAGGTGCATGATATCCCTAACCACATTTCTAAAAGTGAACTAGACTTGTAAAAACATCTTAGGTACTAAGATTATTTTCATTGAAAACATCCCAAATAATATTCTATATCTGTATCAATTTTTATAATGTGTATTTAACATCATATTTCACCAATTTATTACATTGTTTTCACTTATATCAGTTATTTTATGTTCTATGATCAATTTCTCTAAATATTTCTAGGTATGTTAGCCATGTACGAAGAATTATAAAATATATTCATAATATTAATTATTTTATAATAATATATCAATTATTAATAAATTAACACACCATTTATATAGGTAAATTTGTTTTCGATGAATGAAATATGATTAGAAATGGTACTTTGATATATCTTTTATAACATTTAGATATACGATATATATTTATTTTTAATATTAATAAAGTAATGTATATTATAATCATTAAGTAATGTTCATGTGTTTCTAAATAATATAATTTATCCTCTTTAGAAGTCTTCTTCTACTCTTATTTGTTGGTATATAAAAAAAGAGAAATGTTATCACAATTTGGTAGTTGTCCACATATACACATGAAAACATCATCAATTTTTGAATGGATTTTAGGAAATGTATAAATTGGATGCACCGTTAGCATATACATATACTATATTAATTATAATACTTTTATTATATTTATCTGATATGTTTAATTGGTTTAGCAAGGTAGAATTATAAAATAATTAATAAGGTGATGTTGAATATATTACCTCTCTATTTGGATGTTCTCATATGGAAACCAATTTATGGAACCTTATCATTGTAATTTGTAAATTTAAAAGATTATAGGATGTGTATAGAGAGTTTATAATATGCTATAGTAGAATTTTTATTTTACAATATGGATTTCGATGTTCGTAGAGGTGGATGGGTGGTGGTTCCTTTTAATAATTAATGAGAAATGAATTTTCAACACATGTAACTCTTTAATACAAGATATCTCATGATTCAAATGAAATATTATATAACAGTGGAAAATAAAATACTTTTTTATAGGGAATGGTCTATAAATCTTAAACCACACATTTCTACATATGTTTTAAACAATTTTTTTGACATTTACAATTATATTTCTTCCTTTGTCATTTTTTGTTTTTACCAAGGAAAATATATTTTACCCAAAGAATTTATTTTTCGTACCTAAAAATAAAATCCCTATTATAATATAATATGAACCTAATAATTATAAATAAAAAATAAAATTTATTAGATTAAATTTCTATGGGTAAGAAAAAATAATTTTAACATTAGCACATATACAACTCAAAAGCCATATTTTTGAAAAATGTGTCTTTTTTAAGTATATGTTTTATTTTTATGATAAATTTAACAATTTAATTAAATAATATATAATTAATATCAATAGAATTCAAAAATATAATTCCACCATGTCAAAACATTTTTAATAGAATCATATGAATGATAGTTTTCATAATAAAATCATCTAAATTTTAAAAAATGTTAAATTTCAATTTAATATATCAATATAGTATTTTTAAAATATTTAGTTTATCATTATAAAATATATATATTTATATTAAATAGGGTCTCAAAAACATTCAAATAATTCTGGTATAATAAAATTATAAAAGTACCATTATTTGTTACATCAGTATTTATCATTATTAATCTAAAAATGAAACATTTTTTAAAAATATAAAAATTCAATTATAAGATAATTTCTAAATTTAATATTTAAAAATGAAGTTTAAATTATCCAATTAGTATACCAAAATTTATGGTTTCATATTTGATATTAAAATAAAATATATAAATAATAAATTATTTTAATGAAAAACACCCTTTGAACATTTAGTGCGCTTAATATTATTTCATATCATTTTCTTATTTAAATGACTTAAACGTGTTAGTTCATATATAATATTTTAATATTTTGCAATTTAATATATTATGATAACATATAATTCACTTTATAAAATGGTTCTTCTATAAATAATAATATTATATTAATACTAAATACAATTTAACAAATACCATTTAAAAATATTATTTATATTCTAAAATTTAATTTTACTACTCCATTGATATTAATTATTTTTATTTTTATATATACATAATATCATATTTTAAAATAATTATTACTAATAATTATTTATAACACAAAAATATTTAGATTTTAATATATATATATATAATGTTTTAACATCATATTTATCTTCCATTATTAGTTTTATAGGTTTAAATTCACTACTTAACTATACACGACATTGGAATACCAATTTGATATATGAAAATGGCCATATGTTCATAAAGATATTTGAAATGAGCATGTTATCAATAAATATATTTTTAATAGGAATATTGTTTCCTATATATAGGCTTACAAAATCACTCATTTATTTTTCTCTCGCTTGAGAAGAAATAGTTTATATTTTATATTATTGATTTTTCTTAATATTTTCTATTTTCTTCGTTCTCATCCTCATTATAGTTTTTGTTTAACTATTAGTGATCCTCATGTTTTAAGATGATCATGGGTACTCCGTAAGAATGAATATATTATTTTTTATTTCTTTGCCTCAATTGGTTTGTTAACTTGTAATGGATGTACCACATTCATGGTCAATCATAATACATGGTGTAAATTATTTATATTTATATTAAATTTTTTATTATAATAGTTATAAAATAATAATGGGTATATAGTATGGTTCATATCTTTCAAAGAACATTTTCTAATCTTGTTTTAATATTTTTGAAATAATAGTAGAATTTTATTTAAAACATGGTATGTAATATTAATATTAATGGCTCTTAAAACCTATCATGTTACATTCTACACCATTAAGTAAATTATAACTTTTCTATTTAAGTTATTATTTACTAATAAAGACAGATTAGAGTATTTAGGTGACTAAATATTTAATTTTTTAAAGAGGTATCAATCATATTTACTCATATAAAATAATAATAATTCAGATATTGTGATTCTTACTAGCCATTTGAGTTAAATACCTCTTGTCGATTGGTTTTAAGACCATTCCAATTTTTACATGAGTTTATCATCATAGTTATAGTGAAAAATTATCATAAAATTTTCTGATCTAAGAAATTTGGTTCCTAGTTTTTATAAAAGATACATGGAGCACCTATATATCATCCCCCATTGTTCTTCATTTTATTGAAATATGAGGTCAAATAAAATTTCAATTAAGAATGCTCATTTGACATATTTTCTTGGTAGATCTTCATGTTCCCAATAAGTTTCTTTTATGACAAAACCTATTTCTCAAACATGCTACATGGGATCTCATCCTCTAGGGAATCAAACCTGAATCATGAACGACTAAAATAATCGAGTTCATTATGAAGAATCCCAATTTTTTCCAAACAATTGTGTCATGTTTCACTTGGGGTAGAAGTAAAGGGTTTTATTATAGAAACTTCATTGTTATATTTACTTCAACCTCTTAAGAAAAATCAGGGGCTACCTTTGTTCGTGGTGAATTTATGGACGATTTAAAAGGATATTGGTATTTATTTTTGTTGTTGTAATTATGTAAAGATCACTTTATGGTAGTTTATTCATTCTGTCTCAATCACCGTCAATTTTTTGAAATAATGTTGATGTTGTGGGAAATCTAAACATGATTAGTGAACTGGGTGTCCATGTTTGAAACTTTAATCAATTAATTGAATCATGTAAAATCCCAATATAATACCCATACTAATATTTATATTCCCATAACCAAAAATTTTGAAATTATACCATCATAAATCTAGATGTTTAACTTCATAAAGGTTAAATTAGGGTGGTATGGTCAAATATCATTTTATGAAATTTAGAGTGTATATATTAATGATTTCACATTAAAAAATTTGATGTATATGATTTATTTGTCATAATACACCTCAAGGTAGTCCTTGAATTGGATATGCCTTATTCCCTTATTTTTGGTTGTTGTTTATTCCAATTACACTTATCATCCTTGTATTTATGAAACTGAATTAAAAATTGTACATCATTTCCACATATATGGAATTGTATTTCTAGTGGATAATTTATATGCATGATATCAACTCACCTCGTGTGAACCGACATATTAGAGGACAGATTTTTTGATCTCTGAGTTCATTGTTTTATCTGGTGTAGGGTTTCATGATGATACCACCTAATTAAATAGTAATTTTTATGACAAAAATTTTTATTCAATATTTTATGTGTTTTGTTAAAGTTAGTTTTAAAATAATCATACAAAAAATGAAGACCTTTCATATTAGATTTTTAATGATCTAAAAACACTACAAGTTAATAATAATTTTCCAATATCACATGACACATTATATATGCAATTAATGATACATTTACAAGACTCATGTTAATGTTTAACATTTCCAAAATGTTTTCGTACATAATGTTAAATATATATAAATACAAATGAATGTGTGTAGACATTTATATATCAAATTTTAATATATGTGCCCATTCATTAGATTTTTTATGCATATATATATATATATATATTCACACATATATATAAATGTGTTTTACATATATTAGAAAAACTTTCTAGCATGTATATTATTTTTTACAAGTTTATATATAAAATATGCATATAAATTGATATTATATATATATATATTACAATATACGTATATATATTTTTGTATACAAGGCATGTATATGTAATTTATATATATATAGTTACAAAATATTTATAGGAAAAAACTTTTGAAAGAGAGGGGTGGGTGTGGCATTAAAATGAGAATAATTGAAGATGGGAATAATAAAAAAACAAAATAACTAGTGTCTTGAGTATGGTAATGGATAAAAGATAAAGGTATAGAGTCTATGATTTATATTAAATAAATAGATAAAATAAAATAATGAATATTAAATGTATATTGGAGATATAGGAATTAGAATTGGAAATGGGTGGGGAGGATAGATTTTGGGTTTTGAATATAAAGAAGACCAAATGTTTTAATTGTGGATTAAAAATAATAATAAAACAGTATAATTTAAAGTGATAGAAATGTGTGTAATGAATAAGAAACCAATTTTATTTATTAAATGATTATTTATAATTAAAATTACTGGATGTAATTTTGAAAATTCTTATAAAATGTGGAATGGGTAAAATGAATACCATAATATGTGAAATTAAATATTCTATACATCCTTAAAATAAATTAGATTGATTCTGTGTCAGTTCTTTTGGATTCATATTATTGATTATAATTTAAATGGTAGTTTTATTAATATTTGTTTAGTTATAGTTTCAAAATTTATTTAATTCCCATTTTTACATTTTATTTGGTGAATATGGAGAATCAGGCGATTATGCCATAATAGAGAACACTGTGAACATAGTTTCCCATCTCTGTGGGGTCTAAAATTTTGGTATATAATCATTCATCTCTCAAATAATATACAATTTAAAATGGGTTATACATTTTCTTATTCTTTGGGATTATGGTATGAAATGTATTAATAAATATAAATAATTAATTGGTTTGAATTAATAGGTAAAGAGGGATTTTTCACTAAAATTTTATATGATTTAATCATGTTGTGAATAAATTTTACATTTAAATTATTTTCACATTTCTAAAGTATTATTATCCTTATTTTCATATGTTGTGTTAATTTAGTAAATTGATATATTATTGTAGAGATGCAATATGATAATCACATAAATTTAATTATTTTTCATTTCAACAATCATAATGACCTCATAATTTTTTGTATGTTCTGTAATATTGTTTAATGTATTATAAAATTTTGTTTCCTCGATTAAAATCGAAATTATTGGATGTGTTAATTTATTTTAATTTGACATGTGTTTCGCAACATATATTGGTGAGTTTTTTTAGTATCATATTAAATGTAATTGGTATATTTTATATATTTGGATAATAAAATGGTTGCATCTGAATTTTATATTTTTTGAGAATCCATTTATATGTAGAAGTGGAATATGATGGAAACCCATTTTTCCCCAAATCTAATAAATTATAATTTTTGTGTTGTATTGTTGTGATATGAAGTGGCTGAAATGTGAATGGGTTTTGTTCTGATAGATTTCCATTTAGTAAGGAAATTAATCTATAATATTAATTTTTAATGACATTGGTCGGAGTGGATAATAAATTCTTGAAATGATAATGAAAAATGTGGTTAAGGGATTATTGATAAATGAAAAAAGGGATAAAATAATGACGTGAACTCGTTGGTCAGATAATATGTTTAAATGGTTAATGGAGTATTGTTTTGAAATAGGATGTGTTGCTAGATATAGAAGATGATTAATTTAAAATTAATGGGTTCCTTTTTTGGAATTTTTTGGTAAATTTTAATTCTGGAAAGTGGATTTATTTTATAAATTAATGTTTGAAATTTGAAATTTGGATTGGTCTTTTTTGTGTGGTTTTACTCATTTTGGGTTGGAGGTGAAAGTGGTAACATTATGAATTGGTTGGTGAGCTTATTAAAAACCCATAGGTTGGGATTATAGAGACAAGGGATTTTCCTACAATGATATTACATCTTTTTATATTAATATTCATTAAATTACATTAATACACACCATAGTATCATAAAGGTATTGTGACTTCAAAAACTTCGACACATAAAAAATGGTTCTATTTGTTATCTACGTAATATTCCCTTATGTTCCTCATTAAAAGAATACATCTTATACATATCATACCTAATACAACTCTTCATATCATAAGGAAACGAAACATAAGAAATGGTGAGATCATACACTCAGTAAGTATTAACAAATGTGATGTCAATGGATGATGTGAATATGGGTATGTGATCATTAGAATAACATATGAAACATATACCATGCATATCATTGAACGTAAACATGGGTCAAGGCATAAATCATGGATGTTCATAAGACATGGATCATGATTGAATCAAATAATGATATTCATGAGAGCATAACATTGGCAGAATACATTGATTTGTAGGGTACACATAATAACTGAAAATAATATGTCAAGCATACCCACCAAGACATTAACAACATGTTATGATTGGTCTGAAAACCAATGTATCTTCTTTGGGATTGGGATAAGCTCAGACATACATTTTTCATTATTGGGATAACGTCATGTATAACTTATTTAGGGCTTGGGATACCCTATCATGTTCCTTATTTCGTGTTGGTGATAACCACTCATTTACCTTGTGAGATCATGCAACACTAACCGTTGACCAATGTATTCAATGTGATATAGTTCCCATCAATCACATTAATAAAATAATACACTTCTGTTTCACAATATCAAAAAACATTTATCATATCAATACCTATGAAAAATGTGTTTCATAAAAATTCCATTATAACTTATCTAATGGAAAAAATAGGTTCATAATAATTTTAACATTTCATTATTTCTCAACGCACGAAAAATAAGTGAGTTTCATAGGAATTATATCATGGTATATACCAAGGAAAAAAGAATCTTGTTTTATTAAAATTCTCACAGCGTATAACTTGTGGAAGGGAAATTGGTTTCATAAACTTATTATCATCATAAGAATAAACTATATAATGAAAGAATAATATTTTATCAATGGTTAATATCCTAAATAATGAATATGTAAAATAGAAATATATCTCTTAGATGGAATGTTTTTTTGAAATAAAACTTACATGAAATTTTTCTTGAGGGAAAATCCTTACATTAGAAATAATTTTTTAAAATCTGAAAAATAATACTATATTTTGTAACTAATTTTTTTCTAAATAACCTTGAAAAAATAATAAATGTTTCTTAAAAAATAATTTATAATATTAATGTGGAAAATACCCGTTCATATTTGAAAAAAACATATTTAATAAACATTAAATAATTTTCGAATCCTTTTACTTGAACATTAACTTGAAATATTAAAATATTATATTTAAAAATAATTTAGAACCTTTTTTAATAAAATTATATTGTCACAAATAAAAAAAATTAAATATAAAAAATAATGTAAATTATTTTCATTAAAAATATTTCTTATTAATATAATGAAATCTGTAAAAAATAAATGGTTTAATAAAGTTAAATTTTGTACATTCTATACACATTTAAGTAACTTATCCTTTCATATTTTTAGTGAAAGGAAAATATAAATTATTTATAAAATCAAAATGAATATTATTTTCAAACAATTTTTCAAATTGTTAAACACGTTTAATGATTAATTAGATAAATAACGTTAATATATTCAGAAAAATGTTTTCAAATTTTTTAGAAAATAAGGTTTTGAAAAACAATGTGGTCTCGGTCGAATAGTGGAATAAAGAAGATTTTTCTTAAAAACAATATTTATAAATCCAAATTAAATAAAGAGGTTGAAATGAAGGAAAACACATTTTAAATAAAAATTCCTAGAGGGTAAATTGGTTTGGAGTTCCTTGTGAGGAAGATCATAATATTTGATCTTTGGACACCTAATCATGAATAACCCTGATAAACATTGAGATGGTAACATAAAACTCATACCACCTTCGTTAACTTAAAAAGAAATACTCATGAAAGAATAAATGGAAATAAAGAATATAATATCATAAAAAGAAGTATATTAGTGATATGAAATGAAAAATGGGCGGTATATACACCTCATAGAAGAATATAGGTTCCTAAAATATCTCTCGTCTCTATGAAGTATATATAAGAAAAAGAATCAATTACTTCTTTGGTATCTTTTGAACAATAATCCCCAAGAAATATATGTCCTAAAATAGAAATTTAAATCCCCATAATATTATTTATCATAACAATAAAAAATATTTATGGGTAGTATATATACAACATAAAGTAAATAGGTGGTGAATAGTACTGATGTCTCACGATAGTATAATGTGATATATAAATCCATTTTTGTAAGTCTTGACTTCCTTCAAATACAATAAAAAATCATGTAAACGAAAAATATGTTTATTAAAAACATATTAATGTACCATAAATATATTTATCATAAAATATGAGATTTTTAATAACCTTTTTTTACATATTTATTAATAATTCAATGTTAATGTCATTTTCAAGCAATAATTGGATTTTTTTCATGTATTGTTTGATTGTTAATTTTTGTTCCTCTAAATTTGATCACAGTTCCATAATATATATAATATTATATATTATATATATTAATAGTAAATTTATTTATAGTGATCTATAAAATGTAGAGATAGATATATAAATTCATTGGTCATGGTGATGGTAGGCCATATATACGCATGAACATTTTATTTACATTTTCTATAAAGAAATAAAGAATGAAATTTAAATAATATAATAAAATTAAAGAGTCATTTTAATTAAAAATATATAACATATTTTCATTGAAAAGATCTATATTATATTTAATATAAATAATGAATGAATCGCATAGTTTGACAGGGCGGTAGTCCACCATACATATGAGGGACATTATCGCATTCCAATAGAATGGAAAGTATTAATATGTGATATCATGATTAAAAAAGAATAATAATATTATATATATGATACATACCTAACATATCTATCATTATATATGTATGGGACATCTGAAAAATGAAAAAACGAATGACATCTTCTCATGAGGTGGTAGTCCAACAAACACACGAATGATGATTTTGTAACCCATTAATAGAAAAGAGGTGGTTCTAAGTCATTAAAATAACATAAAAATATATCATAATATGAAATATACTTACTTTATTATATCATAAATGTTTAAGAATAATTTTTGAAGGTGGGGTAGTAAATATAGTAAAAATCATCGTCGAAAAGCATTATCCCTTCTTCGACTATGGTCCATACGATTTAGACATAAGATTTATTAGGTTAGATTTATGACCATAATATTGAAAATAAGAATATATGGGGGAACTAAGGGAGTTATTGGGTTATTTATTGGCTAAACCAATCTGATTTTAAGACATAATGACGAGATGAGAGTGGATGGCCTTTAATAACTGAGTTGAGTGGAACACCTGTAATATTTCAAACGAAAAACATATGACCACAATTTTCAGAAGAAAAAACTCCCAAATATAACATTATTGATTATAGAATATACAATATCCCAATACGAAATTAAATTTTATTTTAGAAAAGTGTTTTTTTTTCATTTTAATCCAAATAAATTTAGTTTAACCCATCAGTAAACCAATGTTTACCTTAATTACGATAAATAATTATTACCATTTTTATTATTCATTTGGGGAAAACATTAAATTGAAATTAGTAGATACTACTAATTTTAATTATTATAAATTTTTAATACATTTATAAAAATTACATTCATTAAATTAGAAAATTCTATTTTTAAAAAAAATACTATAGACGTCACGAGAAAATATGTTTTCAAAGGGAAAATTTTCTATTGTTTAAAAAGTTTTTATATAAAAATTCCATATGAAAATATTTACAATTAAATAAATTGAATTAATAGATATATAATTGAACAATTTTTTTAACTCCAGGGACCCAATATTTTCATTTTAAATGTTTATAAAAATTACAAATCATAATTAAAGCAAATATTTTTCAATATTCATAGTTAAATTTATCGTTTTAGAAAAGTTTAAAAAATTAACCCAAAGTAAAATTTGAAAGATGAATTAAAAAATTAATTTTATATTTCCAAATAAATTTTCAAAAGATTTCAATAATTGTTTTTAAATTAAGATTTAAAAATGGAAAGAACTATTTTTTTTAGAAAAATAAAGTTTATATAAAAAATTAGATTTATTATTATTTATTGTTTATAATGAAAATAACATGAATGTTAATTTTTTTGAATATACAATATAAAAAATTCATTAAATGAATTATCAAAAACTAATTTTTTATTTATTGTTGTTTAACACATTTGTTTGCATAAAACTTGTTTTCTAAAATAGAAATCCATTATTTTCAAATAGTTTTTATTTTCATTCCTTTTTAATTCATCTCAAATTAATTAATTTTATATTTTTTTAAAATATTTGTATTTATAATTTATTTAATTTCATTCATTCTCACAATTTATTCAGCTATGTGATTACAATCACATTAATTAATAATATTATAATAGTATGTGACGTTGGATTTAAACTAAGTGTTCCGGATGATGAAAGGTAAAAATAGTGTTGCATATAACAAAAACCAAAAAATATATTATGTAAACTAGATAAAAAATTATCCAAAATATTGGGGTTTTACATTATTCCACCAATAAATGAATTTCTCCCTAAAAATTATTACATCGGTACCAAAAACTAAGGATACTTGTAAATCATTACATCCTTAGGTTTGAATTTAACTTTCTCAAGATAGTGGTTTCACCAAAAAACATTGATCAGGTGAGTGTTATTGTTTCAAATAAGTTTTTTTCCAATATATAGAATCTCTACAAGTTTTTACTCATAAGAAGGTTCATTCTCCAATTGTATGAACTCTATGTTCACATCATGTGGTTAATCATGTGTATAGATCCTAGGTATAGATTCATAGAATACATCTTTAACATAAGAAAAGTTTAGTGGAATTGCCAAAAAATAACATAATATCCTGATATGATGAATTATTTCAAATGGATTGATTTACCTAGTAATTATTTTCTCTTCATTCTTCCATAAAATAATTCATAGAAACACATTCTATAAAAATTTTAATTCTAGATCGCATTTGCAATTATCTAAAAAAACATTCATTCAACATTAAGATTATTTAACATGCTTCTCAATGGATATAACTATTTATTATATTTAATTATCTATATTAGGTCCCAATATCTACCTTTCTAAAACATCAATCCAATACATTGGATTTCTTCATTTCTATCTATAATTTTCATCATAAGGATCCATCTGAATGATTATCTAAAAGTTATTATTATATGAAAATTCAACCAGGAATGTGTTTATTGTAATGACCGTTGTAATGACTAGAAAAGTATCTTAACATATCATATATTGTTGGTATTTTCCCATATGAGAAACCATTATTAAGGATAATATGCAGTGTTGAAACAGAATTCTATATCAGGGGATTTGAGAAGGCATTACCAATACAATATGGTAATCATCAGATCCTAACCAGATACAATAGAATATTTTAAATCATGAAATCTTACCTCTTTATTAATGTATATTATATAGAGACAATCCATATGTAAAATTTTTTGATTTAAAATATGTGTACAGAATTAGTAAGGTGATCAGCTACAACCCAATATTACCTCAACATCAAAGACACAGTCATCCCTAATGTTTATAAGTACCGCCAATAATATTTTCATAAGTTATTAATGCGTTATTTATCAAATGATGATGTTACAAGAAGATATAAAAACAATACAGTTGTATTACTATAAATTTATCCTAAAATGTCATTAATCTTGATAAACTCTTGTCATGTAAAACCTCAAGAGGGGTGTCTGATCCTTTGAGCTTGTGATCAACCGTAAACATATAAACCCAAAATGAAATTCATAAATATTTATTTAATGTAACATGGATACATATATTCATCCAAAATTAATTCATCCATTATACGTTAAAGAAGATCTTATTGAATAAAAAACATTACCATTAGAATCATGGGTTAAACCTCTTACCGATAGGAAATTAAATGTGATTTCATTATCCCAAATTCTATATATATAGAGATAATAAATTATAAAACTCAAATAAAATTTCCCTAAATATTGAATAATAAGATATTCATAGGTCTCATTAATACAAAATAAAACATTAAATTCCTTACATGAGAATTGAGTCTAAGTGTCCCCAAATTATTTTGTCTCACTTCAACTGTGATGATTGTAAAAGATTTACGTTTCTCTATTGTATTTATAGGGGTTTTTGGATTATCATCCTCATTAGAAAATGGATTTTGGAAATTATCCATACAATTACCATACTAATTACATTTGAAACACTTGACTCTAGGTGTTACTTTTTTTATTGGTTTTTCTCCCTTTTTATCAATAGAAATCTTCTACAGACCATTTGGAAATTTAATTTTATAATGACCTTCTATTATACCCTTAAAACATCTACCATCTCCCTTAAAAATATATCCTCAATATTTATTCTAACACTATGCGAATAATTTAAATCTCTTTTTATTCCCTCATACATTTTATATTTTCATTTGAATTCTCTTTTTCACTTCTTATCAAATCCATGATATTGATACAAAACCCCAACCTCCAATTATACATTCATTGTACATCCATAAAACTCTTTATAACTACTTAAGTATCTTATTGATAATTCGATTTAGATTCATGGTTTTAATCCATTAACAAATCTATAAACCATACATTCAAGTTGGATTGTAGTACCACTTCTATAAAATGCATGTCTTTTAGAATTTAACTCATAGGTACCAATGAATTCATCACCACAATGACATAGATCAAGGAACATGCTCATCATGTCTTTGTGAATAATATAATGAATGTAGTTATTAAAAAGTGATGTTCTTGAACACATCCAAACCATGGATTAAATTTCATCATGTTGCCTCGTATTCTTTATAAAAGTCCACCATTGATTAGGTTCACCTTCTAAACAGTAGACAACCAAAATGGATTTCTTGTGCTTAAAAAACAAGACTAAAGAATATATATTTTTTTTGGTTATGATACTTTACTCAGAAATAAGAGGATTAAGAAATCGTTGTAAAATAATATGGATGTTTTCACATAAAAAATCAATATAATGTTGTTCCCTCTTTAGTTTTTTTGGAATTACAATATGATTAATGGATTGAGAATGATGTGTGAGAAAAAATGATATTTTTCATTCAAAATAATATAATATTCAGTTGATAAAGAGGAAAATATTTTCATTTTCCATCATAATTTTCATTAAAAAAATTATTCATGTTCCATATATCGATTAAACAAAAAATTATTGGGTGAGAAACGCTAATATTAATGGGGAACCACATAATCATGAAAATAACATGTTTATAATTAAATCAATAAACATTATTTTTATTCAATTAAACACTAGGTTTAAACTATGTCCTTCTTTTTCATCAATTATTTAAATCCTTCATGATGGATTATAATTTTTTTTGTTAATTTCCAAAGAATATCCCATAGCAGTTTCAAACCATGTATGTAGCAATGCCTATTATCATACAAAACGATTATGATCAATTCTATGAAAATAAATCATTTTTGGGGTCATGACCCCTAGATACCTCTTTTTGTGAGCCACGCCCTCATCTAGTATCCGTATGAGGATGTAATTTCTTCTAAACTACATACTATATCTTTAGAAAAAAACAATCACATTTCCCAATGCATTGATTTATCCTTATATTTATATTGACACATATACATAGAGTTATCAATAATGTTTTCTCATCTTAGTTTCCAAATTATAATTAAAAATATCCTATAATACCATTTATAGTGATACAATATTTTCATACATAGATATTCAATATTTCTACCCAATAAAAAAATAGGGTAATAATGGCGGTTTAATATCAGTAACCTCCGAGACAACCGATAATTGTTTTTGAAATATTTAGTGGCATTTTTTTAAAAATCATCCCACAAATAAATTTTTTTAAAAACACTCATACCCTCTCCGTGATCCCCACACTACACAACCACCTCTCTCCCACAAACCCATTCTCTTCTTGAGCTTGAGCCCTAGCCCCCCTCACCACCACCCATTACACCTCATTGTCACCCTTTTCACCTCGCCACCACTACTAGTTGTGCCTCTCTACTTCCCATTGCACCTCACCGCAATGACCCATTCTACCACATCACCAACCCTTCCCCACGTCTCCCCTATTCCCTCATAAATCTCTACCCAGATCACACATATTGTGTCTAATCCATCGCCTCAACCTCTATTTTACCTCACTTCTGACCCCTATTTATCCTCAGTTCCACCCCACATTTTATGTTTTTTTATCATTAATTTTTTTATTTTTAGTGTCTAAACATTTATGGTTTATTGAGTTATGAGATTTTAGAGTTAATAAAATTTATTTGTGTGTAAATTATGGTTTAGCGTGATTTTTATTTCATTGGGTGCAGGGTTAAATTAATTTAATGAATGATAATATACATCTAAGTGAAATTCAAATGGAAAATGGGTGTTTTTAATGTGATTTTCTTGATTCCATGTTATTTTTTGTATATTCATGCTTCATGGATGACGTTGATTATTTTAAAAACCTTTTTCCATTATGATATTATGAAAAATCTCAAAATTTATTAATCACAAAAATAAAATAAAAATTGGTTGTTCATAAATATGTGATTATATTGAAATTATTAATTACCTTGATGAAATTTTACTATATAAAGACTTATTTAAAGAGAATATTTAATTTTTTTTCAATTAAATAGTATGTTTAATAACCTTTAATAACTTTTTGACTACATAAATTTGGAAATTATTTAGGTTGTATGAAAATCTAGAACATTGATAAAACTTTATTGGCACTATGAAATAGTTCCACAAGATTAAAAAGTGTAGAGTTATAGTTTTCATTTAATTATATAGTTAATAGTTTTAAATATTCTACAATGGGGTTCCAAATTTAAAACTGATTCTTTAAAATATTTTTTAAATGATTAAATTGATATTGAATATTTACTTTTAATATCATTATTATGAGAAATTAATTTCTATTCCAGAAATATATAAATAATATTTACTGATTGTAAATATTTTATTCAATAATAACATTAATTTTGAAGAAAATACATAAAAGGGTTGCATGAATATAAAATTATCACCTACATAGGTATTATTTAACCACAATGATGAAAGATGTGTTTAGGTGTTTTAAGAAGGGGAAACTAATTTTTGTTTATTTTAATGGACGTAGTATATTATAATTTACCTATTTTCTTATAGTTTCTTTTAATGATCAATTATAATTTATAATTTGAAAGAGGAGACTCAAAATGATTAATATTTGGATTTTAATAATTATATTTGAAATAGTAATGTCTTATAAAAAGGGCTTGATGAGAGGAAATTCATAATTTCTAAATAATAATTGATCAAATAGATGGGTATAACATGTATTTATAATAAAGAAAATATATAAATATGGCATTGATATGAGATTATAAGTAAATAGTTTTTAAATAAATGTGTCTGATAAAGAACCCATACCATGCTCTTCGAGATTCCTCTATTAATAATCACATTGAATTATTCTTTCATAACATTTTTTTTGTAATTTAGAGACACATTTTGGAAATTATTTCACGTTAACACTACTAATGTGATATTATTAATACAGGTATTTTAAGGTTAATATTAATATTTTGTTTGAATGTGTTTAAATAGATGTGATTTTTCTAAATTTGTGCATTTAAAAAGAGAATTGTGTGTGTTTAAAACATTAAATTTTAGAAATTATATGGATTATTATATATTTGTTATATATTCTGTATGAATTATGATATGAGATAAATAATAAATTTCAACTTGTTTGTATGGATCAAATGATGACTCTTAAGAAGCGAGATAATGAATAAAATTGACATGAAAATGAGTTATAATAGAATATTATCTCTTGTGTCAAAAGTTTCAGATTCATGTTTAAATGATTCATTTTTGTTTTGATTATAGTGATGAAAAGTTTATTCACTTGCTCATACTATAAATATTGATCTAAAATTATAAATGTTAATTATTGGATGATATGTTGGTATCCTAATTTTAGAATTTTTAGCATTACATTTTAATTTTTGGGGTTTTTCATTATAACTATATTGATTAAAATTTCATGAATTTTTGATAAATAGAATGTTAATGAGAACTATTTAATGGGAATTAAGAATGATATTAAATTATACTAATTAAATGGTTATAATTATTGTATAACTATAATATGTTTTTTTATAAATATGTTATGTTGTTTTATATGAGAAATGAAAAGTGTTGTATTATTTAAAAATAATGATAGCTGTTTATATTATTATTTAAATAAGATGACTGATGTGTAGTTCATGAGATATATATATATATATATATATATATATTATTTTGACTCATTTTAAAATGTGTAGTTTTTTTATATTTGATAAAACAATTCCGATCCAATTGATAAAACATAAAATTAATTTGTGTTATATATGTTAAAAAAATATTTACATTATTTCTATATGTTATTTATATTCTTTAAACATAAGTAATTATCTTTTTTTTCATGGAATTTTACAATCCATATTACATTATTTATAATCATGGAAAATATTTTTAAGGTTTTTTATTTATATTAATAATGTGTAGAAACATGGGTATATATTTGTAAAAATGATGGATATATAACTTTATTGAGGAACCCACATCAGTATGCTGAGGATTTGGAGGAGTGTTTATATTTTTCAATTTCCAATAAATCCATTGATGTGTGAATAATATTTACATGTGTTAAATATAAATTTATGTGACTGTTGAAGACATATGAAGTCTATAATGACTTTATGTTGAGGAAATTAGCTTCTCAATATTTTTTTTGATTTTTCATGGATAATTAAACATTAAAAATATATTGAGCACTAATGTCAATCTATAGAATGTGCACCCAACATAATAAACAATGGAAAATGAAGTAAAAACCCTTATAAATGATGAATTCAGTTGTGAAAGGCAACATTAGTAACATTAAAACGTATCAGAATAACCAGTTGAGGGTGATACAAATATCAACATAACAAGTGATATTTTTGGGACTATAGGACAACCAGATCAAGATTGTAAGATATCATTACATCCTCTTATTTATAATTTGGTGATAGATATAATAGAGGACATCATTGAGAATAAAAATGTGTTTCATGGATTATTAGGAAATAGAAATTAGGTCCTATAAGGTGGAAGTTTGAAATATTAAAAAAAAATTTTTTGAAGTTGTACCATATTAAAGGCCTATAGGGAATTACAAACAAGGTAATGTCCATGATATTGGAAATTTTTCATGATATATTTCATGACACTAATATCACTATGTATTTTTATGATATAAAATTGTTTTTAACAATATTGGTTTGATTTTAAAAAAAAGCATGCTTGTCTGAATGAATATATTCATTATTGGGGATAGGATTCATGCAGACAGGATAGCAAAAAAATATTCTTCTTCTATATGGAAGTCAATGGGTGACGTTGAAAAATCTGTATTAACATACTAGTAAAAATAAGATGAAAGGGAACACACTTACAAAGGATTTTTATTACATTCCATTAAATCCAAGATTGTAATGATAATTCATGTCATTGAAAATGACATAGCACATGAAGTGTAATTCTATAGATAACAAAAATGATGACATATTGTGACAATTATGAGATTCAAAATCATGGATACATATCATTTATTACATCTATAATTATAATATGATCCTAGTAATGTGTGATTTTATTTGGATGATAATATAACCAACCCATTTTGGTCTTTGATCCCTAGTTATTGCATTTGGCTGGTTGTTTTGATCCCATACATTTGGCCTCCAGGGATGTGTATGCAAAGAAGAATACTTTATCATTTTGATGATTATTATTGAAAAAATGTTAGGAAATGATATTGATGCATACCTGTAGCCTCTAATTGGAGAAACATATTATTTATGGAGTAATAGTGTTTAGGCATATGATATTTATTCTAGAAAAATGTTTAAAATTCAATCTACTATAATGTGGAACATTAGTGACATTCTGGGACATGGGAATTTAGCTAGTTGGAATACTTACATGGGTTTCAGATTTTACAATTTTTTACTTTTATTTTGATCATTAATGACCACCTCATTTAAAAAAATGGTGATTCTTGTGTCATTGAATATTTCTCGATGCATCTCAATGAATTTGGTTGAGGAAGTCAAAATTAAATGGTTCTATTGATCATAATAAACCTCTAATGTTTTTAACATGTTCTAAAATATTAAAAAAAAAATCTAAATCTTGAAATATAATTTGATAAAGTGGTTCATTTGATTGATAGTAATAAAAATGTTCAATGTGCATTGTCTGTTGAAATCAAAATTTAACAATGGAAGAAAAACTGTATTCTTCAAACTTCATTATTGAGAATATAATTTTTTGAACAATAATCATGATGTTATGCGTATTGAGAAGAATATTTGAGAATATTTAATCTTCAAATTTCGTAATGGGAATGATAAATTGAAGGACCATCTGATTTCTCCAAATTAATTACAAACATTGATCATAATGTGTGTTATCTGGAAAGAAGTGAATAAAATGTTTGCTCGAACAAATTTTACAATGAAAAACAGGGATAAAGATGCAATCCATAAAATTATAATACAAGTGTAGGAATATAATGGGTATTTATGTAACATATAAAGTTTCATGATAGAAATAATCATAGTTCAAATGGATTGAAAAGTCGTGATTCACATATTTTGTTACAATAGTTACTATCATTTGCATTGTGTACATTATTTCATGAAAAGGTTACTAGTATATTAATATTTTTTTTCACATTATTAAAAAAATGTGATAAAAATATAAAACCATTTGAAATTTAAATCATTTATGAGAGATATTTATTGATACTTTGTGCAATGGATAAGGTTGTTCCTCTATTTTGTTTTTACTATCATGATGCATTTAACTGTTCATTTGGTCGAGGAATCTAAATTAGCAGTCCTTATACATTATATATTGTTATATATAATTTATGGGAACATTATTTATATGTTTTCCATCTAATTTAATCAATTATTACAAATTCTTTAAATACAAAATAAGTTTTTATTTATTTTATTTCACATCTTTGATGGAAAATTGATTCCATACATGAAAAATAAAGCTCAATCTGAAGGCTCTATTTTAAAGGATATTTAAAAGAGGAGTTTCTTACCATTTTTTCAAGATAATTTTATGGTATTTAGACAAATTATAATTGACTTGGACGCGTTGAAGACATATTGACTTAATCTCAACTTCAAGGGAAATAAAAAATAATTGATGTTATTGGACGATCATTTTAGAAGAGCTCAAATATTACACATTTTAAAATATAATTATTACAAGAACACAAATATTCACTAATTAATAGTGAAATTTAATATTCATTTATTGAATATCTTAGGATACTAATAGATGGATAAAAGAAAACCTAAACACAAAATGATAAATATATAACAAAATAAGCTAATAATGAGCATGTAAAATGGTTTACCGGACATTTAAGTTCATAAATGCTTCTATAAATGTGGACATTAGGTCGGCGCATATATTTTATAAATATAATAATTTATAATAATTTTTTTCGATCACAAACAATGATACTCAAGATGTTTTTTCAATAGATATTAATTTTCTAGATCGAGGTACTTTAAAACAGGCTAGAAATATTGACGCTTACAATGTGAATGGCTTTAAAGTTTGTACAGTTGATCGGGAAGATGGATTCAAAACATGTAACAATGGTATATTTATGTTTTCTAATATGTGATACTTTGCAAATTTGGATGATATTTTAAAATTAAACTACCATGATCATTTTTTAGTTTAGCTATTCAAATGCAATAGTGTCGACATTATCAATGGTGTTAAATTAGATTGCTTAATATTTACTTCTATAAACAACTCTCACTTAATGGATATCAGTGTCTATGAATTTCCTGATTATTATATCTTTTCCTCAAAAACTAAAATTATATATATTAACACATATATGCTTTTATGAAATATTTTCTCTAAATAATATTAGTTTTTCAATAGCTTGATTTGCACGCAATCATGAGTTTAGATGTACCACATGATTTCATTAGTATAAAATATCCATTTTAACCTAGTTGTTATGTTAGAGAGAATAAATATAACTAACTCATGAATATGTATGGTGAAGTCATTCACAAAAAATTATTTATGAAAAATATAAATGAATTATAAATTAATATTTTGTATTAAAAAATTGAGTCAATTAATATTATTAAATGATATAAAATAATATATATGTTTTATGTTTTTTTAAGTGGGATATAAAATTAAACCTTAGATGAAATTTTAATATTTTTCTAATAACATTACAAGTTTTATAAAAAATAAAAATATAAATAATTAAAATTAAAAAAATTGAATTTCATAGAAATAATTTATATGGTTAAATTATAATATTGAATGGTTTAATGTATTAATAAAATATGTTTTTATACTTTAATATAATGTTTGTCATTAGATTTAATTTTACAATGAATTCAGATGTAAAAACATTTCCATGTTTTGCAATGTTTAAACTATTAGAACTCATTGCCTCTTTCTAACAACATGATTAGTTTTAAATTAATAAATGTAACTACAGTGATTTGGATAGGTAAAATTTGATTCCATATTTAGGTTCAAATTTTTTAAAAAGCATTAATTTTTTGGGAACTATGAATAGTAACTTCTGTATATACTTATTAATACTATAAAAGATTAAATCTGGTAATTAAGGGTAAGAATAATATTATAAAACTACCCCCATAGTTGTCTTAAAATCTGTTTGTGAGTTTCTGTCAACCTAAAAAATCCTTGGGTCAAAATGGTGTCCTTTGGAAGCCACTTGGATTTGATTAGGACATGTAATTTTTTTTCAAGAAAAGTTAAATATATCTCACTCAAAATTTTAATAATAAAATAATTTTTATATAAGGTTATAAAGAATATATATTCTATTATAAATACTCATTTAAAATATAAAATGTATTTATATATCATGGTAATTTATTTTTAATTTTTATGAAGTAAATAATTACGTTAAATACTTATACTTTGATAATGTAAAAATTAGTTAAATGACGAGAATTCAATAAAACAATTTTTTTTAAAATTATAATAAAAGTAAAGTGACCCAAAAACATGAAATAATTTTATTTTTAGAGTATATCATGACCATAACCATCCAAGGGTCTGGTTAGGGATTATTGTTAGCCTTATATAAGATAACTTGGCACATATATTATTTTAATTAAGGTGAAGTTAAAGTTGTCACATTCATAATTTAATATTATAACATTTTAAATGTTGGATTTTATAGAAGATTAATTAAAATAAATATATTATTAATAAATATATTTGTTTTATATTAATCACAGAATTTTATTTTTAGTTTTTATTGTAAAATTATGTATATTAAATAATTAATCTAAAATTATGTAGTGATTATATTATTAATAGGTATAAAAAATAAATGTTATTACAAATGATAAAGAATTTAATTTTTTTTCTAATTAATATGTCTTAGGAATTTTATATGAAACATTTAACTTATATTAATATAATAAAATATGTGTATTTAATTTATTTGGTTATATTAATATTTTTAAAAATCACTAAATTGAATAGTATTAAAATTGTCAATAGTGATTGTTCATCAAGATAATGTGTTATTAAAATATTCAAAATTCATAAAACATTTTAAAATATATATAATAATTATTATATTCTGTAAAATTTTCTAATGAATTTATTTTTTTTCTAATTTAAATCATATAAGTAAATATGACACCCTTTTAATATTGAAATATTTATTACAATAGTTAAAAAATAAATAAGATAACTAAGTGTTAATTAAAATGATATTGTTTAAATTGAATGAAATACTTTTAAATTTTTTTGGGATGATGATATTTAAACATTATATAATATAAAATTCCAATTTGCGTCATTTTTGATTTTTTTGTATGGGTTTTGATTTTATTATAAATTAATATTTTTTGTGATCCCAAAATTGCCTCTCACCTCAATTATAAAAGGGTACCCCCTCCCTCATAACATCACTTAAATATGAGCATTAAAGTTCATCAATCCCCAGAAATTTTCCCTTATAAACTTTCCTATTTACATTCTATATGTTTTGGTCTTTTTCAAAGACTAACTCTAGTGATCTAAGATGAGATTTAAAGGAAACATGTCAAAGAAGATGTAATCTCCCCCACCAAATCTTTTAAACATATTTCTTATTCTATATCCTATTCATGAGTTTTTTCATTATAATGTAATAAATAATGTATCACTGATATAATTAGATGTTATTATAATTATGAAACAACAATATTTTACCTTCCATCCATCCAATAAAAAATGAAATCACGCCGTGTGCGTATGTACGACTTTTCAGCTCAACGACGTGATGTAATTTATTTTTCACCACCACCTTACAAGGATGGATATAATGATAGAAATAATATAAATATATATATTATTATATTATATTGATTTGGAAATGTATGACCTATCATCTCCACGATGTGATGTGATTCATTATACATGATCATAACTAATTCATGATTATATTAATGTATATAATGAAGTAATATGATATATATAATGAAAATATCATTTTTTTAATGATATGAATATATCCTATTAAAGTGACATGGATGTTATTTGACAAAATATACATATGAAAATTGTAATGGCCCGGGTTTTTGGGGTCCATTACTTTTTGAAAATCTCATGTTAGGGTTTCTGGTCTGGGAATCTCGGTGAAGTTTGGCGTAACGGTAGGTCTACCGGTTGCCATAGCCTATCGGTAGTAGGCATACCGTTAACTCGGTCCACCGGTAGCCGCATCCTACCAGTAGCTTTGTCTATCGGTAGCTCGGTCTACCGGTCGCTGCAGCCTACCGGTAGCTGCGCTACCAGTAGCTGTCACCCATCGGTAGCTCTCAGCAACCGGTGACTCTAGCCTACCCACACGGTTCTTTCCAGTAGCGCTCCTTTTTTTCACAAATTGGGTTTTAAACCCTATTTTGACCTATTTAAACTCGTTTTAAAAGCCCGGTAATGCCCTAAATGTTTTAATTAAATATTAATGAAATAACCTAGTGTGTATGTCGGTTTAAACCACCATACCCCTTTAATAACGTGTCGAGAAAATTTAATCGAATAGTGATTAGGGTTCAATTTTTATGCAGAGTTAATTCTAAGATAAACATATGGAACATTATGAATAGTGATTTAAAAGATCATGGTTAAAAGTTTAGTGAGTCCCTTGATTACATTCTCATACTGATCATGTTTATTGTTATATTTTTAGATAATAGATTTATTCTTATGTATTTGAAATGGGATACTTATAAATGATAGTTGGAGGTGGGATGGATAAATTTTGTTATGAGATATTGGTTTATGTTTTTCATTGGCTGTTCTAGAGCACTAGAGTTTGCAATTTTATTTTTTTGAAACATTGTATTAACAGGAATTTAAATTATCGTCAAAGATACAATTATTTTAGAAGTGTTTTAAAATGATACTATATGATGTCAAAATTTTAATATAGTATCCATTTTACCTCCAACAAATTTACGTGGATATAGTGGAGGTTTAAACTGACGATATATCTACAACCATTATTATGAGGTATTACCACAGCTAAAACCACAAAAAAAACACAACTAAAAAACATTTTGAAATGGATCCCAGACATCAAAACTAAATAGAAGGAACCAAAATGAATTGGATTCCAACTCCAACATTAGAGGCAGTTTTGGGAAACTATCACAGAAACATTTGGGAGTGTTTTAAACTTTTGAGAAATTTAAAAAACTACTACCAGTATTGGATTTTGTAGTTGTGTTAGATGGATATTCATTATATTACACAAAAACCTTCTTGATGATCCTAATGTTATACTACCTATTGAAACCTAGAATCATAAAAATACTTTTCCATACGTGATCTACATAATCTATAACTATGTTCCTTATAACTATCTCTTTTCATGTATCTCTCATACATAATACCTTTTATTATATCCTGGGTAGAGGAAACAAATGAATGCGTGAGAACAAATGATAAATAAGGGTAAAAATGGAGAAATAAATATAACATGAGTATATGGGTATGATAATAATAGAATAACATATGAAAACTCTACCCAACATATCATAGAACAAAAACATGATTCATGGAATAAATATTAGTAGTACATAAGACATGAATCAAAAGAGAAACACAGAACGTGGGGGTTGAGAATATTACATTGAAAAATCTAGATATTTTTGGAATATACATTATCATATAAAATATTAATTCATGGTTACCCACTAAGTCATTAAAAACATGTTAGTATGTGGATAAATATATATGTACTATCTTGAGGTTTGGGATAACATCCCTTGTTCCCCCTTTTTGGATCGTGATAACATCATGTGTACACTCTTTTATTCTTGGAATAACCATCTATGTACCTTTTATCTCATTCAACATTAATCATTACCCAATTTAGTAGAGGTTGAAATTGGTCCCACCCATAAAATATTTAAATCTATATGCATTTGTTCAACAACATCCTAATTCATTCATTATATCAAAACCCATGAAAAGAATTGAGTTTTATAAAAATTCTGTCATTGTATTATGACTGGAAAAGAACTTCTATCATAATCATAACATTATTTCATAATATCAAAACCCATATAAAAATAAGAGGGTTTCATAAAAATTATATCATGCTATAACCCATGGAAAAAGAATCAGGATTCATAATAATTATATCATTGTATAATCTGTAGTGGAGAAATAGATTTTATATTCATCATTTCATCATAAATATAAACCATCTATATAATGAGTATGAATTTTATCCATGGAACATATCCCTAGTAATAAATAATTAACAATAATGTATTTCAAAATATATAGAAAAAATTGAAAGAAAATCTCATGGAATGTTTCTTAAAAAAATATCATTACATTAAAAATAAACATTTTAGAACAAAAAAAGCATTAAATTTTTTTGGAAATCCTTTTTTTAATATAATGTTCTATAATTATAAAAAAGTCTTTAAAAATAATGTATTGTAATTAATGAGTAAAATAAAATTTCCTCTTTGAAAGGAAATTTAAACAGTAATAATTTTTTTTAATTTTCTTTACCTTGAAAATAACCTTGAAAACATAGAAATAAAATTACTTAAAAATAAATTAAACCATTTTTAAAGAAAATTTAATTTATTCGTTGAATAATAAAATTAAATAGTCTATTTGGAAATTATTTTTCATTTAAAATTATGGTCATGATGGAGGAAAATTCTATCCATGTAAGACACATTAAAAAGATAATCCGTTCACATTCTCGGTGAAAGAGAAATGAGAAATATTTGGAAAATGATAAGAAAATTATTTGAAAATATTTTATAAATAATGAAACAGATGTGAAAATATTTTAAATAAATAATATTAGTAATTTTATGATATTTTTGAAACCATTTTGAGGAAATAATGTTTTTCGAAGAAAAATGGTTTTTAACCTAAGAGAGGAATAAAAATTATTTTTCTTAAAAAATTCATTTCTAATCCAGATATTTAAGGAGAGGAAAATGAAGGAAAAAATTATCCTATATAAGTAACCATGGTAGAATAAAATTAAATATTTTCCTTGGATATGGATCATAATATTTTATCATTAGTCAAAGAATCATAAATTATCATAATAAATGATAACATTGTAACATAAAACTCTTACAACATTAGTTACATTGAATTACAATCCCCATGAAATAATAAAATCAAATGAATCATAGAATATCTATAAAATATTTCTTTTAATGTTAAAACGTATCAATGTTATAGTATATACACCTCACAATAGATTATAGGTTCATAATATAACTTAGGTCTCCAAGAAGAAGATTTTAGACAAAATAAACACATACAACTTTGGAATCTTTTGAACCATAAACTCCATGAAAGATATATCCTAAAATGGATATTTAATCCAACATAATTTTAATTATAATCATAATAATATACGTTCATGTGTAGTATATACACCACAAAAAAGGAATAGGTAGTGAATATCGCTTGTGTCTTATATATGTAAAAAAGTGTTGTGGAAATCCATTATTGTATGATTTGAAATATTTCGTACATGTTTGATAATATTTTATAATATGTATAATATTATTATAAATATATTAAATATCCATAAATATATATATCATTCAATGTGTGATTTTATTTTGATCCTTTATTACCATGTTGTTAACAATTCATTATTAAAGTTGCGTTTTGAGAAAAAAATTACATTGTTTTTTCATTTATTTATTTATTATTTTTGTTCCCCTTAAATTGATGATGGATTATAATATCCATAATGGTAATCCTGATAAAAATAATATATATATTTATTATACCTGTATTTTTAGTGACCCTTAAAGGGTTGAGATAGATAATTAAATACATCATTCATGGACACGGTAGACCATGCATATGCATGAAAATAGATTCCATTTCACAAAAGGAAAGAAAGAAAGAAAGGTAAATAAAATATTACCACTACAGAGTAATTTTTATTTTATATATAACATATTGTTTCATTAAAACCATTCTTATTAACATGCATTAAAATTGTTAATGAATCATATTGAAGGTGGTAATGTAAAAATGAATGGAATCGATTCTCAAGGAGGTAGTCCAATGTACACATGAATGATGATTTCACAACCAATTGGATGTGTTAAGATAGTTTTGTTTGTGATTCATATAACATAAAAAAATATCATTATATTTAACACACTTAGTTTATTATAGGATAATTTTTAATAACAATTAAAGTAGGTGGAGGATGAAATAAAGTCAAAATTCCTGTTGAAGAATGTTATATCTTCTATAAGTAACCTACTTAGGTATCCACAAGAATCATTATTAGTTAGGATTTTAAAAAAAATAAGGCTCTTAGGATCATATAAGTTAATTAAATAAGTAATTTGTTCTATTATTTTGTAAAATAATAGATTTTTAATGTGTGAAGATGATAGAAGAGTAGGTTGCCTTTTTGCAATGACCCGACCTATTATAAATAATATTCCATTTGTGGTTAAATTAATTGTATTACTATATATTATAGATATTTAAAACAGATAAAAATATTTGGTTTCATAATATCCCATCGAATTGAAAATACCACTCATTAACATTAACACATATAATATGGCCTTTTAAGAGTGATCATATGGTTTGTATAAATATAGGGTTTTAATAAATTCAATTAATATAGATAAAAGTAACTGATGATCTCATCTAGTAGGATCATACCCTAAAAATCCCATATATCATATATTCCAAGGGATATTTCATGAAATGTATTATTCCCTTGACCAATCCAAATATGATATCCAAAAACATAAGCACAAGAGAAACCGTTTACTATAGATGTTCATGCTCATTGGGATCACAATCGAACCAATATATGCAAAACCACCCCATTAAATTCATACCATCGTGAAACTTAATCATAGAAAGTTTTCTGTTGTATTAAAGGTATACATATCAAGGCATTAAAATATGAATATAAATATATATATACTCTTTTCAATAGAATAATGCTTATATTTACTTCTCAGCAGTATTTTATAAATGATTTCTATTTTGATACTATAATACACAAATTATTTTTTTCATAATATTAAATTTCTATTAAAGAATTTATTTTTATGAATTAATAGATTTTAGAAATAAATAATATTTTAATATAATATTATTTTTACACAATGTTTATTAAATTAATATGATCATATAATTTTCATGAAGTTAAATGTAATTTTTATAGGGGTTCGAAAACTATTATTATCAAAAACACTCAATTTATTAATTAATATTGACTATTATTTTAAAAATAAAAATTCAAAAATTTATAAATACATTTAGATTAAATTAATATTATTTTTGGATTAATAACAATGAAATTATCCTATGGTGATTTTTTCTCTATTTTCCATTACATTTTACTTTTTGGGTAAAAATTAAATACAATATAAATATGTGTTGTGTATTATGACATCACAATGACAAAAAATGATGTAATAAATACTATAAATGTAATCCAATACCAAATATATTTTTTTCCATCAAGATAATAAAATGTTTAAGATATTTGATTTTTTTTATTAAGACACTATTAATCCTCAAAAAATTAATTCTGTATTTATATTGTTTTAAAATCTTTCCATTAAGAAAATGGATCACTTCCACACCAGCAAGGGTACAATTATAATATGTTAATCAAAATAAATGATAAATTATTTAAAACCACTCCACATTTCTATAAACATTGGGAAAATCTATTGGAATGTTTTTGGGTTTTGGTTATTTTTTATATGGGGTCCAAAACCTATGTTTAAGAATGATAAATAATTTTCCACTCATTTACTATATAAACTCATTCAAGATATCCTTTCAATTTACTCAAAAACCTTTTATCAAATTCTAAATCTTTTTTACCTCCTCTGTATTCTTCCTATGGTTCCCCCAAGTTATCAAGAATCTCCTAAAAATCATTTAGAATTGCCCTCTCAGTGTAAGGGATCCCTTTATTTTCCACTTTATTCAAGAAAATCTATTTTCTAATGCCTTTTCTATCTATTTCATAATATTGGGATATGTTATTAGATATCCCCATTACTAATTATTTTATATATAAATGAAGAGAAACCCTTTCACACTCCTAAAAACCATCCATTATCTTTTATACTCCCATATTATGATTCTGAAATTTCACCATGAATATCCACACCAAACAATTGTTTAGTGAATACCCATACCCATTTCTTATCAATGTTTTTTAACTTTATGAAATTATAATTCATTGATTTATAACTTAATGGTATTTATTCCACAATCACTAATCATGGAAAATAATTTTATGATAAATCATTTCAGGTTTCTTTCTATGTGGCACACATAAGCCTATGAGTGAAATGAAAGTGATAGGTGTGGAAAGAATTATATAGTGCTCTAATGAATTGTTTAATGTTTTAGTCTCAAGAGATTTAATTTGAGGAATTTGGTAGTTACCCTAATACATCATCAGACAATTTTAATCATGATTTCTTTATAGTTATCCTTGAAGTATCTCTATGACATAATGTTTCATGTTGTTTCCACATTTCCTATGATTATTTTATGATTATCATGTAATATCATGAATCATTGTTCATGTCTAAAATTCTCACTTCATTTATTCCACATTTAAAATACCATTAGCTATCAGGTATTACATTCTTCATGTTATGACTTATTTATTATTTTACTGAGATTTAAAGATCACCCATTTTTTATGTAAGTCCCCAGGTTATCCCATTTTGTATTAAGTATGAAGGAAGAATATGTGAATGTGAAGGATGTTTTTAGAAAAGATGATGTGTTCACTATTATATGTTGTTATTAAATGTACCTAATTCTGAAAGATACCGAACAAATATATCTTCTAGTTTGTATTATGTATTATCTCAAGTATCAAATCATCAATCAAAATGTAATAGAGAGAATGGTTTTTATAGTTTCTATCAAATTAATGTTTTGTTATTTTTAGTATTTGGATTAAAAAACTCTATAAAAAGAATTCAATATGTAACTAAGTGTAAGGAAACTTCACTAAATTTTTATATCACGACCTGTCCCCTGGGCAATATGTTGTGACTACCCCAAGCCTTACTTCCATAGGCCAGGGGTTGGAGACTAGCACCGGAAAGACATATCTCAAAAAGGAAAGGCATTGTCTTTAAACCTGTATACACATAGACAAGGTACACAACAAAAATAGACCACAAAGTAGAACTTCTGATAGTAAAAGTGTGAATAGAAAGTAAAAAAGGGATTGTACAGAAACCCAACTAAAAATGATGTACAACAAAAAGGGAAAAACATTTTTTGGAGGTCCTCCACCAAATATCCTACCTAAAAGGAAGGTACAACTCATCGTCTATCATAACTACCACACACCATGTATATCAATCAAATTCGAGCACTATCTAGCCATGACACCCCATGTCTTAGTCAAGTTGTGCACTATCTGCATAATACATAATAATATATGGGTGAAGCTGATGTAGGGGTGAGTATAAAAATACCCAGTAGAGACTCCAAGACCTCCGAAGGTTTCTTAGAATCTACAAAAGGAAAAACCACCATGCTTGATCTCAATCACAATGCATAAAGAAAAATATAACTCACACCATGTATAGAACATAAATATATTAATAATTAATTTTAGTCTTAAACTAGATCATTTTATTTTATTGGGCGTTACATCTAATGATAATAAAATGGTTTCTCTGTTGTGGATCCACAAAGGGTCGGACTACTACCGATCTAGAGAGGGTAGCTCTCACATTGATCTACGGAGGGTTTCATTACTACTGATCAACTGAGGGTCAGTTTCATACTAATCCCAGTAGGGTTTTACAATTTTTGATCAATGGTAGGTCTGTCAACTATAGATCCCCAGAGGGTAACTTTCATACTGATCCACGGAGGCCTACCCTTCAATTAACATCTATCCATAGGATTTCTGTACTTGGTGTTCTTGAGTTCCATAGGTTCTTCTCCTCACCATATCAGTCATATCTCAACCTCTATGATGTCCCATGAATAAGTAACCTAATGGAACTCTTTATATTAAGGGTTATTATTCGACAGAAGATGCATCAATCAGACACCTGGTCTATAAGATATAGACAAAAAGGTAAACATGGTCTGATTGGATTCGAGTCTGATCCAACCCAACTGTACTCCAACATCCATCAAAATGTAGGTGGAATATCTCAAAAATCTTACCTCATCTCAAGGGTCCTCAAACCATAGATGGTGCATTAATTAGACACTTAGTTTTCAAGTTATTAATGTTTTCGTGAAGTTTGGTCGATTGGGTCTTGGTTTGGTAGGGGTCCCACCCCACTAGCAGGTCTGACCTGCCTAGAGAACTTGGCACATGCGGTGTTGGCCGGGTTTTCATGACTGAACATGATGTATCTAATTTACCCATCTTTCAGCACCAGCGGGGTTCCGCCCCACCTTCAGAAATGGCCGGATGGTGCCGACCGTTGTGCCACCCGAGCGGCAGGACCTGGCCCCTCCTCTCCCACACGGCATGCCCGTGCCCTGTCTCCACCCACTGTGGCCCTTTGGCTTTTAATCTTTCCACTGTGACACCTATGATTGCCACTATCTCCACGTGGCCTGTCGCTGGCACCGCCACGCAGGTAGTTCTGCCACCCCGGCAGTTTTTTCCACAAGCTAGCAGAGATACGTTGGTGGTCCATTTTCCTTCATGTCTGTGCCTACTGGCCTCTTGGGTCACTGACTTCACTACGAGGCCCATAGAATCATCTTGCAGCTAGTTTTCTTGTTTTCCCATGAAGAAGGTACAAATCTCAATAGTGGTGGAGGGTCTGTGACTTGTTCGTATTTTCCCACACACTCATTGTAAGAGATTTAACATAGGGGTGGAATAAAAAACATTATAAGATTATTAAAAACCCCAAGGTGTAAACCCATAAAAACCTCCCATAATTAGAAATGAATCACAGATCATCTCGTTGTTCGATTGATCAGCGTTCTTCATATTATTCACGAATAGAAAAATATGGAAACTATGTCACATAAAATACCATACTTGGATTCGGTGGTGTGGAAAAAGGAGAATAGCTACGTTCGTATACATTCCAAAAATGTTGGTTCTCATCATCGCTCGTCGATCTCTAGATCGAATCCTCCAATGATCATTGCTTTTTCTCCATTCTTCATTGAAGAGAAAAGTCATCGGCACTTTGTCTAAGGTTTTTTCACAAATAAAAAATCCTATCACTAACGGATTGATTAAATAAAAAATATTTCTACATTATGATCATCAATATGGTCTATTAATGAACCAAAATTAATGGTCCATTAATACCACTAGCTTTTTGGTTACACAACCAATGTAACAGGTCATTAAAGGGATCTCATTTAATGACCGTCGTTACAATGCATCCCTCCAACCATTGTTCACCGGTTGAAGAAAAATAAAAAAATTCAATGTGTTATTTTATTGTAATTTTTTAATGAAAAGTTCATAAATTATATTTTTCGTCCAACACTTGGACATCAACGTTAATCCATACCTTAGTGAATTCCAGTGTTGAAAATTCAATAGTGCTCTCATATTTTTAATCCCAGCACTAACTCAAAATATATAAAATCCAGCCCCCACGTTTACTGAAAATACATTAAAAAAATCCAACGTCTGTTTCAGGCTCTCCAGGCCTCAGAATCACATGCCATCGAATTTTAGTGTCTCGTAATAATTCCATACAATTAAAACCCATTATACAAGAATTTATATGTCTTTAAATTCTCCCCACCTTAGGTATTTATGTCCAATAAAGAAAAAACAAATCTAAACAAATAGGTAGAGGTAGTGAGCACAAATCTGAGCCTCTCGCTCCTATGTGCTCTGCTGGAGGTTCCTGTGCTGCCACCAAACTTGAACTAGAATGATCAAATATCCATGAAGGACCCTCTCCTCTCAATCATCTATCTCCACCGGGAACTTTGTAAATGTAACCCCATCATCAATGTCCATCTCTCCCCAGTCGATGACGTGCGACAGACCATGCTTGTATCTCCTCACCTGCGACACGTGGAAAACATTACGCACTTGGTGCATCTGTGGGAAAATATCTAGGTGGTACACCACCTCTCAAACTATTTTGGGAATCTGGAAAGGTCTGATGAACCTCAGAGATAGCTTGTCGCCCTGTCCAAAAATCTAAAATCCTCATCGAGGTGATACTCAAAGGAAAACATGACCACCATCCTCAAACTCCAAGGGTCTTCGTCTCCTATTGGCATAAGTCTTCTGCCTACTCCATACAGTCTTCATCCACTCCTCGATGATCTTCACCTTCTTTATAGTATCTCATACCAACTCTGGACCCAAAATAGATGACTCTTGTGTGTCTTTCTAGCACATAGGTGATCTCCATGGTCACCCATATAATTCCTCAAACGGTTTCAGGTAGATGGTGGTGTGATAGCTATAGTTATATGCGAACACCACCAATGTAGATGGTCCTCCCAATTATGGGGAAAATCAAGGATGGAATCACACAACATGTCATCAAGTGTTTATATGGTTCACATCATTCGACCATCTATCTGAGGGTGAAAGGTGGTGCTCAAGTGTAGCTAATTCTCGAATGTCTCCTGTAATCCCTTCGACAACCGGGATTTTAAACAGGAATCGTGATCTTAAAAAATCTTCGATTGAACCCCATAAAGTTGTACTATCTCCTAGTTGTGTTGGCACCCCATGCCCTCTATGGATCACTGCTCTCGGATGGGTAGAAAATGAGTCGACATGGTGAGTTGGCCAACGATCACCCAAATAGAATTTTGGCCCCTAGAAGTATATGGTATCCTAATCACAAAGTCCATGGAGATACCATACGACTTCCATTCTGGTACCTCTAGTAGTTGTGCTTAGCCTGCTAGAACCTGATGCTCATCATTCACTTGCGGATAGGTGAGGCATCGTGAAACAAACATTACCACATCTTTCTTCATCCCTAGCCACTAGTACTGACATCAGAGGTCCTAGTACATCGTCGCCACTCTAGGATGTACCACCAATGGGGATGTATGTAACTCCCTTAACACCTCATCTCATAGAGTCACTGGTACCATGGTGTGTTCTCCAAAAATAATGATGTACTCTTCACCTATTAAAAATCCACCGATATCTCATCGTGATGATATCTGAGCACGTCGGGCATCGTAGTCTACATCCCCACGATTTTCCTCCAGAACGTGTTGTAAGAGTGGGGGAGAAACCATCATAGACTAGATGTAAGTTTCTCTATCACTATCCATAAAGAATATCTTTAATATAGCTAGTTGTTCTATTACCTCACTCACCAACTGTAGACCCAACCTCCTATTGAGTGCATCTACTACTAATATTCCCTTCCCAGGAGTGTAGATTATCTCAATGTCATAATCTGGAAGGAACTCTAACCATCGCCGCTGTCTTAGGTTCATGTATTTATGTGAGAAGATACAGCTAAGACTCTTCTGATCGCTATGGATATTAAACTATTCACCCATCAAGTAGTGCCTCCACATCATCAATTCAATGACCACTACTGCTAAATTCAGGTCATTGGTCACATAGTTCTTCTCAAGTTCCCCCACCATTCATGAGAATTTGTTGATCACAACATTCTTTTGCATTAGGACACACCTTAGTTCGGCCCCGGATAAAACACAATAGACTACAAAACCAACACATTATTCTAGTATCCTCAAGATGGAGGCAATTGTCAGTATCCACCTATGATCATGGAAACGTTGATTTCATCTCTCCATCCATAAAAATGGATATCCCTTATTTTTCAATGCTTAAAAGGGTTCTTCTACTCAGGAAAAGTCAGTTTAAAATCTCTGGTAGTACCTATCCAATCCCAAGAAACAACGCAGCTCAGTCACACTCCTGTGTAGCTCCCACGAAAGCATTGCCTCTATCTTCAATGGATTCACTACAACACCATAATATGAGATAACTTGTCCCAAAAAGTGGTCCTACTGTATCTTGAACTGGCACATTGAGATCTTACCATATAGTTGGTGCACTCGGAATGTATCTGGTACTATTCGAAGATGTGTGGTGTGATCCTCCTCTGACACCGAGTACACTAAGATGTCATCAATGAAACCACCAAAAATCAATCTAGGTAAGGCTGGAAGATCCTACTCATGAGTCCCATGAAAAATTTTGGGGCCTTGGTCAAACCGAAAGGCATCACCAAGAACTCATAGGGGACATACCTGTATTAGAATGATATCTTTGTCATATTCTCATCCCACACCAATATATGATGATAGCTTGTTTTGAGGAATATCTTTGAAAACCTCCATGCTCCCTTTTGCTGACCGAATAGGTCATCAATCTTAGGTAGAAGATACTTATTGTATATGGTCACATGTTTGAGGTTTCGATATATCACTCAAAGCCTCAAACACTCGTCTACCTCTTGAAGAACAAAATAGTGTCTTCCCATGGGAAAACATTAGGCCTTATGAACCCCTTCCACTAATAGTCCTCCAAGGCACCCTTAACACAAAAATCTACATGGGATAAATCTGATATGATGTTGTAGATATCAGTGTCATTCCAGGGTAGGGGACGATGAATAAGTATACATCATTAGAAGTAGATAGTACCAGAACATCCTTAAGAAATACATCCACATACTGGTCCACCACTATTGGATAGCTCAGGCTCCTCTCATCCACTATATTTGGGGTGAGTCAAGCCAAATGATGAGTGATCGACTGCAGCCTCCTCAGAGAAATTCCATCCTATGCATTAGATGTTCCCTTATTTCTGGTGAAGGGAAACCTCGTCACATCCTCAAGGACATACCGTACATTACGCATAATACAGTCGATCTGATCATAGACCACGAATAACTGGACCATACCAATGATGACATAGTAAGGCCTCAATGCTGACACTAGGAGATTTAATACAAATCTCTCACCTTGTAGAGTAATCTAACACTAGATGAACCAGTTATTAATCATAAAATCAACTCTTGTATGATTCTATAATCATAAGGATCGTGCCAATGGCTTCACCAGAATCCCAGAGCTCCGAACGAGAGTCATGGAAATAAAATAGTGACTGACACCTGTTTCTATAAAAACTATAGCTAGGTTAGAGTACACACGGTTCATACCTCAAAGAATCTCTAGGGAATCATGGTCATAAGACTTTACTATATGATGCTAAGATCATCCCTATCCACCTTCGACTTTGAGGTTAGGGTGGACTGCTTGGGGGTTGTGGCAGTAGTACCTCAAACCTTCACCCACCGCCTGCTGCATGGCCTACTCCTCTACCACGTATACTACACTTCAGTCCTCCTCGCTCAAACCTCTTCCTCTTCCTTGGAGTTCCTTCAACCATCATCCGATCATCAGTACAATAGGTCTAGAAATCATGATCCATACGACCCTACCCTCTGCACGAGTAGCACTGTTTGATCCTCTACTGCCTTCCTCTACATTGTGAGCTCCAAACCACTAACCCTATATAGTGGGGTCATCATCCTGATGGTATAGAGCACTGAGGCCTCTACTTAATCTACCTACTTCCACCTGCAAATGTATCAGCTGCCTATTGTCCGTTGGTGGCCCTCACTGTCGGTGCCTGCTCAGCTAGGATACTCTCCACCAACTATGCTCACTCTAGCACTCAAGCCAACCTCAGGCTGTTGAGAGATATTATTAACACTTTGATCTTATTTTGAAGTCCCAAATCAATGGTCAGGGCCCTAATGAAAGGGTCTTGTACCATTATCAGTGGTTTAAAGAGAGAGGTCAGTGAACCTTAGTAAGTATTTTGCCACTTACAGGTTGACCTTCTCTAAGTGAAGTTTCTATTTAATATGCACAAAGCATAGAGTCACTAGTACAAAATCTGCCCCGTAGAGGTTCTCATTGTCCAACCAAGAATGGCCCATATTTTCGTTCTAAAAAAGCACCAGGCTCAACCATCACCCTATTGTTCCCTGAAAGAGACTAGCAGGTAGGATCCCCATCTGGTATGATGGTGTCTCGACATAGAGGAAAACACGTTCCATAGCCTCTAGCTAGTCCTCAACTACCTTCAGATAAGACTCGCCTCAAAACCATATATGCATATGTCTCTGGAACTCATGCAATGCACTCAGTCAGTGTAAATGGTCCACTAGTGGGTTTAGTGTCAACTGCATCCCTATGGGTGGTGGTGCTATTGGTACACCACCCAATACTGATATCATTTTAAAAGGGCCCCTTACTAACTCCCCATAAACACACAAAAATATTTTCTTCAGGTATCGAGTCAAAAATAATAACTCCTAGTCATATTGTATGGATACATAGACTGCCACAACAACACTGGACTATCCGAACTATATTATGAACTCAATACACTTAACATTATTGCTCCATTTAAAACAAATACTCTTAGTTCTTTTGGTTTAATCGACCACCTCCGATACTAATTTGTCATGACACGTCCCCCAAGGCCCATGCCATGACTACCCAAAGACAACCTTCCATAGGCTAGGGGTTGGATCCATACATCGAAAAGGAATATCACAAAAAAAGAATGCATCTACTATAATCTTGTACACACACAGATTAGGTACACAACAAAATAAATCCACAAAGAAGTACTACTGATACTAAATGTGTGAACTGAATGTAGAAAAGGGATAGTATAAAACCCCAACTAAAAAGAAAGTATATCAAAAAAGGGGAAAATTCTTTGGAGGTCATCCACCTATGATCCTACATGAAGGGTAGTTACAACTCATCGTCTGTCATCACTTCCACTCAACACATCTATCAACAACCTCTAAGCACTATCTAACCCCAGCTCCCTAAGTCTTGTTCAAGTTGTCTATCATCTAAACATGACACAATAATGTTTTTTCCAAGACAGTGTAGGAGTGACTATAAAAATACCCAGTAGGGACCCCGAGACCCCCGATGGTCTCCAAGAATTTCAAAAAAGGAAAACCCACAAAGCATGATCTCAATCACAAAGCATAAAGAAAGAGACAACTCACACCAGGTATACAACATAGAGAGCAATAATAAATATGATTTTTCTTAATCTATATCATTTTATTCTGTTGGGTGGCCTAGCTACTTATCCTGGAATGGTTTTTCTATTGTAAATCCAGAATGGGTCACACTGCTAACAATACATGGAGGGTCCCTCTCATGTCGATCCATTGAGGATCACACTGTAGCCGATCTACAAAGGGTCTATCTCTTTTCATTTTACTAAGGGTCATGCCATTTTTAATCCACATAGGTCTTCTAGACTTCTAATCGATGGAGGTTCGCTTTTATATGGATCCATAGAGGGTCACCCTTCAATTGATAGCCACCCACATGATTTTTGCACTTAGTGAACTTGAGTTCCAAAGGTTATTCTCCTCACAATATCAGCTATAAATCAACCCCCACAATGTCCCATGAAATAAAAAAACCAAAAGGACCTACTTGTCGTAAGGGTTCCAACATGATAGATGGCATGTCAATCAGACACACTATTTGTAAGATATTGGAAAAAAGGCAAAAAGGGAAAGGTAGGATTCAAGTCAAATCCAACCCGATTGCACAAAATCTTCTACTGAAACGCATGTGGGGTATCTCAAATGAACCGCCTTGTTACAATGTTTCTCAAACCATATATGGTGCATTAATAATATTCCCAATTTTTGAGTTACTAAGGTTTTAGTGAATTAGGGTCAATCAGGTCCAGGTTGATTAGGAGTTCGTCCAGGCCGGCCTATTGGGCCTAAGGGTCTAGCCTGGCTGGCGTGTCCGGCCCAAGTGGAGGACATGGACTAACTGTTGGGTTTGGTCCAACTAGCGAACCCAATCCAGCTGGAGGGTCCAACCACATGGAGAACCTGACCCGCGCAGTGCGGGCCAGTTTTACTGGATGGGACATGGTTCATCCAGTTCTCCCAGTTCGCGGCGATGGTTGGGATGTGATGTCCTGGTAGAGATGGTTTCACATGCTGGAGCCATGACGGGTGGAGATACAGATTGGAAATTCCATGTGGGAGAGGATTGGACCTCTCGGCTGGTGCAATGGCCGGATCCAACTAGTTGTTTCGTGAGGTGGGGGGGGGGGGGCGCCCAGCTGGCGCCGCCAACTGGGTGATCCTAATGCACCGTGTCTAGTATAGAAATACCATCCTACACAACACGGTTTAAGATTTCCAGGTAGGCTAGACCTGCAAGTTGGGCTTAGTCTACCAACCGGGCCGGACCCGCCCGCCAGGCCAGACCCATGGGCCCAATGTGACAGTCGGGCCATAGCCATACCCGATCGACCCCATTTCACTAAAACATGAGTAACTCTCCAAAAGTGAATATGATTGATTCACCGTCTACTGCATGAGGGCCCTTGCAATGAATCAGTACTTTTAAGATACTCCACCTGATTTTTTTTGGAAGTTGGAGTATTGCCAGGTTGGATCAGAATCGAATCCAACAAGGGCCTATTTACCTTTTGCCTATATCTTATAGACCGGGCATCCGACGGATATATCATCTATCACGTAGGAATCCTTAAGACATGTTGGTCCTTTGGGATACTTATTTGTAGGAATTCATGGTAGTTGAGTTATGACTGATAGTGTGATGAGTAGAACTTATGGAACTCAAGCGCACCAAGTATGGAAATCATGTTCTTGGCTATCAATTGAAGATCGAACCGCTGCTGATAGGTATGAAGGAGACACTCCATGGATCAATAGCAGAGAAAGCCTCCCTAAATTGGAAAGGGGCGAAACATCATGGATTAGTATGAGAGTGTACCTATATGGATCGGTAGTAGTGAGATCTTCTATTGGTTGACATGAGAGAGACCCTTTGTGGATCGTCTATAGTGAGACCCTCTATGGATCGACATCAGAGAAACCATTCTTGGATCGGTAGCTAATCCACCCAACAGAATAAAATGATCAATCTTAAGACTATTCATCTTTATACATGTAATCTATGTGGTGTACTTGGTGTGATTTGTCATTTACATTAATCTTTGTGAGTGAGATCATTCTTTGTGGTTTTTCCTTTGTGAAATTTTGAGAGAACATTGGGGATCTCAGGGTCCCTTCTGGGTATTTTTATACTCACCCTTGAACGGGCATTTCCCACACATTTTGTGTCTTGTGCAGATGACAAACTGCTTGATTGAGACATGGAGAGACAATGCTAGATGGTGCTTGGATGTGATTGTTATACATGGTGAGTGATAGTGATGACAAACAATGAGCTGTACCTACCCTTCTGGTAGGATCCTTTGTTGATGACCTCCAGAGTACGTTTTTTCCTTTTTCTTGAACTTTCTTTTTAGTTGGGTTTGTATAATTGACCTTCTTATTTTAAGTTCATATTTTTACTATCAACAGTTCTATTATGTGTTTAGATTTTATTTTGTACCTAGGTTGTGTGTGTCTAGGTCTAAAGGAAATGCTTTCTCTTTTTGGGACATTCCTTTCCAGTGCGAGTTGCCAACCCATAGCCTATGGAAGGTGGTCTTGGTGTAGTAAGGGCATAGACCCCTGTGGAGAAGTTGTGATAATTTGAATAGCATATATTAATTGGTTTATCAAGGAAATAATTCCATATTGGGAAATTATAAGTGGTTTTTATTCTATAATAGATGTATATAGGGGTAAAACCCAAGACATTATGTCAAAATAGACTCAGTTAAGAACTGGTACATGACAACATGCCTTGATGCACACCATGATTGACCTTCCTAGGGGATATGCTTTGGTATATTGACAAGCTCACTATAAATACTTAATTAGTGATTAAAAGTGACCATAAGAGTATATTTTACAAAAACGATCATGGATAATAGAGATTGAAGCTTAGAAATTCATATGACAATAAATAAATTTAATTTATAAGTTATCCCTTTAATATAATTATATTCAATTTTATGATTTAAATATATTAAAAAATATTCATTCTTAATTTTTCCTTTATTGTCTATAATGGCTTGAAATATGAGGAATCTGGTAAACAACAAATGCAAAGAAAACTATGAGGAATTCCTAAATGAGATTTCCATCTCAGTGGAAGTAGGAAGAATGAAATTTATGATGATAATATCTCAACTAAATCAGGTTCTGAATATAAAACTATATAAGGAGGAGTGACCAAATTACCCTAAGAAATAACAAGTCACAATTGATTCCATTATGTGAAAAAGGTGTCTCACTTAAAATATATTATTTTTTCCATTTATCTCTTAATAATATATTAACTTCATTGAGATGATCTTCTCCATCCTTAAATGTTCTGATCAAGAGAAGGTTCTACTGGTTGTTTATTTTTGGGAGGTAAAAGCATATACCTATAGGAAATGGATCATGATTAAAATGTCCAATGAAGATATTGATGCATTGGGGTGGAAGGAATTCGAGAATATGTTTTTTGAAAAATATTTTCCTCACACACCCTAGCTAAAATAGAATATAATTTCCTTTCCCTAAAGTAAAAAAAGACAATGAATCAATTGTTTATTACGAGGAAAACATCACAATACATTAATGATTTTACATTGTATGTTTAATTATTATTTAAAAAATGTAAACCCTTCTTTGGTTGGATAAAACCTATTATAGAAAATCCCTAGAAATCTGAGACCCAGATAACTCTAACAAAAATATCCAATTTTAGATCGATATTTAAATAAAGGGCAGATAATCTCAAGAGTAACATGAATATGAGAAGAATAATGTGATGTTAAATTTTGAATATCCGATGGAGAAATTTAATTGTGCTAGGATATTTAAAAATACCACTTTTCAAAAGAGTGGGAAGAAGAACACTAGAAATTTCCTAGGGGGGTGATGAAATTATTTAGGTGTAGGAAGGGAACCTAGCTAGTGATATTTGATCGAATAAACTCACTAATGCGACGTAGTAATGGAATAATCCATCCTCCCAGATTGCGTTTTTCATTATTTCACATTAAAGGAACCGTGGTAATTTACTATCCAATATACTATGCCAAGGGTTTTAGGAGACAACTAACAAACTCTATGTAAGGAAGGGTGAGCACATGACATCACAACCACGGAGGTAGATCCTGAAAACCAACTACTGATAGGTATAGAAGTTATTCATTCAAAATAGGGAACATACCATTTAAATATATTTTTACACATTCATTCATATCATGCATGTTCAGTAGAAACACCACCATAAAGCCTGAAAATTGATCTGTTGGTGAAAATGATAAATGTAGAAATTTTTTTCCCATTAGTATATAACTCTTTCCCTGTAAAATTTTTGGCGCTTAATTTCCCAGTGAACCTTTTGATAATCCAATTTTTTAATTTCCTTAAATAATTAGTATGTATTGTATTTCCTTATATATATGAAACATAACATTATTTGAGGATAAAATCACTAACTATATCTCAAATATTCCCTTGATTCTGTAAAACTGTAAAGAAGATGATGAATCTTATTTAGCACCAATATCTCAGGCATGGATATTATTTCTATAATTGAAATAATATATAGATCAAGTTATTTTTTCTTTGAAAATTACCATTCTTGAAGACATGACGATAGTGAAGGAAAATACTGATGTGTTTCCCAAAAAATTTCCAGGTCTTCTTTATTATTGAGATGTTGAATTTTCAATAAATCTTATACCTAGGGAATATCCATTATGAAAGAATCAATAGATAATGGGTATTGTGGAACTAGAAGAGATGAAGAAACAAACACTGGAGAATCTAGATAAAGGGTTCATAGAGCCTTGTGATTCGCCTTGGGTGCACCGGTCTTCTTCATCAAGAAGAAAGAAGGGTCAATAAAACATTGCATTGTTCATAATGATATGAACACGATCATGCTAAACAATAAGTATAATATTCCATGGATTTATGAATTGTTCGATCAGGAATGTGTAGTACAATACTTCTATAAGGTGGATCTTTGGATTGGATATTATTAAGAAATGGTGAAGGAGGATTCCCCAAGAAAACTATCCGTAGAAGGTATTATAACATTGAGATCATAATATTTCCATTTGGACTCCGCAATGATCCAGTAATAGTTATGGAAATGATGAGAAGATTACATAGATGTTACCTAAACAAATTTTTGGATGTCATTATAAATGATATTCTAATATACTCTATCACATGAAAGGGTATGAGGGGCATCATTCCATCCCTCTAAAGACCTTATGAAATGAGAACCATTATAAATTGTATCGAAAATGTGAGTTCTAGTTGAGGGAAGTATCATTATGGTGGAATATTATCCCATGTATTGTGATATATTTGGACCCATCAATGGAATTATCAATTTATGGTTGGTCTATGAAAAAATTGTGCTTTAATATGTAGTTTCCTTTAGATAAATGGGTATTATCTCTGATTTTTTAAAACATTCTTATGATTGTAAAACCCTACAAAGAAGATTACTCAGAAGGGGTTCATGATTTTTGGAATAAGTAATGTGAAGGTACCTTCATGGAGTATAAAATGAGGCTTATCATTACATCATAAATCACATTTCCCATGAGGGGAGAACATTTCGTTTTATTCAGTGATGCTTCAAAGAAGGTATTGGATGGTGTGTCATAGAAAAATTAAAAAGTGATAGCCTATGCTCCATGGAAATTGAAAGATCATGAAATTAACTACCCAAAACATTTTCAAGATTTAGCTATAGTGATCTTTAAATTTAAAATATTCCAGAATTATCTCTTGGGGAGAAGTTTGAAATATATACAAATCAAAAAATAATCAAGAATATATTCACATAGAAATATCTGAATATTCTCCAATTAAGATGGCTAGACCTGATCAGGGATTATGAATCCTCAATACACTAACATCCTAAGAAATAAAATTATGTTATAGATGATTTAAGTAGAAATGATCCAACTATATTATAATTGAATAAAATTGATAAGGATGCAATATACTTAGTCTTGAAAAGGTTGGACATGAGAATCATAATGGAAGGAACACCTTCAATAAATTCACAAATTATTTTTTCAATCGCCCGCTATGGAGAAGATACAAGATGATCAAAGAGATAATGTGGAAGTTTATAAGAATGTGGAATCAATAAGAAAAGGGAAATCCTCGTAGTTCAATTTTAATGAAGAAATTTTTTTGATATTTTTCTCACGATTATTTTTACCATCAAATTGTGATTTAATGAATGAGTTAGTATATGGTTGACATTTTTTTCCATTCTATATCTATCCTGGAGTCACAAAGATGTTTTGAGATCTCAAATAGCACTATTGATGGGAAAATATAAAGAAGGAGATCAGGAAATATACATCAAGATATACTGTATGTCATAAAATTAATTTTGAAAGTAAAAAATCCAAATAGATTATTCAAAAATTACATTTACCTATATAAAAATGGGAAAACATCACTATATATTTTTTCACTAGACTAATAAGGAAATAAATAATAAATTTGTTTATATGGGTTTTGGTGGATCGTCAAATAAATACATATCACCTCATTGAAATCCAAGAGGACATTTCACTTGATTAACATAAAAGAATATACATTAGATAAGTGGTGAGGCAGCATGCAACAATACTTTTTATTTTATCTAATAAAGACACATGACATACCTCCATGTTCTTGAAGAGTATCCATCACACTCTAAATAATATATTAAACTTTAGAACTTTTTATCATAGCCAAATGTTTATCTAATCATATTGAATAATCTAGAAACTCAAGGAAATGTGAAGATCATGCTCAATTGACTTCAGAGGATGATGTGATCAAAATATTCCACTGGTTGAGTTTCCATACAATAATAGTTTCCACTCAATAATAAAAATAGATTCCTATGAAACCCTTTATTGTAAGAGCTTCAAAACAAATGCATGAAGGGATAAAGGTTAGGAATATGAACTATTAGGTCCTGAAATGGTCGATTAAATAGTATAAAAGGTCAGCCAATTAAAAAACACATCAATGATACATAGAGTCGAAAAAATATATATGATTATAATTGTCGATGTGTCCTAGAGTTTGAGGTTAGAGACATGATATTTCAATACATACATCCAAGGAATAATGTCATTGTATTCTGAAAGAAGTGAAATCTTAGTCCAAGATTCATTATACACTTTCAGATCCATTATTTCATCAGAGTGGTGGCTTATCAAATAGAAATCCCACCTAACCTATACTATGTACATGATGTATTCCATGTATCACTCTTAAGTAAGTAGATACCAAAACCGTCACATCTACTCATTATAGATATGGTACCATTAAAGAATGATCTCTCATACGAAGAGTAGTATGTGAAGATCGTATATCATAGAGATAGATTTTTTAAATAATAATGCAATTCCCCTAGTTATAGTGTTATGGACAAACCAAATATTTGAATAAATAATGTGGGAACCAGAGGAGATGATGAAACCTAATTACCATAATCTATTTTAATATTTGAAATTAAAATTTCAATGGTGAACTTACGTAATGGGGAAAATCATAATGAACTAATCTTTTATAAATAAAATTCCATTTTTGGATGAATGAAGTTTCTTATTATATATTATAAAAATTGTAAAATATATAATTCTTCGGTATCATTATATCCTTTCAGATGTAAAAGATCATTAAATATCGTTGTCGTTGATAATATATCCATTGAACAATGATTGTATGATATAAATATAGGGTTTTAATAAATCCTATTGACACATAAAACGGATGTGATGTCCTCAACTATAATAATCATACCCTATAAAGCCTATTTATTAAGGCTTTTGAGGGTGATATTATCACTAAGATTTTCCCTTTACCAATAAAAATCATAGATCCAAAAACATAATCACGAGTAATTATATTTATAGTATTTGTTCAATCTCTTCGAGATCATGTCCCAAACTATGTATACCAGACAACCCCATGAAATTATCACCATCTCACACCTTACACTTAGGGAGTTTTATGGTATATTAAAGGTATATGAATAAATACCTAAGAAATATGAATATATATATATATATATTATTTTCAATATAATATTTTTTATATTTACTTCTTATTTTTATTTTATAAATGATTACAACATTGATATAAAAAAACACAAATTATATTTTTTTGTTAATATTAAATTTTAATTAAGACATTTATTTTTATGAATTAATTGATTTTTAAAATAAAAAATATTTTTTTAAAATAATATATTTAAGTAATTTTTATTATATATATTTGACCATAAAATTTTAATGAAGTCAATTGTAATTTTTATAAGGGTTCAAAAAAAATTACATTAATAAAACATAACATTTATCAATAAATTTCAATTATTATTTTAAAATTAAAAAATCACATATTTAGAAATATATTTAGACAAAATAAATATTATATTTTGAATAATAATATCAAAATTATCCAAGAGTGTATAAATTCTATCCACAACTAAATACACTCTTAGATAATTTTAAAATTATTATGACATCATAATGGCAAAAAAAGATGTAATAAATAATATAAATGTTATCCACAACCAAATATATCTTTTCCAAATAAGATGATATTATTTTAATGTTATTTTATTAATTTGATAAAGCCTTTATGAATATCAAAAAACCTATAATATATTTTAATGTTTTAAAATCGTTTCATTAAATACATTTCTCACATCCACTTTAGAATGGGAAATATTTTAATATGATCATCCCATGAACATATAATATAATTTGAACCAATCCATTTTGGAAGAAACCATGTGAAAAAACCAATTTATGGTTAGTGGTTTTGGTTATTTTATTATATACAGTCAAAAACCAATGCATGAAAAATGATAATGAATTCCCCACTCATTTCCTGTAAAAACCCACCCAATATCCCATTTCTATTCACTAAAAAACCTTTTATCCTTTCTTAACTCTTCGTTCTAATATTTAGAGTTCTCCAAATGTTCTGAAAAGTTTTCGAGAATCCCCTCTAAAGAATATGGAACTACCCTCTCTAGGTAAGGGATCATATCCTTCTCCACTTTATAAAAGCCTCTCTATTTTCATATGACATCTATCCCTATTTCATTATATTGGGATATGTTCTTACATATCCACCATAATTATTATATTATGTATAAATTATGGTTTACCTTCTAAATTTCATCAATCCCTTCCATGAACATTTCTAATCTCCTGTTATGTTGTTGAAATTTCACCGTGATTGACAATGACAAATAATTGTGTAGTGAGTACCCAAACCCCTTTCATATCAGTGGTGTTCACCTTTATGAAAAAATAATTCATTTAATAGGAAAAATGTATTTATTACAGATTCATTGATTATATAATAAAATGTGATGATAATATGAACTATGTGGAAAACATAATCATGAAAATGAAATCAATGTGATGGGTGCGACTAAAATTACATAGTGTTATAATGAATTAGGAAATGTTTTAGTCTCATGAGAAGTCATGAAAGGTATTATGGTGTGAATATAGATCAAAATGATGCTTTATCCATCGTAATGTATTCGTAGTTACCCCAGCCCTATGTTTAAGATGTCATGTTTAATGTTTTTGACACATTTCCCATGTTTCTTGTATGATTATCATGTTATATCTTGCCTCATTATTTAGGTTTATGATTCTCAATAATTCTATTCCCAATTGATATACTGATTAACTAACATGAAATAAATTCTTCATTTTTTGCAAATTCTATTTACTTTCGTATTTCTGTATCTTAAACCTTTCTTTTGTATATCCTCAATTTATCCCATGTGGTTTTATGTATGATGGAATTATATCAGAATGTAAAAGATGTTTTCAATAAAGATGATGTATTTCCATTTTAAAGTTGTTATGTTGTGTACCAAAAACCCAAATATACTATTCTTATCAATCCTATGGGTTTTTTATCTATGATATTATTAATTAAATCATTAATTAATATATAATAATGTGAAGTGTTGTTATAATTTTATAAGTGAGGTGAGTGACCCACCTGTAATTTTTGAAATGAAAAAGGTGTTTTCATGTTTGTCACATGACACATTACTCCAAAATGATCCATTATCAATCCTATAATAGATTAGTTAATATATAGACATTCAATGAGATTTGGACATGTTTTTTAGTCAGTTTAATCCTTTATCTTATTATCTTAACCCTTAGTAATGCTATTATCACCTTCACCATGTTGAATAATTTTTATAATATTTACTATACATTATGGTAAAAAATTATATTGACTTTATTAGATAATATAATTTGTTTTGAACCCAAAAATGGAATTTATTTTTTCCAAATTTTATTCCTATAATTTAAAAAATATTATTAAAAAATAATCCTACATGCACAATGAGGAGGCATGTTTTGATAGAGGAAATGAAAAAAAATTAAAATGATTTTATATAAAAAAAAATATGAAAACAATTCTAAAGAATTAAATTGGATAAATATATATATAATGTAACTATTGTTTTATAAAAAAACCTAAATTAGTGTAGTTGTTTGTATAATATTTACAATAAATGAAAATTATTAATAAATATTGTTATTTTTCACTACACTTCCAAAAATTTATATTTTTATAAAATAATCAAAAATTAACCATATGATAATTTTGAAATTTTAATTTTAAAAATTTAAAATAGTTTTATGAAATTTATTTTATAAAATTGTCAAAAATTATTTTTAATATATGTTCTCAAAAGATGAAAAAACTTATTTTTAAGAAAAATAATATTTTAAGAATAAAATTAGAGTTTTTATAATTTTCATAAAACAAAAAACGGAATATGAATGCTAAAATTTTTATTTAATATATAATGTATAACATTAAATAAAAAATTAACCAAAATTATTTTGTTTAATTATTAAGATATAATTTATTTTTTTTCATAAAAATATGTTTCGATAAAAATATTTCCTTCATTTTGAAAAATATTTTTTTTACTCTAATTAATTTGTCACAAAAGATTTAATTTTATATACAAGTGTAAAATTTAAATTTTCAAAATATTTTTATTCTTATTCATATATGAAATTCCAATTACTAGGTGATAATTATCATAGTAAAAAACAATATGTTAATAGAATGTAACATTTCATTTAAAAATTTTGTTTTCTATAAAGAAAGCTAAGATTTGTATTTTATATAACACAACATTTTAAAAAGATCAAATTTATTTTAAAATAATCAACTAAATATCATGTTTTCACATGGATTTTGTTTTATGATATTATATATAAATTTTATTTTCTTGGGATTTCATTATACACCCACCCATATCGAGTACCTAGTGTCGCTGACTAATAGTTATGGGGTGTTTCTTCCAAAATAAAAATGGCAGGATAGATGGGTTTCCAACCATTATTCTTTAATAGAACTTCCTTATTACATCATGTAATGTGATGAATATTACTTGGTTGGGCCTTTGGATATGTTTCAATGTTTATTCCTTAGATTCTATTTTGGGACTTTGATTTGGAGAATTTTATATATTTTTTATATATACATTAATTATAGGAAGGTTTTGTTTTCCGTTTTCATTATTATGTCTTGTATATTATTGATAGATGATATATTACCTACCATTATTATTTATTATAGTGTTTAATGCCTCCCATTTATATGAATTTTATACCATAGGTGCTAGTCACCAAATCGGGGTCTATTGGAGGATACAACATGGGTCATTATCTATTTTACATCATTGGAGGGTGGGGGTTATGACAGAGTGGTATCAAATGTTTAGGTTGAGGGATACGATGATTTTTTTGAGTTATGAATATTGAGGATTGGATGGTTTGTTTGGGAAATAGTTCCAGATGATTTGGTACATGACAGAAGTCAGTGGAGATCAGCAATGACATGGGATTTAAGGGCCCCTAATGATCTAATTTAGGGACTCTAAGCCTATGTAATTGCCAATAGGTATAACTAAATATATTTTAGAGTCTAAGGAGTGGTACATGAATCTTTATTTATTAGACATTGAATTTATTGATCTGGTTTTGGAGACTCAATGAAGTTAATTAAATATACCATTAAATTTTTTTAGTGTTACTCTTTGACATTTGGACATAGTAGTTTATATCAAACTATTATTGATTGATGATATAATTGTATAACCTAAAAGGAAAGAGTAATGTGTTGATTAACTTTATAGAAATGTTTTTTAATAATTTTTGAGATTAAATTTTTTGTTTCCTTGCATCTTATAACACAATTATTAATGAATTTGATTTTGTTTTCTTTATTTAAATATATAACACGCCATCCCTATGTCTTAATATTTTTGTTAATGAATTTGATTATTGTATTTTTTATGAAAAAGTTTTTAATTTATAAAACCTTAATTAATCATGTCATCTCAATTAAATTTCATACTATCATAATAAAATTAATGATTTTGAAACCGTTCATTGAATTATTCTGGTTCCCATGTAAATTAATATGTCATTTTCTACATTCCATTTATAATTTTTCAGGAGCATGTGTTATAGGCATGTTATTGAACATGGTTTTGGGCATTTAAATTATAAAATATCTTAAAAAATAACCATCATTATAATTGAAAATTCAATTGAATTTATAATCATTTAAAATAATAGTGAGCTTTTAGCTTTTGGGATGATTTCAACTTGGTATTATAGATATAACCATATATTGTAAGCATGTGTTAGGCTAGAAATTATTGTGACATTTTTTTGTCATTTTTTAAAATTATAATCATTATTTTTGGTAACTTCTTTAGGCTATAAAATGTTTAAAATATTAAAGCTATTCTTTTATAGGTCCATTGATAATTTATAGTAATAAAATATTTCCCCCTCACAAATTAATTCATGATTACATTTTGTGGGAAGCCAATCAAATGTTTAAAAAATTACAGTGGTAAATATAGAAGGTATAGTATGTTGTACTTGTTCATATAGCAGGTATACTATGTTTTATTTAAATTTGTGTGTATAATAATGATACACTTTTTAAATATAAAAAAAAATTTCCTTGATCAATGAAATTATTAAATAATTATTAGTTGATGAATGACATAACATGAAATGTATTAACAAAATATGTGAATATTTAATATTTTGTTCAAGGATATTGTATTATTTTGAGAATTATGAAATAATTTTGTGTATGTAATGGGTTATTGTAATTTTTCCTAAGATCATAGAATGTAAAAATTTCCAAATGAAGTTGGATGTTTATTTCCTCAGTTACAAGATAAACCTAGCATATATTGTCTAGTCATATTAAACATGATTTATGACATAAACAATGTGATGTTTCATCATTAACATGGCCTCATGTTAGAGGTATTTAAAAGCAATCCATGGTGTTTTAACCTAAATTATTTTGAAATGTTATGTTTTATTTGGGATTCAATGTTATTTTTTCATTAAATTGTTGTTGTTATTTGATGAAAATAAAGGTTTTTTGAAACCATGATTGCTTTGTGATTATCATTGATTATGAGACCCTGTTTGTGGATTATTAATTAATCTCCGCATGTTTTAAAATTATAGTCCCTTATATATTTTTAATGGACTGCTTTCCGATGGAAAATTTGAAATTTGGTGGGAATATCCATGCTAAAAGATGAGGTGATGTAACATATGTCACTAAATAATTATGGAATATAGAATGTGTTTCTATTATGTTTCAATTATAAATATGTTTTATTATTATTTGTGTGATTATAAACATTAATCATACAAACTGTGGGAATATTAATCCTTAATCGAGACACGTTTTACTTTGATGAAATTAAAATAATTTGGAGAGTGAAAAATTCTCAATTAAGATAATATTTTGACAAGAGAGACAGAATAATGGTATTTGTATTCCTGCGGATTCTATTTATAAGGCTAATAGATATGGTTGTTTTGGTAAATGTAGTGGATGATATGGATAAGATGATTATGTGGAAATGGTTGTTTACTATAGATGGTAATGTTGTGAGATGATGTGGTCTCATGAAATGTCTGGTGGATTTTTTCTATGGTTATTATGTTTGGGAAAGTGATAATGTTGTGAAATGGTTTTGATGTGTGGTGGCTAATACATGTGATTTTTTTGGTGATAGTGATTGTGTCGTGTTGTGATGTGTTCGTAATGATGGAATTTCCCACCTCTCATGAAATTGTTAACCACTAATGTTCAGTAATAAAAGCAAAAGGATGATTGCAAAATCTTAAAATTAATAAACATAGTCTTTCCTCCCACACCTATTTTATTATTATTTTATATGAATTATTGAATATAATATTATTTTTTGGGTTTATTATGATTGGTATTATGTTGACGGAATGTGATATGTTCACAAACATATGAACAAAGTGAAAATCATTCCCATGTTAAGACTTGTTATATTATGAAATATTTTGAAACTACATGGGTAAGTCAGTGCTACCCAAAGCAGACAATATCATGGCATGTTATATTAGTTACATAGATTGTATTCTTTTGGGAGCTCTAAGTATGTTGATATAAGGGCTTGTTTTGGTTTGGAAATGGTATTTATTTATTTTTATTTGAATTCTCTATGTAAATAATATTTTGGTAGAAAACTAGATAGAAATGATCGTTTGATAAAATGGATTTTTAGAACCACATTATTTATTTATATTACATGACATATGAAAAAATTTATACTCTTCACAAATGACTTTAAAATTCATGGTATGTGTGATGAAAACCCTTGATAGTGACTAAAAAATAATTTCAGTTTCATAAAAAAATATTAGGTTAAAATAATGATTTGAAGTATAATTTTGATGAAATTCAAAGGGTATGAAATGTTCTATGAATTTATATATAATGATTTTAAATAAAAGGAATGGGTTTTTAAAAAAATCAATTTATGTATTTTTTCAAATAAAATTCATGTAATTGTTAAATAAAGTATTATCTTCAAGGATATTAATATATTGGGTGGATAAAAAATAGATACATAAAATTAAAATTTCATTGATGAAAACTATGAATTTTAAATTTTGTTCAAATGAATGTTTGGCCCAATATTTATTGATAATTATTACTTATTGTGTTTTTTATAACAATATCTATGTCCCTTTACTATTTAGGAGGAATATATTGGAAAGTGTGGTCTACTAATGGTAGTTTCAATGTAGATGTGTTGTGTTTCCTGAGAGGTATCTCATGGGATGGTTGTTAGACCCCATTTAAAATTTGTTCTCATATTTTTTAATTTATATGGTAAAGGATTTTTTGAGAGGTATCTAGTGGAAGATCCAAATTTTTCCAATCTCTTACTTAATATAATTTTCAGCTTCAAAGGTTTCAGGTGGTTATCTCCAAATAAAATATTACCCTGGTAATTGGGAAAAAATTTATTCAATTTATAATGTTAATATTTAAATTAAATTTTGATTTATATTATACCAAAGAAATAAAAACCACGCATATAGGGTTGTGATAGATCCAAAAACTATATACCATTATAAAATATTTTCAAAATCATTTGATGTGTTATATATGTGATTAAATATATATTTACATGAGGTATGTTTATGTTGAGTATTGAAAAAATATTTGATTTCAAAATGACAGACACACACACACACCCAGATATAAATTTATGAATACAAATACATATGTGAAAACATGTATATACCAAATTTTAATATATATATTTTCATATATTATATATTTATATGTTCTGAATATATATATATATACATGTACATATGTATATATATTTCATATGCTACAAACTGTTCAAGTGTGTATATTATTTTGTACATATGCATATACAAAAATATGTATATATAAATGAATTTATTTATTTGTAATTTGTATATATTTATATCATTATATATTTATTTTTATATATATCAGTATAGAAGGTATATATATGTGTGTGTAATAAATAAATAAATAAATATATATATATATATATTTACAGAATGTGTGTGGGGAAAACAAGTGAATGATAGGGGTGATTGTGGTGTTGAAAAGGGAATAACATATGGTGTTAATAAGAATATGAAAATATTTTAGTGGTGAGTTTAGAAATTGGAAAAAAAAAGTAAAAATAGCGAGTGTTTGTTTTAAATTAATGAAAGAAATTAATCAAACAAATGAATATGTAAAGTAGATTGGGGACTGAGGTGTGAGATTTCATAGTGGGTGAGGATAATAAAGTTGTGGTTTTGAATGGATTATAGAGATATGTTAGTAATGGTGGATTATAATTAATAATAAAAGTATGTATTTGAAAGTGTCAAAATGTTTAAAATGAATGAGAAGCTGATTATATGAATTAAAAGAGTTATTATAAATAAAATCAGTGGAATTAATTATTAAAATTATTGTAAAATTTGGGTAAAATAAGTACCCTTATTCATAAAATTATATAGTATGTATCTCCCACAACACAAATAAAATTTATTCACCATTAGTTGTGTTAGAATGACCTTTATGGGTACATGTAATTAGTATTTTTTTTATATCATAAGTTACAATTTCCATATATTACGAAATTCTATTTTTACATTTTAATTGTTTAATATGGAGAATCAGATGACTATGGATTTTCACCGGACCTAGTGAACATTATTTATCATACTTGTTGGGTATGGAAATTATGGTAAATAATCCTTAATTTAACAATATTTGTATCATGTGGGAGAGGATATAAATCGGTTTATTCTTTTGGATGATATTTTCCATAAACATAATAAATATAATTAGTCGATTAAATGGAATTAATAAAGAATTTGGTAATTATTCTTGTATTTTATATGATTTCCCCATGTTGTGAATAATTTTTTTTTGTAGAAAGTAATATCACATGCATAGAGAATTATTATCCTTACCATCACATGTTATGTTAATTTAGATAATTGAGATATTATCCCGCAGAGAGAAAGAAGTAATCACGTAATTTTATTGGTTATTATTTTCTATAAAAAGGTATACTTCACGTGTTTTTTGGGTTGTAATATTGATTAATGGATTATACTTGTTTTGTGAGTCACAGAAAATCATGTTTATTGGAATTTTGTTTTCTAAATTTATATGTTTCTTGGATCATTAAATGTTGTGATTATTTTCCATCACATTAAATTGAATTGTTTAATCACTTATATCTGGTTAATAATATGGATACATTAGTATTCAATGATTTTTTTAAAATTCACTTAAATAATGAAGTGGAATTTGGTGAGAATTCCTTTTTCCTAAATTTATAAAATTTAATGTTTTTCAATGTGTGGTGGTGAAATGGGGTTGATTAAATGGAAATTAGTTGTATTTTGATAGAGGCCTAGGTAGTAATGAAATTAAACTATAATTCTCAATATTAATGGCAGAGGATAGAGTGGAAAATGATTTATGGAAATGATAAATGAGAGTATGATAAATGTTCTTATTGAGAAATGAAAAATTTTAAGTGTATATAATAATGAAGGGAATTGGTTGTTTGGATAATTGGTTGAAATGTTCAACTAACTCTTGTTTTGAAATAGGATATGAAGATAAATATTACTGATTCTTTAAATAAAATAAATATTATGTTTATATTTTTATGGTAAATTAGAATTCTAGAGAATGGATTTATTTGATAAAGTAAATGTATAAATATGAAATCCATATTACGGAATATCTTATGGGGTTATGCATTTTGGGGTGGTAGAAATAGTGATAATGTTGTGAATTGGTTGGTCTTCTTGTTAAAATCTCATACGCGTGGTTTGTGTATTATGATATTATATATAAATTTAATTTACTTGTGATTTCTTTGCATTTCATCCCATATCGAGCACCAAGTTTTTTTACTAGCATAGTTCGGATTTTTTTCTCAAAATCATTGTGGGGGGATGGAGGGATGGCCACCCACTTCCCCCCGATCCTTATTCTAGATGAAGATGACATGAATTTGCTACAATGGATAGAAGTTAAAAAGTTCCATTATCATGATGTTATGTTATGAGATACAATGGACCATGAGTTCTTTCATGAGATTGGATTGCAATAACCTTGTGTTTACAAATGACTTTTTTTTCTTGAAATAAATTTTTATTATAATATTATGTAAACATACTACATATTGAGAAAAAAATAAGAAATTATTTAATTAATGAAAATCAGTACATTAGTTTATTAATAAAATAATCATAATTCAAATTATTACAAGGGGATAAAATTAGAAAATAGAAATAACAAAATTTGAAAATATGGATAATAAAATTTTACTAAATCATACATCCTAAAAAAATAATATAGAAAAGAAATTGAATATTAATGAACTAATCAACATTATATAAAATGTAAGTATAAAACATTGAGAGTAATTGAGTTGAATTTTGAGTTAAATATTGCTGTGGAATTTATAGAATGTAATGCGACCATTGGAATAGTAATGTGACTATTGGAAGAGTAACCTAACCATTGGGAATAGTAAACTGACAATTGGGAATAGTAAGATGACCATTTGATTTGTAATTTAACTTCAAAATAAAATACTATTATATAAATAATATTTATGGTGATTAATTTTGGTAAATATAAATATTATAATTCAAAAATAAAAATATCATTATTCAAAAACTCAAATAAAATATAAACCCATTTTAAATAAACTATATTTTGATGTATTTTACAAAAACCCTAATTTTTATATTGAAAATTGAAATCAACTATGTTAGAAATTTATTTTGATAAAATGAATACCATTATTAAAACCAAAATGTTAATAATTTTCGAGGGTGAATCTACAGTAATATTTTAAAAAATTTCAATTTTCATGTAAGTTGTAAAAGTAAATATTTTCATGTAATAGGTGTATCTTAGATTAAATTATTCTATTAATTTTATATATGTTTATTATTTACTAAAATATTTAATTAAAATTTATATCATTGGTTCAATAATTTATTGAAAATTTGATTATGAAAATACACATCTCCTAGTGTATAAATAACCCATCTCCCTTTCATTAGAAAACTAATCCTCCTAAACTTAAAAAATCCAATGTTATACCCAAATACATATTCTCAAGCCTCAAATAATGCATGGGGTCATTCTAGAGTAAACAAACTCCAAATAACAATGTAATTTTAGTGTCGTACTAGAGAATGTGTATTGAGGAAAGAGTATGTTTTCATCAGCTCTTCGATTTTTTTTCTTTTTCTCATTTTTTTTCTCAATTACATTCAACAAAATATTATAAAATATAAAATACATTTTGAAATTTATATTAATTATTTTAACCTATTTTATGTATCGTAATAATTATATATTTAAATTTCATAAATCTCTTTCACAATGTTTCAATAATGTCCCGTCAATTGTTGGCTAATCACTAACATGGACATTGAAAACACTTTTCTAATCAAAAAAATTTTTTTCGGTTGAAATAAATTATTTATGATATATTAATGTGTAAATATATTTCTTTTTAAGACTCTATAATTTATCATTATAATGTATGAATGACCTCGAATGAAAATAACTACATCAAATCAAAATAGAAAAATTGATTGAAAACATGATAATATAATAACTCACATATAAAAATTGTGTTATAAATTATAATAAAATAATTATAACAGGTATATAGTGGAATAAATGAAAATAATAAACTTCTTTAATAATTTTTTACAATCATACATTTATTATTTAGGAGGTGGAAAATAAATGAAATTAAACTACTTATAAGGTTAGTGGATTCTCAATGCCAACTCTTTTTCTTTTTGTTAACCCTCTTTGATGACATCTTTAGTATTGATATTCCTATAAAGTTTCTATAATATCCTTTAAATAAATTCCATTTTATTTTTTGAGATATAAAACTTTATACATTTATTTATAAGAAAAATATACTGAATTTTAAATAATTTATTGCATTCAAAAACACATATTTGACTCCTGTGGAGTTTTATCTTCTTCCATCACAAATGATGATTTCTAAGAAAAATATGTCTTGTTGTATTGATTTGGAAACACCAAAAGTTTACTCATGAATGTATTCCTTATGAATTCATGATGAAACCCATCCCATTCCATGGGTTATTTAATGACTACAATTTTGATATGTTCTATGTGAAAGGAATTGTTATGTAAATATTATGATGGGACTATTGGTCCTAGAATTATATATCCCTCTAATTCATAGGGTAGTGTAATGAATATCCCGAAATGATGTTTATTATTCATGTACATGAGTATAGCTTCATTCATTGTGGTGATGTTATTATTATTCACATATGTTATGCATGAACATAATGCTCGTTTTGTTCATAACTAAATGTGGAATTTTACCATGGTGATATGATGTTTCATTTTTCTGAATTTCCACTTTACATGAATTTATGAAAACATTCCCACATGGTTATTATGATGATCCTATTATTATTATGTGATGAGGATGATTATGGTCAACCATGTTATATTGATTCATGCCCCTTATACCTCTTCTCACTAGGATTTTGTTCACCCCTTTTCTGGATTTATATCTTAGGAGACAACATATACATAATAGAGTGTGGGAGTTTAAATGGGTAATGATAATGGATTTAAATATTTTTTGGATTATTATGTCATAATGATGTATGATCCAAAATATTCAAATATACTAAACCTTTTTATCATTGAATGTATAAATATAATGTTTATTTTCAAGTAAAATTACGTAATAGTCATATAATAAAAAATAGGGTTGCTATAATTGGTATATGAGGTTCGGTTTGGTTAATTTGGGAATTATGATTTGAAGTCATTGGTGATAACACTTATGAGAAATTTCTCTATATTAAAACTACCAAGAATAATTTTTTTAGAAATAGGATAATCATATGGATCCCATATGATATTTCTTTAGACATAATAAAAAAAGAATAAATAATTTTTTATGATTAGTTGACGAGAATTATCATTCTATCCTTTTCTATATTGTAAATGTTTTGGAACCATAAATTACTAGGACAACAACCCATATGAGAAATAATGTAATGGTTTCCCTATTGACATCCCCAATGCCTTTGGAGGTCATGTTCAAAACATCAAGTTAATGCTTAGACAGTGGAATTATGATATGAATAGTGACCAAAAACATTCAGAACATCCTACTTTATATAGGAATGGGCAATTGTATATTCATTATTTTATGTGATAATTACCACCAACACATTGTTGATCTTCCAACCCACTTTTTTTAGAATAATGGGTTAACTCTAGAGATAATAACTTTTATATTGTTCTTAATTTGATGAGGAGAATGTAAATATGGTCTCATATAATTTATATAGAGAAGATGATCTGTGTTGTCCTTTGATAAAGTACACTAAGCAGAAGGAAGAAATTGGTTATATAGAGTAGGAATACTTTATAAAAATATTTCATAATATGTACTTCCCTCAAACTCTTCAAACAAACGTGGAGAGAGATTTCATGTAACTAAAGAAAAACGATGTAGAATATGTAGCGACTTACAAGGGAAACATCACAAGAATTTCATTGTACACTTAAGGATTTGTTATTAAAATGATATAAAAATAAAACAATTAATTTGTGCATGAAAATCACACCATAGAATGAATCTATCTATCTTATACATTTGTAGTTACGAATAATTAGTTTGATGTTATCTTAAAATAGAGATGGAGTTTAGGGAATGTTTTCATAGTTATAGAGATAATAAGAGTATAATTGTGTTCCATGTTGGTAGGTTGAGTGATAATGTAAGAAAGAGTATCCAAAAACCCACATTTCAATAATGTGGGATGAAACAACATTGTAAGTTACTTAGAGTAATGGGGATATGATTATAGTGTTGAAAAGAAAACTACCATGCTCGTGAATGTCAAAGATACATGAGAAGCTGACCAACATTATAGATGGATGAGATATACCTTCTAATGCACCATTGATGGTTCAGTGCATCCACTGAAGGGAGAAAGAGTACCATAAATCTAGTTCCCCAAACCATGGGTCCTTGAGCCTAATCAATTTTAGAAACCACCAATTTCAATGGAGAAAGTAAAATCATATTACATCACAACTACTGAAGTGGATGTTGAATGTTAAGTCGTATAACGTGATTTTATTATCCAGTTAATAAATTGAAATTTTTTATTTGATTCTGGTAAACAAATTACATCATATCATACATGTTTTTTTAGAAAAATTTAATTTATTCATCAATACATTTATTTTGAGATTTTAATAATAAACATACTGGTGAGGTCATTTCTATCCATGTGTTTGAATCATTTTATGTTAGTTAATATGGTAGGATTATTCTAGAAAATATATGTTTTCCTTCCATTTGTAGAATTTGACACATTTCTAGGCATGTATTGGCTCTCATTAAACACAGAAAACAATAGCTTTTGGGAAATTAAATATCTTATCATATTCCAAACCATCCCATGTTCCTATAAAAAACAATGATGTTCACGAATCACAATTTAAAAATTCCTCAATGGTTTGGGTGTTGATAACCTATCAAAAATAATAACTTGATTAAATGGTTGAGTAAACAAAAGGTATAAACCAGTATGAAATGATGATTGTGAGGTAATACGCTAATGTATTCCTCAATGATTTACCAAGACATCCACCAAATCGTGAGGTAGAGTCCTCAATCAATCTTATACCTAGAGAAACTCTTACCTTAAAAATTCTTTATATAAGATATCCCTAATCAAATTGGAGGAATTAAAATCAACTACATGATCATTTTGAAAAATATTTCATACACCCTAGTGGACCTCCATTGGGTGCACCAATTACCTTTAAAAAATTATGTATCAATGTGGTTGTGTATCAATTATAGGGATCATAACAACCTCACCAAAAATAGCATGTATCCCCTGTCCGAAATTGATGAATTACTAGATCAACTATAAGGAACATTTTACTTATCATAGGTTAATCTTCATTCAATATATCATCAAATTAAGGTGAATGAGGAGGAAATTCAGAATATTTCTTTATTTATATGGTTTGGAAACTATAAGTTCATTGTAAGGCCCTTTAGACTTACCAGTTCCACATCAATGTTGATGGATTTGAGTAATAGAGTGTAAAGACCCGGATGTTTCCATGTGATGTTTTTAATTATATGGAAATATTTCAAGTCCAAAAAAATTGATGGCATGTGATTCTGAGGCCCAGAGTGCCTGGGATGAATTTATTAACATTTTTAGGTACGTTTAGTAAACGTGCGAGCCAGTTTTTGTAACTTTTGAACCAGTGCTCGGAATTGAAATCCAAGGTCACCGTTTAACTCACAGCGCTGATATTCACATAATGGGACTTTCAACTCAAATTTAGTAGGTTGAGGATGAATGTTAGTTCTTCAAACATTAGGTGGTAGAAAATAAAATAAACAAGTTTTATTTTATTTTAATGAAACCTCCATTTTGAATTTGGTGGTGGGGACCTCTCGAGCATGAAACCTCCCATTTGAAATTAGTGGTGGGGACCACCTGAAGCTGGAACTCCCTCTTTAATATGCAGTAACCCTTGGAATTCCCCAAACAGTGTGCCAAAAAATTAATTGATTAATTAGTAAACATAATATTATTAATTTGGCACCACATGTCTAACTATGAAAAGGATTAGAAAAGGGGTGGAGATTTGGGATAACACTCTTCAACGAAGAACACTCTCTCCAATGAATTGCATCCTTCAGAATCAAAGAATGAGGATGACTCTTGAGCCCGTATCGAAAGCATATTATGGGAGCGACGAACGCCAACATCACCATCTTCATCAACTTCATCTTCTTCCCTGTGAAACTTCTTACGGTCGAACGCAGTAGGGGTTTTAAATTGAATTCTTATTAAATCATTTTTTATTTCTTCATACCTTGGATTCACAAAAACATTGGCCAACCAAACATGGTCATCATCAGGCACCTATACCTTGCCTCTTCCTTTTTTATTCTTCGTGTGTTCTTCGTGCGTTATTAAACGCCTAATAATTAACAGCGTTGGAAATGCAATATTTTGTTGACCATGATGTATGGATGCAGATCCCTCAACCTGAGGATCGTGAATATATAATCTCCAATTCTTTTAGTATTAGAATGAAGATACGGTGAACCACAGAAGAGGAGGTCGGCCGGCACATCGGTCGACCACGTGGAGGTATGGTGGCGTGCATCCTCGCTGCTAGATGAATTGAAGTCTGCAGATGCTTGGCCATGATGGAGGCTGAAAGACAGCTAACACCTAACTGGCTAATGAGTTGGGGCTTGTGTTTCCTCCGGAATGAGATATTTATACTTCATAACATAGGTATATGTATGGTCATATACCTAATTTGGGTTGACTGTTGTTTCCATGATTTGTGGTTATCCTTTGTGGATTTTGAGAGACCTTCGGAGGGCTTGGGGTCCCTACTAATTATTATTAGACTCACCCCTGAATGGGCTATGCCCACACATTATTGTGTCCTATGCAGATGACATACATCACTGACAGAGGACGAGGTTACCAGGACTGGAGGCTACTCGGAGGTGGGCCATAGACGAGTCGTACTTTAGAGACGGGCGTTCGAGAGATGTACCAACCCTTCAGGTAGGATCATTGGTGGGTGTTCATAGAAGATGTTTCTATTTTTACTTGTAATTTCCAGTTTTAATTGTACATTCTAGTTGGTCTTGTATTCTGGCTCCTTTCCAATCTGTACTCACTTTGTTTACTACGTAGTTTACATTGTGCTTGTATGTTTCTGAGTGCTTCGTTGTGTGAGTTTATAGGATATAAAGGTAATTCCTTCGTGGTTTTAGGGATATTCTTTTCTAATACAAGTCGCCAATCCCTGGCCTATGGAAGGTGGGCATGGGGTAGTCACGGCACATGCCCCAGGGGACAGGTCATGAAAAATTGGTATCAGAGGAGTTCAGTTCTACAGAAAACAATAGCTCTTATCTTTTGACTTGGTGATAGTGTTATGTGATAGGAGTGTGGATTACTATTCGTGGAATCTAGTTTTGGAGTGATGATAGACGTATCCATACACCAAGACCATGAGTTCTAATATCCAACTCAGTGCATGAAAACACTGATTGCATGTGTGTTTTTGAAATGTTATATATGAGAATAATTGAGTAGCTCACTAGGTGTAACTTATTAACCACGATGCACCTATTTCTTTTCAGGATTCCTCCACTCAGATAGAATTCTAGGGTTCCAGGTAGAGTACATGATGACAGCCTACCGAGCGACGATGCTTTGGTACAGGGCCACATTACGATAGTTGTACCATCGAGTGGTGTAACAGTAGCACCATTACCCATTGGGAAACCAATGCCACTTGCCCCAGCAGTAGAGAGTGAAAACCCCTTGAGCTCATTTCACAAGTTCCAATGCTAGAGGAAACTGATGTTCCCTGATGAGACAGAGCCACAGGTGGCTTCATATGGGATGATGGTCGTGGTTAGAGTCTTTTTATTGGTAGGGACACCACCTGATCTCATGGGGATCCTTGTAGCCAGTCATCTTCATGATGTAGTGGACAGATGGTGGAGCATGATGCTCTAGGTTAACGATGAGGTCACTCTCATCTGGGCGGACTTCTATAGCCTCTTCAGGGTAGAGTTCATCCCAGCAAATCTACGCTCTATGCGTATACAAGAGCTTCTCCACATGATGTAAGGCAACAAGACCATGGATCAGTATTTAGTGAGGTTCACCGACCTCTCGCGCAACTCCACTGATATGGTGTGGGACCCTTTATTCAGGTCCCAAATTTTCGAGATGGGGATCAGATGTGATATTAGATCCTCGATGATTTCTCTCCGCATCTCGACGCTGGTGGGGGTGTTAGAGAGAGCCCTCTTAGTGGAGAGTTTCCTTGCTGAGCAGTCCCCAACAGTGAGACCCACCACCGGACGTCACGTAGAAGAGTCGTGTGCAGCTGGAAGCAGACAGATGACATAGAGGTCCAAGAATACCCAACTTACTAGTGGAAGACTGTAGGATAGAGGGTCGATTGTGCGTGGCTCCTGAGACAGAGCAGGACATGTGAGGAATAAGCAGTGTTACATGTGCGGCAGGTAGGGTCACAAGGCTAGTGACTTCCAGACCCACCGTATGGACTACCAGACAATAGCAGAAGGACCACCATTAAAGAGTCAAAGATTCGATTGATGGGGTCCGTAGAAAGGAGGCTGACATGGCAGATGAGCAGGTCATGCAGTAGGCGGTGGGTGGTGATTGGAGGTTCAACCGCCACCACCACAAGGTGGTCCACCCCGACCACTGTGATCTGGTGGACAGGGGAGAGATCTGCTCCATGTAGATGAGGCTTACATCCAAGGTGCTCTGGAGACGACATGAGGTATGATCTCTGTCTACTCTACCTTAGTTGCAATAATTATAGACTCCTGTTCCAGTCATTCTTTTGTTGCCACGAACATCGTTCGGAGCTCAGAGATACAGGTGGAGCCGTTGGCTCGGTCCTTATGTCTAGAGACTCCTACTGGAGATGATTCTACAACTACCCACTAGTTCTAGCCATGTGGGCTTACTCTAGGAGGAAAGAGCTTTGGCTAGGATCCTCAAGTAGCGGCATCGAGGTCTAATGATGTCATCTTGGGTATGGAATGGTTATCTACAGTCCATGCTCAGAACCACTGTATTAAGCGTAATGTGTGGTGTGTCCGCATGGACGGAACCGGGTTCTCCTTCACTGGAAAGAAGGGAAACTTTTCATCATAGGATAGACTCAACCAAAAGAGGGTATATCCGATCACACATTATTTGCCTAGCCTCACCCTCAGAGCTGTTGAAGTTGAGAGTCAGATCTCTTTTTTAGTGGTGGACCAGTACACTGATATTTTTTCAGACAATATTCTAGGTCTACCTCTTGGCAGAGAGGTGGACTTTTATATCAACTTATATAAAGGGAAGACACTCATATCTACACCAACATATCTAATGGATCACACGAGGCTTCAAGAGCTGCCGTTACAGATGGAGGACTTGTAGAGAAAGAGGTTCATTATGCCTGGTGTTTCATATTGGGCAGCACTGATTTTGTTTGCCCAGAAGGTGGATGGGAGTTTGAGACTCTTTGTGGAATATCTATGAAAAAACCAAGTAACAGTAAATAACAAGTACCCACTCCTGAGGATTGAATATCTTTTTGATCAGTTGAAGGGAGAACAGTGGTTTTCGAAGATAGACCTCAGATCAGGCTATCACCAGCATAGGGTATGAGACGAGGATGTGCAGAAGATGACCTTCAGATGTCGATATGGCCATTATGAGTTTCTATTTCTTCCATTTGATGTGAACAATTCCCCAGGAGTGTTCATGGGACTCATGAACAGGATATTCCAGCCATACCTCGATTGCTTTGTGGTAGTCTTCATCGATGAAATTAATATATACTCAATAATCGAATAGGAGAATTCCTATCATGTATAGATAGTTCTGGACCCACTATGAGAGAACCAGCTTTATGTTAAGCTCTCGAAGTGCCAGTTATAGATCTGAGAGGTTGACTTTTTATGAGACGCTATCTCAGAGGCTGTAGTTGCAGTGGATCCAGCGATTATTGAGGCTGTGCTTGTTTGAGAGCCAGCAAAGAGTGTTACGAATGTGTGGATTTTTTTGGTTATGGATGGTTACTACTAGAGGCCTATGCCTAACCTTTCCTAAGCTGTGGCTCCCTTATCAACATTGTAAAAGAAGTGGAAACCCATCATGTGGTCGGAGAGGGGCCACCAGTCATGGATGTTTCTTGATTTAGCAGTGAGCACTGGTCTCTTATGGTTCTCAATAGCTAAGACAACATGATCATAACTACACTACTCATGAACTGGAATTAGCAGTAGTAGTATTCTCCTTAAAGATGTGGTGAAATTACTTCCTGGGTGAATGTTTTATAGTCTACTATGATCACAACAATCTCAGGTATATATTCTCTCAGAAGGACCTAAACATGAGATAGCGGTGTTGGCTTGAGTTATATTAGGACAATTAGATTCAGATAGTCTATATTTCAGGGAAGGGGAAGGTTTTAGCAGATGCACTCAGTAGGAGATCGGGTATACAGTTTCTAAGTGATGCGACAGAGTAGCTAGCCGTTATAGAGATATCATATGTGGATCGAGATGGTGTAGCTTATCATTAGTGTCTAACAGTCACTCCCCTATCCTTTAGAGAGTTGGGGAGGAGCTTCTTGTGGATACAGACTTTGAGGGTCGACATGCTTAGATATCTGCAAGACATACACCTAATGGATTTTATAATGGCAGGGAGCACTTCATCCTCTTCAGTGGACGTACTATGGTATCAGTGGTGCTTAGGGAGGATGTTTTGATGGAGTTACATATGTACCCTCTAGCGGTTGGTTTTGACGCTGTCGTTGGGGCGCGTGCATCCGTCAAGTGGTGGAATCGCGACTGTTTCCCTACATTGCCACTTTCCAAAGGCAGGAGACATTCCCTCATTATTCAGGGACATTTGCTCCTTGATCAAAATGGGATGATGGGATGTCGGTTCTTCCTTCTGTGGATTCCTCCTCGGAGCACGTCACCTAGTCCGGGTCTCCCTCATATACATAATACGTTGTTCAGGATACACTTCTTGGTGTCATATCTTCATGGACACCAGTTTCTCACACTAATTTTTTCAGGACATTCCAAGGGGTTCGGTCAGGGTAGCATCATTCAATTAGGGGAGTAGTCACGTTGGGCATCACTGGCATGTCTAGATGTTGGGGGATTGGAGTGTCTGTGTTTTGTGACTTATTATATGGCTTCTTGAGGGCACAGAAGTTGGAGGCATCCCACACAAAATGAGGGTAATCCTATGCCATGGGCATGTATATGAGGTTTTCCTCAGCTTCCCATGTTTAACACAGGGTATGCCGCAAGTTTAACGTCCAGAAAAAATGGATCAGACTAATTGGAACACTGATTAGAGTGGATCAGATTGAATAACCCCCTAGAGGGATCACTAATACTAGGGTCATCATGTGAGTGGATTTATGAATTTTTTTGATGGAATGGGGAGTGGGGTGGCGTGATCCCAACGGGACGTAGAGGCCTGGGTGGGGGTCAGGATGGGTAATGAAGTTAACGGGGTATGAAATATGGCCATTGCAAGGGTGATGATGAATTTGGGATTGATCCTAGAAGAGGCTTCCTACGTATCCTCGTGGCATGGAATCAAAGTCAGCATAATTCGGTGGGATGAGGGGACACATGAGGAGGTTTCACATGATAATGAAGGAATGGATTGGGCCCGGAAGAAGTGGAACCTCCGAGTTAGGGCATGACCATCACGAGACACATAGGCTCGAGGGAGATGTCAGGATGAGATAAGAGTAATGGGCTCAAACCTCAGGGAGATGTCTTACATATCCCCGTGGTAGGGAATCAATGTCCACATAGTTTAGGACGAGGTGTACAGTTTAAGGTCATCCGGAATGAGGGCTAACCTGATGTGCAGGTGGTCGGAACCAATGGGTGTTGGGCTTGAACCTCACGGAGGATTATTACATACCATTCCATAACATGGATCAAAGTCCTTGTAGTTCAGGATGGTGTTTGGGGCTTACGCTATGAGGCGGCCCATGGTGTTGGTGAACCGACATAAAGATGGTCAGAATGACAGGGTTGCAGGCCTGAACCTCATGAAGGATTCTTATGTACCATTCCTTGACACGGATCAAAGTCCTCATAGTTATGGATGGTGTTTGAGGATTACACTCTTAGGTAGCCCAAGGTGGTGGGATTGAACATTGTAGAAGCATCATACGTAACATGCCTTGACATAGATCAAAATCCTCATAGTTTGGGTTGGTGTTTTGGGCTTACACTCTGAGGCGGCCCAAGGTGGTGGGCATGGACCTCATGGAGGCTTCCTACATACCATTCCTTGACATTGATCAAAGTCCCCATAGATTGGGATGGTGTTTGGAGCTTACAATATGAGGCGGCCCAAGGTGTTTTGGTACACCGACACAGAGACTGTCGGGGCCAATGGTTGGTGGGCTTGATCCTCGTGGAGGCTTCCTACATAACATTCCTTTACATGGATCAAATTACCTATAGTTGGGGTTTTTTTTTTGGGATTACACTCTGAGGCGGCCCAAGGTGTTGGTGAACCGATGTGAACATGGTCGGAACGACCGGGTGGCAGGCTTGAACCTCTTGGAGGCTTCCTACGTACCATGCCTTGACATGGATCAAAGTCCTCATAGTTCGGGAAGGTTTTTGGGGATTACACTCTAAGGCGGCCAAAGGTGGTGGGCATGAACCTCATAGAGGCTTCTGACATACAATGCCTTGACAAGGATCAAAGTCCCCATAGTTCGGGTTGGTGTTTGGGGCTTACACTCTATGGTGGCCCAAGGTGGTGGGATTAATCCTCATCGAGGCATCCTATGTACCATGCCTTGACATGGATCAATGTCCCCATAGTTAGTCTCGGTGTTTGGAGCTAACACTCTAATGTGGACCAAGGTGGTGGGCTTGAACCTCATGAAGGCTTCCTATGTACCATGCCTTGATATGGTTCAAAGTCCCTGTAGTTCGGGTTTGTGTTTGGGGATTACACTCTATGGTGGACCAAGGTGCTTTTTCAAGATTGGTGCTTGATCTAAGATCACGTGAGTTAGGCTCGGTATGATAAACAAGAGATATGAGAGACTTGACGATCAGATCACGAAAGGTGCATCCATCAGAAATAAAGTGGGGTGGGGCTTATGCGCGGAGAAGCCCAAAGTGGAAACAGGTGCTTACACATGGTCTTCGGCCCAAGAAGTTGGGACTTACTCCAGGATGGAGGCCCAAGGTGACAAAGTGAAGAAGCAGAGGGATTTGGGGTCGAAGAAAGGAGGGGCCCGGTGTCCATCCCGCTCTTTTCTGGTCCTGGTGACTGAAGAAGAAAGGAGGAGTAGGGATTCATCCTTCTACAAGAAAAGCTGGTGACCTAAGCCAAGATGGTTTCCCTTTCCCCATGGACAAACGCCACTATGATAAAGAGGATATCATCCCCTATGATGGGTAATCCCATCCCTGTGGAGACGAGTGGGCATGGAGAATTTCCAAGGTGGGGAACCTACGTGCGAGGCATGGATCTAGGTCACAGTCTAACGTCATGAGCTAAGGAAGACGGTGCTTGGAAGTTTAACGTCTTACATATCGGATTAGGTGGGTTCACTCTACACCCCTAGGACATACATAACAGGAACCCTCTGCTTATTAGTACAGATAGGGGACATGCACAGTAGTAACTAGGGGGTGTCATGGCACGAAAATGCATCTCATTCTTGGATCATAATGCATCTTATTCTTGGATTATAAGGCATCTCTTATTTGGAATAAGAGGTATCCTATATTTGGAACATAGGGATTACTACAGTTTAAAGTCATTTGGATTAGACTGATGGCATCTCATGCTTGGAACATAAGGCATCTCTCATTTGGAGCAAGAGGCATCCTATGTTTGGAATATGGGAATTACTGCAGTTTAAAGTCATGTAGATAGGACTATTGAAATCTCATTCTTGGAGAATAAAACATCTCTTGTTAGAACAAAGAGGCATCCTATATTTGGAGCATAAGGAATACAATAGTTTAAAGACATGTAGATAGGACTATTATAATATCATGATTGGAGTAAAAGGAATCTCTGGATAGAAGCAAGAGGCATCCTACATTTGGAACATAGGGATTACTATAGTTTAAAGTCATGTAGATGGGACTGTTGGAATCTCATTCTTGGAGCATAAGGCAACTCTTGTTAGAAGCAAGAGTCATCCTACATTTGGAACATAGGGATTAATAGAGTTTAAAGTCATATAGATAAGTTGGTTAGGCATAAGGCACCTAACAATGGATGGTGTTGGGACTTACGTAAGGGCACCTCTTTATGGCTCAACCTGGCATTGGAGGCAGGTGGGGGGGGGATGGAGGAATTACTTGAGTGATGGTTCGACTCAAAGTACTCGAGGAGTTGATAATGTGAATTCAACACATGACATGAGAAACATACCAAGAGAAATATGCTGACTCAAGGTGTTTTATTATGTGGGGAGGAGTATCTCTAATCCTGGTGTTCCGTAGGGGGAAGGCGGCTACGCATAAGGGCGTAATGGAAAATTCCAACATCCCGACCCAAAACGTTTGCGGTGCGACTCTCGATTTATTGGGGGATAGTGTTGGGCTGCGGTCCTGGCGGTATGGACCAGCAGGCACAGGGTTGGGCACTGTTGCGAGTAATAGGAGCACCGTGCAGGATGGGTTGCGCGCAAGGAGGGATTGTGCACAATAGAGATGACATGCACACAAGAGGGCTGGTGTGCGCACAATACTAGATCTGTGTGTGAAAAACACCGGGTTGGTGCGAAATATGGTATATTGTCGCATAAGTGGAACCAAAGCATTGAATGCAACAAAAAAGGATTGCGCAAAGGCATAATATTTGTGCGCAATCGGGAGAGGCTGTGCACAATTACTACGGTGCACACAGTTGAAGGGGATTGCTCGTAATGACTGTGGTGAAAACAATTGAAGGGGATTGCATGCAATTGGAAAGACCACATGCAAGTGGAAGGGATTGAGCACAGGGGGGACCCCAAAGGGATTGGAATTCAGTCTAAACCGAGGGCATATCGCTGGAAGGCGGACCCCGGGGCACCATGGCACGAAAAGAACTGTACCTGAAAGGCATCTTTGCACACATGAAAATAAAATTTCACAAAAGAGAGTCTGTTCAAATTATTTATCCCAGATTTTTATGGGGTCACCTTTTATTAATAGGAGTTCGGCGGTGCGGAAAATAGATCGGCAAGAAATAATTGAGCGCTGAGGTCGGCGAAGAGAAATGTCAACTGCGCTGGGTGGGGCATGAAATATTTTGCGCCGCCACCACAAAACTGTCAAGAATCCCGGAGCATTCCACATGGGGCATATTTTTTCGTGCCCCTATGAATTTATATCCCGTTCCTCTTTAGGGACCCCTGGACTGGGTTGCCAGATCCGAATATGACTTCACTTTGTCATTCTGAAACCTTCTTCAGCCCTTCAGAATTTTTTGGCATCTACAAAAGCCCCCCCTCGGAATTGGATCGGTGAGGGGCTGCAACGATTGGATTCCAGGGGAAACGTCGAAATGCAGAGCTCTATGGGGTTAGTGCGCGCTAAAAACAAGAGCGGCCCACAAAACCTGTGGGGGCATGAAATAGGCTTTTCGTGTGTGCACGAAAACCTAGTCCAACTTATAAAAAGCCGCATCGGTTAACATTCTCTATACTAATTTCCTTGTGTGACAAGCTCTGAGCTCTCGTGCACGAAAATTTCTCCTGTCCCACGTGAAAAACGGCTCTAGTTGCACTCAATTACACCATGATCAGGCGTCATTTTCCGTGATAACCTTGTATTTTTCATGTCGCAAGCTGATATTTTGCAAGGATCACTGTTTTCTTGCTCCATCCTATCCTATTCTGAGCCAGATAGTCAAACACTTGTCGGATGAAGATGGCTGCAAATCAGGATGATGAGGGACAATTTGCTGCTCAGAGGGCTAAAATGGTTGCCAACCCTGATGATTATGGATCCCAAAGGATTGTCACCAATAACCATTCAATTTTCAACATGCTAACCACCTCCTAGAAGGAGTATTCCTTGTCCAACAAGATGCCACTATGTGACTTTGGTATCTTGGAGGAGGTCGCTTTGCTGGGTTTTGAGGTTGATACACCGCGGTAATGGGTGACCCACAAGGACGAACTCCCTCGATACAACATCATAAAAAATGGTCATCCTTACATGGGAGCTAGGAATATGGAAATTTACATCCTAAATCACATGACTAGGGCCATTTCCAAGAGAGACCCTATTGATAAGAGTTCCCTGGACCTCAACGCAAGCACCTTTTGATAGAGTGTAACTGACGGGACTAAAGGCTGGTTGTAGGACTTGGACCTGCAGTCCAGACAAAACTTCACTAGTAAATGGGCCTGGGTGTATAGGGTTCACCACACTTGTGACCAATTTTGGGCTGAGCTACAACATATTATATTGTTCGTGGCGGTGTGGACATCACAATTTCACTTCTATCACCAGCATGAGCTCCAGCCACAACTGTTCACTTGGTGGTCCCCTGATACCAATACCTTCCATCTTCATCATGGAGAAGTTGGTATCAGTATGATGGACATTGACTGCATTGGGGGTATCCCTTTGGAGGGCCGCCAATATGATGAATTCCTTCCGCCAATGAGCACCTTGGGTGACAGATCAAGAACCCCCATGCTGACATGGAACTTATTAAAGCTTGCTAAGGAGAGGATGGGGTCAAGTATTTCATGAAGACATCACGTAAAAGGACTGGTTTAGCCTATTCCTGAAATGGGATTTGGAAGTCAAGATGTCAGGGCGAGAGAGGCGGTGTCCAACCGTGGCACATAGGAGTAAGATCAGATCATACTGGAGGATCTTGAAGGTGGGGAACTACCAGTCATGGGGATACAACGTAAATGAGAGTCGGGACCCGAATGTTTGGTACGCCGGATTTCTCTCCACATTCCTGAGCAGGTGGCTCTTACCGGTGAGTGACAGGAGTCCGTCCGGCGACCCTAGTGATGGATGGCATCGTGGATTCTAATAAAAGATTCAATCTGGGGGGTCCTCATACTGGCTCTTCTGTACCCCATTTTGGGATGCATCTCGAGAGGGGGTCACCTTGGAGAATATGTGGCCCCTTCCAGATCATCTATGGCCAGGTTGCGGCTCATTGCGGTGGATATACATTATCGAATGTCGTCCTTCTTCTATGTAATGGAATGTGGCCTTCCCTGTTGAACATTTTCTGGGTCATGTCGCTGATGCTCATTGAGGAGGGAGTAAGGATCAGAATTGGTAATCATGCCAAATTCTCTTTTAGCCCATTCCCCACTACAAATTTCCAGATGATAGACGATGGGAAAGGCGCACTGGAGTAGAGGGAGTACTTCCAAAGCATTAGAGGCGGGGTGCTTGTGGACCGGATTGATGGGAAGATCTTTTGTGAACCTTACATGCCATCCTGGTTTTCTAGGTAGTTTGGTTGCCTCTAGAGAATGCCGAAAAAATTATACAGAGGTGTCTGGGAAGAAAGGCATCCATATGTTATTTTCCAAATGTGGCTGATGTCCACAAACTATGGCTCCGACAACATCATCACCTTTCCTCCGACCAGAGTTGATGTTGTCCTCTCAACCGAGTATGCCAACCATTGGGACATAGCATACCCTGAGGGGATTTTACAGAAGTCAGTTTGGAAACTCAAGGTCACCAGTGAGGATCCCAAGTGGCGAGAGAGTAGGGAGAGTGCTGTTAGAGGGGGACGACTGGAAGCACGTCGGGCAACGGGGACCGCACAGGCCAGGACCTCAGTAGTTGGGACATCGCACGGTGTGGACATGACCACGTCGCCCTGGGGGGGAAGGTGCAATAGTGTGACCAGAGAACTTCTCGGGAAGAAAATAAAATATCTTCTTCAACCTACTCATAAATAAATCTTCCCAGAACTATGGTCATTTTGGCTAACCCTACGGCAGTCGATGAATTTTGAAGCCCTCAGGAAAAAGATAGTGGGAGACGAGATCCAAATGCTAGATGTCGGGCTTGTTTGGGTTGTCGATAGGGTGAACTTTCATCGTCGGCTTGAATATCTGACGGCCATGGACATGTACGCATGGAAACGGGGCTGGCATGTGGAGGCATCAATCTTGGTGAAAGCGATGCTCAGCCAGGAGCATAATCCTAAAAATATACCACCAACGGATGATGAAAGAAATGATGAGCCAGAGGATGGAGAGATAGAAGAGCAGGAGGCATAAGGATAAGGTGATGGAGAAGGTGAAGGTGAAGAGGAGCTCAAGGATAAAGGGTTTCAAGAGGTGTCCCTCCAAAGGAGTCTCCAAGAGAGCGGTGAGATCGTCGGCTCTGCTATGGATGTGACTGAGCTACTCGAGGTGTGATTCAACCCTTATCTATCCTCCTCCTTTTATCTACTCACCTTTTCAACCCTTAATCCAACCTTCTAATATTACTCAGGAGCATATTGGTGCCGATCAAGAGTCTCTAGTTTAAGTAGGGGGGGAAGTTCTAATAGAACAAGGTGGGGCACCGACACCCATTATTGAACTAATGATCATTGAGGGCCCCCCACTATGATAGCTCCTGTAGTGGGCAGAACACTGGAGGCTACTGCCTTGGGTTCCAGTAATTTCCTTTCTTCGATAACGGTAATTACTGTTAGAGGACTCAATTGATTAGGGTGATCCTTATCTGTATAGTGATCATAACATTAGAGGCTCATCAGGCTGCTGAGCCTAGACCTCCCGGGATCGAGTAAATGGAAAACGTAGTGCCCTATCTACAACATGCTTCCCAAACCAAGTAGGCCCTGACAATTGGTGAGGAGAGAGCAGTTGACACAAGTGGCACTACTGTCGGGGCAGGGCCAGCAGTTGAAAAAGGTGCCACCATGGTACATATGAGAGAGTAAGTTCGCGCATACGCTGAAGAACCGATCCCCCGAGAAAGAATATTCTAGGAATACCCTGCTGATAGCCTATTGGTGGTTTTTCTTGTCTATTGGCCCGCTGATAATGAGGAGATTGACGATTTGGACTCAGAAGCAACCTAGGAGAGCCGGATGACATGACACAATGGATGGAAGTGTATCAGGAATTTTCTCAGTTATCCTTAAATGGAATGGCTGAAGCAGATGAGATCACTCCACACATGGTTGCGTTTCCTGTGCGCTTGAGGGGATGATTCTCAATGCCTTCACTCGACGGTTCATGACTACATGGCTGAGATGATGCGCGAGAGCAGCCGACACTCCGACATCACCCAATTTTGAGAGGAGTTAGGGAGCACCCAAACATTTCTGAAGGTGGATCAGGAGTTCTAATGTCTCGAAGAACATGAAAAAAAGATTATATATTCATCGCAAACTGTTTTGATCTTGTGTAGTAGTTTAGGGACCAGCTGGCAGACGCCCTAGAACAACTAGTGGAAGTGAGTTTCTAGATGACTGAACTTCAAATAGAACAGTTGCGGGCATGCACTAGGGCCAGGGAACTATGCTATATGGACGCTGATGAAGAGAGGGTCCTCAAGGGCAGGAAGTATTTCTAGAGGCCACCAGTAGAAAGGTAGCGTCGTTGGAATGATCCATCCAGGAAGCCAACAATAAAATCCTTGTTTTAGCCGAACTCATAAACTAATTTCTCCTTACTACATCATATTTTGAACTGTACGTATTGAAAAATATATCTACTATTCATCTTGGTTTAACGCGCTCAACCATAATCCTAAAATAAATATAAATACATTCCTAAGATCACGTGGGTCGTACCCAATGTGAGAAACTAGGGGCGCGTGATATCATTTCGTTTGATCACAGGAGCGTCAACCAAACATCGAGTATTCGGGATTCAAATCCAGATTTCTGAGAAGAAGAGGGAGGCCCGATCATAGGAAGAGGGTCTCAGACTGATCGATGTATCGTCTTCTCAATGTGCTCTAACACACGAGCAGGGCAATGCCATGGGAATTAGAATTAGTTCAAACATAGGGGAATGAAAAATGTAAATCACCTTACCCAAAATTTGGAACATTGTCGGAGGGTCGTGGCAATAAAGGACAACTGTTGACCATGTTCAAAACACATCATAACTATTGTATTAGCCTGAAATGGGGACAAAAAATGAGGGTTGACCACTGACCATGTTCGAAACGTGGTACCCAACTCAAAATATCATGCATCAGTCTTCCGGAACACTGGCCCAGGACAGCAGGTGGGCCATAATATGAGCATCCATAATATTAGGGGGGTCCTCTTAGACGGGAAAGGGGATGATGGTCTGAATATGGGGTATGCAAAGTGTGGAAGGTGAAGTGGTGGATTGTTTGAACAGAATCCATCACTTTTGAAATTACTCCACCTTGGTAGAAGCACATTAGGCGGGTACATTAATCTGATCATGGATCATTCCTAATTTTAGACAGTACCTTTCTTTTGATGTAACTGTCACTTAGAAATATCATTATGGGGCATCCTAAACATGTTCAGGGAAAATGATGCAGTTACTCAACACCCCAAGGGTTCAGGCCAAGGGGACGATAGTGGTAGAGGATGAGATTTGTGCTTCCCAGGGCTAGACCCAAGACGAAATGTATGGGCGTTCCTACGTATCCCATAAGTATGGGAGTCAAGCCTTACGTAGTTCTGGAATGGGTCTTAGTTTAAGGTATTAGAACTCAGCCCATGGATAGTGGGCAATCCAGGAGACACAAGGCGATGTAACTTATACAAACCTACGTGAATGAGGATGAGGTCCACATCATCATGTGTTCCCTTAGGTGGTTTTAGGTCGAGGGACTGAAAACGAATGTTAGGATGGGCCCAGTATTAGGGCGCACGTGCATTCCTACATACCCTATAAGATTAGGAATAAATCCATATGTTGTTCTGGCAGGTCTAGCACGGTAAGGTACCAGTGCGAAGAATGAATGGGGAATGCGGGTCTGGCCATCATAATAACAGAAGCGGCATTTGATAGATCTTATTTTTCCCATAGTGTAGATGTTTTTTTGAAGAGGCAAACCATTGACCTAGTGATCCCAGTACCACCAAGGGAATCAAGCCATATGGTGGCATTGAAAAATGGTATAGTGGATCACTGATACCCAACATGATGTCCCCCATGATGAGGTCATCACAATGCAGTTCTGTTTTTCATCGTGCGGTCAGGACGATAATATCACAGTTTAGGGTCATGTGATAGGACCAGATAGCAAAATTTAATGTAATATTTCTTGGACATGGAGGAATGTGAATGACATGATAATTCATACCCGACGTGAATGAGGACGAGCTTCATATCATCATCATGCGCAACATCAGGAAAGGAGCCTCGGGCCAAGAGGCCAATAAGGGTCAGGGGATAAGGGGAAAGAGAATCTAGCTCCCAGTTTATCTGGAGTCTAAATTGTGATGTCTGGGTGATCCTACATATCCCATTAGGATGAGAATCGAGCCGCACATTTCTCATAGGGAATATTTTTGTTTATAGTCTTAGAGCTCAGACCATAGGAGCCCCGAAGAACACTGTATTGCAGCTTTGTCCCCCTGACGTACGGAGGTGCACTGAGGGATAAGGCCAAGAGTGTAGACATTTTACCTGAACATGATAGGGTGGAACATAATGTAAATCATGTAACCAACATTTAAGTCTTGTAGGGGTTTTCATGTCGACAGAGGATTACTGCTGACCATGTTCACAACACTACATCCATGTCATGTTAGCCTGAAATGGGGAAAAACAAATGAGAATCGACCACTGACCATATTCGCAAAATGGGACTTGTATTAATTTGTTGTCTGAAAACCCTCAGGGACATTGTCCCTTAATGGTAGTAGATCCCTTAGGCCTAGTATCCATGTCATTTTTTGGGTCCCTTCGGGTGTGAAAGAAAATGGAAGCCCAAATGAAGTGGAACATGAAGCCTGACAAGTGAATGGAAACATTCCCAAGTTGAATTTGTCACTCGATATTCTAGACCAGAGTACCCTTCGACACATTAGAAAACCACTACAAAGGGTCTTAGGGCTCAATTTGAGAGCGTCCAATTTGCATAGATGAGTATAGAACAATGATATGATGAACTCTCATGGGAGAAAATAGGGGGCGTGGCGCGATTTCCAAAAAATCAACCCGAATAGGGCATGACCTTGTACCAAACCTATATATCTCTCTCAGGTCAAGGGGGCTAGGTGACCGGGAGATCTCTAAGAGATGCAGTTAGACGTGGAGTCTAAATTTTGGGCGGTCCTACGTATCCCAAAATTATGGGAATCAAGCCACACATAGTTTTCTTGAAGGTATAGTTTAACATCATGTAGGACAGTGTATATATTAACGTCGTGCTAGACGATATAGTTTAATGTCATGTTGGACTGTCCAGTTTAACATCATGCTAGACTGGCATGCATTTTAGGGTTATGCGGGATCATCCAGTATAAGGTTGTGAAGCACCAGCAATTTATGGTCGTGCTGGACCATCATCCAGTTTAATTTCATGTAGGACTAGATTGTTTAGGGTCAGGCCAGACCTAAAGGGCTCCAAAGAAGTATTTCTTGAGGAACATGGCATTGGTGGGAGGATTTATACACTCACCATCCATGTCCACTGTGGAGTATACTCCATTGGGGTAAATCATATGAACAATGAAAGGTTCTTCCCATTTGGGCACCAACATTGGTGGTTTTCTACCAGGTATCATCGGCACCCTAAGGGCCAATACTAGGTCGCCTTTCAAAAAAGAGAAGAGGTGAACATTCTTGTTGATGTCTTGAGCCATCCAACACTGATGCATTTCTAGTTTGTGTAGGGCATGAATTTTACTCCGGTTAATTTCTTCCAATTCAGCTAGACGGTTTTCAGTTACTATATTCGGAGCTTGCTGGTCATATATCGATGTGCGCAATGAGGGAAACTGAATCTTGATGGGCAGGACGACATCAGCTCTGTAAACCTGGGAATATGGGGTCACCTGGGTGGAATTATGAGTCATCATCCTATAAGCCTAGAGGGTGTTGAGGAGCTTGTCCGGCCAACTTTTTTTGTTCTGGCCAACTATTTTCTGCAAAATTATATAGAGGGTCTTGTTGAATGCCAGAATATGCCCATTCATCTGCGCGTGATAGTGGGAGGTATGGTATGCACAGATGTTGTACATGTAGTAAAATTTCTTCAGTTCAACTACTCAGATGTTGGTGTCGTTATCGTTCAGGATGGCATGAGGGACTCCAAATTGGTAGATGATTTTGGAGCTCATGAAGTCAACGATAGAATGAGCCTTGACCTCCTTGAGCGGAACTGCCTCTTCCCACTTGGTAAATAAATCTGTAGTGGTTAGGATGAACCTTCACTGGCAGTTGTTGCTAGTAGATATGGCCCTACAACATCTAATCCCCAAACTGTGAAGAACCAAGAGTACATAGTCGTGTGGAGAGGATCTGGAGGCCTATGCACAAAGTTAGCATAAACATGGAGCATAATGAACCTCTTGGAGAACTCGATGAATTGTTGGATCATGGAGGTCCAAAAATAACCTAATCTCTGAATATAATGAGATAGTTTTGGCCCAGCCTGATGGGCACCATAGGAACTGGTGTGAACCTCTTTCATGACCTGTGGAATATCAACCCCCTGAATGCAGTGGAGGAGAACACCAACAAACCCATGCTTGTAGTGGATCTGTCGAAGGATGGGACCACTCTAGAGGGTAAAATGATGTGCACAACATCATATTCACCCGCTCTCAGCCCAGTATGACAGGAGATTTCCGTGTTGGAGGTACTCAACCAAGGGTGTCCTCCAATTAGCAATCATTTCGATCACTACATTCAGACAACCTAGGGGTCCTGAAGCAGAGGTGTTGATGTTGATATGTCTTACCTACGGTCTGTCACTGCCATATGGGGAAACATGAGCTACGACTCTTCGATGTGCCATGTGCATAATCAGATCATCATGTTCGGTCTCTACAAGTGATGCAGCTAAGCTGGACAAAGAATCTGCATGACCGTTCTTTGACCGAGGGACATGGGTAACCTCTTGTCGAGAAGGGAAACTAAGACATTAGCTGGAATGTGCATTCCAACAATGGTATGAACTCTGTATTCCTAACTACATATTCATCGTTTTCCTACTTAATGACTATCTCGAAGTCCCCTTTTATATCCAAATGGGGAACATCGACCTCGAGGGTCAGCTTGAGGCTAGTAAAGTGGGTCTGATACTCCCCCTCATTGTTGGTGCAGCCTTCCGACAGCAGGAATGAATAAGGTAGAATGGTTTGCACTGGGGTAATAAAAATGATACCCATGCCCACTCTGTTGAGTCGTGGATCATTGAGCCTCCAACCGGTGGGGCTCCGGGAGGCCCCATCAAAGTGCATATGCCAACATAGGATGGCTTGATCGACTGAGAGGATTGCCTCATCAAGAAAATCCAGGTCTACGGACCAGTCAGCAGGGGTTGGATGGGAAGCATGGAAATCGGCCAATTCTTGTCCTTTGATAGCCTTTTGTGTCAAAAACATGATGTCAATCTTCTGGTGGATTACCGCCCACCTCACTAGTCATCCAGTCAACATGGGACGACCTAGGATATACTTCAACGCGTCTACTCAGGACACCAGCTATACCTCGTGGTGCTGCAGGTAATGTGGCAATTTATGTATGGAAAACATGAGCGCAAGGCAGATCATCTCGATGGGGGAGTATCTGGTCTCCGTATCAAGGAGAATGGGGATAAGGTAGTAGGGGTTGTTCCATGTTCCCTTATTGTTCTTCTGGGTGAGAAGGGAGCCGAGTGACCATTCCAGGGCAGTGACATAGAGGACGACTAGCTTCTCGGAGATGGGTGGCATCATGATCGGATGCTGGAGCAGATAATTCTTGATTTCTGTGAACGTGGTCTGACACTCTTCGTCCCATTAGTATGCAGATCCATTCTTCCTGAGATGGTAAATTGGCATACACATTCTGTAAAGAATCGCAATGAATCTGCATATGTAGGATAAGTGGCCTTAGAATCCTCGAAGATCCAAAATATTTCTCGGTGGAGGCATCTGAATGATTTCCTTGGTCTTCTTTGGGTCTATCTTGATGCCCCAGTACCTAACAACAAAGCGATGAAACTTCCCGGAGGTGACCTCGAAGGCACACTTCAATGAGTTCATCATCAAGTGGTGGTAATGGAGGAAGATGAACACTTTCTCAGGGTCATTGATATGGTCTTGGTGCTGGTGATATTTGAACACCAGATCTTCTACATAGAATTACACCAATGTCTCGAGTTTCACCTTGAATATTCGGTGCATGGACCGTTGATAGGTGGCACCAGCATTCTTCAGGCCTAAGGGCATAACCTGGTAATAGAAAATACATGGGGCACCCTGAAAGCGGTGGACACTTCATCCTCTAGGAACATCTGGAACTGATTATTTACAGAGTAACCATCCATGAAGGAGAGGGATTGAAACTGAGTCGTAGTGTCAATCATCAATTCTGTCCCTGGAAGGGGAAAATCATCCTTCGGAAAGTGACAGATGAGGTCTCAGAAGTCGATGAAGACTCTGATCTATCTGCTCATCTTCCTAACTGGCACAATGTTTTCCACCAATTTGGGGTAGTAGACCTCCATGACGATGTTGGATCTGATGATTTTGTCAACATCAGCCGCGACCATGGCCCCGAGAGATAAATGCATCTTTTCTGGAGAATGTTTGAACCCGCGATGCCTTGTCTGAAGACTAAGGCAGTGGAAAGCTACCTGAGGATCTAGATGGGGAATCTCATCATAACTCTAGGCAAACACATCATAGTGATGCTTCAGGAAATCAATGTACTGATGCTTCTCCTCGGGGAGCATGTCGCCACCGATCAATGTGGGTCTTGGGGATTCCTCGCTTCCGAGGATCACCTATAACAACTCGTCGACTGTGGCAGAGACTCCTTCTTGAATGGCAGGTGGAGCATCCTTTAGATCATCTTATTCCCTTGTGGAGGAGGTATTCCCATTTGGTGAAGCTTCCTGTGGGTTGGCATAACCTGAAAGGAGGCTGGTACCAGCCTGGACATTAGTGGACATCATATCAGGAGATTCATGTGCTGCTGAGACCATAGCGATGAAGGTTGTCGATCCAATCTCATCTGGTCTTCGGCCCAAGGGGCCACACATGTTGATACCAAAGAAATAGTGGTGTTTCATCTTGAGCTGGTTAATCCATGCCTAGTGATACATACACGTTTGACGTACTTCCATTTCAATGTGGAGAACATCTCGATATCGTACTGTGGTGGGAGGCTCTGGGATCAACATAGCCTGGTTTTTGTAGGAGTACGTGGTGATTTTTCGTCGTCACTTGGACATGGGAATATTCTATCCTCTTATACCAAAAACAAAAAAAAATTCCCCATGTAGTGGATCATGGCCTCCAATCGATGGATCAGGAAGACATTGGCGTCATCCAGACCTGCCCAGGGGTCAGTTGTGATCGTGGGGGGCTCAACCTCACTTCCCAGAATCTACTTATCCTTGCTCTTCTAATAGTCAGTGTCCACCTAACGGGCTTTAAAAGAGGTGAAAGAAGATGAATCACCTTGTAGTACGCCTACTCAAACATTTATAGAGTACTAGAGTCACTGGTGATACGAAGAGGGGACCACTGCCTATAGGTGGAACCATGGCCATCACATTATTGCATTATACATAGTGTCCTATGAGACAACCATAAACTCGGTGCTGAAAACTGGGCCACCGAACTAGGTCTTCAAAAGGATCTTGTCGACCGGGGTCTACTATGTCCTGTCATATCCTTGAATTCATAAATCGGAGGGAGTTAGGTCATATTTGGATAAACCTAGCTTTTGTAGTGTCCATGTCGGGATAAGTTTGATCTTGGAGCCAGTGTCAATGAGACAACGGTGAACCTCTAGGACATTAAATTGGCCTGTGAAGTACAGTGGGCAGATGTTCCCCTCTCTGGGGGAGCCTTCATCCCCTCTATAGAATGAATTTATGGCCTAACATTCATCATTCTCGACCACTTTGGAATGAAAGGCTTCTGAAGCTGCTACCTCCGTCTCAAATTGGTAGGGGATCCTTAAAGCATCGGTGAGTGATTAGCCCATATTGGGTGATATGCGAAGGGATTCTAAGATGTAACACCTTGATATGATGCCAATGAGATTCTTGAGAACATGATATTTTCTTTCTAGGTGCAAACTACTACTTAGAGGAGGTCGCTCTACGATTGGAGGCATGGTGGGCCCTACCGGCTGGACCGACAGCTGGTTGGTACGAGGTATATCCCGCTGCTCACTAGGTGAAGCCCGAAGAGTATCTATAAAATGATTACCAGACGACTGAGATTGGCCTATAGTATGGATAAGATGGTCGCGACATGACCAAAGTGGTTCTTCCTAATCTACCAGCATAAACAGTGGTGGATACGGGCCTGTCGACACCCGATGAAGAGGTTGCGCGTGCTGAGCTCTACGATGGGCCTATTGTTTGGTATCAATGGAATGCGTGGCCTAGATTGAGGAACCAACTGATGCGACTTGATGACCCATATGGCCATGGCTCCCTTGACATTTGCGTCGGCTGGGGACGTTGGGGAGGTTCGCATCGCACTCCCCCTCGTCGGGAGTCATATAGGGGTTTACCAACTCAATGGTGTTAACCGAAGCGTACCCTTTACTGTCACATGACAAGTCATCCATCACAGGGAGGACTCTGGGAGGGATCCCCATCTCTGTGGGCATAAAGTCACTAAGAGTGGGGGGGCGAAGAGGGCATTGGCGGGGCACATTTCTTTTTCTTGCGGTGTTGATGCTTGCTCTTCTGGGAAGAGGCTGGATGAGATAATGATGCAGAAGTGGTGGCTGTAGTTTCTGAAGGATCTAGCTGATTCAAGGGTTCCCAAATGATGCCATGGGAATGATCAACCATTTTTTGGGGCATTCAGTCTTCGTAATTCTGGGACTCGTGGTTGGAAACCTGCTGCCACTGACCATCGGTGTCGATACTGCTATCTGACCTCACAAAGACACCCGCCACTTGTGCTAGGTCCTGGCCAACCCTGAATATGTTTTTGTGAATCTAGTCTTGGATCCAGTACTTGAATACATATCATTTCTTAAAGGTGTGCCCCAGGATCTGGTGATAAGGGCAGTCTTTGATGCGATCAAAGAGATTCGCCTCTTCTGGCTTTCTGCACTCAGGCAGTCGTACAATTCTCTACTCCAAGGTGCTGTTGAAGTAACCAGGGACCTGAGCCTCATTGAACAAGTATGTCCAATTTATTCTATCCCGAAAGGGGTCCCTTAGAGCCTAACCTTGACATGGGGCTAGAGGAGCCTGCTGAAGAGGCAGAATGTGATTATCTTGCATATGTGGTGGCAGTGCGTTACATAGAGGCGCCTGCCGATTTTGAGGCGGTCGATGTTGGGCTGAAAACTGTGCTCGTGGTGGTAGTCCTTTGCGAGGCTGTAGATCTGGCTCCACTATTAGTAACTCTAATTGTCTGGGGTCTTCTATTTGGGCAACCGTGGCAGGCTTGGCTCTGGTAGCCCTCCTTGTTGGGATTACAGGGGGCATTAGACGTGACGAGATGGCTTATTGCAGGGCTTCTTCGAGGTTCTGGACCTTATATGAGAAGTCTATAAACCCTTCAGGATAGTTTTGAGTGAGTGGCATGTCAAGGGAGTATGTGAGCCCCTTCCACTGAGCGATAAAGTCTGCGGCTTTCTATTCAGGCCTTTTTTTGCACTTGATGAGGCCTACGATGCTTGTTTTCTGGGTGGTAGAGCTAAACTAGTAAAGTAATTTCCTACGAAGGTCCTCCCAGCTGGTCAAGGGTCTAACGAGGAGCTGACTATACCAGACGAATGTCGACCCCTCTAGTGTCTGAACAAAACTTCAGAGTTTTGTAGCCTCCTGATGCACTAGAGTTCCTATCATATTCCCACACCTTGATTTGAATTGGTCCAGGTGCTGTGGCAGGTCCCACATCCCGTTAAAGGGGGATATGGTGGGATTCCCAAAACCCGAATGTGCTGGAATATCGTCCACCCATGCCGGGTATGGATTTTCATCTGGTGGGATTGCCACATGTCGCACTTCCAATGCCTCTAGGTGGGAAAAGTGTGCCTCCATTGGATCATCGAGATGGGGTTCCCTATCTTGGAGGGGGTCCCTAACAATGAGTGTGTTTCCGGGTTCTTCAATGCGGTAGAAAAGCTTAGTGGATCATGGAGCGGCTGTTGGAGCGACCCTTGGGGTGGTTGAGGGAGCTCGAGTTGGGATCCTTGGATTTTAGCGCCATTCAAGAGGGTTTGGAAAGACATACTGTGCCCTCTTTCCAGGAGCTCCGGATTCTACCCTGTTTATGGGAGTAGTATGATCAGGGATTCCTTGGGGCATCTCATCGAGGAATAGTTGTTCCTACCCCAACCTAGGATCACCGTAGTAGGTTCGTCGCTCTGCAATGCGTTGAGACAGTAGTTCTTCAACCTAATTCTTCTTCTCAGCCATTTTTTGGTGCAATGTGGCCTTATCGGGGTCCTCCTCTGATTTCTGCAATGAAGCGGATGGGTCAAAGTGCTTGACCGCTCCGACGTTCTCTTTTCCCTTACCAGAATGCTGGCTCAGAACCAATGCAACAGTGGGCGCATGGAGTCCTAGGAGGTTCCTCTACTGATGGGTTATCCTCACCGATTGGTCTAGTAGTGGGGGAATGTATTCAGAGTGGAAGTTTCCATTCAAAGGTCCAGCTCGTTTTCCACTCCTGACAGATCAGTCATGTTGACTGCAACTCTTCTCGGGGGAAAGTCCTCAATGTCGCCTAGCGAGTCGGGTTGCCAGAAAATAGTACTAAAGAGGAGGGAAGAATACTACCCCTATCAATGGACTTTCACATGGGGGTATCCTCATTAATAATACTGCGGAGTACTTAAAAAACACTTAACACATTACTAATAGAGGGACCTGTGGTGACCAGTGACTTAGGGTGTTGGACAATGATGATTGTGGCCAGGACAACCAGAAGACATTATTCGCTGATGTCTTCAAGTCGCACTTGGATTATGGGATATGACACTCATTGGTGGAAGAGATGAATGTGAGTCGACGATAGGGTCTAAGGGAACCATTCAAACTCCTCTGGGGTGAAAGATTCTAGTGCACAAAAATTTGGTCCTACGACCGGCAAAAACTTATTAGGGAAGTGGTCCACTAACAGGATAGTCTAGAATATCTTCATATAAGATTCAATGCCTAGAACTTGATTTCCCTACTTGTCAACTGGGGCTGGCTGAGGAACATGTAGTGGTATTGAGGCAGACCGCTGGGATGGCCTGCTGGCTGGTGGAGAGTATGGCGAGCGGGCTGACTGGCCGCCGATTCTCAGGCATCCCTCTAAGGATTTTAGCGACACAGCTTAAATATCACAATAGGATGGACTGGAGACTAAATATTATGACACAACATCAGCTTCTACCAAGGGTGATCTATGTCATAGTTCTTCCTCCATTGACCCCAAAAATAGCTCTCCGTAGTCTCTAGCAGAGGCAGAGGGTGCTTCTGGAGATAACAGTTGCGATTGTGTGGTCGGTCCTTGGGGACATTCCAGGTTCTCTTCCTCCATGATATACCTTCAGAGGGAGACATGGATCTTATGGACCTCTCATTCTGGGAGTACGAGGCTGATGTTCCTCATTCCTTCCCCAGCCTTCGACTCAGAGGACTAAAGGGAGGGCTCCAATGCTGAGTCATACTCCGCCTCGGAGTCTGAGAAGTAGACTGGTCTAATTCCTATCTGGCCCACCTCATAATTCCTCTTACGGTGGCGACCACCTACTCCCCTGCCCCTGGGTGGCTCTTTGGGGAATGTCCCACTTCTATCACGAGGCGGTCCTTCGGCTATACTGTTGCTGGGGTGAAGAGAGATCCCACGAGGGTGGGCCGCAGTGCTTGGAGCACCGGGGAAAATGTTGAAAGGGACACATAGAGGACCTCCGTGGGACGTGATGGAGCGGGCAGGACATCCATTGGAGCTGACAGAAGTAGAGGTAAAAGTGGTAGGAGCATGGGTAGGACCTTCATGCTCACTTTCCCTGACTACATCAGTGCGGGGAAGGTGCTCATACCTGTAATGCCAATCATGGGTAGGACCTCCGTGCTGAGTGTTGGTAAAGTGAAGTTGTCCTCCACCCCTCTGATCACTGGGGCTAGGATGACCTTTTCTTGCATGTATGAGGACCTGGGGAGGACTTCAATGTCGACGAGTGAACAGACATGAAATGTATCCATGAATGCGGTCTGTAGAAGGGGGAACGACCCCATACCCAGTGTAGTGAGTGCGGGAGAGGCCCCCATACGGAGTGTTGGTGTAACGGGGAAGAACCTCACTTGGCATGAAGGTGGAACGAGGAAGACCTCTTGCTGAGGTTGGAAGAAGGGAGGACCTACTCCTTCTGTAGTGGCGGTATAGAGTGGGCCTCCACACTGGGTGGCATTGCTGTGTATTGGTCTGCAGCGTCCATCTCTTGTGCCAGCGACTGAGAGAGTCGACCCAGCCTGCCCGTGGGGCAATTGGGGCCTCAATCCCAGTCAGGTGTATAACTTCCCCCGTTCAACGTATGTGGGGAGTTGGGAATAGGAGTTAGCGGTGGCTTGGGCCATGGTAGTCGCTAACGTTGACGCCACATTGTGGGTGTCCTCTTCTATTTCTCTTGATGCTGGCGTCTGGTTAGGTGAACCCAAGTTAGTGGTGCAAGCACATGGATTACCTTCTCCTTGGCTCGAGGAACTGGGCAGCGGAATTGATGCAACCGAGTGGTAGCCCTTGTCGGGAGCCCTTGAAGCGGGACTCTGATCGGGGGGACCCAGACATCCCATACCTTGTCGGCATAGGGTAGAGAGTTGCGAATGCATTCTAGGGACAGACTCCCGAAATGATTGAATGTCAGGGTGGGGAGAAGTGGCTCCTAGCGCAGCCCTCATGGGCAGTGTTTACGGAGAGGCACATCCGCCTCTAAATCTAGGTGGGCCATATCCCTGGTGGGGATGATCCCTGCCTCCTCTTACTTGCATAAAAGGTCATTAATTACCATACACTAGATAATTTGTGATGGGGATAGGAGTCATGTGCATGAAAAAGTCATGGTGGTTGAGGCTGTCATGGATGAGGCTGAACCGTGAGGGGTGGTCGCGTCAATATTGCCCCTGCCCCTGCGCCAGTGTGCAGGTGGTGATCAAGTTCCGGATGCAACAACATGGTTGCTGAAAGAAGGGATATTAACTCATTAATACTAATAGGAAAATATATCGACAACCAGTTCCCCAATGTCGTTCTGTCTTCCATGGATGGTATGAGGGATCCACGCAAACAATGTCGCATAACGGGATACTCAACATCCGGACTGCCCCAACTTCTGGCGAGTTTCACGTCGGGCCCGCTATTTTCTTGGTGGGACCTGGTTCCAGATGATGGGGTTTGGTGACATCCTAATCCACTGATTCCTCGATCACTACTAGTCTCTATATTGAGGATAAGATCTTCACTTCGGGTTCAAGATTTCTATTTCTGACACTTTATCCAGGGCGTGCACATCCGTCAGATGGAGGACATGCGGTTGTTGCCCCGCGTACCTACTTTCCAAAGGTGGGAGACCTGTGCACCTCATTCAGGGGCGTTTACTCCTTGATCGAAATGATATGTGTGTATGTTAGTTCTTCCTTCCATGGATTATTCCTCAGAGCTCATCACCTTGTATGGGTCTCCCTCGTAGACTTAAGACGTTGTTCGTGAAACTCTTCTCGGTGCCATATCTTCATGGACACCAGTTAATTACACTACTTTTATCAAGACATTCCAAAGGTTCTGGTAAGGGAAGCAACCTTCAGTTAAGGGAGTAGTCACGTAGGGCATCACTGGCGTGTCTGGATGCTGGGGTATTGTGTATTTCTTTTTTTCCTTATTATAGTGTTTCTTGAGGGTGCGGATTCCTAAGGAATCCCACATCAAATATTGGTAATCGTATGACATGGGCATGTATGTGGGGTTTTCATCATCTTCCCATGTTTCAGACAGGGTATGACGCAAGTTTAAAATATAGTGAAGACGAATCAGACAGATCGAAACACTAATTATTGTGGATCAGATGGAGAAAACCCATGGGGGGAACATCGATAATGAGGACATCATTTGAGTGGATTCCTAAATGTTGTTTTATGGAATGGAGAGTGGGGTGGCTTGATCCCACCGGGACGTGGCGGCCCAAGTGACGTTCAGAAAGGGTAATGAAGTGAAGGGGGGATGAAACATGGTCATCGCATGGGAGACGGTGAAGTTGGACTTGAGCCTCGAAGAGGCTTCCTACGTACCCCCGTGGTAGGGAATCAAATTCTGCATAGTTTGGTGGGACAAGGGGACACCTGAGGAGGCGACCCATGAGAATGAACACATGGATTGTCCTCGGAAGAAGTGAAAACATCAGGTTATTTCATGAGCTTCCCAAGATTCATAGCTCGAGGGAGATATCAGTATGAGACATGAGTGATTGGATCAAACCTCATGGAGGATTCTTATGTATCCCTATGGAATGGAATCAATGTCGACGTAGTTTAGGATGGGGTGTACAGTTTAACATCATGCAGGATAGGGGAGAACCTGATGTGCAGGTGGTTGGAACCAATGGGTGTTGGGCTTGAAACTCATGGAGTCTTCCTACCTACCAATCCATGACATGGATCAAAGTCCTCATAGTTCGGGATAGTGTTAGGGGCTTAGATCTGAGGCAGCCCACGGTGTTGGTGAACCGATGTAAAGATGGTCGGAACGACTGGGTGGCGGGCTTGAACCTTGTGGACACTTCCTACATACCATTCCTTGACATGGATCAAAGCCCTCATACTTCTTTATGGTGTTTGGGGTTTTCACTCTGAGGCGGCCCATGGTGGTGGGCTTAAACCTCCTGGAGGATTCCAACGTACCATGCATGGACATTGATCAATGTCCCCGCAGTTTGGGTTGGTGTTTGGGGCTTACACTTTGAGGCGGCTCAAGGTGGTGGGCTTGAACCTCAGGGAGGCTTCCTACGTACCTTTCCTAGACATGGATCAATGTCCCAATAGTTTGGGTTGGTGTTTGGGGCTTACACACTGTGGCGGCCCAAGGTGTTTTGGTACACCGAAACGGAGACAGTTGGGGCCAATGGTTGGTGGGATTGAACCTCATGGAGGTTCCTACATACCATGCCTTTACATGGATCAATATCCTTGTAGTTTGGGTTGGTGTTTTGGGCTTACACTCTGAGGCGGCCCATGGTGTTGGTGAACTGACGTGAAGATTGTCAGAATGACCGTGTGGAAGGCTTGAACCAGAAGGATTTTTTTTAAGAACCATGCCTTTACATGGATCAAAGTCCTTGTAGTTTGGGATGGTGTTTGGGGATTACAATTTGAGGTGGCCCAAGGTGGTGGACTTGAATCTCATGGATGCTTCCTATATACCATGCCTTGACATGGATCAAAGTACCCGTAGTTCGGATTGGTGTTTGGGGCTTACACTCTGAGGCGGCCCAAGGTGGTGGGCTTGAACCTCATAGAGGCTTCCTACGTACTATGCCTTGACATGGTTCAAAGTCCCCATTATTCGGGTTGCTGTCTGGGGCATACACTTTGAGGCGACCTAAGGTGGTGGGCTTGAACCTCATGAAGGCTTCCTACGTACCATGCCTTGACATATATCAAAGTCCCCTTAGTTCAGGTTGGTGTTTGGGGCTTACACTCTGAGGCGGCCCATGGTGTTTTTTCATTGTCAGTGCTTGCTCTAAGCTTACACGAGTCATGATTGGTGTGAGAAACAAGAGATAGCAGAGACCTGAAATCACGTCACAGAAGGTGCATCCATGGGAAATGAAGTGGGGTGGGGCTTACGCGCAGAATGGACCAAAGAGGAAACAGGGGCTTACGCGTGGTCTGTAGCCCAAGAAGTCGGGACTTACTCCATGATGGAGGCCCAAGGTGCAAAGCGTAGCGAGAGAGGGATTTGGGACCAAAGAAATAATGGGCCCGGTGTCCATCCCACAATTTTCTGGCCCTGAGGACTGATGATGAAAGGAGGAGCATGGAAGCTGCCAGCTATAAAAAAAGTTAGGGGCTTACACCGAGATGGTCGCCCTTTCATCGCAGACAAACACCACTCTGATAAAGAGGATATCATCCCCTATGAGGGGTGATCCTATCCCCGTGGAGATGAGTGGGAATGAAGAATGTCCAAGGTGGGGGATCCTACGTGCGAGGCATGGGGCCAGGTCACAGTATAACGTCATGTGCTAAGGATGATGGTGTATGGCAGTTTAACGTCCTGCAACTCAGATGAGGTGGGTTCAATCTGAACCCCTTGGACTTACATAACTGGTGCCCTATTTTCCTTAGTTCATAGAGGGGATAGTAAAAGTCGTATCTAGGGGGATTCAGGGAGCGAATCACTGAGGGGACCACGTTATTGTGGATATGCGAAGAAGCAATAGTCATTACCATGCCAGGGTGCCACTGAGGTGTGGAAATGACTGATGGGGATTACACATGGAAGTTTCCCCTGATGTATTCCTTAGGTCTGGCCATGAGGGCATCCAAACTCATTTGTGAGTGGAGGCATATGATTGTTTCCTACACCTATGTTCAAGTGCACGAGTGGGATAACACCAAGGGGCATTAGAATCATTTCGAATAAAGGGAGATGAAAAGGGTAAATTACATGCCCAACATTCAAAATGCAATGAGGGTGGCATGAAGATTGAGGATAAATGTTGACCGTGTTTGAAACACATCATCCATAGCATGTTATCCTGAAATGAGGAAAAACAAATGATGGTCAACACCTGAACATGTTCGAAACATAGAACCAGACTCGAAGTGTTGTCCAAAGTCTTACGAGGCATTGGCCCAGGATAGTAGGTGAGTCAAGATGGCATGAGACTAGGCCGTTAGGGGGTCCCTTTGTACATGAAAGAGGATTAAGATCTGAATGAAGGACATGAAAATTGTTAGGTGGTTTGATGGAATGTTTGAACAGATTCCAATGCTCTTGAAAGTATGCCATGATGATCATGGAATAATGAATCTTATTATTGGATCATAAGGAATCTTTATTTGGAATAAGATGCATCAAATATTTGGGACATAGGGATTACTACAGTATAAATTCATGTAGATAGGACTATTGGCATCTCATGCTGGGAGCATAAGGCATGTCTCATTTAGAGAAAGAGGAATCCTATGTTTGGAACATAGGGATTACTATAGTTTAAAGTCATTTAGATATGACTATTGGCATCTCATACTTGGAGTAGAAGACTCCTCTTGTTAGAAGCAAGAGGCATCCTATGTTTGGAGAATAAAGACTACTATAGTTTAAAGTCAAGTAGATAGGAAAATTGGAATCTCATGCTTAGAGCATAATACATCTCTTGTTAGAAGCAAGAGGCATCCTACATTTGGAACATAGGGATTACTATAGATTAATGTTATATAGATAGGAATGTTGGAATCTAATGCTTGGATCATAAGACATCTCTTTTTAGAATCAAGATGAATCATACTTTTGGAACATAGGGATTACTACATTTTAAATTCGTGTAGATAGGACAGTTCGGCATAAGGTGCCTAACAATGGATGGAGTTGCGACTTACGCAAGGGAGGACCTTTCTAGTTCAACCTGGAATTGGAGGCAGGTGAGGGGGGGTTTGGAGATTTACATAAGGGATAGTTCAACTCAAGGTACTTGGGGAATTGATAATGAGAATTCATCTCACGACATGAGAAACAGCCCAAGAGAAATATGCTGACTCAAGGTGTTTCATTGTGTGTGGAGGAGTATCTCAAATCTTGGTGCCCCATAGGTGGAAGGCGGCCTCACATAAGGGGGAAATGAAAAATTATGACGTCCTGACCTAAAAAGTTCGCGGTGTCAGTCTCCATTTTTTTGGGGGTCAGTGCCGGGATGCGGTCCTAGCGGTATGGACCAGCGAGCACATGCCTGGGCACTGTTGCGCATAATAGGAGCGACATGTAGGATGGTCTGCGCACAAGAAGGAGGGATATCATGCAATAGGGGAGACCTATGCACAATAGGGCAGGCGTGCGTGCAATAACAGACATGTACGAGGAAAACACTAGGATGGAGTGAAATATGGGAGATTTGGTGCGTAAGTGGAGCCGAAGCATTGTGCGCAACTAGAATGGATTACATGCAAGGAGTAAGTATTTTACGCAATCAGGAGAGGCTGTGCGCAATGACTGGGTTTCATGCAATTGAAGGGGATTGCGCGGAATGACTGGGGTGTACGCAATTGAAGGGGATTGTGTGCAATTGGCTGGCCTGCGTGCAAGTGGAAGGGATTGCGTGCCGGGGGGGGGGGACCCCAAAGGGATTGGAATTCAGTCTAAATTGAGGGGATATCATGAGAATGTAGACCCTGGGGGTGACTTCGAGTGAAAATAATAATACCTGAAATCCATCTTTTCACACACGAAAGGTCAATTTTGTGCACGATATCCGGTTCAAATTCTTAAGCCCAGAGGTCAAAGGGGTCGCCTTCTATTTATAAGCGTTCAGCGGCATGAAATATAGTTCGACAAGAACTAATTGCCCGCTGAGTTCAGCGGTGATAAATGTATACCGCCTGGGAGGGGCGCGAAATATTTCCCTCCCCCACAGTAGAACTCTCGCGAATCCCAGACCTTTCTAAGAGAGGCATATATTTGTTTGCACACCTATGAATTAATTTTTCATGCCTCTTCCGAGCCCCCCAGACTGGGTCTCTGGAACCGAATATGACTTCTCTTTTTCATTTTGAAACCATTTTCAACCAATGAGAATTTTTTGGTGTCTATAGTGGTATTTATATGAGTGGAAAAGAGGTACCAGGACCTTCGGTGTTAGCACTGGTGGCTGGAAATGATAAAAGTAGGGGTAGAGTTTTTCTCATAGTGCCTCACTTGTTAGCAAGTGAAGGTGCATCACTAGGTTCCAGTAGGCTTAGTTGAGCCACTAGAGTTTCTAGAGTGAAAGTGGGATGAAATTTCAATGGACTTAGTTACATGACTTCCACACATGTCCAAGAAACATGATAACATCTGGGTGATCATTGACCGACTCACCAAGTCAGCCCACTTCCTACCTATTAGAGAGAAAGGACCAGTAGAGGGCTTTGGAATCCTTTATGTACAGGAGATTTTGTGACTTCATGGGGTTCCATACACGGTTGTCTTTGATTATTATGAAAATTTTAATTTCTGGTTATGGAAGGGGTTATAGGAAGAATTCAGGACATAGCTTTAGTTGAGTACCGCCTTCCATCCTTAGATGGATGGTCAGACAGAGCGGACCATTCAGACCCTCGAGGAAATGCTATGTGCTTGCATCCTTGATTTCGGCCACATTTTGGAGGATCAATTTCCCATGGTGGAGTTCTCATACAACAACAGTTATATCTCCATCATCGGAATGAAACCATTACAGGTGTTGTACGGTTGAGCTGGAAAATCACCTTTGTATTGGACTGACCCAGGAGAGTCAGCACTCATGGGACCAGAGATGGTATGAGCTAACACGGAGAAGGTGCAGATCATATTGGAGCGGATGAAGACTACACAAAGTATGAAGAAGTCTTACGATGATTGGAGATAGAGACCTCTGCAGTTAGATGGTGGTTACCATGTCTTTCTATAGGTCTCACCTCGACGAGGTTTGCAGAGATTTGGTCGGGGCGGCATGTTTTCTCTGAGGTTTGTCTGACCCTTTCAGGTCCTTAGTAGAGTTAGTGAGGTGGAATATCACATATCCCTTCCACCACAGTTGGAGATGATGCATGACGTCTTCCACATATCCCAGCTAAGGAGATAAGTGCACGAACCATGTCACGTCATCAGTCACAACGAGCTGGACATCAAAGATGGGGCGACGTTTATGAAGGTTCCAGTTGAGATTGAGGATCTATAGGAGATAGTCCTTCATGGGTGGTTGATACCTCTAGTGTGTGTTCATTGTCAACACACGAACCTCCAAGAGAGCACATGGGAGAAGGAGGATTATATTTTTTCTTAGTACCCCCCACTTTTTTCCCTAGTTTGTGTTGTAGATTTCAAGGACGCCAATCCCTAAGGTGGGGAGAATGTAAAGACCTAGATATTTCAATGTATTTTTTCATTGTATGGAAATATTTCAAGTCTTAAAAAATTAACAGCAGATGATCCTGATGCCCGGAGTTCCCAGAATGAATTTTTGAACTATTTTTTAGGTACGTTCAGTAAACATGTGAGCGAGTTTCTGTAACTTCTGAACTGGTGGTCAAAATTGAATTTTGAGGGTACCGTTGAATTTGCAACGCTGATATTCACTCAAGGGGACCTTCACCTAGAACGTCGTAGGTATAGGGTGAATGTTAGTTTTTCAGACATTAAAATGGTGGAAATAAAATAAAAATGTTTTATTTTATTTTAAGGAAATATCCTTTTAAAATTTACTGGTGGGGACCACCCGAGCATAAAACCTCCAATTTGATATTAGTGGGGGGAACCAACCAACACTTTAACTCCCTCTTTAATATGGGGTAACCCTGGGAATTAATTAATTAATGTTCCAAAAATTAATTGATTAATTAGTAAACATAATCTTATTAATTTAGAACCTCATCTCTTTTGGGGGAATGGATTGGCCAAGGTGCGAGTTTTTGGGGAAAAGTCATCAAGGATGAACACTCTATCCAGTGAAGTGAATCCCCCAGAATTGAAGAAAGAGGATGACACTTGAGCTTGGATCGGAAGCATCTTGCGGCAGAAACAAATGTCAACGTCACCATCTTCATCGACTTCGTCTTCTTCCTTGGGACACCTCATACGGGCCAATGAGGTAGGGGTTTTAAATTGAATTATGATTAAATATCTTCATTATTGATTTGTTTATACTCTGGATTCATAATGATAATGGCCAAAAAACATGTCAATCATCCATCACTTACACCATGAGTCTTACCTTTTTATTTTTCACGCGTACTTCATGCGCTGCTCAACGTCTAATAATTAACAGTGCTAGAAACACACTATTTTTTGACTGTGACTTATAGACGGGGATCCCTCAACATTAGGATCATGAATATGTAATTGTCATATTTATTCGTGCTTAGAATGAAGATGCGGTGAACCGCAGATGAGGAGGGCGGACAGAGCACCAGATGACTGCGTGGAGGTAGGGCAGCGCGCGTTTGGGCCGCCAGACGAGCCGAAGACTACACCAGCTAGAAGTACTGGAGGCTGAAGGGTGGCCGACACCCAGCTGGCCATAGAGGAAAGCAGCGCCATCGTGCCACTAGGAGGAGGAGGACCGACTGGTGAACCAGCCAGTCGTGGCGTACCCATCCGAACCCGCTTCCAAAAAAAGATAACGACCCTTTGGCCATTCGGGTGACCTGAGGGGGGCCTCCCTCCTGGGGTCGGCGAGGCGGACCCCACCACGACAGTTCAGCCGACCGCGGGCCGGGTCTCCCCCAATACAGGTAGGGCCAGACAAAGGCCTATAGGGCTGAGCCTGCCCGGCCTAGGCCAACCGGGCCTGGCCCGCCGTGGCGCCGGACAACCGTGCCAGACTTGGGTCAGACCGGACCTGAGCCCTACCAGATCCAGTTTCACCTTTTTGGTCACATCTTCGGAACTGGGCATCTTTCTGAAGAACTATCTATCGGGTTTGCATAAAGAAACTAATTTTGGTATACTCCACATGAGTTTTGGTTAAATTTTGAGTATGGCCGAGTTGGATCGAACCCAAATCCAACTGGGCCCTCGGAACAGAAATGCTAATAACTTACAGACCTATCATCCGATTGATTCTCCCTCAGTTGCGTTTTGTCCCTTTTGATGTAACAAACCATTTGAATACTTTTTCATGGGACTTTATGGAAGATGAAGTATTGACTAATTGCATGAGAGGTGGAACCTCCTGCAATCATGCTTGCTTAGTGCGAAAAACCTATGGTTGGCTGTAACGTGAATAAAGAACATTGATCCTATGTGGGTCAACAACTATTTGATCTTGTGTGGTCATCACTCAACAATATTATGTGGTTCAATGCATAACAATCCTGTGTGAGTCAAATCCTATGTGGGTCAGTGCCCAGCGATCTTGTGTGGTTTAGCGCTTACCGAACCTTTGTGGTTTAGATCCTGTGTGGGTCAGTGGGGGTTAGTTACCTATCGATCATGTGTGGGTCAGTGGTGGTTAGTTATCTATCGATCATGTGTGTATCATAATAGGTTCTACTTAACAAAATAATATGATATTGGTTATGACTAATTATCTGTACATTTGTACTTATGTTATACCAAGTGTGAGCTGAGCCTTTACCTTTCTGGTAATCTTTTGTGTGGCGTACATTTGTGGTACATACATTTGTGGTGATAACTTTGAGTTGTTCTTCTATGTGGCATTAAATTTGTGGTACTTAGCCTTGTGGTGTTACATTCATGGTATTATTTCCATCATGGATCATTTGAGCTTTGGGATAATGAGTTGGGCCTTGTCTTTCCTCATGAATGTGATGGGTATACCTAATAACTTAGGTATATGTATGGGAATATACCTAAGTAAGATTGACTTTTGTTTCCATGAATCGTGGATATCCTTTGTGGATTTTGAGATACCTTCATAGGTATTGGGGCCCTTACTGAGTATTGTTATACTCACCCATGCATGGGCTACGCCCACACCTTGTTGTGTCTAGTGTAGACGACATACATCACAGACATATGATGATAATACCAGGATAGGGGCTACATGGAGGTGGACCTTAGATGAGGTATACCATATAGACATTCATTCAAGAGCTATACCTACCCTTTAGCTAGGATCCTGGGTGGGTTTTCACCGGATCTGTTTCTAGTTTTACTTGTAATTTCTAGTTTTACTTGTACTTTCCTGTTGGGTATGTATTTCAACCCCTTTACATTCTTTACTCACTTTGGTTACTATATTGTTTACTATGTTCTTGTATCTTTATGGGTTCATGGTTGTGTGAGTTTACAGTTTATAAAGGAAATGCCTTCCCAGTTTTAGGGATATGCCTTTTTGGTGCTAGTCGCTAGCCCCTAGCCTATGGAAGGCGGGCTCGGGGTAGTCATGACATGAGCCCCAGGGGATGGGTCGTGACATAGAGTCTTTAGAGACTACGATGATTTTTTTTATTAATTCTTTATCTATTAAATTCTCATTTAATCCATGAATAAGAAGAAACATATAGATAATATAATGATTATTTTGGAAACATTGTGAAAGGTGAAAATATATTCTATGTTCAGATAGTGTGACTTTGAGGTTCATCATGTCACATTCATGGGGAACGTGATAAAAAGTGACAAAATTTATCTGGACCCTTAAAAGACAAAGAAAATTAAAGAAAGGTCTAGACCCATTAATCTCATGGAAATCCAAATAATTAATGTAATAGAAATAAACTTCTAATTTTTTGTAAGATACTTTTATCTGTTTTAATTTACAACAAAAGAACCATGGAATCCCATTAGGTATGATTGATTACATGGGTTTGAATATTGTACTATAATTCATATCTTTTTTCTCAATTATTATCTCACACCTTCTTATAATATGTCAATATACAAAATGGATTTGTTCATGGAAATAGAAACACCCATCAACACTCATTTCCATGATGGAAAATGGATATCATTTTGAAAAGAAGGTGCCCATTGGGTAACTTGGGGAACAATACATAAGAACTCAAATAGGTTGATTACATGGGAAATCAATTAGTACAGACACTTTTTGGGGGAACTATTTCCTATTATGGGACTCTATTATTTATTAATATTTTGGTTGTGAATTTTTTTTCAATCCCAAACATGACATCAATAATCCTAAATTATAAATCAACTACTGACATGTATGGATTCAATATCATCTATGTTTGTATAATGTTTCCTATTGAAGGACATATATGTATGAATCTGAGGTTACCCATCAATGTCACCTTCTTTATATGTATATTAGAGAATCCTCTATTTTCTTTCATTGTGAGGTTAGTATTAAGCCACCCAGTGAGGCACTCTGGAATTCACCATCATCTATGGAGATGGAAGTGGTTTCGATGTTAGGATCAAACCCAGAATATGGGATTCCTATGTAACATCAAAAAAGAAATTAAAACCCAAATATTTGAGTCCCACTTGATAGGACATGTATCCTTTTAATGTAATGTGGTGAGGACTAAACCACACAATTTAATGTCATGAGATAAGGATGCCTAGGGGGAAGGTTCTGATTAATCATTTTGTGTTGGAATTATAATGAGGTGGACCATGGTTCCAAGAAGAAGTGAGGTATCTCTGGTGAAAGCTTTAAATAATCAAGAATATGGCTCAACATGGATGATGAGGAAAGGGTCTTTGAAGGTATATGGTCTTCTGAGTTGGATGTGACCCTACTGGTAATATGGACCAAAAATAGTTGTGGTGAATTTGAGGTGCTGGATTTATACCTCAAAGATGCATAATATTTATCCTAGTTATTTGGGTATCAATAACTACATATATCAGAAAGTATTAGGGATTATATCTGAGTAATATTCACTTAGGGTTGATTCATAAGGAAGATGGAACATTTACAGTTTTAATGATTATACCACAGAGGAATCCCTTATTTCTAGAAAAGTGAGAAATATTTAGATTTGGGGTGTTTTAGAGGATTTAAATATGTTTTACACGTAGATGCATTCCCACAGGTTGGGGCTTATACCTATAGAGTAGGCCCATAGGATAAGGATCTTCTGGATATCCTGATCACTGTCAGCACCTAAGCCCACACAAGTTATGATCTGTGTGAGGAATAAGAAGAAATGAATGATCCATCAAACCACACAATCCTTCTTGTCCGCTAGTGGATGTGGCATGTGCCCAAAGAGATAGGAAAATAGAGTGAGCTCTGATGTCCCCATCTCATCATTTCCTTTTACCGTATTTTGGTGAAGTAGATCAATAGTGTCACCTCCACCAGAAAGTCTAGGGGCTTACTTTAGGAGGGATACTCTAAGGTTGTTGGGGAAGGTAAGAGGATAATACAGTATATCTAAATGTGAAAGGCCATTGTGGTCCCCCATACTCGAGTAGACTGGGGAGGTGCACTTGAGAACCACCAATGTTGAGACTATCATTACCATGGGAATGAAAACTAAAGAACATTATTAGGATCCACCTTGTACATGGGGTTACCATTGGGACCACACATACCATGGGTATGTTTACTCAAGAGGAAATGATGATGTGTTCGATGATCTGATCATACATTTATGGTGTATTTAGAAGAGGCATTGGGCGGATTGTATTAGAATGGATCGTGGATGGGAAAATGTGGGGTTTGAAGGTATGGTGTAGGGATGTGATAGGATCAAGAGAGAATAAAACCTTAATATTCTCCATTATAGATAGATTTTTCTAATGAGGGATTGAGTTACCTCTGTATAGCATTTTTCTATGCATGTTAGGGTTCCATCTACATAGCATTTTGGTACACCAGGTTGGGTTCCACCAACACATTGTTATTTAATGTGGGGATGGGTTCCATCCATGTAGCGTTGTGCTATGCAGGGATGGGATCTACTAGTGTTGATTTTTTTTCTATGTGGGATGGGATTCTACCCACATTGCTTCATTATACATGAGTTGTTGTATTTCTTGGATTCCATCAACTTATGCTTCACGAAGTGGTTTATAGAATGGGTGTTGGGTTTTCAGATGTTTGAGTTACATCCTTCCATAAAATAATCATATCTATTGGATTTACCTAATGCTAATTGATTTATCTCACACATTTCTTCCAATTTTACTTTGTGTTTCAACATTAATTTTTATCATAAATTAGGTTCACCCTATTTGGTTTTAATAGTGGAATTATGGAATGGACTATGATGATGATCGATCATCCATGATGGGCATGCAGGATTTCATTTATGGGGGCCCAGGAAGGATTCCTATGAATGGAAATAATTTCATTCTTAGGGGACAGAAAAAACCATCCCCACCTGAAAACAACTTGAAATTAGTTGGGATGATAATTTGCGGGGGTGGAAATCACCGCACAACCCCAATCCCTCAAACCATTCTGTTTTCAATACACCACGTGGAGCGGCAGTCGGAATAGAAATATTTTCTATATAGACCCCAACATCTTTCATGACTTCACATCCTTCATCATTTTCTTCAAAGTCTTTAGTGGGTTTATTTTTTCCCCTTAATAAATTCAGAAAATCTTGTTGTCCTTGTTTTCAGTGTTTGAATGACAGAAAAAATGTCACCCATTGTAATTTTCTCAGATTGGGATGAAAAATATGTGATTCTGATGAAGAAAATTGTCTTATTTGGAATTTTTTGGTGGTATACATGTCGACCCACAATATGGCCTATGCTTATAAATAGGGGGACCTAACCGATTTTTATTTTACATGATTTATCTACAAAATGAGTACTCTATGAACTATTTAGATCATGCCCCACTCTCAAGTAGTATTATCCAATGCTGATACATTTTACACTAACTAAACATTGTCATCTAAAAATAGTATTACCTATTTCACACATAGTGATCCATCTGCCTGCATGGTTACCTTTCAGACCAAGAAATCAATGTACAAAATTCCTTGTTCCACAAAAAAAGAACATCTTAAAAACTGAAATTCCTCATAGATTGGAGGTTTGTGGGAATATTCTTTGTGGGGAAAGAGGAAAATTGTTTTTGAACTCTACTGTCAACTCTTTTAATGAATCCAACATAATTTTTTTGATCCTTTCATATGGATAAAATTGCTATGGATTTTACTCTTATGAATATGATTAATAGGAGAACGTCCAATACTTATATCATTAAGGTTGATCTTCGATGTCACATCATTCGTTAGGAGGGAATTTTGAATATTCTTCTTTAACCCGGGTTGTTTAATTACAAATTGTTTAATAGATTACCATTGTACAACTGTGGACATCATGATGATTTTTTAATCTCATTAGTTGATCTGAATCTTCTACTTGATTAGCTCAAGGAGTCCATGGATAATATTCAAGTGAACATATATTCTTCGGATACTATTATTATTTAATCCAAAAAAGGTATCTGTTTTGAATGCATACCTATGAAAATATGAGCTACTTATACAATGAAAATATTTAATTTTAGTCAATAATTTGAGATTAGCCATCCTTCTTTAATCTATCATGAGGCATTCAAAAAAATAGTGTTCTATATGAGATTTTTGATTCAGGTGAAGTTTTTATAATGAAGGGACTTGGGTGTTTTGTGTGTTCCATAACATCATGGAATTTCCTAAAAGATTGGATGTTTTCAGCCTATACATGGATGTATGGATTTCGTAGTTCAAGGAATATTCACCATTTGATATTTTTCATGGATTAATTAGTCATTTTTGTTTGAGAACCAACACCATTCAGGAAACACATGGTGAATTTGGGATTATACTATTGTATATTTATCAAATAGGAGAAATTCCTATTCTTGGAAACATGTCTAATGAATTACATCATGTAGCTAATGTATGGAGAGATTTTGAATAGGTTTCTCCACTAGAAAAAAATAACTAACTGTGATTGAGAAATCACCATGCCATCCTATTAATACAAGTTCACTCATTTCATTAAGTGACTAGATAATGCTATTTCTGCTAGCATGTGATCCATGTCCAAAGCTTCAGTGCACTAGTACTCACCTGACTCAACATTCATTTGGTATTAAGGGTTCATATTGTACAACTCTTGAGGAAGGAAAAAATGCATTATTTGGTAACCAGATCCGGTTGGATGTTTCTCTGTAACCTAGGTTGGTGGTATTTTTCTTCATGTTCAAAAGTGGATTTCCATTTACATCTCCTAATTCTTAAACTGGTGTAAGGGTATGCACCCTGATTACGGGGGCCACATAGGAAGAAGGACAACTCTTCAACCTATTTTTTCTTAATATCATTCAAATTTATGGTATTTTGGGTCATATGAAAGAGTTTATATCTCTATATCGACATTGCAGGATATTTCAATTTTTATGTGGGTGGGTAGAGGAACACATTAGATGCTATTAATATTAACATACCACATAAATACATCATCCCATACTTCTCCCAGCACAAATAAATATTATTTCCATTCACCTAGCATATATGGGCATAGATGGCACTGGTGAACTATTAAATAATTTTACCAATTCGATTTTACCCCTTATCCATCAACATATAGAGTATCGTTGGATAATGGGAGAATTTCTATAGAATAATATTCCAATATTCTCTTGTTGAGTTATGAAATTATAACTTCTTGGTTGGGTGGGATAAAAATATTCATACACTATCTCCCTTATAGGGTTGAACATAAATTTGGATTCCTACAACAGGTTTCATATTTACCCATTACCCATATCATAGATTAATCGTACCGAACAATTATTCATCAACTATAGTTCATGTTGATGTGTGAGAAAAATGGGAAGAAAATAAATTTATCCCCCCTAAGGAATCTGGGAAAATTTTCATGGGGTTATGCCAAAACATTGGTTGAATACTATCCCAATGAGGTATTGGGGTATCCAATTTGATGAGTGAAAAATCTATTGGACACTCCTAGTTTATTTCTATTCTACAATATTTCCCCACTTCTGATAGGGAAATGAGTTCATCTCAAAGTTATATGCCTTATGAGGGGGTATTCTCTTTACATTATCCTTTGTAAGGGAGTATCATGGAACCTAATAATCATAATAGTATCAATGGTACAATTACTAAGGTCAGGGATCGATGGAGAGTATCTAAATACCGTTGATTAATGCCAACCCTATTAGTAGATATTAAATAGTATGAATAGATTGAGGAATTTTCCACATGGGTGTTACAATCCAATATTATATATCTAAAGTAGTGGGTGAACATGGTTAAGATCCCAGTGCTGCTATTGGGCATCAAGCTCTGAAAAACTGGGCTTGGTAGAAAATTTATACTATTATCACAAGGAATACTCTGTATAAGATTTCTTATATGATAGATAGAATTCAAAAAAATTATGGATTGGTTTCTAGTGGGTTTGACTACCAGCACATGCTTGTCCTTGTTCAAAGGATTTTCTTTACATAAGAATAGTTGGCTATATTTTAATGTGATCTTATCTAATTTAATCATTCCAACCATCACACAGAGGTTTTAAATGATACTAACACTGATAAGAATCACCATGTTTCAATAGAATCTCAATTTTATTGTTATAGTTTTTTATGAAACATTGGTGTTGTGATAATAAGAGGCTCACATACCTTTTTTGGTTTTCGACCCAACCAGTTTTTTCATTTCTTTTTGTTTCTCAATATTTTTCTTAAACCATGAAATTAATAGGTCTATCAAATGAAACATGACTTTTACTATGGGTTCCCTTTTTATATTCTCAACATAATGAGTATTATGTCTCTTTTCATGGGTAGTTTAGAGTTTTGAAAGCCCAAATAATAGAACTGGTAATTTTCAGTTGAATATCTATAATCATGAATTATGGGGGATGACCTAAATAGTTACTAATGCATGAGAATTACCTAATAATTTCGAATCACAAATAAGGAATTTTTTATCCCTAATTTTATTATTTTTTAATCTATGAAATTATATGGGAAAATTATTAGATCAGTAATCATAGAGAATTTTTGAAAGGCAGTTTCCATTATGATGTTATCAGGGCAAACAGTGATAGGAGAAACTTCTCTTGAGGATGATTTTTCCTCTTGTTGACTTTCCCATTTGTGAGTGATTTATGAAAAGACAAGAAGGGAATTTTATACATAGTAAAACAAAGTATTTATTTGATCATTTAACCCCAATTTATAATGGATGGATAGTTTCTTAAAATTCATATTTCACAAGACAATGAAGGATTTATTCTCAAGGTAATGTTGCCTGAAAATGATAATATCAATTCTATTTGAAGTAGACACGAATGGAGACCAATACTATATGAATTTCTCTTTTTAAAATGAAGGATTAGGAATAGTTAAATTTAATTTCATGTGATTAGTACATTATTGGGATACATTTTAAGGTTACTTAGATTTTTATAAAAGTTCAGTGAATTTCCATTCTCATGGTAATTGATCAAAAATATTCCATCAAATTCGAGCATGATGTGGGAAGGTTTTAAGCGATAATTTGGTGGTTTCCAAATCTAATGGGTTATATGGGATAAATCAATTTATGGGTATTATAGATATAGAATAGATATCTCCTGAGAAATAATATTACCTATTTTGAAATTTCGTTTTTATGGCTGATTTAGGCAGAGAAAACTAGGGAATATTATGCAATGTCAAATATTTGTATCTCCATGACATTGACCAACTAATTACCAATGGATAGAGGAATCTTATGAAGATTATAACATCATTTAACATATGGATTGGTTGTTGGAAAAAAGTTTCTGAATATGATTTAATAATTTCATATTATGATTACCTAAGAATAAGTGAAAATGTTTTCCTCATGATGGTCAGACCCATAACAAAGAAAAGAGGGATCCTTTTTTTAATACAGCTGGACCCAATATGTATGATATTGGAATCACTATATATCTCATTAGAATGAGAATCAAGACATACATAGTTATTTAGAATAATTTCCCATGCATTGATCAAACTATTTTATGGAGAAGGGGAATATTTCATTGAATTACAGGCTTACTAGTGGTCGTGAGACACGTATTGGACCCTACTATGGAGATATATCTTATATTTAGTAATTGGGGGTTGTTTTGTTATGGTTGGAATGGAATATATCATTTAATAATCACTACATACCTCTTCACAGTGAAAATTAGGACATACATATATCTTATGTGTATGTTCTCAATGTAGGTATGGCCATAAAAAGAAAATGGGGAATACAATTATATTTTGACTAGACTAAAAATTGGAGATTCTGGCTTCACTACATAATGTGTGATAATATGAATCTTCCCAAATTTAGTTTTTGTAAATCATGAAGTTTAGTGTCATGCGATGAGGACATTGTCCATGATGATTAGGGTCATGTGGTGAGGAATAAATAGAGACTTGCAATTTTGGGACATATAAATAAAAAAATATGTCATGGAAACAATTACTAATAATTAAGATCATTTGGCCAAGATGTTTTGACATGATTCAGATGTGAAGATAAAAAATGTAAACCATGGCTCTTGGGATTCTTAAGACTGAATATATGATATGGCAAAAAACATATCCCATTTGGATTACAGAGATAAATGATACCTCTCTTAAGGAATAATATTCCTCCTATTTTTAGGGCTATCGTGAGGGTGATTTATTAAAAACCAATAGGGTAATATTATGCATAGTAAAACAAAAGTGTAATCAAGACATTGTCCTCCCCTTTCTAATGGGAAGATAGTGATTTTAGAGACCATAATTTTAATAGGATAAAAAGTATGATAAGTGGAAGGAATATCTCTAAGTATGTAATAATCATCCAACCCACGATTGGAGAGGGGGTGTGAATTTTCATACAAAGATAAAAATCATAAGTTGGAGGGTACATTTTTGTTTCCTTGATAGATCCCAGAATAAGGGAAACCAAATTAAGACATCCTACATATATAATATTTTATATATTAGAGAGGAAATTTCTGTTCTTTCTCTTACACTGTTGTTGGGAATATGAAATGAGGTCTAAGAGTCACTATGTATCTTGTTAAAGTGACAACCAATACACATGTTGTTATTGTGGAACCATGCAGTTTAATGTCATGTGTTGAGAACATCAGGTGATATTTTTAGGTACTTCTAACTAGGACAACTATAATCATTATGTCAATTCATATTGCTTGATCAGATGAGGAATACTTTACCAAAATTCCTATGACCAGGTGATTAATGATCGGCGTGAGAAATAGGATATTCCAAAGGATTATTCAACCCCAAAAAGGTTATAAAATTGAATAATGGGATATTGTTTGTGGTTGGGCCAGGATGAAAGATCTATACATCCCTATGTATCTAATAAGTGTGTAAATCATATTGTGCATTGTCCTAAATATATATTTATAGGAAATTTTAACTTGTAAACATGGATGGAAATTTCATTGTCTGTGGATAGACCCAGAATTGGAGATTTGGGGATCACTATGTATCTAGTGGTAATAGAAATCAATCCATATATAATTCTGAATGGGGAACTCTCCACTCAATTCTGTTCCACATGCATAGGTGGAACTTTTCTTGTTGAATATTATTTCTAGACTCGATATTTGAAATTTAGGTGTCACTATGTATCCATTAATGGAAGGAATCAATCCACATGTAGTTCTAAAGAATGATTCCATGCACCGATCTAACTGAGGTCTAAAGAGAGGGAATTTTACATAACACAGACCCATAAATGAAAAGACTTGTGTTGGAGTCCCCTTTATCTATTTCATCTATATGTATGGAAGGGGGTATTTTTTATATTTCAGAGGTATTCCCTTGAATTAGGGTCTATGTGTCACTATTTATATTTTTAGAGTTTTAGTCACTGACACATAGTTATTGAGGAACCAATCAGTTTAACACCATACAGAATAGACATGGGCAACCTGATGTGGATGGAATTAAATATTTTTTTTATAAATATGAATGGAGGTTTGAGAATCACTATATATCCTATGATAATATTAATCAAGACACACCTATTTATTGAGTTAATAGATTCCCTATGTGGATCGGACTCCTAGACCAGGATTGTGGAATTTCATCTTTCATTCAAAATGACCCAGTTTGTTTGTAGTGAACCATCAGTGAGATGATGATTCATGTATTGTTTAATGTCTTGCTATCAGGATGATGATTCCATGTAGTTAAAATCTTAGAGTAAGGAACTTTGATTCATGCATTTTTTTCCTTTTTTACATGAATGATTTTTCATGATTTTTTTGGTCATGTGAGAAAGACCAACTACATAATTTGACATTGTGGAGTCAGGACATTAAAAATGATATTTTATCACCTGAAATATTTCTTGTGAAATCATTCCTTTAAAGAATCCTTTCTATGATTTCCATCCATTGTTATAATAGAATAATCTTCATTGGAGTAGATATTGTGTACAGAATAAGGTTCATACCACATTGAATACATCTTTGGGTTCTTATGTTTCATTAGAGTCCTGAGGACCAATACTGAATCCCATTTGAGGAAAGATAAGAGGCAGATTTTTTTGTTAAAGGATTTGGCAATCCATTTTTCTGTGGACTTACAAATGACTCATGGTATAATATATATTCTCATACAGTCTCTCCAATTCATCCATCCACTTCTGGGATGGCACATCCATCTATAAGTGTTCATAGATGGAATATAGAGAGAGGGAAATTAATATTAAATATGAAGCGCCAACCCTATCATGTATACCTATATGTATGGGGTTTTATATGAGTATGTGAAGGTTTTTGTTCAGTAACCCCATAAGGCATGTTAGAGCATGCCTATCCAAGAATTTTTAACCATATCTATCATCTTCTAGAGTTTATTTTATGGGGTTTTGTTGGATACCTCTATATTTCAATTAGTTTCTACATGACAGTGGGATGACGGACAAGATTTGATGTTATTATACAGATATTGATTATCAAAATTATAACTATGGAAGTTTGTGAATATTTTCACTAATGTTGTGGGAGGGGGATACCAAATGAAATGATGATGTTTTCTTTCATGAAGGTGATAATATTTATCACCCTGAATTCTTTGAGGGGAACAGTTTTGGGCCACTTAGTAAAAGAGTTGGTTTTAGTGAGAATGTACTTGAACTTCGTGGTAGTGGTAGAGGGATATGGTTATATGATGTCTGTCTCCCATAAAGAAAATGGATAAGATTATTTGGATGCTCTCATCAACTCTGCGGGTGGGTGAATGAAATTGGAATGAACCTGGGTGGAATGTAACTTTTTGGTAAACATTATGCAATATTGTGTTATTTTGTTCCAACTATACCCAATCCATTGAATTTGATTGGAATTATTGATCCCTTAAGGGTGGGTTCTATAGCCTCTTGTGTAAACTTATTTAATGCTAGATCTGGTCTTTTCTCCCTTAATTCACTTATAAAGGACCCCACGAGGGATCCTATTATGAACGGCCTTTTGATGATTGGTGATTTCATATTGAAAAATGTTAAATGTTCAGCATCAAAATATATCTTCCCCAGCTCTATCCATTGGGAGTAATTTATTTTTAATGTTTTTCTAAATGGGTTATATCCAGCTGGTGGTAGGACCATATAGTTTATGTATTGGACTAACATCATTGATCACTTCCTTGTCAGCTTGAATAAAGGTGAGACCATCTGACAATTTGAAATTTTGGTGATTATTCTATCCTAGTATTGATATTATAGAGTTGTGGATGAATTTTACAGGCATTCTTCCTTGGTATTGTGAATTCATGGGACTTGAGTCAATGTCGGCTCTAAAGGGAATTTTTCCCTTTATCCCAAGATGTAGTCTAGAAGATGGATTGGGTATCCATTTATGATGGCATAATATTTTTTGATATATTTTTTGACCAATTATGAATCATATTTTATATTCAAGTGATTTACATATACCTGAAGTGGGATCTCTATCCCAATAATGAGATACTCAAATTTTGCTTCATTATTCGTGCACCCATCAGATAGTAGGAAAGAGTATAGTAGTATTACCTTTTATGGGAAAATGAGAACTACTACCAACCAAACAATGTTGAGTTTTGGGTTTTCCATCATCTTCCATGTTCCTCTACTAGTTGAACTGCCAAAATACATCTCCCTTAAATACGATCCCTCTTTAATAGACAATATATTCTCATTGAGATGATTAGTATCTATTCATGTCATTTCTAAAGAATTTTTTTCTTTATTAGAGCTGCTAACACATGGACTTTCACCACTTTCTGAGGAATGAAATGGATTTCTAATGTATTTGAGGATGATGTCCCACCATCAAAATGGACTAATTAACATTAGAAGAGTGATAATATACTTGAATGGATTTCTACGAGATATCAAACAATTCATATGATGTTGTTGGTAGTGCCTTAGTTTCTAGACATCAATGGTAAGTGATAGGTAGCTATTCTTGATATATGAATAATGATTCTCAGTATCAAGAATGGTTCAACTAGGATAATAAGGTTTATTTTCACTATCGGTGTCATTTTTTTCATGGGTAAGGAATCCAGTGAACTTTATACGGCTATAACATAGAGAATGAGTTGTCATCCATCGATTGGAAACATTATAACGGGTGGAATCAAAATGTATTTCTTTAGACTTTCAATGGTTTCCTGGAAATCATCAGTTCACTAATATGTGACCCATTTCTACATGAACTAGGTGAAGGGAAGACATTTTTCTAGATGGATGGCTATAAAACGTTAAATGTTGGCCTATTTCCATTGAATTGATCTCAAATATTTTAGGTTTTAAGGAGGTAAAATTATAAGAGATGATTTTTCTTCTTCTGGATGACATTCATACCTTGATGGAATAATATGAAGATATGAAATTTTCATAAGGTAACAATGAAATCAAATTTCAAGGGGTTTATGTTTAGGATATATTATCATAGTTTGCTGAAGAAACTTTCAATAATAGCTAGCCAGTTAGAATGATGTCAAAATTAAAATACTAGATCATTGATGAGGAATTTATAAAACATCACCAGGAAGGGTTTGAAGATGTTATGCATGGAACGATGGTATGTATCACTGACATTTTTCAAGCCAAAGGAAATTTCCCGATAGCAATGTACTCTCTAAGAGACTCTAAATGTGGTGTATTATTCATATTCCAAGATAATTCATATTTTATTATACCTTTAATAGTATTCCATGAATGAGAGGTCTTGATATCAAACCATCGAAATGATGAGTAATTATGTGATTGGGATTGGAAAATCATCATTCATAGAGCGCAGGTTGATATTTTTAATGTCAATGTAGACCCTGATTGGCCTATTTTTTCGTCGTGGGAGTACATTTGATAGATGCATTGGATAGTGTACCACCCAAGTGAAATTAAAATTGATAATATTTTCAACTTTTTTCTCAATTTTGGTAGTATGACTTGGGTATGTTGTTCATTTTTCCTACTAATAGGATTAGTTTTCCTCTGGTATGTTTAGTGATGGTTGTCCACCCCAAGACCGAGCCTTGAAATTTGTGTATAGTTCCAAGTGAAAACAACTTGAAGCTACTTAATTAAATGGGTATATACCTATTAATCATTTTAATACTTGGTGACACTATTCAGAGTGGGTTGTGGTTCCTTTTCAGTATACAGATTTATCTATTTGATAATATCGTTTGTGGTAGAGACACCCTCCTCAAATGCAGGAGGGGTTTCACTGAGATCCTCCTTTACTTATTATTATTTATCCCCGTCTTCAACCTCCTATTCTATAACCATAGGGGAATTTCGTAATAATGGCATTTTTCAGTGTCAAATGAGGATTTAGTATTTGAAGGACCCTAGAACACCCTAAGAGGGGAGGGGTGAATAAGGGGTCAACTTTTTCTTCAAAAGTGATTGATATTTTTTCCAAATTGGTAGAGACATATTAATAATCTATAATGATAATGAACATTAAATAAATAATCATATGAAAAATTCAACACTGAAATTTTACTTGGTTAACTACTAAGGGATAGTCCATGGCTCATAAGCCGATAGTGTGTCCATCTTACATAAATTGACTGATCATTTCTAGTTATAGAGTACAATAGTTTATAAAATTTCACTCTATTATAGACACACTGACATTAAAATATTTTTGGTATAGCTCACATCATCCCTCATAACACTTATGTCGACTCCCCTAGCTCACAACCTTGAGAGGAATCCAATCATAGATTATGTACTTTTACATCCCTTCATAAAAATTAAAGAATGAATCATCATCTATATATAGATTATCTTTTGAAGTATCACTTCTACCCATATATGTAATCCACTATTCGGTGCACTAAAACTTTATGAAAAATTCCTCTTTGATCAACCATGATTCCTCTGTTATCTGCGTTTCACTGCATAACATGTATGCATTATGAATCACTTATTCTCTGTAGATAGCCTTTTCTTCCATGGACTGTATATCCTTCGTGAACTGTCCCTTCTTTTCAAATGAGTTATTCTTCTTCCACAAACCATCTCCGCAAACTACCTCCCCTTACCACCTCTGTGTACCTCCTCCATATACAATCTCTACATACTACCTCTTCATACTGCCTCCACATACCACCTCTACATACCAACCATTCTTTGTGAAAAATTTCCTTTATGGGATGTGGTTCCTCATAAAACCCCTTCAGTAGACTGTCTCCATAAAACACTTCTCCTTCCATTGAAACCTATTCATAAACATCTTCTCTTTTATAGGGTTGTCTTCCTGTGAACCACATTGGACATCACTGAATTTCTCCAAGATTACTAATTCAAGTGTCTATATATAATGAAGGTATTAGTGATATTTATATAGAAAAATCGATCTAAAAATCCCACTATTATAATTTACTCACATATTTGATGTGTTATGGCCTTCACCACATATCATGACCCTAGAACAAACCATTTTATCACTACACATTCCACGTAGTGAATTTCTCCCTTTGTGGTGGGAAATTCCTTCCAAAAAAAATTCCATTTGCCTATCCAAAAATCCCTGCCTCATTTTTTGAATGACAAGCCATCCATTCCCACATACTGTGCTTCATGGTCTACATATAATTAATCTACATAAATCCCAATGCACATATTGCATATATATTTTTTGAACTATTCTTTGTGGTCTATACATTATTCGCTCCTATGCATAAGTCATTCCTTTTCAAAAAAACAAACCTCTGATTTTGAGGCCCAAAATTTGGAATGGAATGGGAAATAGAGCCACCATCAACACTGTTGTTAGCATGTACTGTAAGATCACTTTTCTTGAAAAATAAGGATCAACCGATTGATGAATGAAACAAACACAAACCAAACACCATTACCATCAAATAACATCGTTCGGTCCTATAATATTTTGACATTTGGAAATAGAAAAAACATCCTTTTTTCAACTGTTGATGTGAAGTCTATTGAGAGTTTTATAGAAGAGTTGTGGGGTGGAGAATCAGTATATTCACTTTCCGTTGGTGACATAACAACTTATTCCATCATATCTAGTGAATACAAGATTTTTAGGAAGTCGAGTGATGGACTGAAAAAATATTTATTGGAGTTTTTACCACATTCTAGTGAGTCAATGACCTTATCGATGATACTGGATTTCATTTTAATTATTTATATACATAAGGTTGTAGAATATGTGCCTTAACTTGCGCCCTTGTGCACACCTAGGTTGATAGAGAACACACACTCTTTTCTAATCTGTTTAAAGTGGTTGGTTGTGGGAACTCCCTATCTATTTAGGGTCATAACTCCAGTGAAATCATCAACCATGGTTTTCCCCATCTGCTGATAGAATCACACATCAATATAATGTGACTAATAGTATTCAAACACGAATATATTAGGTTGAAATGTCCTGATAAATCTATTAATTTTATATTTGATGCATTGGTTGTATGATGAGGGGTTGTGTTAGGTTGATACAACCAATACCTTCCTAGAATAACATTGAAGCTCATATATTATTGACCAAATAGTAATTATGAGTTAGATAAATGGTGTCCAAAATTAGCCATGTTCTTGATTTTACATAGTGTATTTTTTACTCTTTTATCATAGCCCTATAATGTTAGTGTATAAGGCACTGGATTATCCATATTATAACATATTCAGTGATGTTTTCATAGTAGAATAACATTAACTTCTGAGACATTGTCAATGAATGCTCTTCGAACATCCACAAAAAGTTATCCTTCCATATATGAACAGGGGTCTAACGTGTCATTGTATGACATAGATTTTATCTTGATTCATAAAGGAGATAAATGTATAACATTTTATAGGATCAGCCTCTATTTGATACACTTATGTTGCTGAAACATCAATTTCAAAACTCTTTGGGGCTCAGAAAATCCTCAAAAAGTGTTTCTCTAATAATTTTTTTGTTAAATATGGGACATCCCATATTGATAAATTTGCTTCAAATAGTTCCAATTTCATCAATATGTTATACGTATATTTTAAAGGTCGAAAAATTACACTGAAGGGATACTCTTTGAAAAACAACTTCAGGGGATTTAGCACTAGACATTGAGGTATTTACCCCTAAAACAAAATTTAAATGTGATCTAGTTCAAGGTGGGTTATACAAAGTGATCCTTCCAACCATTCGAGGCTGATTGGGCATATGTTCCTCTTCAGATAGATATTCCATTATGATTGGGACAAGGTGAATTTTTTAATTTTTTGGGGGATTGAAATGGTCCTATTATATTTGATGAAGGGATTTTCGATGAATTACATTAACCCTAATAGATTGACTAGGGACGCGATTGTAATTCTAGTTCCTATTACTGCTATATCTTCTACTATACATTTGACTCATGAGGCATATTCCTTATATCACCAAATTTGGTGTGGGAAACATGGGCTTGTAGCCCAAATTTTTATTAGAGAACGGATCTAATAAAATAATAAAATTAATTGAGCCGAAGATTAACTCCTTGTCTGATAAGGATCCTTTTTAGAAGAACACATTTGGCCCTACAATTTGGCAGGGTGGTTCTAATGGATTCAAACATAGATGAATAAAATATAAAAGGATCAAGTATAACATTGGACTCATTTTATGTTCATTTTTCTTAATTGTCACACCGCCCTTCTGGTCAATCTAATTTTTTAAAGACTATCTATATGATGCTAATAGAGTCAACTATATCATAGAGGACGTGATTGGGGTATTAGTTATATGTTTCAACTTTGCTATGTGGATACCATGAGTTTAGTAGATTTTTTATTGAGATATCTCATCATCAAAATATTCAATACTTTTTTCTGGAAACGTATTTAGATTCACCTCCATCTATAAGGGTATTAGTGGAATAATATTATACATGTGCTACTAGTTTCTCCATCTTCACTTGTCCAATTTCCACCATTTTCAACAAGATGTCGTTAAAGAAAAATCGTTCACATATTTTTTCACTAAAGTCATGTAAAAGGAGAAATAATCTTTTCAATTGTCAAGATATACCGGATTATACCTATTGGCCCCTGGAAGGTTGTTCGAGCTGTTTTACATAGATTCTAAAAAGTATCATTGAACATGCTCATCTCAAAATGATTAAAAAAATTTCTTTCTCTCTAGGGAATGATTTCTCCTAGACCCCACATATTATCTTGATTAGTTGGGGTTTTTAACACCCTTGAGGTACCCACAATATGGTACTAGTTTTGGAGAAGGGTTTTCTATAGAGGATAGCATAAGATTAATAGTTGAAGATTATGCCTTCCCAATTCTTTTCCCCAGGGATTGGTGGTGTTATTTAGTACTAGATATTAGTATTCTGTGTGGAATATTCCATTCTTTGGGATATTGTAGAAGAACACTAAAACCTACCTTTATATCACACCAGAATGAGTGGTATTATCAAATAATCATCAATGTTCTCTATTCAACAAGAAAGCATATCTTAATGGGGATGTTGATGGTTTTTTATAAGGTCATCCATTTATATCTATAAATGAAATTTAAGACCCTCTCATTATCTCGTAGTTTTAAATGAGAGTGATCATATATTGTTTCATTTTATAGCATTGAGATAAACTAGAAGAGAAATTTTCAATGGAGATCCACCTATCCGATGATCGACTGTGTTGTAAAATAGGTGGAACACACGAAGGATAGACCTTGAAAAATTTATAGGATGCATCTATGTTTCGCTGCTTATTGTTCCATTGTGGTTACCATCATGGGATCACAATGGGAAAAAAAATTGTGTTGGTTTTCTTTCTAGGTATCATGATATATTGAATATCAGAAATACAGGGATCCCAAAATTTGTTAGGGGTGCGATTTCAGTCAGTGATTTGGGTTAAGGCTTTCATTCTAGATGTAATGGTGCACGCCATTATTCCACATCTTCATATCGATCTATTAATGACTTGATGGTGTTGAAAATAACATGATGATAATTTTATTGAATAAGATATTTAATGGTGCAGGTAGTAATAAGGACATCCTAAAGAACTCTTCTTACTAATTAATGTCACTGAAATCTGGTGGGGTACATCTATTGAGGGTTTTCCAGTATCTATTCTGGTTGTTTCTTTAAGGGTTATAAATCTTGATATCCATCCATGATCGGATTCAAGTAAATTTATGGGTTGGGAATATATTTTTGTAGATGTACCAGCTATACATCATTCACTAGGATAAAGTATTATTATGGGGGTGCATTTGTTGGGATAGTGTCCTAAGGTTCTACTCGTGGATCATTTTATTTAGGAATGCTACCTCAGAGAAATTATAAATTAATGCTTCTCAACTATTTAATATCTTCCTCCTACCGATCAAATGTTTCCTCAAGAGAGAGAAGGTCCACCACATCAATGGGAGGGTCATTTGTGACATTGTTTTTCCATTTCTTTGGTTAATGCTCATAGAGGAGGAAATAATGGATTGGACAAAGGGACAACCAAATTTAGGCCATCTATGGTTCTAGTTATGAAATCCGCCTTAATTTTATTTGGTGTGGACTAACTTCTTGATGTTACCATTCCCTCACGTCTCCCTGGTGTTGTTGTTACATTCATCACTATCCACATGGTTGATTTTCGTGATATTTAATAATGTTTAATACATTTGAGAATCTCATTGGTTGTTGAATGATAAGAGGTTTTCTTCTGAACTTTATTGGACCTCCTACCTCTATTCTAGAATCCCATTCAAGCTTCATTAGGGAGAGTGTCTTAGAGTGAACCCCCATTAAACATTTCCATATGTGTCCCTAATAAGGAAAATGGGTTACATGAGGAGATGAAGTTAGATCCCTTATTCCTTTTTGTTTCCCCCAAATGAGAAAAGTCCAACTTCCATTGAATGGGAGATGGATGTAAAAATTACACTTTCACTACGAGCTGGGGTTTCTCCCATTCATTCATTTTTGTTCTCCAGGACAACTTTTTGGCATTGTAGAATAATTTTTTATTAAACATTCCCCAAGACCTATGGCCTAGGGATGATCTCTCAAAGAAGTAGTTGTTGTTACTGTCACCGATATTTTTATGTTATATATCCTTATTCAAACATGGGATGGGTGCAGTGCTAGAACTTCATGGGAATAACCAGCTTCCTAGGACATCATTAGTGCATTTTTATTGTCTTCCCTTAAATAGAATTCCTACTAAACATTCATGGTTTCATAGTTTAAGAGTTTTCTAATAGTCTTTTCTCATTGGTACTGATGATTTTGAGACTTATTTAGGTAATATTCTTGCTAAGTTTACCATCTTCCTTGAGCGGGGTACTTTCCTAGTAGCTTCTCTATAATGATGACATTATAATTTTTCACATATTCTGAATTATGATGTAAAGGGTATGACGTAAAGTATAAAGTTATATGTTTCCCCATCCATGGATGTGAACTCTATGTGATGTTTCATTAATTATAATATATAACTTGTTCACTATATTGAGGCATTCCAACAAAATATCATTCCTCCCCCACTCTAATCGCAATTCTCATGCAACTAGGTTGAAATCCAATTCTATTTGACAATGAATTTCACCAAATATTTTATCATGGTATACATACCATTCATAAGGAGGGATAATTTTAGTTAAGTGTAATAGTTTTATCAATAGATTCCAAAAACGTTTGTGTATGTAATATTTTTACAATACATATGAAATGATGAAATGATAAGTGAATGAAGGGAAAAAATGATGGGTATATCATCCTTAAAAAATTATCTTCTTACGATTAACATATCCTTCTATTTATTTCATGATATTCTTCTACCTAATCATCCCAAAAAGGGTGTTCCCAACATTTTTTGATGTATTCAATTGGGGTAATAGGGGTCTCATTAAAATGTAAATTTTGTAAAAGTAGTTCTGTGTGAGATTGATTAATTGGAATGCCTTTTGGTTGACCAAGGATGTCACATTTCATTTATAGGGTGTCAATATAAACTTAACACATCTTTTAAAGTGCCTAATAATAAAAGTTCGTTATTATATTTGATTTGGTATAGAGAGGAACAACTCGTTGATTGATCTTTTGGACATGAGTAGGGATGTCATTATGATCATCAAGAGATGGTATCTCATGATTAATAAAATTGTTCTTACAATGATATTATTTATTGTAACGATTCTATGGTGAACCTGAAGAGATGATAGTTGATATAGTGTGGGGAGTGCCTTTGCAATAGTTACCGCCACTTGCATAATTATATAACTGATTGGAAGGATCTTGGTCCACCGTTGAAATACATTTCATGGAACTCAAGAGCTCCATAATTCATAAGATATGGGTAATAATACGACTCTTGAATTTGAAACAACCCTAGGTGGGATTTATTTTCCAATTTTCATCTACTGGCAGTTGGAACCGCATGACGTAAATGATTATTCCCATGTAACGGTGTGGGTTTGAGTGACTCATATGCTACTTTTGGACCCTACTGATGACATTCTGAGATTTCATCAGTGTAATATATCTTCACTAGAGTATCCTTTGATATGCGTTAGTAATCCCCAATTGGAATGGGTATTTTGGCCTGGTCTACATTCCCATTTATCGTGGTATTTTTTTATGACCCTCTCAGACCAGAAAAAGGATGCATATCTTCTCATGAGTATCCTATGTTATTGATGAGTCACCCCACATGAGGAGGTTGTGTCATGGGATTGAATCCTAGCGGTTTCCGTTGATGTGATCATTTCTTGGATGGTTTATATGATATGGTCATTACATTAGTTATGACCATCCATCATTTATATGATGTGATGTGAAACATACTTAGTGGGAATAGGAATATTAACCCATTATAGTGTTGGGGAAATAATTTTAGTCTGACCATAATTCATAAATGAGATATATTGATGAGGTCCTCTGATTTTCAATGCATTTGAGTGGTTGTACACCCATGTGTGAGCATGTCATTTTATTTTCTCATTTTCTTCCACATTTAATTAATGTTATTCATGGCTTGATCATGGACTTTAAACGTCTCATAGGTTGTCAGAATATTTTACTGATGGGCTATATATTCCCGAGCAATGATTTTCATCTACTTGTTTTCTACCATATATGACTGGAGACATTCAGATGAGTGGGTATGGATTTGAATATAAAAATTTTCCAACATATATTTGTTATTGAATTCATATTCTCTAGTACATATTTGAATCTTCTATTGTTTTTTTCACTATATTTAACTAACGATCATGATATACACAAATAGGGAATTTCATCTTCTCATTTTGCTTTGTATCTAACAGATGGGATTCGTAAGATTAGAAATTATTTTCATCTTGACATAGGTTTCCTCGGTATTGGTCTGAACAACATCATATTCAAAATAATGGAATATAATATTCTCATCAATTTCCCCCAAATTTGATTAACAAGATTGATGTGCAAGAATAAGGTTTTACATCTACTCAATTGTGGCCGTATTTGGCTAATGGGTATCATAATTGTGATTATAAATTTTCATATCCCAATAGGATTTTACTATATTTACAAATAACCCTTCTTCATCATGATTAACAATAATTACATATTTCATATTATTTGACCATATCTCTCTATAGACCACCCTAGGGACTCGATTCCATATTTCTTTAGATTTAGCCCATAGGGTAGAATCTTCTTGATCATCAGGATGTTGGGTTGCATGGTATTTGATGTGACAATTTCTGGTAGGATCCCTTAGTAGAATTCATGTGTCTCCAATAGGAAGTCATCAGTGACCACTTGATCCGCCTCCCTAATGTAAGCGAGAAAAGATTTGTCGTGTTCTTGGGATAGGCACCCAAAATGGTTTGAGATAACTATTGGTGTCATTAGGTTATGGAATGTTGAATAAAATTGACCAAATATATGTTTTGGATTCATAAGCTAAATGGTTCGTTGATGTACATATGGGGTTGGGAGAGTAACATTTTGGTTGTACTCTCAGACTAATGCATTTGGAACCAAGTGTTGAGGACGTTGGGTGGGAAATGACATAATCTGTATGGTAAAAGAATCATATTGTGAAGTTGTTTATGTACACATCTATAAGAACTGTTGATACCCCATTTGATTGAATATATTTTTGGTGATAAGTTCTTGCAATATAAATGAAAAACAAACACAATAAAACCCCTTCAAACTAGCATCTCCATAAAAAAACCATAAATCATTAATCAATTTATTTAGAAGTCATTAATTTTGAGGATGAAGGGGGTTTACCATAAAAGTGAAAAAGTCATACTATTTAAGGAATCACATCCATTTCAATTTTTTTTTCTGATGAAAAAATTTTGGATTCCCATTTGTAATGATTTATTGGGGGTTTGAATATATGAAAATCATTCATTTTGGGTTCTCCATTCTTATCTCACATGCACATTTGATAGGTGGTTTTACATTGGGATCCGTTCATGTAACTAGAAACACCCAACACCACTCACATCTATGATAACTCATAGACCTAATTTCCAAAAGAATATTCCCATTTTTTGCATGGCCAATGATACTTAATAACTCACATTAGTTGAGATGATGGAATTTATGGATCATCACACCCTATTTGGTGGAACTATTACCATTTGGTGGAACTATTACCATTTTTGGGATTCTCTTTTTGATTTAAGATATGCTCATGAATCTTAGTTCATTCCCAATTTTGAAATGGGTCATATTGAGTTAAAAATCCTTACATGACATGCATAAATTCATAATCATCTGTATATATATGAGGTTCCCTATTGATAGATATATTTGAATGTATCTCAAGTTCCGCATCAATGGTATCTTATTTATATGTGGATTAGAGATTCTTTTACTTTTTTTCATTGTGTCTCTTATCATAAACCGCCCATTGTGGCACTCTGGAATTTACTGTCATATAGGGAGTTGAAATTTGTTTTTATGTCAATACCTATTGTATTATTGAGAATGGAATCAGATCCCACATTGTTTGGTTCCACATAATAGGACACATCAAATTTTAGGGTCATATAACATGGAACAAAATGTGAAGTTTTTCATCATATCTAATGTAATCCATAAAAGAAGGTTCCTATTTAATGTTTTGTGGAAGACATTTCTTGAGGCGACCGATGGTGTTCGGAATTAGTTGGGTCTCTTAAGTGGGGGAATGGTCTTACTATGATAATTTCCTAAAACAGATGGTGATAAATAGGGATTGGAAGGAATATGGACATCTATGATAGATGTGACCCTACTAGAAATATAGACCAATTAATATTTGGATGAATTTCATGTGATGGGATTAGACCTCCGAGAGCATTCATACGTATAACAATTAGTCAAGAATAAAATACAATGTTGTTCAGAATGTGTTGGGGATATTCCTGATTGGTATTCCCATAGGTCTTATTTATTATTAATATGGAACTTTCAAGGTTTTGTGTATTATACCATATAGTAGCCTCTGGTTTCTAGAACCGTGAGTCAATTCTTGACTTAGGGTGTTTTGGAGGTTTTGATAGGGGATTTCTCATAGATGAAATCCCATGGGTTGGGGCATATACCAATGTAATAGGCCCTTAGTTATTATATTTTGTTTATATTAGGTTTACTATCAACCCCTAATCCCATGTGATTCTTGCTCGGTTTGCTATACAATAGGAAATGGGAGATCAAGAAAACCTGACATTCATCTTTTTCCACTACTAGATGAGGTCTATGCTCAAAGAGAGATGGAAAGAGAGAAGGTTCTAACCATCCCATATCCTCTAATTATTGTTCCCTAGGATAGTGAAGAGGAGAAGGAGTTCGACCGCTTGAAATAATTCTTGGTTGGTTACTCAACGAGGGATGCACGAAGGCTTCTTGGCAATAGAGGATGATAAAATTGTACACATAAAATGGAAAGAAATGTGTCATCCTTCCTCTCCTTATGTGAAAATGGATGTCCACATGAGAACCCCCAAGGTCGAGACCCTCATTACCATTGGAAATTAGACATAAGAAAATTCTAAGGATTCCCATTGTCAAAGAGGTTACCCACATGACCCCTCTTACCATGGGTATGTAAAATAGAGAGGGAACAATGATGTATCCAATGATTTAATCAGACATATCAGTTGGATTTGAAAATGGAATTTCCATGATTCTATTGTAATTGTACATGAAGGGTCCAAGGTGGGGCCTGATGGTATAACATAGGTATGAAATGTCATTTGGAGTGAAGAATGCATTAAGATTCCCCATTCAGTATAGCATATTTTTATTAGGGTTGGGGTTACCTCTACATAGCATGTTTCTACAAGGTTGAAGTTACCATCAATATAGCATTATGTAATGCAAGGCAAGGTTCCTACCATGTAGAACATTTCAATGGGGTGGGGGTGGGGGTTTGGATCCACCTGAGTAGTGATATGCTACATAGCATTGGGTTTATCTAATAAAGTGTTTTTCAACATTGGTAAATGTTTTTTTCTTGTAGTATTTTTCAACCTCGGGTGATGGGATTCATGGAGGCCATCAGCTTATGCATCTTATAATTTTTTCCACAATGGGATTTATGTTTTCTGACGTCTGGGTGAATTCCTCAAATTCCATTATGGTATGTGGGGGTCTTACATGTTGGGAATTGATGGATCTCACATCTTTCTTCCAATTTTCATCCATGTTTCCACTCTTGTGATTGTCCTCCCTCTCATACCCCCATTGGGGTTTTTATAGTGAAATATAGGAACCAACTACCAAAATGAATGGAAATCCATGGTGGTACCCATTGAATTATTTTTTGGGTGCCCATGATGGATTCCTAGACCAACGAAGGATTTCATTCACTAGGGACAAAAAACACAATATACAACCTCAAATGTATTATTTTTTATAGGGGTAAAAATCACCGCATGACACCATAAATGGTTTTCATCATTTCAGATATTCAGTAGTCACCCCTATGCCCCTAAAAATAATTTTTTGTGGGTTTCCATGTAGGGAAGAGGTCTGCAATGTGAATTTTTCTATACAGACCACACCTTCCTTCACAACATCATGTCCTTCAACATTTTCTTCAAACCCTTCTGAAAGTTTATTTATACCCTTTAACAAATTTATTGAATCCTTTTATCTTGTATATAGAGTTTTTTGGGCATAATATTTGTCTATATCACTAAATATCTTAACAAAAAAAATGTGTAATGTGTGTATGGACATAAGAATATGATGAATGAATTAAGGATCCTTATAATGGGCTAATCATTGCACCCATACCCACACTACCAAAAAGTGGTGAAGGTTTTTGGAAATAGAATGATTCTTAAAAGGAATTATTTTTTTAGCCATGCATAATAAAATTTTTATAGATTATGTTTCATGATGGTTAATGATCCATGAGAAAAAATACCAGACTCATGATGTAGATTAAGATAATGTGATCTTCACCTTAAAGATTTGGTCGCACTATCTATTGGTATATAAGCGTATCATATATACCTATCATTATAGTAGAATGTATATATTCACATAATAGGATATGAAAATGAATCAAAGAATATAGTTGGAGATAAACACAGACTATGATTTCACTACTCACTACCATCCTAGAGAAGAGTATAAGCTTGATGATGTTCTTAGAGGGAATTAATCTTCTATTTTATCCACAATAAATATAAGGAATAACCCTAGCTACATGGATATAAAAATAATGCATCTAAAAATCATACAAATAAAGAATAAATCATACATTTCCAAAATTAATTCCAAACCATCTATCCAAGCGAAGATCTTGGGGGCACAAAAGAATTATAAAGAGATACAAAATAAGATTAAATCAGTAAATAAAGGGAAGCTATATGATTTACACATCATTGATGATGGTGAGATTCAATTTTAAACTACGATTTTCCTAATTACATTGTCTGAGATAGAGAAGGAGCTATTGGATAATGATCATAGATTACCTTTCAATACCCATATTGGAGTTGCCAAGATTTACTATGATCTTGAAGTGAAGTTTTGATGGCACAACACAATGAAGGATATTGAAAAGTATATCTCAAGGATCCGGGTATATTAGAAAGTTAAATTATAGTGGAGTATTTAAAAAGGGATGATGCAAGAATAACCTATACAAAGATGAAAATGGAAGAATTTCACCGTAGATGTTTTCAATAGTATCCTGAAAAAATATAATAGAAACAATGCGATATGGGTTGTGATGGATATTCTCTCCAAGAATTCCTAGTTAATCACCCTTTGGGGAGATTTTATCATTATAAAAACCTTCCAAGACATACATCAAGTTTATGGTCAGGTTGACAGGTGTTTCACATTTGATCATCTATGATCATGATCCTTGATTCACATCTATATTTTAGTGAATTCCTGAAAATTATTTAAATATTCGATTAAATTTAATTATGTCTTATATTCCCAAAACTGATGGTCAATATGAAAGGACTATTCATTATTATGTAGAAATGGTAGGAGATTTCTTAATGGAATTCAATTGTAGAAGGGAAGACATATCCATTTAGTTATTTTTTCATATAATAATAAAATAAACTCAAGTAGTCCAGTGTCTCAATAGGAAGATCTATATGGTATGAGATGTAGAACTCAGACATGTTGGGATGAATTTGGGGATCCAAAGATATATAGACATGATCCTTTTCAAGAAATGATAGAGAAGGTTTGTAATATCTGAAAAAAATAATGTAATCTCATAGTTGGATAATGGATATGATGAAAATCATCAAAGCGGGGTTGATTTTGATGTTTGAGTCAATGTTATCCTTTTATTATGATTATGAAATAGAGTCATACAGTTTTGAAAGAATGAAAATATTAGCCCTATGTACATTGTCTCCGTGGATATTTTTCATTATATAGGAGGAGTGACCTATCAAATTTCACAACCACCAAATATGGGGAAATTTAATTATATATTGCATGAATCTCTCCCAAGGATGTATATAACTAACCCTTCACATGAACAAAATCTGGAGGTGGTATAACTAGAGACTTACCTCTATTATGAGGCTCCATTACTGATGATCATGGACCAAGGAGATAAATTTATACACAACATGAAAACATACCTTTTTAAAGTGTACTAGAGGTACGATAAGTTTAAAGATGTGAAATAGTAACTAGTGGAAAAAATGAAACAAAATTACCATTATCTATTCTAAACCATGAATACGAGTTAAAATTTTAAGAATGAAAATTTTAATGTGGGGAATAATGTAACAAACCAGAGTTTATAAATAATATTTTATTCCAGAAATTAACATCCATTTAATTATATTATACACATATAACACAGAGGGAATCAAACATAAAATTATTTCATTAATGATAAAAATTACATTAGTCAAAGACTAAACACATTAAAATGAAAATTTTTACAAGGGGAAAAAAAGAAAATATAAAAACTATAATGGAAAAATATGGATCACCCAAATATTGTAGAATCATCCCTCCGACAAAAAACACTATAAAAAAGAAACAAAATATTACTAGACTAATTAAAATCATTGGAAATGGAAATATAAAACCAAGAGATGAATTGAGTTGACTATGGGTGAAAGAATAAATTGATATTTATAGGAGGTACTGTTTTCATTGTAATAGTAATGTGACCATTGGAACTAGTATATTAACAATTGGAAATAGTAACCTTACCATAAGATTTTTAATTTAACAATAAAATGAATAAATTTTCATATAAATAATATTTTTCATCTTAAATATATTTAAATAAAAAATTATTATTCCAAAAACAAAATATCATGATTAAAAATTTCAGTGAAAATATAAGGACACTTTGGATAAACAAAATTTAATGTATTTTGTAAAAATCATAATTTTTAATTTCAAATAAATGATTACCTATATTAGAAATTTATTTTGGTCAAATTAATACAATTTTTTAAATCATAAAATCTAAATTATTCCAGGGTTATTTTTTTATAATTTTCAAAAACACTTAAAATTTCACATGAATGGTAAAAGTACTGTTTTCAAGTAACCGGTGTATCATTAATTACATCAGTCATGAAGCAATAATGACCTAATAATTTATAGAATATTATTTTTCATGAAAATATATTTAATTTCATAAATTATTAATCACAATATATTAAACATAATTTCTAAACAAAAATTTTATTTTCCAAAACCTAGGTAAAAAAGTGATCCCTTAGAATAACAGTTTCCTACATTTTTCAACTTCCCATTTGAGTAAACAATGTAAATTACAATTATAAATGGGTTTCAATTCTTAAAAAATTATTATATTTATATATGATTTATAATTTAAGAAACAAATATTATTAGTTTTATCATTGATAAAATATTTTATTTTAATGATTTGTTTTAAAAATACCCATCTTCTAAAGTATAAGTTAGCCCTCTCCCTCCACATAGAAATCCACACCTACCTCACTTTAAAAAGGAATATATATACCATAATATACCATATATAGGGACTAAGAGTACATATGGATGTTCATTAGTAAAAAAATCCAAACACCAAGGATGTTTTAGTGTTAAACAAGAGAAGGTATACGACGGAATGTGTACGTTTCTATCAACTCTTACCTTTTTTATAGTTCCCTATATTTTTTACCCAATTCAATTTAGAAATATATATTTTAAAATTAATTGGGAAATATGTTAAAATTATATTAATTATTTTACCCTAATATATGTATTGTAATCTTGACATATAAAAATTTTAATTTTCCCTTCCCTCCTCTTTCCACAATGTCCCTTCAATGGTCAGTTAATCGCCAATGAGAAAATTTAAAGTCTTATTATAATTAAGAAACAATTGTTGGGATACAATAAATTATTTTTTATATATAAGTGCATAAGTATATGTTTCTTATGATTTTGGAATTAATTCTAATAACTTATAAATTACCTTGAACAAAAATAGCAACATTGAAACAAAATACAAAAAATAAATGAAAATATGATATAAAAATAATTCATATTCAATAAATAGTGTTATATTTTAGAATCCAATAATAATTATAGATAAATAGTGTAAAAATAAAACTAATTCACTTTTGGTCACTTTTTAAAAAACTTATTATTTTTATTCAGGAGGTAAAAAAGAAATGAAATAATGTGGGATTTAAGATAAATGGATTCTCGAACCCAACTCATTTTTTATGTTACCCCCTTTCATGAATTATTCAGTATGTATATTCGTTTAATGATCCATTAATCTGATTTCATTATTATTCCCTTTTTCCCTTGGATATTAATGTTTCTATCTTGATTTTTATTCCAAATAAGAATATTTTCAAAATTAATTTTTCATTCCAATCCACATCTTTGACACCTCTTTTGTTATTTTTCTTATCCCAAGATTGGCAATGTTTATACCGAATATTATTCCCTAATTCATTTTTCAACCATAAATGTATATTCATGAAATTATTCCTTTTGATTTCTTAATGAAAACCATTCATTTTCATGGGTTATTTCATGACTAAGATTATGATACGTTCTATGTGGTATGCATGGTTATATAAATATTATGATGTAACATGTGGTCATAGAATTATATATCCCTCCAATGCATTGTGTAATTTCTTGAATATCATATGATGATGTGTATTATGCTTGGAAATTATTCCATAATGTTTCAAAATAATTAATTTAGGATTATGTTCATATGTCAGGAAAGGGCATGATGATATCTTTTTTCAAAACTATGTCCAATATTTGAATATAATGACTTGATCTCTCATTTTGTTACTGCATCATTGAACATATTTATCAAATTCTTCTATCATAATTATTTTGATGATATTATAATTATTATTTAATGATTATTATTATTCCCTTACATGGAATATGAACTCATGTCTTCTATTCATCCTCTTACTAGAAATTTAGCTCACCTGTTTCTTTGATGTATGTCATCAGGTTAATACATTTACAAAGGCGAAAATAATCTTTTTTCAAAATAAATAAGAATTATTTAAGAAATTTTTTATTATTTTTATGTAATAGTTTTGTATTATCCAAATTCTTATATTTTTATTAACCATTCAATCCATGAATGCATAAATTTTAAGTTGTTAATTTTCAAAAATAAGTAATAGTAATGAATGAAGTAATAGTGTCTCTATAGTGATGAGATGGATTATAGTTGGAGTCTTTTATGTTAGGAGCATGGAATGTGTCTGATTACCATCATGTTCACAATACATTAATTTAATGGAGAGTGAGCTCTATTAAGATTGTGGTTTGGTTAGTCAACTTGATTAGGTGATATTGGTTCTATGATTGTCTCTTGGGTTTATTGGAATTGATTTCCCACATAAAAATGAGAGTCTTTGAATATCATAATAATTACACACGTACACTTACCAATCTTATATACAAACAACTTTTTAGGTTTCTATGAGGAAATCATGTATAAGTCTGTACATTACTAGCTTAGGCCTTTAGTGCTATTACTATGTCTCTGCCTTAGCATTTATTTTTGGGAATTTATTTTGGGTGATTTATCTATTTATATTTTATTTATACTTGAATACATGATTATTTTGGTTTCATTTTTTTATATCATGTCAAGGAGTTGATTGATATATGATATCCTATATCTTGATCCATGTTAGTATGGGGGGTAATTCCTCCCATTTATGATATTTTTATACCATTGTTAATAGTCGCCAACCCGGGTCTAACGTAGGTGGTACACTATGGTCATTATCAATCTTCCTTATTTTGATGGAGGGGATCCTGGTAGACTTATTCATTTCCTTTGGAAATTTTAAGCTCAATGAATGCCTCTTTCATATGAAAATAATTTTATAATCCTCATGTGGAAATTTTTGTGGTGATTATTCCCTTAGTTTTCACATATTTGTGGTTGAATATCCCTTTATTAATCATATTCATTGCATAAGATTTTATGATTTATAATCCTTCTATTTTTTCGGTACACCTCAGATTTTAACTATGGTCACATTGAAAATATTGTTGAATAATATTTGTCCTGGAATAAATCTCATATTCCTCAGTATATATCAAATTCTAATTGAATAATCATTGATTTAATCTTTGTTGTGTCCTTTACATCCATGATTAACATATTCCCTTCTACATTATTCCATCACTAAAAAAATGGTTAATATATGTAAATGTAACTTAACATAATTGGGAGATTATTATAATTAAAAAATTGATATTCATTCAAAAAACATTCTACCCTTTTACACAATCATGTAAGACCATAATTCGTTTGGTTCAACCGATATCAATATTAATTTTTACTGGGTTAATTAATGTTGTTTAATTATATAATTCTAAACCAAATACCTAAATGTAACTAGGAAGTCAATTCATCATGGAGGTTTATAATGGGAATATGATTAACCAAATCAAATCCATTAGGATTGTCTGGCTAGGTGTTCAATTTAGCCCTTTTGACATGCAGTCAGTCACATTTGAGTATATAATTAACACACTCTCTTCATGATTATTTCTAATAGGTATAACTATTTCAAATCCTTCATCATATTCGAAATATCCAGACCTAGATTTAATTGATGTAAATTCACACAATCTCTACATTATAAAATTTTACCATTTTCTCATATACAAGGGAATATTCATTTGAATTCTACCAAGGATTACAATAAGGTTAATTCATAATAATATATAAAATACAACTACACCTTTATTTTATACAAATTAATGTTACCCAATCATTATGTACACTTTATTTCATAATTCATAACATAATTCCCCTATAAAATCATTTCGAGGATCTAGATGTATGCTGTTTTTAGTAGAACAGACAGAAAAAAATAATATTAAATAGAAATACAGCATTTATATATATATATATATATCTTAATATTTTTTTTAAATCTCATATAACCTCTAAATATTGTTGGATATAATTTTTAATATACATATGTCAAAGGGTGATCTATAAATCCTCACAAGGGAATAACCATTATAATAAAGCAAAGAATGGGAGTCAAGAGGCTTAATATTGTATTATAATGATTATGATCATAGTAATAGATAAATTTAATATGTAAATTATTTCATAAGTTTATAAATATACAGGATTAACTTAAAACAAGATATATAAAGACTATTTCAACTATGGCACCTAAGACAATCAAGATATGTAGGCAAAGTCCTTGGGTGGAATGAGTTCACTCCTTCATCCATCAAATAACATATAATGGGATTCAAATATTTAATAAGTTAATTAATGTGATATATAATTTTTGAATAACCCATAACATAATTTAAAATCACACATATTTTTACCACATGGGAAAAAACAATACATGAATCAAAATGATAATCAAACCCATGAAAAGAGTGTTAGATTCATAATTCATATTGAATGAATAACTGAAGGATAAATAATATGTATTCCCAATAGGGGAAGTAGTTAAATAACTTTGATATTAATATATGAAAATTAAACATATTTATTGATCATTGACTTCAATATAGGAATTTCATGGGAAGGACCTTGGGGAAGACGAAATAAAAATATTCTACATGGGTGAGGATTTAATTAAATTACATTAAGATATTTTAAAGAAATATATACCTTTTTAATTTACATTAAAAAGAATTTAAAAAAGAGTTTTATATACAAAATAATGATTTATTTTATAGGATATTAATGGTTTACAATCATTTATTGTGGTGATTCATGGTGTGATACATGAAAGAGGAATGTTCTCTTTAAAACTTGTTTACTTATATAAAAAAATTAATGGGAAGTAAATAACGTATTATAAAAAACAATGGATAATTAAAAAAGTAATATTTGTAAATTTTAAATATAATAAAATTACGGTTATTATTCAAGATAAAAAGGTAAAGTAAAATAGATTAAATAATGAGAACATGTAAACAAAAGGTAACAAGGGTGGTACAGAGGATGTTGTACCTTGTGTTTGAAAGGGAACTAAACATGTACTTAACTAAATGGATAAAAAAATTATGTTCATTAATATCATTGATAATAAAAATATAAATATATACACATATATATATCTTTTAATAATGTCTATTTATCATCAAGTGTCACCAATTTAGTATAATGTTTCTTCTTGTGTCAGTTACTTGATGTTCGTTTGTAAATTTCATGAAAACAATCCTAGTTTGTTGACCTAGTTCAATGTGTTTTATGATTGTTTAGTAATATAGTAAATAATGTATTATTATTCCCATAATTATTTCATTATTTAAGAAAATAGGTTTTCTATTAGAGGACTCAAATAATAAAAGTTACTTTGTAATGTATTTATTAGTATTTAAATATATTACAAATATCCCTTATCTTATGTCTAATATTATCAATAATTAATGTTAATTTTTTTTGTTAAAAAACCTTTTTAACAAGAAATTATTTTTTTATTCACCCTATGATTTTCATTAGGGAAAATGAAAGATAAATTTCATTATGTGGAGTTGGTAGTCTACATGTACACATTATGAGGTTTTCATATTTCAAAAGGATTAAGATAAAAATTTTACAATGGATGTTAACTTAGTATAAAATGTTCTAGAATATTAACAATACCATTTCTATAATAATATAATATATAGTTATGATTTTTCGTGATAGGTATAAAAAAATTAATAAGATGTAGTGGAACATACAATATCTGGCATTTGTTGTTCTCATTTAGTCACAACCTTAAGGATCATTCATATTTTCTCTTGAAAAAAATAAATTTTTTATAAAATATAGGTAATTATATAATAAATAATTTGAAAATTTAATAATATGAATTATATTTTAATATTTATTATAAAAATATAAATATTTTTTATATCAAAAATAAAATAGCTTTACCGAAATTATTTTATTATAAGGTATTAATTAAATGAAAAACTATAACTTTGTATAATTTTAATTTTAAAATATTTATATTATTTTTAATTCATAATATAAAATTTTGATATTATGATATTTTGATATTTTTTATAAACAATTGATTTTTTCAGTGAATAGTGAAAAATATCAATTTTTTGTAAACAAATGTCATTTATTTTCAATAATTAAAAATTTTTAAAGTAATAATTTGTTTTGAAAATTTTTTAAAGTAAAATTAGTTTTATTTTGTTATATTTAAGAAAATATTTTCCTTTTTAACAAAATTTATATTCGTTTTTAGTATATGTTTGTTGTGGGGTTGAAAAAAAACAGTTTTATAAAAACACATTTGAAAATGCATAATGTTTTTACATTTAAATTAATAAATATAATCTCTAATTGGGTAATTTTATATTTTAAAAGTTTAGATTATTTTGTAAATAAATATTTATTTATATTCATAAAATAGTTATTATTGGTCATAGAGTTAATATAAAATAAACGTTTTCATAAAAAACACACTTCTTGAAAACCCACCTTTTCGTGAAATTTGTAAGATTTGATTTAATATTAATTTTTAACATAATGTAAATTGAATTGGATAAAATGGATTACTTTTTTAGAATCAGAATAATATATATTATCTGATAAGGACTATATATTTTTTGAAAAAATGAATACTGAAAACGGTAAAAATTAGTTACTGTTGTAAAGGTAAAAATGTGTTTATCGCGTGGGGGATTTAAAAAAAGGGAAGGAATTAAATGACATAAATAGTTGTCTAAATTAATTTTTTATTTAAAAATATATCTTAAAATTTCTATGTTTCTATACTAAACCATTTTGGACCCTTTTTTTTGTGTAAACATGTGTGTACATCTTTTTCATTTCATAAATTATAAGTGTGACACTCACCTCACATATAAGAGAAAACCCCATCTATTATCCTCTTCATACATTATAATACCTTTTTATTGGATATCAAATGAAAACATAATGTCCCTTATTTTCTAATCTCATCCTATAAGCTTTATTTTGGTCATAAATCCAACCAAATAATCCTTTTGGTGCAATCTAAAAAAAGTTACCCGAAGAAGAGGTAGTGTTTTTCAATTTGTGTTTATATATTATTTATTCCACCACCCTCTTAAATTTTTCATAAAAATTTATTATATATTAAAATTAGTATATTCCATAAATTTGGATGTCATCATGCTATATTCATAACCAAAATTCTTCTTCCACTTCTATAAAATATGGTACAAAATCGTCATTAGAGTGTACGATGGACTACAACCTCGAGATATAATGTTATTTATTTTTCCATTAACACCTATCACAGTTGAGAACGATTATGGATATAAATTATATATATTATATTATAAAATAATTATACCTACAGAATCATTATATCAAATATACACCTTTATTACATTACATTTCATAGATGATACGATAATGTCGCTCGTATGTACAACATACTTCCGCCAACCAAAGCGATGTGATTCAATTTTCTAGAGCAATTTATATAAAAGGTAATAAATGTAATGAAAATGAATATATTTTATATAAACTAAATCATTATTATATTAATGTCATTTTTATCATTCAAAAAATATAATATATCCTTTTTTCATACCATTTCACTCAATAAAAAATGGGAGCATCATTCATGGACATGAGGACAACCGCATCCACGAAGTGATGTGACCATATTATCATCACCACACCACATGGATCATATATATAAGTATATTTTAAAAAATAATACGTCATATATTATGTTATTATAATTTTTTTAAGGTAAAAATTAAATACCCCACTTCTATAATAATTTTTGCATAATGAAATCATGAATCATGTATACATATGACCTACCGTATCCACGATTATAACGTACATAATTTATCAAAATTAAATTTTAAAATTGGTATTTAAATAGTAATTGATGTATAAATATTATAATTATTTCATTATTATTACTCTGTATATTTTTAAATAATTACCACTTTGAATATAGTCGACCATCCAAAGTCATTTTTGATAAATATTCCCAATATAATTTAAATATAGGATATAAAATTAATTGATCAAGTGGTCATATATAAAATGGTAAAAAGTGATTTTATTGGAATAAAAAACATGAAAAAGTTTCTTAATCAATTAAATAAGTAATATATTTCTATTGTTTTTTTCTTGATAATGAATGTAAGTGAAGACTCAAACTCAAGGTTATAGGATTCTTCTCAATTTCCATTCGTTGAAATATATTTTAATATTATGAACCCATATTATTTTAGGAGAAGTATATACAGACCCTTTGAAAAGTTATATCAGGAATTTATATATTATCATTGTATTTGAAGTGGATTTAAATGTTATTATTTCAGGGGGAATATGATTCAAATATTTACAAGGTAATAAGGGATTTTTTTAAAAAAAAACATTTATTGTTTTCCTTCCAACCCTTAGTTTCCCATGTCCATGTTATTTAATATATTTTTTTAAAACATCTTATATGTATATAAAATATTTATAATGTAAAATTTATGTATCATTGTTAATTAATTTTCAATGTTTTTAAAGAAGAATATTTTATGTCTTTTGTACGGAATATTTAATCATAAATGAAAATGAATTATTCTTTTTAAATTACACTGAAAAAATAAATTTTTCAACCAACATGACTATTATTTGATTTCCAAAAACCTTTGAATGAATTTATATTTTACTGAATAAAAATCCATCGTACATTATTATTCATATTTTGGCATTAGAAATAGGTTTTTAAATGAAAGTAGAATTTTGATAACTAAAAGTGATTTTCAAAAAACTTTAAGAGAGTTTTTGAAATGTTTTTTACATAAAAAATAAGAGCATAAAATGATTTATTAATGTTTTTGTTTGTTGAAATTATATATGATATGTGTACCTTGATTTATAATGGTTATCGTTATATAACATATATGATGGGTGTTCCTAATTATCACTCCAATTCCTTAGATAATGATTATGTTATATAGAATGTTATATTAGAAGGTAGTCATATAGTGAATCTAATTTGTAAGGGTTTTGTAAGAGTTCTATAAGGGATTTTTGAAATGACGTACCAAGGTAGATAAATGACATTTCTATTCATTCTAATGAGTTTCAGGGAGATAAATTTTTTCCAAATGGTCATATAAATGATATTTTTAAATGAATTATAATTCTAATTCTTGGTAATAATATATACATTTAATAAAATGGTTTTCATGGGTTTTAATGTTTTTTGTAAGACATAATATTTTTCATCATATATGTCTGTTAATTACAATTTTGATCTCATCTCACTTCTCTAAAAATAATTTTTTATGATTTAAGGACGGGTAAGGGAATAGAAGAAGTCATACTGAATGTCATGAAGAGTTTCCATGAATAGAAATCATTTCATGATTTAAAAGATTTATATGGTGGGAAAAGTGGATACTAAATGGAAGTTTCCACTTTGAATTATATGGTTTTGTTATAAATGATTAATGACCTAATTATATAAACTTATATACCTGAAATGATAAAAAAATGTAATATAATGAATTCCTCACTTAAAAAATTGATTATATAATTCTTATGGTCAGGCCCATATAGTTGGTATTAGAGAAATTGTTTGATAACATTAGTGGTGTGAATAATATTAGTAGAATTTAATTGAATGATTTCACCTGATAGATAACTTTAAATGAAATATAATTTAATTATTACATAGTTTATTAATCTAAATCTTATCTTTTTAGAATTGTTTTTTATAGATTAAATAAGGAAGCTATAGTGGGAAGAGACTGAAAAGAAAATAATCTTCTATTTTAGTATATTTATATTATTTGAATGGTAATAAAATAAATCTTTGTAGTGATATAATAATTAAAAAAATATACAAATAGTTTTGGTGTTCATTCTAGAGAGGAAATTGATCCACCATGAACATGCCTATTTTTAAGAATTTCATGTGGTAACATTCCCCATCATTTAGTTGATCATCTAACCATTGGGTATCTGATGGATGGATAAAACCTCTATATAAGATATTTGCTGTCATGGGATGTTCATAATTTCTAAAGGAAACTTTGTCAATTATCATTTTAAGGTTAATTTGATCGTTAGTGGTATTTCTTTATGAATACAAGAGAGGGATAGATAGAGATATTATCTTAATACCATGAAATTTGGATCATTAAGGATATTTTCCTTGAGAAATGTTTCCCTAAGGTTGTTTGAATTTAGTTATAAAAAAATTCCTAAAATTGAGAAAAATATATGAAGATTATGTGGCCATGTATGAATTCCAATTTACAAGACTGGTTAAGTACTCAACATATTTTTTCGGGTCATTAATAAGAACATTAATAGATTTTACACTAGATGGAAACCAATTATAAGAAAAAATTTGGCTACATGAGAATTTAAAATTTATGAGATAGTTGTATCTTATATAAAAAATGTTGATATAGACATTTTTGAAACTTATGTGCCTAGTGATGACGAAATTAATACGTTTTAATGATGGTAGGTGGTAGGGAAACAAACAACCAAGAAGCATGTAGGTAAGAAGATTATGTTCCCATATTATGGTAAGTGTGGTAAAAATGAATCTAATAAATATGTAATAAAATAAAAAAAATTATTACTGATGTGGAATGATTTTATGTATTGTCTATGATCCAAATAAAAATAATATTAAAGAATCATAGAATGGAATAACTGAAGGAAATGTTTTCTTTTGAAGTATGTGATCATGTATTTCTCAAATAAATCCATAGAAAAGTGATATGTGGTTTATGAATAATGGAAATATAATTCCATGGTTCATTAGACCATCTCATAACCTTGATTAATTTGGATCATATTCTTATTGATTGGATTTTTCTTTGAGTTTATCTCAAGTACACAGTGTAATTCATGTTTTAATAATAAACAATATATTCCCGATTAATTACATGTTTTGAGAGCTAAAGTTGTTCATTTTGAAGAGAATATTTATTATGAGAAATATATGGTTCAGATTCCTGATCATAGAGATAGAGTGTTTCTAAATGAGATGATTCACAAGGTTTAAGACCTTTATAAAATAATATATTGTTAAAGACAAACCCTAAATTTTTTAAACTGTTAGAGGGTACAAACATCCCCAATTGTTTAATAAGGGAATAAAATTACAAGTTTTTAATTTAAAAAAGAGAGGAATAATTTTACAACTATTGTTATGATAGGATAAATCATTTTCATAATTGATAATATGAATTAAAAAGTTATATTCATAATGAAAATATTAGTTTATTTGTAAATAAAATATAAATAATTTTTACTAAACAATTTTCATTTATGGTTTTATTTAATTTTTTTAATATTATAATTTTAATATTAAAATAAAAATATACTTTATAATATAACTATATAATAATTTACCTTCCATTAATGTTTTGTATTTTTTAGAAAATATTGATTTTTTATTATAAAATGAAAATAATGTTTTCTTTTCAAAAAAGGGATTTATTTTCAGAAAAGATGGTATTATAAAAGTAATAATATCATTAAAATATTATTTGAAGTATCATATGTATAATTTAGTTAAAATAAATCCATATAATTAATTTTTAGGTTAATTTATATTTAATTTTAGTGTATAGTTTTTTTGGCATAAAAATGTTATTGTTCTAATATTTTTTAAAATTCATAATGTATTTACATTTTAATTAATTATAATAACACCTAACTATATATGTTCTAAATTATAAGTGAATATTATATGTCAAGAAATATTAAATTATATACATATAATTATTATTATCATTAAAATAGTTAATAAAAATTATACTATTTCTTAAGAAATACACTTGTTGACTGAAAATTATTTTTATCTTATTGTCAAATCACTTTTAATGATCAAGTGAAAAACTACAAAATTCAGAAAAACACCCAAATCAAAAGCATAGAAACCCCAAAAAAATTACAGTTTCTACCTCTCCCTAGTAGATATATCATGTTATGTCATCCACCAAAGCATGATGACTCGGAAAATAGTCTCATGCAAAGATGCCCATGCATTGAACCGATGGACAAGCCATTCCCTCTTTTTCTTCCACACCATGTACGATGTAGAAGGGACACCCCATGCTCAGAACCCCATCTGATGTTGAACCAGGAAACATGATGGAATTCGAATAAAAATTTTCACTTAGAAACATAGAAACTGGTAATAAAATTCCTCATTTATAATTCATTATTGAATGGTGAGAAACAAAGCATTAGTTAGAAATGAATATAGCAGAATCATTGAAGAAAATATTAATTCTGCCAAAATCCATCTCTCTAAACAAATTCAAGGATATAGTAGTTACCTAATTGTGCAGCTCTACACTGAATTAGTCTTAAGAATCAGAAGTCATTTTATCCTAGATCTAAATATACTCATCAAGAATGATCAATACTTTATTAAAACTCTAAACTAGAATCTTGTCCTATTTATAAACCTAAGAATATTGCTCCTAATTCATATTAAATTCAATGAATCAACCCATCATCTTGGTCACTTTCTCTTCATAGGCATTGAGAAATATAACTTTCAAGGTCACATCATCCTCTGAACTCAGAATCCAATCCAAGTAAAAAATCAAGCTGACAAGATGGTTTCAGTTGACATATATCCTCTCTATCCATCTTTTGATCCATTTTCTTTCTTGCAGAACAAGTCTTCAAAGGAGGTGGCAAGGATGAGTAGTACATCCTACCCTTCCTCCTACTATTACTCCTTCCAATCCTCATAATGGTTTCCCCTATGAAAATACTCTTACTGGATTGAATGGGTTCCTTTACTCAGCCCCTATTTAAGAATTCTGGGTCATCATGGTCATTGTTCAGGCTTTCCATAATAAGGTCATCATAGATATTTCTCTCTTGTATAGAGGACAGGTTCCCTGAAGGATTATCCCATATAATTCCAATTGATTTATGGTCAACCAAATCTAGTGAAAACCCCTTATTTTCCTTATGTAGGGCCCCACATCCCATGGCCAGCTGCACATAGGGAGCACCACCAGGATCCTCTTCAACAACTGCCGCTGGTGTCATAGCGACAATACCATATTCTTGTCTTCCATTACTCATAGCATCCTCAACCATAAAAAGTTTTCCATCACTAGAATTGGTAACCTCCCAAGAAAATCACAATTCATTCCTCATGCCCTTGCTACCCAAACCAAGTACCTCGGTAGAGATATCCTCTTAATCGTCCATCTTGTGTGCAATTGTACCACAATTACTAAGCGATGTGACTCTCATATCATCACCAAAAACACTGGATGGTATATAAAGGTATATTCAATGAATTAATATTCTATATAAGATAGTATTATCATTATTTTAATATAAAATAAAACTTACATCTATTCCGTTATTATAACTAAAAAAAGGATACATAAATGAGGTGTATGTATAGCCTACAAAATTAATGATTGTAATGTTGATTATTTATCAAAAGTATACTTCATGAGTGGTATTAAAATTAAAATTTATTTATAAATTTTATAGTAATTTCATTACCATTACTCTTTATGGGTTTAAATAATTAACTATTTAACTATAATCGACCTATAAATGACATTTTTGACACACGTGACAAATATCAACAAATCATCCAATGTGAATTTAATTGATTGGGTAATCATATATAACAAGGTAATAAGTATAATAAATAGAATAAAACACATTAAATGGTTCTTAATAATTTAAATAAGTAATATATTTTTATTATTTTGTAATATAAATATCATTCGTGATGAATTTGACTTGTGGAAATTAACATTGTTTTAATTTCCATTCACTGAGTCATATTTCATTGTTATGGGCATATAGTATTTTTTGGTGTGTATAAAAAGTCCCTTTTACAAGTTATATCATAAAGTTATCTATTATTATGGTATTTAATTTTTTAATATTATTATTTAGTAGAGAATATGATCAAAATATCTCCAATTTGAAATGGACTTTTCATTAAAAACATCTTCTAATGTTTTCCTTCCAACTCTTCCTTTTCCACATCCATGAATTTAAATTTATTTTTTATAAATCTTTTATATGTTCATAAAAGATTTATAAATTAATTTTTATGAATCTTTTTTACATTTTTTCATTTTTTTCAGAAGTTATCTTTAGAAATGTTTTATATAGAACATTTTAACAAATTAAAAAAGAAATAATATATTTTTAATGTATAGGGAAACAATGAATTGTTATGTACCCATAACCATTTTTTTTGTATCCCAATGAATTTTTTCATTATTTATTGAATTAAAAACCATCTTTAGATTTTTTTTGGAACATTGGTATTGAAAATTGGGGTTTAAATAAAAAATTTATTTTGATACATGAAATTGATTTTCATAGGTGTTTAAGAGTGTCTTCAAATGATTTATAATGAAAATGTCAAAGCATTAAATGTATTATTAATGTCTTGCTTCTTGGAAATGATATTTTATTTATTATCTAACGTAGTATTGGGTGATAACGATATATATTATAATATGGGGCACCCATATAGTGCTCAAATGCATTGGGTAACGATTATGTTCACCGAATGATTATATTTAAAGGTGGTTGTTTCGTAGTTATAATTTGTAAGTGGTTGGTTAAAGTTTTATTAGATGATATACCAAGTTACCTACATGAGTTTTCAAGGCTTTATAATGAATTTTTATACAAATAATTTCCTTTATAAAGGTAATGTAAATTATCTTCTTAAAGTAATTATAACTCATTTTTTGGGAAAAATTCATTTAATGAATGTTTTTTTTCATGTTTTTCAATGGGCTAAAAATTTTCTTCTTTTTATAGCCCATAATAGTCAATTTTCCACATCACACATTTAGAATAATGTTTTTCATATGATTTATGGTTGTGTAGTGGAATTTAATTGGTCAAGATGAATGTTACAATGAGTTTCCAATAAATAAAATCATGTTTTGTTTTGAAAGTATTATATGGTTTGAAAATTGATACTAAATAGAAGTTTCCATTTTTATTATACTTATTTTATGTATGAGTAGTTATATAATTATAAAAAACTATATACCTAAAAATATCCTCACATTTAATAGAGTGAATTCTTGACTTAAAAATCAATTTAAGGTAATTTTTATGGCTGGGTCCTTATAATGATATGATGTGATGGTTTTTAGGGACTGGGGTAATGTTTCAGTCAACCATAAGAGGATTTTTATGTGCGGGAAAGTGGAAGGGTGGTGGTATATATTATAATTGAAGAGAGGCGCATTTTTTTGAAAAAAATAAGTCATTAATAAAATATAGAATTTTTTTCACAAATAATGTGAAGAAAAAGTAGACAATAATAGATTTTGGAAAGGGTTAATGTCGATAAATACTCAAACACACCTTTCCACTCATTTTCTAAACATGTTATTATTTCAATTACTCTTAGATTACAAGATTATAAATTTATATTTTTACCAAAGTAAAAAAAATAACTAATTAATTTAGTTTACTAGATTATACATGAAATAGAAATTATTTCATAATTTAAACCTAATGATTCTAAATGGGAAACAAAATTTATCCAATAATATTTACTTATCTAGAGAAAAATAACGTTAATATTATAACATATAAATGAAAAAAAATTATTTTATAGATTTATTCTTTTTATGAACAATAATTACATCCCGGATAAAATTATCAATGTTATTATTTGTATTGAAATTAAATTTTTCAATATTATTGAAATTTGATTTAGTTAGAATAAAATATTATTGAAAACCTATCTTCTACATGTGAAAATTTTATTTTGATAACGAGAAAAAAAATCTTTTATTATAAAAACATTACCAGGTTTTTGAAAAAATTTAAGTGTTGGGTTTTTATATCAACATAGTATTTTAAAATAAATTGTTTAAAATTAGAAAAATATATGATATTTAGTAATTTTTTTCTAAAATATTCATGAACTTTTTGTCAAATAATGTCATAAAAGTTAATATTTTAGTAAAATATTTATTTTTTAAAATTCACCTAAAAGTATTGAGATTTTGAAAAATATGAAAATCTAATACTTTGAATTTTTTTAATATTATGTCTAAAAATTTAGTAATAATTTTATAATTCTGATTCTGAAATTTTTAAATTTTTATTTTAAATGAAAATAAAAAACCAATTTTTTTACATTGAAGACATTCAATGATATAAAAATTGTTTCATAAAAATATCAAAATCAAATGTTATTAATATGTTATTTCACATATACTATTTCATATGTGTTTAGTTTATTCAATTATGATAACATATATTATACTTAACAATATAGTTCTTTTACAAAAATGAATATTCATTTAATACCAAATACTCTTTAACAAATACAATTAAAAATAAGTATTTAAATTCTAGAATTCAATTTTACCAATCCATTTATGGTAGAATATTTATATAAATTATATATATATCACCTCATATATAAATAATAATATTATTAATGTTTATTCTTAACACAAATATTTATATTTATAATATTTAAATAAATTTTTTTATTTCATTATATGGTATATTATTTTAAATTTTCTAATTAACAATTCATGGTGTTTGTGTATAAATTGGTTATATAAATGATTTCCATATTTTCAATATCCATATTTTCTAATTAACAATTCATGGTGTTTGTGTATAAATTGGTTATATTAATTCCTTCCATTGTGACATCACCAGGAACAAATCTTATTTCAAATTATAAATTTTACATAATGGTTTCTCAATTATGAGTTCACTTCCTAATTAGGTGTTTTTGTTTGGCTATTAGACACCCATAGGGTCTAAGATAATCCCTAAGATTTTCTAGTCATGAAAAATTTACTCTTTTATATCTATTACCCCTATGTTTTGTGCACATTTAATGCGTTTAAATCATCTGTGGTGGGTAATAATTCATGGTGTGCAACAAATAGTTTTATTTTCTTTTATTATAATGTCCCATCAATGAATTCATACAATTTATTATGTTTGTTCATATCTTATATTTAAATTATTATAATTTTGTTTGAATCCTTTTGAAATTATAGAGAAACCATCTTGATATTTATGGATGTAAATAATATTAAGAATCTTGATGATCATCTTACTGATAATAATAATAATGGCTTTAATAATATGGGGTGTCACATTACCTTCATATATAATCATGCATAAATCCCTAAAATTATATCCTCTATCAAAACATGCCACTAATATTTCTACTTAGTATCTATTTATCTATAGTTTGGATAGGGGTTATCATTTTCATTGCGGACCATGGGGATAAACATTATACACTTGTATTATTTTTTGATATATGTTTTATTAATTCGAATTTTGTTTTTATTCTAATTTTTTATTATAAAATAATTATCATATACAAATTTTTATCTACTATTTTAGTATTTTATCTCAATAGAAAATATAGTGTTTGATTTTAGTTGGTGTTTTCTGAAACAAATTTCATCGAAATGTTTTATTTTAAGGGGGGTGCACTAAAAAATATTAGGTTGTTTTGTTCTACACCTTAAATGAAATGGTATCCCTGTTATTTTATATCCTTCATGATGATAAATTTAAAAAAAATCTAAATCAATTATAAGAGGAAGAAGAAAAATATAAATAGGTGTAAAATCTATTTTATTCCCATAGATATATGTTCCTTTCTAAATGACCGATAATATCTTGGTAAAGTGTTGTATACCTATCACTTCATAAATATTTATTAAAACATTCATTTACCATAATGTGACTCGTACTTGTGAAGGAGTTAAAAAAGACATACCTTGATATTTGTTTTATTTACCACATAATATACATTTGACTTATCTTCCTCTTTGTTGTGTTGAGAAATTAATATTATTTGAATATAGAGAATATAATATAATATACATACATTATTTCTTCTTATTCCATAGGAATAATTTTATCCTTTTGGTAGCAATTTGGGTGGTATTTCATCATTTCTTCATCTGAAAAATAATAATGATTCATATTTCATGTATATAGAACTTTAGATAAAATTAAATGTATTGTAATATCATTAATAATGATTTTTTTGTTATTTTTTTAAGCCTCTAATAATTTACTAAAATGAAAAATTCTTTATATTTAAAAAATATATTCCCAAAATTAAAATATAATTTATTCCAGAGACAACTAACCCCAAAACATTTGAAAATATTTCAAATCAAAATTAATACGCAAAAAATATAATTATTTGATAAAATATTATTATAACACAAAATTTTCATTTATCTCCAAATAATATTTATAATCCATAATCTGAAATGCAAAAAATGTATTTTCCATAATCATAAAATATCTTTTATGTGCTAATCGTTACAAATAATAACCTAAATCTCAATAAAGGAACAACAAAATCTTATATATTTCCAAAATTTATGTCATGATTTATTCTTAAAATATTTATATCATATTATAAATAAAAAATAAGGTCCAATGATTTTATATTCACCATAATCCTTTAATTCTCCATAAATCCCATTTCACCATAATTGCCTAAAAATTAAAGAATGTATTATTCTAAATTTTTTTCTATATCTTTTATCTTATGTCCATAAAAATTTAATAACATTATTCCCAAATAACCTCCATTCTAAATTATATGTTATAAAAACATTTTCATTTATAAATTAAATTTCCATTTTTCATATAAAATTATATCAAACATTATAATACAGAACAAAATAAATCAGATGCACCACGTAATGAAAATAAATAAAATTTAATAATATTATTTTAAAAAGTAAATTTTGTGAATAATTATATCCATAAAAAGTTAATATAATAAAATGGTAAAAGTATATAATAAATTACTCTAATATGAAAATATTGATATATTTGATCCCCTAGAGTGATCACAATCACGAAAAACACATTTGAAATGATGTATAATATTAGAAATGAAATAAACATTCTGAATGTTGAATATATAAACTTGAGTGAAAATAGATTTAAATAGAGAATCAATAAAATATAGGGTATTTATAGAGTGTTGGAAACACATATGACCATTACAAATTAAACTGTTGTATTAGTAATATGACTCTTAGGAATATTAAAAAAAATCATTAGAATAATAACCACGCTTATGGGATAATAAGATAATATTTTGGCATCTTATATATTGAGAATAGTTAAATTTATATCATCTGGTAGATAAATAAGCATTTTAAAAATGGTAAAATATGTCATTTTATTTTTTTAAAATATATAAGTTTTTTTATAATTATAAATATTTGAAATAAATTTTATTTCCATTAAATTATTTTATAAAAACATTATTGATATTGATAATATATTTTTATGATATCATATGTAATTTTCCAAACTGTTGGAAAATTGATCAAAAAATAAAAAGTTATATTTTCCAATTCAATAGGGATTTTATTCAAACAAAACTTTCTTATATATTGATTTTTTTCATATAATGGGTTTAATTTTTTAATATTAAAATTAAAATAATTATTTTTGTTATGTTTGGGTATTTTTTTATTTTTTTATTTGGTGAATATTGAAATACAAAAAACAATTGAATTTAACTTTGTAGAATTAATACATGTATTAAAGTGTCTTCAAAATATTCATATTCCATTAGTATAAATTCTCATTAACTAATAACATTATTTATTAAAATTATTGATCAATATTAATACACATGAAGGAAAAATTATAGAATAATGAATATTATGCTCAATATCACCCCAATCCACCCCTTATTAATACCAATAATCACCACCCCTTTTCATCTCAACTTCTAAGCCTTGGATCTTTCTGAAATTCTACTAAATTCCCATCCAAATCCAATATTGGACATCCCAATTCTTCTATTCTCACCAAAAAAGAATCTCATTTTTCTTAAAGGTGTTTTCTATTTTTGGATTTCCAATGAGGTAATATTTTCATATCCTCTATTTCAATTCTTTTATTCATGTACCAAATCTACATTTCTTCCATCTGACACAACATAATTAAATTTGTATAATTTTTGAAATTAATTATTGTTTGTTAATGGAATTTCAATTATCATCCCTCCCCTTAATTAATTATAAATTAAAATGTTGTTTATAATATAGTAGGAGAAATCTCAGCATGAACAATGAATATCATATCCCATGCCTTCATGGATTGTTTAATTTCACTTATAATGGATTGAAATGGTATAATTATGCATATTATTTCTCATTAAAATTCATCGATAGATTTATTTAAATAATATAAATATAATCCAACATGTTCATTATAGATATAAAACCTCCCTAACTAACTAATATAATATAAATAATAATTATAAACTAGTAATCCTTCCTATATATGTATACTGTTTGACACTAATAACGTTTTTTAAATAGAGAAACACATTACCACCATACCATTTTAACTATGGAGTAATGGAACTATTTCATTATAATAATTCCACATAATACACTTGTGAAGTGACTAAGGAACCATGAATTTAATCACCTTGGGATAGAGTAAATTTACATATTTTTTCAATATTTATTTTAAAAACATCTAAAATTAATAATAAATCTTATATATTGGTACAATGTTATTAATACTTTATTTAATAATTGTAATTTTATTATTTTGATATATTATGTTAATTTATAGATAAAATATTGTACTTCTGTAATAAAAATCCCCATGATACCCTCTTTTCATTGGTAAATTCATTGTCTAACATTATCTCAAATTATCTATTTAATTTTTTTGATAAAATTCTTCTACATTATATATATATATATATATTCCTTTATATTCCCTTATGTTATAATTTTTTTCTATTTTGGAGATATATATTCTTATTATGTTCTCTTCACATATCTTACTTTTATGTAATCTATATATAAGTGAATTTTCTATTTCTTATTTCATGTTATAAAAACCCAATGAAATGAGTTTAAACATTAATAGTTCTAAAAAAAGTCGATATTTTATAGATATATCTCACAGTTCAGTCATATTTTTGTGAAAAATATATTGATCTTACTTTATTTAATTATTCAATAACTCTATCTAAAGAATTTGATAATTAACTTCAATTACATAATTACCACTCCACCCTTCCCCATATAATTTTCATCAAAGGAACCCTGTATTTGAACCCATCATATATTATTAATAATATTTACATAAAAAATTTAAAATTTATTCTTCTCTTTGGAATCCTTATGATATATAATTTGAGTATGGTTTGAAGATAGATTATTTATCCCATTTCATTCTAGGGGAATTTCTTATACTAATTCATTATATTTCATCTACATATATAATAAACATATGAATTTACCTTTTTTTGTGATGGGTCCACCTATATGGTTCTTTAATAAATTTTATAATTTATATATCACATGAGATGGTATGTATATGATTAGTGATTAAAACTAATCTAAGATGGGGTTCTTTCCACCACGTTCTATTGTCTCGGTATTGAGCTCTGACATGTTCTTATATCAAGTTTTATAATATTGGCAAACATTTATGATGTACTGATCATATTATTCCATATTCTGTATTCAATGATACGATATGATTATTCTTGGTCCACTTACTGTATGATATTATGTTATTCCATTTTACTCATATGATTTGATAAGTTATCATTCCTATTCCCTTACTGAGATTTTTTTCTAACCCCTTTTATTTATGAATTCACCCATTTATACTATGATGTTTTAGAAGAAAAATGAGATCTATTTGAATAATTTAATGATTAAAATAATTATTTTTTATTTTTATTCCCATGTATATTTTTTATAAATTCAATTTTTTCAATAATAAACAAATATGGAACCTTACAATTTTTTTATGGTATATTTATGTCAAAATAATTTAATAATATATATATAATATGATTATGTCCCTATAGTTGTAATCATAGTACGTTTTACCTAGTGTTAGGTATTAAGACAATAATATTCTTATAAACCCTAGGTATATGTCTATGTATAAGTAAACATAATAAAATGTTAGTAATGTGTAGAATGTTTTGTTTATAAACAATGAAATCCCCATATAGATACTATAATTGGATATGTATCTTGAATAGATGTACATAGGGTTAAGAACACTTAAATGACATGTTGTCTGACACCCTAGGATTTTAAAATATGAATATAATTTTCAATAGTGTGTGGCTTGAAAAACCAAGAGAAGAAGGGGATATAACATCATGAGAGTTAAGTGTATATTTATATTTATGTAAACACAATCTCTTAGACATCTTTAAATTCACACAACATCAGGTTCAAATGTAACATGATAATCTTTTAAAATATTATTATTTAAATATTACTATTATAACCTAGACATTAAATTTGTGTGTATGAATAGTACTAAATAAAAATTGAAAATTATAAATTTTAGGCATTTTTAATGTATATAAAATAAATATTAATTTATTATAAATAAAATAATAAGCATTTACAAAAAAAAAAGAAACATTTTTGGAAAAAGCTAATTTTTTCAAAAAGATGGTTCAATCAGGCATTAGGCACATGATATGAAATTATTTATTAAAAACATTAGAAAATTTAATTGATAAAATTAATTAAATTTTTTAAATTATAATTTCAAATTTAACTTTCGTGAATTTTTAAATTTGTTTTAAAATGTTTCATTTTTCGACTAATAGTAAAAAATACTGAATTTTAGTGGAAAAATGCATTTTCTATTAAATTATTTAAAAAGTAATATTATACATTAAATTGGTTTTAAAGTAAAATGTGTTCAATTATTTAACTATTTAAACAATTTAGTTCATTTTTTTAATTTTCATATTTATGTTTTATTTAAAAATGTTATATCATTTTCAACATTTTCATTTTGAAAAGTCACATTATTAACGTGTCTATGTGATTGTTTTTAAATTAAAATTTTAGAATTCTTTGAATTAAAATTTGTAAAATGGATTCCATGTTTTTAATAATAATTATTTATATTTTATAACTATTTTTACTTAAGTTTTTACCTTAATAAAGTGTGATGATAGTAAAATTTAATCAACATAGTTAACGTAAAAATGGGATTACTGGAGGTTAAAAAAAGATAACGGTGTTAATGACCTAAAAAATTTATAACATATTTTTACAGATTTATTTAGAACTTATAATTTCTATATATAAAAAATAATCCATCTTAGACTATTTTGGAATTTGATAAATGGGGGTACATCTTTTTCTGTTCAAAACATACAGGTGTACCACTCACTTGAAATAAAAAAGGACACCCCTCTCTTATCTTGTTTAAAACATAAAACCCTTTTTGTTCATACAATACCTACCAAAATCAACTCAAAAATTCCATACCCTAATCCTATAATAACGTTTTTCTCATACCTCAATTCTATTAATACATCAGGTATAATCCTAAATAGGTGGTCTGAGAAGTGGTAGAATTCCTAACAATTCCATTTTCTTTTATTTATTCATCCAAATCCAAAAAACCAGATTAATATACTTACATTCTAATTTAAGTATATAGAATAAACTTATAGGTCAATATTTTAAGGTAATTACTTCAAACCATCCCCACTTCCATCAAATGTGTTATGAAATCATTATTCATGTGTACAGATGACTACCACAACATGAACTAATGTCATCATTTTTCAATTACCACCTCTCACATTTGGATATGAAAATGGATGTAATGTAAATTTATAAAATTTATAAAATAATTATATATATGGATTCATTATTTCATATATACATTTTTAAATTTCCATTCCGTCGGGGATACGATGATTTGACTCGTGTGTACAACAGCCTACCTCCTAACGAAGAGAAGTTATTCATTTATCAATAATGCTTTTCATGGAAGGTAATAATAATAATGTTCGTGAATTTATGTGATATAAAAGAAATATTATCGTTATTAATTATATATTTATCATTCTTAAAATATAATATATCATTTTAATTCTTACATTGAAAATGGATAACATCATTTTTGTATGTGTGGACAACCGCCTTCATGATGCGATGTGAATATCTTTTAGTCTCCACAAGACATGTATGATATATATAGATAATTTTATTTAATGAAAAAATATGGAATATTTTAAATTATTATCATTATTTAAATATAAAATATTACTTAACTTTTTTCTATAATGGTCATTGAAAAATAGAAATGCTTGTTGCACGTACATACAACCCACCTACTCCATGATTGAAAAGTAGTTCATTTTTAATAACCATATTTTTTGTTTTTTAAATTATAATTGATGTATAAATATGAATTTTAGATCATGATAATAATTCTATATATTTTTAATTAAGGACCACTTTTACCATATTCAAACTACCAAATTCATTTTTATCACACAAACCTAATGTCATTGAAACACCCAATTTAAACCTAATTGATTTGGTAATCATATATAAAATAATAATATGGGAAATAAAAGGAATAATTTAACTGAATATGTTTCCTAATAATGTATATAATTTATATAAGTCTATTATTCTGGAAGATAATGAACATACGTGATGAGTCAAACTAAAGTAAAGTGGTTTCACATATCACTTTTACTTCCATGAGACATACAACATATTCAAAAATAATTTCTGTTGTGTAATGTATACACTAAAATTTTATGTTATATAAATAAAAAATTAATATTCATGATATTTAATGTTCTATTTAATTTTATTTCATTAATGGTTCTTCTGATACAAAAGATACCAATGTGATAAGTGTTTATTTCATATCCTCGTCATTATTCATTTCTTCTTTTATTTAAGTCTCCCACAGGGGAATTGTTTTATATTTATATTATTAAATAAATATGTTTTATTATACTATGGTTATTAATCATCTTTTTCATTAATTGGTTCCATTTTGACCTCTTTTGTACATAAAAATATTAGGAAAATATGTTTATGAAAATTTGACAATATTTTACACTTTGATTGAAAATAAATTTCTATTCAAAATAAGGTTATCTAAAACTGATATAAAAAATGTTTTAACATTTTTAAAGGATTTATTAAAAATATTTTAAACCATTTTTTATTTTTGGATAAACTTTTTAATGTAATCATATGGTCTTTTTCTGGACAGGGATCTGTTGTATCCTTTTTGGAGTGCAAAAAATATTCTCATTTTAACTTATATGACATGTTTGGATTTAACTAATATCATGGACATAAATTATTTGAATATTCCATAAAAATATTATGAGTTAATTTTTATGTAAATTTTCCCTAATATTATGTGAAATTTTATTTTTTATAATTTATTATTAATGAAAATTATTTTTACAATATTCCATAAATTTTCTTATTTTAAAACAAATAAGATGATTCCAAAATAATTATTTTTCATAAATGATTTTCCCAATTGATATTTAAAAATAATTTTCCTTCTAATAGTTCATGGTTTTATGTTTATTATTAATTAACGGTGATATAATCTAATTAAACAATCCTTATTTGCTATCTTGATGTATTATGATCTGTTTGACTAGGGTTGTACTATGTTATAACCATCTAATTCACTCTATATAGATTATGATTATGTATAATTATTAGGGAATGTATTAAATTTTTTTATTTCTGTTTGATTATGTATATTTAAGTGTATATTGTTTTTCAAAATTTATATGAGCAATGAGTTCGACTTAGTAAGGGATAATTGCAGCATTTTATATCCACTCGAGGCATCGATAGGAATCATAATTCAAAGTAGATTGGGTTTTGGAGAAACCTTTACAGTTAATTAAAATCCCCTTATGTAATTCCTCGAAGATATTAAATATCCTTGTACATTTCCTCTATTTTTTGTTTTTGATGTCAAACATTTTTCATTCCATCATAATGATTTCAGATATTAATATTCAATGTGATTGTTTTCATAGTAATAATATGCATGGTTACGTTTCATCCTCTTGTGATTATATATTTGGAATTATATGATCATCACTTATTGCTTCCATATTATGCTCAAGTTATTGATTATCTAGAATGTGTAATATTTATTTACTTTTTGATATTGATTATGCCTCATTTATTCTTATCTCTCTCCATATTCTTACCCTTACTAATCTTGTGATATCTACCATTTATTATGTTTTTTTCATAGGATATGATTATGTGTTTTTTTATTTCTATATAAGGATAAACAATGTAGAAAAATGGAATTATCAAATAAAATACATTCTGAATTTTTAATTTTATAATATAATTTGACTTTTAAGTATGTATCTTGTTTAATTTAACTATTATACTATTTAGTCATTTGCGATTAGATTACTTATATATTTTAAAAATGTAATAATGTAAACACTATCACCGGGATACTAAAATTGTGGTTTCTATATTTGGTATCATAGAATATTTAGTAAAAAATTGGGAACAAAATTTATGAAAACCTAAAATAGGGAACATAACCCTATGATATAATTTGAGAATAAGTAAATAAGAACATCCTAAAATTTTGGAAAGGGAGAAATAATATGGGTTTTCCTAGATAATAAACCCCTAATAGTATAAACAAGTGTACATGGTTCTTTTATTGAAATACTGAGGGGTAATAACACTAAAAGTGGCACATTGGGCTTGACCCGGTCGACACATTCTAGAAAAAATAGGCCTCAATATGCACCTAGTTTGACAATCATGGGAGATATTCTTAGTGTAATTAATTATTTTACAAACCATTATGATTGATTTAAAAATAAATATGTCCCCAACGAGGTTATGATTATTATTATGAAATTAAACATGCATAAAATTTTCAATTTATGTTATGTAGTTCACATGTTTTTGGATCATACATTATGTATAATAATGATATTATTTAATATAGTGTATCCCATTGAATATTAATATGGAATATATAATGACTTGTGTTTAACATTGATCTGTATCAAATCATTTTTAAAAAATATACATACATATGCCTAAAACCATAAAAATATAGTGCCTTTGGAAAAAAGGAAGAAAAAAAATGGGTTTGTAACACATCGGTCTCTTAACCCAAAAAATTGATTCATATCTTGACCTCTTTTTGACATATTAAACTTAGAACAATTCATTGTGTCCTGGGGAAAATAACCACAAGAAAAGGGTGAGCTCATATACTCAATACATGTAAACAAGGGGGATATGTAAGAATAAACAAGATCATAAAGAGTATGAGAATGTGATCATAACATTATATTCTCATACCCTTCATATTAATGACCATAAAGATGAATCGTGGAATAAATATTTATAGATCATAATACATTAATGACAAGGTAATCAAAGAACATTAACAATGAGATTGTATCATTTATATAAGAATTGAAAATGTAGCATAAACAGAATCTTATAAAATTTTCAACAAGTATAAATAGTAATAGGTTCACTCATTAATTTAAGGACATAAGATCAGGACCATGTAAAATCATATGGACATAAAAACTGGGTCCACGTATAAAATTATGGATATGAAAACTAGGTCCCCGCAAAGAACTGTGACATGAAATCTGGTTCACACATAAAATATATACCTCATGAGTATTTTATATTTAACCAATTCACTAGAGGGAGATATATATCCCACCCATCAAAAAATTAAATGAAAAAATATGTTTTCTATAAGAACATAAAACATTCATCATATTAGAACACTTGAATGAATTTTTCTTCATAAACATGATTCAATCATAACCAATCCCATGGAAAAGAAATTGGTTTCATAAATATCATTCCATTAAAAAAATACACCATTCAAATAAATAATAATAATTGTATCATTGAATCATATACCCTTCAAAAAAATTAAGATCAAATAACATTAAATAATATGGAAAATTATTTGGAGAGATAACATGAAAATAATTCTTCACGAAAATATCTGTTCTTTTTTGAGAACATATTCTTTTCGTAACATTACATTAATTTTTAATAGAATGAATTTTAATTTAAAATAACCATATAAACATATAATTTATTCTTCAAATAATTAAGGCTTCATTATGGTTGAAAATTCCAGTCATGTTGTACAATTTCAAAAACATTACTTTTATACTTTTTCCTGAAAATTTAGAAAGCTCCTCGTTTGGAAAATGTGAAAACTATTTCATTAAAATGGTGTCATAAGAAGTCAAACATGGGTAAAAATAAAAATAAATTTTATTAGTATAATATTAAAAAACATTTCTAATTTTTTTATAATAAATATTTCTAGAAGATGAATATTCCTCAATAGGGTATTTAAAATGAAACAATCCTGAATATTGAGGAAATTATAAAATAATAACTTATAACTTTACAATCAGTAGAATCAAATTACCCATGAAAGAAATAAAATTATGTTCATATGAAACTAAAATAATCTTTTGGATAATACTTATAAAATAAATTCATTGTCGTTATATACACCATGTAGAAAAAACATGTAGTGTATAAGGCGTGCGTTCCAGTAAAATAAAACCACAGAAAAAATCTATAACTACTTGAGTAACTATTGAATCATAATCCCCATGAAATAATAAAATAAATTGAATCATTTAATATTGTGAAATTTATTAAATTAAATATATAACATTTTATAGGTAAATATCTATATCACACAATAAAAATAAGCGGTTATTATCACATATATCTCACAGAATTAATGTTAGATGATAAATTGCTTAACATATGTCAAGACACCCATTGTACTCATGATAAATGAGAGTATAATATATATAATGTTAATATCAACATAAAAATAAAAATATTAATTTATATAGTACCATTTATGACTCAATTATTACATTATATAACCCACTTATTAACAATTCCATGTTTAAGTTATGTTTCGGGTAACAACCATTTTGTTTCTTGTGCATGTTATGAATTATTATTCTTAGTGTTCAAACATAGATAATGATTTCATTATATAAAAATTGATAAAAATTATATAAATATCATATATATTTGATATTAATTTATCTATGGTTACCTATAAATGATATAAATATAAAATAAAATACACCGTTCATGAAGACGATATGTCATACATACTGTTGAATGCGAGTTTCATTTCATGTTGTGTTGAAATAAATAAGTAAATGTAATATATGTATATATATATAATAGAATAAATTATAATTATAATATCATATATAAAATATAAATTTACTAAACCAATCCTTAATATATTTCATGTAATGTTTGAACAAGTGACATAACTTTGAAAAGGCGATTGTCCACAAGTCCACAAACAAAGTTATCGTATTTCCAAAAAATGGATAGAATAAAGGTATGTATTATATTTTAATTAAACAATAATATATAAATAAAAATATCATATATATATATATATGTATATATATATCATATATAAATAAATATTCCATCATAATTCCTAACCATGAGAGGTGGTAAATGGAAAACGAACAACATCGTTTTGTAAGGCAGTAATTCACCGTACAGAAGAACGGTAAGTTCATTACCCACTAGATTGATGAGTGTATTAGTTTTGTTCAAAAAATATAATAAATAATTCTAAATATATTTATTATACTTATATTATTATATTATAATGTAATAATAATAGTCGATGGGGTTCAAGGATGAAATAAAACTAAAACATTAGTTAACGAATGTTACATTTTCATTCTGTATCTCTTTATGATTTCCCACAAAAAGAATTATTTTGTTAGATTTATTCCAAACTTATTATTTCTAGGATTATGATAGATAATTTTGGTGGATATTTGAATAAGTTTTTTATCCAAATAGGTTCGAAAGTGTGAATAAAATAGAATAAGTGGTTCCCTTTTACAAGATTGGGAAGGGGAACTCTTGGAACAATTCATAAAATTAAATTAATATAATTCAATTTTATAATACAAATTGATAAAAACATATTAATTTAATAAATATAATAATTGTGGGTTTAAATCCATTAATAAAAAAATTATACAATTTTTTATTATTTCTTAATCCTTAACATCTTGCTTCAACCCATATTTAATCCTTCTAATTCATACCATTATATCATGCAATTTTCACTTTGATGGTAAATATAATTAATGTAAAATTACAACAAAGAAATAAATGAATCATTTATTACATATTATGAATTATCCCAATATGTTTTCCATATTTTAGATTTTTATGAATTTTATAACATTTAATAAAATATTATTTATTTTTACATATCATTTATGTCAAGTTTGACAACCTTCATCGCTTGACATTTTGTACATATCATTACAAAATGATATATTCAAACTAAATATTTTAATTAATCACAAAAATTTCAAAGGCATCCAAAATATTTACTATGATGTTAATTTTATATAATTATATTAATTTTAATATTTTTTATTCCATTTATTAGAGTCTTCGATTAATTAAACAATTAGTGCATCATCATTGTGTCACTATTTAAGATAATTATTTAATCAATAAAAATTATAAATAAATTATCAAGAAGTATATATGAATTTTATATTTCTAAAAACTATTTATAGTAAAAAATATCCATTATATAACCACATTTTGAAAACATTTCACTTGTTAAAAATACTAGAATTCCAAAGATGACTTTCATTTGGATATAATATTATAACGGTTATATTCTCCTCCAAAATGCCTGAAATGTTGACATAACCGATCCATTATTGAATAGGGATGAAAAATATTAATCTAATAAAATAATTATACTTTTACAGTTATTATAAATTATATATAATATGATGTTTACCCTCAATTAACCGAATTACGGGTAGTTATAGTAATAAAATTTTAAATGGAACTATTAAAATATTATAAAAAATAAAAAGAAACCTATTTATTGATTTTTATATTATCAGTCCAAATATGGAATCCTGTTTTCAAAATTAAAAATATAAAAATTGAAAAAATTATTTAAAAAGTAATCTCACTGGTGGATTAAGAAAATAGGTTTTTAATGTAAAAACGTCCAAAAGATTAAAAAAAATTTATATCAAAATTTAATATAAAATTTATTCTTCTTATCTTAATTGACTAATTTATAAAATAATGATCTTAATATAAACAAAATACAGTCTAAAATGTAATCATAGAATATAAAAAAATCAGGCAGAAAATATGTTTTAAATTAAAATACAGTATTATTTCCTTATTCATAAAAAAAATGAGTCATTAAAAAAATTCAAAAAATTTGAAAAAAAAGTAAATTTTGATACTCTTATTTCAAAGAATAAGATTATTTTTTCAAATAAATTTTATGAAATTCTCTAAATCTATATTTAAAAGAGGTTCTCTATCAATGTGCGGTATGAAAACTTTTTAAAAAAAATACTTATTTTAAATTAATAATTGGGTTTGTTCTTATATCATGTCTTAAAAACACGTAAGAATAATGATAAATATTAAAATTTATATTATATATATATATATATATTTTTAATTAATAGAATCTCACAAGTATTTTTTGTTAAATATTTTGTAAAAAACACTCATAATTTCTCAGAAAATTATTATATTTTACTTAAAAAAGGCATATAAATTAATTTATAATTAATTTGTCAAATAATTATGCATAAAACATACTTTCAAAATTTATTTAATCTTTTTAATACAATTCATCTTAATATTTAGGCTATAATTGTCTTCTTTTAAAAAAATTATAACAATAAACATAAGTTTTGTAGAAACATAGTGTTGTGTATAATGCATGATAATCTAGATTTGCATATAAAAGAGATTAAAATGGTGTAGCATATAACATAGGATATCAAAAAAATTAATTTATTCACGAAAAAAATGGGGCATAAAAACATGGTTTGTAAAATTCTACACCCCTAGAAAATGAGGATAATTTTAGGGCATCATATCCTCAAGATACCACACATCTTCTTAAAACTGGTGGTTTTCTCCACAAAACATTAACTAGGTGACTGGTCTTGTTTTGTATAACTTTATCTATATAATCATAAATTTCTATTGGTTTCTCATCATAAGAATGATCTATCTATAGCAGTACGACCTCTGCATTTTGTGAAAGTGGGGGATCAGGTATGTACTTCCTTAGAAGGGCTCTATGGAAGACATAATTAAAATTAGAGTGGTTTGGAGTAAGTTATAATGAATTGGATACCATTCAAATAAGATAAATAATTTTAAAAGGAAACCACATCCTTCTAATTTCAAATTTTTTATTGAAAATAAAAGGTGGATGTTTGATAATTTATTTCGTGGAACCCCATATCAAAAAAATGATCAATAAATCTTATTCGTAAATAGAGTGAACGTAAATGGTGAATATCACCTCATAACTGAGTTTAGAGGAAAGTAAAAACATGGACATGGAAGGGAATTATACATTTCATGTTCTAAAGAAGGTTGAAATAGAACATGCTCATTATATAGTTAATAATCACAAACTGATATATCTATGATGATCTGGGGGACTATTTGATTTATTGGAAATTAATGTACTAGAATAATTTCATTTCACAATTCTTTTCATAATGTTGAATAATTATTACAAGTAGATATACTTATTTGATTTTATTCCATTTTAAGCACAATCTCATCAATTAGTTTTACCTTGATCAATTTTTTCTTCATCTCTTACTCGAATAAATTTGCTTAAAATTGTAATGCTTGAAAATAAAGTGGATTATAAGATTCATAAGGGGTTGAAAATTCATTTATTATGACTCTAGTTATCATACCAATAAAATTATTTTCACATGTTATACAATATTCATAAATCAAAATATTAATATTTAAAACATCATTCAAAATTCAACATAATCAATTTCATAAATAGTTACCCTTATGGATATTCCAAAAAAATTAAAATCCATTAATTTATAAATGCGGACATTAAACATATTTATCCATCAAAAACAATATTTTTCCTTTAATTATCACATACCAAACTTGCTAATAAGATTATCATGTATTCTCTTGTAACATGGTAATAACCTTAATTACCATTTAAATATAATATAAATATGCTTTCTTTCATAAATTAACATTTTCCTCAAACAATGAATACCAAAATTCTATAAACTAAATCCATGATATTACAATACATCCTATAGTCTTACCACCATAATAAGTTTTCATTGTTATTAGTACTATGAAATATGTTCTCTCAAGTCCTTGATGAAAAACTACAGTGGAGAAACCATGAGAAATCTCATTAATTCATAATACTATAAAAGAACTTCTGTAATATTATACTTGAATCCAAATACGTAAATAAATTATTCCTTACACTTAAATTATTTTCATTAAATAAGTCCTTTAATTTCATATTATTTAATCATTTGATTATGGAATTTAGTGGATAATTCCCATGTTCCCCAGATAAAAGGCATTTAACTCCTCAACAATATTTCTCAATATGGGTTATTTTCCACAAAAATATTATCATCCCATCTGTTTGATATATTCTTATAGGTTTATATTTGCCCCTTATTAACATACATGAATCTGAAAAATCATTCCTCTATGTTCAAAACCAAATTAACATTCAAGAAATTACATCTTACTCTTATTTAATATATTAGGAACATCACCTAGGATTACATTTTTATTAATAAATTGTGATAGTTGATTAAGAATAGTAACAATATCTTTCTCCCCAATCATCATCCAATTTGGTTTCTCCATGTCAGCAAACATTTTATAAGATTCAATGTTAAATTGATTCATTTTGATTCCATCCATAAACTAACAGTAACAAAATGATATTAGAAGAACAAATAATATTAGAAAAACTATATAATCAAGTTAAAATACTTGTAAAATATCAATCTATGACACCATAGTTTTAATCATAGTTTATTCATTATTATTAAACACTCTAGGATTGTAACCTATACAAAGACTTATCCATAGATAAGTCCCAGGAAATATCCATAGAAATATCTCTAAGGATATCACTAAATATTTTTCATACTAGTTTCTAACGTTTGAAAAAAATATTACCCATATTCAAACTATAATGACCCAGTCATAATATACATTGATACTACATCATTAAGAATAGTAACAATATCTTTCTATGGAATCATTATTGTTGTTGTTTTCTATTGTATGATGTTATGTAAACCTTATGAATCTATCTAGTACTTCTAAGGCTACTTAACTAATCGGCATTTCGAGACAAGATCTTTTTTGATCATTCCAATGTTATCTAATAATGCACTGACTCTGGGTAATGAGGATCAGGGCATTATAGTGGGTATCAGAGAAATTTTAGTACAATCCTTGGAAACTAGATTTAGATAAACTCTGATTAGATAACAAAGCCATAAGATAGACATTGAGGATTAGTATAGAAAAATTCCTATAATTTTGGTGTTGTAGAGATTCTGTGAGTTTTATAAGGAATACATCCATGTCTGGATACTCTCAGGTAGAGGCGGCTCTGGCATAGATGTACCTAAGGGTAAAACCTGAATGTACCACATTGAGCTAGACTTGAACGGGAACTGGTGCACGACAAAGGGCCTTGCTTCACTCTTGGTTACGACACTCCCGAGGTATATGCTTAGGATCATTCTAATTTTTTATATACAATTAGGAAGGGTTTATTGGTATATACTTCATCAAAGAAATTTTTTTTATGATTATGGATTGTATCCATAAACTGTTTAATTTATGTTAAGTGTTTTACATGTTTGTAATTATGTATTTTGATTCATAAACTAATTTATTTTATTCCATTGTTTAGAAATAACGCCTAGTAGAAGGAATGGAAACTGTATCAATGCACACACATCATGTAGGGATTTCCCTCCTACTCAAGATAATTATAGTGGAGTTGGTGATGCAACCGGTGCTGATGAACTAGTCACCATACTCGAACAACACACTCAGTTTATGAATAATAATCTTACCCATATGGAGCACCCTAATCTATAACATGGAGGATTAATTTTAGATCGCTTCATGAGGAAACAACCACCAACATTCAATGGGGGTACAAATCCACTTGTAGCTGAGCAATGGATAAATTCATTAGAGAAAATACTCCATGCCTTGGGGAGTAGCGAATGGGAAGAAGTTTTCAATGCAGTTTATCACCTCACTAGAGATATAGATCAGTGGTGGTCATTGATTCAAAAATAAAAGGAAGATGATGAGGTATAAAATATGGAATGCAGGGTGTTTAATGAAATTTTCTTATAAAAATAATTTTATCATGGATATAGAGTAGATACGGAAAGGCAATTTCTGAGTCTGAGGTAAAAAGAGGATGAAAATGTGGCAAAGTATGATGCTAAATTTACAAGGTTTGTGAGGCATGCTGTAGATTATATAGATAACTAAATAAGTAAGATTGATCTTTTATTTTATGGGTTAAAACCATTTCTCCATCGAGCATTAGTCTCAAAATCCTTCTCATCGTATGAATATATTGTCTCATGTGCTATCAAGATAGAAAAATAATTATATATGTCTTTGGAATTTAAAGAAAAGAAAGAGAGGAAGAGATCTGTGTAACACTCTGGAAATGGAAATTAGTGGAAGAAGGGAATATTTTAATATCCATCATGCTGTAAATGTGGGAAAGAAACACCCTAGTACTCGCCTGAAGGGTATGGGAGTCTGTTACAAGTGTGGTAAAAAAGGTCACGAAGATTGTGATTGAAAGGGGAGGAAAGTGGTTGTTGATGTGGAATGCTACAATTGTAGAGAAAGGTGGAATTATGAAAATTAATTTCCTATGTTTCAGGGGAACATACCTCAGAAGAGGCCAAGGGATCAGGGATAATCTTATGTTATCACTACTCTTGAGGTTGAAGCTCCGAAATATGTAGTGGTAAGTAATTTAATGGTTTCCTCATGTTTAGCCATTGCTTTATTTGATTTTGGATCATTGCATTGTTTCATATCTACCCAGTTTTCTATGAAAATTTGATATTTCCAATTTTATTTAACTAGGGAGTTTTCAGTCAAAACTTCTAAGGGGAGTATCCTTTCTACAAGGTTTTTTGAATTAGTACCCATTAGGGAATATAAATGTTCTTCATCAGCTAATTTCATATTCAAACCCATGATTGAATATAATATAATCATCTGTATAGATTGGCTATTAGACCACGATGAAAAAATTTATTGTAAGAAGAAGGAGGTTACTATTTTTGATGATGATGTTTAATAACACCTTGTCTTTGGAGTATAATTTTCACCGCCTACTTCTTATCTAGATCCACCCCCAATATCTCAACTAAATTCATTTATTGGGAATGATGAAAATGAAATAAATATGGGTGAGGAAAATAATGTTAAAATAGTGGATGTACATATTGTGAAAGAATATATTTATGTGTTTCCAGAAGATTTACCTGGGAATCCTCCAGAATGAGAAATTGAGTTTTCAATTGATTTAATTCCTGGATCACGAAGCATATCGAAGACCCCTTATAGAATGGCCACTAACAAATTAGTGGAACTGGAGTATCAACTAGAGGAATTGAGTAATATGGTATTTATTCTCCATAGTATTTCTCCATGGAGAGCCACTATCCTTTTTGTTAAGAAGAAATTTGGATATATGAAGTTGTGCATTGACTACTAAAAGATCAATGTTTTAACAATAAAGAACAAGTATCCCCAACCTCGCATTGATGATTTATTCGACCAACTTCATGGATCTCAATACATTTCAAATATTAAACTTCGATCTAGATATCATCAGTTGTGTGTGAAGAAGGAAGACTTTCCGAAAACAACATCTCGAACGAGGTACGAGCATTATGAGTTTACAGTAATTCCTTTTGGATTGATGAATTCACCCTCTGTATTCAGGGATATAATGAAAAGATTTTTCACGGAATATCATGATGACATTTTATTGGTATTTATTAATGATATCTTGGTATACTCCAATAGCTACGAAGATCATGAAAAGCACTTGCGTGATATTTTGAAGACCCTTAGAAGACACAAATTATATGGGATATTTACCATGTATTAATTATGGCATCGTGAGAATTATTTTCATAGCCATATTGTCTCTAAGGATGGAATTTATATTTTTCTTTCTATGAAATGAAAAATCCAAGAATGACCTGCACCGATTAGTATAAATGAGGTACGTAGTTTTATTGGTTTGGCATGTTATTATCAGCGTTTCACCAAGAAATTTACCTGATTGGCTAACCCATTAACCAATATCACATGTAAAGTGGTTAAATTTGTTTGGAAAAAAGGGTGTGAAGAATGTTTTTAAGAACTGAAGAGAAGATTAGTCAATGATCCAATATTGATTCTATAATCGGGGAATGATGTGTCTGTTATTTATAGTGATGCATCAAATAAGTGAATTTGTTGTGTCCTTATGAAGAATGATAGGGTTATTTCATATGCATCATGAAAACATAAAAATAATGAGAAAAACTATCCTACTCATGATATTGAGTTTGTAGATGTAATATTTTCTCTGAAGATATGGAGACATTATCTATATAGTTAGAAATGTGATATATATACTAATCACAAGATTTTGAATTATATTTTCTCATAAAAAGAACTCAACATGAGGCAATGGAGATGGCATGAACTACTCTTGGACTATGATTTCACTATAATCTACCACCCGGGGAAAGAAAAAAAGGTGGAAGATGATTTGAGTAGAAAGGATCGTGGAGTTTTGAACACGATGAGAGTTGAAAAGGATCCTATATACATGGATATAGTAAATATAGATATGGTAATCAACATGGAAGTCGAAACATCAAAACTTTTTCAAATGGTTGCCAAAACATCTTTACTATAAAGGATAATGAGTTCCCATACCGATGATGATGAGTTTCAAAAGAATATTAAAGCATTGAATAATGGGAGATTGAGTGACTTCATATATGAAGATGGAATATTTAAATTTGTGAAGAGACATTGTGTTCCCGATATACCTGATCTAAAAAGAGAATTATTGGATGATGCTCATAGTTCTAATTTCTCTATATACTCTGGGAGCACCAAAATGTATAGAGATTTAAAGGAAAATTTTTGGTGGGACAACATGAAGTGGGATATTACTAATTTGGTGTCAAGATGTATGGTTTGTTAACAAGTGAATGTTTGAAGGAAACAACCTGTAGGAGTCATGCAACCTCTTATCATACCTAAGTGGGAATGTGATAATACTATGAGTGACATTATCATGGGACTACCAAATACTCGTAGATGGAACAATGTAATATAGGTCATTATTGATCGTCTTACCAAGTCAGCACATTTTCTTGATATAAGAGAAGATTTACCACGTGAACGTTTAGCAAGACTATATATTAATGATGTTGCAAGAAATCAGTGAGTACCAATATCGATTATTTCTGATCGTGATCCCTGTTTCACATCAAGATTTTAGAAAAGTCTTCAGAAATCCCTGGATACATAAATTGTTTTGAGCACCGCCTACCACCCCCAAACTGATGGAAAATCAGAACGGACTATTCAAACCTTAGAAGACATGTTGAGATCACGATCAGATGACTTTCAAGTTATGTGGGATCAATATTTACCTCTGGTAGAATTTTCTTATAACAATAGCTTCCATTCAAGTATTCAGATGGCACCATATAAAGTGTTATATTGAATGAGATGTCGCACAATAACCTGTTGGGATGATATTGGTGAAAGAAAACTCATAGGCCAAGAACTTGTGGAGGAAACGATGGAAAAGGTGAAGGAAATCCAAACCCACATCAAAGCAGCTCAATGTAGGCAGAAGAACTATGCCGATAACTGAAGGAAGGATTTGGAATATTAGGTAAGAGAACATGTTTTACTGAAATTATCTCCATGGAAGGGTGTTATAGGTTTCATTAAGACGGGACAATTAAGTCTCAGGTATATCAGACCTTTTTAAATTCAAGATCAAATTCGGGTTGTAGTTTACCATTTGGAAATGCCGTTAAGTCTCTACAAAGTTCATGATGTATTCCACGTATCACTGTTGGGAGAATACATGCCTTACCCAATGCATGTACTCGCCTAGGAGGAATTAGAACGGGAACCAGATCTGTCTTATTGCGAAGATCCTATCACGATTCTTGATACAAGATAACAAGTCCTGCGAAACCGGACGACTCGTCTGGTAAAACTTCATTGGAGAGACCATAAGATGGAAGAGGAAACATGGGAACTCGAGGAACTTAAGATGACGAACCACCCAAGTCTTTTTATGCATTAATATTTTAGAAATTTTGAGGATGAAATTATTTTAAATAGGGGAGAATGTAACACTCCAAGCTTCCACGGTATGCTTCTCTTTGAATAACATAGTAGCGTGTGTTGTACGCAACCTCACGTTCTAACCCACCAGAACCAACCAAATTAGCCGTTATGAATAGTAATACAAACCTTTTGAAATTATATATATATTATCTTTCAAAATGGACTTCATTTTTTGATTTGGAATATCGAAATTAGCTTAAGATGAATGTTTGGTATTTTTCAGAGAACATTCAATTTTCGATGAATAGTGAAAAACCCTGAGTTATAATTTGAAACCGAATTTTTATTTAAATAATTAATTATTTTATTTAAATTTATTTTAGGTCAAAATAGTTACATAATACCAATATATGTTTAATTTAATTCATTGGAGTCATTTAGTAATAATATTATATATATATATATATAATTTTATTGAACTTTTCACCGTCTTTTACCCACCTCCTAGGAGCATTTTTAAATTTACATAATACGTAATTTTACCACTTCTGTGAGTTAAATTTCAAAAATAAAAGATGCATGGTTGATATTAGTAATTAAAATTTTGTTCAATAAGATGAAAATAATATTTGGTGAATAGAAACTTTTTACTTTTATTTACCACAAATAAAAGTAAATAGAGTAATTAAGGGTAAACATGATATTATTATTACCATAACACATGCCCTAATTCTATTGGTTAAGTATAATTCGACCAAAAACTACCTTAGGAATAAAATATGAACCTTTTTGGTCTCGTTGGATTAGATTAGGATATATATTATTATTAAATTTAAAGAAGAGTTAAAAGTGTTAAATTCAAAGTTTAATAACTAAACCATTTGTAATATAGGGCTACACATAAGATAAATTTGACTATAAATATTCATTAGAGATATATGAATATTTATTACATAAAGGTATATTATTTATATTTTTTAGACATTATATAATTTAATTTATTTACGACACAATGATGATGCAGTAATTACATAACAAATGAAATATTAAAATAATTTATATTTAAATATAAACATAAATTTAATTTGATACTTTTTATGATTGAAACTAATTTTTTAGGTTAATATGACATGTTAGGGTTGGTTAGATGAATTGTTTCGAAGTAATAATGCTTTTATAAATTTAGAAAAAACAAAATACCAAATAGTGTGAAAATTGACATAAAATGGTTTTTAAAACAAATATTATATTATTAATTGATCTTCTATTACTAAAAATATAATGCTCATCCAAAATAGTTATATAATGATAGGTGTATCATTAATTAACCACTTTATATTCTCTAGGAAGTTTATAGTAAGTATATTTAAGCATATAATACAAAAATACAAAGAGACATGGTAAATGTCAAACTATTTAACTAAGAGTTAAATCTAAAAGATAAAGTTAATATATTGACCAAAACCTATCTAAAACCTATTGGTTTAGTGGTTTTAGACCCATCCCCACCTTATCCTTTAAATATTTTATTTTTGAGACATTAGAAACTGAAAAATTATTTATTATAAAATAATATTTCTAGCTTTTCCTAAGGTTCCCCTCACCCCTCTTATAAAACGGCACTCCCCCTTATCTCTAATTCACATATTCAAATCCATTTGGCTCGGCCAAAACCCACCCAAATACCCTTTAAACTATCCTCCCTTCATCATAGAGGCCTTCCATTAGTTAAAAATCCAACTTAAGGAGCCCTTTTGATCAAATAAAAAGGAAGAACCCGAAGAAGAGGTAAATATCTCACCACTTCTTTCATGTTTTTTTCTTCATCCACTTCTTATTTCCTTGCTGTTTCCACTATAAAATAATAATTGAAGTATCTTTTATATACTTTTATTTTATTATAAATATGGTACAACCATATTCATTATTATATCCATCCTTTTAATGACATGTCATTATACGTGCGGGTGTACGGATTTCTGTCTCTACGTCATGGTGTAATTATTATTCAATACATTATTATTTGGATGGGTATAATAATGATGTGTAGTTGATGTAAACAATAAATATAACATGATAATAATTTTTATATATGATATACCATGAAATTATATATTATTTTAATATCTAAAGAATGATATTATCACTCGTGCGTACGTACGGATTACCGTCTCCAAGAACGCGATGATATTCATTCCCCATCATATCCATTCAATAATAATATTAATTATATGATTATAAATAATGTTTAAAGACATAATATAATTCATAATATGGATAAGATACATCCTATCCGTAACAAAAATTACTTACATAACAAATCATATAAAGGAAAATGAATCATGTAAACACCCAAAACGACGATAATACTATGATATTATTATCAAAGAAATGTTAAAAGATCATATATGATATCATATTAATATATATGATTATTTTATAATTTAATAAAAATTAATTTACCATTATACAGGAGGTTAACCTACCCTCGACCAAGGAAAAGTATAAGGTAATGTTTAATTTTTCAGTCTCTTTATTATCCAAGGATGTTTTTACGTAAGTATCTACTGGGACCACTTTATCATCGACATCCATGTTTCATAAAAATGTATTCCAAATCATTTTTACTATTTACTATAATGTGGGTTAAATTCATTTATTCCCTTATTTTACCTTATATTTTTTGAAAGGAATATTTCCGTCCTTTTCCAAATAAGCCACCTTATGACCTTTTTGATAAAATGAAGGTTAGAATGTTTTTTTAACTTATACAGGGGGTTTGGCTATTTTATTCCATTATTACATCGTCAAATCTTCCCTTATAAGAATATAAGAATATTTTAAAAATAAATGTTTTCTTTATATTTATGTGACTTTTAAATGATTTAAAAATAGAAAGAGATATTTATCTAAAAAAGGCTTTGACTTCATCTAATTCAACATCTTTTGATGGATTTTATGTTTATTTGAAGTTGATTTATTACGATAAAAAACATCCATATTTTATTGAAGTTTTTGTGATATGTTTGATTGTGGATGTGATTTTTTTATACCATTCATGGTTTATGGATAATGTATTTACATTTTGTATTCTAGTCTTTATACTAATGTTTATGTTATGTTTAAACCTTTTCATATGAGGAATGCATTGGATATAGTAAGTGACGGGTGGAGCCCGCTACAGCTCTACGATGTATCGGTCGGTCAAATGAGACAAACTAGTGTCTTGGAACAAGGCCTTAAATATGTTATTATGAAAGTCTGGAATTATGCATTCCATCATTATAAAAGTGGCTATTGATATTGCATGTGATTATTCAACTGGTAGAATATACATGTGTGTATGTAAATGACATTATTATGATTTATATTTCCATATTTTGATTAATATTATTTTGAAAAAGGATTTTGTTTTAGTTCTATACATTTCCTTAAATGTTTATGCTTATTTATGAATATTTTCGCTACATTTTTATCCTTACTGAGAATCTGAGCTCACCCCTTTTTATGTTTTATTTTTTCCAGGATGAGAGGAAGTATATTATGACTGACCTTCAGGGATAGTCTACGAGATCTCAGTGTTGTATATGGAAACAATGTTGTTGTAGTTTTCCATTTGATGATGTAATGTAAACCTTATAAATGTATCTAGTACTTCCAAGGCTACAAAACTGATCAGTCTTTCAAGAATTGATCTTTTTTGATCATGTCATTGTTATATAATAATGCACCGACTCTGGTTAACTAGGTTAAGGGTGTTACACTAATGGATTTTCATCTTCCTTGAGGCGTAGGATATAAATTTATCATTTTTGATTAGCACATAGCGTAAACTGCTATTTGAAGCATCACTATTCACCACAATCAGTTCTCCACGTATTGGGAGTATGAGTACTCGTGCAGTGATAAGCCTCCATTAAACTCAATAAAGCTCTATTATATCTTATCACTGAAATAAAACATTACTCCCTTCCAAGTTAGCTTTGTAATAGGGTTGGATTGTTGTGAGAAATTCGTCACAAAACACTGATGATATCCATCTAACCCCAAGAAGCTACAAATATCTATTACAGATGTTGGACTCAACCATCCTTCAAATGCAGCTATCTTGGAGGGATCCATAGATATCCCATTGATTATGATAATATGACCCATGAATGATACGTCCTTCAACCAAAACTCACGCTTTTTGTAAATTTCATATATATTCTTCTTTTTGACGGTCTCTAAGATAATGCTTAGATGATCCTCATGATCCTCCTTGGTTTAAGAGTATATTAAAATATCATCTATAAAGGAAAAAAAATTCGAGGTAATCTATAAAGACTATATTCATAAAATCGATGAAGATTTCTGGTGAATTAATGTGTCTGAAAGTCATTACTATGAATATATAGTGCCATTACATTTTACAAAAATTAGTTCTGGGGATATTCTCCTTATTCCCCCATACATGGTAATATCCTAACTGAAAATACACCTTGGAAATGAATTGTTCTCCACACGGCTGATCCAAAAAGTCATCAATTCGTGGAAGGGGATATTTGTTCTTTATCATGATTTTATTGAGATCATGATAGTCAATGAAAAGGAATATTGGCCCATCCTTCTTCTTGATGAAGAGTACTGGTGCACCCCATGGTGAAGCACTTGGCCATATAAACCCTTTATCCAGATTATCTTGCAGTTGTTTATTCAGCTCCTCAATCTCCACAACATTCATTATATATATTGTCTTTGATATTTGATATTCCCAAGGTATAAGATCAATTGAGAATTCAAAATATCTTCTAAAATAAAAACTAAGAAATTCCTCAGGAAACTCTTCATTGAATTCCCTCACGATATGCATGTCTTTAAGGATGGTTGCTTCCATAGACTCAATAATCTAAGCCAGATACGCATGATCAAAGGGAAATAATATCCACGCTTGAGATAATGGTTCTAATGAAGTTTCATCTTCCACCCTTCACTTGTATAGAATCAGGGTTCGATTCTCCATTTGGAGAGTGATTCCCTCTCACGAGAATTTATGTTTGATCTATATAAGAAAACCCAATCCATGCTGATAATTACATAAAATTCCATAGTATAATGTATGAAGAGTTTCACCGAGATGTTCAATCCACATATTTTGGTATAGGCGAAGTTATATTCATGGGATGTAATGATTTCCCCATTTTTGTACCCACTGACATCTTTACTTACGTGATTTTTGGTGGGGTTGGGATTGTTCTACTAAAATTTTAGAATATAAATGAATGAGAATAACCAGAATAGAAAATTATTTTCGATATTCTTGAATGGATAACTAGAATATCATTTAACACTTCATTTTAGGGGTTCACATTGGTGGTGGTGATGGAAAAGGCTTTCCCTTTTTGCCTTAGAGGTTGTTGGATGCCTCCGAAAACCCTAGGATTAGGGCACTGATTTTCAACGTATTGTGGTTCTTTGCAATTAATGAAATTAACAACACATTATAGGTCAAAGATAGAATTCTAATCCTCTTTCACATCTACAAGGTTTTAATGTCGGCAATTAATGGATATGTTCCCTTCTCTTCTACAACTAAATAATTTCCTCATCCCCTTATAGAAATTTTTGGGGTGCTTCTTTATACACATTTGGAATGTGGGGTGATTTATTTTCTTTGCACCATTTGAATTTTCCATTGGACAGCTAGAATTTAAGTCCACCATATTCTTCTTATCCCCATGATACCGCTGAGATTTTCCGATCTCCATTTCAACCTTGAGGGAACATAAAAAAATTTACTCACTGTTATCAAAGTCATGGATCACCTGGGCTATCCGTTTGCTAGGTTTTATCCCACAAAAAAGACGAAGTCAACCATGAATTGGGGGTAATGATAAATCAGGAAGTGTATTGTGAAAGCTTTCTCCTGTTTTCCTCATATGCTACAATGGATTATTTGCCTTTTTTTCTTGAGTTCAAGGAAGTCCCCTTCCATCTTATATAGAAGGGTACACAAAAACTATTGTTAAAAAAACATTTTTCAGAAATCCTTCCATTAAAATGACTCTATCTCCTCAAGATTAATATTTTTTATCAATGTACCCTAATGATCAGTTTCACCCTCTATATGATAAGCTTATATATGATCATTCTCTTGTTCGGAATATTGAAGGATGGAGAAGATCCTTTCAATGGAGTCGATCCATGTTTCGATAATTTTATGGATCAAATGATCCATTAAAAGTATGAGGAATTTGTCTCATGAAGATATTGATTGTGACTTGTTATTTCTTAGGGTGGTTTGAACATTACTCATCACCCATGTTTCTAATAAAATATTCAGTTAACATAGAGTGTTTTGTGACAATGATCGTGATTCCACTCCCATTGGATTATGCATCTCATTAAAATTGTCATCACATTGATCATAACATTGATTGTTAGCCTGAGTCCTCTTATTACCATCCATTATATGGAAGAAAAAGAATTATAGGGAAATAAATCATGGGTAATCCAAGGAAAGAACGAATTAATTATAAATAACTTTTCTTTTCTTAACTAATCAATCTGTAGGCTTTAATATATGTTATCCATGATCTACTTCACAACATTTTTTATTAGTGGAATTTTGTATTCCGTTAACAATGGTCCATATTATTATAATAAATTTACTATACCATATCCCCCAATAGTGTCATAACCAAGAGATCAGAAATTCCCATTGTCATTTACTAGGATACCCCAAGTGAATCCCAAAACTCCTTGTTGGAGTTTTCACTCCAAGATACATCCGTTCTAGAGCCGCCTCTACCTGTTCGTATCCAAAAATGGATTTATTTGGTTGATAAAACACATAATCAATACACACCAAAATGTAGGGATGTTTTTATTATACTTATTATAATATCTAGGGCTTCAATAGGGTTTTCTAATCCTAATACCTACAATAACTAAATCTATCATCTGATACCAGCTATAAAAACACTTCTAATTATTACAATCATATACATGATTTATTACAAGAACTAAAATTTATAAAACATATAATATATAGAGGTATAGAGTCTATGGGGCTTAGTAACATTATATAACAACTTAGAACATAAAACACACAAAATCTTTATTGAAAACTTCCTTTACATAACAACAACATTCCCTCATACTTATCATTGCATGGGATAACCTAAGGACATGAATGTGAAAAGGGTGAGAAATAAATCCCAATAAGGGAGTAAACATGTTATAACATGAATAATATAATACATGTTAGGAAATAGTAATATTAATGGAGCATAAGAGAAACATGAACATAAAGGTATGATATAGCATGATAATCATAACATGGAAATGTGGCAGCAACACATAACATGGTATTAGAATGATTGAAGGATCATTGAAATTTAAGCATGAGTAAACCATTATATAATGTGAATTAGCATGATTAAACCCTCATTTCACTTGATGTATCAGGAAAACAACCTTTACCCAATGAATTAAAGTGCTATCAGGGTGCACCCTTCTTAATCATTTCATTTCATGAATAAGTGTGCCACATGGATCATATAACATGGATTCCATAAACATCATCATTTATTACATGATAATGGAATTTAGAATTCATAAATTAAACTACTTTATAAATAATTAAATGTTCATAAATGTCAATAACATTGATAGAGAAATGAGAATGGTATTCACTACACAATGACTTTTTCTGGGAAAATCGCGGTGCAATTTCATCAGCAAAACGGTGTGACATATGTTTTCATAAAAATGGTTTATGCGAGAGAAAGGGGAGTATCATAATATTTACATTAAATGGAATGTAATGGGTTCATATAGATACATTTCCCAACATATTTATTGTAATTTATATTCATAATACAAAATAATTTCTTGAATGTAAAAGAGTAGAGAGAATTTTCTTAAACAAAATTTTGGCATGGTGATCGGTGTGCATGAGAGGAACTAATGAGAGAGAAAGAGGTATATAATCATTTCAAAAATAGGTGGGGGAATATATGATAGGTGAAAAATCATACCCAAACATTTTTAATTGTAAGAAAATTGGTATTAAAACATAAAGAAACATGGATAAAAATAAGTAAGGTATGAATCCCTTACTTGGATGTGTGATCCCAAAGGCTTGGGAAGGGATTGAGAGAGACGCATTGGGAGAATGGAGTGCCTTGGGATGACTCTAGAGAGAGGTGGTAAGATTTTGGTCGAGATTTTACAGATTTGAGATAATTGGATTTGAGATATTGGGTTGGTGTATATAAGAAAAGTGAGGGATTCATTATTATTTTAGATCGCGACACCACACATTAAACTAATGAAAACCAAAAACCTAGAAATGGGTTTTCACTTGGATTTCTACAAAGGGAAGGGGAATGAATTATTTTATAAGGCCTATATCTCAACATCTTAAAATATTAGGCATTCTTTTGTGGATATGAGTCACACTCTCAATGAAATCAATTGAAAAAGTTAAAATGTTTTATAACACTTGGAAGGTCTACTAAAGTTTTGTAAAATAAATAAAACCAACCCAAAATAATATTATTTTAATGGTAAAACATAAATTGGACAAAAATAATGTTTATTTTATTTTATTACATCACTATTGGGTCACTATGATGTTATGAAACACATTATATATTTAAATGGTACATAATTTTTACCCAAAAATTCAACAGTGTCAAAAAATTATGAAAAATTCTCTATTGGATAATATTGAAATACTGATTCCAAAAATAATATTTATTTTATCTAAATAATTTTAAAATTATTTTAATTTTTTAATTTTAAAATAAAAACTGACATTTATCAAAAAGTCCTGGGCTTTGACAAAAACAACTTTCAAACCATAATAAAAATTACAATTGTATTCATAAAATTATATGATCATTTATATTTAATAAAAATTAATTTATTAATAATATTTAATTAAAATAATATTTAATTCGTAAATCCATTAATTCATCAAAATAGGTTTCACAATTGAATATTAACTAAAAATACTATTTTTTCCTTTAAAAATATTTTACAAATTAACAATAATAAAATGAATGTATATTCCCTATACAAAATAAATAATTTAAATAATCATAGTGGTAGGTTAATGTAACATAACACCTTATAACACCTGCAAAAGACTGAAAGTTATGGTGTATGATGGTGAAAGATTCTTGGGGTGTCTCAGATAACATCTCTCAGGTGGTAATCTCTATCAACTTCCACTTCTCCCGTAGGAAGTTCTGCTCGAGCATAATGTGTTGAAGCTCATCTCGGTCTTGGTGAAGAGCGAAGACCAATGATGCCACCTCCTTTATAAGCTCCGAAAAATGGGATTTGTATGGAGAAATTATATTGTATGATGCCATTTCTTTCTTTTTATGAGTTAATTGGATTTGTTAAATCCCTATATTTTAACGAATCATGTGATCACTGTTTAATAGCTATATTGGAAACGGTCAGAAAGCCTAAATGTATTTCAGAATCCAAATAAAACCAAGGAAGTGAAAAGTTGTATATATCTGTAATAAAACATTTAATTATATTAAGAGGAATATTCATTAATGAATGTTTGATTCATTAAAAAACATGATCATAAAAGGTATTATAATGTGATAATTACATTATAAGATCATTTCCAACATATAAATTATCATAAAAATGAATAACTGAATAAATATTTTTAGTACATGAGACATGAATCATAAAGGAATCAATGAACATAATCCATGAGATCATAATATTGAAAAAAGACATGAAATTGTGGCATACACATAAAGTTGTAACATTTTTAACAATTATAAATAGTAATAGATTAAATAATTAAATTAAGTTAATTAATTGAGGCCCTTGTATAAATATGTGAAAATGGAAACTAGGTCCGTGAAATACTTTATAGACATGAAATCCTTGTCCACTTATAGAATTTAAACATAAAATCAGGTTTATGCCTAACATATATACCTAATTATTTATCAATATTTACCCATTTAGACATAATTAACATCAATTAATTTTATCTATGATGCAAAATAATTTTGGGAGATCACTTGAAAACAAATATTGAGGAAAATATCCTTTCAGTGTCGAAAATGATTTTTTACGTAAAATGAACTGAAATTTTGAAAGAAAACATTTTCATGAAAATAAAAATGTAATATTGTATGGTATGATTCAAATAATTATATCTTAATGATGGTGTAAAATTCCTTTCATTCCATATATGTTAAAAAAAATTCCTTTGGTTATTTTATTGAAAAATTAGCAAAGTTCCTCAATTGTAAAATGATAAAACGTTTACATTAAACCATATAGTAAATAATAAAACGTGGGTAAAATCCAAATGAAATATTCATAGGATAATATTAATAAACATTTCGAAATTAAATATTCATTGGATAACTTTTATAAGACTCATAAAAAAAATTTGATGAAAATTATGTAAACCACGTAGAAAAAAAAGTATTGTATATGGAACGTGTCCGACAAAAATAAAAGTGAGACAAAAATACCTTAGTACATGAGTAACTATTCAATTGTGATCCCCATGAAATAATAAAATTAATTAAAGCCTTTAATATCATTAAATTATGTAAATTAATTATATAAAATTTCATACGAAAATATATATACCACACAACAAACCAATTTTTTAATATTGTTTATATCTCATAGAATTTATGTGAAAGGATAAATCGTTTCTCTTATGTCATGACTCTTACCTAAATCATAAAAAACTTTTATATAATAAATAAAATATTATTATAAATATATTAAATAACCATACTCATATATATAATACAATATATTACTTACTTAAGACATTATTTTACATTCTTATTAATAATTCCAGGTTTTAAGTTATGTTTTTGCTAACAACCGCTTTATATATCATACATGTTTTGATTTATTATTCATTGTAACCATTCATGGATCATGATTTAATTACATAAATAATTATAACCAGTATATAAATTTTATATATATATTCATTATATATTTAATTACAGTTGTCTATAGAAGATATAAATATAAAATAAAATACGTTGTACATGGAGATGGTATGTCGTACGTACACTATAACGTTGCTTCCATTTCATGTCATATTTAAAGAAATAAAGTCAATGAAAATAGGCATATATAAAATATCATTCAAGTATAATTATTACTTCATATAAATAATATAATTTGGCTAAACCCATCCTTAGTATATTCAATTTAATGTGTGAATGAGTGAAATTGATTTGAGGAGGTGATAGTCCTCGCATCCACAAATGAAGTTATCGTATAAATACAAAATGGAAAGCATGCAGTTATGATATATATAATATGCATAAAATCATAAATACCTATAAGACATATATATCATATAGAACATGAGTTTATATAATTTCTACCAACCATGGGTTTTGGTAAAGTAAAAACGAACAACATAGTTTTGTGAGGAGGTAGTTCACTGTAAACCAGGATGATAAGTTTGTTACCCAATAGATATAATTTCTAGTAATTGTTTATCAAAATTTTATAAAAAACATCTGAGTATACTTATGTTATTTTTATTTTTATATAATTAAGAAATATTTATAATTTAGTGGGTTCAAGGAATAAATAAAATGTAAACGTTCATTGATGAACATTACAACTTCATTAGGAATCTCCTTTTGATTTACAAAAAATTACTACATCGGTTAAAATTTCCCACAAATTAATGTTTATAATATGAAGAGAAGGATATTTGGATATAATTTTGTCAAACAAAATAGGTTCTGAATTGTGAATAAAAGAGATGAATAGGTTATGATTTATAAGTGTGGAGAGGGGAACTCATTGAAATCATTAAAATATTAAATTAATATAAATTAATTTTGTAATCCAAATCGATGAAAACTCATTAATATATATTATATTATTATTATTTTTTATAAATACATAAAAAAAATAAAATATTAATATTATTACTATTTTATAATCCTTCTCATTTAGTTTTAACCCTAATTTATCATTTCTAATTCTTACCATGATATCATGTAATTTTCACTTTGATGGTTAATATAATTATTATAAAATTAATAAATAATAAATTATTTTTTATGGATTAAATTTAATATTTATAAAAATTATTTATCTTATTTTTTTATTTTTATAAATTTTATATCATTTAATAGAATCATATTTATTTTTACATGTCGTTAATGTCAAATTTGACACTATTCACCACTTGACTATTTAAAAAAACCCTAACAACTTGATATCATTGAAATAACTTTTTAAAATATTCAATAACATCTCAAATTAATCCATAAAATTATCCAATGACATTAATTATATCATGTTAGTTTTTATTTTAATATATTTAATATCATTTATTTGATTCTTTTATTAATTAAACAATTAATGCATTATCATTGTGTCCCTATTTAACGTAATTATTATATCACAAAAAATTATAATGAAATTAACATCATGTAGATAATGAAATTAAATTTTTAAATAAATTTTATATTTTATCTTATTCCTTATATTACACAATATGAAAAATATTCTTATTATTAAAAACGAATGTATGCTAAAAAAGACTTTCCTTTGAATATAATATTATAGAGGTTATTAAATCATCCAAAACATATAAATTTTATTATAAATGGTAAATTAATTAAATGGGATGGAAAATATTCATCTAATAAAATTCTGAAAAGTTTTAGGGAAGTTTTATATTATTTATAATATAAAATATACACTTAATTACCTAATTTACCTTTGAATTTGATAATAAAAATTATCCAAGTTTCTATTCAAATTTTTTCCATATATAAAATGGACCTATTTAATAAATTTGGAAATTATGAATAAAAATATGCATTACTTTTTAAAAATTAAAAACACATAATATATCGAATTTTTTTTAAAATTAATCTCAACGACGGATAATAATAAAAAGTGTTAAAGAAAAAATGTCGAACATATTGAAAAGTTTTTATATCCAAATTAAATTAAAAAATTATTTGAATGACCTTAATTTGAGTTACTGATAAAATATTTATCTAAATATAATTTAAAATAAGTCTAAAATATAATCTAACAATATAAGTAAATCAGACCAAGAATCATTTTACAATTAAAATACACTATGTTTATCACTATTTATAAAAAAATGAATCTTAAATTAAAAATAAATAAAATTAAAAAAATTAATATTTGATAACCCTATTTTGAAGAATAAGTTTATTTTTCAAATATAATTTATAAATTTGTCAAAAACCAAACCTAAAACAGGTGTGCAATCAGAAGGCAATAAAACTACTTTTTTTAAACACACTTATCATATATTTAAAATTGGATTTGATCTTTTGTCATGTCTTGAAAACACATAAGATAAATGTTAAATATTATATTGAATATTATATATATTAGTAATATAATTTCTCAAGTGTAATTTTTTTTCTATTTTTGTAAAACAAACATAATTTTTCAAAAAAACATTTTCTTTTATTTTAAAATGGGTTTACATTTATTTATAATTAATTTATCAAATAATTATGTGTAAACCATAATTTCATAATTATTTTAAACATGTTCATACCTATCAATTTAACAAATACGTTATAATTTTACTTTCTAAAGATGAATAATAGAAAAGGATGTTTTGAAAAAACTCAGTGTTTCGTATAACACAAATTAAGCCGGCATTGCATGTAGCACATGCTTAAAATGGTGCAGCATATAACATATGCAATCAAAGATATTTAATTTATCCAAAAAATAATTAATACTAAACATTAGGAGAATTATATCTTATAAGAAATAATTTCAATGACAACAATGTACACCGCGTAAGGAGAAATATCAATCATTTCATTGATTGAGAAAAACTATTGATTTTAAGGGAAGTGGTCTCCCAAACATTCTCATCATATGAGTACATAGTATCTTGTTATAAAAATATAGGAAGATTATTCTATATTTTTGAGGGATTTGAAGTGAAGCTAGAGAATAGAATAGGGACATTGAAAAAAAAGATAAATGGAATAAGGGAATAAAATATTTTCCAACATGTGTCACTTGTGGAAGGAAACATGTAGTAACATGACTAAAAGGAAAAGTTGTTTTCTTCATGTGTGTAGAAAAATTCCACCATGATTTTGATTTGATAGAAAGGAAGAAACCTACAAATGTATACTTCTTCCACTATAAGGATATGGGAACTATATAAATGAATGACCCATGATTAAAGAGAATATTCCTCAAAAGAATCTATCAGACCGAGGTAATGCTTTTATAATCGATACATTCGAAGTGGAATGATTTTTCTGATTGAGTATTTGGATCTAATAAATATGTTGTAAAATTATTTTTTTAATGAAATTATTTTTAAATGAATCATGAAACATATAAGGATTTTATTGTAGTACCACTTCCTGTAGGATTTGAGAGCATATGTTGATTGACACTATCTCCCAATAAACACGATTCATTGAAAAATGTAACCGAATAGAAAACATGTTATTGATGGATTTTAACACATACTATGATATCTATATTGATATAACAATAAATTAGTGGCCTTTATGATGATACTGGAACCTTTTATTTTTATCTAATTATTAAATTTGATGTAAATATGAGCTATTATGATTTGTTAACATTATAAGGATTATATTAATATGGTAAAAAATCACATTCTAGTTGACAACCCATCAAATCATGAAATTTCATGAGTTTTGAACCTATTATTGATGGATTATAAGGGTTTTGTGCCTACCACTAACTTATGTGATGTACTACTTAATATGTAATTGTTTCTTGTAAAATTATTTGACGGATAAATTTTTATGATTTAAATGTGATGTTATTAGTGAGATTTAGTTATTAATGAATCATATCATATAACTTGTTCTAACTATATTTATTTTTGAAATAGATTTATAAATTGTTGGAAATACAACTCAATCTATTATAGAACTAATGATCCCTTAAAAGTTAATTTTATTTCATCATCAATAAACAATTAATCTTGTAAATTCAATTCATATAATAATAAATGAAGTGGGAAAAGATTTTTAAAGAATAAAAATATGGAATTGTGCCTATAAAACATTTTTTTATCAATTAATTATATTTTCAGATATTTTCAGTCAAGTTGCTACATGAATTTAATATCTATAGTAAAAGGATATTGAATAAAAATTATATTATATACATTCATTTATGTTGAACTGATGTTGTTTAAAATCATCAAATATAATTGGTTTTTATTTCATTGAAATTTTATTTATCATTTACTATATTGTGATCAATGACCTCTATCACCCTAAATAATTATTTACAATTTTCTTCCATTTCTATATATTTACATTTTACCAATGTTATCCAACATAGAAATCTAGTTGTTTTTTATTTTATATGACATTTTTATTTCCATTATCTCTTTTCTAGAGGATTTTTTATTATCCCTACTCATGATGTGTGATTTTAATATTGGTATTTTAAATGAAAACCCCTTGATTACCATGATCAAGATAAAATTACAAGGACACGAGATATTTATGGGGGTAGAATGTAACACAAATAGATTTTAGAATATGAAAAACATATTAGATAGTGTGTATGACCTGAAAGCCAAAGAATTTAAGGTAATATAACATACCATAAATTTAAGATATATATTTTATTATAAATTCAATATTTAGATAGCTTCTAAAGCACACAACGCTAGGTTTAAATAAAGACAATACACTTTTAAAATGATATTAATTGAACATGAACACTATAACCTAGCTAATAAATTGGTGAGTTTGGACAGTAATAAATAAATTAAAAGAATTATATTATATTTAATTGTATAAAATAAATAAATATGATATCTATTGATTATATATAAAAAAATATTCATTTAAAGGAAAATAAAATGTTTCCATAAAAACTATGTTTTTATAAAAATGATTTATTTATGCTAAACGTAAATAATATAAAAAGCATTTTTACCACATCATGAAAAAAAAATTCCAAAAATTAGTTTTTTTGAATATATAATATAAAAAAATATTATTTGGTGATTTTTTTTGATTTTTTGGAAATGTTTCAATTTACGATGAATGGTGAAAATATTGAATTTTAATTGAAAACAATATTTTCATTGAAATTAAATTTATATAGAAATTATATATATATTTTAAAGTTATTTGTTTCAATAATATAAATTTTAATCCAATTTAGTTAATTGGAATCATTTTTATTTTTATTTTTTATACAAAAACATTGTAACCTTTTGAACAGTTTCCACTAGAAAACATATTTTCTCATCGAGTCTGCAAGATTAATTTTACCTTAAATTTTTAAACTAATTTGAATTGAATTTTTTAAAATGGATTCAATATTTGTAATCAGAATAATATATATTTTATAATATGGTGAAATTAATTTTTTACCATAATTAATTTTGATAATAGTAAAAATTATTTACAATAGTTAAGGTAAGAATGGGTTTACCGGGGGTTAAAATAAACATATATGGGATAAAATGACCTAAAAATATGACTAAAATAATTTTTTTGACATATTTTTACCATATAAGTTCTATGTATTGACAATATTCTATTTAGAACCCCTGGTTCATGTGAAAACTGTTGGTACACCTTTTTTATTTTAAAAAATTACAAGTGTTCCAGTCATATCACCAATAATAGACACCCACTATCCCCTATTCTATAGACATTAAACACATTTTAGATTTTAAAGGACCTAACTAAATCCTTTTACAACATCCAAAGCCTAATTATGGAGATGTTTTTTAGTAATTATTTAGGTATAATCCGGATGTGGTGGTCCTATAAGAAGTAAAAGTCATAATTAAGAGTTTTTCTTTCATTTCATATTACAAATACTTAAAATATTATAATTTATTATTATATAATAATAAAAGGATAACTCATATACATATTTGTAATTATGTTAATCAAATTAACTAATACCATCTACAGTTTCATCGAGTGAGTTACAAAATTATCATTCATGTGTACGACAAACTACTACTTCATGACCCAATAGAATTAATTTATCCTTTACCACCAATCGTGGTGGGGTATAATAATGGATATAAAGTTTATATATTATTTTTATAACACAATTTTACCAATAGAGACATTATATCATATATAAAAAAATGTATTTCGATTCTTTAGGGGATATAATAATGTCATCTGTCTTTACAATGGACTACCATCTCCCGAATCGATGTGATTTGTTTTCAATAATACTTTATGTAAACATTAATAAATGTAATGTTAATGGATATTTGTGAGATTAATGAAATAATAATGGTATCCATGACATATTTCTCATTCTAAAAAGATAATAAATCACTTTCCTCCTTACACAAAAAAATTAGAACGTCGTTCATGTATATGTGGACTATCGGCTTCACAAATCGATGTGAAAATATTTTCCTCACCACACCACATGGATGATATATATACATATATTTAAATTAATTATGTGGTATATATGATATTATAATAATCCTTTGTAGATAAAATATTACTTAACTTATTTTCATAATGACAATTGAAAAATGGAAATGTTAGTTATGCATACGTATGGCTTACCGTCTCCATTATTGAGATGTAGTTCATTTTCATAACCATATTTAACGATTGGTTTTGAAATTATAATTTATTTATAAATAAGGTAATTATTTAATTATTATTATTTTTTATATTCTTAATAATTACATCTTTAATAAATGTTAATCTACCAAATTCATTTTTGAAACATAATCCAAATATCTCTAAAACTTCTGAACTAAACAATATTTAATTAGAAATCATATATAAAATCAAAATAAGTGGAATAAATGGAATAATAAAATTGAAAAATTATCTTAATAATGTTAATAATTAAACTAATTCTATTATTCAGGAAGATAAATAAAAATGTGATGAATAAGAGTCATGGTAAAGGGTTTTTTGTTTCGGTTTTAGTTCCCAAAGACATACACATTATTCAACAATTTTTTTATGGTGTATATAATGTTTTTTTGGATGTTATATCATGAATCCATTTGAATGCATGTTTTTTAATGTTTCGTTTAATTTTTTTTGCTTAATATGTTTTATGATTTAATAGTTACCGAAGTGGTAAGGGTTTATTTTACAATCTCATCATTATTTGAGATTTTTATTAAAGTATAACATGGAGAAATAATTTGATATTTCTATAATAAAATGAATATAAATTATTATAATATGGTTATTAATTAACTTTTTCAATTAATAGTACAATTTTTCTCTCTCTATTTTACAAAAATTGATTAAAAATTTTATATAAAATTCCACTTTATTTCTCACTTTGGTCAAAAATAATTTTTATTCAAGAACCATGTTTTATAAAAATTATTAACTTTTTTTTAAAATATTAAAAAGACATACTATAAATATTATTAACCATGTTTTAATTTCTAAAAAAAATTAAAGGGATTTCTTATCGTTTACTGAACAAGAAACTTTTATAACATTTTTATAGAGTAAAATGGATGTTTATTTTAACTTCTACAACATGTATAGAAATAACCACCATCATGACCATCATTTAATTGAAGATTCCTTTTCAAGTTGTGAAGGTTATTTTTAATGGATAATATTTACCTATCATTATGTGATGTATTCTTTATTAGAATATGTGACGACTTATCCCAATAGCCACTAAAATGTATCCTGAGCTGATGGGTCACATAACCTCAAGTATGCCTCCCCGTACACCAGAGGATACTGACTAGAAGTGAGTGCATAAGAGGGTAAAGTAGGGAGAATATACCATCATGATCAGAGTAATTTAGTAATATCATAATTAAATAAACAAGTGGAATCATAACAAAAATTACCGATAAAAGAAAGACATCAATATGATAGTATTAAAAGTAAACCAATTCCATAGTAATATCATTTACAATCCGAGTATGTCAGGTATCTATAAAAATAATATTCAATACATGGAAACATACCGCCATTACACTAAATTTATCAAAAGTACAAAAATACCCAAATGACTATCATGAGATAGAAACAGGAGCCTAGCTCTGTCATATGATCTACCGATCCTAATCATAATCAAATAAGCATTGTGAATAAGGTATTTTCCCTTATCTCTACTTGTATCTATGATGTTTTTTCAGGAACCGAACGATATCCCAAAAGGGTGTATGACAACACTCCGTTGTCAACCATCATTGGTGACTATAAAAAACTCAATATATGTATAAAATTAGAAACTATGTTCAATACATGATAATAATATGAATAGTAATGTAGGAGTAACATTCCACATTATATTGAATGTAATCCAGTTCCCATAATATGGTTATACTATAAAGAATAATGAAACATCGACAATGGCCTATGCCAAGTAATCACATAACATACCCAATGTTCTAGATCCAATATATAAAATTTTAATACATCCTCATTGTGTCAGATATACATGGGTTCGATCAAAGGTATAAAATACTAGGGAATCATCATTGAGTCCATGGAGAATCTCTAGAGAAAAATCAGTAATTACATGAGTGGAACCTAAAGAGCCTACCCACTGATCATGTCCAAGGAAGTATAATAATTATGAATCCCTTGACTATAAAAGTCCTTGGAATCAAATGTAATAAAGTTCCATGAAGTATAATTTTACATGGAATCGAATAAATGAATATCCATGCAGTAGAAACTTCCTGATCATCCAATATAATCATAACTATTGCGGTAACCCATTTTGTATTTGTACCGAAACCTTGAGTTCATCTTACATAATCCATTTATAATTAAACCATTCAATAATTTTCACATCATGAAATCACAATGAAATGAGGCAAAAAACACTAATAATATTTCACATTTAATTTAGCATGGAACCCTATAATATGAAGAGATCACAAAAACCCAATGTGGTTGTAAATCAGGGGATAGAATCACAAACACACCTCCCGGGTGGTCTTAGTTTAGGTGGATAACCTCCAACCATTACATGGTACTTTATGGAACACTTATCATGTTTATAATAACTTATATAATATATTCAATTAATTTAGGATCAATGCTCAGAAATTCAGACAACAACTATAATGGTAACTAGCTATAAAACAACTAAACTTTGTGGGAAAGGGTATATACCACCTATATCAATTCTGTGTTAGAATACTCATAACTATTTTGTTTCTAACATGGCATGGATTTTAAGAAAGTGTAAGAATGTATGAACACCCTAAAAAGTAGGAATAAGAGCATGCACCAAAATAACCTCAACGAGGGAAATAAGAAAGACGAAATGAGCTGAATGGCTAAATCACATACCATCATGCATCCAATGAGACCAACAAGGAGAGAAAAAAAATTGTAGATTAGGGATATATCACAAATAATAGTCTACTATTTAAAGGATATGTCTTCAGGAGACCACTTCTGTGTGAGAGAGAGGGCAGTTGGATTATATATAAAAATGAGTCTATTCCTAATATTTTAAAAAACTGAACTTGGATGATTACATGGTGTGTACTATTTACATCCCATGTAATTCATAGGTTTTCCACCTCTAGAGAAAATCTATTACACATTGTAAAATATTCTTTCATAAAAATAAATGATTGCTATTTCATACACACCATGTATTTGGCATTCAACCAAAATTTAACCCCCTTCTTTCTTCTTTCCAAAAAAACCCAATCGAACCATATGCCCATCCTTAGGGTAAAATCCAAAAAAACAAATAAAAAAATTTAACTAGAAATAAAAGGATATGAACCTCATTGAATAATCAAGGATCTTACAATCCCCTCATATACCTATAACTCATCCTCATTTTACTGAAGAGTATAAGATATATATGAATGATAATGATGTTTTTGAGATACATAGAAGAAATCATGCATAGTTTGGAACCACTCAGGTAACTGTAACTAATATTTTACCTTCTTGACTATCTATAGATTCTAAAAAGGGCCAACATATCATGGTAAGTTATAACCCTTTATTTAAATTATTATATTCCCCAAACATGGTGAGATACGTAAAATGTCATGTTCCCCATCATTGAGATCTAGTGGCCATCGATAGTGATCGTCATAGGATTTATTTTTAGAATTTTCATTATGCATCCACTTACTGGTCAACTAGTCCAACTCCAATTCCCTTGTCGAATATGTTGTCCATGTAGTTCTATATATCATTCCTCTGATAAGAACAATACTGAATGTCATGGTCTTTTGTACAAGGCCTCATAAGGATTCATATATATTGTCTTCTGGTAGGTGTTATTGTAGGAGAATTCAAATTGGGGTATTTGCTGCTTCTAAGAGCCACCAAAATTGGGGAATCAAGCTCAAATTATGTCCTCTAGAATGTCTATAATGTGCTCTAAATAGGAATCTGTATAAGGGTTTTACATCATTATCAAATGATCCAATGTACCTAACTCCCTCGGTAAGACCTTGTAATACATAGATTGATAATTGGAGTAACTATATGATAAGATTTTGTGAGGAACCCCATTAAGGTGAGTAATCAAATGGATATAAATTCTCCTAATATAATCTACTAATAATGTCCCCCTGAACAGCTAGAACTAGGTGAACCTCATCAGCCTTTACAAAACTACCCATACAACATCACAACCTTGAGGTGATCTCGGTAACCCCATCATGAAATGCATCACAACATCTTCCCATTTCCACTCAGGGGTGGATGAATTCTACAATATCCCATCTAGTCAATAGTGTTTCACCTTAACCTTTTTATAGGTGTAAAACCTCATAAGAAACTAGATACCTCTTATTCAATACTCATCCACCAATAGTGGATGTGTAAATCATATACATTTTGGGTACACAAGGATATTCATCCAATGATGGAGTATGAAACTCTCAAATCATATCATCATGTATGTATTAATGATATCAAACATTTCAATGTATTAATATAATATCATCCTTGCTAATGGTCCAACAAGGAAGTGTGACTTCACTTACCACACTCTCAAATAGGACTCAAACCTCATAATCTAATTGTTGTATCTTCCTCACAGTATACAAAAGAGTGAAATTCAATGACAAGGATGATAGAAATGAAAACCTACCATTTTCCCAAACCTACAAGTGCAATTCTAGAAGCAAGGCCATAAGATGTCACCCATTATTGACTTCATGGATTGGCTGCATTTGAGTCCTCCTACTTTGATCATCCATAACATTATTTACCTTCTAGGATGTATAGTAAATGTTAATGTTAAGGAACTGAAGTTATTCAAACCACCACAATTTCGTATGATTCAAGTCATGTTGTGTAAATATATAATTGTGTATTTTTTGGTTAGTGTACTCAAACAAAGTCATTACCAATAAATAATTTCTCCAATACCATAAGGTATGTAAAACAATAACAAAATCAAGATCCTATGTTGGGTAGTTACTCTCGCATGGCCTCTACTGACATAACATGACTTCCATGACTCACCCAACCTGCACCAGAACATCCCGTATCCTAATACTTATTGCATTACAATATAATGAATAGCCTATTCTCGACTCTGGAAGAATTCAGATTATCACTGGAGTCAATCTCCCTTCCATCTGCTGAAAGGATGTCTAACAAGTATCTGACCATATAAAATTTACCCAATTCTTAGTCAATAATGAAAGAGGTGATTCAAATTCGGATAAGTAATTTTTTAAACTCATATAATAACCTTCTATCCCAAAGATAATTTACATATCAAATATTTTTTTAGTCTTCTCCCAGCAAACTACAATGCTCATCAACTCTCATTCAACAGATACTCTTTCCAATGAGATAATATGGCCTGATATGTGAATCTTATCCACCATTAAGTGCCAATTTGTGATCATATAATGTAATTGATACTCTCTCATTGTATCCAAAATTATCAAATGATTTTTTCCATTGGTCCTGTTGAGTGTGAAAATACCCCAAGATTTCATCCATGATTACCACCACAAAAAAATCAAGATACAAATGGAAAATAATATTCATTAGTTCACTAAAGTCTTATGGAATGTCAGTTAGACATAAATAAATTACTAGATACTCCTATATAACATAAATTATACCAAAATATGTATGATGTATATCTTTAGGTCGAACACACACATGATGATAACATAATCTCAAATAAATATCTATAAAACATATGATCCTCATATTTAGTTGGAGAGATTATCTATCCATGGGAAGGGATAAAATTTTATTTCCTTGAACTAGTTCAATTTTTAGTGATTTATAAAAACTATAAGGGTTTCGTCATCCTTCTTGTATAAATGGACCGATGAAACTCAAAGATAAGTATTAGGTCATATAAGACACTTATCTTCTAACTACTCTAGATACATCATGATATCTTTCAATTTAGTAGTAGAATCCTCTATGGAGGAATGGATACCAATGCTGCTCATGAAAATAGCCTAATGTAAAACTCAACCCCTATATTAATATGTTGTTCTGAAAACTATTTAGGGAAAATGTCTCCAAACTAATCCACTAATAATGACAGTTTTTAACAACCCAAACATTAATCATTGTAATTTATCCGTTATTATAGTAATTTCATCACCTATAATCACTTATGAACCATAATAATAATATTATAAATGAATAATTAATGAAACAAGATATATTTATATAAGTTATGGATCCAATACAGATGAAATAGTTACATGACATTAGGAATAGTAATTTGACCCTTATGAATAGTTAATTGCCCAAATGAATAATAACCTCACCAATGAATTTATAAATAAAATTTAGGAATTTTATAAATGATATTTCGGTATAATTATACTACAGTTTATGTCAATGAATGTTTTAAAAATTATTAATTGTGGTAATTTCTGTAAGTCATCATTATTAAATCATAATTTTATGATTAATACAATAATTCAAATGAAAATTTATTTTGATAAAATGTATTCATAAATGAATATTTTTATGACTTATGATATTAAGATAATTTTATGATACCTTAAGTAATTTTACAAAGTGTTATAAAATGAGTTATAATTTTAAAATCAATATTTTCTAAGTAATTAGTGATTTTAATTAAAAATTAAATTACCCATATTTAGATAATTATTGTCATAAAATGGAAGATATTTTTGAAATACAAACGTTGAAAATTTTTTAAGGTGAATTTTTTTCATTTTTCTAAAATTCTTGATTTTTTATTAATAGTAACATTTGATAATTTACAATAAAATAAAAATACATGAATTATGGAGTAATAGATGGTGTGGGGCTGGTGTAAGAACAAAATATCGAACCATCCTTAGTTATTTTAATATATTTAGAGATAAATCACAAACTATTCATAGTCTTGACTCAAAATATTAAACTAATGAATTAAATAATGAGAAAACACCCCTCTCCTTCACAATAAATACCAACCCTCATACCCTCTCCTCTAAAAAAACTCTCAAGCTATTATCCTTGTAAAAATACAGTCCAAACCCTTTACCAATACCCTCTCCCATATCCAAATGCTCTTGGTCTCACCAAAAAACCAAAACCTTTCCCTAATAAGGTTCTGAAGGAGGAAAAATCTAAAAGGTAAAATCCTCTTCATTGTTGTATTAATTTGTTTTCAATTATTCTCTTCTACTAATATTATCTTATCTAAATTTTAATGTATCATTAAAATTTTTAATATATTATAATGATACCAGGTTAATGGAATATCCATAATTGAACTCACCACTCTCTCTCCCATTTATTCCAAAAATGAAATCATCACCCCTGATGTATAAATTTATCGACATCAGGGGCGATGCACTTCATTTTCATTTAATTCTCTCAAGGATATTAATAAAACCATTATAATGGTTTAAATATATTATATTTTTTATGTCACAAACCTTTTTATGTTATGGGATTAACTTATAAACATAATACAAAATCATAAAACAAAACGTGTTCATTGTAATTGAAAACCCGCCAAAATTAACCTAAAATGATCCCCATTGACTTAAATATAATGATTAATCCTCATAAAATATTAAAAAATTATTTATAAGATAATTTTTACTCTTTTAAGATGATTAATAACATATAATAATAGATATGTAATTTTTTCCACATTTTACATAAACTTCCATTCATGTATTGAAGCTAACCAATCATTAAAACCAATAAAACAAATGCTCTCGAACGATGAAATAAAAATGTATAACTCATAAAAAATGACATTAATGAACATAATAAAAGAATAATTAATAAAATTCATTTATAAAATGTTTTGGATTTGTTAATTAATGAATCTAATGTGATTATAATGGATATTAATGTGAAAGAACATTTCTTGACATAAGGTGAAGGGAATTCTCGAGCCTAACTCACTTTCTTTTTCTTTGCCCACTTTCACTACTTATCTAGTGTGGATTTTATGTAAATATCATATCATCATCATTATCTTATTTTTATTATGATATATATGTTTTTTACTTCTATATATGTAAAATACAATGTTTTCTAAACGAAATATTCTTTAAAAAACACCTTTTACTTATCTAGATTGATTCCTCATCACTAATGCTTCATTACCTAAGAATATTATTCCCTACATCATTTATGAACCCAAAGTTTATGAATTTATTCGTATGAAATGAAACCCATTCATTTCTATGGGTTATTTCATGTCTAAGATTGATATTTGATCTATGTGGCATACCTGATAATTTAATGTTATGATGTGATGGGTCCACCCGAAATTATATAGCGCAATATAAATGTTATAATGTGATGGGTGCACCTAGAATTATATAGAACTCCAATGAATTGGATATTGTGAATAATATGATGACATAAAGTAAATTCTATGTCAATGTGATGCCATTTGTTTCTCATTTGTGTGAGGTATTTGACCACTAAGACATGATGTTTCATTTTTAAGCATTGACACATTCCATGCCTTTATCTAATGCTTCCTCTTGGAATTATAATGATGATGTTTTTATTATTCTCACCCCATGTTATATTTTTTAATTTTATTATCTGACCTCTTTCTGGGATTTTATCAAACCCCTTTTTGATGTATATCCTTCGATGATTAATTATAATAAGTATAACACGTGGGAAAATAAAAAACTAGAGGATAAGGAATTAAATAATTGTTTATGTATTATTGTTTAAATGTTATGTACGGTTATAGTTTTCTGAAGAAACTAAACCTTCAGATCCTGGTTAAATAATTATTATTTTTCATTAAAATTATGCAATAAGATTTATAAGAAAATATGGTTCTTTATTTTTGGTATCAGAGTCATAGTATAGTTAATAATTAAATTAAGATTATAGAATCTTGATGAAATCCATTAATATGAGACTAATCATATTTAATTGCATAAGAATATTTTTTAAACATTGGAATCGAATAAGATATTTCTTTAGAGTTAATTTCAGAATGGGATAAATTATTTATTACTTGTTGACTTATTTTTTATTCTAACGATTTCTATTTTAAACCGTAGTGGGATCTAGGAGAAACCAAGACAACAACTCATGTGGGGGAAAATGAAGTAATTGTATATATGGCATCCCCAATTCATTGGGACATGTATTTCAACATTTCATGGAGTTTTTTACACAACAGTCTCAACTTATGAACAATAAAAAAATGATGAAGAGTTTCAACCTTCACGTGAAAGGGAAAATCATACTATCAAGTGTTTTATGTGGAAACTACCACTGATGTTTAGTAGGTCTTACAGTCTAATAGTTGTGGAAGACTATATCAAATCAATGGAGATGATATTTTCTGTGCTTCAATTATTTGATATGGACAAGTTGACTCTGGACTTTTATCATCTAAATGGAGAAGTCGACCAATGGTGGGATTCGATTATGAATATTAATTCAACTGACGAAATTAAAGTGATGGAGTGGAATGAATTTTAGATAATGTTTCTTAATAAGTATTTACCTCTAACTATTCTTACAAATATAGAGAGAGAATTCATAGTTATATAGAAAGAGGAAGGTGAATATATAACAGACTATGAAGAAATTTTCACATGTCTTGCAAGGCATGCTTTGTGTTTTGTTATCTACATTGATAGAAAAATCGATATATTTTTTGAGGTTTAAGACAACAACATTGAAATTATATGGAAATTGGATACTTTTGGAGTTATGAAGAAATTTTTTGATGTTCTTCCAAAGAGGATATAGAGTTTTGATAATGGAATCATGGCTATGTTTATATGAAATGAAAGGTTGAGTTTTAATCTGGAGGATCTCAAGAGAAAGGTGGAAAGAAAACTCAGAAACCCACATGTAAAAAATGTGGGATGAAGCATCATGGAAACTACATTAATGGGATTGGGAAATGAATAACGTGAGGGAGATAATGCCACCAAACCCATGAATATCGAAAAAACATTATAAAGAAAAAAATGCGATGGAAGATAGGGGAGAACCACCCATGGTAAAATTCTACAACAATAGAGAGAAAGAGAACTATGCAGGCCATTGCACTAAACCTAGAGTCCTCAAAGGTAGTCAGAAACAAAAACCGCCAATTATAATGGATAATGTCAAGGATTATGTCATCACTACTATATAAGTCAAGAAATAGAGATATGTTTTTCAATTTACACTCTTTATTTACTCAAAAATGGAAAAGGTATTTTTTTCATTCTAGTTCTACGCATTCCATTATGTTATTGAAGAATACTAGAACTATTGAATCATATCTCTAAATCTTTGATGTAGAGATTACTATAAAAAGAATATGTGGTGAAATCATTGCCACCCAATTGTTGGACTCTTCTCATGTTGGTGCACATGGGAAAATGCTTCCCTAAAATCTCGAGGTTTGTTTCTCAAAATTATATAGCGCAATATAAATTAATGAAATATCAATATTGTACTTTGGAAAATACTTCTATAGTGTGGGTGTTGATTCCCTTTGAAGAAGTATACCTCGACCAAATCATTGAGAAAAATAAATGTATCAATGGAGGAGAAATAATCACTATGAGAGAATACAGTGATATATTTCCCAAAGTGTTACCTTAACTTCCCTTAGATCATGAGGTTGGTTTCTCAATATAACTCATACTCAGATCTACCCTTATATTAAAATGTCTCAATAGGATGGATCCTATCAAACTGGAGGAGTTGAAGAAGTAGCTACAAGATAAATTGGACAAAGGATTCAAATTCATTAGTGCATCACCTTGGGGTGCACTAGGGCTCTTTTTCCAAAAGAAGAATGGTTCAAGGCGGATTTCTATCAATTACCGGGATCTCAAGATAATCACTATAAAGAAAAAGTACCCTCTTCCTAGGATTGATGGATTGTTTGATCAGCTATGAATAGCTATGTACTTATCAAAAGTGGAACTATGTTCAGGATATCATTATCGAATGGTTAAGAATGAATATATTCAGAAAATTATCATCCGTACAGTGTATGGGAACTATGAGTTTCGAGTGATGTCATTCATACATATTAATTCCCTTTTATTATTCATGTATTTGATGAATAGTCTTTAGAAATTACCTCAAATTTTTTTTTGTAGTTTTTATCAATGATATAGTCATCTAAACTAAGAGAAAAGAGGAACATGAAGAACATATAAGGATTGTGTTGTCAAAATTAAGGAAGGAGGCATTGTAAACCAAGATCAGCAAGTGCGACTTTTGGATGCAGTAAGTCACATTCTTGGGACATGTGATCACAATTGAGGGAATTTCCATGGACCCTTAAAAAATGAAAATTTGTGAATGGCTCAAATCCTCTAGTGTCACCGGATTCAATAGTTTTATTGGATTAGTTGGGTACTCCCGATGTTTTTTATGGAATTTATAATTATTTTTGATCCTGATAAATAATTCATCATAGAAAGGGATGAAGGATATCAGGATTAATGAGTAATGGGAAGGCTTTAAGGATTTAAAGATAAGGATGATCATGGCACATGTACTCACAATATTGAAATGTGTAGAATTTTTTGTGATACACAGTGTTTCTTAAAAGAATGGTTTGGGTTGTGTACTCATGAAAAATGATAATGTGATAGCCTATGAAACACTGTAGTTGAATATTCATTAGTTGAATTTCCCAATGCATGATATGTAGTTAGTAGCTATATTTTTTGTATTGAAAATCTAGTGTCACTACCTCTGTGGTGAGATGTGTTACATATATACGAAAAATTGGAGCCTAAATTGTATTTCCACACATAAAGATCTCATCATGATTCACAGGAGATGGTTAGATATAATCAAATACTAAAATTTCTCTATTAACTATTATCCACATAATTAAAACAAGGTATGTGATGTTCTTAGAACAAAACAATACACAACTCTATCCTTGATGTGGATTGAGGAAGACCATATCTTCTTGTCTATGAAAATGATATATGTAGAAATCATAATAGTAGTGAATAAATCCTACATTTCCCAAATTATTTCCTAACCATCTATCTAAGAGACGATGAAGAAGGAACAAAGGGATGATCAAGAGTTAAAAAAGTAGGATAATATAGTAACGGAAGGTAAACTACAGGACTTCCATATCGATTATGATGGTGTGACTCGGTTTGGAATGTGTCTATGTGTTCCTTCATTACCTAGATAATAATTATTATATTGGATAACACACATTTTCCAACTTTATCTATCCATCATGGGAGTAAAAAGATGTATCGTGATAACTGAGAAAACTTCTGGTTGGACAATGTGAAGAAAGAGATTACTACGTATAGCACAAGGTGATTGATATATTAACATGTTAAATCAGAGTGACAACATTCCAAATGGATGATATAACCATTTTTGATACCCATGTGTAAATGGGATAATGTCACTAGGGACTTTTTCTTTGGTCTCCCAAATACATCCCAAGAAAATAATGTGATATGGGTTTTGTTAGACTAACTCCCCCAATAGCCTAATTTATTACTCTTCGTGGCAGATATCTCCCTTGAAAAACATTATGAGATATATGTGATGGAATGGTGATACTATTTGGGGTTTCACTCTTTATTGTCTCTAATCATGATCCAAGGATCACATATAAATTTTAGTGGATTCTTCAACATTCGTTGAGTACTGAATTAAATTTCATCATGGCCTATCATCCCTAAACTAATGTAAAATATGAAAGGAATATTCTGGAATATTATGATATGATAGGATCCTTATAATTACAATTAATATTTGGTTAGGATTATCATCTTCTATTGGTAGGGTTATCATACATCAATAGCTTCCACTCATGTACTCAGATGGATGCAAATCAAGCTCTATATGGAAAGTGATATAGAAAACCAAAATGTTGGGATGCAGTTGGAAAAAAGAAAGCTAATTGGACCTAATCTTTTATAGGTAATGAAAAAAATTTCAAGTCATCTTGAAACATATCAAGGCTACTCATATTTGGATAAAGAGTTATGCTAAAATCCTTTTAAGGGACTTGGAGTTCATTGATTGAGATAAAGTATTCATTCAAATATCACTATTGAAAAAATCCATGCAGTTTGTAAAGAATTGTATGATGAGCCCAAGGTATGTTGAACCCTTTGATATCCTTGATCACATAGTAGATCTGGCTTATTAACATTCAGTTATACTTAATATGGATCAATTTCATGTTGTGTTCCACATATCACTCATGTGAATGTATATATCATACCACTCTCATATACTAAACTCAAAGGTGGTATAGATGGATGATGATATCTCTTATAAAGAGTAGTGGGTAATGATTTTGAATAGGAGAGACAATGTTTTACATAATAATACAACCTTCCTTTTAAATGTGTTGTGGAGGAATCATAACTGTGAATAAGCAGCTTGGGAACCGGAGGAGGCGATGAAAGAGAAGTATCATCACATGTTTATTTAAAATGAAATCTCAAGGGTAAAATTTATAAATGGGGGAATAATGTAATGAAAAAAATACTTATCAATAGAATTTATCCATTCTTATAGTAATTTCATCACATATAATCCCTTAGAGACCATATAAAAACATTATAAATGTTGAATTAAAGTAATAAGAAGTATTTTCAAAAGGCAAGGAACCAATACCGATGAAATAGTAACATGGCCCCAGGAATAGTAATACTACACTTACGAAAATTAAAATGGCCAAATAAATAGTTACATCACACATGAATGTATAAATAAATTTAGGCAACTTATATCTAAGCATATGGTATAAGTATACTATAGACTATGTAAATAAATATTTAAAAAATTATAAATTATGTGTTGTTATTTTCGTATGTCATGAATATTTTTTTATAATTTCTATTTTTAAATAAATAATATAAAAGAAATATATTTTAAAAAAATGTATTCATAAATTAATATTATTATATCTTATGATTTTAAGGAATTTTTATAATACCTTATGTATGATTTCAAACTGTTAAAATTCAGTTATAATATTAAAATTTGATTTTCGAAAGTAAATGATGATTTTAATTGAAAATTGAATTTCCCATATTTATAAAATTGTTTTCTCAAAATGGAATTCATTTTTTAATTCCACACTTCAAAAAATAATTAGGGTAATATTTTGGGATTTTGTTAAAATACTTGATTTTTTATGAATAGTAAAATATGATAATTTACAATAAAAGATAAATATTTGAATTAATGAGTCATAGATTATTTAAGGCTGATATAAGACAAAAAAATCAAACGATAAATCATTAGTTTAACATAATTAGGGATAATCATTAAACAATTCTGTTTATTGGCCCAAAATAATAAACTAATGAATTAAATAATGAGAAGACACCCATCTCCTCTACTATAAATACCTCCCCTATTACCATATTATCCTCACACCACTGACGCTTTGATCCTTATCTAATTTTTTCCTAAATGTCTCCCCAATCCCCTCCCCCACGTCCATGTGCTCTTGTTCTCACCAAAATACCAAAACGATTCCCTGAGGAGCATCTTAAGAAGGAATATTCCAAGAGGTGAAATCCTATTCCTTTTTCTATTAAAATATATTATATTATTTTCTTCTCATAAAATTTTCAAATCAAAATACCATGATACCTCATGTTTTTTGATATAATTTAATGAAATCATATTAATTGAAGATTCTCCATCAAACTCCTCCCTCTCTATCTCTTTTTCAAAAATTAAAATTGTCGCATGTGATGTGTCAATTTACCAACATTGTGGGAAATGAACTTTTATTTTATTTTACACCTTAAAGGATTCTAATAAAAAAATTATAATGGTTGAAAAATAGTATAAAAGGTCTGTTACATATCTATTTAGGTTAATTAACTAAATTGTACACATTATATTAAATGATAAAACAAAATGTCTTCATTATGATCGAAAAACCTCTAAAATTAACAAAAAACAATCATCATTAACATTTATTTAATTATTCATCCTCATAACATATAAAATAATTCTTTATAATAACATTTAAACATTTATAATATCATTAATAACATATAATAACAATTATGAAAATTTAGCCACATTTTGCATGAACTTCCATTTATGTATATAAGAAAACCAATCATTAAACATGGGAAAATAAATGCTCCGGAACAACGCAATTATACTATATAAATCAACTAAAATTAAATAAATGAACATAATAAAACAATAAAAAATAAAATTAATATATGAAATGATATTATTTTTTCATTAATAAATCTAATGTGGTTGAACCAAATATTAATGTGATTGAGGTTTTCAGACTAAAGGTAAGGGTAATTATCAACCCAACTTTATTTCTTTGGGAATTCCCTATTTCACTACATTTTCAGTATGTATTTTCCTTAAATATAATTTATTCTAAACTATTTTACCTTTTTTTGGATATTCATGTTTCATACATGATATTATGGGAAGAATTGTTTTTCTAAAAGAACTATTCTTTAAAAAACACAAATTTTACTTATCAAGACTATTTCTTCTTCACTCAAGGTTGATGATGCGATTCTGTTATTCCCTCTATAAGATTGGAACCCAATGTATATTGATTTATTTTAATGAAATAAAATTAATTCCTTAACATGGGTTATTATAAGTCTAAAATTGATGTACTTTTTATTTGTCATGCATGATAATGTAAATTTAGTGATATGATGGGTGTGTCTAGAATATTATAATGTAATTTAATTGTAATGATGTGATAGGTCCACCAAGAATTATATTGCAATTTAATTATTTGGATAATTTGAAAATTGTAATGAGATATTGTGAATTATGATTTAACATGATGCTATATTTGTTCACAACTTTGTGTGGATGTTGACCACAAAGACACAATGTTCCATTTTTATGTGTTTCCACACTTCATTCCATTATCTAATGCTTCCTCTCATGATTATGATTAAAATTTCATGATTATTATCATTACATGTTATATAGTTATATGTTTTTATCTATCCTCATCCTGATCTTTTAGAACAATCCTTTTTGATGTATATACTTAGTTGATTTCTTCTACTAAGGAGAATACATGTTACAATAAGAATATAGAGAATATATAATTGAATAACAATTTATTTTTTATTTTTTAATTATTTTGTGTGGTTTTAGTTTTTACAAGACACTAAACCTTTGGGTCCTGGTTGAGAAACACTTTTATGTTGTTTTTATTTAAAATGATGTAATAATATATTTATGAAACAGTGGAGCCACTATAAGTTTATCCTATCACATTCCCTGATCATCAATATAAGGGATATAAATTTGGTTTTTCATTCCACCCATACCATAATTTTCTAGTCTACTTATACTAGGATTGAAATAGAATTTACTATTGTCAATATATACACCTCTCTACAGGGATGTTAATGTCTCCCTCTGGAAATAGCATTCAATAAAGACATTAAAGGAAACCAACCAATTCATCCCAATAATGAAATCAAACCCTGTCATCTCGAGGAGAAAAAGTTTCCATATGAATTTATACCCACCTACCTTAAGAGAAACTTGGTGCGCTGGTGGACAATCTCTGATCAAATACACAGTAGAGTATCGAGTATCCTAATGCATTCATAAATATGAACACTAATCCTAAGGATCTCCATAACTGTTACAGATATGAATGAATGTGAATCATCTTTATAAAAAGGATAAGACACTACAGATGTAGGAAAATACATCATTCCTCTCAATAAATAACACTTGGCACTATTCAACATAGGTATTAGTTATACTAAATATATCTGGCATGAAACATGAACCTAAGAAAAATTCTGACTACCATGACTATGCACACTTCACTATTGAGGTGAAAATGGTGTATGTCTCTCTCGGCCAAGAAAACCTCCTCGATATGAATGTTTAGTAGTACTAAATGTACCATCATGAAATAGATATGTTAATCCCTCTCTTGAACCTTGATCCAGTTTCAACCCCCACTCAGTAGCAGATGGAGGTATGTTCCTACAAAACCAGTGTATATGGTCCATCCTTCCATATCCCAGACAATCAAATATTTCACTACCACACTGAATCCTCATGGGTATCTTCCTTCCACACTGAAGAGAGAAGAAATAACTACTAGAACTCAAACCCTATACTGTATTCCCATCATGAAAAGTCATAAAACAATGCTTTGTGTCAGCTTCCCCAACACCACTAGGTCGAGAAGCTACACTACACTACTCTAGCCCACCAGATTATCTCAAATTCAATTCAAAAATTAATTCCTAATTCATTATCTATATTATAGTAGTCCACTGAAACATGTTATCCTATTTTTAAACAACATTCTTGAGATCTTCCTTGAAGCCTCTCCCCCTAGATGGATCATCATTGGGACACATAGGAACAACGTGTCGAAGGGCTATGAAAAGGATTGAATATTCCAAAATGGTCATAGCTCCCTACACTAGATGCATAAAATTACTATCCTCTTCTACTTATAGAGTCTTGAGAAATAAGTCACCATAAAAGATAAATTAAAAATCCTTCCAAACAATATATCTATTTTTATCTTACTAGTTCATGACACCCAACCAATGTTTTGAGGATCCCTAAAGTATATATGTTGTCAGCATCAATCTCTAATCTCGTGGAGTCACCAAGTGATCAACGATTGAAAAAATAGTTGTTGTCCATAGCTCAGTAGCCTGTGGACCACCAACCAATTAACATGTGGGTGTATTTTCTTTCTAGAATGCACATGTCATATATTCAATATATGAGGAAAGCCATGGGTTTTTAATGATTTTTATAAACGTTAGAAAATCCTCTTTAGCTAGGAATTAACACCCATATCAGAAGAAAAGGGATGAAAAATAAGAGGAAATATTAAAGGCTCCACTAGTGGCCCAGGGACCACCACATACAGATCATGGTAATCACCACACTTATAGAATATAAATACGGGTCTTCATTATATAATTTATCAAAAACGAAATGAAGAAAATCCCCCAAAATGATTTGGTAACAACTAGATGACAGATATAATCATAGTATATGTACAATCCTTACAATAACAGAAGTCACACAAATATACCTTCTGCTAAATATTGTAATGGGTAATATAAATGTTCATAATGAACACCATATATACTACCTAATGACCATTCATAATTTTGGTTTTGGGTAAATCTATAAGTTTCACATCATGATTCCCAGTATATGGATGTTCAACTACAATTTAAAACTTCATTCTGTGAATACCTCTCCATTTTAGAATTCAAAATCATTTCAATTTGTATATATATCACAATTCCATTTAAATTTATAAATTATATACTATCATTTCAAATTTATAAGTTCCCATAAAACTTATAAATTGATGTTTGGTGACCAATTAATCCCATGAATTACATGATCCTACCCATAATAATAATGGTCCCTGACCCAATGTTCCATAATTGACAGCTTAAGGAGTCTGTTGTAGACTATACATGAAAATATTGTTTAGGTTACGACAGTAACATCAAGTACCATTTTTGATTTTCAATATATTTAAAGTCATTTTAATCGATAATAATTATATAACACACGGAACCCCAAATAAATGTCATTTATTCAAGAAAATCATCCAATATGGAATGCAATTAGAATCCTCTATGGTATCTAAACTAATACATGGTCAATGAATCTGTGCATTTTCAATCCAAGGGAGTAACCCATAATCAAAAAAACATCAAACATCAAGTGTGTCACCAAATTATGAAGTGAAATCACATCTAGTTGGAATAAACCAGAACATCATATCCCATCCAAAGTAATTTATACATTTACTATACATGGTTTAGCTACTACGAGGCCCAAATCATAACCAAATTGTAATAAATTTATAATCTTCGGTCTATTTTATAAAAATAGTAAGATAAGAAAATAAATTCATTTTATATCACATCATAATATCCCAATCAAGGAGAAACTAAATGGTTACCTAGGTTGGTTGGATTAATGGCCTCAAGCGTGCCTCCCCATATTCCACAGGCTTCTGACTAGTAGTGGGGGTTTAATGTGGTATAGTGGAGATACATTCCCTCATGATTAGAGTAACACATGGGTATAATAAGTAAATAAACAAGAGGAAGCATAATATAAATCACTGATTAAAGATAAACATCCAAATAATAGTAGTAAAACAGAACAATGCAAAAGGAAATATCCTAAACAAGATGAGTAAGTCATGTCTCTATACAAAATGGAAGAAATGCATAGCATGACACAACTAGTATAATAGGTGTATCAAAAGTAAAAAAAAATAAAAAATTGTTATCTAAAGGTTCTGTCACAGGCCTAGCTGTGTCATATACTCACCAACTCTTTTTCATAACCAATCAAGTATCATAAAGTGGTAACTTTCCATAGTTTCTACCTATATCAAATAAGTCTTTTTGGTTAACCAATATTGATTCGAATAGTGTGTCAAAGAAAAATCTGTTAGCGACCACCAATGATGTTAATAACAAATATAGTTTGTGTATATATGAAGCAAAAGTCTTCAATACAATACAATAATATGTATAGTAAACTAAGAGTAATATTTTATATTCTATAAACTGTAATCAAGGATCCAAAACATGTTTCAACTGTAAAGCATGGTAAAATGTCCATTGAAGCCTATGTAAAGTAATCATGTTTCATACCCATTGGGAAGAATCTAAGGTATAAAAGAACACGTCTTCATTATTATATGATACCAATATGGTCCAAATGCAATGTATAAATGGCCAAGTCATCCTCATCATGTCCATGGAGAATCTTCATAGAATACTTCGTAAAGTCATGGGTGGAGCACAACGAACTTGACAACATTGAATTTCCAAGGTGGTGTAAACATGCCAAATCTATTGGGTAGTAATTTTATTTGAATAATATATAATCTAGATCCATGGATTATATATTTCTATTCCATCCAATTTAATAAGGATACATGGAATAGAAATTTCCATGAATACCAATATAATATTTACCATTTCATTAACCTTGTTCCGAACCCATTCCACAGTCATGAACATTCCATGAGTTTATCCATCACATTCCACATTTTATAATTAAATAATTCAATCATTTTAACATCAAGAAATCACATGGTGTGGAGGCATATACCCCCTCATAATATTTTGAATATAATTCATTATGAATCCCACTAATATTCAATGATCACACGCAGGCAAAAGGGCGGTAAATAATGGGGTATAATAAAAAACACACCTCATAGGTGGTCTTGGAAAAGGTTGATAACCTCCAACCAACACATAGTAATAGGTGGGGAACTAATCATGGTTCCAAAAATAAAAACAATGAATGAAATTAATTTATGATAAATTCCCGTAATGTTTTTTGTGTGGAAAAAATTCAACAACTATAAAAAACTATACTTATTGGGAAATGGTCTAGACCGCCAAACTCAAGGTCTTGGTAGAAAAATCATCTAGTATCAACTCCTAACACAGTCTAGATCATAAGAAAATGGATGAATGGAATAAATCCTAGAAAATAAGTCATAAAAAACTATTCCAAAATAACCTCATCGAGGTAAATATGAACAACAAAAATAGCCTATTCAGTGAAGAACTTACCAACATGCATCCAACATGGAAGATATTGAGAGAAACAGAGCCTGGATTGGGGATATATCAAAAATAAAAATTTAGGCATCAAAAGACAGATCCTTGGTTGAAATCCGGTCTATGTAGGGGTGGGGGTTGTCTTATTTTTAAAAATGGGGCCCTACTTATTATTTTTTAAAAACCAACCCTAGAAGATTACACAAAATTTATGCATTACAAACAACGTAATGTTCAAGGTTTTACACTCTAAGGGAAATCCATTAAACATCAGTAATGGTAATTGAAAAACTAATACACATTTTTTATTTTATACATGCCATGAATTTGTCCTAGATCTAACCTTCATCCCACTTCTATATTCTTTCGAAAACCAACCTATCATCCCACATTTCTAGCATTTCAGTCTAAGAAAAAAGTGTACATAAACAATATTTTAACAAGAAATAAAATAATATTTCCACATTGAATAACCCATGATGTTATAAATGCTATTTTATTTGAAAATGATTTTGACACTATTTTTTTATTTTTATAGTTTTAGAATAAAAAATTCATATTTTAAAAGAAATGTTATTTTCCTCATGGAATGTTCCAAGTACAATTTTAAAATAATTTTCCATCTAGAAAGATATAATTTTACACTAGTTGAAATTTAATGGGGATATATTACAATGAAACAATCACTATTATTTATCCTGAGGGTTGATGATCAGTTTGGCTAGGGATGAACTTTTTTGAAACCATTCAATTTACTCTAGATAGTTAAGGATTTTATATTTATATGGGGAAGTATTTACATTTTGAATGCTTTTTTAAATATGAAGGATTATGTGTATTATATTTCACCCCTTTAAAACGATCAATTAATTTGAATGTGTATGTGAAGGGAAGGGCGTGCTATAGGTGATTGATGCATCATTTTGTCTCATGAGTCAAAATATATTGGGTTTTGGATGAAAATATTTCCATTTTTATAGAATTCATGGTTCAAGGTATCAATGTAATTAGATGTCTCGGCATAATTCATCAATGGTATATTTTAGATTTCATGCATTTTTCATTCTATCATTATGAATTCAGTTATTGATATTCCACGTAATTTGTCTATTAGATAGAATATAAATTGTGAACATTGATTCTCATGTGATTATTTATATGGAATTATTTTATCATAATTTAATAAGACCATACTATGCTAATGTTATTGATTGAATGGAATGTGTTTCGTTTATTTTCCTTTACATATTTTTTATGACTTATTTATTCCTAGATTTAATTGTATGATTACGCTTTCTGTGCATCTAAGATCACACCTATCTTATTTTTTATTTTCCCTAGGTTACGAGGAATTTTTTTAATTGATAGGTTTGTATAAACTAGAGGAAATTGTCTATAAAAAAATATCTTGTATTTTATGTTTTAATATAAAATGTGAATTTCATGTATTTAATAAATTTAACGAGACTATTAAACTATTAAGTCCTTTAGGATGTGATTCCTTTCATCTTTTATCAATGTAATAATGTAGACATGATATTCAAGCTACTATGGTTGGGATTGGTACACATTGGGGATTAACACATCTTGTAACTGCATAATGAAAAATAGGACATGCCTCACACCTATATAGATACACTAGAGGGAAATGCATTGTTAATTTTAAAACCTATTTATAAACAATTATGATGGAAATGAAATGATTGTTTGGTTAACAAATTGTTATAGAAAATTTACTATAAATATACATGATTGAATCCCAAAAACCCATTTTTTAGGAAACATGTGTCATTTATTATATATTATGTCTATGTTCATGGGTTACCTTTTATATGAATAATAGTTTGACAATTAAAATCCATATATTTAATTTTTATTTAGTAAATAACATGAAACAATATCAAAAATTGATATGTTTGCTCATTATCTATTCGTGAAAATCAAAAACATTCTATGATTTTAGTTAGACAACTTCATTCATATCATGCATGATTACTCAATATATTTAAAACAACCTTCAAACAAGGAAAGTGTCTTATCTCTTATAATAAAAAATGGGGAAATTATTTAATCCCAATTATAGAACTCACCCCCTTCATTTTTTTTGTACTAGAACTCCTAAATGTTATTTTTATAGAATAATTAGCTGAATTTGATTCTATATTGAGAAGGGATTGTTTTTCCTAATATAAAACCATCATTTAACATCCAGAGAGGGAACCCAATCTCTATATCCCAAATCACACTCTTATTCTATAAATATGTAGTTATGAGGATGTGTCTCATTTGTAGTGGTGTACTAAATAGTGGATATTTTAACCTGATAACAAGGAATATATAGCTTTTTTGATCGAGACAAAAATGAAAATCACGATTAATGACATGACTATTGTGATGGACTGTAATGATGTATTCTGAGAAGAGTATCATGTTCTTCCCCCATGTATTCAGTGTGAGTTCCAAGTTGAACTTACACACAAATCTCTTTATATATGCAAGACTCCCTATAGAATTTCCATCATAAAATTGGAATAATTTACTAAGATGATTCAAGGGAATATGGCCAAGGGTTTTATATTCTCAAGTGCTTCACTATGGGGTATGTTGTTTCTCCTCATCAAGAAAAATGTTTGGTCAATGAGTCTCTTTATTTACTACGATTTGACGAAAAAACTGTGATAAAACAAATTATCCCCTTCCATAGTATAATAACTTATATTATAAACTACATGGGATAAATACTTCTATTAGGTGGACCTTTAGTCCAGATATCACGAATTAAATTTAAAAAACACAATATACTGAAGAATGCCTTTCAAAAAATGTGTTGAAACTATGAATTCATGGTGATTCATTTTGGACTCACTAATGTACAATAAATAATCGCTAACTTAATGAATAGATGTAATGGGCATAAATTTTGAGTAAAATCTATTTCATGAAAATTTGTGTAATATTATTAAACAACAAAACTATATCTCATTAATAAAAAAGTAATGTTATTTTATTATATCCATCAAGTTTAAACAGATTATATGATTGTTTTTCAATTATGGCCATTGGTCAATATGACCGTTGGGTACTATATTTATAACATTGTTACTATCATTTTTAAATCAAGATGATAATGGTTAATTATTGTTGAAAGATTAGTTGATGTCCTTAACCAGTGCAATTAGGCCATATATAGCCCACTTATCCGAACTTGGGAAGGAAGTAGTATCCTTGGACTTTCCTCTATACCAATCCCAAGGTTATTTTCAACATGTTATGAATAAACGAAATCACCTATTGGATAATTTATATTTAGTAGATAATACCACTTGGGCAAGTTTATCCAAGCCATCCCAACAGTCAATCACTATCTCACACCTTACCCTTAGGCCATATGCAGGTTTTTAAGGGGTTATGTGTCAAGGCCTAGTTACACAAAATGTAATCCATTTTAAAAATAAATTTTTTATTCCATCATTTCCATTTTACTATGGTTATTCTTGAATTCCTAATGTCGATATTAGGTTATGGTGAATTTTTGAGTATTTTATCAAATACATTATTTTTCAGTGAATAGTAAAAATATAGTTTTCTGTTTTCACTGTGTTTAATGAAATCATTAGTGATGTAATAATGAATTAATAATTTAGTTCAACTCTTGAGGAATAAAATATTATATGAGTTGACCCAAGTGGCCAATTCCATAGGCAAATACCATGGGCAAGACAATGGTTTTTCTAATAAGACTAATGAGGTGTACTCAGAAATTAATTAAAAAACACACTCTTTTTTCTATAAATAATCTCCCATGCCTTCATTATTTTTCATTACCAACTCATTTTCCTCTATTATATAGTATAATTATCTCCAAATGAGTTATATAAAGTTGTCTTCAAGACCCCATGGTCAAGATCATCACGTTTTAGATGTTACTCTTCAATGTAAGGGAATCTACCACCCTTCTCTTTTCAAGAACTCCATTAATGTTATGCCTTTTTTATTTATATTTTCTTATTTGGGTATATGTCATTAAATATATTCTATTCATTCCATAATATGTAATATTTATTATAGACCCATTTTTATCTCATCAACAGATTTTATGAGTTTTTATGTGGCGTCGTTAGACCACCGAAATTTTGTAATGGAATTTTAAAATTATCTTCTATTTTGAAGTTATATTTTAGGTGGTATGTCATTCAAATTTCCATACCATATTATTTTTCCCATTTTATTCTATCCCTATATTATATTATGAGGATTTTTTGAATGTACACCCTTTTCCCCTCTCATTTATTGTTTAATGAAACCATGTTCCATACCTATTATGCTGTAGAATATTCATCTCAAAATCACTCTCTTTTTATCATGAAATTATTTTTTCTCATTATCTGAGAAACCCAAACACTTTCATTTCTAGGTATATTAATCAAGACATAAAAATTATTTACATTATTTTGTAATTCACGTACATAAAACCCCCATTCTCTTTCTGTGGGTTATAAATGTCATAATGATCCAGTTTTTTATATTTTTTTTAAAACATCATGCTTTTGTGATAAAACCCAATTATATTATTCTATATGGGTTATTTATGAAATTGTTGTTTATAATCTACGTGGATCACATTAAAATATATCAATATTAAGGGTGCGACCTCATATCACTCCAAATAAATTTTGTAATGAAATTAATATCTAGAGAAGAAAAGTTTTATTATACCTTGGTTAATAGCCTTTCTAATTTTCATGACACCTTGGGAATGGATGATCGCAATACGATTCACTGCTTCATTTTCACCTTTAATCCATTATTCTAAACTAGTTTTCTTATTAAAAATTATAAAAATAATAACAATTTACACTTTATGTTAGATTCAATTATTTTTTATTTATTATTGTTAAAAATGGATATGATAATTGTTTTGATAATATCATTGAAGGTGGAGGTGACTTGGAGGGCCCATGATGATGTCCAAGAAAAATGGATCAAAATGTGCAAGATCTATGCACACCAGTGGACTCAATTGTATATTTCAACTAAAGTGTGCATTCATATGGGATGAAATTTTGTGGTCCGGTCCCAAATTTATTGTTATACATTTCATATGAAGGAACCAATTCCTCATTAGGATTTTATTGTGCCCCTTCCGAACTGAACTTTCCAAATCATCAAATCTGCACAATTTGAAATATGATGTTCTTTATTTTATCAATATATCAAGCTATAGTTGTCCAAAATATTGCCAAAATTACTTTCAAGGAATCCAAGAGGATGGTAAATATGCTTCTAAATTTTTCTAAAGAAATGTTCGACTGCATAGTGGTCTAAAATCATGGGCCATGTGGGTTTACACAATATGTGTTCCTAAAAAAACATTATACTTTGCCTATAAAATGGAATCTTGGGATCCTCATCTGGAAGTTCGAACCAGAAGTGATGATTTTACATTTTGGAGTCTTAGAGGAGTCTCTTTCTCATCCTTGATGTTCTGGAGGGCACTATCCTCATAGGGGGATCAATAATGAAGAAAGACTTCCACCCGAGCTTCTTCAACCTCCATATGTCGAGCTAAACAGTGGGTGCTCAATGCGAGGGAGATACAAACATGAATTTGGAGTTATATAACCTTATATTCTACTGTTTTTTTATTTGTGTGTGAATTCTTTCAATTATGTTTAATATTTATATTATTTATCACTTAATTCATTGAGTTGGTTTAATTTAGTGAAACATTTCCCATTTCTATAACGATTGGGTTTAGATTCCAGTGGGAATCTTGGGTTGTTCTGATTGGACAACACAAGCATACTCTTTATCTAACACATATATGATGTTTCATTATTATTTGGAATAATTCACTCAATTATTGAGGTCCAAACCATGAAAACATTATTGTTGTGTCAAGGAGGGGTTCTTTGTGCATCATTTTAAGAGGAAAGAGGGGAACCAAGATATTGGTCATCCCTCAACCAAAGGATTACAAAAAACACATAATAATCAATTGAGAACAAGGTACACTTAATGTTTTGTAGTAACTTATCAATGATCAGTTATTTATCTCATATTTTTCAAAATCCACTTTTTCATTCAACATTGCCACGTTTTACATTTAGTTTATTTCTTAAAATTATTTACAAAATAACCCCTCCTTTGTTCTTATTATTAAATATAAACAATCAAAACCTATCAATTCCCTTTTAGATATGTCATAGGGTCTTCCATAGACAATAAATCAACCTTAAAAACATAATAATTTTGATGTTTCCTGGTAGAGCGTTCAAATTTTGGTGCCGTTTTTGGGGACTTCTTTGGTTTTTAGTGTCTGTTTTTGATAATTTTTTTTAATTTTTTTAATCTTTATTTGTTTCATATTATACCTTTAAATATATCTTTTTATTCTAATTTATTTATTGTTTAGTTTTTGTGTATAAGGCGTTCTAATCAGGGAGATTTACCACCTTTTGAACCCGAAACAAAGTGGATCGTAGGTTAGGGGCTCTGAGATGCATGAGACCACAATTTAAAGCAGGACACACCACAACATGAGACATTTCTAAACCCCACTTCATTTGAAACCAAATTAGAACCTGAAATTAGTGAGTATAAAATGGCTGAAAACAATCACACACTAAATTAACTAACCTTGCCTGATGTTGATATACAACCCACATATATTCAAACACAAGGCGAGGATTCCAATTTTGAACTGGAATCTGGTCTAATTCACTTATTTCAAAGATTTCATAGACTTTTTGGAAATGATATTAATAGACAATTAAAATAATTTCATACCATGTGTTTTACTTTAAAACATGTTAATGTGGATGAAGAACATGTAATGTTAGAGCATTCCCGTTTTCATTCGAAGACACTGCAAAATAATGGATTTACTATATTTATTAACAAATTAGAGGCTGGGTGGACATGAAACCACTTTTTCTTGAAAAATATTTCCCAGTCTCTTGAACTGGAAATATAAAGAATGAAATTTGTGTTATAAGGAAATCTCAATGGTAAACCTTACATGAATATTGGGATCTCATTAAAATGTTATGTTGAAGTTTCCCACACCACCAAATAAGTGATTAACTTTTATTACAGTAGTTTTATGAGGGTTTAATTCTAATTGATCGTAACATGATTGATGCTTCTACAGGTGGTGCACAAGTAGATAAAACAACAAATTCTATATTAACCATGATTGATAAAATGGATCAATACACTCAACAATTTGGTACAAGGTACAGTTAACCCATTCGAGGTGTCCATGAGGTGAAAAGTGCTAAATTTGAGAAAAGGAAGATACAAATATTGAAGATGTAATTACCCCTTTTCGAAAACTGACTCACTCCCAAGGGAAATATCAATATCCTCCCCCCATCTATTTTGGATTCTACTCTTCTGGCACCCACTACTCTGACCAATGTTCTCAATTGAGAGAAAATATTGAGTATTGGGAGGAAATATTTCTAGGTCTCCCCTATAATGAACCCTTTAGGAAAGAACCATATTATCCTTCCAACCCTAGGTAGAATGAAAACCAAGCCTATATGAAAGGGGGTATTCAAACCAACCTCAATGATAATGGAACCAACTGGGGCAGAGTAGTCACCAACCACCACCACATAGAAATCCTCAACCGCCCTAAACGCCTTTCCATCAAGCCCCTAAAAACCCAGAGACTAGCATATAAGATATGGTGAAACAAATGGCATCCAATAATATCAAATCCAAACAACTACTCAATCATCCATACAAGACTTCAAAACAAAATTAGGAAACTAGCTAACTCGGTGGGAGAAATTCAAAGACATGGGTCAGGTAAACTAACTTCTCAACTAGTAGTTAATCCTTGGTATAAGGGAAATGTTAGTTCCATCACTCTAAGGAGTGGAACAAAACTAAAATACCAAAATAATCATCCATTTGAGTCTTCACCTCCTAAGGAAACATCCATCCCAACCATTACAAATGTTCCAAATGTTGAAAAACCATGTCTTGAGAGAATCCCTTCCAATGGATATACTTTGCATGTCATGAGTCTCCTAGACAACTCATTCCACTTTTATTTCCCCAATGGTCGATCCATCCAAGAAAAAATAGTAAACTGAACATGATAAATAAATATTTGAATCATTCAAAAATTATAGGTTAACATCCCCTTTATTGTTTCCATGAAGAAAATTCAAGGATACACATTTTTTTTAAATTAGATGTGTACACATCGAAAGAGAATTCATGGTGATGAAAATGTAAGATTAGGGAGGAATTTATCAACATTGATAGAATTGTTGCTGCCTATAAATGCAATGATCCTGGAACCTTCTCAATTCCATGCACCATAGGGGAGTAATCTTCTTCTAATGCAATTCTTGATTTAGGAGCGTATATTATTGTGATGCCTTACTCCATTTATGATTCATTGCAAGTCGGTGAACTAAATCCCACTAGAATAGGCATTTATCTAGAAAATCGGAGTACATCACAACCATTTGGTGTGTTAGAGAATGTTCTTGTGAGGGTTCAAATTTTAATTTTTCCAACTGATTTTTATGTGCTTAAAATGGAAGATGATAGGATGTATGGACACACCCCATTTATATTGGGGAGAACTTTGTTGAAAACCTAGAAAACCATAATTAATGTCCATAATGATGCATTATCTATGGTGTTTGATGGTGAAATTTCCAGTTAAATATCCTTGACGCATTGAAGCACCCCTCATAAGAACATTCCCCTCTCTTTGTTAAATGAATAGATGTACTCCCTTCCCCTTAAAACACTTCTTATTATTCCGCTGACCCCATTTCTATGTTTTCATCATTGATTGAAATTCTTCTTGATGAATCATGAATGTATTGTTGTAGTGGTCTAGAAAAGTGTCATGCATGTTTATTAATTGATAATTTCTTGACCACTAGCGATAAAATGACCATCGATTATACTATTGAGATTGTTAAAGTACAATCCTCATTTTAGGATGATACCATTGAGCAGTTAGATGAGATTGGTGACCTCTCACTTTCACACAAACTTCTATCAATAAAACTCCACTAGAATTGGAACTAAAACAACTGACTAATGATTTAAAATATTGATATCTTGAGAATTGAAACAAGCTGCCCGTCATCATTTCTAGTTCACTCACTCCTAAGAATGAATTACGACTACTTGAATTTTTGAGGGAGTATAATAAATCTTTGAGTTGGACACTTGATGACATTACTGGTATTAGCCCATCAATTTGTACACATAATATATTGTAAAATGATGAGGTTAAAATAGTTACATAGGCACAACGTCGGCTGAACCCAAACCTCCTAAAAGATGATAAAAATGAGGTCAGAAAATTATTAGCTACTGGAATCATTTACCCCATCTCTAACAACCAATGGGTTAGTCCCATTCAAGTAGTTTTTAAAAAACGTTCCTTACAGTAATCAAAAATGAAAACAATTAACTAGTTCCAACTCAGGTGCATAATAGTTGGCGTGTCTGCATAGAGTATCACCAACTAGCCCAAAATACCCATAATAACCATTTACATTTGGTTTTATCTAACCAAATGATAGAGAGGATAGTTAATAAGTCCCACTACTATTTTCTTGAAGGCTATTCTGGATAATTTCAGATCCATATTTCCCCTGGGGACTACGAAAAGATGACCTTCACTTTCCCCTTTATCAGATTTTCCTCTATAAGGACGCCATTTGGTATGTGCAATGCTCCAGGTACTTTCTAGAAATGTATGGTTAGTATTTTTATGGATTACCTGTATAATTTCATGGATGTTTTCATAAGTGATTTCAATGTGTATGGATCCTATTTGGAAGAATGTTTGAGTAGTCTTTATTCTGTCCTACATCATTGTATTGAAAATAATCTCATATTAAATTATGAGAAAATCATTTTCATGGTTCGACAAGGTATAGTTTCATAGCATGTCATTTCTAGGGATGATATCCAAGTTGATAAATCAAAATTGGATGTCATTTATTCCATTCCATTCCACAAAAATGTACAAGATGTGGGGTATTTCCGAGGGCATGCTGGATATTACCGTTGTTTTATTCGTGACCATAGTAAAATTTCACTCCCCCTCACCTCATTACTCGAAAAATACAAAAGAAATTGTTTTTGATAAAGAATGTGATGAAGGTTTTAATAAGTTAAAATGGAGTCTCACATCACCCCTGGCAATCCAACCACCACAGTGGGATTTACCATTTGATCTCATATGTGATGCCTCTAACTATGCAGTTGGGGTAGTCTTATCACAAAGGGTCAATTATGCTCCACTTTTCATAGATTATGCCTAACGTACATTGGACCTTACCCAAGAAAAGAAAACCAAAACTGAAAAATAATTCCTTTCCATTTTTTTGCCTTGGTAAAATTTAGTTAATACCTTTTGGGGTCCAAAGTAATTGTGTTCTCAGACCATGCAACCCTCTGGTATGTCCTTAAGAAATTAGAAGCCCAACTGTGCCTCATTTGCGGGATGGTCATAATTTAAGAATTCGATTTCGAAATAAGAGATAAAAAGTAGAATATAATATTGTGGATGACCATATCAGTAGGATCTAACAATCATTAGAAATTGACTCATCCCTCTATATTTTCATAAATGAAAATTTTCAGGTGGTGTAATTGTACAGAGTGAAAAATTCTATTCCTTATTTTCTAAAATTGTAAATTATTTGGTCAAATAATTCATTCCTATCGATTTCAACAAAAACCAAGCAAGTCTTCTAAGACATGAGACTCGTTGTTACATTTGGGATGATACCTACCTCTGGTGCACATGGAATGATCATGTCCTTTGGAGTTCTTTCCCCAACAGTGAGTTCCAGTCTATCCTTAGAATCTACCACACACTTTCTTATGTGGGCATTATGGTCCCCAACAGACTGGTTGCAATATACATGAATGTGGTCTCTTTTGGGCCACTCTTTTTTGGGATGCCCATTATTTTTGTAAATCCCGCCCTCATTCTCAAAGAATTGGTAATTCCTCAAAAAAATGAAATCCCACAACAACCATTTCTCTTTCATGACATTTTTTATTTTTGGGGTATTGACTTTATGGGGCCATTTCCATATTCATTTGGTAACTTTTACATTCTTCTAGAAGATGATTATGTATCCAAATGGGTAGAGGCATGACCTATAAGGGTTGATGATTCTAATATATTTTTATTGTTTTTGAGAACCCAAATCTTCTTATAGGTTTGGCTTAACTTGGTTCATCATCAGTGACCATGGTTCTCATTTCTGCAACTGAAGAATGCAGTCCCTTTTGTGTCGGTATGGGTTCAGTCATCAAGTGTTTAATTCTTATAACCCACATACCAATAGTCAAACCGAGGTGTCAAATAGATAATTAAAATATATTCTTGGAAAAAATGGATCAACCCAATTTAAAAGATTGGGGTCTTAGACATGATGATTCATTATGGGGTTACTTTACTGCTTTCAAAACCCCCATTGGAATGTCACCATATCATCTAGTGTTTGGAAAGAGTTGTCACCTCCTGGTTGGGATTGAGAAGTGGACCTGTTGGTTCATCAAACAATAAAATTATAATATTTCTAGTGTAGGTGCTCAATGGAATTTATAGATTCAGAAGATAGAGGAAATGAGAATAAATTCATATGAGAACTCCAAGATTTATAAGGAGCGAACAAAGGATACCCACGACCATCTCTTCCTTCATTTCTAGTTCCAAATTGGGAAGAAGGTCCTCTTATAAAATTCAAAGATAAATTTTCCTCCAGGTAAGCTTTTTTCCTGATAGTTTGGACCATACACTATTACTAATGTCTCTCCATTTCATGTTGTTCAGTTTTAAAATTAATTAACCAAGAAATCCTTCACTGGTAATGGGTAGCAGCTAAATCACTTTTATGAAGCCATTCTGGAGTCCCCGGTGGAGGAACTTCCTATTAAAGAATCAATCTATTAATTAAAATCACCAGGTTTTATCCTTCTTTCCCACATTCTCTTTTATTATAGTGAGTACACTGCACAATTTAGGTGGGGGGATGGGTATATTCCTGGTTTGGTTATTAATTTTCATCATCTTTATTCTTTTTATTTTTATAGATTGCTGATTTTTATTATTAGATTCCCCCTTCCCTCTCCGCACCATTGTTCTGGAATATCACTTTTAATACCCAATTTATTATATAAAATGATGGTCGTTTAATCATGGAAGTAATTCATAATGGAAGTGGAATTTATAGATTTCATGTTTTTTTAACTTTAAAAAATCATTCTGATAAAATGTGCATTTTTGCATGAATTAAATATTGTGGTGTGACGTTCATTTGAAATTTGGCTATCTGTCGATTATATAATTGTTTGTATCATTTTGAAACCTTTGAGAAGAATGGTTCCCTTTTTTGAATTTTTTAAGGGAGAATTACGTCACTTAATCTCTCCACACATTTTTTCACCCAACCATGATGTGTAAAAATTACTTACTTATGAAAAGGTAAATACAAGTTAGGATGATTTTTTTATACTTTCAAAAATCATTCTCCACACATTCGTTCCTTATCTGATCTATTTCATTACTGTACCATATTGATCTTTGTCTGTGTACCTATTATCTGACTATTATACGACCCAAAACAATGGTAGTATATTGGTTAAGACAAAAACCACCCATCCTTGAGTTTCGATCTTGTTATAACTATTATAATTAGTCTCTTTAGGAGATCAATCAAGGGTAGGGGAAATAGTGTAATATTATTTCCATGTAAAAATTTTGAAATGAAAAATAATAATAAATGAGGGGAGTGATGAAATTTAAAAATATGGGGATGTCTGGGTTGAGAGCTTATGGTTTGACATTTGTGAATTCTTAAGTGAGTTGGTTTTGATATTTTATTGGAATGTATGTGGGGAATGTTCAGTCGAAAAGATCTAGTAAGTAGACAATTATTAAATTAAATTATATTTAGTCGATATAAAGTGGAAAAGATAGCACAAATGTTTTGTCACACACACACATGGAGAATTAGTGACATTATTAACTTTTAAATTATTTTATCTCATTGGTATAATGAATCTCTTAGAATTTCATATGGATACAACTTTTGATACATCTTTTTCAATGATCATTGAGAATAACTCTTTGGCCTATTTTTTTCCCTGATCACATTTCTATCAGGAATTAAATTTTCATTTAATTTTAAATCATTATAAATTTGGAAATATCTACATGATTAATTACTGAAAATGTAATTTTTCTTAGAAGTGGGAATTTTTAGGTGCGTGGGTGTGATCGCACTACGTTTCACTGTTTCATTTTCAACCTTACACTACTGTGTTAAACTAGTTTTGTATTGAAAATTATAAAAATAATAAAAACTTTCACTTCATATTTGATTTAATTATTTTCTATTTATTACTTTTAAAAAGTTCAATGATACTTGTTTTAATAATATCATTGAAGGTGGAGGTGATTCAAAGGTCCCATGATTATGTCCATGAAAAATGGGCCAAACTGCGTAGGATCCACACACCCATGTGGACTCAACTATATACTTATAATAAATAGTGCATCCAAATGGGATGAAATATTTTTGTTTGGTCTAATATTTAATGTTCAACATTTCATATGAAGGAACCAAAACTTTATTCAGCCTCTACGATGCCCATCCAAACTGATCTGTCAAAAGAATCAAATATGCACAACGTCAAATGTGGTGTTATCTATTTTATCAATATATCAAGATGTATTTGTCCAAATTATTCCAAACATTCGGTATATATAATCAGGAGGTGGGGAAAATTTGCCATGTTTTTTCCAAAGTGAGATTCAACTGTGAAGTGGTCTAAAATCATGGGCCATGTGGTTTTACACAATATGTGTGCCAAAAACAACCTTCCACATTGCCTATAAAATTGTTGCTTGGTATCCTCATTTGGATGTTTAATCCAGAAGTGATTATTTTCCATTTTGGAGTTCTAGAGGGGTCTTTTCCTCATTATTTATGTTCTGGAGGCCCCAATATTTATAGGGGGATCAATAATGAGGAAGTAGTTCTACTAGAGCTTCCTCCTCCTCCCATTGTTGTGCTAAATGGTGGGTGATTATTGTGAGGGAGATAAACACTTGAATATGGAGTTCCAACACCTTATATTTTAATGGATTTGTATAACTTTGGGTGTGAATTATTTCACTTTTGTTTAATATGTATATGCTTCTTCTCTGAATGCATTTATTTGGATTAATTAAGTTTAACATTTCCCATTTTAACACTGATTGGGTTGAGATTCAAGTGGGAATCTTGGTTTATTCCGATTGGACAACATAAGAATCCTCATTCTCTCACACATACATGTGATTTCAGTATTCATTGGTAGACCTCACTCTATGCTTTAGTTCCAAACCATGACAACATGATTTTTGTATCAAGGGGTGGTTCTTTGTGCAACATTTTAAGATGAAAGAGGGGAACTGAGATCTTGGTCATCCATCAACCAAAATATTACAAAAAAACATAATAACCAATTGAGAACAAGGAACTCTTCAAGTGTTTTAGTAACTTAGAAGTTATCACTTATTTATCTCATATTTTTTGAAATCCACTTTGAAATTCAACTATACAACTCTTTATGTTAAGTTACATTCTTAAAAATGTTTACTAAATCACCCCTTCTTTTGTAATTCTTATTAAAAATACACACTCAAAACCTATCAATGCTCCTTGAGAGATGACATATTTCCATCTATAGACTATAAGTCAACCTTAATAACATAATAAATTTGACGTGTCATGACAACACATTCAATGGATCATGGTGATATGATTAGGACTGTATAAATTAAATGTTATATCCAAATTATTCAGTTATGATTCATGTTATTGTTGTTATTATATGCCTCGTTCTCATTCCCTTATGAAATTTCCAATTTTATTATTGATATCTCTCAAGTATACATGTAACTATTTATCATGTCCTCCTTTACTAGTCCTATTTCACACCTTTTCCTTTGATTTATGGCCATGGATTTGAGTTGAAGTAATTTTAAATAGGATGAAAAAAATGAAGAATCCATTAAAATGTGATACAATAATATTTTCATGTTTTCATGTATTATGTACCTTGTTTCAAACACACTAAAATATAAATATACTCTATTTGTAAAATGTAATGAAATGTTATATAATAAAAATGTTAGATTCCATAGTTGGTATCAAAGTATGGTTTCATTATTTTTGGAAATTAGCATTTGAAAAAATTACGGATAACCCTATAGAAAATTTTAAATATTGGAAGACTTCATAGTATATTGATGAAATATTTAGTAACTAGTTCCGAACAAATAAATCCCTCTATGGACATGAACAAGTGGATTTGGATTGGGTATAGATGTACCTAATGGTAAAATTCAAAACCACTGCACCGATCTAGACTTGAGCATGAATGGGTGCACCACAATAGGCCTTAATACACACATTTATTGAAACTCCTAGTGGATATGCTTACTTAATCACAATATTTTTATGAATAATTATGATGGACTAATAGAAAATATAATTGTTGTTAAATAATTATATGATTATGTATGATGTTTTAAAACATAAAATCTTTTAGAGTTATAAACTTCATACATGAAACAAGTTTGTCACTAAAGTATCCTTCTATTAGAAAATAAAGAGAAATAGCAGGAACCATGAAAATACTGACTGCAATGTACCATGTGTTGATAACCCTCCAATGGAAGTCATAATGTAAACATTCATGGAAATCATGAATCAACTAACACGTGCTTTGAGAAATAACATGAATCAAGCTGGTAGAATAGTTTCACAAAGAAGTGAATAATATTAATTTGAGTCCTTTATGAATCAATGACCACCAACATTCAATGGATCTACTTCCCCATTGACAGTGGAATAATGGATAATCTCTATATAAAATATTTTTTCTTTTCTTTGTAGTTATGAAAAATAGAAAGTCACCCAGACTATTTACCATATAGAATGAGATGTTAATCAGTGGTGCATGCTGATTAAAAACATGATGCCAAGAGGTGAGATTGAAGCAATGGAGTAGGAATAGTTCATTTGGATCTTATTCAATAACTATTTACCTCATTTTATGAGAATTAAATTGAAGAAATGATTTCTCAAGTTGTATTACAAGGACAATGAATCTATGGAAAGCTAAGAGATGAACATCACAAGCCTTTCATGTTACACATTAAGATTTGTAATGGATCCTAATGGGAAGGTCGGTATATATTTAGGTGGACTATTATTACATCTAAAGAGGAATACAACCCACATAGACTATGAAATGAATGAGGAAATTGTATGGAGGGCTATGAAGGTCAAAATGTTTTTTGGTGAGACACAATGGTCTCAAAAATTATTAAAAATAAATGTTCAATAGAGACAAGTTTGGGGAGGATATTTGATCATGGAAGAGTAGGAAAGTAGTTTCAAATTTCCAAATACAATAAATGTTGGAAGAAGAATTTAGAGAGCTACCTGTTCCGGAGTGTAAAGTGTTATAATAGGGAAACAGATAGCCATATCACTCTAAATTTTCATAGTGAGGTAAAGCCTCAACATCCCAAAACTAAAAATAAAGGGAAGATGGTGTAGGCCCTACATGAAGTCCAATGATTTATGTGTGGATGGATTTGGCACTTTTACAATCACTTTCCAAATCTGAGGGCAGTTGAGTGGAATCACCCTCAACCTCAATATAGACCAAAGGATCAAGGGGATTCTTTTTCTTTCACAACTACTGAAGATAATGCCCCAAATGATGCAGTGGAAGGTACTCTTATTGTTCTCTCAAACCATGAAAGTACATTGTTTGAATATAGTTATATACATCCCATCATTTAGTCCTAGTTTTCAAAGAATATAGAACCAATACCTAAACTAATAAAAGTAGAGCTAACAGTCAATACTCTAAGGGAATTATCCAAGAATCATCAGTGTTTAGAAACACTAGTATTTTATTTATAGAGCACAATCTTATCTCAAATATAGTAGCCATTCCCATGTTAGAATTCAACATTATAGTAGGGATAAAATGGATATCAATGTATAATGCTATTAGAAAATGTAGAAGAAAGGAAATATTAGTAGTTTTGAATATAAAACATAAAGTTATCTTTGAAGGAGAGATATATATACTTAATATATTTTCTAGAATAACCACCTATAGCCTTAATTAAAGAGTTCATTAGGGAAGAATAATAATAAAATTATAGTATAGGATATGTGAAGTGCATTGTGTTGCATTTGTTGTCAATGAGGCATGAGGTTGTCTTGGAATGAATGGAAGTCAAGGAATGTCAAGATGTGAATGACAAAGGTTGTGATGGTGTTGGTGATGAAGAGAGAATGGCCATAGTACTAAGATGCATGTCACTTAGGAGATTCACTAAGTGGCATAGGAGATGTGGTTGAAACATTCTCTAGTTTTATCAGACGATTGTTGAGCTGATCTTTAAGTTCATAGAACTTGTATCCTGATGATACAAAGTCACAACAATGTTTTAAGACCATGCATTGTATTGAAAATGCATGAGGAGAAGCAAAGAGATCCATCCACAACTTCTAAGTGGATGAAGTGGATTAAAGAAGTCCATGTGAATTGGAAGTGATCCAACTTGATCTCTGATTTGATCAATGAAGCACCTTGAAGAATTTAAGTGATTCAGGAGTTCGGTTGAAGAAGATGAACCTTCAAGAATTCACTCCAAAGTGATGAAAAAATGTTGAAGAGAATTGGAGGAATTCTAATGAAGAAGAAGAAATGAAGAAGAGGAAGAATGGCTTGGAAGAAGTGGCATTTGGCATTGGAAACCTAGTTACTTTGTTTTTATACAAAGTCCCTAAGTCTCTACTCTAGAAAAAAATTAGCCACCAAGGGCCAGCCTTAAGGGTTCAACCCAAGGCACATGTGGGACTAGGTCACCACGCCCAAGGGGATCCCATGGAGCCAGCCCGAGAGGCCGCGGCCGTGTGTAAGCTGAGGCCACGCAGGGGATCAAGTCCTGCGCAGCGTGGGCGCAGAGCGCGCCCGAAGGGTGTGCATAGTGGGCGCCAGTGGCGCGCCCGCAGGGAGCAGAGTGGGCGCAGAGCGCGCCCGCAGGGAGAATCCGGCACGGGGCGGCACCGAGAGGGGATAAGTTCAATTGCTGAGCTGATGGCAGCGCCAGGGTGATAAAGCGCGGAAAATCCGCTCGTCGTTTCTATGTGGGATGCGGAATTTTTCTGCGGAGCGAATCCCAGCCGCACGATTGATCGTGCGGACGATCTAAGCCGCACATCTGATCCGCGGCGAGATGATCTAATCCAGGCCGTCCGAGATCAATTGAATCGCCGATCCAACGGCTGCGAGACCGTCTTCAACCTCGAGCTCGTCCGAAGTCTCCCGTGAGTCCACCTTCGAACCAGGCACCTCCCGACGACAGAATTTCAGCTCCCGGCCACCTCCGATCAAGCTAAAGCCACCATTATGATCGTCTGGCCCAACTGAACCTAACCATGCAATAAAATAAGCATGCATGCAAGGTAATGAGGATTTCGAAAAAGGCCGAGGCAAAACGAAGTTGCCGAGGCCATGAGGTGTTCGTGTTTTGCATGGGATGGCCAAAACAGAGGTCGTGCATGCATTCTAAATCGCATGCACGGGGAGGAATGAAAAAGGAAATTAAAAATAAGTTAAGCCGCGTGAAATAGAGGAGAAACAAGATTTTGGAAATCTTGAAAACCCGAGATATTCGGGAGTTTGAATTTATATCCCACGCGGATGAACCGAGGCCCTCTGCCTATATAAAGAGAGGCTGAGACCTCTGGATCGCTTGCTGAAACTTTGTTGAAAATCTGAAGTCCCGTGGAGCACTTTGTGCCTCGCGAAGCCGAAGCCCCGTGCAACCCACTTGCGCGGAAGTTTGTTCCGGAGCCACCCGAGGCTTCGAAGGTGTTCCCTGCGCGCCTTCCATTTGCGTGGCAGGAAGAGCACGAGGTCAAGCATATACTTGCACGCCCCGCGGCTGAGGTGCTTGCGCACTTGCGTGGCCGAGGTGCTTGACACCCTGCGCGCCCGAGGTGTTGCACCTTGCAGACCCGAGGCAGTAGCAACCTTGCTCGCCCAAGGCTGGTTGCACCTTTCACCCTGCGCGCCCTTGCGTCCTTGAGGTCTTGCGCGGCTGTTGAAGGCAGTAGGGAGTTCGAGTGAGGCAGTATACCACCCATAAGGAGAAAGAGTAAAGAACACCCTACGGGCATTAGTGTGTGCAATTGAAGAAGAGGCCGTGTGTGTGCAAGAAGTGGAGTGAAGGCCAAAGACACACCTACGGGTGGTTTATGTGCAAAGCAACAAAAGGCCGTAGCCTTGTTTGTGCACACTTTGAAGAACAAACTAAAATAACACTAAAGTGTGTGTGTGCAACAAGACGAGGAGGAGTCCAAGTCAAGTGTGTGCAAAACAAAGAACAATTTATGTGTACACGAAACAAGAAGTAGGCCGAACCTATGTGTGTGCACTAAGTGAAGTGTATACACTTAGAAGAAGTGGAAGACTCTCACACTAAAGTATAACACAAATTTATGTGTGTGTAATCAAAATGAATTAAGTGTGTAAAAGAAGTGAGAAGGTGTGTGATTAAAGAGACTACACCCTTTGTGGGTTTATTGCACCAAGAGAAGGAAGAAGGGGAGTGCATGCTTACATGCATGCACGTGCGCACGTGAACAAAGCTAAATCTGCTTGTGTGCATTTGAGTTGTCCAAGACTTGAAGATCTTGAAGAGATTTGAGAAGTCCATGCAGTCAGTGCATGAGGAAGCAGAGATGCCATGCACTCAGTGCATGAAGTTGATGTGAAGTGAGACTGAGCCAGACTGAAGTTAAAGAGATTGGTTGTCTGAGTTTTCAGTAGATTGAGAAGACCCTGATCAAGAGAAGTGATCAGAAGATGAGCAAGACCAACATACCTTTTTAGAGGTTGTTGAAGTTTCTTGAAGAGAGAAGCCGGGTCATCCTTAGAAGAAGGTGATAAAGCCTGAGCAAGATGAGAAGACCTGATCATCACAAGTGATCAGAGGTACAGAGCAAGGCCAGCTGTCTTTATCCCAGACTGCTGAAGATACTTGAAGAAGCTTAAAGTGAAGAAGAGCTACTCGTGCGACTCGAGGAGCCAAGAGAAGACCCTGTGGGACTCATGGAGAAGAAGTCATCAGTGGGATTCTGGAGCAGGCCAGTGGGACTCTGGTAACACTGTGTGAAGCAGTATAAAGACCCTCATGTGGGACTCAGGAGAGATACGGTGGGAAGTTGTATCGACCATTGTAATACTAACAGATTATAATGGGAGAATCCATGTTGGGAGAGAATGGCAAGGATGTAGGCCTTTGGTGCCGAACCTTGTAAATCATTGTGTCCTGTGCCTTTTCATTACTGCATTATCCGGGAAAGGTTGAGAGACATAAGAAGAGTGGATCGAGGCCTTAACAAGCCATATAGGTTTAATTGATTAAGAATCAATTAGTAAAAAGTTTTAAAGGATCACTGATTCACCCCCTCCCCCTCTCAGTGATTCACACTGATCTGGGCACTTCAATTGGTATCAGAGCGAGGTTACCTCTAAAAGATCCAAGGGAGTCTTTATGAAGTGCAGATTTGAGGAAATGAAAGAACAGCCTCAAATGGAGATATCTTCCAAGACTCAGAAAAATAGAAAGAAGAAACAGGCCAAGAAGATGAAGAAAGCCTGTCCTAGCTGTGATTAAGTTGGAACAATGAAAGATCTTCAAAGTGCAATCGAATATCTTCAAAAGGTAGTCCCCAAGGAAGTGGCAATGTGTATAGCTACAGGCATCCTTGAACTTCCAGAAGAAAAATTACAGCTAGAAGATGAAGCCAATTCACTGGAAGATCAATTGGAAAAAAGGGTTGGCATAACCAACACTCTCAGTAAGCTGGTGAAGGCTAAAGATGAAACTGTATCTCTTTGCAATGAAAGATATGAAGACACTACTGAAGAATTGTAAAGAAGTCTTTCTGAGAAAGTATTCTTTAACATAATGGTCAAAGATGTTTTCCATGCACTGGAAAAGAGGCACAAAGTTTCAATGAATGTCAGAGATGCTCAACATGAAGAAAAATTAAAATTGGTGAAGGAGATGGACAATTCATTGCAAGAATTGAAGAAGGTGCATGAAGACCAGATGAAACAACTGGTGGAGAATTGGTAAGGAAAGATAAGAACTGTTGAGGATGAGAAGAACTCCCTCAACATGAAATACTTAGAACTGGAGGTGATATTGAAACATCTGCAATCACCTAAAGCTGAATCCTCCCAGTCAGCTGGAAGAAGACATGTTGCTACTCAAGTATGCTTTGAGAAGGATGATTCTAAGAGAAAGACATCCTCTAATAAAAGTGCAACATCTTCTAGAAAGAAGGTACCATCCATACCATCTTGTACTAATGCTTCTAATTGTGTTTCCACAAAAAGTGCAGGATGGAAGAATAATTCCAAACAAATATGGATGAAGACAGTAAAGAAGCAGAGCTCTCCTGAAACAACACAACAGGTCAAGAAAAGTACCCTACAATCAGAAGGACTGAAGAGGTCAAGATTTGTGGGACAATGCTGGTGTTGTAACAAGTATGGGCATTGTGCAAAGGATTGTTGGTACAATCCACTGAATGACAAACCACAGAGGAAGCCCATGCCAAGGGGGAGCAATCCAGAAGGAAGGAAGCAACATCCACAGGTCCAGAGACATCTGTTTACTGCAAATAGATTTGGATTACTTGACAACATCTGGGATGGTTGCAAAAGTGGTCAAAGAGTTGATACATATCAATCTCCGAATGTATCCGAAGCTGGAATGAAGAGAAGATCACGGAACCTGGCTAAGAGAGATTCCTTGGGAAGCAAGCAGAAGAAAGTGGAAGAAGCTCCCAAGAAGAGTTTGAAGAATGAAGAGAAGTCCTTGGAATTGAAATCCAAGAAGGGTGATGCATCCAGAAGGACCACCGAGAAAACATGATTCTACTGTGGAAAGAAAGGACACATCATGGACCTTTGTAAAGAAGCCATGAAACTAAATAGAAGCAGACTGAACTCCAAAAGACAATCAATCCAGAAGAAGAAGGGATTGATTGAAAATAAGTTTCCTAAGAGAGGTAGCTTAGCAGCATCCAGAGAACCATGTGGAACTTCCAAAACTGAGGCCACTCTTCCAAATTATTTACTAGTCATATGGCCAAATCAGTTTCAACTTGCCAAAGATCTGCAAAAAGCTGAAGATAAAGTTCTGGCAATTTCTAAGGCAAAAGGGAAGAAGAAGATTTCACATGAAGATGTGTTGAGAACCACACCAGCACAATCATCAATGAAGATCAAATGTGCAAGTGTGAAGACTGGTAAAAATGGGACATCTCGGCTGAGAGAATCTTCTCAACCTTGTTGTTCACATTGATGAACCATGTAGGTTCCATCTTATTCCCTAATCACTTGTATTTACATGTGCTGACATTGCAGGGAATTGAAGATGATGATCATTCTCAGCTGGAGGATGGTTTGGACAGAATGGAGTGCACCCCTTGAGGGGGAGCCAATCTGTAGAAGATGGGATTCTGATATTTAATACCATCTTGAGAATAATGAAGGTATTCCAATCATACTTTCATCCCTTGTTTCTTAATTGAGTTTATCTTGTCAATTAAGGGGGAGTATGGATTGAAGACAAATGGATGAAAGGGGGAGCTTTATCTTTTCACCTGAACTTTCTAATGAGTTTTGTGAAGTTGTGCAGGATTTAGCAAATTCATTGTTATATCTGAAAAATTTCAAACCCCTAAGCATGATCTCACATGTGTAGAGAATTATGGACAGCTTTGAATTCCTTGGTCATATCACTCTTTTTTTTCTACACCGGGTTAGCCCAAGTAGACTTAGAGTTGATTTACTAAAGGTTCTTTGCTAAAGAGAACATGTGACATCATCCCTCTCTTAGTGATTTTCAAGAAAATGCTATTCGAAGGGAGGAAGTGATTTTTTAAAGAGAACCACACCACACCTTTGCATTTGATTTCCAATAAGGGGGAGAAAATATTGGCACACATATTGACCCATTCATATGTGCTGAAGGAGTGTATTGACAACAAATACAAAGGGGGAGATTGAAGTGCATTGTGTTGCATTTGTTTTCAATGAGGCATGAGGTTGTCTTGGAATGAATGGAAGTCAAGGAATGTCAAGATGTGAATGAAAAAGGTTGTGATGGTGTTGGTGATGAAGAGAGAATGGACATAGTACTAAGATGCATGTCACTTAGGAGATTCACTAAGTGGCATAGGAGATGTGGTTGAAACATTCTCTAGTTTTATCAGACGATTGTTGAGATGATCTTTAAGTTCATAGAACTTGTATCCTGATGATACAAAGTCAAAACAATGTTTTAAGACCATGCATTGTATTGAAAATTCATGAGGAGAAGCAAAGAGATCCATCCACAACTTCTAAGTGGATGAAGTGGATTAAAGAAGTCCATGTGAATTGGAAGTGATCCAACTTGATCTCTGATTTGATCAATGAAGCACTTTGAAGAATTTAAGTGATTCAGGAGTTCGGTTGAAGAAGAAGAACCTTCAAGAATTCACTCCAAAGTGATGAAAAAATGTTGAAGAGAATTGGAGGAATTATAATGAAGAAGAAGAAATGAAGAAGAGGAAGAATGGCTTGGAAGAAGTGGCATTTGGCATTGGAAACCTAGTTACTTTGTTTTTATACAAATTCCCTAAGTCTCTACTCTAGCAAAAAAATTAGCCACCAAGGGCCAGCCTTAAGGGTTCAACCCAAGGCACATGTGGGACTAGGTCACCACGCCAAAGGGGATCCCATGGGGCCAGCCCGAGAGGCCACGACCGTGTGTAAGCTGGGGCCACGCAGGGGATCAGGTCCTGCGCAGCGTGGGCGCATAGCGCGCCCGAAGGGTGTGCATAGTGGGCGCCAGTGGCGCGCCCGTAGGGAGCAGAGTGGGCACAGAGCGCGCCCGCAGGGAGAACTCGGCGCGGGGCGGCACCGAGAGGGGAGAAGTTCAATTGCTGAGCTGATGGCAGCACCAGGGTGATAAAGCGCGGAAAATACGCTCGCCATTTCGATGTGGGATGCGGAATTTTTTCGCGGAGCGAATCCCAGCCGCACGATTGATCGCGCGGATGATCTAAGCCGCACATCTGATCCGCGACGAGATGATCTGATCCAAGCCGTCCGAGATCAATTGAATCACCGATCCAACGGCTGCGAGACCGTCTTCAACCCCGAGCTCGTCCGAAGTCTCCCGCGAGTCCACCTTCGAACCAGGCACCTCCCGACGACATAATTTGAGCTCATGGCCACCTCCGATCAAGCTAAAGCCACCATTGTGATCGTCTGGCCCAACAGAACCTAACCATGCAATAAAATAACCATGCATGCAAGGTAATGAGGATTTCGAAAAAGGCCGAGGAAAAAAGAAGTTGCCGAGGCCATGAGGTGTTCATGTTTTGCATGGGATGGCCAAAACAGAGGCCGTGTATGCGTTCTAAATCGCATGCACGAGGAGGAATGAAAAAGGAAATTAAAAATAAGTTAAGCCGCGTGAAACAGAGGAGAAACAAGATTTTGGAAATCTTGAAAACCCGAGATATTCGGGAGTTTGAATTTATATCCCACGCGGATGAACCGAGGCCCTCTGCCTATATAAAGAGAGGCCGAGACCTTTGGATCGCTTGCTGAAACTTTGTTGAAAATCTGAAGTCCCGCGGAGCACTTTGTGCCTCGCGAAGCCGAAGCCCCGCGCAACCCACTTGCGCGGAAGTTTGTTCCAGAGCAACCCGAGGCTTCGAAGGTGTTCCCTGCGCGCCTTCCATTTGCGCGGAAGGAAGAGCACGGGGTCAAGCATATACTTTGTCGACCCGCGGCTGAGGTGCTTGTGCACTTGCGTGGCCGAGGTGCTTGACACCCTGCGCGCCCGAGGTGTTGTACCTTGCACACCCGAGGCAGTAGCAACCTTGCTCGCCCAAGGCTGGTTGCACCTTGCACCCTGCGCGCCCTTGCCTCCTTGAGGTCTTGCGCGGCTGTTGAAGGCAGTAGGGAGTTCGGGTGAGGCAGTATACCACCCATAAGGATAAAGAGTAAAGAACACCCTACGGGCATTAGTGTGTGCAATTGAACAAGAGGCCGTGTGTGTGCAAGAAGTGGAGTGAAGGCCAAAGACACACCTACGGGTGGTTTATGTGCAAAGCAACAAAAGGCCGTAGCCTTGTTTGTGCACACTTTGAAGAACAAACTAAAATAACACTAAAGTGTGTGTGTGCAACAAGAAGAGGAGGAGGCCAAGTCAAGTGTGTGCAAAACAAAGAACAATTTATGTGAACACGAAACAAGAAGTAGGCCGAACCTATGTGTGTGCACTAAGTGAAGTGTATACACTTAGAAGAAGTGGAAGACTCTCACACTAAAGTATAACACACATTTATGTGTGTGTAATCAAAATGAATTAAGTGTGTGAAGGAAGTGAGAAGGTGTGTGCTTAAAGAGACTACACCCTTTGTGGGTTTATTGCATCAAGAGAAGGAATAAGGGGAGTGCATGCTTACATGCATGCACGTGCGCACGTGAACAAAGCTAAATCTTCTTGTGTGCATTTGAGTTGTCCAAGACTTGAAGATCTTGAAGAGATTTGAGAAGTCTATACAGTCAGTTCATGAGGAAGCAGAGATGCCATGCACTCAGTGCATGAAGTTGATGTGAAGTGAGACTGAGCCAGACTGAAGTTAAAGAGATTGGTTGTCTGAGTTTTCAGTAGATTGAGAAGACCCTGATCAACAGAAGTGATCAGAAGCTGAGCAAGACCAACAGACCTTTTCATAGGTTGTTGAAGTTTCTTGAAGAGAGAAGCCGGGTCATCCTTAGAATAAGGTGATAAAGCCTGAGCAAGATGAGAAGACCTGATCATCACAAGTGATCAGAGGTACAGAGCAAGGCCAGCAGTCTTTATCCCAGACTGCTGAAGATACTTGAAGAAGCTTAAAGTGAAGAAGAGCTACTCGTGCGACTCGAGGAGCCAAGAGAAGACCCTGTGGGACTCAGGGAGAGAAAGTCTTCAGTGGGATTCTGGAGCAGGCCATTGGGACTCTGGTAACACTGTGTGAAGCAGTATAAAGACCCTCCTGTGGGACTCTGGAGAGATACGGTGGGAAGCTGTATTGACCATTGTAATACTAACAGATTATAATGGGAGAATCCATGCTGGGAGAGCATGGCAAGGATGTAGGCCTTTGGTGCCGAACCTTGTAAATCCTTGTGTCCTGTGCCTTTTCATTACTGCATTATCCTGGAAAGGTTGAGAGACATAAGAAGAGTGGATCGAGGCCTTAACAAGCCATAGAGGTTTAATTGATTAAGAATCAATTAGTAAAAAGTTTTAAAGGATCACTGATTCACCCCCTCCCCCTCTCAGTGATTCACACTGAGAAATAGAGATAGAATTCTCCATTGAACTAGTACTTGGATCACAAAAAATATAAATGACCCTGTATAAAATAGAAAATGTGGAGCTGAATGAATTATTGAAACAACTCCAAGATCTTTAGGTGAAGGGGTTTATCCAAGAAAGTGTGTCTCCTTGGGGAGCGCTTGTCCACTTTTTTATGATGAAGAATGGATCAATGCCATTATGAATATATTATAGATAACTGAAGGGGTAACAATAAAGAAAAAATACCCTCTTTTAAAAATTCATAACTTTTTAGAACAGATTTGTGGGGATATATACATCTCCGTGATTTATATTTGATCTCATTGTCATCAATTAAGGGTGAAGAAATATGATATTCCAGAGGCCAACATCTAATCATGAATGGGAATTATGATTTTTTTATTGTGCCCTTCGTCTTGACTAATGTTCCAACTATTTTTATTGATTTAATAAATATAGACTTTAAGGACTCCCTTGAGAGTTTTTTCATAGTTTTTATTGATAATACTATGATATATTCCGAAATTTGAGAGAAGAATTATAATAATCCAAGGTTTATATTGAAAAAATTTTGTATGGAGAGGTTCTTTGGAATGTTTATCAAGTTTGTTTTTGGTTACAAATTTTTTTTTCTTTGGGAACATTGTAAATAATAAAGGAATCTCAGTTTACCCTTATAAGAAATGTGTTGTGGAGGAGTATCCTCGTACTATAAAAATAATAGAGATTCATAGTTTCCTTAGTTTATCATGATATTATAGGAGGTTTGTGAAAAACACTTCAAAACATTATTATCCACTAAATAACATAACTCGAATGAGGGAAAAGTTCATTAGAAAAAATGAGTGTGGGGAAAGCTTCTAAGATTCAAATAAGAGACTTGTTACTACACCTATGTTAACTCTACCATCAATCAAATAAGTAATAATTATTTTTAGTGATGTATATCTAAATGGTCTTGGGTGAATACTCAGGACAAATGACAAGGTGATTTCTTATACATCTCAACAGCTAATACCTCATGAGTAGAAATCTCCTATTCATGAGATGGAGAATGTTGTAGCTATTTTTGTTTTGAAGATATGGATGGACTATATTTATGGGGGGAAATGTGATATATACACATACCATCAATAGTTAAAGATTATTTTCACACAAAATGAATGAACATGATTTGGAGGGGATGGTTCGAAATTATTAAATACTTTTATTGTTCCATTCATTAACACCATGCAATAGAAAAAACATTCTTTGATGTATTAAGTAAGAAGTACCTTTTTGTTCTATCAATGATGAGGATTATTGGTGATCCTTTTATCATAGACCTTGTAAATATGGACACAATAATTTTAAGGGAAAAGACATCATAACCCCTACCCCGAATGATTTCTCATCCCTCATTAATAGAAAAGATCAACTAAGCTAAAAAAGAAGATCCTTTGATACAAAAGATGTTTGAGGATATAAATAATGTGATGTTTCTAAGGTTCAATATTGATAAATAAGGTGTACAAAAATTTCCTACGATACTATGTGGTCATCCTATTCCTGAAATAAAGATAGAGCTAATGGGTGAATATTGTAGGTCTATATTCTGTATATATCCTGGAAGTAATAAAATTTATAGGCACCTTCCTGATCAATACTGGAGTAATAAATTGAAAATCAATATTTCCAACAACACTACAAGGTGCATGGTTTTTCAGCAGGTGAAGGGAGAGTGACAAATTTCTAATGAGGTATTACAACCAATTCCAATACCATCATAGAAGTTGGGAAATATCACTATGGACTATGTCACTGGTCTCCTAAAAACACCCAAAGGAAACAATGAGATATAGGTTATAATAGAGAATATCACCAAGACAGGCCATTTTATCTCTATTCAAGAATATTTCTCTCTTGATCAACTTGCTAGGATTTACGTATGTAATGTGGTAAGGCTACATGGGGTAATAATATCTATCATATCTGATCATGATCCAATTTTCCCATTAATACTATAGAGAAATTTTCAATATACATTGAGTACCAAATTTAATTTCAGTATGGCCTATCACCGCCAAATTTATGGAGAATCTAAACGGACTATTCAATTACTTGAGGACATGTTGAGAACATGATCAATGGAATTTAAATGATGATGGGATCAACATTTCACATTTATTATGATCTCAAACAATAATAGATTTCATTCAAGAATTCAAATGGAACCCTAAAAATGTCTATGTGGGAAGTGATGTGGACTCCTACATGCTGGGATGAAGCTAGTGAGAGAAATATTCTTATGCCAGATCTTGTTTAAGAGATGACAGGAAAGGTTCATTCCATCCAAAAACACATTATGCCTCCTCAACATTGGGAAAACGGATATACTAACAACAATTTAAGGGTCATGGATTATAATGTTGGTGATGAAGTCATCCTTCAAATATCACCATGGAAGAAAGTCATGTGAATTGAGAAGAAAGCGAAAGTTAGCCCCAGGTACATTGGACCCTATGAAATTCTTGATCACCTAATAGCAGAGGCCTAATAACCAGCACTTCTACCATATATATCGCATGTTCATGATGTTTTCAACAAATCTCTCTTGAAGAAATACATACCTAAGTATTCGCAAGTACTAAATCTTGATGTATTACAACTAGAAGATGAACTCTATTATGAGGAGAAGACAGTGGAGATATTGGACTGTAGGGACAAGGTTCTATGAAACAAGACTACCAACCTCGCAAAATTATTATGGAAGAACCAAATGTATAATTAAGAAACATAGGAACCTAAGTAAAAAATGCGGTAGAAGTACCATCACCTTTTCACAACTAATGGAATGAGCTTATATTCCGAGCACAAAATTTCTCATGTGGGGGAAGAATGTAATGACCTAAACTTTTTGAATGATAATTGTTTCATAAAATTGTGATTTTTATTATTACACAAAGCAACTATATCTCATTAATAATGAAGTGAGAATATTTTAAGGTAACCATCATGTTTCGAAGGATTATACGATCATTGGAAAATTATGACCGTTGGAAAATGTGATGATTGGAATCTATACTCAAAACATTATGATTATCATTTATAAATAGAGATTATAAGGGTTAATTATTGAAGAACAATGATTTGATGTCCTTAATAGATAGAATCGGGTCATACAGAGCCCATTTTTTGGATCATGGGGAAGAAGTATCATCAATAGACTTCGATTTGGATTATGACCAAGTTGATATTCAACATGCTATGCTTGAATGAAATCTCCTATGGGAGATGTTCATGTTCGTAGAGATTACCACTTAGGCGATGTTATCTGAGCCACCCCAAGAGTCCATCACCATCACACATCTTACAATTAGGTCATATGTATGTGTTTCAAGGGGTAATGTGTAAATTTCCTAGTTTTCTAAAATGAAATCCCATTGATTAAATAAAATTATTATCCCAACATTTCCTTTTTATGAATAGTTTTTCTTAAAAATTAAGAGGGAATATGCTAAATTAATTTTTTTGGGTAAAATTTGTACTTGTCATAAATATATTAATTTGTATATTGATAGAAGGATATATTAATATTTTTTATTATAATAAAATAGTGTTATAAAAATATTTCTTTTTTATTGAAAAATGATAAAATAATTTTATAATTATTAGGGGTTGAAAAATTTACTATGCATGTTACTATGCATTTTCTGTCCACTATAGTTTTTAATAATTAAGTAATTTTTCTGATAAATGTTTAATTTCTCATATTTTTAGGTTTATTTTGATAAAGAAATTTATTTTTTGAATTCATGATATTGATATTAGGTTACAGTGATTTTATGAGATTTATAAAAAATACTTTGTTTTTTGGTGAACATTTGAAATACAGTTTTGAGTTTTTAGTGCATTTATTGAGATCATTAGTGATGTAATAATGATGTGATAATTTTGGACCACTTTTGAAGAATATAATATGATATGAGGTGTACCAATTTGAAACTACCATGTGAAAATACCATGGGAAAGCCCATGGTTTTTCGAATACAACTAATGAGGTTTCCTAAAAAAATAATAATAAAATCCCACTCTTTTTTATTAATCCCCACCCATTTCCGCATAATATTTAAATCACAATTCATTATCTTCAATTTTCAAAGAGTATTTCATCAAAAGTATTCCTTACAAGGTTTCCTCATACACCCAAAGTCCCAATCATCAATTACTAGAAGATAATTTTCAAGGTAAAGAAATCTACCACCCTTCTCTTTTCATGATCTCTTTTATGTTATTACTTTTTAATTTCTATTTTATTATGTTGGTATATATAATTTAATATCCTATTTACTATCCATATTATGTAAAAAAATATTATATACCCATTTATCTCTCATAAAAATATTTTGATAATTTTTATGTGATGTCGTTAGGATGCCAAAATATCATTACAGAATTCTCAACATCTCTTTTTCCCTTTCATGTTATCTTTTATGTGGTTTGTATTAAAATTTTCAATACCATGTTTTTATTTTTATTTTATTTTGTCTCATTAATTTATTTCGAGTCTTTTATTAACGGGATTCCCTTTTACACTATATTTATAATTTTTTGTAAAAGCATGTTTTATACTCGTTATGCAATAGAATTTTTGTATTAGAATATCTCCATTTTCTCAAGAATTATTTTATTTTCATTAGGTGAATTCCCACACCACATTAATTTCTATGGATATTCATCAAGACATAAATATGATTTACCTGATTCTATAATTGACATATAAAAAACTTCATTCCATTTCTATGGGTTATAAATTAAATAAATATCATGTTTTTATGCACTTTTTAAAATTCCATGATTTTGATATGAACACCATCTATTTTATTATCTATGGATTATTTATGAAATATTTTTATATGATATATGTATATAATATGAAAATAAAAACATGTTATGGGTTTCCCTTGATAGCACGACAATGCATTGGGTAATGAAATTAATTTCTATTGATGATAATTTTTGTGATACCTTGGTGAATAACCTTGATAATTTTTATAAAAAGTTTGGTATGGACCATGGTTGTATGCTTATGAATGTATAAATAAAAATTTTATCCACATTTTCATGTTATCATTTAATTTATTATTGTTATGATATGCTTCTTTATCATTCCCTATGAAATTATTCGTGTTCTTATTGAAAACTCCCAGGTACACATGTAATTGTTTCCCATATTTTCTCTCACAGAACCTTATGCACACTATTTCATTCGATTTATGTCCCTAGGATTTGATTTTGAGTAATTTTACATAGTATAAAAAATTAATAATCCTTTCATGTGGATTAACATAATGTTTTCATTTTTACATGTATTATATACCTTAATTCTTAGACACTAAACTTTAAAGATCCTCTCATTGTAAAATGTAATGAAAATTTATGTAATAAAAATGTGTGATTACATAATAGATTCTTTAGATATTACCTCAATAATTTAATTTATAGTCATTATATATTGTATTCTGATATACTCTAAATGTAAGGAGGAATATGTGGATTATTTAACTACAATTATAATGACATTAAAAATAGAAGATACATGAAATGTATAGAAAAATATTAATTTTGTATGGATGATGTATCATTATTCGACCATGTTTTCACCAGCAATGGGATATTAGTATATCTTTTAATGAAAAATTAAATTTAGGAGTGGCCGATACCAATATCTATAATAGAAATCAATTATCTAATTGGAGTAGATTGATACTATTGATGAATTTTGGGGAAATTTTTAGGGTTTTCAAACCCCTAATATAGAATACTCATAAGGGAGATATTTTTTTAGAAACAATGAATGTAATGATTCATTTGAGGAATGAAAAAAAGGATTATAATTTTAATAGTACTCACACTATTCTTAAGTACGGATCTTTTCATGGTATATAGTGATTCATCTAATAATGATTTTGGCAGGTCACATATAAAAAATGATAGTGTGATAGCCTACACATCAACATTGTTAGATGATCATGAGTAAAAAAATTCATCAGATTATGTGGATTTGGTAATAAGGATATTCACATTGAATGTTTATAAACATTATATTTTTGTTGATAATTGTAAAGTTAATATGGATTATAAGAACCTCATATATATATATTTACAACTAAGGATATAAATATGAACCATTGAATATGGTTAAGGTGGAAAAATAAGTATAATACCTCTATCCATTATAATCATAGGAATGTGGATAGAGTTGAAGATTCTCTAAGTGGAATGGATCCTAGAGCATTATCAATGATCAGAATTATGTGGGATCCAATCTTATTATAATCTCATAGGATGGACCAGGAAGACATAGAGCAAGAAACAAGATCCTACCAAGATGAAATTATTACTCACCCATCCATCCGAAGGCAGATAATTAATTATCAAAAATATGTTGTGGAAATAAAGTAAAGGGTGGAAGATATAAGAAAAGGTAAATCCCAAAACAATAAAATTGATGTATGAATTTTAATATTTTTTACAATAACATTTGATGAGTGGATTCTTGAGATGAAGGAGTTATTTAATGATGTACACAACTCAATATTACCTATCTATAATTGGATTATTAATATTGCTCATGCTCAATATGATTACAAATATATGGAAAATGTGAAGAGGGATATTAAAAAAAATACATAAATGTAATCATTATGAAAACAATTGAACATGGGGAGGAAGAAGTATAATGGAATGATGCAATGATTTCCCATTCCAAAATGGAAATTAGAAAAAATTATAATGAAATCATTCAATGTTCTTTTGTTGTCATCCATATGACAAATTCCACAGGTTTTTTAGAGGATTATCTTATAAATACTTTTAAATATATTGAAATTATAGAAGAAATATCTCACAATAATCTTTCAATAATGTACATTAGGGAAGTATTGAACATAAATAAAATACCACCATTTATCACATCAATGAATGATTCTAGGTTCAACGAAATGTTTTGGAAAATTCTAAAATAGAATCTAAAAATAGATTGTATCTTAATTATTCATTATTGCCACCAATATAATGTACAATATATGAATATTATTTTAACACTTGAGAACATGTTAAGGGATAGTTTTATGGATTTAAAATAATGATTAAATCAATATATTCCCATGGTGTAGTTATTGTACAGTATTAGCTTCCACTAAAGAATCTACTTTTCACCATATTATTCCATAAATGGAATGAGATATAGGAAAACATCATTTTGTAAAAATTATATTAAACAAAAACTACCGAGACATGAAATGGTTTATTATATAGTATAAAAAGTGAAAACCATTCAGTATCACATCATGATAGTTGAAATTCAGAAAAATAGTTATACAGATAATTGTGAAAGATAACATGGGTTTGATGTTATAGATGAAGTGTTCCTATGCATATCTCCCTCAAAAAGAGACATCAGATTTGTAATTAATGGAAATGTAATCCCAATATATATTCACAACATTGAAATTATGGATCACATCAAAGATGTCGCCTATAAAATTTCCCTCCCAGAAAACTTCTCCCAAGTATATGTCACATCCCATGTAACCCTATTTAGAAATTACATAACATATACCTCACATGTATGGAATCTAACGGTGTTATCTTTGAAGTAAGATCTCTCTTATGAGGAGTAGCTGATAAATTTCTGAGACCCTATAGATAATGTTTGTAGAACCAATAAAACTAACCAAAAAAAAATTAATGATAGTAGAACCATAAGTATAAGGATATGAAATAGGAACAATATGAAGTAATTAAATAGATCTTCCTTAATATATTTTCATCTTATTGGGTGGAATAAAATTTTGACTGAATTTTTTTTAATGAATGACGAATCTAATGACCAAAGATTTTATCAATGAATTTTCCCTTCAGAATTTATGTATTTCGCACACATGGTAATATGGAATAATATAAAATACATACACTAAATAATGAAAATCAACCACAATTTATTATAATAGTTGAGAAATAGTATTTAGAAAACAAATATAGTTATAACAAATGAATGAGTTATAATGAGAATAAAAGTATTAAATAATATAACAATAATATGAGAATTTTGATCTTCATAATCACCAATAATAATCACATTCACAAACACACATATCAAAATGAGTCATAATATTATAAATTAAGAATCAATTAAATAAAGAAAATATAAAACCTTGATATAAATTTTAAGTGAATAATGAATGAAGGATATATGTGTTATATATGGATGTTTAGAAATTCATATGATAATTCTAAATATAACCATTTGAATAGTAATATAACTATTGTTAATAATAATGTGACCATTATAATAATAAATTCACCAATGCGATAGTAAAATAAAATTTATTTATCTTATAATGTAAAAAAAATAAAAAAAATATATATCGTATTTTTGAAAATTAAACTGTTTAAAAATGATATGATAAGTGTTTTTGTTTTTTGTAAAAATATATGTTTTATTTATATTTATATGATAAATATAATTATTCTAAATAATATTTATTTAAATTTTTTTTATAATAAAATATTATATTTTGTTATAATGATAATATATTTTTATGAAACCATACTTAATTTATCAAAAGCTTATAAAATTTTTCATATCATAAAAATTGGTATAGATAATGAAAAAAAATCATATTTGAAAATAAAATGTCACATATTTTTAAAAAAATAAAAAAGAACTCATTTTTGGGATATACATGTAAAAAATTATTAGGATTAATTTTTAGTATTTTTAAAATATTTTTTTAGAAGAATGGAAAAATGTAGAAAATTATGGTATCAAACATTACAAGAAAAATCAATGAATTTAGGATTCATATTTGATGTAATAATACATTAGTTCAATCTAAAATCCACTAATTATTATATTTATTCTCTATATTAATCAGTTTTTATAGTATTAATGAAGCATTATATGAAAATAAATATTATATTCAATAGAACCCATCTCATACCGTTATAAATACGACCCCTCACCACCCCTTCTCCTAAACCCTTATATTCCTTTTGTTTATACAACATGCTACCCAATTATCTACTAAATCCTCTCACCAACACCATAGTTCATATGGTATCTATAAAAGATAATCCCAAGGTTAATTAAGTTCATTTTTAAGAGAGTACATCTAAAGATATAGTATTATCAACTTCTCTCTTTTATTAGTTTTCCTCTTCTACCCCCTCCACATCCCTTCCATCCAACGTAGGAAAATTACATAAAATTTGTAAATACAATGAAGTTATTATATATTCATTATATATTCATTTTCCACTCTCACAATAATTTATTCTTTTTGAAAACATTGTTCCTAATATGTTCTTATCACCGCCCCCATGAACAATGAATTTCACTTCCCAGAAACATCTTTATGGATAGTTTAAATTAACTTATCACTATTTAAAATACACTAAAAATGTATATTTTATTTTATTTCTCATTATAGAATATATATATATATATATTTCAATAACATTAAAATAATCTCACTATTTTCATCACTGTTAAAAAATCTCCCAAAGTAAGTATACATACAGAATACCAATTATAACTAATAAATCGATCCATATATGATTATTATTAGACACTGAGAGAGTTTTTTAATTCCATACCAGTTAAAATCGATTCAATTATAATTTTTTATTTATATATCAATATCTAAATAAACATAAATAATCATCTAAAAGTTATATGACCTTGGAACTATGAAAAGAATGACCTCTAGATAATGGAAATTGACATAGTTTTTCAATAAATTGACTCTAAACTAAAATAGAATATTAATATAAAGTCATATATACCTGAAAAAAATTTTAGATCATATTTTTAATAATTATAATTTTATTATTTTTTAATTTTGGAGAAATTTCATTGAAAATAATTACCTATTGTGAGGGTACTCTTTGAAACACCCCCTTTTTATTAGCTTATGAATTAATTATCCATAACTAACTCTATCTTTATTTTATATTATAATGAAAAAACTCCATATTAATTATATAAATACATTTCATATATAACTAAGGGATGTTTTTATTCTTTTCAATGGATATACATGAATATGAAGATCTCTTTTCGAATAATTATATTTAGTAATCATGATTTAAGGAACATTCTATTTCTTATTTCATGTTATGAACCAACTCATGAAATAAAATTTATAATCAATGTTTTTATTTAAAGATTAAATTTTTTATAGATAAACCACCAGCTTCAATTTTGGTTTTATGAAAACTAAAACGTGTCTACCATCTATAAATTTTCTGTACCATTTTTTTGAAACCACAACAAATATTTTTAATTAAAAATAACTTCTCCACCATTACCCGTGTAATTTTATTAAAATAAAATATTAATTGGAAACATTTTTTATTAAAATACGATCAATCGAAAGATTTAATTTATTCTTCTCTATTGAATCCATTTAAGATATCCTATTTTTTTTATGAATAATTTTGTAACCCATTTCATTCCATTAATATTTTTATCCTTATGGGTATGATTTATTTCTATATTTGGAAGCTATATAAAATTAAATATCGTAGTGAGTGTGCCTATATAGTGGTCTATGGAATTGAGTACAATTTATTTCTCATGAGATTATATGTATGGGATTAGGGAGTAAAGCTAATATATGATAGTACTCTGTCGACCATAATTTGTTTTCTTAGTTGTGAGCCTTGACTTATGATTTTGTAATTTTACATATTTTTTCTAAATTTTAAGGATTCTAAGATATTATGACACCATATTCATTATGTCATTGTACTGTAGGATTATTTATGAGCCATTCCATTTATGACATTATGTTATTCCATTTGTCTCATAGGCTATACTTTCTTATCATGTTCATTCACATACTGAGATATATAGCTCTCCCCATTTGTTTATGTATTACCTAGGTAAACCTATCATGATTAAGAATCTAAAAGGGATATAGAAGCACATTATAAATATTTCAATATTTATTTAATATTTTTTCATGTAGATGTTTTACAAACCTGTACTTATAAAGACACTAGGTCTCTAGAACCAAGGTATTTTTATCGAAATTTATGATAAAAATCATGTGATAATATTTTAGAGATGCGTGGGTCTCTATATGTCAAACATAAGGATTATATATACATAAAAATAATAAAAATTATACAAAAATATAATTAATGATAATTAATTTATGTCAAGAACGAACCTTGGTCGCCCCCGAAAAAATCACCCAAGCTGGTCTATGGTAAGACCCAAAGGGAATTCCTCATCCCTATAGGCTGTCAACACATTCTAATATTCAACAAAGTAACACAGTGAATTATTTTGTCAAATATAAATAAATAATAAAGAGGAATTACATAGAGGAGCCTAATAAAAAATATATTACCAACTACGAATCTTTTATACATAAACTAGAAATATAATAAACTACACAAAGAACCCAAAACTAAACCATACATCCACAATTACATCTCTATATGACACTTAGGGCCACTATCCAATAACAACAACAATAAACACCCACAGAAATCGATAACTAGCTGAAAAGACACCACAAGATAAAAACTAGAATGAAAAATATTCATGAGAATTTAAACTCAACAGGCATGACCAAACATGTCTATTCGAAATTTAATTCCTTTTAAAATCAACAAAACACCAACATTACTTTTGAAATACAATATATAAAACTATTTTTATTCACAAACATTATACTTTAAAAAAACATAGGTTCCATTACCCATTATTAATTCAAAATCCTGGTTTTTTTCAAGAAAACTACATTCACATTTTTATGGGGGGGGTCGAGAGTATAAAATATTCCAGAAACATGCTTCCATAAAAACCAGAAAACCAATTCATCATTTACATCAAATAGTTACACTGCTCAAGGAAACAAAAAAACCTTATAAAATGAGGGCAATGGGAAAATAAGAACACAAGAGTAACCAACCAATCATGCATCTCCATAATTTTTTGTAGTAACTATGTTCTAATAAACCCAGGTGTAACCTAATTGATAGTGAATAATAAATAACATAATAATAGACGATTATTCATCCTAAAAATCATGCCTCACTCGATGATATCAAATCTTCCAACACACTTAACCACACCCTATAGAGTACATGCGGGGGGGGGGGGGGGGGTACTATCCCAAATTATTAAAAATCAATATATAACCATGCTATAAGATAATATCCAGTGAGTAATATAATCTTATGATGAAATAATTCATAGAAACTTATCTCACTGTTCCACGTTCCGGTGATAAGATATAAAGAATCGGGAGTTCAAACTGATTCCAATGGAACATACAATCACATACACATACATCATAATTAACACAACAGACATATCTGGATTCACCTTAAGGATCAACTCCAATTTTTTTAACCATCTTATGTCAATGGAGTCCTAAACAGAAGATATCCAATAATATACAACATAACTAAGGAAATAATGTTATCCGAGGATAGTTTTAAATATAAAAAATTTCATAAATGTTCTAAATGAGAACAAGATCTTTTTCAAGAAATTATCATTTACCAAAGAACCACAACACATTTTAAAATAAGTGAAAACACACCATTTTCTATTTCAGAATCATTTTCACAATCCCTTTTAAACATCTTAATCAAAAATTAAATCCAAATTAATTTTTATAAATATTCCAAATGGTCCATCAATTATCGTCACATGCAATTTCAATTTTAAATAATGAAATACACACAATTTTCAAGTCTATAGCATTCATAAATCCATTTTAGTAATCCAAAACTACCATAATGTTGTCAAAACAATATTTTAAATCCAATCCATGATTAAAAATCCAAAAAACTCACACAAATGACAACCATGGATTTTATGAAGCGTTTGGTGTGAACATTTGTAACAAAACAATGCCATTTATCACCAAAAATGGATAAATTACCACCTTGAACACAATACAACTATTAAAAAACATAAAAATAAATATTTATTATATATTAAAGGTTATAAATGCACAAATCCTTTGTTTATTAATTTAAATAGTTTTATACAAAGGGAAACCAACCCCATGCCACATGTGAATCGATAACACATACCCGAAACCACCTTGAGAAGTATCTAGGATACATGATCTTCAAGAAAAAACTTAAACAAAAAAAACACAAACCTAAATCAAGGGATGAAATTACCTGATGTCCAAGAGACATTAGTAGTTGAATAAATCAAGAGTAAAAAGGAAGATGGAGGAAGAGGGAGATGATATGAAGATATTACCTTGAGGATCTAGCCCAAAACCATGAAGAATCACTAGATCTACACCATAGAATACGATTAGTGGCTTAAATTACAATATAGGAGGTCCCTTATGGTCACAAGACCTAGAGAGGATATGGGTGGCATTTTGGTTTTAAAATCCGAAGAGTGTAGTGTTGGAATTTCACTAATTTTATGATTTCGGAAACACTCAAGGTTTGGCTGCACATTTAACCAAACTGTGCACCAACCATGCACCCATTACTAGAAACACATGATCACCTTTATATTTTATCCACATAGTTTGATAACTATGGACCAACCATTCCAAATGACACTTTCATGAGATAGAACTTCCACACATGATTTCTTCACTGTTTGAATCCCCCTGCACATGTTGGGTGCCATGCCTCTGTCACCAACACTTGTATCCCACAGCTTCTTGGAGAAGGCCTCCTAGTTTTCTCTAACCATGCGCCAATAATGTACCAAGATAAAAACACCCAAAAAACAAAATTTAAAACTCATCACACTGAAAACATTATAAAAACCCAAGGCAAAAATATTAACAAGAAAAGAGGTCCAAAATAAAAATCTGGATGTGAAAATTCTCCCATCACCATAACGCTTCCCCCCAAAATACACCATATCTTCCAACTAATTGATCTATGATTAAGTATTTCTAGATTCTCATGATCCAAAAACGTGAAAAAACATTTCAATTAATACCATATATATCTTATCCCATTTTGTAAAAAAATAACATTGAAACCACATCCTGAGAAACAACGTGAAATTCATGTCACAACATTCAAAACCATGCCTCAAAAACGATCATTGAGGATACTCCAACAACCAAAATTCTCCCAAACCGAAAGGAAAAACTAAAAAAAAATTTAACACATTTCTTTATAGACCACCTTTATTACCTTATTGAATTCTCATCATAGGACTTTTAAAATGACTCCCACCATAAGAAAACAACTAGAACCGATCATTTCTAGAATCAACCACAATGAGACTCGTGGTTGGTATCCGCACCATTATAAACAACTAGTGAACTTCCCACAGGTGGGTTAAAAACCTTCCACCATAAGGGGAAGAGTGGTGAAAAATAAAACCCCCCAGACAACTAACCATTGAAGGGAAAAAATTAGAAACTCATATATTAAAAGGCTCAACCGTTGGAATTTTTTGATGATAAGACCACAAAACATTTTGATACAAGGTTTAACTCAAAAAAATAAAATAAATTCAACAATAAAATATAAAATGTCTCACCCAAATGTTAGGGATAAGTGTTGATCCAGATTGAAAAACACCCCCAACGATTTTCTAACTGGGTGAAAAGCTTCATTCGGGGGCTATTGCTGGAGCCCTGATGTTTGAATAGTATATATCCCCAAAACTAGGATCTGATAATTTATGATTACTAAGACATTAATTAAAATACAAACATTGAATAAACATCCATTTCGAATAAAGAAATTATTAATTTCTGAAAGGAAGACACACTTTGATTCAGATATGCAGTATTGAGATATCCAAAACATTTAATTATATTTCAAACAAAATATAACACCTCCAAGAACATATGATATAACAAAAATAAGAAGTAAAATATAAGGTTCTTTCAATAGAGCCCATAACAGCACCATACTCTGATAAATGGGAAGGGGTGTCTCTGGAAGCGGTGCATATAGATCTATGTTGCTTCCTAAAAACAGCTCGACATAACTGATGCAAGTGAACTAAGTGTCCACCAACACCAATGGTCCTTGGAGAACATGGAAATGATGCATTATTATAATATTTGTTTTCCAAACTAATAGAAAATCATGATTTTGATCATAAAAAAATAAAAAAAAAAGATCTAAATGAATTTTAATTTGATGACCAGAACCAATAGCTCTATACTGATCCCCAATCCCTTTACTGGAATTCTCGTCCCTGCTTCCACGGACTGAGGGATGGATGACCAACTTAGAAAATCTCACCAACACAGCCTCATGAAAAATAATGTTCCAACCTATGTCATACAAAAGTTATATTGAACTATGAAACCCTCGATTATAGATATGAATGATGCCCACACTCTAAATCTTGAACTATCATGGAATCATCTGCAACATACCAAAGATTATATGGAACTAGCTATTCAATGTGACAATAGAATTATTACACTGACCCATCACCTGTTTGCAAATAGCACTTCTCTATTTCCTTCCTTATCTTCTCCATCACATAGAAATACTGATGGATAAAGGATGCCTTCAATAACTCCAAGGTATGATTTTTCAAAGGCTTATTCTGAGAGACAAACTTCCACCACTTTTAAGTTAGTCCTTCAATCATGATGGAATAAAAATTCACTTTTAATGACTTAGGAAACTCAATGGGGCTTATGTTCCTTCCAATTTTTCACATCCTCTCTTCCACATTGGGAGGATCTACATGACAATAATATATAGGTGGATTTAACATTGGAATCTAAAAAATGAAATACTATTACTAATCAACTAGAAAATAAATTTATGAGAAAAAACCCATAGTTTACCAAAGAACATCCACCAAATATTTATGGTTGAATACACTATGAAACATGAAAAACTAAAAGCTCAATAAAAACCAACACATCAACAAGAGTCCAAAAACTCAAAACACCATATTAAAAACATTTCCCAATTCATGGAAAAAAAAAATTATTGGCTACAAACACTTAAAATATTTCTTCTACAAACACTATTAAATGAAGGAGAACATTGTGGGATGCACACTCAATGATGGTTTTGTTTATAGCCTCACTCATATGTAAATTCTTGTGCTATCCAGGTCTCCCATCAACCATGACATATTAAGCACTCATCCACCCACATCATCACCCATCCATTTCATAAATATCTCCATGCATATGAACTCAAAATTAAATACTCAAGGTAAAAACAATAACATCCACATTCAAAAACAATTTATCAACCCACAAATCCACAATTTCAATCTAATTCCCATTTCAAAATGCATAAATTTTTTTGAAATCTCACTAGACAATTATTACAAAATATCATTCAAATCCCACGGATCAATCTATTTTTATCCATTCTCAAAATAAAATCCCCTGGATCCTATCAAAAAATTAATTTCTTCTCATAAAACATTTTTTTCAGAAACTCCCCATATCCCATTCCATTAAAATAATTAAAAAAAATTAAATTTCTAATTATTTATTCATAAAAATTGTAAAATTATTTTCCATTTTCTAAAAATCACACCATTTCCACTTCGAACTTCAGTTTTCACAATTCAAAATATAGATTTCCCAAAAAAAATCAAAATCAAAAGTAACTAAATAAAACTCACAATGGGAAACAACTGTTGATGGGTGTATTGTAAAAATGGCTTATGGAAATAAACCAATCACACCAATATTTATGAGAGTATTATAGGACCATGTACCCAGCTCTACATGTATTTTCAGGCCTTGAGAGCTCACATATTCGAAAATGCCAAATCCCACTTCCATTACCAAACACCAAATGATGATAACAAACAATTAAACCAAATAAAATTGGACTTCCCATATAAACCCATGGCTTGGTATGAAAATAGTTGTCCAGAAACTCCCTCAAAACTACACCGTGTGGTTCCTCAAATCATGATCCATCTACCTTGACTTCTTAAATATCTTAGGGAAATTTTATATAAATTCCCATTAAAAGAATGACATGATCTGATACCATGTTGTCATGTACCATCCCAGGTCAACCTCAAACCAGTCACCTGAGATGATATGTGGCAAGGCCAAAAGGGATTTCCTAATCCCCACAAGCATAACAATGATCATGGAATCAATAATGAAATCAATGGGATTTATCACTCAAAATATATATAAATAAGACAATATAATGAGACAAAGAATCCCAATAAAAAATTTACTTCAAACTAAAAAAATTATATATAAACTGAAAAACTAAAAAACTACACAATGAACCCCAAAATGACCCAGATAACCCCAATGAAATATCCAAATGACCCCAATTACACTCTTTGATTCCATGACTAATCACCACCCTCAATGATTGAAATCTAGATGGACAACACTGCAAACTAAAAACAATAACTAACTATACATGTGAGTGTTAAAACTTAGTAGGAATGCCCAAAAAAATCCATTCCTAATGTAATTCCTCTTAAATAAAAAATTCATAATAATCAAGTTTTAAAAAAGTACATAATTTCATATTTTTCAAATTCTTTCTATATTAAACAAAAACATGGTCTATTACCCCTTATTAATTCCAAATTGATGTTTTTTAGGAAAGGAATGATATCATTTTTTTTCGGGGAATTGAGAGTATAAAAATTTCCAAAACATCTTTACATAGAAACTAGAAACCCGCATTATTATTTTAAAAAAATATCCTAACTGCTCAAGGATAAAAGAAAAAAGTTACACAACGAGAAAAATGGGAAAATAGGACAACAAGAGTAACTAACCAATCATGAATTTCTATCATCTCTTGTAGAAACTATGTTCCAACATACATCATTGTAACCTAGGATATTGTAAATAATCCAAAACATACTAAAAAATGTTGTCCCATCCAAAAAACCATTCCATAGTCCATGATGGAAAATCTACCAACATTCTTGTACACACCCTAACTAGTACTTACCAAGGGTCACCGTCCCATAAAAATAAAACTCAATTTGTTATCATGCTATGGAACACCAAACAATGAATAATCTGAGCTAGTGTAAAAATTGTTCTCAAAAAATTCACTCACTAATCCAGGTTCCTATGTTAAGATGTAAAGATGTGGGTGAGCCAACCGATGCCATCAAAGCATCCAATCACATATACATATAACATTATTCACACAATAGGAATCACCTGAGTCAACATAAGGATAAATTCCCCTTCATTTCAACCATATGATCTAAAGGGAGTTCAATGTGGTGGATCTACCACATCATACAACATAAAATAGGAAAAATAACTATAAAAGGAGATTTTTTAATATAACCAATTTTAGAAAAAGTACCAAATGTTCCTCAAGTTGTTTTTCATCAAAACCATTTTTTACCAAATAACTAAGTCATAATTTAAATGAGTTTTAAACAAACCATTTCCATTCCACAATAATTCAAAAATCCTATTTTAAATTTCAAATCATACATTCAAGACAAATTCATTTTTATAAATATTCCAAATGGGCCATTAATCATCATCACAAGCACTTTCATTTTTAAAGAACTGAATGCACACAATTTTCGAGTCAAAATATTTCATAAATCCATTTCAAGAACACAAAAACCCCATCAAGATGTCACAAAAATAATTTAGAATCAAAATGATGTTTAATAATCAACAAATTCTATGCAAAACCAAATAATTCATTTTATCAAACATTTTTTGTGAACACTTATAACAAAAAAATGCATTATATAACCAAAATAGAAGATAAATAACCATTTATCACAGCAAATAATAATTCAAAATATCACACATCAATATTTATAAAATAATTATTGTTCAAAAACAATGAAACTAATTATTATTAAATTAAAAAAGTAATGTGGAAAGAGAAAACTATATCATGCCATAAGCACTTCCACAACACACATTTGATAAAACCTTGCGAAGCATCCATGATCAATGACATACTGATATAATACTAAAAAAGAAAGGCTCCAAACAAAAAACAGTGGGAAACAAGAACTCTATATCTAAGAGGCCATAAGAGAAGAACAACATAAGAGGAAAAAGGAATAAACATTTAGAGGGAGAAGTGAAGAAGATATTTCCTTGAATATCTGGTCCAAAACATTCAAGAATAACTAAATCAACAAAATTGGAGAGGTGTGGAGGTTTTAATAATAAGAGTGGAGGATACTTATGTTTGTATGATCAAGAGAGAGGATAGGGGAGGTGTTTTGGGTTAAAATCATGATTGATTATAATTGGAATTTCAAATATTTTATAATCTAGGAAACTCGCACAGTTTGGCTGAATGGTTTTCCGATCTTTGATCTATATGTAAACCCCATATTGAAAACACGAAGGAAAATTCCTTGTTTATCCTCATGGGTTTATAACCATGTTCCAACCATGCCAAATTCCTCTATCCTGAGATTGAACATCCGCACATTCTTGTCACACGGTTTGAAAAACTGTGTGTATGTTGTGCTTCATTCCTATACCACCAAGACTTGAGCACCACAAATTCATAGAGAATACCGCATAAATTTTTATAATCATGTGACAACTATAAATAAAGATAAAAACACCTTTATACTCAAAAATTATAACCTTCCTCACATGAAAAATGAGAGAAGAACCCAATGACAAAAGATAAATCGGAAAAGAGTTCCAAAATAAAATCTGAGAGTGCCAGATCTAATCTCATTTATGCGTAAAAAGTTATTCATGGATTTGAATTAATGATAATACATAGACTCTATAAGACATTATATTATCCATAACTCATAAAATATCCTCATAAAATATCATTGTGACCTCTAAAGTAATCTAAACCCTTTCTCTGATAACAATTATAACACTATGTAACATAATCTACCAAATCATAAATAATTTATTACAATGGCTTCAATTTAGAAAATTCCCATAACCTTTAGTGTTTACTGTCTTAGAGAATTAATAAAAATATCACTTTACACTATGATCACTCACACACATAGTCTATTTAATCCGCAATGATAGGATTCTTCACTTCATAACCTTGTTGAATTTATGAAACACATTCTTTATTCAAAGCTAATTTTATTTTATTATATATAGAGTCAAAGTTGTTCATACCTACCCTTAGTTACTTTTTAAAACATTTTAAAATGTGGATTGATAATAATAAACCTCACATTCTATATATAAATAATGTTAATCCAATATTCCAAATAATAACATTAAAACCAATAAAAATGATTCTCTTTTTTAAAATAAAACATTGATAACAAAAATAAGACACATTCACATGAAAAAATAAATCATTAGTAAAATAAAACGATTTAAAACCATTATTATAATTGGTAATTATGGTATAAACATGAGTAGTATGATAAATCCATAAAATATTCTGAAAAACAAACCATTCACTAAAATTCATCATAAAATTTTAATTCCTTAAATAAACAATAAGAACACATAGAAATAATTAAATACGAGCCATATATATTAACATTAATATCCCACTTTAACTCATCTCTAACCAATTTTATATTTAATTAATTTTAATGTAGTTCCATATGGGTAAACTACCAGGTTTTCTCTTTCATTTTCCCCTTCTAAGACTATTTTTTGACCAATGCATTAGAATTATATATGTGGATCTCCTATCTCCATGAGCTATATTCATCTCACCCATTACAATATTTAATTCTCATGAACTATTCTATGAGAAAAATATTTTTATGAATGTAATTTTTCATGATAAAACAATTAAAAACACATTTTTCCCTAAGAAAATTTGTATTTCATTTTTTCATAAAAAGAGAGAAATACCCCATTCATTTAAAAAATAATTAAAAAAAATATTGCAAAAAGAATGGGAATAGGATATTATTTGAAAAACCATGAATTTGTTTTCAATAATATTGATAATTAATAACTCAACCATTGAGTTAAATAGTGGTAACGTCGTAAATGTTAAAAAAACTCTAATTCACTTTATCAAAAAAGTGTCATAATGTATCATTGGTTAATGTTAAAAAGATTATTTTTCAACCCTTATAGAAAATTTAAAAATGACCAAAAATGAAATTTAATAATATTTTATATAAAATAATAAAATTTACAGAACATTTTAATTAATATGGTTATAAAATAAATATATTTGAAATGGATAATTTAATTTTTTTAAAGAAATCCCTTACATATCCGGTAACCTTTAAGTAGAAAGACCATTGATAAATATAACAGAAAATAAACATAAAAACCAATAATAGTTTATCAAAAAATGGTAAAAAATCATATGGTAGTTAATTCATCAATAAAAATAACACATTCTATGAAAATGGCATATATCTCCATAAAATAAAAATTAGATTAGAAATGCCCTTACCACATCTCCATATTTTCCAATTGCATCGTTCTCATACCTAAATAATAAGAATAATAATAATTTTTTACATTATTTTGATTCATTTTATCATACATTCCTTAATATAATTCCTTTTATTTCATTTGTTATCATGTTTTATTTAAAAAAAATTATGTTTACATCAAAATTTTTCAGGTTTTTTGGTATATAATCTCATAAATAATTTTTTTTGCTTCACCATTTTCAAAGGATTCAAGTTTATATCATTTAAAAATAATTAAAATTTTATAATTATCATTTAATTAAATTAAATAAAATTTTAATTAAAACCATGTAAGGTATTCATGAAAAATATGATAAATCAATTTATAGGAATGTTAGTCTGTATTTACACATGAACGATGTTTTCATTTTACTTTTTATTCAAAAATAGAGTAAATATATGATATTTTAATTTTTCAAAATAATAAATATTTTATAAGGGTCATTTTTAAATTATATCCCTATTACCTTCCATGTTAGTTAGTAATAAAAATTTAATCACATATCATTGTGGAGGTGGCAATCCAAGCGTACACACGAGTGATGTTATCATATTTCAACAAATGGAATACAAATTATTTTACATACAAATTAACTTTCTTGAAAATAATTACATTATAAATATCATATATATTTATTTTATCAATCATTTTAAATGTTTTTATGAGGAAAAATGGAAAACTATACATGAAGCTCAATGGATTTGTTAGCCCACACATATACATGAAATAACTGTTTACTTTCCATTGTATCAAAAAAGTGTTGGACAATAATTTTACCACGATATTAATAGAAAATATAGTATAATGGAAAATTTTATTTTATTATATTATCATGTTTATAATTGATTTTAAGTGGGTATAAAAAATAGATAAACATAGAATTAATCTGTTAATAATTATTCATCTTATTTTTATATCATCGTTTTAATTGATATTAAGGCCTTTTAAGAATAGTTGGTCCCAATAGGGGATTGGTTATGTGGGAATGTAATTTTATATAGGAATGTTACTAAATGTTTTAATCAATATATAACTTTAGTTTTATTTTTAATAGGGTTAAGTGAGTCCCTTTTATAAGAAAAAAGCATTGAAATTTTCACAAGTTTTCAATCCTTAAGGGTCAAGAAGGCAATTATAAAAGAGACAAGTCACCTAAAAGTGAACCATGGATCAATGTATATATAATTAAGGACATATTTGACCTAATACCATATATTTATTATATTATAATTATTCAAAAATAATTTTTAATCATTAAAACCCATTTACTATTATTACATGTCTATTAACCAAATTTGTATTTTTAACATCTTATGATAAGAACGAAATTTCAATTAAAAATCATTAAATTAAAATTCATAATCATATATAAAATTTTTATAAAACCCTAAATTATCTATACCCAATTACTATAGTATTTTAAAATAATTTACATGAATTTTCTATTACTTTCAGAATTACGACATCAGTGTTGCGTTAGTATTCTCGATAAAATGATCAGTAAAAATTAAAAATAAATTTATATAATAATTATGATATGAGAATATTTATAACTATTATCTATATCAACCCATAACACATTTTTATCTATTGAAAAATATATTTGGGACATTAAAAATGATATAAACGTTTTGAATATATTCATTAAATAATATAATACAACGTTCATGATCAAATTTAAATGTAATAATATTCAAATATTTTATAATATAATATGATAAGGTTTGAAATAAGTTTATTAAAAAATATAAATATTGGTATGTTGAACTTAATATATTGATTCAACCCCAATTAACCTTTTTACTTATTTCCTTGGTGATAGTAATTTACCGTGTTACTCTTTAATATAGCCAGAAATGAAATTTATCTCATTAATAAATTTGTGCCTCAAGATCAAAAATATTGAAAACATTTTTAAATATCAAATATCTATAATGTGATGAAATTATTTTTATTATGGGTTATTAGAATGTAAAGAACAACTGTATACAGAAAAATTGTTGTTTTAGGAAAAAAATAATGTCATACTAAAATAATATATAGTGTTGATTCTAATGGATTGGATTAGATTGTTATTTATAAAAGGATTATTATTATTTTAGATAATTACATAACATAAAAAATACTTTTAAATAATTATATAAATGAATATAACCTACCTACTGAGTATTTGAATAAAAAAAGTACATAAATTTTAAAAATGTTAAAATAGTATTTATAAGCTGATAATTATATTTTTAAATATTCTATATTTGTTATAAAATATATTTCCTATCAAATAAAGATATTTAAAAACATTATTTTCAATCTAGTACCATGGTAATACAATAAAAATAAATGTATTTATAAAATCATTTTTAAATAAATTAAAACGATTATAGTGAATATAAAAAATTCAACCAAATTTAATTTTTTATGATGATATCCTATATGAAATTATTTTTATTATATTCTCTTATTTTTTAAATATATAATAATTTTATAAATAAGATATCATGATACATATAATTATTAAAAAATGATATCTTAAAAATTTCATGAAATGACATGTTATATGATTCCAATTAATATTGTTATATGAATTTACATATTTTATTTCATATGAGAAAAAAAATTCATTCAAAAACATATTTTTATGGTGATTAATTTTTTATGATAGAAAGAAAACTGTTTAAAAATATTTATTTGAAGTATATGACTGTAATGAAAAAAATTTATAACAAATTTATTGTTAGTAAACCCAGTGACTATTTAATCTCAATGATCATATAGTTATAATGACTATATAATCTTAACTACCATATGAGTCCAATGAATTTATAATACCAATCGAACTTTAATAAAAATGGATATGTTTTCTTTATAAATACTCTCACATAGATCCCTACCATCATTAATTATATATCATCATCAAAATAACATTTTTACTTATTAAACTTTGTTTCTACAGTTTTGATCAGGTTTTTGATCTTCATGGATGACCGTGGGGATAATAAATAAATTCTCATAGTATTTTTATATTTTTTTTAATTTGTCCAAATTTTATTTTTTATTCTACTGATTACAATAAAATCCTCATTATGTATTAATTTCTATTCAGAAAATTAACATTTTACCTCAATAAAAGGAATAAATTCGATTTGAGTTCAATATTATGTAAACAAAATTTATAAAAAGTTTTATTTAAAGGGAAATGTATTGGAAACTCAGAAGGTGTTAAATATATTTCGCATCAAAAAAATGTGTCCCCACAAAAGATGTCAATTAAAAAGGGAAAGTAATTATTTTCTTGAGGAGGACATATAAATAAAAATATAGGAAATGTAGCATGAATATTTATTCAAATCGAGATTCTTGATAGACTGGAGGGTCTTGGTTGGGTTGACATTCTCAACCTGACATCTTTTCGTAAGAAAAAAGGAATCCATTAATTATTTCATTATTTTTTCACATTCATGGAATGATCAAATGAATTATTGTTTTGGGGACATATGGGTGTTATTTCTGGTTATGTAATAATTATAAGAAAAAATATCCAGACAACATAAATTCCCAAATGAATAATGAGGGGAATACAACTCCTATGTGGGATAATGCAATAAAAAAATATTTTAAAGATGGGGTTTTGAAGTAAATATTGAAATTAAAATGAAGACTTAAATATTAGAAGATGATATATGGAAAAAAAACTATTTTATTTTTTTTATTGTATAAAAAAAATTATGTTTTATAGGGGAGTGTCAATTTTTATAAAAATATAGGAAACTATCTTATGAATGAATTTTTTTGTATATAAGTTTAGGATTAAATATTTAATTGAGAAATTTATATATATATATCTGTTGAATAATGTAATTTAATGTGTTCCCACAAGAAGGCTAGATTAATTGATAGATTGGGAGGCTTGGATATTCACTCTAGTTTTCTACACCAGGGCTGTCAATTTAGATATCGAGTGACTAAGAAAGGATCATTTCATTGAAATATTTCCTCACAAACATTTCTAATGGGTTTGAGGCTATAATATTGAATAACTATTAGAGAATAATTTATTTTGAAAATCATGAAAGATATAAGAGAAGATTATAACTTATTTCTACTTATGTATTTTGTAATGTCTTGGATTCAAAAGCCACTAAACGTTGCCATGTACATGGTTGGCCACATGGCCTTAAGAGTAGTTCCTCAAAGCGTCAAAGGCTGACGACTAATAGAAAAGGCCTTGGTGTGATAATGGGGAAACTATGCCCTCATTGGCAATGTGTAATACATTGAAGAAAAATAATATACAGATAATAGATGAAGTAAGAACATACAACAAAAATGAATAGTGAAATAATAATAATATAAATAACCAGATGTCATGGCATATAAAGGATGTTGATGCATCTCACGTGTTCTAAGAAAACAACCAAAACAATACAGACTACAATAATACAAGATACGAGTAAAGAAATTAAAAAATATGGAAAAATAATATCAGAAGCTTCACAATCCTCATCTTGGTCCCAAACTATCCTACCCCTAAACAACATATCACGTACTTGTATAAGGGTTCTTACCCTTATCGACACCTACAACAATATAATATTTTTAGTCCCAAAATCATGACCTAAATAGGGTGTGAGAATAAATCCCAATAGGAAACCACCCATGGTATGTACCAATTTATCAGTGAATATATATAACAGATTATGTGCAATAGGTAAATTTTAAAGCTAGAAAATACTCAAATATAACTATTCCTACAAGTTCTGGTTTCCATTTACATAAATTTCATGTTCATTAATAAATTCAATTACATTTAATAATATATGTCTTAGGATCCAGCATGGGCCCATAAATTTCAATACAAAACAATTCCCAATAGATGTCTCAAAACACTGTCAGAACAAGAACATGTAATGATAAAATCCAAGATGGTGCGTTTTCTTGGAAGACAAATCTTATATCATTCCATTTAATCATTCTATTCAAAGTGAGATTGAGCCCATCCATTAATTTATGGTTCTCTCAAGACATATCATTAGTAAGTGAACCCTCACCCTCAGTCATAGTAAATACTTACCCTCAGGCATAGTAAAACCTCTCCTTTAAGCATATAAAAACGTCACCCTCTGTCATATAAAAGTCTCACCCACAATAATAGAAAAACAAAACAAAAGGAATCCAATATAAATAAGAAACAACAAACCCCACAGGGATTGACCTTTCAAATACTCACTTGGGTTGGATTTATAATAAGAAACATTTAAATTAAACTATTACATGACCTCCAGAATAATTACTCACATGGAAAGACATTCAATTAACCAAAATTTATTTTAATCAACCTATAACAGGGAATCAACGGATTTCCCATAGACACACTAGTCCAAACAGTTAACATTGTTCGTCCAAGGGAATCACACCCACAAGGTGGCCCTTAATCAAGGTGATCAAACCTAAACATGGTTTCAAACATATTATCAATTACCTAATCCCCAATAGGCAATAATAATAGACAAATATCAATCACGTGACACCCCAAATGTGGGTGTGTGGCACTCTGAGAAATATATTGAAATCGATAACAATCAAAAGGTAGAAGACTGGCTACCTTGTACTGATACGTCTCTCCCTGTTTAGCATTGGGATTAAATTTGACCAATATTGGAGAAGATTTACCAAACTAGAACAAAATAAAATCCTTCAATAAATTGGCTAAGAGAAAAAATTAGGAATAAATTATCAAGAGGAATTGACCACTCAGAGTGGGGATTTCAATAGATCTGACACTGTTGGAATCGAGCATCATATGAAGAAACATGACGCAAAATCCAGATCATATTTTCTGGGTTCACTACTCATTAAAGTAGGGATCGTTTCTATCCATCTAACAAAAATGAAAATACATCCTGATTAAATGAAAAAAAATTACATAGTGTGTACTAGAAACTACATTTCGTTTCAATAAAAATCAGGGATATGTGATTGAATTTTTTTATACTAGAATTAAATGGCAATAAACCCTCTTTACATGGTGTGTCCTGAAAAATACAAGGAATGTAACTCTTAGTCACATCATGTAATAGGACTCTAGCCACCCATTGATTTATTTTCCCCCATTTTTTATGTAAAATTTGAATAGGAATGATCCTTAACTCAAAGGAAAAATTGGGTTCCTAAAAACATCTCCCTTAATAGAATTTTTCTCTGAATTTCCCTTCTATGGGCGGAAAAGTAACAGTTAAGAATATCACCAACCACTGTTATCGTACATTGACCACCATCTCCCAACTCTCATTCTGCAATTGTTCATGCTTCTATGGAAACCATTCTAAAGGAACTAATCCTCCATGTTGACCATTAGTTCAATGATCCACAATATGAATAATATTATCCTCAAAGTATTCATCTTCATGGAACACCACTTCTTCAAGATGAAAAGCGTGAGATGGGTCTAAAAAGTAACGTCGCAACTAAGAGATGTGGAAGACGTTGTGCATTTCCATGTACCTATGTGGTAACTATAGTCGTTAGAAAATAGCCCTGAAACACTCCATAATCTCAAATGGCCTAACATATCATGGGGAAAGCATACCCTATCTCATGATCTTCCGGTGCCCTAAACTCAGGGCGACATGTAGGAAAACTCAATCCCTAACCTCAAACTCCAAAATTCATCTGTAGAGATTGGCATATGATATCTAATGAGACTACGCATTATCCATCCACAATAGAATAAACATAACTTCATCAGTTCTAACACCACAATATTTCATAGTATGTTTTTTCTTCAAAGTAATCCAATAACATCCACTACACACAACACCGAGTTCTAGTGTACCACGACTTACCAAACTAGTCGTTCCAAAACGGTTATGAATCGTATTAACTAAATTTTGAAATTTATATAATCCTTATAATTATAGAATCCATATTATTAGTTTCTTAGACCCAATGTAAGAACAAATTCATTTTTTTCAGATAAAAGAAGTATTTTATAGAAAATGAAATTTTACCACATTTAAATAGAGAACCCTTTTTAAATCCAATATTTGAAACTTTTTATATATTCAATTTGAATAAAAAACTTCTTCTTTAGAATCACGAAATAATATTTTTGTTTCAATATGTTTTTGGTGTTTTTTTATAACTTTCATATTTGGTCGAATAGTGAAAAAATAAATATTTTAACTAAAAAAAATTAATAAAAATAATTTACAGTGTTAAATTATACATTATAATGTTTTCTAAGTATAAATATATTATATTTTTACCATTTATTCAAATTCGGGTCATTGTAAGTAATTTTACTTTGAAATTTGACTTAAATAAGTGTCTATCTTTTGATAGTTATTATTTCCTAAAAATAATGTTTTTGGTTTTGACAACGAGAATTAATTTTAAATTAATAATTGCACTTTATATGTTTTGAATTTGGTAAAATATATTTCATTTTTGAATTTGGAAAATCAAAATTAGTTTAGGGTGAATTTTTGGTATGTTTTTGAAAACTTTCAATTTTTGATTAATAGTGAAAAACAATGTGTTATTAGTTAAAACCGACTTTCATTTAAATATTTTTTTCATTTAATTTTTTATTGGTGAAAATAGATACATAATACCTATATATGTTCAATTAAATTCATTGGAGTCACTTTATAATAAGTTTAAATATTTAAAAATAATATTGAAAGTTTATAGTCTTTTACCAACCTCTTAGGAGTATTTGCAAATTTGCCTAAAAAATAATTTTACCGCTTCTTTGAATTGAATTTAAAAAATCCAAGAGACACAGTTGATATCAGTAAGTAAAATTTGGTTTGATGAGATAAAAATAATATTAGATAAAAAGTAACTTTTGACTTTATTTACTACGGCTAAAAGTAAATTGGGTAATTAAAGGTAAAAATGATATTATTATTTCCCAAAAACATGTCCTAATTCTATTGGATAAGTTTAATTTGACCAAAAACAACCTTAGGAATAAAATATGATCCTTTAGGCCCACTTGGATTAGATTAGGAAATTTTTTATTATTTAATTCAAAGAACAGTTAAAAGTGTTAAATTAAAAGTTAAATAACTAAATCATTTTAATATTGGGTTATACATAAGGTAAATTTGGATATAAATATTAATTAAAAATATAAAAATATTTCCTACATAATGGTATTTTATTTATAATTTTTAGAAATTAAATATTTAAATTTATTTTTATCACAATGATGATGCAGTAATTACATAATTAATGAAATACTGAAATAATTGATATTATAAATATCCACATAAATGTAATTTTATAATTTTTATGAATTGAACTAATTTTATAGGTTAATATGACATGTTATGGTTGATCCAATAAATTTTGTTTGATGTAATCAAGCTGTTATGATTTAAAAAAACAACTACCAAATAGTGTCTAAATTGACAGAAAATAGTTTTTAAAACAAATACTATATTATTGGTTGATATAATATTCTTAAAAAAATAAGGCTTATCCAAAGGGATTAAATAATATTAAATATGTCATTAATGAACCACTATATGTTCTCTCATAAGTTTAGAATATGTTTATTTACCATATAGAGTAAGAATGATGAAGACACGGTAAAAGTTATACTATTTATCTAAGAGTTAAATCTAAAAGATAAGGTAAAAATTGTAACCTAAACTTTCCTAAAACATATTGGTTGAGTTTATTTCGACCCATAACCACCTATGGAAGGAATTAAATTCATTTTGAGCCATTATAAACAGAATATGTTTGTATAATAAATTAATACTTCAATCATTTCCAAAAGTGCCCCTCACCCCTCTTATAAAAGGGCACATCCCCTTCTCTCAAATTGACACCTAAAATCCATTTGGATCAGACAAACCCTTCCCAAATACCATTTCAATTGTCCTCCCATCATCCTATATTTCTTTCTTTAGTCATAAATCCATCCTAAGAATCCCTTTTGATCAAATCAAAAGGAAGAACCCTTGGGTAAATATTTCATCACTTCTTTCAGGTTCCTTTCTTCTTCTACTTCTTCTATCATTGTTGTTTCCATTCTAAGAAAATTACTACAACATTTTCTATATAATGTGATGTTATATTATATATGGTACAACTATATTCATTATTCTATCCATCCTTTGAATGAAATGTCACCATTCGTGGGTATATACGGATTACCGTCTCCACATTGTGGTGTAATTTTTATTCAATATTTTATTATTTGGATGGAAATAATAATGAGGTGTAATTTATATAAATAACAAATATAAAATAATAATTATTCTATATATATATATATGATATAACATCCAATTATATATTATTTTAATATCAAAAGAATGTTAATTTCACTCGTGCGTATGTACGCATTACCATCTCCATGATGTGATGAGATTCATTTCCACGTTCACCATTCAACAAAGACTATAAAAATACATATTATTAATAATTATATAATATATGAAATAATAATTCTACTAGATATATATATATATATATATATATATTTACATTTATCTCATTCACTTACTTCCATTCAATACGATATGAAAACAGAAACAACGATTATGCGTATGTACGACCTGCTGTCTCCATAAACTGTGTTTTCCATTTCAAATGTAAATCTATTATACATATTTATACTAGAAATTTATATTATATATAAATCATGTTTTACATTCTCGAAATATTTAAATCATGATCTACATGATAAGATCAATAATAACAAGTTAAAACACGTACAATAAAGAAATCCATTATTACCCGAAATGTTAATTTAACATAGAAATATGATATATGGGTAGTATAAAGTCAGAAATGAATAATTTATGATATAATAAATATGAATATGGTTTCGGTATGATTTAATAACATACTATAGTCATTATACAAGAGGTTAAACGTACCCTCGACTAATGGAAAGTGCAAGGTAAGGGTTAATTACTCAATCACATTATTATCCAAGATTGTCTATGTGTAAGTATTTTCAGGGAAATATTTATTATCCATTCCTATGATTCATAATATAAATTTAATAAATGATTCGTTTAAGTATCTATTTTACAAAAACATCATTTAAAATCTTTTATATTTTTATTCTTCTAAATCATTCACATTATTGTCCATGTTTTCAAAATGGATTTTATAGTATTTTTTTATATGGACATTAATGTTATTAATGTTATAATTCCTTTCTAAAAGTTCAAAGTGTTGTGGGACAATTTGAATAAAAAATTTCTTAAAATGTATCTGAAATGCCTGGATCGGCTGTGATCACTGAGAGGGGAGGGGTGAATCAGTGATAACTTTTTCTTTTTATGAATTGTTCCTCTTGGATTATCAATTCAACCTCTGCAGCTGGTTAAAGCCTAGATCTACTCTTTTAGTGATGCAGTAATTATGAGAGCACAGAACACAGAGATTTACAAGGTTCGGTACAAAGACCTACTCCTTGCCGTGTTGGTTACACCCCCCAACACGGATTCTTCACTATGCCAAAAGATGATTACACAGTAATTGGTTACCCCCCCAATTACAAGTTGGTTAAACCCCCCAACTCCACAGCATCATCTTCATCATGGCTTCACTTAACTTCTTCAAAGGTGTTGTTCAAAACTTCAAGTGGCTTCAACAGTCTTCAAAAGATCTCGTTGGTCTTGCTCACAAGAACCCAATCACTTAGAATGATTAGTTCTTTTGTATTCACACACATAAGTGTGTACTCCTCAAAGTTGATCTTCTTCACATGTGCACACATACACTACTCATTCTTTTAGTGCACCCACTTGACTTGTCCTTCTTCTTCAATTTATAAACACACAAAGTGTGGTCTTCCTTTTGCACCCAAAGCACAAAGGTCCTCGGCCTTCTCCTCTTTGTGCACACACTCTACCCGTATACTCCTCTTCACTTGGCACACAAACACAAAGGCCTCGGCTTCTTGTTCACTTGTCTTGCACACACACTTGGTTGCGGCCTTCAATTGCACACACCCGAACACCAATCAAATGCAAGGTGCAAGGTGCGGCCTCCTCCTCAACACTGCCGCGCAAGGCTCAAGCCACAAGGGCCGCGCAAGCCACGGGTGCAAGCAGTTCAAGGCACGCAAGGCCTCGGGTGGCCACTGCTGCGCAAGTGCTTACCGCGCAGGGGGCCGCGGTGCACAGAGGTGGCGCACAAGTTCGTGATGCCCAACCCTCTCTTCTTGTCGCGCAAAGAGGTTGCGCGCAAGGAACTTCAGCCGCGCAAGATACTTGCTCGGGGCTTCAAATCTTCGCGAGGCAGAGAAGGACTCTCACGAGACTTCAAATATTCATAGGATCAGCAGTGAATCCAGAGGTCTCGGCCTCTCTTTATATAGGCAGAGGAATCCTCAAAACATCCGCGGGATATAAATCTTGATCCACCGAGATTTTCGGTTCTTTGAAAACTTCAAACGCGGGCCGAGAATCTCGTTCTTTCTCTCTGCACAACGCGGACTTCTTCTCCTTCTCCTTTATCCACGTGCATGCATTTTAAAACTCATGCAAGCCTCTGTTTAATCCATCCCATGCAAAACATGAACACCGTGTGGCCTCGGCACTTCGTTTGCCTTCGGCCGAACTCCAAAATCTCTTAACCATCGTGTGCATGCATATTTTATTTCATGATTGTGTTCGTAGCGGCCAGACGATCACAATGGAGGCTTCGGCTCGATCAGCGGTGGCCGGGAACTCAAATTCTGTCATCGGGGTGGCTCTGGTTCAGCGGAGGCTCGCGGGAGGCTTCGGACGAGCTCGAGGTAGAGGACGAGCTCTCGGCCGTCGGATCGTGATGCGCGACGGCCAGGATTAGATCGCGAGCGGCGCGATGCATCGGGCGGCCGTGATCTGCCGCGAGATCGCTCGGACGGCCAGGATCGCTTCCGCGGGAAAAATCCGCGTCCCACATCGAAACGAGGCCCGGTTTATCCGCGGCTTATTACCATGCCGCTCCCTCAACCCCGCAATTGAACTTCCTCCTCCACGGTGCCGCCCCGCACCGTGTTCTCCCTGCGGGCGCGCTCTGCGCCCACTCTGCTCCCTGCGGGCGCGCTCCTAGCGCCCACTATGCATCCTCCGGGCGTGCGGGCTTCACCACTGCGTGCCCTCGGGGGCTTATACACGGCCCCTCCTGCCTCTCGAGCTTGCACCATGGGGTCCCCCATGGGCGTGGCGCCTAGTGCCCATATGAGCCGTGGGGTTGAACCCGTGAGCTGGCTTGAGATGGCTAATTTTTTGGCTAAGGAAAAGAATAAGCACTTTGTTAAAAAACAAAGTATCCCATATGAAAAATGCCAACCCATGTTCTTCCAATCCAAATGCCACTCCAAGCCTTCTTCCTCATTTTCTTCTTCATTTGAATTCCTCACTCCTACTCAACAAATATTCTTCACTTAGGAGGGAAATGTAGAAGGTTCTTCCTTCAACCGAGCTCCTTAATCACATAAATTCTTCACTAAACTTCAATGATCCAATTAGAGGTCAAGTTGGATCACACTCACATTGTCATGCACTAAGAATTAGTACATGGTCTTCTTCAGCTCACTTCATCCACTTAGAAGTTGTGGATGGCTCTCTTCATCTCCTCATGCATTGTGAGGACAATGCATGGTCTTCAATCAATGTTGTGACTTTGTATCCAGTTGATACAATTTCTATGAACTTTAAAGATCAGCTCAACAATCGTCAGATGTAATGCTTATGGAATCATCAATCTTCAAGATGTACTTCATCAGATGGCACACCATGACAAGATATTGACAACAAATGCAATTACTTCACTTGGGCACAACAATCTCCCCCTTTGTATTTGGTGGTCAATACTCCGAAGCACACTGATAGAATGTCGTGTGCCTTGTGCCTGATGATTTCTCCCCCTTATTGGCCAACAAATGCAAAGGGATGAATGAAAGCCATACTCATAGTATAGAGCTTCTGGAACCTGCACATCTTCAACTACCAATGCTCCCCCTCAGGGGATGCATTCATCTCCTTCAATTCCCTGCATGTAAGTACAAGAATACAAAAAAAATTAGGGAATAAGGAGGGACCTTCTTCTTCCTCAAGTGAGAGTAGAAGGCTGAACATGAAGTTTCAGCCTCAATTCAACAAATCTTTCCGTAGGCATAGCTTTGGTGAAAATGTCTGCCACCTGATCTTGAGTAGGAATGTAGTCTAGATTGATGTCTCCATTGGCGACCCTTTCTTTGATGAAATGATATTTTATATCAATGTGCTTGGATCTGGAGTGTTGGATAGGATTCTTAGACAACCCAATTGCACTTTGATTATCACATAAGATCCTCAATGGTTTTTCAGCTTTAATCCTCAAATCTGATAGCTGCACCTGCATCCAAATCATTTGAGTACATGCATGTGTAGCGGCCACATACTCTGCTTCAGCTGTGCTCAATGTTACAGAATTTTGTTTCTTGCTGTACCAGCTAACACATCCTTCTCCCAGAAAGAAGGTTCCACCAGATGTGGATCTTCTATCAGTGCAATCACCAGCCCAATCAGCATCTGTGAATCCCAACAACTGTATGTTTGCACTGTGTTTGTATAAGAGTCCATAGTTGAGGGTTACTTTAACATATCTCAGGATTCTTTTGGCTGCAGTTAAATGAGATTCTTTTGGGTCACTTTGGAATCTGGCACACAAAGTCACTGCATATGCTATATCTGGCCTTGAAGCCGTGAGATAAAGTAGACTGCCAATAATTCTTCTGAACTCTTTCTGATCAACATTGTTGCCTTCTTCATCCTTGCATAGCTGGGTTCCGACAGAAATGGGTGTGGAGACTTCCTTTGAACTTTCCATTCCAAACCTTTTCACTAAGTCCCTTGCGTACTTTTCTTGTGAAAGAAATATGGAGTTTTGTCTTTGTTCCACCTGAAATCCTAGAAAATATGTCATTTGACCAAGCATCGACATTTCAAAAGTTCTTTTCATCTGCTCAGCAAATTCTTCACATAGTCCTTCCTTGTTACCAGAAAAAATGATATCATCCACATAGATAATGACTATGAGGGTACCATTGGCCATTTCTCTGACATAGAGGTTACTGTCAACTGTTCCTTTGACAAATTTCATGTCTTTAAGACAACCATCCAATTTTGAGTACCAGGCTCTAGGGGACTGCTTCAATCCATACAAGGCTTTTCTCAATCTGCACACCATACTGCCATCTTTGTCTAGCAAAAATCCCTCTGGTTGTTCAATATACACCTCTTCTTCAAGATCTCCATTCAGAAATGCAGATTTCACATCCATCTGATAGACCTTGTACTGCTTGTGTGCTGCAACTGCTAAGAACATTCTGATAGTTTCCAGTCTTGCAACTGGTGCAAAGGTTTCCTCAAAGTCGATTCCTTCCATTTGTGAATATCCTTTGCATACAAGTCTGGCCTTGTTTCTGGAAACTTCTCCCTTTTCGTTGAGTTTGTTTCTAAACACCCACTTTGTCCCAATAACATTTTTATTTTTGGGCCTTGGCACAAGATCCCAGGTGGAGTTCTTTTCAATTTGATTGAGTTCCTCATGCATAGCTTGTATCCATTCCTCATGTACAACTGCTTCAGCCACTGTGTGAGGTTCAACTTGAGAAACCAGTGCAGTCTGATCTTCCAATCTCAATCTTCTTCTAGTTCTTACTGAGGACTGTAGGTATCCAAGGACATTTTCTGTGTCAACATACTTCTTCAATTTGTTGTATCTTCTTCTTCCATTTTCATTACCTTCATCTTCATCACTGGTATATTCAGAGTTGATTTCACCAGCAGTTGGTGTTGGCTCATGTAATTCTGCGTTCTTCTGTTCCAAGGTTGTGTCATTCTTTGAGTCATCATCATCCACAGTGTATGGTTTGGTGTTGTTTTCAATTATTATGACATCACTACAGTCAATCATTTTATTCAACCTCTTATTCCAGCATTTGTAGCCTTTTCCATTAGGTAGGTAACCCATAAAGATTCCTTCTTCAGCTTTTTCGTCAAACTTTCCCAGATTGATGTTTTTAATCTTGATGATGCAGGGACTGCCAAAGACTTTGAAATATTTAACAGTTGGTTTTCTGTTAAACCACATTTCATAGGCTGTCGTTTGTGTTTCTGGTCTCAGGAGACATCTGTTCTGTATGTGTATAGCAGTGCATACTGCTTCTCTCCAGAAAAACATAGAGATATCATGCTCAGCTAACATAGTCCTCCCCATTTCAACTATGCTTCGATTCTTTCGTTCAGCCACTCCATTCTGTTGTGGAGTATATGGTGTACTGTATTGATGTTTGATTCCATGCTTGACCAGATAGCTTTCAAAGACATCACCGGTATATTATTTTTCGTTGTCTGATCTTACTTTCTTGATGCAGAGCTCTAGTTCCTTCTCAGCCTGCCTTCTGAAAGTCTTGAACATCGTGATTGCCTCTGACTTGTGTTTCATGAACATGACATTGGTCATCCGAGTGTAATCATCAATGAAGGTTATAAAATAGAAATCTCCTCTTGTAGACTTCTGTCTCATCGGTCCACATATGTCTGTATGGATGAGTTCAAGAGGCCTAGTAGTCATGATATCAACTCCTTTGTGTGACCTATGGGTCAGTTTTCCCATCTGACATGTGTCGCAGACTTCATCTCTTTCTCTCTTTAAATTGGGTAGATCTCGTACAACATTGTACTTCAGAAGTTTACTCATACTCCTTTGGCCAAGATGGCCAAGTCTTCTATGCCAGAGGTTGTTTTCATCTTTAGAGCTAAGAAAACAAGAATTGATGGGATCACCAATTTGAAATAGATTTCCAGTGGTTCTTCTTCCTTGAGTGATGATTTTTCCATCCTTTGAGCTCTTGATGATGCACGAGTCCTTCTGGAACAACACCTCATGTCCATCATCACATAATTGACTTACACTGAGTAGGTTGTGCTTTAATCCTTCAACAAACAACACATCATTGGATTTAAGATTTGTTGTTGCAATCATAGCCTTTCCAACTCCCATGATTTTCAGAGAACGATCATTTCCAAACACCACGGTTCCTCCCTCATGACTTTCAATGTTGCTTAGAATTTTTGTATCACCAGTCATGTGGGATGAGCATCCACTATCAAGAATCCATGACTTGGTTTTACTGCTGGCTTTTAGAGCCACTTCAGCAAAGCATGTGATTTCATCATTGGTTTCTTGAATGCCTTTCCCTTTCATGTCTTTGACTTTTTGTTCAGGAAGAGTTGTCATACATTTATCAGCTCTATGACCTTGTTGGTCACATCTTCCACAAGCTTCACTCAGGCAGTCAAATGTGTTCTGAGTTGGTGGTTTTGATGCTTTCTGCAAAACACTCTGGGTTTCAGGATGTCTCCCCCTTGACTCATGCCTCATGTTTGGACGAGACATGTTATACCAGCATGCATAGGCCTTATGTCCAAACACACCACAACACCAGCAGTAGCCTCTGAACCTTGACCTTCTTTGTTGATAAGAGTCATGTTGTAATTTTCTGTCCAAGATTTGAGTAGTCCTTCCTAAGGATTTCCTTTCTTCCATTGAAGATGATTTTACACAGGTTGGTTCATGCCATGTTTGTCTCAATTTTATCTTTGAACCTGCATTGTTAGGAATAACAGATGTATTTAGAGATTTACTTAGTGGTAAATTGACCTGCCTCTGAGCACCAGCATAAGATGATTCTGCCTTGACCTCAACAGCCTTGTTGAAGTCTTCTCTCATCTTTGTCAAGCTATTCTGTGCTTCAATCCACTTGGAATGTGTCACTGATTGCTCTTCTTCTTTGAGGTGAAGTTTCTCCTCAAGATCTTTTGCTATCTTGTCCAGCTCAGCTACCTTCAGTTTATGTCTCTTGATTTCTTCAATGTACATTGTCTCTTTCTTCATACATTCTTCCAACTCCTCAGTCATTCTTTTAGTTTCCTTTTGTAACAATTTCTTCTCTTTCTTGAGTTTAATGTTTTGCTCAAGGCAAGCCTCTAATTCATCTTTCAATATGTATTCAAGCTCTGTTCGTTCACTTTCATCATCTTCACTGCTGCAGGTATCAAACCCTTTTTCCACATGAGCCATAAAATTCGTTTCTTCTTCTGATTGACTGGATGAAGTAGAGTCTGATTCTTCCTCTTTGCTTACATAGCTTCTTCTTTCACCTGGAACGAACATTTTCTTTCTTACACCTGATTTGTTTCCTTCTCTTGGGTATCTACTCCATTTCTTCTTTTGTGACTTCTCATCTTCAACTTCTGGAGCACTATATCTCTTCTTGGGGCAGTTTACAGCAAAGTGTCCGATGTTATTGCAATTGAAACATCTTGATGGTGATTTCCCTTTTCCCCTGAATTTAGTTTTTCCAAACCTTTTAGAAAAAAGATAAATAATCGTGTTGAGATCTTCATCCTTTTCTTCATTGTCAGTATCACTTGATTCTAGGACTTCGTCATCTTTTATCTTGAGTTGTCTCATGGCCTCAAAAGCCATCTCATCCTTGATCTTCTTCTTGAATACTGGTATCTTCCTCATTTCATATGCAATGAGAATGTTGTGTTGTTCATCAAGAGAGAGATCATCTCTGTCTTCTAATGCTGAGACTTTGGGGTCAAACCTGTAGGGAAAATTTCTCATTAGCTTTTTAACAATAGTGGAGTCCTCCAACTTTTCTCCAAAGCCCCGAATGTTACTGACAATTTCATTGACTCTTGTGAAATAATCATCAATATTTTCTTCTTCTCCCATCTTGATATCTTCAAACTTGCTTCTCCAAATCTGTAATTTGGCTTCCTTGACTTTCATGTTGCCTTCATAACTACTTTCCAATTTGTCCCAAATTTCTTTAGCATTCTTGAGTCCCATAAATTTTGTGTATACCTTTTCTGAGAGTGACATAAGAATGGCATTTTGAGCTTTACCATCAACTTCCATATTTCTTTTCTCATCGAGTGTCATAGCAGCTTCATTAGCAAGAGGAGGGAATCCAAATAAGGCTGCATTTCTAACTTCAAGGCCGAGAGATAGAAGGTAGGGTAACATCCGATTCTTCCAGCTGTGGTAATTCTTTCCATCGAATGTAGGAACACCCCTACTATTAACAGAATTCAGATTGTCCATCTTCTCAGAAGTAGATCCTTACAGAGGGAACCTCCCTCTGATACCACTTGAAATGCCTGGATAGGCTGTGATCACTGAGAGGGGAGGGGTGAATCAGTGATAACTTTTTCTTTTTATGAATTGTTCCTCTTGGATTATCAATTCAACCTCTGCAGCTGGTTAAAGCCTAGATCTACTCTTTTAGTGATGCAGTAATTATGAGAGCACAGAACACAGAGATTTACAAGGTTCGGTACAAAGACCTACTCCTTTCCGTGTTGGTTACACCCCCCAACACGGATTCTTCACTATGCCAAAAGATGATTACACAGTAATTGGTTACCCCCCCCCCCCCAATTACAAGTTGGTTAAACCCCCCAACTCCATAGCATCATCTTCATCATGGCTTCACTTCACTTCTTCAAAGGTGTTGTTCAAAACTTCAAGTAGCTTCAACAGTCTTCAAAAGATCTCGTTGGTCTTGCTCACAAGAACCCAATCACTTAGAATGATCAGTTCTTTTGTATTCACACACATAAGTGTGTACTCCTCAAAGTTGATCTTCTTCACATGTGCACACATACACTACTCATTCTTTTAGTGCACCCACTTGACTTGTCCTTCTTCTTCAATTTATAAACACACAAAGTGTGGTCTTCCTTTTGCACCCAAAGCACAAAGGTCATCGGCCTTCTCCTCTTTGTGCACACACTCTACCCGTATACTCCTCTTCACTTGGCACACAAACACAAAGGCCTCGGATTCTTGTTCACTTGTCTTGCACACACACTTGGCTACGGCCTTCAATTGCACACACCAGAACACCAATCAAATGCAAGGTGCAAGGTGCGGCCTCCTCCTCAACACTGCCGCGCAAGGCTCAAGCCACAAGGGCCGCGCAAGCCACGGGTGCAAGCAGTTCAAGGCGCGCAAGGCCTCGGGTGGCCACTGCTGCGCAAGTGCTTACCGCGCAGGGGGCCGCGGTGCACAGAGGTGGCGCACAAGTTCGTGCTGCCCAACCCTCTCTTCTTGTCGCGCAAAGAGGTTGCGCGCATGGAACTTCAGCCGCGCAAGATACTTGCTCGGGGCTTCAAATCTTCGCGAGGCAGAGAAGGACTCTCACGAGACTTCAAATATTCATAGGATCAGCAGCGAATCCAGAGGTCTTGGCCTCTCTTTATATAGGTAGAGGAATCCTCAAAACATCCGCAGGATATAAATCTTGATCCACCGAGATTTTCGGTTCTTTGAAAACTTCAAACGCGGGCCGAGAATCTCGTTCTTTCTCTCTGTACAACGCGGACTTCTTATCCTTCTCCTTTATCCACGTGCATGCATTTTAAAACGCATGCAAGCCTCTGTTTAATCCATCCCATGCAAAACATGAACACCGTGTGGCCTCGGCACTTCGTTTGCCTTCGGCCGAACTCCAAAATCTCTTAACCATCGTGTGCATGCATATTTTATTTCATGATTGTGTTCGTAGCGGCCAGACGATCACAATGGAGGCTTCGGCTCGATCAGCGGTGGCCGGGAACTCAAATTCTGTCATCGGGGTGGCTCTGGTTCATCGGAGGCTCGCGGGAGGCTTCGGACGAGCTCGAGGTAGAGGACGAGCTCTCGGCCGTCGGATCGTGATGCGCGACGACCATGATTAGATCGCGAGCGGCGCGATGCATCGGGCGGCCGTGATCTGCCGCGAGATCGCTCGGACGGCCAGGATCGCTTCCACGGGAAAAATCCGCATCCCACATCGAAACGAGGCCCGGTTTATCCGCGGATTATTACCATGCCGCTCACTCAACCCCGCAATTGAACTTCCTCCTCCACGGTGCCGCCCCGCACCGTGTTCTCCCTGCGGGCGCGCTCTGCGCCCACTCTGCTCCCTGCGGGCGTGCTCCTAGCGCCCACTATGAATCCTCCGGGCGCGCGGGCTTCACCACTGCGTGCCCTCGGGGGCTTATACACGGCCCCTCCTGCCTCTCGAGCTTGCACCATGGGATCCCCCATGGGCGTGGCGCCTAGTGCCCATATGAGCCGTGGGGTTGAACCCGTGAGCTGGCTTGAGATGGCTAATTTTTTGGCTAAGGCAAAGAATAAGCACTTTGTTAAAAAACAAAGTATCCCATATGAAAAATGCCTACCCAATTTCTTCCAAGCCAAATGCCACTCCAAGCCTTCTTCCTCATTTTCTTCTTCATTTGAATTCCTCACTCCTACTCAACAAATAATCTTCACTTAGGAGGGAAATGTAGAAGGTTCTTCCTTCAACCGAGCTCCTTAATCACATAAATTCTTCAATAAACTTCAATGATCCAATTAGAGGTCAAGTTGGATCACACTCACATTGTCATGCACTAAGAATTAGTACATGGTCTTCTTCAGCTCACTTCATCCACTTAGAAGTTGTGGATGGCTCTCTTCATCTCCTCATGCATTGTGAGGACAATGCATGGTCTTCAATCAATGTTGTGACTTTGTATCCAGTTGATACAAGTTCTATGAACTTTAAAGATCAGCTCAACAATCGTCAGATGTAATGCTTCTGTAATCATCAATCTTCAAGATGTACTTCATCAGATGGCACACCATGACAAGTTATTGACAACAAATGCAATTACTTCACTTGGGCACAACAGTATCCTTTTCAATATTGTGTGACTTCTTAATGTTTTAATTAAAAAGAGATTATTTCTCTCAAAGAATTTTACAAATCATTTTCATATATGTCAACATCCATTGATGGATTTTTAAACATGTTTGAAGTGGATTTATTATGTCCCAAATCATCCATATTTTATTGAAGGTTTTGTGATACATTTGACTATGGATGTGTTATTTTTATAGCATTCATTTTTTATGGACAAATTGTTGACATTTCGTATTCTAGTTTTAATACGAATGTTTATGTTATGTTTAAACCATTTTATCTGAGAAATGAATTGGACATAGCATGTGATGGGTGGAGCCCACTATTGCTCCTCGATGCATCGGTAGGTCAAATGAGACAAACTAGTGTCTTGGCACTAGGCCTTGACAAAATATTATTTGTAGTATTGGCACACAAGGCCTTGACAATGTGGCTATGATGTCTGGAATTATTAATTCCATCTTAATGAAAGTGGATATTGATATTTCATGTGATTATTCAACTAGTAGAATATCCATGTGAATAAGTAAATAGAATTATTTGATTTTTTCTTTTCCATATTATGCTGAATTATATGTTTAAATGGATTTTTGTTTAGTCTTATATATTGCCTTAAATTTTATGCATATTTATGAATGTATCCACTATATTGTTATCATACTGAGCACCAGAGCACACCCCTTTCTATGTTTTATTTTCCCTAGGATTCCAAGAAGTGTTTTATGTTTGAGATGCAAGGTTAAGATAAGGGAATAATTTCATTATCAGAGGAATTTTTTTGGGTTCTATGTTAGAAATTGTAATGTAAAATTCTTGTTTGTAATATATTTTCCAAGACTACCAAACTGATCCATCATTCAAGACATGATTCCGTGTAATCATGCAATGTATTAAAAAAATGCACTGACCCTGGGAATCTAGGGTGTGTTACATTAGTGGTCTTCTGAACAAGTCGAAGTCCCTTAATAGTTTCCTACCCTACCTCCAGCCAACATAGGGGTGATCATCATGACCTATCATACGAAGCCTCATATGGAGTCATCTGAATAGTATCTTGGAAGCTATTATTATAGGTGAACTCAACCAGGGTATGTTTTTCTACCAAGAACCCATGATATCTAGAACGCATTCCCAAAGCTATTCCTCTAGCAACTGAATCATGCCCAAATCTATTCCCTATATAGTCCATTCTAGAAAAGAGATGTATACTAGGAATACCTATCTGAAATGGGAAAATATAGAATCTCATGTAATTGTACAATATCACAGATGTAAAACCTTCCAAGATCATCAAAATTGAAGGGTTCCTCGATCAGTATGAATAGTGAAACAGTAATGAGTCTGTTAAAGACAACTCAAATTGCATTGTTACCACAACACCCCCACCATTAGGAAACTTCACAAAGATCACCACAGAGAAATCTAGAGATGATTCCTATGTGATTTTATGATAATTGGGTGAACCCAAACACAACTAAGGTATTATCAGCGGCCTCATAGAAAAGAATGGTTGAAAATTAAAAAAACACATCAAAACTGATCACATTATCATTCATCTAAATTCATTGAGGACATTGAAATAACACCCACATCCAACTGGACGAGTGTTCAAAATAGCTCACTCAAACTATACACAATGAAAAAGAACAATATTGTGTTAAACTATCACTGGATAACTTATCTCCCAAATTCCATGATTTGGAGGTTGGCATGTTGAAATAGTACACAATGACTTCCCTCAAGGAACCACATGTATACAAAAAACACATTCATCAATTACCATACTTCTCTCTTGGTGACACGCCTTTTTCAAACCACCCACTTATCATTAAAAAGGGTCATTCCATAGCACAAGTATAAGACAAAACCAGATCTATAACACAATTATCATTACCCTATTTAAATGAATCGCAACTATGCCTAACTATAAGTTTGATATGACCTTAGATTAATCAACTCAGAGTCCATGTAACTCACCAATGGGGTCCATACTCCCTGCTACAAATGATAATTTGGTACAATTCTAGAATTCCTTCCAAGGTGTTCCTTTATGGAATACTATTTATAACAAGTTCTTATAAGATTAATGATATGGAATACCATCGTCCCATAAAGTTTCAAAAAAAAATAGAACCCTACTGATATCAATAATAATAACACAAAACAATTGCATCACTCATCCGTGAAATTGAATCAACCGTAATATCTCATGAACCAAAACAATCTGAATTTGATTTGAGGAAACTTGGATTTTCCCTATATGTGGGGTATCTACTCTAGTAAAAAGATTATTACAAAATCGCATATCATTTATATCTATTCTTATCATAACCAAACAATAATTAAAACTAGGAAAAAAACCTCCTCTGATTCAACTGTGTAACGTTACAGATCCTAAATCCCCTCAAAGGTTCCCAATACAAGATTGGCCACATGGCATGAAGTGCATTCCCCCAAATGCTAAAGGCTTCAAACTAGCAGTGAGGGCCAACGCGTGATAGTTGGAAACTATGAACTGATTTGAAAAGTGTCACACTACCTGAAAAATAATATATACTTATCAAATGTAGTAATACCATACAACAGAATTAAATAGCAGGTGATTGAAAATATTGATAACCAGATGTCATAGCATATAAAGGATGATAATTCATGTCAAATGTTATTTGAAAAACAGCCAAAACAAGATATACTATAGTAATACACTATAAATGTACCAAAAGTATAATATATATCAAAGAGAAACATAGATACATAAAAATCCTCAGAATTGTCCCTTACTCTCCTACTCCTAAATAGTATATCAAATACCTATAGAAGGTTTAATACCCTTATAAAAACCCACATCTATATAATTTATGTGGGCCCAAAAGCATGACATAAATAGGACATGAGAATAAATCCTAGTAGGGAACCACACGGGGTCTGTTCCAATCTAACCGTGAATATATATAACATGAAGTGTGATATAGAGAGAGTATTAAACTATGAAATACTCAAAAGTAAACAGTCCTACAAGTATAGTTTTCCATTTACATTCATTTCATGTTCATTAATTAAATTAATTACATTGCATTATATATGTATCATGATTATTCCTTGGCTTGGTGACCCCCATAAAAAATTATGCCTATAAGATGTCTCAAAAGACCCTCTAAACAAGTACAAGTGAAGTCTGAATCTAGTCTTATGATTTGTCTTGGAAGACACATCAAATATCGTTCAATTTAATTATTCAGTTTAAATAGGGTCTGATCCAATCCAGTACATTATGGATATTTTACAACAAAGTAATAGTAATTGAATCCTCACCCTTAGTAAAATAAATTCTCCTCCCCCATTCATAGCAGAACCTAAACCTCAGGCATAGAAAAACCCTTTCCTTAGGAATAGGAAAACCTTGCCTACAGTGATGGTAAAAACAAACAAAAGGCATCCAATATGAACAAGATAGGACTAACCTCATAAGGAATGGACTTTAAAATACTCACAATGTCTAGATTTATAAAAGATAACATGTAAATTAGAAAATTACGCTACTTCCACAATAATAACTCATGCATAAAGAGATTTAATTAACCAATTTCCTTTTGAAAAAACCCATAAAGGGCATAAAATTCCTTCCCATCGGCATCCTAGGATAAATAACTAACATTGGTGGTGTAAGGGAATCATACCCACAGGGTGTCCATTAACCGTGGTGATCATTACTAAACATGGTTTCAAATATATAAACAATTACCCAGTAAAAAATTGGATATAATAATATAAAAATATCAATCAAGAGATACCCTAAAAGTGGGAATGTGACACTATGTCTTATATATTCAACTTGAAAACTAGAAAAAAGCACCATATTAACAACCACACACTCATATGACTATCCTCTTCTAGTGTCGAGATTCAATTAAACCTAGAACAGAGTAGATATACAAAACGATAATTAAATAAAATCCTTTGATTTCTAGTACAAGATTAAAAATAAGGAATAAATTCTCAATATGAATTGATCACTAGCCGATAGGATTTCAATAGATCTAATGGTGTTCAAATCAGGCGTTCGACGATGAAATGGGAGGCAAAATCATGTTCTGATTGACTAGGTGCACTGCTCATCAAAGGCGAGCTTGTTTATGTCCATCTGACAAAAAATGATTCTACTACCTAATTTAATAATAAAAAATACACTAAATGTAATATAAACTAATCTCCATGTTTATAAAAAATCCATGTTAGGTTATTACATGGTATTGTACTGGGATGATACGACATGAAACCCTCATTAAAGAACTTTTCCCAAGAAATACATGGGGTGTAACTCCCAGTAACATCATTTAACAGGACTGAATCTATCATTTGATATCATTTCCTTCATATTATTAAGTAAAAACTATAAATTAAATATCCATACCGCAATGGAAGAACTGTATTCTTAAAAACTTCTTCATTAAAGCAATTCAACAACGAATTTCCCTTTAAAGGGTGCCAAAGAAACACCCTAGAATAACACTACCAATTGTCATCATACATCATCCTTCCTCTACCATGTCTCATCCTACACTTGTTTGTGCTTCCATATATCCTGTACAAAAGTAATAGATCATCCACATAGATCCATCATGTTCTACGATACACAATACGAATAGGATGATTCTAAATGAATGCATCATCCTAAAAACTCCACTTCCTCGTGATGAAAAGTTTGATATGGGTTTGAAATGTAATGTCACAAATAATATTTGTGGAACACAGAAATCATATCCATGTACCTATGCAGTAGCTCTCACCGATTGGCAACCAGCTCGACTCTCTCTAGAATATCAAATGGACACAAATATCTTGGTGAAAGCTTACCCTGTATCCAGATCCTCTTGTGTCTCAACCTCAGTGTGCAACATAGGAAAAGTCAATCCTCGACCTCAAACTCTAATGGTAGTCTGTAGAAATCAACATATGATTTATGATGAGAATGCAAAGTACCCATCCACTTCTAAATCAACTAAACCTGGTCAGTTGTCTCCTAGACAATATGAGGTCCCCGCATAGCTTCATCTCCTACCTCTAGCCAACACAGGGATGATTAGCATGAACTACCATACAATGCATCATATGACACCATGTTAATAGTATCATGGAGGCTATTGTTATAGTAAAACTAATCCAAGGGTATGTTTTTATCCCAAGAACACTATAAATACTATACACATGCCTCAAACATGTCCTCCATCACCAGAATCGTGTGCTCTGACTTGACATCTATCTAGGGGTTGCAAGCTATGCTCAAAATCATCTGTCTACCCATCGCCCGATGTATCCCTACCTAGAAATTATTTGTAAATAGGGAATACACATATAATATGACATAATACAGAATTCCATTTAGTCATACAATCTTGCATATCCATAACCATCCAATCTCATCATCACTAAAGGATTCCTTGATCAGTAGGAATAGTGACACCTCTGGGAGTTTTTAAAGGACAACACAAATGGAATCATTACCAAAAAAACTCTACCATTGGAAAACTCAAACAATAAAGCCCTTGAGAATTATAATGATGATACCATCGAGATTTTTATATAACTGAATGAACTCAAACACAACTAAGGCCTTATCAGTAGCCTCATAGAAAAGAACAGTTGAACCTCGATTGAACTCATAAAAATGGTTCACACATTCATTCATCGAATGAAATTGAGGCCTTTCACATCGAACCATCTTCAAACTAGTATAGTGTTCAAACAGGTTTAGTCGAACTGTACAAAGGGAAAAAGAAGTATAACTAGTAAAACTATCATTAGATAACTTATCTCTAAAATGATCGGCTTAGGAGGCCGGTGTGTTGTAATAGGAAACAACGTATTCTCCCAAGGCACCAAATATCCACAAATAAACCTTTTATGGAAGCCCACACCTATCTCTAGGTGATTCTCCCTTGTCGAACCATACACATATCATTAAAAAGGGTTATTATATAGCACGTGTAAGGTTGAAAACTAGATCCATGCCCCTAGAATCATCTTAGACTAACTATAAATCTGATATAACCTTATATTCATCTACTCGGACTCCATGGAACTTGCTATGATGGTTCATACTCCCCGTTAAATGAATGTCTTTTTTACATGTCCAAAAGTCCATAAAAGAACCCTAACTGAACCTAGAGTGGAATCCAACTGCTAGTCATGTTATGTAATGTAGCAGGCATCAATATTTTTTCCAAGGTGTTCCTACATTGAAACCCATGTATCACTCAGGATTAACCAAGTCCTCATTTAAAAGCACACATCTATCAAACAAAACCGAAAAATATTTTGAACTATTCCAACAACTTGCAATGGTAGCACGACATTTAAAGACTTTCTCTTAGTGCCTTTGTAATATGTCAATATATGGGAAATTCTTATCTCTCATGTAAGATAACAGTATCAAGATATCAAGGATTACCGAAAGAAGACATCCAAACCACTACTGGTCGACCTTCTGAATGAATCATGGCTGCACTTTCGGAAATATTTCAATTTTATCTATGACAATGTCATTATCCCAAGGAATTCCAGGATAGATCACGCTTATCCCCCAATGTCCAATTATTAACATTGGTGATTCATAAATAATGCATAGAAATCCAAAATTCCAACATCCAGTTGTCAAGAAACCTTCATCTTGCAATGGGACTCGCAAGTCTCAAATTCATTCAGGTAGTTTCAATCATTTTTGAATAGTCCATGATTTCAGTCCCTATCCCTAAAGGAAACATTTAAAATGAACCCATATGAAGCTACCCTTCTATGAGTGTCTTAGACGTTGAGAAAAAAACAAGAAACTATCAATGTGATGGTTTTGAACCAATATAAATGCATGAGTGTCATTCCAAAAACCACGATCACCATATCCTATCACAAGGTATAAAATCCAAAATTAAACTGAACAGTGTGTTAAAACACCTGTGTCCTAGAATGTTCTATAAAGTAGTAGAAAAACATGGTTCCATAATGATAAGGTCACTATACTCAGGATATAACCCTAGAACATGCACAAAAACAAAAATTTCAATGATTTAACTGAACTCAACAACATATTTCAATGTTTTACACTTGATGAATAATGCATATGTCAATATATACTACCCGAGTTTACATGATCAAACATCACTTTTTGGTTACTATTCATATGATTTCCACCCTTTTCATCCTTGTACATTATGGCCCACGTATGAACTGGGTCAAAAGAACATCATCTATACTACAATTTACACAGAAGACGATGTTCTAAGTCTCCCACTACTTCATGAAAGGGAGGATCACACAACCTCCTTTGTAATTGTCCATGCTCGAGGCATGTCTAACCTATTGAACTCATAATTCCTTAATACCTTTTCTCATATCAAGGGTCAAGATTCATCAAATCTAATAACTCATAAGGTAAGATATCAAAACATGATGGTTCAACACCTTCCTTCAAACACTGACCCATATGACTGCCCCATGGGTTGGGTATAGGTGTCAAAAAAAGATAGATACTTCCAAAATCCCACTACAAAGGATGGGATTGGTCAAGTCAAACTCTAAGAGGAAACCTACATTGGATCCTCAAGGAAAATATTGGTAAAGGAATCCTACACGGGATCCTATGAAATAAAGGTAAGGGATAAATCCTACATTGGGTCCTCAAACAATAAACAATAGAGGCATCCTATAATAGGGATCCTAATAATTGGTGCATAGGATAGGGATCAATCCAGGGAATCCCTCGAATAGAACAGTTCATGACAGATAGATCCCATCTCATCTAAGATAGAATGTCTCAACTAGGATGGTATGAACACCGAACCGATCATCCACGCCATGTCTCACTCGTAGGTGATGACTGGAAATGGTAAATGGAGGAAGATCCACTCAATTTAGATAAATTCCCCAAAACACCCATTAGTAGTCCCCAAAATTATCTAAGGGTTTCACTGTCATGATCTATGCGTAAAATGAATCAAAAAGGGATACTCGTAGGTCCTGAAATGTTAAGGGGGATAAGACAGGAAAACAACCTCAAAGGTTTCGAAAAGAGTAGTACACAGCATGTAGAAACTATACATTGCGTGTACCCTCACAGTATCAAATGGTAATGTACTCTCACCATCCAAGGCGTGTAAACACCCATGGTACATGGAGTTATGGAATAATATATGGTTTGTAAAAAATTCTCCCATCTTTGTCATGTTCTTTGACATGACCAGATTCACAAGGGATCTATCTGGGTAAGACTACATTGGGTTTACCAAAAGCACACGACCATGTACTTTTCCAAAACCATTATTCCATGCTCTATCTCACATCGCCAAAGAAATATTGACTTACCAAAAGGTGTTTACACATAGGACACATGATATACTTAAGAAAATGTTTATTCCAAAACATAAGAACGCATGCCATGTGTTCATGAACCCAGACAGTGTGTTGTTTGAGTTTCAAAACAGTTAGCCTCTAAAGCTTCCATGGAACCCCTGTTTCTGAAGATTAATGAAAATATGTGCCAAAATTCTGACATGTGGGGACCATACTCACCATTAATCCATGTTTGGCCTCACATATATAATTAGTAACACAATTTCATCTCATGGCCCAATCATGGTCCAACAAATCAAGATCCAAGAGTGCCCATACACCTCATGAAAAAATTAAAGAATCCAACCAAATAAAAACATAATACATACCAATACACCTATCCCAACATCAGGCATATCTATCATGGTACATATTAGAATAGTATTCATTTCTAGGACACCATCTGTGACAACAACATCCAATCATTAATGCTCTCTAAATAGAATGACTAGAATGCATGGGATGTGATTTCTGACAAGTAGATATATAATGAATGAGAGGGAATACCCTCATTTCATCAAGTTTCAACAAAATATAACCACACTGATAATAATAATAACATAAAAAAATAGGTGCATCACCCATTAGTGAAATAAAATCAACTGTAATAGCTTAAAAAATAAAATAAAAATCCCATTTCGATTTGAGGAAACATGGATTTTCCTTCTATGTGGGCTAGCTACTCCATAAAATATCTTATTAAAAAAATTCCATTGCATTTATCTCTCTTTATATAAATTCCTTAAAATACATCATACCATAAAAAAAACTTCTCTGATGCCACTTTTTAATGTACTGGATCAGGAAGACTCTCCAAGGTACCTGATATCTGGTTGGCCACATGGCCATAAGTGCATTTCAAAAAATTATAGAGTCTACGAACAAGTAGTGAGGGTTTGGGTGGGATTTTGGTGAAAATATACCCTCATTGGTATAGTGTAACACATCAGAATAAAATAATATATTGATAGCGGAGGAAGTACTACCATAAAAAAAAGTAAACAGTGGAAGACTTACAATATTAAAAACTAGATGTCATAGCATATAAAGTAGGATGTTTCACACCACATTTTCTAGGAGAAAAACCCAAAAATGAGTGATACATGTTCCAAAAGTAAAAAAAAGAGAACAATAGAAAATCACAAGAATCACAAGCATTATCTTGGTCACATTCTCTCCTGCTCCAAAATAGTATATCATGTACTTGTAGAAGGGTTCTTACCCTTATTGACACCAGCCACTATATAGTCATTTTGGGCCCAAAATCATGAACCAAACATAGTGTGAGAATAAATCCTAGAGGAATACTCCCATGGTCTATGCTGAACTATTAGTGAATATATATAAGAGCTAGTGTTCAATAGGGAAAGTAGTAAACTAGGAAATACTGAAAAGTAAATAGTCCAAAAAGTACTGGATTTAATTTTCATTCATTTCATGTTTATTAATTAATTAAATTTCTATGAATTCTATAAGTCTCAGGATCTAGACTATTTCTGATGATACCTATACAAAAGTATACACAACAGATTCCTCAAAAGACCATCTGAACAAGTAAAAGTAAAGGATGAATCCAAGATTGTTTTTGTCTTGGAAGATGTATCATATGTCATTCCATTTAATTATTTAGCTTAAATAGAGACTGAGTGCATCCATTACATCATGGATCAGTCATGAAATAGGAAAAGTATGTAAAGACCCGGAAATTTCAAGGAAATTTTTTCTTAAATTTCTTAGGGATTTTACAAGAACGCAGTTTCTGACGGCGCCTGATTCTGAGCCACGGTGTGCCCGGAATCATTTTCCGAAGTTTGGATCGGGTAGTTTCAGTGAACGGATGAGCGAGTTTTTCTAACTTTTGAACCAGTGCTCGGAATCAAATTCCGAGGGCACCGATGGAACCATAGTGCCGGTAATTGCTTAGGAACGCCGTTTCCGGAGTTGGGTTTTCATGAGAGAATTTGTTAAAAATTGTGGAAGTTAAAAATAAAAATTTAACAACAATTTTTATTTTACTCTAAGTGTTTTATCCTTTGGATGGAAGTTGGGTAACTACCCAACCTCCCTTGGGTGGTTATGGTGGTGGTGGGGCCCACACAAACCCCACCCCTTCATATCCTCTAACCCCCTAAACTCACCATTAATTTTGTTAACTTAAGTTAATAACTTATGTCATTAATGTAGTGAGTTTAATGTGAGTTTTTGAAATTCAAACACTTGAATTTCAAAAGACATGTTGAGTTAATAAATTAAGTGTGGCTTAATTTATTTTGGGTAAGTTCCTTTGTTGCTGTAGAGGACTTGGGGGAAAAAGAAGGCAAGGATCTTAGAGATCATCTTTTTCATCTTTGACGAAGAACGCGAAGAACAAATGATTTCCAACGAAGAACGCAGATCCCTCGGAGACCGTTTACTGTGATGCCATACCCGCGACGCGCCACCCCTTAGTTTTTCTTCCCACTTCCAAGGAAGGGAGACGATGTTCCATCTCGCACAATCTCCGTCAACGTCTTCGAATCCTCTTCCACGACGTCTCTTCCTACAACGGTTTCTCTGCGACGAATTTCTCCACGACGAAAACCTCGTTCAAGCCGGGCTCGAGGTAGGGGAATTTATTTTGGTGTTCTCTTATCTTTTGAGAAAAGAACGACGAGCGCGGACCAACCAATTCCATGTAGATCTGGGGATCGTTCGCTCATGCGGATTGATGTTGAAGCTTATTATTTAATTATTTTGTTCGTGAATTCTACTTTTTCGTCCCTCGTGAATTTATGACCAGTTGTTTTCAATTAACGAGTGGGGGCCGGACCGCACAAACACAGCCGACCCTCCTCCAATTTGAATGTTGTTTCTAATTTAGTTGGGACGGAATGGCGTGGTGTCGTCGCACCATGCAGGATTGTACGGAAAGAAATGCGCGGCGCCGTCGCACCGCGCCATGAAATAATACAAGGACGCGACGTCATCGCGCCGCGTCGGTGAAACCCGAAAATACTACGGCCGGAGCGGGGCCGGGAAGGATGGGCGCGGTGCCGTCGCACCACGCCGGATGAACCAGGCCGCGGTCGATTACGGGCCGCGGCAGAGCAGGGTGACCGGCGGCCGGTTCTGGGCCGCCGGTGTTGGCGAAGGAGGAAGGACCGGCCATCGCCGGTCCTTGTTGGTAGATCCGGCCGGCTGGTGCGGGCCGGCCGGACAAGGGGAAAACCAGGGGAATTAATTCCCCCAGCTGGCCAAGCTGAGCGGCCCCTTAATTGGGGATGCGGTTTCTGAACGGCGGGGGGCAGCACGCCCCCCCGCAAGAGCCGAACGGCTCGGCCATTCGGCCGAGCCAGCTGGCGCCTCGCGCGCCAAGGCGCTGGACAGCCTGGCCGGGCGCCGAGCCGGGCCGCACCGTGCCCAGCCGGGCCGACCCAGACCTGGGTCGGTTTGACCCGGTTCGGGCAGACCCAGGGGGTCTCGGGCCGGGTCGGTCCGGGCCCGAAACCCCTGTTTTTGGACCCTCATTGGTCTTTTCCCATATCTTGGGCTACGGTCCTCCAATCGACGCATCGTTAGTTGCATAGTGATCCTTGGAAAGAGACGGTCGTTTTGAAATATCGCACTTAATGTTTCAGAATACTTTGGGTTCGGCCGGGTTGCTTCGGATACGAAACCAATCGGGCCCTCGGAGCGGAAACGCTTATATCTTGAGCTCCGGACGTTCGATTGACGTGCCATTAACTTTGATGGATTCCTCTAAGTGAGACAGATCTTTTGGCTTACTCCGCTTGAGGTTTGGATTCCGTCGGAGTGCGGTCGGGTTGGTTCGCTCACGAAACCAACCGGGCCCATGGAACGAAAAGGCCAATAACTCACAGACCGGGCGTCCGATTGACGCACCGTCTGTCTCATTGAATTCCTCTTGATGAGACAGATATTTTGTCATTCTTCTCCCATGTTTCAGTTGTTGTTGGATAGTGGCCCTATTGGATTGAACCCGAAATCCAACCGGGCCCTTGGAACGGAAGAGTTGTTTTCTTTTAGACCAGACGTCCGTTTGACGAACTGTAAGCAGCATTGGTGATCACGTTGAGAAACGGTCCCTATGAGTATGCCCTATGAGAGTTCGGGGTACAGTTGAGATACGGCCGGGTTGGTTCACTCACGAAACCAACCGGGCCCCTAGGATGAAAACGCTAATAACTCACAGACCGGGCGTCCGATTGACGCGCCGTCTGTTGCGTTGAGACCCCTATGATGAGGCGTTCCATTGAGATACTTATTCGTGGGACTTTGAGATACAAGGAGTATCGACCTGTAGCTCATGGAGCAGACCCTCCTAGAGACGATCGTGTGGAGTACGGAGACCGTGTAGCCGGCTGAGACCTAGCGACTGCTTGACCGACTCGACTAGGAGTGAGTTGACTAGCCCAGTGGAAGGAGCACTACTTTGTGAGGTTTAGACCCATGGCGGATGGAGCACTAACTGTGTGACAGTGCAGACCCTCGGTACTCGTCCGGAGAGTACCTCAGCAGGCTACTAGGGTGTGTGCACTACTGGGATTGGGTGACATACCTCGGCGGGAAGCACTACTGTGTTTGGGTGGCTGACCCGCGTTACTCGACAGGAGGAGTACCTCAACAGTCATAAGTTAGTGAGCAGTACCTCAAAGTCGTGATAGGACCACTTTACACTCCAGAGATGGGGCTCTTCAGCAGTTACAGTTACGATAATGAAAATTCTAGTTTGAGCTGAGACAATTGACCTTTTTGTTTACCTCATGATTGAGATGGGTCACTTGATAACTTAGGTATATGAATGGTCATATACCTGGGTAGTGGTTATCCGTTGATTTCATGATCCTTGTGTTTCCTCATGATTGAGATGGGTTACTTGATAACTTAAGTATATGTATGGGAATATACCTATGTAGAGGTTATCTGTTGAGATATTCTTTGTGGTTCTCCTTGTTGGTTTTAGTGAGACCTCGAGGGTCTCGGGGTCCCTACTGAGTATCGTTATACTCACCCCTGCATGGGCTATGCCCGCACCTCATTGTGTTGGTTGCAGATGACGGGCAGTGCTGACGAAGACCGAGTGTTCGAGGACTGGACGGTACCCGGAGGTGGACTACACGACGATTCAGTACCCGGAGGTGGACTACATGACGAGTCAGTATCCAGAGGTGGACTTCGCGATGAGACAAAACACAGAGGAGGTCGACAGGCGAGAGCGTTGGGGAGTTGCATTGTCTGTACCTACCCTTCAGGTAGGATCTAAGGAGGAAGACCCAAGAGCCGCTTCCGTTCTTCCAACTGTTGTCTTTTTATGTTTTACTTGTTTAGTTGTAGTTGTACTTTCATTTTTGTTTGTATTCTGTCCCATTTACTTTTCAACACTTCCTTTTGTACATAGTGTCTTGGTTTTGCTTGTACTCTGTGTGGTTTTGTTTACTTTTATAAAGGAAATTCCTTCCCAGTTATCGGGATTTACACCTTTGGTGCTAGTCACCAGCCCCCGGCCTATGGAAGGCAGGCTTGGGGTAGTCACCGCACGGGCCCTGAGGACGGGTCGTGACATAGTAAGTGGACATTTTCACTAAGACACAAAAAACCCCCTACACCCGGCATAGAGAAACCATTCCCTTGTGCATAGAAAAACCTATCCCTCAGGCATAGAAAAACCTCACCCACATTCATAGAAAAACCAACCCAATGGAATCCAATATATATAATCATGGACCAACATCATACGTCTTTTCATTTAATATCATCACATGGGTTGGATTTATAACAAGAAACATGTAAATTAAACTATTACATGGATTCCATAATAACTACTAAAATGAAAAGACCTTCAGTTAACCAATTTCTATTAAAAAAACCCAAAATAGGGAACCACATATATTCACATAGGCATCCTAGGCCGAACAGCCAACATTGGTCTTTCAAGGGAATCCCACCCATGGGGTCACCCTCAATCGAGGTGATCAAACCTACACATGGTTTCAAAAAACAAATCAATAACATAATAAACACTATGAAATAATAATATAAAAATATCAATCAAGAGACACCCTAAAAGTGGGCTTGTGGAAATCCAACTTATATATTATACTTGAAAACTATTGAAAAGAACAATACCACATACCTCATACTCATATGAATCTCTTCATCCAGCGTCATACATCTCTTTGACCTAGAATGGAGTAGATATACAAAACAAGAATAATAGTAAAACCTTTGATAACATGGTCAAGAGAAGAAAACATTATATAAGGCTCAAGAGGATTTGAGCACTCACTTGGTGATTTCAATAGAAAAGAAAGTGTCCGAATCGGGAATTAGATGATGAAACTGGAGGCAAAATCCTGATGAGACTTCCAGGGTGCGATTCTCATTGAAGGAGGGCACATTTTTGTCCTTCTGACAAAAAAGACGCTACTTACCAACTCAATCAAAAAAACACATGAAGTGTACTATAAAATACATTTTGTTTCCATAGAAATCTTGGCTAGGTTAGTACATGGTCGTGTATTGGGATTATTTCATGTGAAACCCTCATTACAATGCATGTCCATGGAAATACATGATGTGTAACTCCAAATCACATCTTGTAACGGGTCTGAAGACATACTTTTTTCTGTTTTCCTTATATTTTATTAAGTAAAAATGAAGAGGATAGATATGCACCTCAAATGAAAAACTAGTTACATACAAATTTATTTTCAATCGTGGGTGAATAATAGAGCTAATGATAAAACATATTAATAATGATGGTTTAATGGGTGTTGAAAAATAATCAAAATTATGATAATTTAGTGCCTAATAGACAATTTGAGATTTTATTTTATATCAATAAGTAAGTTTGAGAATATTAATTATAGTTGTCAATATATATTGTGAGTATAATCTAATTAATGGATCCAATGGAATTGTTTCTCATACATAAATGATAAATTGAGAAAATAATAATAATATTTCTATTAATGAATTGGAATAAAATTATACATCAATTTATAAAATATTTATGGATGGGTTATTGGATATCATATGATTAGGTGTGTTGAATTTAGAGATGATAAATATAGAAACCAAGATATATACTAATACTGGGAATAAAAAATAAAAAATAGTTTTGGAATAAATAGTATGGAATTTAATAATTGATAATATTTTGTTGAGAAATGGTTAATTGTGTGAACAAATATATGAATTCTTTATAATCTATAATGGTGAACTGGGTAAAATTATTACTATAATTTAGTGAATAATATCACTGGTGGCGTTTTTAAAAATATTTTAATATCCCTATAATGATTTCAAGGAGTCATATGTAACATATTATATTATAACATTGTATAATATAATTATTAAAAATACTCGGGTGTATTATATGATTTAATATATAACATATTTTATTGTAGATAAAAAATGTATAATATATTGATTATATATTTTTTATTTCTAATGATGTTTGAAAATATTGAAAATCTATCTAAAATATTTGAAATCTATTTATATGTGACATATCTATGGAAGATAAATTTTAATATTCCATAGGTAGTGAGGTGAATGTTTTTTAAGGAAATCTATACAATATTTGCATAGATTAAATTTAAATGTTATAGAGGAATGTAATTATTAAAATTTTAATGATGGTATGTAATATAAATCCTAATCATGAGTAAGATATTTTTAATACATGAGATAATATATATAGTAAAAAAACATGTTTCGTGAAGAATGAAAATTTTACATAGTGTGTCACCTTACACAAGGATTGAAAAAAGATTGTTTTGCGGTATTTTTATGATTTTGAAAAATGATAATGATCACTATGGAAAAGTAAGAGTACATATATCTTATTTATGATAAAAAACATAAAGAGATTTTTGAAGTTGTATAATTTTTATATATTGTTTTGGATAATAATTTTGATGATGCATGGTGTTGTTATTCAAATAAACAAAAAACAAAATTACATGAAGATAACTGCTATTATATTTTAGATTATAATTAATATGAAACCACCATATAGAGAATTAAACCACAAAATATACAACATGATAATGAATTATAGACCAATAATGGATATATGAATTATGAATAATTTTTTTATAAAGAATAATTTATTTTTTTGATTATTGATCTGTACAGTTTTTTAAAATTGATTTCACGCAACATCCAATGGTTTCAGCTTAAAAATACATGCTATCATTAAAGAATTTTAATTATTTAAATGTGGTGGGGACGTTAAAATAAGTTAATATCCTCACACCCTTATTGAAATAATTGGATATTATTGATAGATATATAAATTATATTTGAATAATAATTCCAACTATAAATATATAATATATCTGAATGATTATATTAGATATCAAAAAATATTGATGAATTAACATAGTTTACATATGGAAAATTATGTTCCTGAAATATTTTCCATTCAAATAAGAAATATATAAAGAATAAAAGGAGAATCAGAATCTAATACTTCAACTTCTTTTGGAAAAAATCAATTATTGGATGAAAATTGAAGACCAGTTAATCTAAAGTAATCCTATATTTCAAAGGAGAAAAGGATGAGAAATAGTGATAAAGAACTGTGATCCGGATGTTATAGGAGAAACAGACTAGTATAATAGAAGAAAAAATTATGAAACATTACTACATAGAAAAAATAATTCAGAACATTTTTGTATAATTTTATAGATGGACACTTTCATATTTAGGGATTCAGTATGAGGAATAGTTATGAAGACTAAATCATCTTTTCAAGCGGCAACTCCAATGGTGAGACTCCAATTTAAATATTTATTCGATCGATAGAAATGTATCTTATGGTAATAACCCTCAGTGGTATTAATATGAGATAATGAATTTTTGGATATTATATACCATTATTTTAATTATATTTCTTGTAATTTCATTCTCTGATTACTAATGGAATATCATTTGTTTGGGAAATTGAATAATCATAGTACCATGTATGTTATCACATTGAAGGTGAAATAATGATAGAATAATCATGAGTTGATTGAGATATTAAGATGGACCAAAATATTATCTAATAGGTAATAAAACATAAATGTGAGGTATCAATAATTCACCACCTCCCCCTCAATGTGATACATCTATACATGGGGACTTCAGTAAAGTAATTCTTATAGTTTAGACACATGTGATCAATAATTCTATGGAGGGTTGACATGGGAATGAGAGTAAAATTTTCATTATCAACCCTATAGACTATAAAATATAATGTTTGTTTATAAATTTTGAGTTCATATGATTGTATTTGGTTATAGGGTCCTCTCCTACAATGGATTTATTTGGTGGTCATTCCTCTAGGAGTGTTTCAAAAAAACCCAAACCAAAACAATATAGTGTTATACAGTGAAACACGAAGGGTTCATGAAGAATATTCCATAAAACATATATTGAATAGTAGTAAATGAATTTATTATATGAAGGATTAATTTCAATGGTATATTTATGCAAAAAACCACACAATTATTTTTATTTTTATCTTTGATTAACCTTCTTGAATACATTTTAAAAACAAATCTTTAAATAATCATTTATAAATGATGATATTAATCAATTTTTTTGAGTTGATGTGCCAATTATCCACTATATGTGTTCATAAGAATGTTTATCTATAGATAAACTTCTATTAAATCATTGAATATGATATACAAAACTAATTATGTATGTTTTGAGATAGGAGACATATAATTTTTTCTTTATAGAATTGTAAATGGGGATCCATAATAAAATTAGGATTGAATCCACAAGATATTCCCACGTAACCTCTGAAAATGAATAGTCCCACCTAAATATCATATATATATAATTAATCATTTTTTATTTGATAAAAACAATGTTTCAAGACACTAAAAGTCCAATGACCACAATGGATACTCGTTATTTGGTCACAAAAATGAGTCGAACCAAATGTGACAAATAAGGGTCACTTAATATATATATGGATATCCACATTTTTATACTAGAATTTATTAATTTATCATATAATATCAATTTCTAATGAAAAAAATATATCTTGTATATGAATTACCTAGTCTTTGAAACATTGGGAAAAAAATGAACACATTCCCTTAATATTTAACAATTAGGTACATCATTTCTTGACATTATATTTGGTGATGGTTTTCATTTCTTTTAGTCATTTTTTATTAAAGGATTTATCGGTCCTCATAAGGATATTATTTAAAAAAATGACACTATGTATGGACATATACCTAAGTAGAGGTTATCTGTTGAGATTTTATTTGTGGTTATCCTTGTTGGTTTTAGTGAGACCTTGAGGGTCTCGGGGTCCCTACTGAGTATTGTTATACTCACCCCTGCACGGGCTATGCCCGCACCTCGTTGTGTTGGTTGCAGACGACGGGCAGTGCTGACGGAGACCGAGTGTTCGAGGACTGGACGGTACCCAGAGGTGAACTACATGACAAGTCAGTACCCGGAGGTGGACTACATGATGAGTCAGTATCCAGAGGTGGACTTCGCGACGAGACGACACACGGAGGAGGTTGACGGGTGAGAGCGTTGAGGAGCTGCACTGTCTGTACCTACCCTTCATGTAGGATCCGAGGAGGGCGACCTATGAGCCACTTTCATTCATCTAGATGTTGTCTTTTTATGTTGTACGTGTTCAGTTGTAGTTGTACTTTCATTTGGGTTTGTATTCTGACCCATTTACTTTTCAACACTTCCTTTTGTATTTAGTGTTTTGCTTCCACTTGTACTTTGTGGTGTTTTGTATACTTTTATAAAGGCAATACCTTCCCAGTTATTGGGATTTACGCCTTTGGTGCTAGTCGCCAGCCCCCGGTCTATGGAAGGCAGGCTTGGGGTAGTCACGGCAAGGGCCCCGAGGACGGGTGGTGACAAATTGGTATCAAAGGAGTCGGTTCTACCGCAGAACATATAACTATGATGTTTTCTTTCTGTGAAGCAATAATGTTAAGGGTACCGAGTGTGGTCTTCATTTCAGGGAGTCTAGTGTTAGTGCGGGCGGCTGACGTATCCATACACTAGGACCCTGACAACTGACTTCCGACTTTTTGCACAAAAACACTGATTGCGTGTGTGTTTCCAGATGTTTTTAAATGTCATCTCAAACCAGGTTAGCTCACCAGGTATAATCGTTTGACTGTGTCACGTTTTTTCTTTCAGGATTCCTTTTCATGGATGACCAGCTAGAGCCCAGAGGGATGTGCGTACTGACAGCCTGCCGAGCAACGAGGCTTCGGTACAGGGCCCTCTTGCAGTTGAGGCACCAGCGGAGGCACCAGTGGTACTACCATATATTGGGCCACTGATGCCACCAGCCCCACCAGTAGGCGATGCACGCCACTTGAGTGCGCTGCATGAGTTCCAGCGCCAGAGGACGCCTAGGTTCCGGTGAGAGATGGACCCGCAAGCAGCTGAGGATTGGCTGGAGGCTGTGGTGAGAGTCTTTAGGCTAGTGGGGACGCCGGCAGACATCATGGTGATCTCTGCTGCTAGCCTTCTTCAGGCATCAGCAGGCAGGTGGTGGAGCCACTTGTTTCAGTTTTGCGACGGGATGACCTTCGCATGGGAAGACTTCGAGACCTTTTTCAGGGTGGAGTTTGTGCCAGTAGCTCTACACCATGAGCATGTTCAGGAGCTGCTGCCTTTGCCGCATGTTTTTTGATCAGTAGCCGAGTGATCTGTGGGCAGTAGTCAGATGATGCAAAGGTCCAGGTGGACCAGACCAGCATTTGGACGATCTCGGTTTTTAGGACTGGTGGTGCGGGGCACCTGGGGTGGGGTCAGAGCCAGGCGTGCCAGAAACAGACAGTGTTACTCATGCAGCGGGAAGGGTAACCTGGCACGTGACTATCCGACTCCCCACACAGTTGATCCGCGGGTGTTGGAGGAGCCACCAAGATAGAAGCAGCGGTTGGTGCATGAGCAACAGCCGAGCAGTGGACAATGTAGTAGAGCACCAAAAGCAGGTGGACAAGAGTCGAACTAGTGGATACATCCCTTGTACTTCTAGTTCCATGTTGCTGTTGTATTCGTGTATCTGTACTATGAGATGCAATAAGAAAAAGAAACTTATCTTTTTGATTTTGCTTTCCTGTACTTTTTGTTTGTTTGATACTGAGTGGTCCTGGTTAAGATTGTTGACTTGACCCTCACTTTCGAGATTTCTACTGGAGGAGGCCAAGTGACCTCGCACTGATGCCAACAGTGTAACTCGACCCTTGAAGGTGAGAGTGAAAGTTGGATCTCTTGGTAGTTACGTCGAGGCCTTACGAATTCATCCATGGCATGAATGAGTCATTCATTTCAGGATTGACTGTATTAGGCAATGGGCATGGTTCATCCAGGGGATGAGACGAAGTTTATCTTTTCGGCAAAGGAGAAATTTTAGCAGCTCTTTCATATCGTAGGCAAAGAAGGTGCAGATCATCCAGGAGCGGATGAAGATTGCACAGTGCAGTAAGAAACAGGAAACTGGCACCAGTCTTAGAGACTCTGGCATGTTTAATGTTTCCATAAGAGGAAGCTTAAAGGAGATATGAGTCTGCGAAGAAACAGACGTGGAGGCAGAGCTAGGAGAGTAGCATGAGGTGGTGGACATCTTATCATGCTACAACCACCCGCCTTAGTTATCCCCGCCAGGCTCAGGGAGATGGAGGGCGAAGGAAGAGTGAGGCTGCATGCGGTCAAGGAGTGCGACCCAATGACTCTAAAAATGATTCAAGGGACAGTCTGTGTCCACTACTAGCTATTGTAGTAACAGATGTCGATATGAATCATTCCTTGCTTTCACAAATTTCGTCTCAGACCTAGAGTTTCCGGTAAGCCGTGGAATTGACCCTCACGTCTGGAGGTACCTTGGGAGGAGACTCGATAATCACACTTACACCTACAGTGTGGTCAGACCCTCGATGCGAGAGTTTCAGTAGAAATCTCTTGGTGGCAGCGTCGAGGACTTATGGAGTTGATTTGAGTATGGACTGGGCAATCATAGTTCAAACACAAATTGATGGTATTAGGAAAAATGTAGTGGTTTAACTATGACGTCGGGATGGGTTTTCCTTGGTCGGCGACAAAAAAAAAAGGAAACCCCAGGCAGCGCAGGGTAACTCTTGCACAGGAGGGAGCGACCGATCACTCTTGAGTCGGTCAACCTTACCCTCGTGGCAGCAGTCGTTTCGAGTTCCAGTTCTAACTGCAATTGGAGACCTCTAGAGTTCGAGGATGACGATCCCGTACTTATACGGGTCTCACCTCGACGAATTTTACGGAGATGTAGCAAAGGTGGCAAGTTATCTCCGAGGATCAGCGGAACTTCTTAGGTACTCAGCTGGGTAGGCGGGGTGGTTTACCTATTGACCCATCCACCTCATTTGCACCAGGTGCACGATGACTTCCACATATCTCAACTGAGGATATACGTGCTCGACCCTTCGCATATCATCGATCATGGGGAGCTGGACTTTGGCGATGGGGTGACTTACACGGAGGATCCAGTGGGAATCGAGGATCGACAGGAGCGGATCCTTCAAGGAAGGTCGATTCCTCGGGTTCACTTTCTCTAGCAGTACGGGAACCTCATGGTAAGCACATGGTAGAGGAAGGCTCAGATGCGTGCTCAGTACCATTTTTGTAACCCTAGTATGTGTTAAAGCTTTACGAGGACGTAAATCCCTGAGGCGGGAATAATGTAAAGACCTGGAAATTTCAAGGAAATTTTTTCTTAAATTTCTTTGGGATTTTACAAGAACACAGTTTCTGACGGTGCCTGATTCCGAGCCCCGGTGTGCCCGGAATCTTTTTCCGAAGTTTGGCTCAGGTTCGTTCAATGAACGGACGAGCGAGTTTTTCTAAATTTTGAACCGCTGCTTCGAATCGAATTCTGAGGGCACCAATGGAAATGTAGCGCCGATAATTTCTTAGGAACTCCATTTCCGGAGTTGCGTTTTCATGAGGGAAGTTGTTAAAAATTGTGGAAGTTAAAAATAAAAATTTAACAACAATTTTTATTTTACTCTAAGTGTTCCATCCTTTGGATGGAAGTTGGGTAACTACCCAACCTCCCTTGGGAGGTTATGAGGGTGGTGGGGTCCACACAAACCCCACCCCTTCATATCCTCTAACCCCCTAAACTCACCATTAATTTTGTTAACTTAAGTTAATAACTTATGACATTAATGTAGTGAGTTTAATGTGAGTTTTTGAATTTCAAACACTTGAATTTCAAAATCCATGTTGAGTTAATAAATTAAGTGTGGATTAATTTATTTTGGGTATGTTCCATTGTTTCTAGAGAGGACTTGGGGGAAAATGAAGGCAAGGAGATTAGAGATTCTTTTTCTTCATCTTCGACGAAGAACACGAAGATTGAATGATTTCCAACGAAGAACGCTGAGCCCTCGGAGAACGTTTACCGCGTCGCCATACCCGCGACGCTCCGCCCCTCGTTCTTCTTCCCACGTCAATGGAAGGGAGACGACGTTCCATATCGTACAATCTCCGTCAACGTCTTCGAATCTTCTTCCGTGACGTCTCTTCCTGCGACGGTTTCTCTGCGACGATTTTCTCCGCGACGAAAACCTCGTTCATGCCGCGCTCGAGGTAGGGGAATTTATTTTGGTGTTCTCTTATCTTTTGAGAAAAGAATTATGAGCGCGGACCAACCAATTCCAGGTTGTTCCGCGGATCGTTCGTTCATGCGGATTGATGTTGAAGATTATTATTTAATTATTTCATTCGTGAATTCTACTTTTTCGTCCTTCGTGAATTTACGACCAGCTATTTTCAATTAACGAGACGGGGACGGACCACAAAAACATGGCTGACCCTCATCCAATTTGAATGTTGTTCCAAATTTAGTTGGGACGGAATGACGTGGTGCTGTCGCACCATGCGGGATCGTACGACAAGAAATGGGTTGCGCCGTCGCGTCGCGCTGTGAAATTATACAAGGACATGACGTTGTCGTGCCGCATCGGTGAAACCCGAAAATACCGCGGCCAGAGCGGGGTCGCGGCAGAGGGGCGCGGTGTCGTCGCACCGTGCCGGACGAACCAGGCTGCGGCCGGTTCCGGGCCGTGGTGGATCAGGGTGACCGGCGGCCGGTTCCGGGCCGCCTGTGTCGGCGAAGGAGGAAGGACCGGCCATCGCCTGTCCTTGTTGGTAGAACCGGTCGGCCGGTGCGGGCCGGCCGGACAAGGGGAAAACCGGGGGAATTAATTCCCCAAGCTAGACAAGCTGAGCGGCCCCTTAATTGGGGATGCGGTTTCCGAACGGCGGGGGGCAGCCCCCCCCCCCCCCCCCCCGCAAGAGCCGAGCCAGCTGGCGCCTCGCGCGCAAAAACGCCCGACCGCCAGGTTAGGCGCCGAGCCGGGCCGGGCTACGCACATATCATGGGCTACAGACCTCCGATCGACGCATCATTAGTTGTGTAGTGATCCGTGGAACGAGAAGATCGTTTCTGAATATCGCACTCAATGTTTTAGAATACTTTGGGTTCGGCCGGGTTCGTTTGGATACGAAACCAACCGGGCCCTCGGAGTGGAAACGCTTATATCTCGAGCTCCGGATGTCCGATTGACGTGCCATCGACATTGATGGATTCTTCTAAAGGAGACATATTTTTTGGCTTACTCCGCTCGAGGTTTGGATTCCTTCATAGTGCGGTCGGGTTGGTTCGCTCCCGAAACCAACCAGGCCCCTGGAACGAAAAAGCCAGTAACTCACAGACCGGACGTCCGATTGATGCACCGTCTGTCTCGTTGAATTCCTCTTGATGAGACGGAACTTTTGGCATTCTTCGCCCGAGTTTCAGTTGCTGTTGGATAGTGGCCGGGTTGAATTGTACCCGAAATCCAACCGGGCCCTTGGAACGGAAAAGCTGTTATCTTTCAGACCAGACGTCCGTTTGATGAACTGTCAGTGGCGTTGGTGATCACGTTGAGAAACGGTCCCTATGAGTATACCCTATGAGAGTTTGAGGTACAGTTGAGATACAACCGGGTTGGTTCACTCACGAAACCAACCGGGCCCCTGGGACGAAAAGGCTAATAACTCACAGATCGGGCGTCCGATTGACGCGCCGTCTGTTGCGTTGAGACCCCTATGACGAGGCAGTCCTCTTAGATACTTCTTCATGGGACTTTGAGATACTTGGAGTATCGAGCTGTAGCTCGTGGAGCGGACCCTCCCAGAGACGAGTGTGCGGAGTACGGAGACCGTGTAGCCGGCTGAGACCTGACGACTGCTTGACCGACTCGACTAGGAGTGAGTCGACTAGCTCAGTGGAAGGAGAACTACTTTGTGAGGTGCAGGCCCATGGCAGACGGAGCACTACCTATGTGACAATGCCATCCCACGGTACTCGTCTGGAGAGTACCTCAGCAGGCTACTCGGGGGTGTGCACTACTGTGTTTGGGTGACATACCTCGGCGGGAAGCACTACTGTGTTTGGGTGGCTGACCCGCGGTACTCGACAGGAGGAGTACCTCAGCAGTCATAGGTTGGTGAGCAGTATCTCAGGGTCATGACATGACCAGTGTACACTCCAGAGACGGGGATCTTCCGCAATTACAGTTTCGATAATGAAAATCCTGGTTTGAGTTGAGACAATTGACCTTTGTGTTTACCTCGTGATTGAGATCGGTCACTTGATAACTTAGGTATATGTATGGGCATATATACCTGGGTAGTGGTTATCCAATGATTTCATGATCCTTGTGTTTCCTCATGATTGAGATGGGTTACATGATAACGTAGGTATATGTTTGGGAATATACCTATGTAGAGGTTATCTGTTGAGATCTTCTTTGTGGTTATCCTTGTTGGTTTTAGTGAGACCTTGAGGGTCTCGGGGTCCCTACTGAGTATCGTTATACTCACCCCTACACGGTCTATGCCCTAAACTCGTTGTGTTTGTCGTAGACGACAGACAGTGATGATGGAGACCGAGTGTTTGAGGACTGAACGGTACCTAGAGGTGGACTACACGACGAGTCAGTACCCGGAGGTGGACTACATGACGAGTCAGTATCCGGAGGTGGAATTCGCGATGAGACAACACACGGAGGAGGTCGAAGGGAGGGAGCGTTGAGGAGCTGCACTGTCTGTACCTACCCTTCAGGTAGGATCCGAGGAGGACGACCCTGGAGCCGCTTCCGTTCTTCCAGATGTTGTCTTTTTATGTTGTACTTGTTCTGTTGTAGTTGTAATTTCATTTGGGTTTCTATATTGGCCCATTTACATTTCAGCACATCCTTTTGTACTTAGTGTTTTTCTTCCGCTTGTACTCTGTGGTGTTTTGATTACTTTTATAAAGGCAATGCCTTCCAAGTTATCGGGATTTACGCCTTTGGTGCTAGTCGCCAGCCCCGGCCTATGGAAGGCGGGCTTGGGGTAGTCACGCCATGGTCCCCGAGGACGGGTCGTGACAAATTGGTATCAAAGGAGTCGGTTATACCGCAGAACTTATAACTCTGATGTTTTATTTATGTGAAGCAATAGTGTTAAGGGTACCGAGTGTGGTCTTCTGTTCAGGGAGTCCAGTGTTGGTGCGGGCGGCCGACGTATCCATACACTAGGACCCTGACAACTGACTTTAGACTTTGTGCACGAAAACACTGATTGCGTGTGTGTTTCTAGAAGTTTTTAAAAGTCAGCTCAAACCAGGCCAGCTCACCAGGTATAATCGTTTGACTACATCACGTTGTTTCTTTCAGGATGCCTTTTCATGGATGACCAGCTAGATCCCAGAGGGATGTGCGTACTGACAGCCTGCTGAGCAACGAGGCTTCAGCACAGGGCCCTCTTGCACTTGAGGCACCAGCGATACTACCATACATTGGGCCACTGAGGCCACCAGCCCCAGCAGTAGGCGATGCACGCCACTTGAGTGCGCAGCACGAGTTCCAGCTCCAGAGGCCACCCAGGTTCCGGTGAGAGATGGACCTGCAGGCGGCTAAGGATTGGCTGGAGGCTGTGGTGAGAGTATTCAGCCTAGTGGGGACGCCGGCAGACTTCATGGTGATCTCTGCTGCCAGCCTTCTTCAGGCATCAGCAGGCAGGTGGTGGAGCCACTTGTTTTAGTTTTGCGACGGGATGACCTTCGCATGGGAAGGCTTCGAGACCTTCTTTAGGGTGGAGTTTTTGCCAGTAGATCTACATCCTGAGCGTGTTCAGGAGCTGCTGCCTTTGCCACTTGTTTTTTGATCAGTAGTCAAGTCATCTGTCGGTAGTAGTCAGATGATGAAGAGGTCCAGGAGGAACAGACTAGCAGTTGGACGATCTCGGTTTTTAGGGCCAGTGGTGCGGGGCACCCAGGGTGGGGTCAGAGCCAGGCGTGCCAGAAACAGACAGTGTTACTCATGCGGCGGGAAGGGTCACCTAGCACATGACTATCTGACACCCCGCACTGTTGATCCACGGGTGTTGGAGGAGCCACCAAGATAGAAGCAGTGGCTGGTGCATGAGAAATAGACGAGCAGTGGACAAGGCAGTAGAGCTCCAGGAGAAGGTGGATAGGAGCGGAACTAGTGGATATGTCCCTTTTACTTATTGTTCCATGTTTCTGTTGTATTCGTGTCTTTGTACTATGAGCTACAGTAATAAAAAGACACTTATATTTGTGATGTTTTCTTTCCTGTACTTTTTGTTTGTCTGATACTGACTGGTCCTGGTTAAGACTGTTGACTTGACCCTCACTTTCGAGTTTTCTACTGGAGGAGACCCAGTGACCTCGCACTGATGCCAACAGTGTGACTCGACCCTTGGAGGCGAGAGTGACAGTTGGATCTCTTGGTAGTTACATCGAGGCCTTACGATGTCATCCATGGTATGAATGCGTCATTCATGTCAGGATTGAATGTATTAGGAAATCGGCGTGGTTCATCCAGGGGATGAGACTGAGTTTCTATTTTCGGCAAAGAAGAAAATTTAGCAGTTCCTTCAGATCGTAGGCAAAGAAGGTGCAGATCATCCAGGAGCGGATGAAGACTGCACAGTGCAGTAAGAAACAGAAAACTGGCACCAGTCTTGGAGACCTGGGAATGTTTAATATTTCCATAAGAGGAATCTTAAATGAGATATGAGACTACGAAGCAGCAGATGTAGAGGCCGAGCTAGGAGAGAATCATGAGGTGGTGTACATCTTAACATGCTACAACCACCGGCCTTAGTTATCCCCGCCAGGCTCAGGGAGCTGGAGGGCGGAGGAAGTGTGCGACTGCATGCGGTCAAGGAGTGTGACCCAATGGCTCTAAAAATGATTCAAGGGACAGTTTGTGTCCACTACTAGCTTCTGTAGTAACAGACGTCGATATGAATCATTCCTTTCTTTCACAAATCTCGTCTCAGACCTAGAGTTTCCGGTAAGCCGTGGAATTGACCCTCATGTCTGGAGATACCTTGGGAGGAGACACGATAATCACACTTACGCCGACAGTGTGGTCAGACCCTCGAGGTGAGAGTTTCGGTTGGAATCTCTTGGTGGCAGGGTCGAGGCCTTATAATGTTGATTTGAGTATGGACAGGGAAATCACAGTTCATACACAAATTGATGGTATTAGGCAAAAATTTTGTGGTTTAACTACGAAGTTGGGATGGGTTTTCCTTGGTCGGCGACAAAAAAGGACACCCCAGGCAGCGTAGGGCAACTATTGCATAGGAGGGTGCGACCGATCACTCTTGAGTCGGTCAACCTTACACTCATGGCAGTAGTCGTTTCGAGTTCCAGTTCTAACAAGAATTGGAGACCTCTAGAGTTCGAGGATGATGATCACGTCATTATACAAGTCTCACCTCGACGAAGTTTACAGAGATGTGGCAAAGGCGGTAAGTTATCTCCAAGGTTCAACGGACCTTCATAGGTCCTCAGCTGGGTAGGCGGGGTGGTTTACCACTTGACCCATCCACCTCAGTTGCACCAGGTGCACGACGACTTCCACATATCTCAACTGAGGATATATGTGATCGACCCTTCACATATCATCGACCATGGGGAGATGGAATTTGGAGATGGGGTGACTTACACGGAGGTTCCAGTGGGAATCGAGGATTGACAGGAGCGGATCCTTTAGGAAGGTCTATTCTTCAGGTGCTCTTTCTCTAGAAGTACGGAAACCTCCAGGTAAGCACATGGGAGCGGAAGGATCAGATGCGTGCTCAGTACCATTTTTGTAACCCTAGTTTGTGTTAAATCTTTGCGAGGACGTAAATCCCTGAGGTGGGAGTAATGTAAAGAACCGTAAATTTCAAGGAAATTTTTTCTTAAATTTCTTTGGGATTTTACAAGAACGCAGTTTCTGACGGCGCCTGATTTCGAGCCCCGGTGTGCCCGGAATCATTTTCCGATGTTTGGCTCAGGTAAGTTCTGTGAACGGACGAGCGGGTTTTTCGAAATTTTCAACCGGTGCTCGGAATCGAATTCTGAGGGTGCTGATGGAACCATAGCACCGGTAATTGCTTAGGAAATCCATTTCCAGAGTTGAGTTTTCATGATAGATGTTGCTAAATATTGTGGAAGATAAAAATAAAAATTTATCAACAATTTTTATTTTACTCTAAGTGTTTAATCCTTTGGATGGAATTTGGGTAACTATCTAACCTCCCTTGGGAGGTTATGAGGGTTGTGGGGCCCACACGAACCCCACCCCTTCATATCCTCTAACCCTCTAAACTCACCATTAATTTTTTTAACCTATGTTAATAACTTATGACATTAATATAGTGAGTTTAAGGTGAGTTTTTGAAATTCAAACACATGAATTTCAAAAGCCATGTTGAGTTAATAAATTAAGTGTGGCTTAATTTATTTTGGGTAAGTTCCTTTGTTGCTAGAGAGGACTTGTGGGAAAAATAAGGCAACGAGCTTAGAGATCATCTTCTTCATCTTCGACGAAGAATGCGAAGAACGAACGATTTCCAATGAAGAACGTTGAGCCCTCGGAGACCATTTACCGTGACGCCATACCCGCGATGATCCACCTCTTTGTTATTCTTCCCACGTCAAAGGAAGGGAGACTATGTTCCATCTCAGACAATCTCTGTCAACGTCTTCGAATCCTCTTCTGCGACGTCTCTTCCTGCAATGGTTTCTCGGCGACAAATTTATCCACAACGAAAACCTCGTTCAAGCTGCGCTCGAGGTAGGGGAATTTATTTTGGTGTTCTCTTATCTTTTGAGAAAAGAATGACGAGCATGGACCAACCAATTCCAAGTTGATCTGTGGATTGTTCGTTCATGCGGATTGATGTTGAAGAATATTATTTAATTATTTCATTCGTGAATTCTACTTTTTCGTCCTTCGTGAATTTACGACCAGTTTTTTTCAATTAACGAGAGGGGGCCGGACCACACAAACACGGCAGAACCACCTCCAATTTGAATGTTGTTCCTAATTTAGTTGGGATGGAATGGCATGGTGTCGTCGCACCATGCGGGATCGTATGGAAAGAAATGTGCGGCGCCGTCTCACGGCGCCATGAAATCATACAAGGACGCGACGCCATCACGCCGCTTCGCTGAAACCTAAAAATACCATGGCCGGAGCGGGGCCACGGTGGAGGGGCGCGGTGGCGTCGCACCGCGCCGGACGAACCAGGCTGCGGCCGGTTCCGGGCCGCTGGTGTCGGCGAAGGAGGAAGGACCGGCCATCGTCGGTCCTTGTTGGTAGAACCAGCCGGACAAGGGGAAACCGGGGGAATTAATTCCCCCGGCTGGCCAAGCTGAGCATCCCCTTAATTGGGGTCGCGGTTTCCGAACGGCGGGGGGCAGCGCTCCCCCTCGCAAGAGCTGAACGGCTCGGCCATTCGGCCGAGCCAACTGGCGCCGCGCGCACCAATTCTCCGGACCGCCAGGCTGGGTGCCGAGCCGGGCCGGGCCATCGGCCCGGGCCGCGCCCGGCCGGGCCAAGCCAGACCCAGGTCAGGTCGACCTGGTTCGGGGTGACCCAGGGGGTCTCGGGCCGGGTCGGTCCGGGCCCGAAACCCCCGTTTTCGGACCCTCTTTGGTCTTTTTCCCATATAATGGGCTACGGACCTCCGATCAACGCATCGTTAGTTGCGTAGCGATCCTTGGAATAAGATGGTCGTTTTGGTATATTGCACTCAATGTTTCAGAATACTTTGGGTTCGGCCGGGTTGGTTCGGATACGAAACCAACCCGGCCCTCGGAGAGGAAACACTTATATCTTGAGCTCCGAACGTCTGATTGACGTGCCACCGACTTTGATGGATTCCTCTAAGTGAGACAGATCTTTTTCCTTACTCCGATCAAGGTTTGGATTTCGTCGGAGTGTGGTCGGGTTGGTTCGCTCACGAAATCATCCAGGCCACTGGAACGAAAAAGCCAATAACTCACAGACCGTGCGTCTGATTGATGCACTGTCTAGCTCGTTGATTTCCTCTTGATGAGACGGAACTTTTGACATTCTTCGCCTGAGTTTCGGTTGCTGTTGGATAGTGGCCTGGTTGGATTGTACCCAAAATCCAATCGGGCCCTTGGAACGGAAAAGCTGTTATCTTTCAGACCAGACGTCTGTTTGACGAACCATCAGCGACATTGGTGATCACGTTGAGAAATGGTTTCTATGAGTATACACTATGAGAGTTCAGGGTACAGTTGATATACGGCCGTGTTGGTTCACTCACGAAACCAACCGGGCCCCTCGGACAAAAAGACTAATAACTCACAGACCGGGCGTCCGATTGACGCGCCGTCTGTTGCGTTGAGACCCCTATGACGAGGCGGTACTTTGGGATACTTCTTCGTGGGTCTTTGAGATACGTGGAGTATCGACCTGTAGCTTGTGGAGCAGACCCTTCTAGAGGCGAGAATGCGGAGTATGGAGACCGTGTAGCCGGCTGAGACCTGATGACTGCTTGACCGACTCGGCTAGGAGTGAGTCGACTAGCCCAGTGGACGGAGCACTACTTTGTGAGGTGCAGACCCATGGAGGATGGGGGACTACCTGTGTGACAGTGCAGACTCGCGTTACTCGTTCGGAGAGTACCTCAGTAGGCTACAAGGGGGTGTGCACTACTGTGTTTGGGTGACATACCTCGGCGGGAAGGACTACTGTGTTTGGGTGGCTGACCCGCGGTACTCGACAGGAGGAGTACCTCAGCAGTCATAGGTTAGTGAGAAGTACCTCGAAGTCATGACAGGACCACTGTACACTCCAGAGACGGGGCTCTTCAGCAGTTATGGTTTCGATAATGAAATTCATGGTTTGATCTGAGACAATTGACCTTTGTGTTTACCTCATGATTGATATGGGTCACGTGATAACTTAGTTATATGTATGGGAATATACCTGGGTAGTGGTTATCCGTTGATTTCATGATCCTTGTGTTTCCTTATGATTGAGATGGGTTACTTGATAACTTAGGTATATGTATGGGCATATACCTACGTAGAGGTTATCTTTTGAGATCTTCTTTTTTGTTATCCTTGTTGGTTTTAGTGAGACCTTGAGGGTCTCGGGGTCCCCACTGAGTATCGTTATACTCACCCCTTCACGGGCTATGCCCGCACCTCGTTGTGTTGGTTGCAGACGACGGGCAGTACTGACGGAGACCGAGTGTTCAAGGACTGGACGGTACCCGGAGGTTGACTACACGATGAGTCAGTACCTGGAGGTGGAATACACGATGAGTCAGTATCCAGAGATGGACTTCGCGACGAGACGACACACGGAGGAGGTCAATGGGCGAGAGCGTTGAGGAGCTGCACTGTCTGTACCTACCCTTCAGGTAGGATCCGAGAAGAATGACCCAGGAGCCGCTTCCAATCTTCCAGCTGTTGTCTTTTTATGTTGTAATAGTTTAGTTGTAGTTGTACTTTCATTTGGGTTTGTATTCTTGCCCATTTACTTTTCAGCACTTCCTTTTGTACTTAGTATTTTTCTCCGCTAGTACTCTGTGGTGTTTTGTTTACTTTTATAAAGGCAATGCCTTCCCAGTTATCGGGATTTACGCCTTTGGTGCTAGTCGCCAGCTCCCGGCCTATGGAAGGCGGGCTTGGGGTAGTGACGACACGGGCCCCGAGGACGGGTCGTGACATAGTAAGTGGACATTTTCACTAAGACACAAAAAACCCCCTCCACCCGGCATAGAAAAACCATTCCTTTATGAATAGAAAAACCTATCCCTCAGGCATAGAAAAACCTCACCCACATTCATACAAAAAACAACCCAATGGAATCCAATATATATAATCAAGGACCAAAATCATACATCTTTTCATTTAAAATCATCACATGGGTTGGATTTATAACAAGAAACATGTAAATTAAACTATTACGTGGATTCCATAATAACTACTAACATGGAAAGACCTCCAGTTAACCAATTTCTATGAAAAAAAAAACCCAAAATAGGGAATCAAATTTATTCACATAGGCATCCTAGGACGAACAACCAACATTGGTCTTTCAAGGGAATCCCACCCATGGGGTCACCCTCAATCGTGGTGATCAAACCTACACATGGTTTCAAAAAACAAATCAATAACATATTCAACACTATGAAATAATAATATAAAAATATCAATCAAGAGAAACCCTAAAAGTGGGCTTGTGGAATTCCAACTTATATATTATACTCGAAAACTATTGAAAAGAACAATACCACATACCTCATACTCATATGAATCTCTTCATCCAGCATCGGGCATCTCTTTGACCCAGAATGGAGTAGATATACAAAACAAGAATAAAAGTATAACTTTTGATAACTTGGTCAAGAGAAGAAATAATTATATAAGGCTCAAGAGGATTTGAGCACTCATTTGGGTGATTTCAACAGATATGAAAGTTTCCAAATCGGTAATTAGATGATGATATTGGAGGCAGAATTCTGATCAGACTTCCAGGGTGCGATGCTCGTTGAAGGAGGGCTCATTTTTGTCCTTCTGACAAAAACGACATTACTTACCAACTCAATCAAAAAAACACATGGAGTGTACTATAAAATACATTTTGTTTCTATAAAAATCTTGGCCAGGTTAGTAAATGGTCGTGTATTGGGATTATTTCATGTGAAACCCTCATTACAAGGCATGTCCATGGAAATACATGATGTGTAACTCCAAATCACATCTTGTAACGGGTCTCAAGACATACTTTAATCTGTTTTCCTTATATTTTATTAAGTAAAATGAAGAGGATTGATATGCACCTCAAATGAAAAACTAGATACATACAAATTTATTTTCAATCGTGGGTGAATAATAGAGCTAGTGATAAAACATATAAATAATGATGGTTTAATGGGTGTTGAGAAATAATCAAAAATATGAGAATTTACTGCCTAATAGACAATTTGAGACTTTATTTTATATCAATAAGTAAGTTTGAGAATATTAATTATAGATGTCAATATATATTTTGAGTATAATCTAATTAATGGATCCAATGGAATTGTTTCTCATACATAAATGATAAATTGAGAAAATAATAATAATATTTTTATTAATGAATTGGAATAAAATTATACATCAATTTATAAAATATTTATGGATGGGTTATTGGATATCATATGATTAGGTATGTTGAATTTAGAGCTGATAAATATAGAAACCAAGATATGTACTAATACTGGGAATAAAAAAATAAATAATAGTTTTGGAATAAATAGTATGGAATTTAATAATTGATAATATTTTTTTGAGAAATGGTTAATTGTGTGAACAAATATATGAATTCTTTATAATCTATAATGGTTAACTGGGTAAAATTGTTACTATAATTTAGTGAATAATATCAATGGTGGTGTTTTTAGAAATATTTTAATATCCCTATAATGATTTCAAGGAGTCACATGTAACATGTTATATTATAACATTGTATAAGATAATTATTAAAAATAATCGGGTGTATTATATGATTTAATATGTAACATATTTTATAGTGGATAAAAAAATGTATAATATATTGATTATATATTTTTTATTTCTAATAATGTTTGAAAATATTGAAAATCTATCTAAAATATTTGAAATCTATTTATATGTGACATATATATGGAAGATAAATTTTAATATTCCATAGGTATTGAGGTGAATGTTTTTTAAGGAAATCTATACAATATTTTTATAGATTAAATTGAAATATTATAGAGGAATGTAATTATTAAAATTTTAATGATGGTATGTAATATAAATCCTAATCATGAGTAAGATATTTTTAATACCTGAGATACTATATATAGTATAAAAAACATGTTTCATGAAGAATGAAAATTTTACAAAGTGTGTCACCTTACACAAGGATTGAAAAAAGATTGTTTTGCGGTATTTTTAACATTTTGAAAAATGATAATGATCACTATGTAAAAGTAAGAGTCCATATATCTTATTTATGATAAAAAACATAAAGATATTTTTGAAGTTGTCTAATTTTTATATATTGTTTTGGATAATAATTTTGATGATGCATGGTGTTGTTATTCATGTAAACAAAAATCAAAATTACTTGAAGATAACTGCTATTATATTTTAGATTATAATTAATATGAAAGCACCCTATAGATAATTAAACCACAAAATATAGAACATGATAATGAATTATAGACCAATAATGGATATATGAATTATGAACAATTTTTTTTATAAGGAATAATTTTTTTATTTATTATTGATCTATACAGTTTTTTAAAATTGACTTCATGCAACATCCAAAGGTTTCAACTTAAAAATAGATGCTATCATTAATGAATTTTAATGATTTAAATGTTGTGGGGATGTTAAATTAAGTAAATATCTTCACACACTTATTGAACTACTTGGATATTATTGATAGATATATAAATTATATTTGAATAATAATTCCAACTATAAATATATAATACATATGAATGATTATATTAGATATCAAAAAATATTGATGAATTAACATAGTTTACATATGGAAAATTATGTTCCTGAAATATTTTCCATTCAAATGAGAAATATATAAAAAATAAAAGGAGAATCAGAATCTAATACTTCAACTTCTTTTGGAAAAAATCAATTATTGGATGAAAAGTGAAGACTAGTTAATCTAAAGTAATCATAAATTTCAAAGGAGAAAAGGATGAGAAATAGTGATAAATAACTGTGATCCGGATGTTATAGGAGAAACAGACTAGTATAATAGAAGAAAAATAATGAAACATTACTACATAGAAAGAATAATTCAGAACATTTTTGTATAATTTTAAAGATGGACACTTTCATATTGAGGGATTCAGTATGAGGATTAGTTATGGAGACTAAATCATCTTCTCAAGCGACAACTCTAATGGTGAGACTCCAATTTAAATATTTATTCAATCGATAGAAATGTATCTTATGGTGATAACCCTCAGTGGTATTTTCATGAGATAGTGAATTTTTGGATATTATATACCATTATTTTGATTATATTTCTTGTAATTTCATTCACTCTAATTACTAATGGAATATCATTTATTTGGGAAATTGAATAATCATAGTACCATGTATGTTATCACATTGAAGGTGAAATAATAAAATAATAATCATGAGTTGATTGATATATTAAGATGGACAAAAATATTATTTAATAGGTAATAAAACATAAATGTGAGGTATCAATAATTCACCACCTCCCCCTCAATGTGATACATCTATACGTGGGGACTTCAGTAAAGTAATTCTTATAGTTTAGACACATGTGACCAATAATTATATGGAGGGTTGACATGGGAATTAGGGTAAAATTTTCAGTATCAACCCTATAGACTATAAAATTATATGTTTTTTTTATAAATTTTGAGTTCATATGATTGTATTTGGTTATAGGGTCCTCTCCTACAATGGATTTATTTGGTGGTCATTCCTCTAGGAGTGTTTCAAAAAACCCAAACCAAAACAATATAGTGTTATACTGTGAAACACGCAGGGTTCATGAAGAATATTCCATAAAAATATATTGAATTGTAGTAAATGAATTTATTATATGAAGGATTAATCTCAATATTATATTTATGCAAAAAACCTCACAGTTATTTTTATTTTTATCGTTGATTAACCTTCTTGAATACATTTTAAAAAAAAAATCATTAAAAAATCATTTATAAATGATGATATTAATCAATTTTTTTGAGTTGATGTGCCAATTATCCACTATATGTGTTCCTAAGAATGTTTATCTATAGATAAACTTCTATTAAATCAATGAATATGATATACAAAACTGATTATGCATGTATTGAGATGCGAGACATATATTGTTTTCTTTATAGAACTGTAAATGGGGATCCATAATAAAATTAGGATTGAATCCACAATATATTCCCACATAACCTCTGAAAATTAATAGTCCCACCAAAATATCATATATATATATAATTTATCATTTTTTATTTGTTAAAAACAATGTTTCAAGACACTAAAATTCCAATGACCACAATGGATACTCGTTATTTGGTCACAAAAATGAGTCGAACCAAATGTGACAAATAAGGGACACTCAATATATATATGGATCTCCACATTTTTATACTAGAATTTATTAATTTATCATATAATATCAATTTCTAATGAAAAAAATATAACAAGTATATGAATTACCTAGTCTTTGAAACATTGGGAAAGAATGCACACATTCCCTTAAATTTTAACAAGTAGGTACATCATTTTTTGACATTATATTTGGTGATGGTTTTTATTTCATTTAGTCATTTTGTATTAAAGGATTTATCGGTCCTCATAAATATATTTTTTAAAAAAATGACACTATGTTTTTAGTATAATGTATTTCCATTGAACAGTCACAATTTTTCTTTCATCATATGGTTTTTAGACATAAATTTCCCCATAAAATATACATGGATTTACTAAATAATATTTATTAAATTATACAATATTTTTTATCTTTTGACATTGAGAAATTTTCTTGAAACAAACTTAATCCTTGGGCATTGATGCCTTCAATTTATGATATTTTAAATATGAAAATTTCTAGTAATACTCGACTATATGGTTGACAGAGATATACATTTGTGTTAAAAACAGTTTTCTACAGTAAATTTTTCCAAAGAATATACATTCATTGATATTACTAAAACAAATAATGGGAAAGGCATTGCCCCGGATTATCATCCCATTCCATGTGATGTGAAGAAAGATAATTTCTGACATGGAGTTAAAAAGATATAAATAACAGTCCTATCACTAATAACTATTATTTATTACATCTATAATTCATTTATAGGTCTCTAATACAATAAATGGAAGGATTCAATGTTGTAGAGAATTTGAAAATCAATAATCAAATCTCTATTTTTATCAAGCCATAACCAACCCAATCATCAACAAAACATTCAATATATAAATGTAGTTCTATATCCTTATATAAATAAGATAAAATGAACTTATGAAAAGGATATATATAAAAATTAACTATTAGGACTATATTTTATTCAAATGAGGCTTTACATTTCATTTGTTTAGAAAATATTAATTTCTTATTCCTAGAACTTCTGGGTAGAGTAATATTATATGTTGATTCAAAAAAATAATTTTATTCTCATATAAGATAATACATAAATATTGGTTTCCTTCCCATATAATAGAGAATAAATATGGTAGCCCACCTCTGGTAGTATTACTATAGACATGGGGTCCATTTAATGGGATCATCAGTTTTTAATGGTGAGGTGGAGTAAGAGAAACCAGTGGATATAAATTTATATTTGTGATATGTTCAATGAAATCATATACCTAGTTATATTTCATAATAGTAGGTAAAGAAAAATTAGTTCATCTTTCTTATCCAGTGTGGTTCATCCCTAAGAGACCATCATAGTTATTTCACAATTTTTAGAGGCATGAGTTGAGTTGGATTCCTAGAGGAGCACATTTTATGTTATGATGAAGTAGGATTCACTATGGGTGGATGAGATATCATAAAAAAATAATGGATACAAAACCGCAATACTTATTTCATATGGAAACCATTCTTATTATGAAGAGGCCTATATCAAGAAATTCCAAGTCTTAGTTCATGCTTTTAACAATTAATTATTTTATTACTATGATGTAGTGGATTTGATGGGTACTGAAAGAGGTAGTGATTAGAATGATAATTGTTTTTGTGAGAATGAAATTTGAGTATACAATGATGAAATTAGTGAGAAAGGATCCCATAGGGTATGAGTCGATGGGGATGAAGTTGAAAGAAACTTATCATCACTTCCATATTTCATAGGAAAACATCTAAAATTGCATTGATTATATATTATAATATTTTTCGTAATATAAAGGATTACAATATTTTTTATGTCTGTAAATTACTCACCAAGGGAAGGTTAATCGGTTGGACTATTAATATGACATATAGAATCAAATAAAAACCTTTAGCTTCCAACAATTCGTAGCCATGGGCCATTGATTCAAATCCTATGGAGGTATAGTTAGTCAACCACCTATTGCACCAATTTTTTATCCTTCTATGGAAAATCCCAATAAAAGGGTGCAGGTTACGGAATTAGAACTTCTTCAACATTATGGAATGGAAGGTGATTATATTACTTGTTTCACTTGGTAAACCTCTTCTTGATTCTAATTATATATTATTAAATTACTCAAACACGTATAAATTCCATTAGATATTACTGACCCAAAATATTTAATAGTTTTCTACTCAAATACATCTAGGGGAATAATTTGGAACAATGGTAATCATTCCTGCCCATGAAGGGATATAATTACAATATTTATTTAGGAATGGATCAGTGGTATTATAATAAAACTTTTTATATAGGATCATCTCATGATGGAAGATGATGATTTTAATAAACATCTTGAATCATTATATGATGATTTAAGTGAATTCCTAATAAACAATATTCCATTATTTAGAATGACTAATTTTTATATCCTTCATAGCGAATATTGATTAATTATAATTCAATTTGGAGATCCGTTTACCTATTTAGTATTTTCGAGTGATCATATGAATAATGATCATCCTCTAGTTTCTTATTGCCAATGGATTATACTACGGCTCTTGAGGATAAATTTATTATTAAAGAACATGTATCAAAGTCATTCCAGTATTAATTTATAATGATAATTGGTTATAAAAAAGTAATGGTGAGATATGATAAAATCTCAACTAATTAAGGCCTATATAAAACCTCCTATCATTTTATTTCCTATCATGTTTATTTACCAAAATTTAATTCTAATTATAGAAACTCCAATATTAATTATTGAAGATCTAGATCCCACTACACTGGTGTCATGGCTACCAGATAATATAATGTAGAAAACTATCCTAGTACCACCTATCATGGGAAATAGTTGATCTAGTACATCTCTGATTATCCATGCCCCAGATTATGTTATATTCATTAGTATACATTGTGAGTTAGACTCTAAGCATTCCACAAACCAAAAAATATTTTTATATTGATATGGTGAAACATCTGGTGACTCGTTAGGGAAATTAATTTAGCCATGATTGGCAGTCAACTACCCCACCTCCATTACCTATTTTGAAAACTTTTATTTGATCAGTATGATAAAAATTCAATCAATGAATTGTGAATAAAGTAATTATTTCATTTGAAAAAGTTATAGAAGTCAAATATAACCTATTTTTAACAGAATTTATGCTTCACTATATAAGTCATATGAACATAGACATTCATCAATAATAACATCGTTTAGTATACCCAATGGTTCATCAAATTTCTATAATCAAAAGATTGTTATTGGTTGACAATATTCATAGAGAACTAGTTATATATTAGAATATAATGTATAATTATATGTTTTTATTTAAGTAGAAATAGAAGGTGATGGTTGATGTCACTAAAAATATAGAGGCTCTACCTCATTATGAGTTGGTTGATGCCTTATAGTTGGATGAACTATGTCTGTATATAGCGTAATATATTCATTCATTCAATCCACCAAACATTATAATCATAACTTGAATTTTTATATTGTTGATTGTTGTTCTGTATTAACTTGTTTTATATTAATTGTGAGCCATAATGTTTCCTAGACTATGAAATTGGATGGTTTAATGGCTGAATACATGGATTTTCCTCCTCCTTCACCACATAGTCTAGGAAAAATTATGAAAGTGGATGGTTTAATGGGTGAAGACATGGATATCAAAATATTACCCCCATTCATTTTCATGAATATATTTTGTCTTTTTTCTCATTAATTTTTTCAAAATCCATGAATGAAATGGGATTAACATTAGAAACTGGAAATTTTCTATAACATCAATTTATAGGATTTTGGCTAGAGGACTAAAATAATTTTTTTATATGTTTTGAGTTATGTAGTCTAAAAAGTCCAAAAATGTCTCTAGATTGGTGTTATACATCTTATAATGAATAAATGGATGTTAAATAATTTTTTAATACAATATCCATATAATTATAGTGTTTGTACTCTAGCGAATTTTATCAAAAATTGCATTTAGAAATTTATTGACAAGAGTGAAAGTGGGACCGATGTGAATGATGGTGTAAATATCATTGGGGAGAAAATAATGCACATAATTCAAGGTTATAGTTCTCAAAATAATGAAGTTAAAAATTTTATTAAAGGTAAGAAATTAAAATAAAATAATTTAGAGACATATTATCATAATAAGATAACTCGTTGGGTGATGTTCTGATAAATTGATGATAAAGGAAATGGATAAAAAGTGTTACTAAATAACATGGGGTTAATGAACCAATGAAACCCCTTGTATCCTTGAAAAAAGGTATTAAAATTTTATATATCACAAAAACAGATAACTAAATTTAGTGAAGTATTGATAATGTATATGATGGGATATAGTGACCATTGAAAACATTGAAATGTTGTCATGTTAGCATACCAATAGACATTTATGATGAGGATACTTGTTTACCACGTTATAATTACATGTTCCACATCTATACTATTAGGTTTTATGTGATTATTATATCTCTTCCTTAATGCCAAAATATATCTTTTAATGGGATTAATCTGGAAGCATTTGTAGAACATGTGTTGTAACCATAATAAATAATGGTACCTTTAAATTGGATTTAGAAAAAATAATATCGATGTGATGATTTTGAAAATTTGTATTATATTCAAATGATTACTATTATTTGGGAAAATAATTTAATTATTTTTGGGATATTTTTATTCATGATTAAATAATATGAATTTAAATGATCAATATGAGATGGATATGAATGAGAATTGTTTTATTTGATCTATGATGATTAATTATAGGCATCACTATGTCTCTTTTTGGAACTAGAATAAATCTAAACAATGTAATTGTCATGATGAAATAACTGAGTAGATTTTACTCATACAATGGTGGGATTGAAATCCTTTTATCCTAAAAAATGAACATCAAGGAAGGTAAATGATGTGAATTTGGGATTGATAAAACACATAGACTATTATGAAAATGAATGGTGGTAATATTTTGAACCTAAAACTATAATAAATGAACCATATATCCCTAATAATCCTATATTAATTGTAATAAATAAATACATATGTCTTGGAAAATGATGAACATATTGTCAATTTGTGAAACTATTTCATCAATAAAATATTTTTTTAGGTTTCCTATGTGTCTTTTAATTTATTTGGATATTTTTTAGGGAATAAATGACTGATATGAATCCTTAAAAGTATTATCATATTGAAGGTTACCCAAAATGAATTGGTGAAGGCTCAAAAAATATTTTATGGAAGGAAATGGAGTAGATAAAATGGGTTGGCTACCCTAATGAGAGGATGCGAATCTAAATTAGACATGCATCGGTAATATCCAAAAAATAATGTCAAAAATAAAAATTCAATATTAATTAAATTTATAACCATTATAAAATCATGGCCTATATGAATCACTTCATATCCCATATTAATATAAATAAAGACGCATAATTTCCATGTGGAGGATTTACTCAATGAAGATAAAGGTCATATGTCAGGGAGATTTTGGTAATTTAACCTTAGTTTATGATTTTTATGGAAGGCCAATTTTTAATAGGTGGTGATCCCTAAAACAAAATAAAAAGGGGTATTCAAAATTAAAAAATGGGAAATTATTCAAGTTATCATGATATACTGAGGAATAAAATTTATATTTTACTATTATATAAAGTATTATAGTCATGGTGTGTAGGATTCTATTAACACTATTAAGTATTTCCAGTATGGACACATGTGTCATGTAATTTACTAACATTTGATAAAGATATTTATGAATTTTATTTTTAGTACATTTTATTAAGATAACATTGAATTATTTAACATCATGTGTATCAACTCATGTGTCAGGTTGTTTTTCAGCATATGATAATGATGGTTATTAGGGAGAATATTAGGTCACATGATGTATTTTTTGAGGATTCATGCATTTGTTCAAGTGATTAAATGATATCCATCCAATGTAATGATGGAATATTCTATATATTATAGTTAATGTGTATAATTAAAATTCCATTCAATTAATATTACCAACATAAATTATTCTAAATATGTATAATCTTTGATTTTAATAATAAAACAAGTTATCCTTGAATAAATGTGAAATGGAGAATATTTCCTACCAAATTACTATAACATTCTATTTTGATGAAAATAATGGTACGTAAATTATCTTAATAACTACTCATATAAATCTTCTAATTATGTTGGGAAGGTTAGTGGCAAATAGTCTTTTCTCAAATGATCAAAAAAATCAAGAGTGATGGGATACAAACCATTATTGAAAAAATAGATTTAGTATCATATACCATAATGTATGGTGATGCTTATATAAAATTATTTATAGTAGAAAGATAAGTCCATAATGACTTAATAAAACTCCCAATCCAATAATTTTTATATTATCTTCAATTTTATAGATTATGTTTGATAAATTTCTATTATAATTATCTATATTTCTATTTATATTCATGAGATAGTGAAAAGTGTTCTTGAAGTAGATAATATATTCTAAATATATATACTTCATATCAGATGAATCAAATGATGGTAATATTGTCCTTTATGATCATGTGATATACATTAAAACACTAATGAAAATGTATATGATTTATTTAATCATATATTTACTCTAAACATCGATCAATAGTAATATATCCACCCATTTGGGGAATAAAGTGGTTGTAGTAAAGATAAACATAAACTATCGAGTAGTGGATTGAGGGTTTGGACTCATTTCATCTATCCTAGAAATGCATAATTTCAAGATGTACTTAGTGGTTTGTAGAAAATTTAGAGTATGATCAATGTCATTTGAATGAATTTTATATCTTCCTCACTTCTTTTTTTAATTGGCTCATCCATGCATCTTATAGGGACAAACCAATTTGGGTGTCTCGATTTTATTACATACTTCATTAAATATTTAATGCATAAGAAAAAACCAGAGTGTAAATACTAGATATCAATGAGGGTATCTCCTCTATCGTTTAATTCGAGAAAGATTCCATCAATTATACATTAGTAGAGAAAATTTATGGAATTTGGAAAAATATAAAGGATAATGTTTTCTATATTCAAGTTATTTTATCATTTTGGGACTATTCAATTTAAAAATTAAATTTTATCAGTAGTCCACTATCATAGTCATTAAACCAATAGTTAATCAATAAAATAGTGAAAATTATTGATTAAAGATAGTGTAAACTAACATAATTTCGTACTTGTCCTTATTGATGAAGTGGAAGTATTTCACCCATTGGCCTAACATACCATATGCGGGGAAGTGGATATTTGCGATCAATTATTCATTCTTTTAACATGATCTTGTGGTTCTATTAGCTAGAATTTATCAAACCTATCATACTTCTTGAAAAAACACTATCTCAAAGAGGAAAATAAATGTATATACATTTTGAATTTATTTCAATCACAATAAATGGATAGTATTATGATAATCCACAGATAGTGTGTTGATGCATGAACTTGGTTTTTTACTTCATGTACAGATCCATTTAATTTTTAGTTGAAACCACCTTTTTAGGTTCTATATTGGATTAAATTTGAAACCAAAGCATTATGCCATTTTTTTTGTTTTTTAGAAGAAGGAGATTGGGGGATGAAGTCGTGTTGCATGCCATGTACATGACACATATTTTGAATGCAAGATGTGTATTAAATAGATGATGTGTAATTTCTCGGGAATGCCAATTCACAATGTGTAATGAACATTCACTCTATCCTTTAATTATATAACATAGTATGATCTCCCCAACCCTTTATCTCCCTTGAATCCATGGAGATATTATTCAAAGTCATGCATCCATCTAACTACAGATTTCCGATCTGATCATCATGTTGGATTCCTCTCAAGAATTTATTAAGAATTTAGGATTTTTTTGTTTTTATTCCTCTCAAAAATGGTATTTTGATGTAGGAACTTGTGCCTTATTTTCATGTCGTTCATCAATTGTTATATATTCATTTGATGCAATACAAACTAAGAGATGATACTTCATGAGGAGAGTAATACAAGTGTAACATATGTGGTTAATTAAATGTCCATATATTTCCTATCATTTATAAATTTCAATCAATATATGAATGTCAGTTTCATCAGGTTTTTCCATTTCAATTTAAATTCATTTATAGTAAACATCTAACTAATGCTCAGGAGCCCTATTAATTATTTTCTCTTGATGATGGAGGTTATGAACTCAACAAAAACCACCCCATTTAGAGGGAATCCTTATTTAATACTTGGAAACCCTTTTTGGGTTTATCTGTGGCACAGTACAGTTTTGTTAGACTTTACATTCAGAAGGTAAGAGATTTAAATTGATTATTGACCCTTAATATGTTAATTGAAAATTATGTTATAGATACCTATTACCCTTGAGCTATAAATTGAATTGTGATTGGTTTCATATCCGTAAATTATTTTATCATTCAAAATGAAAGGAAATATTATGAAACAAATAATTACAATTGTAATGGAATTGATTATAACTTTCATGTCCTTAAACAACCTTGTAATGTTTTAGTGAGAGTTAAAGGAATGTACCTAATAAATGATTAAAAGGAATGAGTATTTCATGGACTATGATAATATATAATATGAATATAATAAGTACAAGGTGACTATTTCAAAAATAACTTTTTAACTTTATAGGAGTGGTCTGACTTGAGCTATCCCGAGATTCACAATGGAATACTTTGAGCACTTAGTGGATGCCACTCTGATTCAAGAAGCCAGTTTCCCAGGGAGATACCAAATTTGGTATAAGGTTCTTTTTTACTAGAGGATTATTGAAATGACACCATTGGATCCCTTAACTATATTTATAGATATTAGGATTCCTTAGATACACTCCTTGGATCCATATTGATGTATTCAGACATGTGATTCTATAGATTCACCTCATTGGGACCGATCATGATTAGCCTCAGATTACTATAAGTGAGATCCATGGACTCAGTGAGAATCTTTTACATTCGAATGCCATGGAGGATCCCTATTTATTGCAATCATAACCTTTATTTCCATACTATGTGAGTTGTTAATATAAGGTGGATGACCCATGAGGCCAAGGATATCTTGGTTTGACCTTTGATCTTCCTTCACTATTATTATGAACTATTTTTTGTTGACACATTCTCATGGTAAAATTATATAAACCATACATAAATGAATTAATTAAATTATCTCACATTTAGATACATTATTAGTTGAGTCTTAAGTATATAGGAGTAATTATTTAAGCATTTATTTACATTTATATATGTACCTACACACTGATTAGTTTAGATTCACATATTGGATTTGTATGGATGTCGATGATGGTGGCCTACTAAGATTTCTTTCACACCCTATCTGTGATTTTGTTGGTACCTAGGTAGATTATATGATGGTATGTATGGGAAAGGCGAAGTTTCCAACATTGTACACTTGACCTACTTACGTTCTTCAGGAAGGATCTTAGCAGATGATGGAAAAGATTGAGATCAATACACATGTATTTTTTTCCTTTTTGTGTAGTATGTACTATACTGATAGTTTCGTTCCTTATATAGTTGTTTTCCGACTTTATAGGGGAATGGAATTACATGAACATATATTATATATTTTTCTATAGATATTTTGAGTTGTTTATTATTGATGTATTATTTTTATTATCTTCTACTTGCAGTTTTTTATTCATTATTACGATTTAGTTAGTTTTATCCATCATTTTATATAGCTATTTTATCTATATTCATTGTTTTCAACTATTAGATGAGGACATAGTCGCCCCATGAAGACACCCAATCCCCTTGATTCTTGTCGGAAGCCTCTTTCATTTGGGGAGGAAAACCTAAGGCCTTGTGGCCAACCGAGTTGATGGAACCATTGAGTGGAACTCAGTTCAGAACATCACAATGTGGTAGAATAGAATCTTATGATATTTTTTGTTATTGTTTGGGTATATATATAGGAAATTATAATCATGTTGGAAAATTGAAAAGGTATGTGTTTGGTGGTATTTATCCCATGTTCGTGGTAAATACCATGTTTCCTAGAAATGAGAAAATATTGTTATGTATTATGTCTATTAATGTTCATATACTTTCACTATTGGGTGATGAATATAAATTGTGGTTTAGGAAGGATTTATTGATATTCACCATTTCATTTCATGATAAAGATAATTGTTAGATGATTCATTATAGGAACCTATAATTTACATGAAATGTACATTCCATTCCATAAAGGTGCATCTCACTACTTTTGTTGCCTATATTGTTTGCGACTGTTTATTAAGAAATGGTTGTTATATATGTCTCTATATATAACATCATATGAAGTGTAAGGTTGTTGGTTATGGAAAGTTTCAACATCAATCAAAATATTTCTCTTCCAATATTAGTTGTTAGAGGCATCCTAAATTTCTAATTTCTATACAGGCAAGCTATATACCTCATGCTTTTTTGAGAAAAACATTGGATTTGATTGGGAGACTACCATTTTTAATTTATGAGGTGTATGAGAACTTATAGATTATAATGGGGAATTAACTAAGTTGATCCATCATATTTTACCCTTTACATTTTGATACTAAATTAAAGATAAATAATTTTAATTAAATGGGTGTCAATTTCAGTTATAATGTGTATGTGACTTTAAAATTAAGGAATATTGATCAGTATAATTGAACCATGTTATGTGTATATAATCAAATAAAAATATTAAATGTAAATATTTACTACTAAAATTAAATTGTTTATAGTGAATTAAGGGTCAAGGATTAATTGAACCTTCCCATACTTGAACCCCTGTAAATCAACTGTGAACACATACCAATACCCTGGACTTCTAAATGGTCAGTCCGGGGAGTATGACTAAGAGTGATCCCTTTTTTATATGGTCAACTTATATCATTTTTGTACTTATTTCAATAAATTTTGTTGTTTTTTCATAGCACTTATAATGTTATGCCACCATGATGTCCAATAGTCATGCACTAGGAGGGTGGAGTTGACCAAACTAAAGAGGTGGTGGGTGCTAATCTACAAATGATCCCTCCATCAGTGTCACATAAGGAACTAGATAATATTATTAAATCAATAAGAATACCTCAAATACAAGATAGTATCCTACATCTGATGCAATCTATGAAACATTCTCCCTAATATGAAACAACTTTTTTTGATTTGACTAATGAGTTCCAGCAGTAGAAGCATCCCATATTTTTAGGGGATGTGTTCCCTATGATGTTGAGTCATGGATATATAACATCATTTCTATATTCACGCATTTAGAGGCTCATCTGGGTATGATGTTCTGTCTTTAAAATTATATGTACAGTGATTACACCAAAAGATAGTGGGTTGTGATTACTCAGTCTAGTCTTCGTCAAGGTATAGTATGTGAGGACATCTAGACTACCTTCTATGATAACTTTATCCCTTAGACAGTAAGAGATAACTGATCTATGGAGTTCATTCAAATATTCCTAATTGATATGTTTTTTATATAGTATTTAAAACATTTTAAAAAATTTCAACACATTACTCTATTTCTATGAAGTGATGCGATTTTGAGTTTGAGACCTTTTGAGGATTGGATTAAGTATTCCATCCTTTTGTAGGTGAATGTTTTTCAGCTACTAGAATTTTTAGCTATATTCCTTAAGACTATTATGACTAAGTATAACCAGAGAGAAGTCTATAGTACCAGAAACAATGGTTCTGTGTGAAGTAAGGTCTACAATTTTTCCGGTAATTGGAAGTGTATCCTTGAGGTTTATCATCATAGTATTTGTAGCTAGAGGATCCACATTAGAAACTTAATTATATTTCATAAATGTGGACTACATGGAAATATAACGGCATAGTTTGATAGAGAACCTCTTGAGTGTCATGATTGTAGCCATATAAGTCATATTAAAACATTATTCCTGATCATTAAAACTACTTTTATTGTAATAGTATCCACACCAACTCCTCCATTCGGGAAAAGATCTATTCAGCTATTTCAGGTTGGGAGTTGGTGTAGCCCTGGATGGACTTGACAAGGGAGAGGTCATGTCCATAGTATCCATACTTGTGATTTTCATCGACAAGAGAGAGGACCCTTTAATGGTAGTTTGGCTTTAGCAGAATGTCTAAAATTTTCTATTTTCTTGCCTTACAGTCGATACCAGAGGATCAGAGTGTAGTACCACCTACCAAATGAGGTATGATTCTATTAGCATCTACTATCATATCTTATGTATTTTTTATAGTATCTTCTCATTCCATTATCTCTTTATAAACCCTGAAAGGTATCAGGATGGATATTAAGTAATATTTTAGTATGATGACCCTGGACACACCATTGAGATGTTCATTATAGGGAATATGAAAATGTTGGAGAAATTCCATGGAGGTAGGTAGTTACCCTTTTTTATGAGACCTCATCATCCTTAAGATAATGGGATTGGATTTCATTATTTGGATGGTATGGTTGGTTACCCATTATTACTTTGTGGAATTCTATAGGTATAGGGTATCATTTACATCACAAGAGGTTGGTATTTATCATTATAAGGATGAGTGGAATTTCCAATTTAGTCTAGCTAGAACAGAGCATCATGGGTTTGGCATGATGATAGCCCATATTTCTAGTGTTTATCCAGAAGAGATGCATTTACATCAGGATGATTTTCCTCTGATGGCGGATCATTTTAGGGGTTTCTTTCATGATGAATTTTATAGCATTACTCATATGATATTGGTAGAATTTAGGATTGATATTTCTCTAGTAGTATCTCTAGTATATATACCTCCAAAATTAATAACACATTCTAAGATATAATAGCTCAAGAAATTTTATGATGATTTAGAATCAAAGGGTTTTATTTGACCCAAAAATTCTTCTTAAGGTTAACCCTAGATTTTTTCCAAGGATGTAGATGGGAACCTTTGACTATTCATTTATTATCACTAGTTGAACTAGACTATGGTTATGAACTAGTATCCATTACCTCAAATAGATTCTCTATTTTTCTATGTATGATGTTATATGTATTCATGATGAAATCCTTGAGATTAGACAATCATCAAGTGTTATCCAAGCTATTATATATACAACATACAACCAACCAAATTTGGTACGGTCCAGATGAGAAAATATTTATGCAATTCAGTATTAGGAATTTCCCCACCGTGTTCATGGATTTTATTAATAGCGATTTCCATCCTTATTTGGATTCATTTGTTTTGGTTTTTGATGTTGAAATCTTGGTGTATTCTCATAGTCAAAGGGACCATGATGAACAAATTGAGATCATTTTTAGAATACTTTGGGATAATTAGCTATATGAAATGATTTATAATTTCAGCTTATAGGTTGAAAAATATCACTTATAGGGTTATATTATCTCAGAATCAAGAGTATCTGTTGACCTAGAAAAAGTGATTTCCCTAGTTTCTTGGGAGAATCCTAATAATGTGTTTGATATATGGAGTTTCTTAGGGATGGATGAATATTACAGGAATTTCATAGAAAATTTATCTTTCGTAATGGAAGATCTTACTGGTATTATAAATAAGGTGTTCAAGATTATATGGTACGAAGAATGTGGTAAATCATTTTAAGAGAAGAAAGTTATGCATACTATAACACAAATGCTTATTATACTAATACAGAGAAAATGATATACAGTGTTTTGTGATCCTTCAACCATTGGGGAAGATACAATGAAGATGCAGAAAGATCGATTCACTAAATACGGTTCTCACTAGTTGAGACCTCACAAGATAAACTTCCTGACACATGACCTTGAGGAAGTAGTTTTTTTCCACACCATACATTGATGGAGACACTATCTAATAGAAGTTCACATTGTGGTTTATACATACCAAAATAGCCTCAAGTATATGTTTATGTATCATAACATGAATTTCATATAACAAAGATGGGAAAATATGTTTTTTTTTCATTTGACATTGAGAATATTTATAATCTTGTAAAGGGAAATATGGTTGCTAATGTAATGGGATGTAAGACACATGAACATTCCATACAGGAAGATAGTGATGAATGGAATGTGATTTCAGTCTATTCTTAGATGAATCTGGAGCTTCATGAGAGTCACACGTGAATTTTCCTTTAAAAATTAGTATTTAACTCTTCTCTCCTTGATGCAGTGAAAGGAAGGAAATTTTCATGTCATGATGTCTTGGTTTTCTAGGAGAGTATTTGTGGTGAGGAACACCTCCAGATTGGTATGTTGATTGTTAAAAAATCCTACTTATATATTGTTGTTTCTAGGTTCCTACAAATTTGAGAGATGAACAATTTGAGATTCCCATGCATCTCAATAAAGTTTTCATAAATTAATCTCTAATATTATTATTATTTTTGATGATAGTATTGGTTTCTAGGGATTAAAAGTCTAAAATATGGTTTTATCACTAGGTGTTCAAACATTCAGAAGGTAACATTGGATTACCACTGACCCACTTGATTTTTAAATCCTATACCAGTCATAGAGTTGAAATGGGAAGATGTTTCTATAGTTTTTTTAGTCATCTTACAAATTTTATCCCGATGTAAAAATGCATTTTGGGTAGCCATTGATCGATTGAGTAAAGTATCTCACTTCCTTCATGTCTATAAGATTCTCTTAGTTGATAATCTATAATGACTGTTTGATTGTATGATCATACAGCTACATGAGGTCCCTCATACTATTTTTTTAGATATGGAGTCTCATTTCATATCAAAGATCTAGCAGGAATTACATTGATCATTGAGAACATAGGTGATTCTGAGAATGATTGTTCACCCCAAGATTAATGACCAGTCAGAAAAAATGATATAGGCGTGTGAGGACATTCTCTATGAATTCCTCAATCATTTATGTTGTTTTGGGAGAATCATATCCCTCTATTTGACTTTTCCTACAATAATAGTTATCATGTGATGATTAGGATGTCTCCTTTTGAGGAGTTATATGGTAAGGCATTCCATTCACCCATGTGCTGGCTATAGGCAAGAGAGACAGTTCTACTAGGTCCTCATATCAAGCATCAGACTTTGGATCTGGTACAGTTGATCAAAAAATAGTGGTCCATTTCTCATCCTAGATAGAATTCTGATGTCATTCTCTATTTATGTCGTCTGGATTTTGAGGTTAGGGGTTGTGTTTTCTTATGGGATGACCCATGTTGGGGATTATATAGATACATTGGAAAGGTTAGATGTATCCTCACATTTTTAGGCCTTTTTGAGAAATTGGATATAGTAAGGTCGGTAGAATATTTATAGTTATTACCTTATAGGTACCATTTCATGCATGACATCTTCCATGTTTTACAGTATCCCCATTATCATGCCTTTTGTTCTCATATATTCGATCCTAGGTTGGATGAGTTAGGTGCTGATGTTTCTATTGAGGAGTAAACTATAAGAATTATTGACTATAGTATGAAGGATCATTGAGATAATTTTGTCCCTTTAGCAAGGGTGAAATGGAAGAACGTCAATGTGTATGATGAGACATGGGATATGGAGGCGGACGTAAGTGCTCAGTGTCTAGATCCTTTCTCACATACCTCTTACCACCCTTCGAAGGGAATAATGCTGGCAAGTTCTTTTAAGGGGTGGAGACTATACGAACCCAATTTTTCCATTAGGTATAGACCTATTTAATATTTTTTAAACATCATTTTGAGGTTATATTTTGGGTTTAATCCATAAACACACCTTCAGGATGGTTTTTTAGAAGAAGGAAACAGGGGCTTATGGTTATCTTTAGGCCAAGTACAAGACATGTATTTAGAATACACACCAAGTATTCAATACAAAATGTGTAATTTTCTAGGTAGTACAATTCAAGATGTGTAATGAAGTTTCCCCATATGTGAAATCTTGAGAATTACACAATTCGAAAAGAATTTATACTTCATCTAAATTTTATGAATGGATTTTACACGGGGAAACCCTATTTTTTATCTTTTATACACTCTTTCACTTTCATGTAAATGATTTATGCTCCCCTTGATATCCCTTGAATCCTATGATCTTGGATTCAAATATGTTCATCCTTCAAGAATACAATTTTAGATCCAATCATCACATTGGATACCTCTTGGTATGATCTTTATCCATTAGGAATTTTTCATCACTTAACATCCTATCAACATGGTTATTTTGATGCTGGAACTCATGCCCTATTTTCAAGGAATTAATTAATTCTTCTATTTTCATCAGATCCATAACAAACTAATTGTCAATACTAGATTATAGGAGTGATACATGCATATGGTATGTGATCTATTAATTTTCCCTAAATGTATCATCAATTATAAAATTTCATTAATGTTAGTATTCATGTTTCACCATGCATTTATCTTTAAATTTATATTTCTTTATTATAATTTTTGAACACATGTTCTAGAGTCCAGTTTATAATTTTTTTTATTTAAATAGAAATTATCGAATCAACGTCATCCACCCCATGTTTTTTGCATCCTTGTTTGATACTTGGTAACTCTTTTTGGTTTTATCTGTGGAATTATTTGGATGTGTTGAAACATGACCTTTATTAGGTAAGTTTTTTAAAATAATTAATTAATCATTTAAATGTCACATAAAATATATATTATAGATATTACATTTCCTGAATTATAAAATTAATTGTAATTGGATGAATATCCTTAAATTAACTTTTACATTATAACTGATTCAAAATTATATGAACCTAATAATTTCAATCTTAATTGAATTGATTCTTGGTTTCATTTATTTATCCTACCTTTTCATGTTAAGGTTAGAGGTAATGGAGGGAGCGTATTAATTGATTAAAAGGAATGGGTAATATATGGACTATTATTATATATGATATAAATGGAATGATTATATGTTTCTTATTGAATATGAACCTTTTACATTTATATGAGTAGTCATACATGAGCCAGTCTTGGATTATTAGGAGAATAACATTAGCACTCATAGGAAACCATTATGATTCAAGGGGTTGATTTTAAAGGTTAAAACCCACCTTGGAACATGTCACTTATCTACTAGATGATGCCCAACATGATTATATAGGATCCATTAACTGTAATTCTAGATATTATGATTCCTCACATCCGCTCGTTGGATCCATCTTCATGTCATTGAGCACATGGCTCCATGGATTCACCTTATTGGGTTTGACCATGCTTAGCCTAAGATTACTAGAAATGAGCTCCATGGTCTTAGTTAATCTCTTTTATAGTTTAATTCCTTGGGTGATCCCCATATATTACACTCATAGACTTTTACTTTTACAATTCATGAGTTACTACTATGATTTGGATGTCCCTTAAGTTCAAGGATGCATTGGTTTAACATTGTATCCTTCATTTTTTTCTTAGTATAACCATTTTTAGTGTTTTTTATATCGTTACATAGACAATATAAATAAAATATACATTAGTTAATTAATTAAATGATCTACCATTCGTTGGAATTACCATATAATGCTGAAGTATGTATGGTTTATTATTTTTTCCATTGCATTACATTAATATATATACCTAAAAAATGATCACTTTATATTCGTGGACTTTATTTGTATAGAAACCATTGGTGGTGGAATATTGAGTTTAATTTCTCACACTATGTTGGTCTCCATTAGTACCCTTGATGATTATATGATTACAGGTATATACAAGGGGATTAATTATTCATTGGTTGCATGTCATTCTTGCTTGATTTTGGATAGAGTTGCGCATAAGATGGATGAGCAGGAGCTCAAGATGCTTGGATAGTTTTTTATATTTCGGAATTTTTTATAGAATATACTATACTGAGATCATACTTCCTTGTGTACAAGTTTTCCTTGTTTTAAAAGTCATTGAATTGAATAATCATATTTCGTATGTTGTGCTGTTTTGATTTTGAGTTAATCATTATTGATTGTTGTTTATTCTTCTCTTCCACAACCCATTTTGTTTTTTTCTTTATTATACTTCTATTGTTTTCATACATATATCTATTTATCATATATATATATATATATGTGATGTTATTCAATCTAACAGGATGAAATTTTATCCTCATATAAACACACTAGGCCCTTGTTTCTATTTATTATCCTTTGTCATATGTGGAGGCATGCTTGAATCCATCTGGACAACCAGGTTTTTGGGAACCTTTCAGTGGAACCTGGTATAGCACGTCACTAAGTGGTATCAAAATTCTTATTTTATTTTGTCATATATTTTCGGGAATATTGATAGAAGATAAGGAAAATGTTGGATTTTTCCATAATATGTACATCTGTATAGCTTACCCATGGTCAGGGTAAATATCATGTTTCAAGGGAATAGGAAAATGTTGTTCTGTATTTTTTATATTACAGTTGATATACGTTCACCAATCGATGATGGACATAGATTATGGTTCTTGATATTATTTATGGATATCTACCTTGTCTTAGTACAATAATCATAATTGTTATATGAATTATTATAGGCACCTTGAATTCACATACCATGCATATTCCATGCCATATATTTGAATATCATTTCTTTCATGGAATGTGTTTCCTATGATTGTTGAGTGAGCCATAGTTCTTATATATTCTAGTGATTCTAACATCTTATGTAGGATAAATAATGTGGTTATTTAATGTGGAATCATAAATCTAAAGTTTTTTTTACTCTAATGGTTGGTGGTGTCATCTTAAGTAGATAATTTCTACCCAAGTTAGTTGTGTACCCCTGGATACATGATCTAGAGTTTGGATGAAATTGATTGACTATAAACATCAATTTATGAGGTGTATGGGAACTTATATAATAGAGGGGGTAATTAAATGAGTTGAACCATCATATTTTATACATTACATTCTAATACCAAATGATTGATATCTAACTAGAATTAAATGGTTTCCAATTTCAGTTATAATGTTTATAGGACTTTATTTAATCAAAATGATGATTGATTGAATCAAAACAAGTTATATATAGAATTGAATAAAAAAATGTAAATCTAAATCATTAATTATAAAATTAAAATTTTTCTATTAAGGGAATATACTAGGTTCAATTAACCCTTTAACTACAGGAAACCATAAAAATAGAATATTAACAACAACTGAAACCATTTCCTTCTAATTAGGTTGTTGGAATTGTATAGTGGGTAGTCATGCTTATTTTTATGTTCTTCTTCTGATAGTGTTATATTTGATTTAAATATTTTTTAAGGCATGTTCTTTGAATTTTTTGAGATATTCCACCATGGCATTCTCTATTTATGTGTCAAGAGGGTGTTAATGATCACAATATAGAAGTGGTGGGCCCTACGCTACTGATGACCCATCCAGAAATTCCACCTGAGTCATGATGTATTATTCTAGAATTAGGAATTGATGTATAGCTATGAGAGATCTTCCTACGTATGATGTTGTCAAAGAAAGGATCTCACAACCTACCCATACTATGTATGATCTGACTCATGAGTTCTTGAAGTAGATTCTTCCCATATTTTCACTAGATTGAGTTCTCTAGGGTTTTGAATCAGGGCTATATAGATTCCTTTATATCTATGATCAACTATAGACACCTCTAGTGGAGATGGTCAAGCTTTCCACTTATATGATTTGAGATTCCTCCAATAATTTAGGGGATGTGATTACTTAGGCTGATTATCATAAATGCATGGTCTAGGTGGACTTGTAGACTACATTATATGACCACTCCTTCCCCCAAAAAATTATAGAAAACCATGATTTGGTGTTATTTGACCTGGAGCTAGGTGCTTTATCTGTTATGGGTTTTTTTCATTGTGTTTTACTAAGTTGAAATGCTTCGCTAAACTTCTATCTAGTGATGAGATGTTGTGAGAATGATGTTTTGAGGTTGGGATTATATATTCCACCCACTCAAAGGTGAATATTTTTTTTCCTATATAGATTCTATAATATCATCAATGAGGCTCTTATCACTAATATTAGACTTGGATAAGACAATAGTAATGGGTAAAGTGGTTCAGTGCCAAGGCAGGTCAGTAGTTCTAATTGTAGCAGGAATCATGGACTTGATATTTCTTATTAGAGCATGGGTGGCAATATTATCCACATTGGAAGATCCTATATAGAACAAAAGTATAGAAGGATGGGTAATATAAAGCCTTAGTGTGACACAAACCCTCTTGAGTTTCACGATTGTTCATGCATAGGAAATATTCATAGATTGTTCCAAATCATTTGAACTAATTTTAGTGGAAGAAGATCTATACCATATCTTCCATGAAGGGAAGGATATATTACACCACTTCAATATGTATGTTGGAGTAGCATAAACATGAAAGTATGAGCAGGAGGTTATGGCCATGGAATCCAGATGTTGGATTATTAGTGACTAAAGAGAGGACCTACTCAGTGTAGTCCAGTAATAGGATAAGTTTTTAGATGAGGTTAGTTGCATTGCATAAATTTGATACCTAAGGATCAGAATTTATGACTATATATTATACAAGGTACTATTCCAGTATCTTCTACTATATTATCTCCGTTATTAGATATTAGTGATAACCATTTATTTATCTGTTTTTCAAATGTGGAATGTCTAGAGCAATAAATTTTTTATTATTATTTTTTTATGAAACTAGAAACACCATTGGGAGTTCATTAAAAGTGGATACTCTAATGTAGGGAATCTCCCATTGTGGTAGGTGGTTACCCCTTCTCATGGGTCCACTTCATCCTCATGATGGTGATCTTATATGTAATTTTCAAGATGGACTAGTTATTTCCCAATTAAACCAAAGTGGATTGCTATCACTATGAGGCACCATTTACATCACAAGATGGTGTTAGTTTTATTTACAATGGTTAGTAGAATGTCTAAGTGAGTTGAGATGGACGAGAACATTGTGGGTAGGGTGGGATAATATCCAAAATTGATAGACTATATCCCAAGTAGTAGGGTTTACATCAGGCTAATTTTTCTCTGGTGGTGAATCATTTTAAGGATGACATTCCAACCAATTTTTTTTTGTTTACCTCCCATGATATATTTTGAGTTCAAGAATGATATTTTTTTAGTATAATCTCCAATACATATTCTTTCATATATAATAGATTCTACTGAGCTCTTATATATTAAGAGATAGAGGTAGGATTTAGAATCAATGGGTTTATTTGGACCAACACTTCTTCCTGCGGTTCACCCATTATTTTCAATAAGAGGAGGGGTGGGCCCTTCATTTAAGCATGCATTACTGATGGTTGAAATATAAAATGGTTATGAATTGGTATCAATTCTCTCATAGAAGATATCTATTTGACCATATCTTAGGATCTTGGTTATTTTAATGATAGACCTCTTATCGGTCAATCATATGTTGTGATTCAGGCCATCAGATATACGAAATAGGACTTTCCAAATTTGGTAGCGTCTATATGTGTATCTAGGTATGTCAATACGTATTTTTAATGTGACCACTATTTTAATGGATTTAATGAAATGTGTTCTCCATCCCTATCTTGAATCTTTTGTTATGTTTTTTTGGATTACATCTTATTGTATTCCCATAATCATAGTAACCATGATATAAACCTTGAGATCATTTTTTTATGCTAAGGGAGAATTAGCTATATGAAATGATTACAAAGTTCTATTATTTATTTCCATAGTTCACTTATTAAGTCATATTATCTTAGAATCAGTAGAATCTATTGACCTAGAGAAGGTGAGATCAATTTTTTCCAAGGAGATACCCATGAACATGATTGATTAATGGAATTTTTTATGGATCAGTGGATATTAAAGGAATTTAATATAGAAAATTTAATTCATTGGTGTACCAATTATTATCTTACAAAAAGGGAGTGATGTTCCTATGGTATTGAGTGTATGAAGAAAGAGTTTTAGGAGCTGAAAGGAAGCCTTAATTGGGAATTGATTATGATTCTAATCCTAGATGTGGAAATACATTGTTTTTATGCATTAGGAATCATTATGGTCATAGTGATAATGAAGGAGGATAGATTAATTATGTATGGGTTTAACTAGCTGATACCTCATGAGAATGACTACCCAACAGATGAACTTGATCTAGAAATATTTGTCTATTTCCTACATTATTAGAGACACTATTCGATGGGGGAGATCGTTGTGTTTTATACAGACCAAATTTCCTTCTAGTATATCTATATGTGGCCTGACTTTAATATCATACAATTATTATGGGTCAAAAAAAAATCAATCCTTCATCATTGAGCATTAATATATTCTTAAAAATGGAAACATTTTTACTAATTTACTACGATAGAAGACTCCAGAATAGTACATACAGGATGAAAACGATGAATGGAAATTGATTTTGAAATTCTCTATGATGCATCGAGAGTTTCATGTGTATCATGAGTAGCCATTCCTTGCATATATAGAAGTTAGGTATTATCTCCATGATAGGGTTAATAAATTGATGTTTTTAAACCCTTTATACTTTGTTCCGTAGAAGGGTATATCTTGTAAGGAACCACATCAAAATTATTCTATTGATAGATATAACATCCTATGTATACAATGGAATTTATGTTTTCCTTATTTTATGGGAGCGGAATTGATGTGAGAGTCCCAAACATCATAGGGGAATGTTCACCCACGAATATACATGTTGTTTCACGATATTTTTCTCCAATATTGGATTCTAGGGATTAACCATTAGATAGAATGTTTTACCACTAATTATTCCACTCTTAAGTAAGTGAAGCCAAAGCACCATTGACCTAATGGATTATTACTACCATTACCAGTCTTGATGTGGAAATGGGAATATTTTTTGTAGGATTTTTTATTTGGATTACTGAGGTCGCATCGATATATTGAAAAAATTTGGGTAGTAATGGATCGACAAACTAATTTATCCCACTCTATTCCTATCTATAAGACATTCTCAGTTGATGAGTTGTAAAGACTACATGTCTCTTCGAGTATACAGCTACATGGGGTAACTTATACTATCAATTATTATGGGGATGGCTATTTCACAATGAGTTCCTAATAGGGGTTACATTGTTCTATGGTTACATAGGATCTTTTGAATATGAATTTTCACCCACATACAAATTTTTGAGTCAGAAATGATGATATAGTTTTTGATATGAAAATATCTGATAATGTGTCCTTGATTTTAGTGGTTCATGTGAGAATAATATCCCTCTTGTGAAGTTAAAAAATAATTATATCTATTAGGTAATGATTCAGATGGATCTATATGGTGCCTAATATAGTAGCCCATGTCATTCACCACTTTTTGATTGATGTATGAGAGGCATTACAACTAAGTCCACATATCTTGAAATAGATATTATAGAAGGTGTATTTGATCAGTGGAAATATGTCTCTTTCTAATTCTAGATTGAATAAATATGTCAGTTTTACTTTAATGTCCACTATATTTTACGGTCGGGGATTGTAATTTCTTATTTGTATCACAAAGGATGGGGAATGGATAGATACATTATAAATAGATGTAATTTCTTCAAATATTTAGGCCTTTTTTATATTTTATTAATTCATTTTAGTAGACTATCTATTTCTATTACTTCATAGGTACCGTTAAATGCCCAATATCTTTCATGATTCACAGCTTCACCATTATCATGGTTCCCCCTCTCATACATTTGATCCTGAAGTGGATGAAGTAGATGTTTATTCTTCTTTTGAGTATCCCCCTATGCACAACATTTACTAGATAATGAAGTCTCTCTAAGGCTAGTCTATATCTTTAGTATGTGAGATATTTTAGCACGATAATTTATAAAATGAGTCTAAGGACTACGAGGACAATGTATGTTTTTAGTGGTTAGTGTTTTTCTTTGATACTGTTCTATCACCCTTGGATAGGATACTAAGGGATGAGATTCATTAAGGTGGGAAGACTATAAAAGGTAAAAATACTTTTAATCATCATATGAAAACCCTTGTTGAGGATCTCCTTTGTCTTAAATCCATAACTATTCCTTTAGGCTGGTTTGATTGTTTTTGAGGAGAAAAAAAAACATGGGGAAGAATGTTGGATAAAGGACAATAACACTAAGTGTATTTGGAATAAATGACATGTATTATATACAAGACATGTAATTTCCTTTATATGAAATTTCACCACATGTAATGAACTTTACCCAGGAGGGAATTCATGAGAATTACACAAAATATAAATCATTTAAACATTGTGTATGTTTCAAGATATTTTTAATGGGGATACCCCATTTATGAGAAGAGTTCTATAAGAATAAGGTTGGTGGTCTATGAATTTTTCCCAAAAATATCATTTATAAATTTCTATCGATGTGTTCACATCGATTCTACCAAGCATTGCACTTAAAATTGAAATGACATTATTATCATTGTTGAAATCATGTTCTAGATCCCTATTTATAATTTTTTCATATCATTAGAGTTTATAAAATAATCTAAAACCACCCAAAGTGGGGTTCATCCTTATTTACACCATTGAAACCCATGTTGGGTTTATTCATGGATCCTCCAGGGTTCGATGGACCTATCCTTGATAAGGTATGATTTTTAAATTATTTACTAATACTTTAATATGATTAAAGATACATGTGTTAAAGATACCACTTTTCGTTAAGAATTAAATTTAATTGAAATTGGCTTCATATAATTACATTTACTTTCCATGATAAATGAATGAAAATTGTATTAACATTATAATTTCAATCATAGTTCAATGATTATTGGTTGCATGTCCTTATCCCACCTTGTCATGTTTTAGTAAGAAGTAAAGAAAATAATATATTAATGTACTAAAAGGAATGATTAATACATGTATTATGATTATATATGATATAAATATAAAAATTATATAGTTCCTATTTAATATGTAAATTTTTACCTATATTTATGTACTAGGACTAGATCTAGCCTTGGATTCTATAGAAAATTACTTGACCCCTACGAGGACCCCATTAAAATTTGGGGATTCAGTTTCTATGGGAGATAAAAACCATGTAATGTGATCATTATCTACGGGGGATTATATAAATGATGTATTAGGATCCCTTCACTGTCTTTATAGATACTTGGATTCCTCATATACAATCCATTGTTCCATGTTGATGTCTTTGAACCTGCAGCACCAAGGATTCACCCCCTTGTCATGGGCATGCTTAACCTGAGATGACTATTAATGAGTTCCATAGGCTTAGTTTGACAATTTTATAGTGGAATCCATTGGTAGATACCATTTTATCACACTCAGATACTTTTTTTCTAGACACCATGACTAAAAACAATGAGTTCACTGACCCCTTTGGTCAATGATACCTAGGTTTCACATTTGATATTACTTTTTCTATTATAATATATTTCATGGTTTTTGACACATTCACATGGTCTAACTATATATGATGAATTTAAATGAATTAATTAATTGATATTAGATTCAAAGTCACTACCAAATGAGGCTGAACAAGTATGAGTAATAATTTTATAAATTCGTTACATTTATATATATATACCAACACACTACTCAGTTTATATTCACATACTAGATTTATATAGATGCCATTAGTGGTGTCCTAATGATATTTCTATGTCACCCTATCTGGGTAATTGTTGGTACATGGAAAGATTATATGATCATTGTAATTGAAAAGACCGTGTGTCCCTCTTTGGACACTTGACTTCCTTGATTTCTTTTGGAAGAAACATGGTAGCAGATGACTAAGAGTACATTAGGATTCCTGGATAATTTTTGGTATTTTTGTATATCATGTACCACACTAGAATCCTACTACCATGTATACCTATTTTACTACATTTTAGAGACATGTAATTACATAATTATCATTTTTAAACTCTACACTTCAGCTATTTCATTTATATATGTTGAATTATGATTATTCATATCTTCCACATCCAGTTTTTTATTCATTTTTATACTTATAATATTATTATTCAAATACGTAATTATTTTTATGTCTATATCCATTATACTCCACTCTGACATGATGTCATAGTAACCCCATAGATACAACCTAGGCCTTTTTTGATAGTTGGTCTCCTCCATCATAAGGGTAGGTGTACTTGAAGGAATGTGGACAATGGGGTATGGGAAACCCATGAGTGCCTCCTAGGTTAGGACTTCTTTGTTGAAATACCAGTGGATAACACTACTAATTATTTATGTTTCTAGTTTTTATGATGGATTCATTACCACTTCCATTGAAAATACCTCTTTATATCACATTCCATATTATTTTATGATAAGGGATACTAAAAATAAAACATTGTGATTTCTAAAAATATTACCTACAAAAGCTAAAAATACAAACCTAAAAGGATGTTATTATTTTTATTTAGCTCTCTCATAAATTTATAATTATTATTCTTTTATCTAAAAAATTTCACCTTTACTTGTATTTTCAAGATTTGATAATTGTATTCTCTATATATTTTCATATAAATCTTATTCTAAATTAAGTTATCATATGCTATATACGATCTTTCATCTAAACAAGTTTGAAATTCCATATAAAATTTAAATGTTCATTTATAAAATGGGTAAAATTTTAACGAAATAATGGAATTAACATTACATGATTTGGAAGGCATCATGGCTATGCTTGTAGATGAGAAATGTGGCCCAAAGGTTTTCATGGGTTCTCAAGTTGTCCTTGGGATTATTTGGATAATTTTCAGCGGTTTTATAGTTTCATGGATATGGTTCATGGTTTCATTTGCAAGGTTTAGGATAAAATATTAGAAACCTATATGATTAGGGTGTTTTTAGTTAATTTTTAATTTAACATGGTCAATTTGGAAAGATGGATCATATTTATTGTCACCAGTAACATGAAAAGGAGAAGGTATTCTAAGTGGTGGAGATCTTGAGTCATGACCCTGCCCAATACAAGATTTCATAAAATCTATGTACCTTGCTATAATGGGAGGTGAGTGCTAACAATATAGTGTATGCATGATTTGTCTAACTATGATTCTTAAAATTGCGATGAATTTCATAATTTCCAATTACGGGAATATGGTTGGAATGTGTTCTACAATCTATTTCTATAAAAATGTGTGGTTGACCATAATTTCATTAAAATGTGGAATTAAAAAATAATTCTACTTCATATTTTTCATCCAATCCCCTACTTCATTCCATAATAGCCATTCAAAAACTAGGTCTAACGACTCAAACTATAATAAATAAAATTCCCCTTTCTATTTTCGTTAAATATATTAGTATGGAAGTCGGTTATTGAAAAAACATGCAGTCCTTTGATTTATCATATCTAATTTAATTGCACATTAATAATCAATATCTTTGATCATATTTTTGTTGAGCTGTGTTATAATGATTATTATAAATATAGGGTTTTTAAAAATACAATTATCACAATAAATGGAAGTGATGGTCACAACTAGTATTATAGTTCCCTATGAAACCCATTTATCTGAGATTATGAGGGAGATATCATTTCTGAATTTTTTATTTGACCAAGACCAAGATGATATCCAATAACTTATCCATGAGCAAAAACTGTTTTTGGGATATTTTCAGGATCATAAAGATCACGACCCCAACCGTGTTCGATGACCCACCCCATGAATGTCCCTCCATCACACACATACTCTTAGAGAATTTACAATTGTATTTAATTGATATAAATCAAGAAGATATAAATATGAGTATGTATAATATTTTTGGTAAAATAATGAATATATTTTCATCCTATTATTGTTACATTATATATGTTTTTTAATTTGATATAATAAATCTCAAATTTCATTTTTGGTTAATATTCAAATTCAATTATTGAATTTGTGAATTATTGGATTATTGAAATAAATTAATTATTTTTAAAAATTATTATTATTAATTTTTTTAATCAAATATAAATTATCATAAATTTTTTATGAATTTAAATGAAATACATTATTAAGGTCCAAAAACTGTTATTGGCAAAAAAACCCTATCATTTTCAATAAATGTCAGTTATCATATAAAAAGGGAAAATTCATAATTTTAGAAAACTACTTATATTAAATGAATATCATTTTTTTCAATCAAAACCTCAAAATTTTCCATAGGATAATTTTCCATAATTTTCTAAGATAGTTGATATTTTTGTTAAAAATTAAAGACTGTATAAATATTATTTTTGTATTTTGATGTAATAATGTACCATAAGTGATGTAATAATTACTATAAATGTAATTAATGACCAAATATATTTTTTTTCCTTTTAATACAATGAGGTTTTATGTTAATTTGATTCATTTTTTAAATCCTTTTTGAATCCTCTGAATCATATAATATAATTTATGGTTTTAGAATCTATTCATTAAGAGTGTGACTCACCTCCACATCACTGATGGTAATATTTTAGTATGTTTAATCCCTTGGACATAAAAAATTATAAAGCACTCCCATTTGGATTAAATCATAGGAAAATACCATGTGGCTATTTTTTGGATAATTTTTTTTCTAGAGAAAAAAACATAAATAATAAAAAAATACCCCTAATTTCATATATAAACCTACATAATATCCCATTTATATTCACTAAATCTCCTTGGATAACATCCATACTCCTCCCTACACTATCTAGATTCCTCCCAAGGATCCCCCATGCTCTCACAAACTCCATCCCAAACCGCTGTATTCACATATTCAAGTAGGGACCTTATTATCCTCCTTTTATATTCAAGAAACTTCTTTGAATGTCGTACATTTAATTATAAAAGGGTAAATTTACATTAAATTATTATAATTGATGTAATATATGTTTTATGTAATTTAAATGAAGTTTTATTTATCCTCCCCCATTTGGACGCTTAAATAAGCTATTACAATTCCGAAATTTCGTAATGGATGCTCACCTTCTCTTCCTTGTTCAAGTTTCCATAGGAACTTATCCATTCTATTTCCATTTCCAAAATAAGGGACATGTCTTTCAACGTACCTATTAGTACCCATTTTATTTTTATAACATGTGAGACCCCTTTCACCCTCATTAACCATTATTATGAATTTTCTAGTAACATCTTTATGATGCAAAACTTCCACCATAGTTTTCCATGAGAAAAAAAATTGTGTAGTGAACACCATACAATGTTTCCTATAAAGGGTCTTTAGTATTATGCACATATACATGTTGAATGGGCACATACATATATTTATTATAAATTTATTAATAGTGGAATAAATACTTATTCTTAATGAAATGATTTTTAATTATCTATGTGGTACACTTAGCAAGTAAATGAAATTAATATTATGTGTGTTCCCAGATAGTGGTCCCATGCATTGGGTAATGGTTAGTATCATGATACATCATATCGAGACTGGGAGTGAACCCGGTTCCTTTAGAGGATTTTTTCCACCATGAGTTCTATATATATTTAGTCTTTACCTATGCTTATGAGGTAGTGTTTTATGTTGTTTCTACATTTCCAATGATTTTTTATTATTATCAAATTATATCTTGTCTTGTTGTTCAATTTATGATTCCATCCCTTTCTATTCCCATTTGATACGCCTATTTTCTAACATTTATCATTATATTCATGGTATTCCATGATTATTACCATTCATGTATTTATATCCCACTCATTTATTATGTATTATCATAGGTTATCCCATACAGTTTTATGTTCATTGGAATATTATGATCATGTCAAGCAAGTTTTCAATAATTATTTGTATCCCATGTTATAAGTGGTTTTGTAATGTAACTAATTTCTAAAGACACTAAAATTCATGATCTTTGGGTCGGATTATGTGTGATTTTATGTAATAAAACATGTATTGATGTGAAAAAAGATCTGTATTTTTATTATTGCTATCATATGAAATGTTTAGTTATTATGGGATTAGGATTAGAAAACACTACTGAAATCGTTAGGGTAAGACGATGTATAAGATAACATAACTAAATATTAGTATGTATAGAGTAAGTGGTTTATAATGAATTTAAATCTTTGTATGGATACTACAATTAGATGTGGGTTTAGAATAGATATACCTAGGGTTATTAACTCTAACATGGTGTCCCATACTTAAGTTAGGGTAACCAGGTACATGACAATGGGCCTTAATGCACACTTGGTTTAACACTCCCTAGGGATATGATTTGGAAAATTTCCAATCTCATTAAGAACATTTTTTATGTGAACAAAAAACTTCCCATAAGAATATATGTTAGGAAATAGATCATGGATAACATAAATTGGTGACAGGAAATTCATAGGTTAAGGAAATAAATGTAATTTATATGTTTTCCCATTTTTTCATTGGATTCCCCTTTAGATGTTTAATGTATTAGAATACTCATATATTATTTCCCCTTCATTTTATAAAATGATTGATAATTGTAGGAATGTGTTGAACAACCGATGTGAAGGAAAATGTGATGAAAGTCCTAATGAAATTCCTAACCACATGGGAGTTGGAATCACAACTTTAGTCTTGATACTCTCTCATCTTACTCAAGTTATAGATAGAAACTTGTATCAAGTGGAGAGACCAATCCCCCTAAGTGAGAAAAATATGAAATCGAGTGTTTCATGAGAATAAGGCCTCAAAAATTAAATGAGTTGTCTGACCCATTATTCACAAATCAATAGATCAACTACATTGATAATATCTTCATCATCTCTCATTATTCCAAATATGAGAATGTTCTACTATCCTTTTATCATATGGAGGGAGAAACTAATTATTAGTGTACATTGATAAAGAAATAAAAATCCCGAGGAAGGGATAAAAGTGATGGAGTTGAAGTAATTCTAGTAAAAAAATTGATAAATATTTTCCTCCCACCCTCATAGATAAAATAGAAAGGGATTTCCTTCCCCTAAAGTAAAAAATATATCGAATCTATTGGGGCATATAAAGAAGGCATCACAATACATTCATGATATGCATTTTTGGTTTTCATTACCACTGAATGAAAGGTTGACATATTCTATGGTGGTATATATCCTAATTTACAAAAATACCTATTGATCCATTAATAATATATATGAATAAATTACTTGATGGGCCATCAAAGATGAAATGGTGATCACCGAATCTCAAGGGTATCATGTAGACACGAATATGAATGTGAAGATTAATTATGGATGTCAGATAAAGAGATATTATGGTTATAAGAAATTTTTTCATCCCACATATCAAATGTGTGGGAATAATAACCCAAAAAATTTCCTAAAGGTAACAACGAAGTGCTTTAGGTGAGGAAATGAAGGATACCTGACTATATATTTTTTACAAGAGAAGACTATTAAATAGATAGAGTAAATAAATACTCCATTGAACCCTTATCCCATTGTACATTGTCTAAAAAACAAAGATATATGGCCCTTTTCAAAAAAATTCCCTATGCAAAAATGGTTTTAGAGAAAACCAAAAACGTTTAAGGCAGCAAGGTAGATCTTTTTCCATCACTACCTCCAATTTGAGTCCCAAAAATGATGTGGTGATAGGTATGGTAGTTATTCGTTCAATAATAGGTATCAAATTTTTTTATTTTGGTTCCATTCATTCCTTATTATCATGAATGTTTAGTATAACTATCCAAAAACCACTATAATGGATAGATGTATAGATGGTTGTGAAATTGGAAAATGGGGAAATTATTACATCCCATGTATATGACTCCCCCCTATCAATGTTTTTGGGATGAAATTCCCCGTGAATATTTTCATACTCTTTTTGGTGTAATTTGATGACATTCTGGGCATGGATTTTTTTTGCTATATAGAGGTAACTTAAATTTATCGGAGAAGAAATTTACTCTCTATATTGTGAATCGACACCAAATTCTATACATTTTCATGGAGGATGATAAATCTTATTTAGAACCATCATCTCAAGAATTGATAGTATTTCTTTATGAGAAAGAGTATCATATTAATATTATTGAGTCAATGGAAATAACAATCCTCAAATTAATTCCTATTATGCGGGGATACACTTATTTGTTTCTTGAAGAATTTCCTTGCCTTCCTCCTAGTTGAGAGTTTCAATTTTCCATCTATATTACCATTTAAGAGTTATTGTTATCCAAGACTCCATATAGAATGATTTTAGGGGAAATTGATGAGATAAATAAACAACTACATTAATATCTAGATAAAGGGTTCATATTCCCAAGTGCTTCACCATAGGGTGAACTAGTCCTCTTCATCAAGAAGAAGGGAGGATTAATGCATCTTTGCATTGATTATCGTATGAATGGAAATATAATGAAAAAGAAAAAGTATCCTCTACCACATATTGATGACTTTTTTGATCAAATTCATGGAGGAATATAATTTTCCAAGGTATAACTTGGGTAAATATATTATCAAGGATGAAGAAGTAAGGCATCAACAAGAACACTTTTTGAACAAGGTGCGGGCACTATGAGTTTATAGTAATGTATTTTGGAATAAATAATGCTCCAGAAATCATCATGTATATGGTGAATAGATCCTTTAGAAATTACCTCGACAAATTTTTTGTAGTATCTATAAATGATATTTTAATATAATAAAAAATCATGGAGGAGTATGAGGATTATTTTAACCCTATGCTAAAGACCTTACAAACTAAAAATCATTATTCTAGGTATAATAAATGTTATTTCTAGTAGAAGAAAGTCTCTATATTGAAACATATAATCACAAGAAATGGGTTATCTATGGACACTTCAATGAAGGAAGCAATTTAAGGTTAGACAAGGCTAATAGTTATGACAGTTATTTATAGTTTCCTTGTATTATATAGGTATTATCAGTTATATGTGAGAAATTTCTAATGATTTTTAAACCCAATTACCAAGGTAACTTGGAAGCGAGTCATGTTTTCATGGAATGATGAATGTGAATAATGATTCATGGCGTTGAAAAAAAGATTTATCACTACACCATTACTCATGCTACCCATAATTGGTGAAACATTTGTGTTTTTCAACAAAGCTTTGAAGAAGGAATTAAGTAGTATGTTAATGAAAATTGAAAATTTCATAGCCTATACTTGAAGGGAGTTCATAATTACAGATAAAAAATATCACATAAGTGATCTCAATTTGTAATTTGTGATTGTTTCATTAAAAATATTGATGCATGATCTATATTGGGAGATGTGTGAAATATATACTGATCAGAAGGGACTCAAATATATATTCACCCAGAAAGAGATTAATGTGCGCTATTGAAGATGGTTTTATATCATCAAGGACTACAACAACTCAATAAATAACAATCCTAGAAAATATAATTGTGTGTGTGTTCTTTATGTAGAAATGGGAAAAAATTTCATCATTGATGTAAATTGACAAGGATCAGATCTTGTTATCTTTCAAGAGAATAGAAATTGGAATAATAATTAAAGGAACACCATAAATTAATTCTAATATGATTTATCAATAGTCTATTTTTGAATGGTTGATGGATTATCAAAGAAATGATGTGGGAATTTAGAAGAAAGTAAAAACTATATGGAAATGTAATTCCTTGGAGTTTAATGTTAATGAAGAATGAATTTTGATATTTAAGTCAAGACTATATATTCCATAAAATATTGAGTTAAAGAAGGAACCATTGGATAATGAATATAGTTTGAATTTATCCATTCACCCAGGAAGAAAAAATATGTATCAAGATCTCTGTGAGCACTATTGGTGGTGCAATATGAAGAAGAAGATCACTGTGTTTACGTCAATGTGTTTGGTATTCCAGATATTGAAGGGTTATAGGAAGATGTATAAGGGGATTATGTGACCATTACCCATACCAACATGTAAATGGAAGAATATCACAATGGTCTTATTCATATGACTTTTGGTGAAACACATGGGAAATAATTCTATATCAGTTTTTGTGGATCACCTTATAAAAACATATCACTTTATTTCAATTCGACATGACTTCTCACCTGATCAACTTTCATAGATATACATTAATTAAGTAGTAAGTCTTTATAGTGTACCATAATTGATTTTATCTAATTGACATATGAGATTCACCACCATGTTATAGAAAATTATCCAACATACCCTAATTATTGAGATGAACTTTATTATATCCTATCATCCTCAAAATGATGTTCAAGCTAAGTGGATTATTTGGACATAGGAAGACATGTTGGGAGACTTTTCTATGTACTTCAATGGAGGATTGGACCAATGTCTTCCTTTGGTTTACTTCTCTTACAACAATATCTTCCACTCTAGCATCTAAATGGCTTCCTATGAAGCACATCAGGGGAATAGGTTCAAAATACATACATTTTTGGATGAAGATGGGGAATGAAAACTTATAGGTCCTGAAATCGTGGAGAATTTTTAAAACATTCAAGAACACAGAAATGTTTCTCAGAGTTTAGAAAACAACTATGATAACAATCTTCAATGAGATATAGAGTTTGATATTAGGGACATAATATTTCTATGCATATCCCATTGGAAGATCGTGATGAGATTTGGGAACAATTGAAAGAGTAGTCCAAGATAAATCGACCCCTTTGAGACTCTTGATCGTGTCGGAGCAGTAGCCTATCTACTGGCACTCCCACATAATCTATATTATGTACATGAGGTATTCCATCTATCCCAATTAAGTAAGTACATAACAGGCCCCTGACATATACTAAATATAGTGGTGTTGCCATTAGAGAATGATATTTAGAATGAAGATTAGAGAGTGAATATATTAGATCACATAGAAAATTTTCTAAAAAACAAGACATTCAACCTTGTTAAAGTTCAATTGAAAAATTCAACGTTTAAAGAAAAAACATGTAAACCAGAAAAGGAAATGAAAAAGGGTTACCCTCAACAGTTTCAGTGTGGGAAAGGAAAATGTTGAGGGTGAAATTTATAAATGGGGGAATATTGTAATGAACTTAACTTTTATAAATAAAATTCACCATTTAAATTTATTTAAATGTCATATTATATTATATGGATATATAAATAAAAAATTCCTTTGGTTTATCCAATATTATTTAATTAACCACTTGGAATCATTTTCATCTATATGATATCCATTGAACAATGATTACATGATTAGTATAAATATAGTGTTTTAACAAATCCAATTATCATAGATAAAAAATGTGATGTCCCCAACCTGTTGGATCATTCCCATTGAATACCATTTATTAGATATTTCCTGGGAGACAATATTTTTGGGCTTTAACCTTGACCAAGAATAATTTTTATCTATCAAATTAATCATTATTGAAACCATTTACAGGATATGTTCAAGCTCGATGAGATCATAACACAAACCATGTTCATCAAACCTCCCCATGAATGTCCCACCATCGTGCACCTTGATCTTAGGGTTTTTGTGGTATATTAAAGGAATATGTATCAAGACCCTATCAATATGAGTATGTACATAATGTTTAATAAAATATTGATTAATTCCCATCCTATTATTGTTACTTTGATATTGTTTTTTATTTGAATACAATAAATATCAAATTTTATTTTTGTTTAATAATCATATTAAATTAATGAATATAATGGTGCATACATTATATATAGATATTACATCAACATTGAAAAATATTTATCACATAACATACCAAAACTATACTAGGACCGTTTTGGTTTAGTGTCTTTAGAAACTAGGAAACATAAACAACTGGTTCATAAAACATCTATGTTGTCTCCTGCTTATTTCTTCATAACTAGAAATATTTTTGGCATATGTTACTTGATACCCCTTTTCATGACCTAGGGAAAAGAAAAATATGTAACGGTGACCTCAGGTTCTTAGTATACATAAACTAGGGAAATATCAGTCCTAAACATTAAATTTGAAAATATTATCTTGTATATAAAAGATCATATTACTAGGTAATGGGATAAATCATAAAATTTCAATGTAATCCTAAAATTCATTACATAAGACATCAAATGTTTTTTCATAAAAACATAATCATAGAAAATAATTTCATATTATTCAATGATCATTGTCGAAACCATCATATCAGACAAAGTTCATTACTGAATCGTGTTCACTACTCATTCCATCCCTATATTACTAAGCCATATTTACATATAGTTCCAATAAGATCTATATCTTCAGATATAAATCATTATCCCAATGCATTAGACGGATATATAGGTCCCAACCATCTTATAATAAAACAATTATTATGTGTGCCATAAAAGTATAAAAAACTCATCACAGAATAACCTATGAAATAAAATGGGTTTCTTAAACATCATTCCATAATAATAGATATAAAACAAATTGATTTATTTGATAAAATTCCATTGTAATAAAAATCCAATCAAAGAAATTATAGGGATATAAATATAACCCTATTTAAATAGTGCCATCATATATGGAAAATAAGTTTGAGAAAACACTTGAAATTAATTCCTAAGGAAAATATAATTTTTTGTTCAAAAATGTTTTCCTTCCTCAAAAAGCCACTCAATTTAAGAAGAAATAATTTCATGAAAAAATATATTTTTATGATTATAGTGAAATATTCAAGTAAATAAGGAATTATGAAATAATTAATATCCATTCATTCCATAAAAGTTAAGAAACATCCTTTTTGTACTTTTACCAGAAAAGTCAAAAAGTACCTTTTACCAAAAACTGACAAAAGATTCCATTCATACCATTTATTAAATATTTAACAATGGTTAAAATTGACTTTTAACAATTATATTAGGTTATAATGAATTTTTTGAAATAAATATTTAGGAAACACGGATGTGGATGATAATTATACCCTAGAAAATACTTATGAATAAAAAATATTGGATAAAACCGAAATTTGCAAAGTTATCCCTTACCTTAGGTCCAATGTGCTTCGTATGTATCAGAACATCCTACATGATGATTTAAATGAGGATAATGATTTATTATATAATAATAATCCTCTTTATTATAATGTTTATGATCAAATTTTCATCTGTTTGATCGTAACACTTCATCGTTACTCATTATTTGTGTATTGACTACATTATGTTCTTAAGCATTTTTTGTTAGATAAGTTCTTATTAATATTTTTAGGATTTAGTTATATCATTTAAAAAATTATATTATTATAATATAAATAATATTTATTAATTAAATTAATTTATACAACCATGTTTTAAGGAATATTATGAAGAATTAATCACATCACATCGTGGAGACTTTAGGCCATATGTACGCCCGAGTGATTATATCATTCGAAAAATTGTTGAACGGTATTGAAGTGGATGATGTATAATATTTCATAATTAGTAAAATTTTATAATAAATATATAATAATTATTTCCTTAATTATATCCATCAATGTAAGGTGTTCGTGAAAAACAAATTACACCACTGTGTGGAGACGGTAAGTTGTACGTACACACACACAATGATCTCATTTTTCATAGAATGGATAGAAGGTAAAATATGATATTTTTCATATCAATAATGAAATATAATTATATGGTTTACATTTATATTATTAATTTATCATGAATCACCTAATTAAGTGGAATTATAAGAATAATGAAGTTTTAAGGAATCAGTAAAAGTGATTACTTCCTCCTCGACGCGCTTCCTCTAAATCTATTCTTAGAGGATCAGAGTTGTATTTGAAGATTACAATAAAACTCTATAATGAAAATAGGGGAGTTAATAAGGAACATGGAAGGTTATTTTCAAGCTTTAAGGCTCAAAATTAATTTAATAGGTGAGTGAGGGGGTTCCTATTTATATTTAGATTATGGGTACTTTTAAAAACACAATAAATAATAATTTATAATTAAATCAATCCCTACCCAAAAACCTAAATAATGTCCCAATTTTTAATATTAGATGAGATAGGGTTGTAATACGATGAATAAATAAATATTGGATGCATTATTTTGTCAATTTAAAAAATATATGTTTAGTTGACCATTAGGTATTCTATTTAAGTTTGAATTTGGTAATAAAATTATCAATATTTTATGGTTATAAATATTTACCTATAAGGTTTTAATTGAATATAAATGTATCTTTTGGGAAATTTTAGACATTATAATTATCAATTTATAATTTTTAAATATTATGTTGACTCTTAAATAATTTAATAAAATTTTATTTTTATAAAATATCAACCGTGTCAATTTTGACACTATTTATTTATTTAAATTTAAATTAAATCCACAAAGAAGTTAAATTAGAACCTAAATTTTTAATAAACTCCTAACAAGTCATATTAACCTATATAATTCGTGTATATCTTTAATTATTTCAAAATATATTTAGTTTAATATTTTTAAAACAATTATTTTGATATTGATATTAATAAAATAATTACTTCATCGCAATTGTTTCATCATTAAGAGTAATTATTTAATATCTAAAAATTATAAATAAATTTATATTATTTGGGTATTTATTTTATAATTCCAAAGACTATATATATTCGATATTATATCCTATTTATCCATATATTACCGATAATATATTATATAAAATGAAATTGTGATATTTTTTTACCATCATTTGTTTTTATCTTATTCCTTGGTAAGTGTACATTAAGTTATTCCTTTTCTAAAAATAAATTATAAAGATATATTTTAGTCATACGATAGGATTTTTATAGGTGGTATGGTAATTTAATAATAATATGTTTACCTTTAATTACCAGATTTACCTTTAACCATGGTAAAAACTTATTTAACAATGTTAATATTCATAAATCCCAAAAATGAAAGTAACCATTTAACATAATTTGTAACTAATGATTCCAAATATGGAATCCATTTTTCATAATTCAAAAAAAAATATTTTTTAGTAATTAATTTAAAATTAATCCCATTGTTTAAATGAGAAAATAGGTTTTAAATGTGAACACATTATAAAAGATTGAAATGTTTTTACATATTAATTCAATGCAAAATTATATCTAATGACATAAAATATATTCAATGAAAAAATGTATTCTATATATAATTTAAAACCATTAAATTTTATAATTTATCCTTATAAATTATCTCGATGAAAAAAATTTATTTTTGATTTAAATTTGGCGTATTTTAACTATTAATCAAATATTGAATGTTATCAGAAAAATATTATAAATTTATATAAATTAAATATTTATATCACTCTTCAAAATAAAACGTTTATTTTTTCAAATATAAATTATTAATGTGTCAAAATATTAATTTAAAATGGGTTTTTCATTCAAAGGTGTAAAATTAACCTTTAAGAAAATAGGGTTGTATACATCAAATAGGGTTTTGATTCATACACTATGACTAAAATATCTCTTAGTTGAATTTAAAAAATATTTTATTAAGTATATAACACATATATATCTCATTAATTTCATTATCAAAAGTAATTCACTCAAAATAAAAATTTCTAATTGAATTGTAGAATTCATAAATAATTGATAGCCAATGAATTCACAATGTATTTTCATAATTTAGTTATAATAATTACCGTTGTCTTAATGGATAGGTTATAATGGTAATTATATAATAAGGTCATTTGTGGTTTGTTTAAACTCAAGATTTCATGCAATTTAAGGTCCTCGAGAATTAAAATTATTTAAATAAAATATTTCTTAAAAACATTCAGGTGTTACATTCTACCCCCCTTAAACTGAATTTCTCCCTCAAAATTCATCACTTAGAAAAAAATATATGAGGATACATCTCCCTAATCATATCCTCACATTCCCATGTATGTTCTTTAAATTTTTGGTTCCTCCCTAAAATTTTAACCAAGAAAGTGGTCTTGTTTCGTAGAACTTTTTTCGATATGATCTGGAATCTCTATCGGTTGTTCTTTATAAGAAGGATCTTTCTCTTGCTATAGGAATTCCGAGATTAGTACATTTTAAGGATCGAGTATGTACTTTCTCATTAGAGATACATGGAAAACATCATGAACTTGTGAGTGATTCTGTGGAAATTAAAATCAGTAATCCACCTTCCCAACACGGTCCATAATTTCAAAAGGATCGATATACCTAGGCTTATATTTCCATTAATTCCAGATCCCATTACTCTCTTCTAGGGAGATATTTGTAAGAATAACTTATCATACAGTTCAAAATCTAGGAATTTTTTTTCATTTATCAGCATAATGTTTTTTTCAACTTTGAGCTGCTCCTATGTGTTGTTGAATATACCTGACCTTTTCTGTCATTTTTTCAACTATACAATGTCTTAATAGATTTGTTTCCCAAACACCATCCCATTAAGTTGGAGTTTTTCACTTTTTTCATAGAGGGCTTCATAATAATCCATCTAAATACTGGAGTGAATGCTATTATTATTAGAAAATCGCACCAGTGTTCGGTGTTGATCCCAACCACCATTGAAATCCATAGATCAAGATCTCAAAAAGTCTTTTAGAGTTTGAATTTCCCTCTTAGACTAAACATGGGTCTAAGGATGATAAGATGTGATAAAAATTAACTCTGTATTCAGCGCATGTTGAAGACATTGCGAGAAAATAGAGGTAAACCTCAGATTCTAATCAGATATAATATAGAGTGGTACACCATGACAACTTATCAATTCCTTAACATATATCCAGAAAAAATGATCAAGAGGGGAATCCTATCTAATAGAAATGAAGTGTTCTGAATTCATAAGGGGGTAAACTATAACCCAAATAACATTATTTATATCGGATTTTTTGGGAAGTCCAATATTAAATTCCATAGTGATGTTTTCCCATTTCCATTCTGGTATAGGTAAAGGTTGTAAGATCCCCATATACTTCTATCTCTCATCCTTAACATGCTAACAAACCAAGCATCAGGAGACATATTTAGTGAAATCTCTTTTCATGACATCCCATTAGAAGTACTCTTTCAAATCCCTATAAATCATTGAGATTCCATGGTTAATAAAGAATGAAGAATAATGATACTCACACAATAGCTCCTTCTATAATTTTGGTATCGGTGTCAAACAAAGATGGTTCTAGAATGTTATTATTTCATCAAAATCAAGGCTGAATTATGGATCATATCAAACCTTATTTTGTAACTCTACATCTTCCTTCTATGACTCTTTAATATTCACATGTATAAATGGTTGAACATTTATTTGATGAAGGTAAGATTTCTCTCATTACATTTAAATTTAATGATGCATCCTTTTCAAATCCATAAATACTGGATCTTTTGTGATCCTCATCATGGACAATCTAGCATGGTCTTTTAGAAAAAAAGAATATCCCGCCTTTTTCGCATTCACAGGGTGGTAATGTATTGATCAGTTGTAAGCCTTAATAAACTCTAAACATATTATTTATAGAATATTAAGCTCCTTTTGTTATAAAATATAATTTATACATTTATGATTAATATAAATATCACACAATTCTTTATAAAGATAATGCCTCCATATCTTTAATGAAAAAATTACTAAATCTAACTCCAAATCATGGGTTGGTTAATTTTGCTAAATAATTTTCAAATGTCGTTATGTATAAGCTATCACTATATCATATTTCATGAGAACACATCCCAACACCTTATCGGATACATCGCTATAGACCCCAAACCGTTCTCCACCCCAAGGTAGTGTGGGATCAGGTGCACTGGCTAACCATCTTTTTAAATATTTGAAATTCTCTTCACATTCCTATTTCTAAATGACCATAACTCCTTTTTGAGTCAAGTTGGTGAGTAGATTAGATAATCGTGAAAAATCATTCACATATCATTGATAATATGAAGTCAAACAATGAAAACATCAAATATCTGTTACCGTGGTTAGTCCTGACCATTATTCAATAACCTCTATTTTTGAAGGATCCATAGATATCCCATCCCTATAGATTATCTTACCTATAAATGAAACTTTTTGAATCCAAAATACACACTTGGTAAATTTGACATGAAGCATTTCCTTTCTCCGGGTCTTCAGTAAAATTTTCATGTGATCTTATTGTTCTTCCTTTATATTTAAATAGACAAGAATATCATCTATATATACTTCCAAAAATGGATCAATATATTCTCTGAAGACACTATTCATTATATCCATGATAATAGTGGGGGAATTAATAAGAAAAAAATAAATCACTACAAATTCATAGTGCACATACCTTGTACAAAATGTATTCATCGGTATATACTCATTTTGACCCTTATTTGATGATATCCCCACTAATGGTCAATCTTGTAAAAGTATTGAGCTTCGTGTAGTTGGTAAAATAAGTTATCAATTTGGAGAAAAAATATTAGTTCTTGATAGCCATCTTGTCAATTTCTTGATTATCATTGTAGAGTCTCATTGATCCATATTTAGTCTTAATGAATAGAACATGTGCTCCCAAATGAGAATTACTAGCTTGTATAAATCCTTTATCAAGATTCTCTTGGAGTTTCCTGTTCAATTCCAGCAACTTAATAGTATCCCTTCAATAAGGATTCTTTGAAATAGGAATAACACCCGATATAAGTTCCATTGAAAACTCAACTTCACAATTTGGTGGAAGACCAGACAATTCCTCCCAAAAGACATCATCAAACTCTTATACTATGACTATATTCTTAATCATGAGTTTCTAACCAACCATTTCAGATAAATGAACTTCATTTATAGGAATAAATACCCATGAGATGGATAAAAATTCTACTGTAATGTAATATTCATATTTTCATCGATATGTGATCATTGATTGATCTAAAATATAAAAAGTTTCTACCATTCCTTAGAAATTGATTGGTTCCCCTTATAGATAAATCAAATTGATACCAAGAATAACAAATAATTACACTAAAGGGAGGATAACAAGATTTTCATGAAACACTTTCCCAAAAAATTCAAATAGAGAAGAATTATAAACATTTGATGAAATTGTTGTGCCATTAAGAGTTTTCATAGCACAATCAACATATAATTATTGAGGTAATACTATGACACCCTTAGAAAATTATTTATAAATGAAAGAGTGGGTGGATCTAGAATCAAACAGAACATTTTTTTTACATTAGAGTGGATGGTATGTGTACCTTTACCCACTTCATTATCGTACTCCACATCTCCGATAGTGATTTCATGTGACATTCCGTTTTCATTGTATTTAAGAATATGTTGACTTTGATCATCATAAATGACCCTTGGATTTTGGATTTGATTAGAATAGATCCCATTTTATTATAACGTGTAACATTGATGTGTAGAAGGTTCATTATGTGTATCCTTTTATTTGTTTTCATCATTAGAAATATTTCTACCATCACTCAATGTCCATATTTTCCACACGTAAAACATTTAATATCCCCATTAAGAAAATTCCCTCAATGATTCTTTCTACACTTTTAACTTAAGGTAAAAATCATCTTCTATTTAGTGTGGAGTTTAGACTTCCATTTCAATTTTATTTTTCTCCTCTCATCAAACCCATATGACTGATTATTACTTCAATATTGATCTCAACATTAAGAGATCATTGATACATTTCCTCATATCTGTTGAAGTACCTTATGGATAATTCCCTTTAGAGAACTTATTTTAAGACACTAAATAATTGATCAGTTTTACTCTCAGGTTGTATAATAATTACAGATGTGTACCAGAAAAGTCTGGTAAAATTATCTTCATAGGTACCAATGATTTGATAATCTTTTTTCATTAAGTTAGACGAACTCCTTATCCATTTTTTTAATGAATAAGAGGAAATTACTTATTGAAAAATAATTTCTCGTACTCATCTCATTACATGGACTCAATTTTAGCTCTTTTCTAGGTATTCATTATAATATTACACCATTCATCAGTTTCACCTTATAAATGATAGTCTTTTATGATGAATTTATCAGGTTCATAGCAATATAAAACTAAAAATATCTTTTCAGTGGTACTGACCAATTCTACATCCAATAATGGATCATAAGACCCACTGAATAAAGGTGGATGATGTCTCATGAAGGACTTAATTAAAATTTTCTCCCTCATTTTCTCATTTAGATGTTTTGAATGGTTCAATCATGAGAAATATGTGTGAGCATGGATAAATGATTTTTCATTTTTTCTCCAATAACATTTTGATTCTTTGGGGGACAATCATTGCCTTTCCCATAACATTCAGCATTAATGTGGTTCTTTTGGATTCCATCCATTGTCTAAAACCATGAATCAGAGTGTGATAAATATTAATAGAAAAATAAAAACACATAATCAATAATAAAATTTGAATTTATGACACGTTAGGTTTTATCATAGGTTATTCATGAACATCTCTAAAACACTTGGATATGATTGTAACATATACATCGGTATATCCTTAAGGTTCTTACCAAGGTTCTCTCAACCTAGTTTCCAAAGGTTAACTATACCTTCGATATGATACCAAATATAACAGCCTATACTTTAATAATAGATATTACATCCAAATTGAAGAATATTTATTAAATAACATAAAAACCACACCTTGAGCATATAGGTTTAGTGTCTTTAGAAACTGGGAAACATAAACAATTTGTTTATAAAACATCCACATTTCCTCCCACTTATTTTTTTATAACTAGAATCCTTTTTCACATATCATACATAATTCCATTCTTCATGAACTGGGTAAAAGAAACATATGAAAGGGTGAGAGAAAATTCATAGTAAAGGTAAAAAGGGAAATATCTATCATAAATATAATGAACCATACTTTACATACATTGTTGTTACTTGAGAATTGAAGCATACATATTAAAACATATAACAAAACCATGGTAGGACCGTATAGGTATAATATCTTTAGAAACTGGGAAACAAAAACAACACATTCATAAATCATCTACATTGTTTCCCATTTATTTCCTCATATATAGAGTCCCTTTTTTCCATATCCTACTTAATACCCTTCTTCCTGGCATGGGGAAAACAAAACATACAAAAGGGTGAGTTCAAATGCTCAGTAAGGGTAATCAAAGGAAATATCAATCATATCATATTCATAAGAACATAGCATTTTGAGAATGTTAACCTGCAAAAGAGATCATAATATCATAACATGGGATAAATAATAGTAGTGAAATGTAATTCAAATAATCATAACATAAAATATGAAACTTTTTTTCATACACACATAATCATAGAAAATCATTTCATATTAGTCAAGACTCATTTCCAAGACTATCTTAGCAGACAAAGTCCATTTATGAACCGAGTTCACTCCACTTTCCAGTCCTGTATCACAGAACCAAATTAACTTTTCGTTCCATCCATGTCTATATCATGAGATATAAATCGTTACCCAATTCATTGGAGAGAGTTATAGGTCCCACCCAATTTATAATGATACTATTCTTATATTTGCCACAAAATCATAAATCATACATCGTTGCATAACCCATGTAATAAAAATGGGATTCTTAAACATCATGCCATCAACAAATAATCCATATATGATAAAGGGATTTATATAAATAATTCCATCCTAAAAATAATCAAATAAATGTATCAATAGGGATAGAAACAGATCACTATATTATATTAGATGGAAAATAATTTTGATAAAACACTTGAACTCCATTCTTGAGGAAAATATCCTTTCTACATCCATTTTTTTCCCTTTATTAACATGTCATACAATTTTAAACTAAAAGAAGTTATTTAAAAATAAACGTTATATCTTGTTAAGGATTCATCGTGTAAATAATGTTCTATTAAATCATAAATATCCATTCATGCCGTATAAGTTTAAAAAACATTCTTCTCGTAATTGGCCGAAAAAGTCAAAAGTGTCTCATACTGAAAAAAAAGATTACTTTCATAAATTTTATTAAAATTAACCAATAGGTAAAATTGGATTTAATAAATTGTAGAAGGATAGAAATAATATTACATATTTAGGAAACATGTATGTGGATGATAAATATTCCCTAGTAAATTTTGAAGTATAAACAATCTTGGATAAAAATGAGTTTGTGAGATTTTCACTTACCTTAGGTCTATTATGCTTCGTACGTATCTGAACCTCCTATATAATGATTTAAATAATTTCATTGACTTATTACAGAATAATATTTATACTTAAGATATCATATATGGTCATATTATTGTCTTTTCATTAGTAATATTTCAATACTACTTGTTTTTTAGGTGTTCATTGCATTATGTTCTTATGCGTGTTTTGTCGAATAAATTATTATTAATTTTTTAGGTTATAGATATCTCATTTAGATAATTATAGTAGTATTATATATATCATATTTATACATTCAATTAGTTTATATAATCACGGTTTAATGAAGATCATGTAGAACGAATCACATCGCATCCTAGAGACGGTACACCGTACGTACGCACAAACGACGATATTGTTCTCATAATTTTTGAATGGTACTGGAGTGGATGGTAGAATATTTAATAATTAGTATCATTTTATAATAATCATATACATAGTTATTATTTGCGCCATTATACCCATCCACGTAAGGTGGTGGTGGAAAAGAGATTACACCATGTCGCGGACACAGTATTTCGTACGTACGCACGCATGGTGATTTCATTTGTTGTAGGATGGATAGAAGGTTAAATATAATTGTTTAATATTTATAATAACATATTAGTATATGAGTTATACTTATGTTTTTAATTTATTATGAAACAACTAAATATGTGGAAGTAGAATAAGGAAGAAACATGAATGAATCGGTTGAAGAGATTACCTCTTCCTCGACGTGCCTCCTTTAAACCTCCTCTTAATGGACTGGAGTTGGTCTATTGAGAATAAGAGAACCTCCAAGATGTTAGTAGGTAAGTTTATAAGATTAATTGTCTGGGGTTGGCCGAGCCTGAAAGCTCAAAGCTGTGTAAAGAGGAGAGGGTGGAGGTGCCATTTTATAAGGGAGGAGAGGGGCACCTTTGGAATCCTCAAAAATATTAATTTATAATAAATCAAACCCCACATAAAAACCACCAAAAATTACTCAAATTATAATATTAGATGATATAGGGTTGTAATAGCATCAACCTATAAAATTTATACAAGTGGAAATTTATTTTAAACCTTATCAACTTGATTTATCCATATTTAATCTATTTAATTTTATTTGTGGTAATAAGATTCTAAATTTTAAATTGTTATAAAGAATTAACTATGTGTTTTGAATTTTCCATAATTGGATAAATAATGACATTGTCGACTATATAAATTTTAATTTCTAATTTTTAATTATTTTTGTGATTTTTAAACAATTTTATATTCTGTTATGTTTATAAAATAACAATAGTATCAATTTTGACACTATTCAATTATTTGAATTTATATAAAATCCACACAGAAGATATGTTTGAAAGAAAAGAATTTGTAGATTCATAACATGTCATATTTATCTATAAAATTCGTGGAGAACATTAAATAGTTTATATAATATTTATTTTAACATTTTTAAAACCATTTATTTGATATTTCAATCAATAAAATAATTTCAACATCAATATTGTGTCACCTTTAATGATAATTATTTAATCACTAAAAATTATAACTAATTTTTTCATGATGTAAATAATTATATTATATTTCTAGAGACTATTAATTTTCAATGTTTCTTGAATTTTATCACTAAATTAAAATTATTATACTTATAAGATTTAATAGAGTGACATGTCTTCACTTTCATTGGTTATAATAATAATTAAATTATTTTCATAGACAAAATTCCATAAAATGAATATATTCCGACCCTTAGGTGATATGGGTAGACTTTTAGTCATCCAATAGAATTTTTGAAGGTTTTAGGGTAATTTTATAATCTTATTTTTACCCTTAATTGCCGGATTTACCTTTAATGATAGTAAATAAAAATTATCATAGTTACTATTCATAAAATCAAAAAAATAAAATTAACCTATTAACATAATTTGGACTCACTGAATTAAGATATGAAATCCATTTTTCAAAATTAAATACACATAAGTTGCGGTAATTAATTTAAAATTAATCCCATTGTTAAGAAAATGGGTTTTAAAAGTTAAAAATTTCCAATGATTGAAATTTTTTTAACTATGAATTCAATGTAAAATTATTGGTAATGACATAAATTATATTAAATTGTAAAAATATATTCCATTTATACTTTATAAAACCATTTGATATTATAATTTAACCATATAAATTATTGTGAAAAAAATGTTGTTTTAATTAAAATATAGCGTGCTTTTATTATTCGTTAAAATATGAATGTTATCCGAATAATATGAAAAACTTATCCAAATTAAAATTTTATATCCTGATACCAAAAAAGAATTTTGTTTTGTCAAATTTAAATTATAAACATGTCAAAAATAATATTTAAAGTGGGTGTGCTATCAAAAGGCTGCAAAACTGCATTTTTAAATAATACTTATTTTATCCGAAAAATTTATTTTGATCCCATACCATGTTCAAGAAAATATGTAAGATAATGTTATAAAATTCAAAATGTAGATAAAACTATTGATAATGGCTATTCCATAATAATATATTGTTGATTAGTGAAACCCGGTATTGCATACAACACACCCTCTATCGAGGAAGGTCATGATTGCATGTAACGAAAGCCAAGACAATGTTGTGTGTAGTGAAAGATTACTTTGGTGTCACGTATAACATAAGTCATAAAAAAATATTTCTTCTAAAATATCACGGTGTTAAATTATACATCCCTTAAAATTAATTTCTCCCTCTAAATTCTTCACTTCGTAATAAACAGATGGGGATACCTCTCCCTCATCATATCCTCAAATTCCCATGTAGCTTCACTTAATTGGTGGTTCCTCCATAAAACATTAACCAAGTGAGTGTTCTTGTTTTGTAGGTCTTTTTCACTATGATCCATAATATCTATTGGATATTCTTCATAAGAAAGATCTTTCTCTAGTGGTACAACATCTGAGTTTAGTACATACGAAGGATCGTGTATGTACTATCTTAGGAGAGATACATGGAACACATCATGAACTTGAGAGAGATTCGGTGGCAGCGCAAATTGGTAAGCTACATTCCCAACATGATCCACTATTTCAAAATAAACAATATACATAGGGCTCATATTTCCCTTCTTTCCAAATATTATTACTCTCTTCCAAGGATATATTCATAAGAACACTTCATCACCCACTTCAAACTCTAGGTCTTTTCATCGGTTATCGGCATAAATTTTTTGTTGAATATGAGCTGCTCTTATGTGTTGTTGAATAGATCTTACCTTTTCTACCATCTCAACAATAGGTTCAGGTCCTAATAGATTTAATTCCCCAACTTCATCCCAGTAAGTTGGAGTTCTACATTTACTTCCATAGAGAGATTTATAAGGATCCATATAAATATTGGAGTGAAATATATTATTATAAAATAATTCCACTATATGTAGGTGTTTATCCCAACCACCTTTGAAATTCAAAGAGAATGATCTTAAAGTGTCTTTTAGAGTTTGAATTTTCATCTCAGACTGGCCATCTGTCTGAGGATGATAAGCAGTGCTGAAACTCAACTCTATATCTAGAGTATGCTGTGGAATTTTCCAAAACATCATGGTAAACCTAGGATCCTGATAAGATATAATGAAAAGTGATACTCCATGAAATCCTACCACTTCCTTTATATATATCCTGACAAGCTGATCAAGAGAAAAATATTCTAAATTATAAATGAAGTGTGCTGACTTCGTAAGATGATCAACTATAACATAGATAGCATTATTGCCTTTGGATGTTTTAGGAAGTCCAATGTCAAAGTCCATAGTGATGTTTTCCCATTTCCATTCTGGTATGGGTAATGGTTGTAACATCTCCTTAGACTTATGTCTCTCAGCTTTAACTTGTTGATAAACCAAGCATTGAGAGACATATTCAGGAACATCTTTTTTCATGACATCACACCAGAAGTACTCTTTCAGGTCCATATACATCTTCATGCTTCCACGGTGAATACAGAATGATGAACTATGTGCTTCATCCAATATTTTTGTCTTTAATTATGCGATGGGAGGAACAGAAACTCGATTCATGAACCTTATTATTTCATCACAATCAATGTGGAATTAAAGAAAATTTATCACCTTCTTTTGTAACTCTACATCTTCTTGTTGTGCCTCTTTAATCATCACATGTATAGATGGTTGAACATTCATTTGATAAATATAAGATTTTTCCCCTTCCATTATAATTCTATGATCCATCCTTTGTAAATCCATAATTATTGGATCTTTTTGTGATCCTCATACTGGATAAACTAGCATGGTATTGTCGACTTAATGCATCTTCCACCTTGTTTGCATTCCCAGGGGGGAAATGAACTGAGTAGTCGTAATCCTTAATCAGCTCCAACCATCTTATTTGGTGCATATTTAGCTCCTTTTTTATGAAAATATACTTTAAACTTTTAGGATCAGTATAAATATCACACCTTTCACCATAAAGATAATGCCTCTAAATCTTTAATCAAAATATTACCATAGCTATCTCCAAATCATGAGTTGGGTAATTATTCTCATGGATTTTCAACTATCGTGAGGGATAATCTATCACCATATCATTTTACATGAGAACACACCCAAGCCCCTTCTTGGATGCATCACTGTAGATCAAAAACCATTATCAACTACAAGGCAGTGTGAGCATAGGTGAACTGGATAACCATCTTTTTAACTCTTTGAAATTATCTTCACATTCCTCCCTCCAAACTTACTTTACTCCTTTCTAAGACAATTTGGTGAGTTGGTTAGATAATTGTGATAAATCATTCACAAAACGTCGATAATATCCAGACAACCCAAGAAAACTTCAGATCTCAGTAACTGTTGTTGGTCTTGACCATCTTTCGATAACCCTTTTTTTGTTGGATCCATAGATATCCCCTCCTTTGAGATTAATGTACACAAAAATGAAACTTTTTGAAGCCAAAATTCACACATTTTAAATTTTTCATAAATCTTATCCTTTCTCAGGGTCATCAATACAATTCTCAAGTGATCTTCATGTTCTTCCTTTCTCTTTGGATACACAAGAATATCGTCTATAAAGAGTACCACAAACTGATCAAGATAGTATCTAAAGACTATATTCATTATATCCATGAAGATATCAGAGGAATTAGTAAGACCAAATGTCATCACTATAAATTCATAGTGTCCATACCTTTTACGAAAACTCATCTTTGGTATATCCTCATTTTTTACCCTTAATTGATGATACCCTGAACGAAGATCAATCTTGAAAAGGTATTGAGCTCTGCGTAGTTGGTAAAATAAGTCATCAATGCATGGGAGAGGATATTTTTACTTGATGGTGATCTTGTTAAGTTCTCGATAATCAATGCAGTGTCACATTGATCCATATTTCTTCTTAACAAACAGAACATGTTCTCCCAAAGGTGATGGACTAGTGCATATTAATCCTTTATCAAGATTCTCTTAGAGTTTCTTATTCAATTCCTTCAACTGAATTGGGGTCATTCTATAAGCTGTTTTTGAATGGGCATAACACCCAGTATGAATTTTATTTAAAACTCAACATCACGATTTGGTGGAGGAACTGGAAATTCCTCTGGAAGGACATCGTCAAACTCCCGTACAATGGATGTATTCTTAATCATGAGTATCTCTACAACCATTTGAGATAAATAAACTTATTTTGTTGGAATCAAGACCCATAAGATATATGAAATTTCCATTGGAAAGTTATATTCATCCTTGCATTGATAGATGGTCTTGATTGATCTGGAATATGAAATGTGAAATCCCTTATCTGGAAATCGATATGAGCTCCATATAAGTAAATCCAATCCTTGCCAAGAATCATATCAAATTCCACTGTAGGAAGGATCACAATAATTTTAGGAATCACTTTCCCAGAAACATCAATCCGAGAGGAATTATAAACTTTTGATGCAAACGTTATTCCATTAAGAGTTGTCACAACTAACTCAACAGCTAATTTTTGGGGTAGTACGACAATACCCTTAGAAAATTCCTTAGAAATAAAAGAGTGATTGGATCCAGAATCAAATAAATCATTTTCTACTTTAGAGTGGATGGTATGTGTACATTTCACCACTTCATTATCGTACTCCACATCGTCAATAGAAATTGCATGTCACTTTCCTTTATCTATGGCCTTATGAGTTTTTTGACGATGATCATCATCAACGACCCCTGGATTAGGGCATTGATTGGCATAATAACCCATTCCCATGCACTTTTTACATTGAAGTGTAGGAGGTGCATTCTATGTAGCCTTTTCTTTGTTCAAATCACTAGACATATTTTTTCCCATCATTGCAACATTCAAATGCCCGATGACCTTCTTTTCCACATTTGAAACATTTACATTTCCATTTAGGACAATTCCCTCCATGTTTCTTTCCACACATTGAGAATTAAGAAAAACTTATCTTCTTTTCAGTTAGGTCTTTATATTAACCTTTGAATTCCATTTTCCACTTCTTATAAAACCCATATGACTGATGGGTTACTCCAATCTCCATCTCAACCTTGAGAGCATATAGAATAATTTCCTCATAGATATTGAATTCCCTTATGGATAAACCCGTTGAAGATTTGGTATTAAGCCACTAAATAATCGATCGATCTTACTCTGAGGTTGGATAATAATCCTAGAATCATGCATTGCAAGCCTTGTAAAATTTTATTCATAGTTACCAACCGATTCATCATTCTTTTGTTTAGTTGTTGAAACTCCTTCTCCATCTTTGTTCGAAAAAACGAATGATGTACTTATTGAAAAATATGTTCCTGAACTCGTCCCATTCCATGGACTCAATTACATCCCTTTTCCTTGTATTCTTGATAAGAATCCACCATTGATCAGCTTCACCTTCCAAACGATATATTGATAAGTGGAAATTATCATGTTCAGAACATTTAAGAACTGAAAATATCTTTTCACTGGTACTGATCCATTTTTCTACCAATAATGCATCTGTAGGCCCGCTGAATGAGGGTGGACGCTGCCTCATGAAGGATTCAACAGAATGTTGCTCCTTACTTTTCTCATTTGTAAGTCTTGCATAATTCATATCGTGAGAATGTTGTGGGATCATGGCTACATGATTTTTCATTCCATCTCCCAAAACATTTTGTTGCTTAGGGGGACAATCATTGCATTTTCCATCGCATTCATCATTAAGACGGTTCATTCGGGTTTCATCCATTGACTAAAATCAAGAATAATTGGGTGAGAAACAGTAATTACAATAGGAAAACAACAGAATCAGTAATAAAATTTCACACTTCAGGGCTTATCATAGGTTATTCATGGAGATTTAAAAAACACTAAGTTTATGTTCTATTCTTAGACATATCCTTAGGGTTCTTACTAAGGCTTTCACATCAATGTTTCGAAAGGCTGACTATACCCTACCTCTGATACCAACTATAACGACCCATAATGTACAAAAAAAATTGTTACTTCGGAATTGAAGCATTCTTAATACATCATATAACTAATCCATGATAGGACTGTATAGGTATAGTGTCTTTAGAAACTGGGAAACATAAAAAACTAGTTCATAAAGAATCTACATTGTCTCCTATTTATTTCCTCATATCCAGAGTCCCTTTTTGGCATATACTACTTAATACCCTTATTACATGCCAAGGGAAAAGAAACCATACAAAATGGTGAGCTCAAATGCTCAGTAAGGGTAAAAAAAGGAAATATCAATCATATCATATTCATAAGAACATAACATTTTTATAATATTAACCTGTAAAAGAGATCATAATATCATAAATGGGATAAATCATAGTACCGAAATGTAATCCCAATAATCATAACATAAAACATGAAACTTTTTTTCATACACACATAATCATAGAAAATAATTTCATATTTGTCAATACTCATTTCCAAGATTATCTTAGCGGACAAAGTCTATTTCTAAATTGAGATCACTCCTCCCTTCAGTCATGTATCACTGAAACGGATTAACTTTCCATTCCATCCATGTCTATCTCATGAGATATAAATCTTTACCCAATGTATTGGTGGGAGATATAGGTCTTACCCATCTCATAATTATATCATTCTTATGTGTGCCACAAAATCATAAATCAAACAGCGTAGCATAACCCATGTAATAAAAATGGGATTCTTAAACATCATGCCATCATAACATAATATATATATGATAAAGTGCTTCATGAAAATAATTTCAACATAACATAATCAAATCAATGTAAAAATAGGGATAGAAATAGAACCTTATATTATATTATATGGAAAATAATTTTGATAAAACACCTGAACTCCATTCTTGAGGAAAATATCCTTTATACTTCAAAAAAATGTGTCCTTTCAGAACAAGTCATACAATTTTAAACTAAAAGAATTTAATTAAAAATAAACTTGAAATATTTTAAAGGAATATTCATGTAAATAATGTTCTATGAAATCACAAAAATCCATTCATGTCGTATAAGTTTAGAAAACATTCTTCCCGTACTTTTATGGGGAATGTCAAAAAATGTGTCGTACTTAAAAAAAAGATTCCTTTTATATCTTTTACTAAAACTCACCAATAGGTTAAAAAGTATTTAAAAAATTGTAGAAGGATACAAATAATATTAAATATTGAGGAAACATGGATGTGGATGATAAATATTCCCCAGTAAATTCTGATGTATAAAAAATCTCGGATAAAAATGAGATTGGGAGATTTCTCCTTACCTTATGTCTGATATGCTTTGTACGTATCCGAACCTTCTGAATAATGATTTAAATAATTTCACTAACTTATTAGAGGATGATATCCATTGTTATTATATCATACATGGTCATATTCTTTTTTTCTTATCAGTAATATTTCATTACTACTTGTTATTAGGGTTTTCATTGATTTGAGTTCTTATGTGTGTTTTGTGGAATAAATTATTATTCCTTTTTTTATGTTATATCTATATCATTTATAGAATGGTAGTATTATAATACATATAAGATTTATACATTCAATTCGTTTATATAATCATGGTTTAATAAAGATCATGTATAACGAATCACATCGCATCATGGAGACGGTAAGCCATACGTACGCACAAGCAACAATATCATTCCCATAATAATTTAATGGTATTGGAGTGGATGGTAGAATATTTAAGAATTAGTATAATGTTATAATAATCATATACATAGTTATTATTTTCACCATTATACCCATCTATGTAAGGTGGTGGTGCAAAAGAGATTACACCACGACGTGGAGACGGTATTTCGTACGTACGCACGCGTGGTGATTTCGTTTTCTGTAGGATGAATATAAGGTGAAATAGGGTAGTTTCATATTTATAATAACATATCATTATATGATTGATACTGATGTTAATACTTTATAATAAACCAACTAAATAAGAGGAAGTAGAAGAAGGAAGAAACTAGAAATAATAGGTAGAAGAGATTACCTCTTCCTCGACGTGTCTCCTTTAAACTTCATTTTAAGGGACTAGAGTTGGCCTTTTGAGAAGACCCAAACCTCCAGAATATTACTAGGGAAGTTGATAAGAGTAATGGTCAGGGTTTGGCCGAGCTTTAAGGCACAATGATGTGTAATGTGGAGATGGAGGAGGTGCCCTTTTATAAGGTAGAAGTGGGGCACCTTTGGAAACCTCAAAAATATTAATTCATAATAAATTAAACCCCACTTACACACCGTCAAAATGACACATATTCAAATCATAGATTATATAGGGTTGTAATCTCATCAACCAATAAAATTTATACAGGCTTGAAATTTATTTTAAACCTTATCAACTTGATTTATCCATATTTAATCTATTTAATTATATTCATGGTTATAAGATTCTAAATATTAAATTGTTATAAATAATTTCTTATGTTTTGTGAATTGTCCATAACTGGAAATTTTTTGACATTTTAGAACATATAATTTTTAATTTTTAATTTTTAAATATTTTTGTGATTTTTAATCAATTTTATATTACGTTATTATTATAAAATAACAATATTGTCAATTTTGACACTATTCATTTAATTGAATTTAAATAAACTCCAAACATACGATATATTCAAAATAAAATATTTAATAGATTAATAACATGTCATATTTATCTATAAAATTCGTGGAGAACATTAAATAGTTCATATATTATTTATTTTAATATTTTTAATACCATTTATTCGATATTTCAATCAATAAAATAATTTCAACATCACTATTGTTTCACCTTTAATGATATTTATTTAATCCCTAAAAATTATAAATAAATTCACATGATGTAGAAAATTTTATTAGTTTTCTAGAGACTATTCATGTTCAATTTTTCATGATGTTTATCACTAAATTAAAATTATTATACTTATAATATTTAAGAGAGTGACATGTTGTCACATTATTTGGTTTTAATAATAATTAAATTATTTTCATATTAAAAAGTCAATAAAATTAATCTATTCTAACCCTTAGGTGATATGGGCCAACTTATAGTCATCCAATTGTATTTTGGCAGGTGTTTGGGTAATTTTATAATCATATTGTTTCCCTTAATTACTCGATTTACCTTTAACGGTAGTAAAATAAAATTAACGTAGCTACTATTAATAATATAAAAAAATAAAAGGAACCTATTAACATAATTTGGACCCACATAATTCAGATATTAAATCAATTCATCAAAATTAAAAACACCGATGTTTCAGTAATTAATTTAAAATTAATCCTATTGTAAAGAAAACAGGTTTTAAAAGTTAAAACATTGCCAAAGATTGAAATGTTTTTACCTATGAATTCAATATAAAAATAATTTTAATGACATAAATTATATTAAATTGTAAAAATATATTCTATTTATATTTTAAAACCATTAAATATTATAATTTTACCATATAAATTATTCTGATGAAAAAAGTTGTTTTAAATTATTTATATTGTGTTTTTATTATTCAATAAAATATGAAAGTTATCATAATAATATGAAAACTTTATCTAAAGTAAATATTTATATCCTGATTCTAAATAATAATTTCATTTTTTCAAATTGAACTTATAAACATTTCAAAAACTAGATTTAATGTTGGTGCGCCATCAAAAGGTGGAAAAAATGCATTTTTAAATAATACTTATTTTACCTGAAAAAGTTATTTTGTTCTCATACCCTGATCTTGAAAATGTGTTAGATAATGTTATAAAATTAAAAATTTATTTAATAATATTCATAAGAGCTAGTCTATAATAATATATCATTGTTTAGTGAAACCCATTATTGCGTAGTACACACGCGATCGAGGAAGGACGTGGTTGCGTGTAACGCAAGCCAAGACAGTGTTATGTGTAGTGAGAGATTCCATTGGTGTTGCGTATAACATAAGAAATAAAAAATATTTCTCAAAAAATCTTAGGGTGTTACAATAAACATAACATTTGAAAATATTATCCTGCATATAAATGATCATAATATCAAGGCATGGGATAAATCATAAAAGTTCAACATAATAAAAATAGTCATAATATAAGACATGATTTTTTTTTCATAGACCCATAAGAATAGAAAATAATTTCATTTTGTTCAAGGATCACTTCCGAGACCATCATAGCAGACACAATACATTACTGAATCAATTTCACTCCACATTTCGGCCATGTATTACTGAACTAGATTTACTTATTGTTCCAGTCATGTATGTACCTTGGGATATAAAACATTAACCAATTAATTGGAGGGAGATATATTCCCCACCCATCTTATAATGAAACCATTTTTACATGATCTAAAATAACATAAAAACATTCACTATAGCAAAACCCATGAAATAAAATGGGTTTCTAAAACCCCATTCCATCATAATTGATATAAAAAATAGATATACTAAATAAACTTCCATCATAAAAAAAGGAAAATATATTAATAACATAGATATAAATATAACCCTATTTAAATAATGTCATATTAGACATAAAATAAATTTTAGAAAACACTTTAAATTAATTCCAGTTGAAAATAACCTTCCTTCTTCAAAAATGTTTTCCTTTCTCAAATTGCAACACAATTTGAAAATAATTAATTTTATGTGAAAATAACCATATAACATTATAGGGTAATCTTTGAAGAAATAATTCATAATGAAATCATAAAAAAATTTCTATACCGTAGAATTTTAAAAAACATTCTTCTCATACTTTTTCGAGAAAAGTAAAAAGGTCCTCTTATCGAAAAACGACAAACGATTCCATTCATACCATTTATTAAATATTAAAAAATGATTAAAATTTACATTCATCAATTATAGAATGATATATAGATTATTTTTAAATACATATTTAGTAATCATGGGAATGGATGATAACTATACCCTTGTAAATATTTACGAATAAACAATCTCAGATAAAAAGAGATTTGAAAAGTTGTCTCTTACCATAGGTCTGTTATGCTTCGTATGTATCCGAACCTCCTATGTGATTATCTAAAAATGATACTGATTTATTATAGAATCATAATAATTTTTATGATAGTATTTATGATCATATTTTTTCCCTTTGTTAGTAATATTCCATTTTTTACACGTTATTTGGGTATTTACTGCTTTATGTTCTTATGCATGTTTTGTCAAATAAAATTTTATTCCACTTTTTAGATTATAGTTATATAATTTAAAAATTATATTATTTTAATATATATCATATTTATTTATTTAATTCATGTATATAATTTTGTTTTAAGGAAGATCATGTTGAATGAATGGAATGGCATCGTGGAGACGACAGGCCATACATATGCACAAGGGATGATATAATTCCCAAAATTATTAAATGGTATTAAAGTAGATATTGTATAATATTTAAGAACTATTGAAATGTTATAATAATATTATATAGTTATAATTTCCATCATTATACCAATACATGTTAGTAAGTGGTGAAAAAAAGATTACACCACATCATCGAGATAGTAAGTCGTGCGTACGCAACCGCAGTGATTTCATTATTCATTGAATGAAGAGAAGGTGAAATATGTTTGTTTAATTTTTATATAACATATAAGTACATTAGTGATACAGATGTTATTAATTCATCATGAAACAAGTAATTAATAATATGTATAAGAAGAAATAAGTTTTAATTAATAGGTAGAAGAGATTACCTCTTCCTTGACGTGCTTCCTCTAAATCTCTTCTTAGAGCACTAGAGTTTCCCTTTGAAGATGATAGTAACCTCTATAATGAAAATAGTGATGTTTTCTGGGAAATAGGAAAGTGTATGGGTGATCTTGAAGGCTCAAAATTAAGTAAAGAGGTGAGGGAGGTGGTTCCCTTTTATAATTGAGGTGAGGGGCAATTTTGAAAACTCCGTAAATAATAATTTATAATAAATAAAACCCTACAAAAAAACACAAATATCTTGATTACAATAAAGAGATGAGATAGGGTTTGAATATCATCAAACAATAAAATTTTGACATGTTTTTCTTCCAATCTACACCATATCTTTTTAATTGACACATATATATTCTATTTAATTTTAATTGATGTAATAACTTTTTAAATATTTAATAGTTGTAAATATTTACTTATATGGTGTTAATTTTCAATAAATGGATATTTTATATCATTTTATAACATATAATTATAAATTTGTAATTTTTAAATATTTTTATGATTTTTAAATTATTTAATAATATGTTTTTATTATAAAATATCAATAGTGTCAAATTTGGCACTATTCATTTATTTGACATTAAATAAAATGAAAAAAGATTATAAATTAGAAAAAACCATTTAATACAATCATAGCATGTCATATTATTTAATAAAATTCTTATATCACATTAATTAGTTCATATGATATTTCTTTTAATATTTTTAATACCATTCTTTTGATATTTCTATTAAGAAAATAATATCTATATCACTATTGTGGCATTATTAATGATAATTATATAATCTCAAAAGATTATAATTAAAATTTTAAGATATAGATAATTATTTTATATTTCAAAAAACTCTATATTCGATATTATCTCATAGTTATCAATATTTTAAAATTAATATACTTATGTAAAATGAGATAGTGACATTTTTTCACATTCATTAGTTTTTATTATATTAATGTCATATTCATGGGTAGGTGGCCATTAAGTAATTTCATTTCGAAAAAGAAATGACTAGGGTCGATTTTAGTCATCCAATAGAATTTTTACAGGTGGTACGGTAATTTTTTAAAATTAGTTTTACCTTTAATTAACCAATTTACCTTTAACTATGGTAATAAAAATAATTACCAATGTTACCATTCATAATGCCCAAAAATAAAATTAACCTATTAACAAAATTTAGACCAAATTATCGAAAATATGGAATCAAATTTTCAAATTTCATAACACAAGAGTTGCAGTAATAAATTTAATATTAATCCCGTTGTTCAAATGAAAAAACAAACCTTAAAAGATAAAAATTCCAAAAGATTGAAATGTTTTTACCTATGAATATATTTTAATATTAGTACTATTAAAATAAATTATATTTAATGACAAAAATATATTCTATTTATAATTTAAATCAATTTATTATTATAATTTAACCATATAAATTATCTCGATGAAAATAGGTTTTTTTTAATTAATTTTTATTGTATTTTTACTATTCATGAAAACATGAAAGTTGTCATAAAAATATTATGAATTTATCCAAAGTAAATTTTTATATCCATATTCAAAATAACTTGTTAATTTTGTCATATAAAAGTTATTACTCTGTAAAAATATTAATTTAAAAATGTCCTCCATTTAAATGTGTAAAATTAACCTTTTCAAAAAATATGTTTTTATACATTAAATATGGTTATTATTCATACCATATGATTAAAATATCCATTGGATAAATATCCAAAATATTTTATTAAGTATCTAACACATATATATCTCATTAATTTTATTTCCAAAAGTAAATCACTCAGAATACAAATATCTAATTGATTTATATTTTTCATAAATAATTGATAGCCAATGAATTCAGAATACATTTTCATAAGTTAGTTATAATAATTTCCACTATCTTATAGGCTAGGATATAATTTTTGTGATGTCAAATTTAATGTCTTATTAGGGTTCAAAAACAGTTATTTCAAAAAAAATATGATTTTAAATAAATGTCAGACGTTATTTTAAAAGTGAAAATTCACATATTTCAAAAATTATTTTGAAAAAATTTATATTATTTTTTGAATCAGAATGTTGATTTTATCCAATGTTGAATTTTTCATAAATTTCTTGAGATAGTCGAAGTATCATGAAAAATTAAATATTGTATAAATTTAATTTCTGTATTAGGACATAATAATTACTAAAAAGTGATGTAATAATGAATATAAATCAGATACACAACCATATATGCTTTTTTACTTGGAAATAAATTTATATTATGCTCATTTGATTTATTCTACAAAATGTTTGTTAATCCGCCAAAACTTATAATATATTTTTTGGTTTTAAAATCATTTTTTTATGTGTGTGACTCACCACCACATCACCAATAAAAATATTTCACCTTATTTTGGACCATGGCCTTATTAAATAATGAATACCACTCTAATTTGGATGAAACCATTTTAAATTACCATGTGATGTCTTGTATTTATTGATATTGTGTTATGTAGAGTCAAAAACGTAAATAATAATGAAATCCCAATACATTCTTTTATAAACGCATAGAATCTCCCTTTTATCTCAATTAAAAATCCTTGGAGGGCGTCCATTATCTTACCTCTACTTTATAGTGTCCTCCCAAGTCACAAAAAATATATCAAAAATCATTCCCAAGCCTTTGGTGTCACACATTCTAGTAACAGACCTTCCTCTACTCATTTTTAATTCAATCAACTTCCCTAAAATTTGTTCTCTTAATTTTAAATGAGTATGTTTTTATTATTTTATAATCATTCAATTACTATCCAATCGTTGTTATTTGAATGATAGATCATTTATCCTCTCCCATTTGTACACTTACACAAGTTGTTACAATTGCGAAATTTCTTATGGGACCCTCACCTTCTCTTCTTTATTTAAGTATATTTATAATCTTATGCATTCAATTTCTATTTCTTGACCTTGGAACATATATTTCCATGTCACTATTACAACCCATTTTATTTCCAAAATATTAGATACCCATTTCTCTCTCATCAACCATTTTTATGAATTTTTTAGTGGCATTGTTTTGGTTTCGATATTTCATTACGATTTTCCATAAAAAAACAATTGTGAATTGTATACCATACCTATTTTTATATCAAGTGTATTCAACATTAATAACATATCATTTTTTGTTAAAGACTTATATATATATATTCCATATTTTTTTATCATTGAATAAATTATGATGAAGAATGAATTCATGTTGTATGATCTATGTGGCACATATAAGCATGAGAATGAAATGAATATGATGGGTGCATACAGATAATGCCCCAAAGCATTGGGTAATGTTTATTATCATGATATATAATGTTGGGATCGGGAATAAACCTGTTTCAGTTATCAAACATATTCAACATTGATGGCATAAAATATTTAACCTGACCTATGTTTATGATGTAGTATTTTAAGTTGTTCCAACCATTCCCTAATTTCCTTTTTTATTAAAACTCTATATCATATCTCATTGTTCATGTTTTGATTCATACTCCTTCTATTCCAATTTGATATTATTTTTTTCTAACATGTATCATTATTTTCATGTTATGTAATTTTTATTCCCTTACGGGTCTTTATATCTCACGTCATTATTATTTACATCCCCAAATTATCCTATGCAGTTTTAAGAATATTGGAATATTATGATCATGTTAAATAAGTTTTCAATAATGTTTTGTATCTCATGTTATAATTTATTATGTAATTTTAATATTTTTGATATATAGTATACATCTCATTCAATCAGGTTTTATAAAGAGAAAATTTATGTAATAAAATATCTAATAATATGAATTAAATATCTGGGTTATTATACCAGTGGTTCTCCCAACCCCTTCCACTAAGTCAACTCATTGTTTTTATCATGTGATTATAGTGATATGTGTTAATTTTGGAAGTAAAAAATCACCCTCTACATAAATCTTATATAATCCTTGTTCTTACACTATAAATATTGAGTTCTCTAATTTATATTGTGTTCATGATTTCACTAGACAAAGGTGGAATCATCTGTTTCTCATAGCTAATTTTTTCTGTTTTCATATAGGAGATATTATAATAACTTCTAAACATAATTGTGTGGTCTTTCACTATGGTACTCATTCATCATGAATGTTATTAGGTTTACCCAAATTTATTAATATAATTTATTTTTGTAACAGTATCTCCACTATAGTGTTTTCACAAGAATAGTGTGACGAGTCCATTGTGGACCTCTATTAGTGGTTAAAGTTTCATTAAGAGGTTACTAGCTAGAGGATTTCTTACATTATTATAAGTTTGGGTTTACTATGTTAGATAATTATAATTGTTATAATTAATTAATTGTTCTTTCTTGGCATGATGATATAGATTGGGTGGTCGAGACAATCTTGTTTGGATGAAAAAGAGTTTAGTGAAATCGTGGACATGCCTTGGAAATGATTCCATGTGATGATTTATTTGGAAGAAATCATTAATTATGTAAATGGTATAATTGATTTACCCCTTATCTTGTTAATTTATTTACCTAATTATGTAGTATGTGTGTTATTGACATCGTGTGGTGAAACTATTTTATTGATAGAGAAAATATATTTGAGTTTTAAATGTCCCTTTAAAATTACATAGATCTAATTCTATCAATTAGTGATTCTATGATAAAACATATAACCCCCATAGTGTGTTCTAATTATTAAAATTGGAAGGGTTTGGTTTTGAATTGTAATTTAATAGGGTTATTGATTTAACCCAGTTATGTTTGTTATTTCTCTAAATAAAATTGTCAAGTGTCTAATGGGTATAAATTGGGTGTAAAATTTTTATGACTTTTATGATGATATAATGGGTTAATTTCATGTTTTAGTATTTTCTGATATTACAATGATACTTTTGAAATTGATGAAATTTTATTTGTCTGATTTAAAACCAATTTTTTGTATCAAGGGATGAAAAGTATGTTTTTATGTGGATATGATAATAAAATTAATTGATCACCTACATGTGATTTAAAATATGGTTTTAAATTAATTTCAAATATTGACTTGAAATGAGTAGTTTCATGCCCATATGGTAGAAATTATATGAATTATCTTTTGAAAGTGTTTTACTGAATAACATACATGGGTATTTTTGGATATTAAAGTGGAAGAAGAAAAATTTCTATTGGGCTCAAAATGAATAAATTTAATGTTGAAATGGTTTACTTATCATTTTAAATGTTTTCGAATTCCATAAGGGTATGGCATACAGAATTGTAATATGATAGGATTGTTTCTTATTTTTTCCATAGATATCGGCATCCACAGTTTAGGATATTGGACCTGATGACCCTCATCAATAGTTTAGTATAGTGGACATAAAATCCCCATCCATGGTTTAAGATATCGAACATAGAGATCCTTATCCCTAGTTTAGTATGTTGGATGTGGTTATCCACATCCATTATTTAGGATTTTGGACATGTGATTCCTCATTAATTGTTTATGGTTCTATACAGTTTCACATTGTTTTTACTATTCGATGTGATGTTCCACATTGATGGATTTTAATGTTATATATAACACAATATATTGGTACATATAGAGTTATAAAAGGTTTAGGTTCATTACATAGGATCCATGCATGATTAATATTGATACATGGTTGTGATTCCAAACAAAACCCTTAGGCTCTGATGGCATAAGAACATATGATGGATTCATAGGAGTGATGTTTTATGCTTCATGATTTAAATAATAATTGGAAATCCATTCTATTGTTTACAATATAAATCACCCTATGTTTTATGACATAGATGACCCATATTGGTTGATATATCATTGGTTTTCCATGGTGTCACTCAGATCTAGATGTTCAATAGTTTACTCAATAATTGTATTTGTTATAAATTTTTTGCCTTTTATTACTCTTTATTTAACTCGTTGTTTATCTATATAAACTATTCCTTTTTTCATAATATTTTCTTTATACACCATTGGTATTGGCATCCTGAGTTATGCTCTTCCCTAACTCTGGACACCATATTATATGGGTACACCAAGTATAAATCACATGATTATTATAGGAACAAGTTTGTGATAAATCATGATGTTGATTTTTTCATAATTAGTCTAGATTTCTCTAATTTTATTATGGGAAAGTATGAGGATAATCGTGGAGATGTGGTAAGAAATTTTTATTTCATTCATTACTTTAAAATTTCATGATACGTAACCATCAAAGGGGATTGTTAGTTGTGTGGGTCTTACGATTGTTCAATCAATACATCATTTTTAATTCTATATTTTTTTATAATTATCTTCCTCTATTTCCAAATATTTTTAATTTGTTTTTGTTAATTTATTCCTTCTTCACACACCAATTATTTTGGTCAATTTTCATTTATATTTCTATGTAAAACTCAGATGTGGGGGGTATATTCTGTTTATAGAACCACTTTAAACCCCATCTTCTTGTTGGAAGCCTCTAGCATACAATGAGGCATTCCTATTTTCTTATTGATAGACGAAAATTGTTACCAACTAAGTGGATCTTAGGATGGGAAATTTTCAAGTGGTATTAGAGTAGTAACTTTATTATTATTTTAATATAATATGATTTAGTGTACTGGATATATTGGAATGTGTCAAAGCTATAATAGATACCGAATTGGTGTATCATAAAAACTTATTATTGTAGGGATTCCAGGTTAATAGGGGTAGTATTATTCATATATTTTGTGATGTTTTAGTTTTATTTTATTTTCACTTTTAGTGACACATATTTTATTGAATTTTTTGAATTATGATAAATTATTAGGTCTTGGTCTAAAGGAGAGAGGTCCATTATTTGGGTTGGAATATTTCCCTATAAAGGCATGAGTCATCTCATGCATCACAACAAGAATTTAGTATTCACGTGACATATAGTCATGTTTGTGTGTGATTTCATTTATAATTATTACAAAATTGATTAATTTGTGAAATAATTATCATATATTATTTTCATATATAAATAATTTGTGGAATTCCACTCTGGATGACCTATATGTGTATGGATTCCTTTTTATGGTATGTCATCTGAATATATGGTGTGAAATTCGATGATGAGTATGATGGTGTGGTACTAATGCAAAAAAGGATAGGTAACCCTAGTGGGTTGTCTTAAAAGATGTGTATAATCACCAGACCCCTTTGGGTGATTATTTTTTAGTCTGGTTATATAGAATAGTCCTCCATGGAGTGTTATGATGTATAGATACTCAGAGGTGACAACATCCCCTATTAATGTTGGATAGTTTTCCATGTGATGAATTTAAATTGTGAATAACTAAAGATGGGTGTTTTGTTATGTCAATGTCATGTGACATTGGGATAAGAGCTTATTTGATTCCACATGATTTGTGGTCCTGTGGGAATTTTGATAGACCTTGGTGGTTATACCTAGTGACTATGTGTGAGTCATTACAGTTGGATATTTGTGAGAGATCCTTATGACCTTCTTGATGTGACTCAATTTTAGGGTGTTAGTGACCTGGTATATTTAATTGTGTCCTATGAGTGGGTTCATCTGAGTTGGGTTTGATTATGGGTTTGGGCATAGTGGGTGGATGTTTTAGGAATTATAAATATGGTATGTGAACGGTACAACCCAGCAAAGAGTCTAACAATGATGGATATATTTTAATTGGAGTTTGAGAACATCTGAATTGTTATTTTTTCCTTATAGTTTCATTCTAGAGGGGACATATCATTTTACAAAAAATCCTATGTAATGATTTTACTTGAGGGATGTCCCTAATGGTTATGAGATAGATCTAGATGGAATGAGGGATTTAATGTTATATGATTATAGGTGTGTAGGTTCTCTTTGAGTATCGGATGCAATGATGAGATAGAACTGACATACTCTATGAGGATCATGCTACTATTACCTAAATATACGGACAAAATTATTGATTTTTTCATTATGAGGCATGTGTAAATTCATGTTTTAGTTTACAAAAAAGTCACATATAGTGATGATTATATAGTAGAATATAAGGGCTTCCTAAAGAAAAACCGTTTAGGTTCTTGGAATGGTGTTCTCTGAATGATTCTTCAGGGATGATGTGAGAGATTATTTGAACATATTGGAACTTTTTAACAATTATTAGGCTTTTTTTGTATTTATAGTGGTATTTTTGTATGAGTTTCCTTTTTGATTTTATAAACACCAAGGGTGATCTATGCTTGGTGACATTGGTATGATGGAAAACTAAAGGATAATGGCAAGGGAATGAGAGCCCAGTTTTTGTGAGATGTTACTTGCTTGAGAAAATAATTCTAGATGGATTAAACATGTGAATTTGACATATATGTGATAATGGGATATTGGAGACACAGACACATGGTGACATGTTGTGTCATTTGGATGGTTTAACATATGATATTGGAGTGTATGCCCAAGGTTCTTGAGTTATATAGGAAGTTATGAGTAGGCTCAGACATAATGTGTGTGTGTTGAGTCACTTTTTTTGAAGGAGGCCTAAAGCCTCCGAATGTGGTTGACATGTCCCTAATGTAATAGGTTGAATAAAAATTGATTTGTTTTTTTTGGTGGTATTTGTGGATGATATATTATTGTAATACTAGTCTAGATATGATCATGCCCGTAATCTTAACATCATTCTGAGTATGATGAGAGGGAAAAAACTATACACCAATATATCAAAATTTTAATGGTAGTTTGATGAAGCCTCAATAAGGTGTTTGTGCTCCTGGATTAATGTAAGTAATTTTTTATGGATAATTGATATCTATATTTAATTTATGGGTACGGTCCTTAGAATGGAATAGTTGTTTGACAATGTCATGGGTGTTATTCTTGGAAGTAATAAATGAGTGATAGTCAGCATTTAATTTTATCACCCTATTGATAGAAATATAGAAACATCAACTCCATTCGTTTAGTACTGAATAAATTGTGTAACATGGAGTTTGATTCATATTTAGTTAGGTGGATAATGTGACACTCATGTGGTTTGGAGTCATGTTTTGGACATGAAGGTGTAACCCTCATAATAGATGGGTCGTGTTTGTATGAAACAAGTCTTAGATCATTCATGGTGGAATAGTTATTCGAGTGAGGAACTAATGAGATTAATACTTAAATTACATTATTAATAATAACAGAAAATTTGATGTTGTGGATGATCAATCTGAACATTGGATTTAAGATCAAGGAGATTCTAAAAAAGAATTCTAATGTGCTTCTATAAGAGTTACATTGGTGGTGCATTAGAAATGGATGATAGTTTTTAGATTATATATGATATTGTTGTCTAATCTCTTTATGAGTTGGGAATAGACTCTATTTGGTTTGTTCTGGTGGTTTTGAAATTAATTCAAGGGTGAAATAATCATGAATATTTGAGGTAGTCATGTATTTATAGTTAGATCAAGGAGTTTTTAGGATGAGTCATATAAGGATAGTATGACATGGGTTAGTAAATTAAATGAATGTGGTTTCATTCAAGAAACATTTGGAAGGACATATTAGTAATTATAAAATAAACTTGGAAACTAAACATGGATTTCAAAGAAAAAATAATTTTGTTTCATAGTTAATTCACAGATGGGTGTATGTATCCACTCGAGTTTATATCGGAAGATGAGTACTGTTGATGATGTTCAGTTGAATTCTCATGGTTGTTTGGTGTAGTATGTTGGGAACTGAGGTCAGTGTATTCTTATAGCATTATTTTAGGTTTATACATTTCTTTTCTATTCTTGTTGGTTCCATGGGTCAAAATATGGTGGTTATATGCTAAAACTTATGGTCGGGAGCACCATAGATCAAATGAGGTGTCAAGTGATGACATAATTTGTGTTTTTTCAATGGTATGGGGTATGTTTTATTATGGTTCTTTAGTTTTTACAAAAGGAATTTGATCATATTTTTGGTTTTCGAGTACCTTTAGTTAGAGCTTCTGCCAGGGTTTATTTTACACCTTCAAAAACAAAATATGGATATTGGATATAACGGGTGACCAATGTTTGTTGAGTGGTGAATATGTATAAAGACTAATAATTTTTGGGCATGGTATGCATTATATTGGAGAGGTTATAAGATCTTATTTCTATATGTGTTAGAGATTATAGAAAGAATCTTTATATTCATTTACTGGATGTGTCAAATTTTGATGAGTGAATCAGAATTGTTCTCCAGGAGATGGAATGCCTCATGGAATTTTTTTACAAGGAAAATGAGGATGAAAAGGTAGATTATGATTTTGGGTTATTTTTAGGATGTTTTCATTATCTTCAGGGGGTGGAGTCATTTGGATAGGGTTCATGGATTTCTATTCATAGTTTAGGAGAAACTGTGTGATGCCATGGTCCAATGTTTTTTTAATTAATATGGAATAAAAAATGGTTAAATTAGAGTTTGGGTTATAATGTTTGAGATAAAGGAGAAACCATATGATGTAGTAGATTTCAAAAGACATAGAACATGGGTTGTACACCATTTCGGAAAAACTGTGTGCCTTTCTATACAAGTGAGTTACTGAAGACAACATAAATGGAGTATGACTTGTCTAATGGTGCAACCAAACCATACAAGGAATTTTGTAATGCTTAGTTAAGGGTGTGAAGTTAAATGGATGTTTTCTAATATCATCATCGAATACATATGACTTCCTATAATATCATTTAATGGGGTAATTGACCAAAACAACCACTCATGTATTTAGCCACTACCTGCTCTTCGTACACTAATATGCACACAAAGTCCAGGGGTTCTCCAATACCTTCCTCCTTATAAAACCAGTTTTTTAGTTTTCTATTAAAAATATATTTGTAAATTTTTTATGTTAGAATAAAACATCAATAAACTCTTCCATTATTCTTCCTTTTCTTTATTTTTCAGTTCACATGCTTAGGTTTTGTGGATGATTTCCCAAAACACGGCTAGAATCGTCTGTTTTTATTGGGGATATTGCTCATCTATCATAAAATAGATATCATGATGAAATTTTCATGCCATTGTGTGGAATTTCATTAAGGTTTTCATTCATGGTGATTATTTTATGTTTTCTATAGTCAATTAATTTAATATATTTTTAATGGTATTTCCTCTTATGTATATTTATATAAATTTTGTAGAAGTCCTTCGTGGACCACCCAAGGATGTTTCCCATAGTTTTAGCAATAGGAGGGTTCCCGATTATTTTCACTCAATATTCTGAGTTAGGGAATTATTTATTATTTAATTATAATTATTTTATTGATTAATTATTATTTCATAGATTGAGTATAGAGCATAGTTGGTCGACATAATCTTGTTTGGATGCCACATTGTTTTGATAAGGCCTTCTTGAGTATTGGCAAGGTCATTTGGATTTTGGAATCTTTACAATTATTCCATAATAAGGTATGCAGTCTAAGAGATTAACCCATAGATATATTAATTAATTTACATTGTGTAATATTTTTTAGACCCACTGTTTCATTCTTTCATACATAGATTAAAAAAATTATTATACACTAGATTGCTTTATTTATCCTTCCATTGATCTCATCATATCTATTGGTGCGTGTGAGACTAAAATTGAGATCACACATGGTGTGTACTAATTATTGTAATTGGCATTGTTGGGTTATGAATAGTAAATTAAGGATATTATGTGTTTAACTTAGTTAGGCTCATTGGTTGGCTTGATATCATGTTTAAATGGTAAATGGGTATAACATGGAGGTAAATTCTTTATAACTTTTAAGGGGAGAGAATGTCCTGTTTTCATGCATTTTGTTGGAAATTCTTATGATACTTTTGAAATAGTTATAATTGTGTTTTTTTCATCCTATTTGGGTTTCAAAGGGTAAAAACTATGTTTTCATGTGGATATGGTTTTAAATAGAGGTGTTGAACTCTAAGTGATTTAAAAGGTGTTATTAAAATATTTTCATATGATTATTTCAAATGATTAGGTATGTTACACTATGGTTATTGTATATAGAAGTCTATTTAAGATGTTAATACTAGAAATTAATGTTTTTATATTTTTTGGATGACAAGAAGGAAGGCACATAGTTGAGGGTGGCTTGAAAGTACATAAAATTAGTGATTCATTTTGTTATATAAGAATTTATATATATTTGAATTTCATTTGGGTAGGAACATGGGAATTAGAATATGATGGAGTGATTTAGGCTGTTGGAAGTGGTTATCCCAATCTATGTTTTAGGATTTTTGTATTGTATTTTAAGTTGTTGGTTTACGGATGGACATGGTGTTCAAAATTTATATTCATTGTTGGATTTGATGGTCTCCGTCAATGGATAATGATGTTATACATGACACACTATATTAGCATTGGTAACTTTTCAGATGGTTTATGTGGAAGACTGAGGTTCCATCCACTATTGGTATTGATAACTGATTGAGATTGTAGACTAATAGTATGGTCATATATTGCACAATAACATTATTTGGATACATTTTAGTGATTTTTTATAATTCATGAGTTAATAAATAAAAATCAATTCACTTATTTACAATATGTTTCAGCCAATTTTTTTGAAAAGATGTCCAGTTTTGGTCAAAGTATGATCTATGGGCCTAGGTGTTTCTCATAACCTGGTGGACTATATGTTTATCGCTAAATGGTTATTTTTAAATGTATCTCCTTTTCTGTACTATTTATTTAAATTATTGTTTAATTTCATACACTATTACTCTGACTGATATTTATTTAAACACTATTGGTGGAAGCCTATTAATTTTTACTCAAATCCTTCCTTGGCAACCACCAGACATAGGTACTCTAGAAACCCTCACATGTTTATTTTAGGCCCAGTAATGGTTTATGGTGTGTGGTTGAGTAATACATGATAGGTTTATATATCTCAAATAGTATTAAGATACAAGGTTAGGTTTATCATGGATATGAGGTAAAGATGATTTTCTTCGTTTTGATTTTATAATGGAATATTATTTAACTGGGAAAGTGGGATGTCAGTTGCATGGATCTTATGGATAGTCAGGCCTTACTATGTTTCATTATCTTTATTATTATGTTATAATTAACTTATTATATTTCTTGTTATTTTGGAAATGTTGGTGACTATTTATTCTTTGTACATAATTTGATATGTATGTTGATTGTTCATTCATATTTAAATCAAACAGTCTAATATGGGAGTATAGTCTCCTCACAATTCAAATTTAGACCCATTCTATTGTCAACATGCTCTGGTGTATAAGAATGAGGACACGTGTTTTTATGGTGGACCAGCTCTGGGAACTAGTTTTGTAGCTCTTGAGTCAGGACTTTACAACCCCAAAACATGATTCCTAAATTTACCACACATATCCCACTAGTTTTATGTAACACCCCAATCTTCCACAGTACACTTCCCTTTGAATAATACGGTAGCGTGTGTTGTACGCAACTTTGTGTTCGAACACACACACCACAACCAATCAAACTAGCCATTAAGAATAGCAATACCAAATTTTTGAAATTTTATAAATTTTATCTTTCAAAATGGACTTCTTTTTTGGATTCGGAATATCGAAATTAGCCTGGGGTAAAATTTTGGTCTTTTTCTGATAACTTTCAATTTTTTATGAATAGTGAAAAAACATTGAGTTATAGTTTAAAACCAAATTTTTATTTAAATAAGTATTTTTTTATTTAAATTTAATTAAGGTCAAAATATATACATAATACCTATATATGTTCAATGTAATTCATTGGAGTTAGTTTAGAATAATTTTAGATATATAAATATTTTATTGAACTTTTCACCGTCTTTTACACACCACCTAGGAGAATTTGGAAATTCACATAAAACATAATTTTACCACTTCTGGGAGAGGAATTTCAAAAATCTGAGAAACATAGTTAATATCAAGGAGTAAAATTTGGTTTAATGAGATGAAAATAATTTTTGGTGAATAGTAACTTTTTACTTTTATTTAACACGGTTAGAAGTAAATAGGGTAATTAATGGTAAAAATGATATTAATATTACCCTAACACATGTCCTAATTCTATTGGACAACTGTATCTCTACCAAAAACAACCTTAGTAATAAAATTTTATCATTTAGGTCCACATGGATTAGATTAGGAGATTATTTATTATTAAATTCGAAGAAGAGATAAAAGAGATAAAATCAATGATTAATAACTAAAACATTTTTAATATAGTGTTATACAGAAGATAAATTTTATTTTAAATATTCACTAGAAATATAAAATTATTTCCTACATTATGGTATTTTATTTATAATTTTTAGAGATTAAATAATTTAATTTATATTTGACACAATGGTGATGCAGTAATTACATAATTAATGAAATATTACAATAATTGATATTATAAATATCAAAAAAATGTAATTTGAGACTTTTAATGAATTACACTTATTTTATAGGTTAATATGACATATTAGGATTTGTTATATTAATTTTTTCTAAGTAATAATGTTTTTTATAAAATTATCAAAAACAAAATACCCAATAGTGTCAAAATTTACATAAAAGAGTTTTAAAAGAAATATTATATTATTAATTTATATTGTATTCCTTAAAATATAAGTATCGGCCAAAGGACATGTATCATGATAGGTGTATCATTAATGGACCACTTGGGGGTCTATTGGAGGTATATAGTAATTTTATTAACTATATAATATAAAAATACAAAGTGACATGGTAAGTGTCAAACTAATTAACCAAGAGTTAAAACTGAAAGATAAGGTTAATATAATGATCCAAACCTATCTAAATTATATTTTCTGAGTGGTTTTCGACCCATCACCACCTTAACCTTTAAATAATTTAGTTTGGAGACATTATAAACCGAATATGAATTTATTATAATATAATATTTCTAGATTTTCTTATGGTTCCCCTCCTCCCCCTTATAAAAGGACACCACTTATAAACAATTCATTACACATTCAAAGCCTTTTGGTTCGGCCAAAACCATCCCAAATACACTCTTAACTTCCCTCAATTCAACATATAGGTCTTTTTTTGATCATAAATCCAACCTATGTAGCCCTTTTGATCAAATCAAATGGAATAACCTGAAGAATATTTAATGTTTTGACCACCCTTTTTCAAGTTCATTTCTTCTTAAACTTCTTATTTCTTTTTTATTAACATTCTAAAATAATAAATCCAGTGTATCCTATATACTTTGATATTATTATCAATATGGTAGAACCATATTCAGTATTCTATCCATCCTTTGAATGACATGTCACCGTATGTGCGTACGTACGGCTTACCGTCTCCACGTCATGGTGTAATTGTTATTCAATATATTATTATTTAAATGGATATAATAATGATGTGTAATTCATGTAAATATTAAATATAATATGATAATTATTTTTTATATATGATATACCATCCAATTATATATTATTTTATTATAAAAAGAATGATATTATCGCTCGTGCGTACGTACGGACTACCGTCTCCATGAACGCGATGAGATTCATTCCCCCATTGTATCAATTCGAGACTAGTTCTTATTTGATGATTATAATTAAGGTATAATAACTTTATATAATTTTGTATATGAATATGATACATCCTATCCATAACAAACAAGACTTATGTAACAAAACATATAAAAGAAAACGAGTCAGTTAACACCTGAAATGACGATAATACTAAAGTATTATTAACAGAGCAATATTAGAAGAACACATATGATATCATAATTATGTATATGGTTCTTGTATAATTTAATAACAAATTTTAAACAATTATACAAGCAGTTAACATACCATTGACTAAGGAAAAGTTCAAGGTAAGGTTTATTTTACAATCTCTTCATTATCCGTGGTTGTTTATACGTAATTATCTACTGGGACCTCTTTATCATCCACATCCATGTTTCTTAAAAATTTATTTCAAAACATTATTACTATTTTATAGAATATGGGTTAAATTCATTTATACCCTTTTTGAATTTTTATAAGAAGTTTATAATGGAATCTTTCCGTCATTTCCCAAACAATGTCCTTTTTAACCTTTTCGACAAAATTAAGGTCAGAATGTTTTTTTAACTTATATGGCGGGTGAAGATATTTTCCACCATTATAAAATCATTGAGGCTTCCCTTATAATCTTATAAGAATATTTTCAAAGTAAATGTTTTATTTTATAATCATGTGAATTATAAATGATTTGAAAAAAAAAGATATATTTCTCTCAAAAAGTTTTGATTTCATTTATGTCAACATCCTTGGATAGATTTTAAGCTTATTTGAAGTTTATATATTATGACACAAAACATCTATATTGTATTAAAGGTTTTGTGATATTTTTGACTGTGCATGTGTTATTTTGATACCATTCATGATTTATGGATAAAGTAATTATATTTCGTATGCTAGTTTTAATACAAATGTGTATGTTATGTTTAAACCTATTCATATGAGGAATTCATTGGACATAATAGGTGACGGGTGGAGCCCACTATAGATCCTCAATGCACCTGTAGGTCTCATGAGACAAACTGGTGTCTTGGCATAAGGTCTTGAAAAAATCTTATTTGTAGTCTTGGCATGAGGCCTTGACTATGTGGTTATGATAGTCTGGAATTATGCATTTCATCATTATGAAAGTGGTTATTGATATTCCATGTGATTATTCGACTAGTAGAATATCCATGTGAATAATTAAATGGAATTATTTCATTTTTATCTTTTCCATATTATGATGAAGTTCAAGTTTAAAAGGCTTTTGTTTTAGTTATACGTTGCCTTAAATGTTTATTCTTTTTTACTAATGTTTTCGCTATATTGTTATCCTTACTGAGCATCTGAACTGACCCCATTCTATGTTTTGTTTTTCCCGGGATGTGAATAAGTATTTTATAAATGACCTACAGGGATAGTATGATGGCATAAGAGTGTGAACTATTGAGACTATATTGTTGTGGTTTTCATTTTTTGATGTAATGTAAACTTTATGAAAATATCTAGTGATTCCAAGGCTACTAAAATAATCGGTCTTTCTAGACATGGTATTTCTTGTGATCAAGCCAATGATATGTAATAATGCACTGACTCTAGGTAACTGGGGTCGGTGCGTTACAATTTTTTCCTCAATTAACCCATTAATTATCCTAATTCCACTATATTTCTATGAACTTTATGATGAAATTAAACCATAGGATTTTTCTATGTCATCCTTTTTAAGTATGAGACCTCTCTTAACATTGTTTAATCCTTATTAGAAACACCCCATTTACATCATGATGTTTCTCACTGCAAAATGACATAAATACACAACTACATCCACATTCTATTTCCCTATCACATATTTGAATCCTCTAATATAAAAAACATAATTTTCGAAAATGTTATCAATAATCAAACCAATAAATATATTATACAATTTATTATAGTGTGTCTTCCCAATTCTCAAAAAATAAATAAAAAAATTATTCTTCCAAGAAAACAACACACACAACATGGCCATTATTCCCATGTGTGATCCTCCTTTTCATTAGAAAATTTGTCACATGACCATAATATATGGAATTGAAATATCCAAGTAGAAAACCCCTAAAAATCACCAATGAAGAATTATGTTGTGGATAATATGTCATGGAATTAATATATATTCTTTATATACCATTAAGTAATAACCCTAAATTTTTAAAAATAATTCTTACATATCATTCAGTCATATTATTTCCATCCACGTAGGACCCCGACATTTCATAAAGGTATTTCAATGTTTATTTTTTTGTTAAAATTAATTGTTTATTTATAATGAATTGGTTCATGGGTGTATGAGTTTTTTTGGGGTGTTTCAGTATTGTGGGACATGAAAGGGGGAGACAATAGGCCAAACAGTGTGCAGTGCATGATTAGTGCATGTTTAGTTAAAACCATGCTCCAGGCCTAGCAAACCCTACATATTGGGTACCCTTCAAATTAAAGGATAGTTCACGATCACCACAAGGTTTTATAAAATGTTAGGTTTCTTCCAAGAAACCATTAAGATTGTCCCCTCTTAGACAAATAGTGTTACACAGTTGGCAGATGGTTTGGCCAACTGTGCATCCAAATTGTGTAGACCTTAAAGGGGGGGAATTTTCATTTTTCCCCTCTCATGATTTAAAGGATCTAACCCAATTATCTTCACTATACTTCCTCCAAAATCTTTGGTGATGAACCAAATCCTCCTAGACTTCCAATGGATGATTCTCCTTTCAATCGTTACCATTTATAGAGCATTTTGGTTTGATTCAATGATTTAGCTGAGTCTAACAATCCACATTTCTCTAATCTCTGGATTAGGGCTTGTAGAATCTCTCCACTTATTATAAACCCCCAAACCCCTAAATTTTTCACAATATTATATGTTGGGAGTTTAAATGGAATTTGGTATCGAATCGATGGTGAAGGATAAACAAGATCTCATCAGCAGACATGATATAGGTTGTCAAAAAGAGTTGGCACATAGTATTGATGTGTCATATGTGTATGTAGTTCTATTAATTCAGTACATTTTCATGTTCTACGGTCGGTGATTTTGGAAAGATACTTGGGTCATAGTTATAGGTTCAATACCCTCTATAAACCATGTTGTAAACCTTGATAATGTGAGGCTAAACCATGGACTACCCATGAGCTATACAAAACCATTGAGAATGGGGTCATAAATTGGTAAATTATGAGGTAGTGGAAAATATGAAAGAGAATGGGTTGTGAATAGCAATCAAGATTGTGTGATTGGTTTATGGGTGAATGAAATTGATATATGATAGATTTTTTGAAATGCCTAATGGGATTTTGAAATGGTTTAAATGATGTGTTTTGGATTTTGATCTAGATATGGGTTTTATATGATTAATATATTGTTTGAAAGATGAGAAAATTATTCAAATGTGGTAATGAACTCATTGTGGTTTAAAAGGGGGGTTTCATATGATATTTCAAACGATTATGCGAAATGGGACTGCGGTCCCTTTCCACTTAAAAATCATAACGACTAATTGAAAATGGGAATGGAATCCTTGGGTGAAGATTTAGTTTTATTTTAAAAAAAGACCCATCATTTATAGGGTGGATTCATGATGATTTTAAATGAGTAATTTTATTGTGTATCTCATTGAATCATTAAATGAAGTTGATGATGTCCTTTTCTCAGTTGAATATAACATAAGGTGGTGTTTGGAATAATGTGATATGTTTAAATGGGTTACTCTTTGTTAGTTTGATGTGTATAAGGATAAATATTTTTAAATGATTAATGTGTCTAACGGTAATGGATTGTGTATGGTAAATGGGATACTTTTAAATAATCATGTACACATGGATTGGTGGTATGTGGGGTATTGGACTAAGGTTCCTCACATGGGTCGGGCTGGACTAAGGCTCTAAACCCCACCCCTATAATGCAAGATTTAGATAGTCAGACTGAGGCTTGAAGACCCTAAATGTATTATTTTGTGAGACAAATTGGACTTAGGTTCTAAATTAAGTGTCATGTTATCAATTTTTAATATTTCATACTAAGGCTATATGACTCCCAATGTATTTCCACGGTGTTATTACATGACTAATGATATGGGGTATGTTAATAAATGAAAATTAGTGAATATCTATGTGGATAATGATATGTGTGACTCCTTAGGATATGGATTAGGATACCAATGTGACTAGAACAAGTTAATTGGTTATTCACCCAAGATAACTAAGTGGTTAATATTGTTATTTTACAGTTTCAAAACTATGACAATGTATATGTTTAATTTTCTATTGTTTCATAGTTTTTTTGTTTTACCATGGTTGTTTTCATAAACTACTATACAGAGTGGTTATTGTTTTATAACCCATCTGTGGTGACCTTACATATTATACTAAGACCTTGTGAGGGATACCATGGAACATGGTTACCTGAGAATATATTACTTATTTTTAGGCACAAGTTCCAAATAGGGACCTATGTATTGTTTTGTGCAAGATCTATATTGTTTGAGCATGGGATGTCTGGACTGGGTTGAGACATGATTCCAAGAGTGGGATCTTTTGGTATTTTAGTTTTCTGGATTTCACTTTTTTGACTTCTTAATGTATAGTGTATTTACCATATTATATTATCATGTGCTACTTTGTTACCCATTGGAATTATCACATGAAATAAATTTATATGTTCCTACTGGTTATTTTATCTATTTATATTATTTATGTTATGGAATTACATTGACATGTACATACAATATCCCAAAATTTTCTCCATAGACACATGCTAAAATTTGAGAGCCTATAGCATAAGGTGTGGCATGCTTAATGTAGTGTGATGACCCTGCTCGAGGCACTTTATATAATGTCCATCAAGTCGAGGATGGTACATGGTTGTATCAGAGTATTTTTTTTCTCTTACTATTTGGGGAATGGAAAACATGATACTAGGGTCCATATGGGGGATGGTAATGAGCTTGTGTGTGGGTGCATGTAGCCCCATGTTAATAGGAAAATAGTTGTTTTTTGGGGTGTGAATTGATGTTATATTTTGTTCTTTTATGGTTGATTTATATTTCCAACTTGAGTTGTGAACAGGGATGTGTGATATTTATTTTTTGGTTTTATATTTCATCCCAATATGGTATGAGAGTACATATGATTTCATGAATCCGGATAGGAACATAGTATTGGTAGGTCATCTATAGGTTACCTTGGGTTGATAGTTCCATGTGATTTATATGCTGGTACTACACATTTCGTTGTATAAATTTTGTCTGTTGAATTTCTTGTGAAATGTTCAGTAATGGAAATGTTTTGAAATATCGATTTCAATAAATCTTTCATTTCTTAAATGTTCAGTTAAAAAAACTGTTTTTAAAATGTAAATTTTTTGGTTTTGAAATTAAATGTTTTTAAGTGATTTGAAATGTTAATACGAAGGTTTTAAATGATAATATTTAATTAAGAAGGGAGATAGAATGTAATGGAATCTATAGGGATTTTTTGAGTTGGTACACCTGGGGTTGTGACTAGAACCCATTTGTGGACAGTTTGGGTAGTGATAGTTCTCTATTTTTAATCCTTAGTAATGATATGTGAGTATTTATTGAGACATAAAGTTGAATGGAGGTCTGTCCCTTATTGTACCCACGACATGCGTTATGGACTATGGGTTATGATATTTTTCTAGTATTGTGGGTGTGGTAACCCTTGTTGATTGTGATCACACAATTATTGTTTTAGACTATATAGTCAGTGTTTGTGTCATAGTATCGACATATGGGCGCAGGTATCCTGGGTGAGAAACCTAGAGTTAATGGTTTTTGGTGAATTAGACATTGTTTGTTTGGAATGAAGGTACAATTTCTATTCGTGAGTAGACGGTTGTCTGAGTATGATGTGCATATAATAGAGGTAGATCCACCAACTTTTGTTATTCATGAATTCGGATTGTGATGTTTGTATCGACTGACTCTCATTGTGACACAAGTGAGGGATGAATGGGGTTTCTAGTTTGTTTACGTCCATATGGAATATGTGGATATTTTACACATTTGAAATAGATCAAATAATGTTTTTTCTAGTGTGGATTTCTCCTTGATGGGTATGTGGGATTGTTTTTTGTTTTAGTGAGGAAACTTTATTTGTGGCTATGAGTTGACAGTCTTGGAAAATTAACGGTAACCACAAGGGAGGTTGGCCCTGTGTTTCAGGTCCCATATGATGTGAATCACATGTGGTTTCTTCATTTGTGGAATCAATGCATGGTTTGTTACATTATGTGTGGTAATGGTATATGGTTATGATGTGGTTTCATTCTAAGGGAGTTATTTGAGTTCTTTTGGATAGTTGTAAGGATGGTTTTGGAAGATGCGGGGTAGTTAAGAGCCTTGTATGATGGTTTTAATGGTGTTTGATGTAGGAATCGATGCTAATGTTTGGAGGAAAGGATAAGGGTAACCAGGACAATGATGAACACACTTGGTATAGAAGTGACTCCTGCTGTGGTGGTGGTCACGTGGTTGTGATTTCCTATATAACTGTTGGTTGTTGAATGATAATGTTAAGAATTCCTTAAGTCCAACAAGGTATATGGATCTAGAGGTAAGGTCATATGGGTGAGTTGTTGTTAGTAATAGATCTAGTGATGTATGACTTATGTGATCTTGAGTCAAGTTCAGTGTGGGGTTGTGAGAATGTGTGAGACCATGAGGGCTTGAGGAGGTCTAGTTGTGGGCACATGTTGGAGAGGCATGATTCAATTAGTGATGTATGAACATGTGTCTTGGGGTAAGTAACTATCATATTTATATGTTATCACGATGGGAATCATAGGTTCTGCCTAAGACAATTGTCTTGTAAATCAATATGGTGGTTGTGTTTGTATATGAATTTTCTGGATTTTTCATAAATGCATCGAGTGGGGTAGTGGTTGTAGTGCTAATGGGAATGATGTTTCATGACTACTTGAAAGAGTTTCTTGAATCAGTGGTGTGGTTTTGTGGGAAATCCCATTCATGTTTTTTTCTTTGATTGTGGATGAGACGTTGTCAGGTAGAGAGGCCAAAGTGTTTTAGAATGTTATGGTTACCCTGTAGTGGGAGGTGAAATCAGTTAAGGATTGTTTTTGGTGGTTATTTTATAAATCAAAGGCATGACTATATCTAGTTATGATCATGTCCTGTATTAGAACATATTCGCAGGTATGCAGACTGAGCTCTATATTTACACCCAACTACCAAAAATGTGATTTTTTAAATGGTTTCTTGTGGGGGTATGGTCATGGAGTATGATATATTTGTAGTTTGATTGTGGGGAGTGAAAAATATAATGATAATCTGAGAGGTCCTCAGAATGTACTAGAGGTTGACAACTGACCCGAGTGAAGTTCAAGGAATTTTTGATTAGGTAGCGGTTGGTGATGTTTATTTGTTCTAGTAAAAGATAGATGGCCAAGTCCATGTTTCAAGTTAATCTTATGATCGAAGATTGAGATGTGGTGGTTGAAATTTCTTCAATTATGTGTTGAGAATTATACACTTATTGTTTGGAGTGGTATTTTAGTAATGGATGTAAGGATAAGACCATGGAATGGGTGTTGGGGAATATAGATTTCAAAGATAATCTTCTAAGATTCTTGTTTAAGTTCCATGGTGAAGGCCGGTGAGGCCTTTAACCTGGTGGTAGATCAAGTCTAGTGATGGATTAAAGAATAGTCTAGTTTTAGAGGTAGTATGAGTGATAACATACAAGACATTTTTGTGGGTGTTGAAGGGGAAATATGGTTTATGGAGCTGCATATGTTGTGGTAGTGAGGTTTCACTAGAGGTCAGAAATAGACTCTTTTGGTTGCACAGAGATGATGGGGGTAAAGCTTAAGTGAGAAGGCTTCATGCCTATGTAGAAGAATGACCTACCAACAGTGGATGTTGGGCACCAAGGGAGTGAGTCGGCCAGGAAGGCCTTACACGATTTGGTAAAAAGGGAGAATATGTGGTGGGATATAATCCAGTACTAGTTATGATTGGAATTTTATTTGTGCTCCGGTAATGGGAATGGGTTTTAGGGCATAACATTGTTTTATTTGGTTAATATATGGACAACATAAGTTTACCCAATCAAGGGAGTTTTGATATAATAGATGAATTTGAGAGTTTGGTGGAATTATCATCGATGTTGTGTGCAGTGAGTTGGGAAATGTTTCGAGAAGGATGCAATAGTAGAGTAGATGTTTTTTTATCTCTTTTTAACAGTGGAGGTTCCCAAAACCATGTGATAGTGGTAGCGAGATAAAGTATATGGTATTGAGAACCATTGAGATAATGTGTTCAATTCATGATGGTAGGGTTAGCATGAGTTGGATAGACTCTTATGAGTTTCGTCTTGGTGTTTCAGTTTTAGTAATAATTGTCGCCTTGGGATTCGACCAATTCAGTACCATGTGGTGATGGTTTTTCTTAGGTTCTTCTATGATGGTATAGATATGGTGAGATATCATTGGGACTTGAGTTATATATTTGTGTAGGTTGAGAAATGTGTTCAGAATCATTATGAACCTTATAGCTATACCATGATTGGATCACCATCCAATTTGAAATACCTAGTGAAGATGGTGCTACGTATTTTAGGCCATGAATTATGGAGAGGATCTGACCAAGGTTTTTCTAATCAGTTCTCCAAATGATATGTAGTTCTTTGTTATTATCCTTTGGTTTGGTTCTTTTAATGGTGTTACTCATACCTTTTACTTGTGATTGGTCTTGGAAATGAGGAATTCAAGGCATAGGTATTCTTGAGGAGCATCTATTCTTGGTTGTGCATTATGGTGGGGGAATTGTTCTTCAAGGTAGGATGACAACCTTGGTCATAGTATGATGAATACATGGACTTGTACAAGAGGAAAAATGCGGAATGAATGTTGATTTTTTGGATTAGTGGCACACCTTCTAGTCATGGAGGCTTAGTACGTATCAGACGTGATGATCAAGGATGAGCCATTATAATGTGGGGTGGTTGTAAGATCTCGGCCTTTATTAATGGTGTTTCCCTATTTTAATTTTTTAAATTTACTTCTATGTCTATAATTAAGTGGTTCTTTGGTGTGTGAGATGTTTTGGGCATGTTCTGGGGAAGAGGGACACAAAAGGATGAGATATATGGAAAATAGTTTGCAACTCTGGGTTGGGGCTCGGTATGTAAAAATCATGTTCCTTTCCCAAGATACCGTGTTACTTTGGGTTCACTTTGAAAAGGGTATGATTCATGTTTACTGAATAGTTTTCCAAACATTGTGGGTTCTTCCAAGAAACTATGCATCTTTTATAATCTTGGATAGAGGGAGCCACATGATTGATGTGCGGTTTAGCCAACAATGGGGCCCTTAAAATGTGGGAAATTCCAATTTTTCGCTCCATGTCTTTAGGGGTTCTAACATAATTTTCCACTCTATTACTCCTCAAATGTCTTCTGTGACCAACGATACACTCCAATACTTCAATGGAAATTTATAATTCAATTATAGATTGTTTTGATTGTTTTTTGGTGTGAATCGATCTTCTGGGTGCGACTAACACTCATCTTTGCTATATTTTATTGATTAGGGCTTATAGAATCTCTCATCTTCTTCTGAAACCCTAAATCCCTAACTTTTTTTAGAAGATTATTGGTTTGGTAATAAAAGTGAATATTGTGTTGGAATCAAGGGCTGAGCTTAAGAAAGCATTCATCAATGGACATGAGGTAAGTGGAAATAAAGATTAAGCCCATAGTATTTATGTGTTATATGTTTATGTAGTTGTTGTAATTCACTGCTTTGTTGTTTTCTAATGTAGATTATTTTGTTAAGAGGAGTGGGACATGTATAGAGGTGTGAGACCCTTACCAAACCCAATTGGTCATGTTGATGATGTGAGACAAAACCTTGGCCTACCCATGGGGTATGTTGAACCATTGTGAATAGTGTCATAAATAGGACAACATTGAGGAAGGGTAAAATATGGGAGAGAATGGGTTGTGAATTATAATAAGGCATGTGGGAGTGTTTTAAGGGTTAATTAAATTAATTATATGCCATATGTTTTGAAATACATAAGGGGATATTGAAATGGTTTAAAGGATGAGGTTCAAATTTTGATATAATTATTGGTTTAAATGATGAATACGATGTCTAAAAGTGATAAATGATTTGAAAATATATATCAAACACAATGTGACATAAAAATAATTTTTCAAAAGATATATCGAATAATGATGTGAAATAGTGGTGTGGTCCCCTTCCTATGAGAAATAATTAATGATTGTTTGAAAATGGGAATTAATGTATTTGGAAAAGTATTAGTTATTATTTAAAGAGGAAGACTTGTATTCTAATGGGTGATTCATGATGATTTTAATTGAATAATGTTATTTTTTTGATATAATTAAATGGTAAAATAAAGATAATTTTATCTATTTATTAGTTTAATACAGTGTAAGGGGGTGTTTGAAACAATGTTATATGTTTAAATGGGTTATAAATTATTAGTGAGATGTATATAATGATTTATAATTTATAATGATGAATGTTTTTAATGTTTATGGTCTGTGTTTTGTAACTATGTTGTCGTTAAGGAATCAAATCCATATGGCATGGTGGTATATTGGGTATCAGATTGAGGCTCCTCCCATGGGTTGACTTGGATAGAGGATCTATACCCCACCTATGTAATACAAGTGTTAGGGAGTTAGAATAGGGTTTTAGGCCCTTAATAATTGCATTTTATGAGACTTCCTAGAATGAGGATCCAAGGTAAGTGTTATGTAAGGAATGGTTAGTATGTATGAATGAGTCTCTATGCTTCCCAGTGTATGTAAATGGTGTGATTAACAGACTAAGGTCATGTGGTATATTGATAAATGATTAGTAGTGAATATATATGGGATTAAAAGTGTGTGGAACCCCTTATGCTACATCTTAAACTTCTAGTTTGATCAGAGCTAGTTATTTGGTTGGAATACCCTAGAGAACTAAAATTTTAAAATGGTTAATTTATTATTTCTCAATTGTTACAAATATATATATCTTTACTTTTGATTTTTTATTAATTTATTTATTGTACTTGGATTTTATGCATACAATATTGTATAGTTGGTTATTTCGTTAAACATGGTTGATGGTGGCCTACTTTGTTGTACTTACACCCTTTGTCGGGCATCCATATCATTTGGGTACATGAGAAAATGGTACTTTTGTTTAGGTACATGTTCAGGATTGGGACCTAGTGTTTGGTTAAATCATGGGTTGTTTGGTCGGAGAATGGGATCTCCAGAACAGGATGAGGCTCAGTTCTGAGATTGATAACTTTTGGCAGTTTGGGTTTTTGGATTTTAAATGTGTGACTTCCTATAATTATGTTTATTCATCATATTATTATAGCATGTGATACTTGGTTACCCATTATCATTGTCTAATGTTTTCTGTTCATTTATTTATACTTTTTATTTAATCTGTTGATATTTATTCTATCGTGGGATTACTCTAACAGGTGGGTATTATCTCCACTATGATTCCCCATAGACCCATTGTGATAGTTAAAAACCTCTTGAATATGAAAAGGTGACACTGTTGTATTGTGAAAACCTGGATTGAGGTAATAGATTTAGTGTCCACCAGGTTTGGGATGTAAAAATCCTTCCCATTGTTTAAAAATATCAGATGTATCTCATAGAAAATTTAACATTAAAGACTTTATAATTTTGTTTTTAATTCAAAAAAAATGTATATAATATTTTGTTAAAAATAATTTTTTAATCCTCATCACTCCCAACATGAACAATTTATTTAAGAAGTTATTTCTTCAAGTAAAAAGGTCAATATAAGAAGGGTATCTCAATCTATTCCAAATGAACTCCAATGTTAATTACATTCATTAAAAAATTTAGTTTAAAACTAATCATGATAAGAAACCTATGGTTGCACCATTACCCCAAACCCCCATAGGATCTGGGTTTCAATCCTCTATTTGATGAACAAATATTACACCATGTTTATTCATTTTCATATGTCTTCCTTCTACGTAGTACACTCCACATGAATTCATTCCCCCTTTGATAATAAAATTATGAGGATTTCCCCTTTATAAATATGATTTCTCCCAAGATTTCAAGGATGTATACTACTCATAAATCAATAAAAAAATACATATTCTAATGATATTCGATTCTAATTGTAGAAAAAACAAAAAATTATTATAACAATATAATTTAAAATCAATACACTAATTTTATTTCAATTACTCATAGTTTGTGCGTCTCTTACATTATTAACCTTATAAAATATGAACTATTAAAAAATAACACAAACATAAAGTATATCATCTTGTTCACTAATATTAAGGGAACTTTATATCATCTTTATACTAAGGGAGATAATTGAACAAACTATTTCAACCAATGATTTTCTATTTCCAGTGTGTCCAATGGTTTTGTAATTATGTCCTCCACTATTTTGGTAGCCATATATTCATGATTAAAAAAACATCCATAAACCTTATCTGTAATGAAATGGTATTGTAGCTCAATATTATTCATTCATGCATATTGTGTTAGGTCTTTCATCAGATCAGTTACCCATTGTTTATCAAAATATACTACCTTGGGTATCATTTTTTAATATCAAAGATCATCATGTTTTTTAATTAATACCAATTATGTAGGAACACTTTTCTAAAATTTAATCATTTTTAGATATACTAAGTTAGATGATTTCATACTTACCATTGAACCATAAAATGCATTATCTTAAAGTTAATAAGGATGTTCAACTGTAGAATTTTATATCCCCGATATCACCTATCAAACTGATATCCTATATGAATATTTGTATTTATTATTTAATTCATAATAAACTGATGATTAACAAAAAATTCATTAAATTTACCTATTAATGCATTTAACAAACATTATGTGTTAACACGTAGGATATCATAGAATCTTCCATGCCATATATATAGATTATATAAATGATAAATTTGATTCTATTTCATACAATATAAATGATATAATCTTTCGATTAATTTTCAGATCAACCATTGTAACTTATTCATGTTTTCCATGTTTTTTTCTAACCACAATTGGTTTTGAAAACCGGATATCATTCAATAATCTGAAAATTTTCAATGTACCTCACTCAATCATTTTAAATTTAAAAAAAATTCTATTTTACTATTTAACTAAATTGATGATTTAGAACATTTTTGATTCATCCAATAATTGATATTTCAATCTATGGTCTAATGAAATAAGAAGCTCCTCAATCAATTTCAACTTTCATCATCCAAATATCATTCCATGAATATTGAAAATCACTATAAACCATTCTTTCTTTATCTATTTCATATAAATATTATGATTGAATATTCCACTTATAAACTCTATATTCTTTATGAATGTTTCTTACCTTGCATAAAAAACATGTGGTTCTTTCATTAATCCATATATATCATTATTCAACCAATAAAACATTGATTATAAATTTGTTATTTTAAATCCAATTGTCTAATTGATATACTCATCTTATTCAATATTTTCATTTAAAAATATAATTTTTTCATCCAATTTATAGTTTAATATTTTCTCTGTATAGACAAAATAAGGAAAATTATTCATGGAATATATAGTCGTGTCATTGTGAATGTTCCTTCCACATCAACTCTGTATAAGTGTTCATAACCCTTGTATAACGACATTGATTTTTTCTTCTAATCACCATTCCATGGGAATCACATATATTTCGCAACCCTCAATTCAATATAATGATATTTTTATCTTTTATCCTCTTCCGAAGTTTCCATGTATGATTTTTTCTCAATTTTATAAAACACTTAATTAATTGACTTATCACTTGAATCATCATTCATAGAATCATCAAATGATGTTTAATTAATTATAAACAATAGATAAATGGGATATATGTTAAAAATCATCTAATTTTAGGTTAGGATATATTCATTATCTATAATATTTGACTAATAAAACATTTCATGTCTCTTTCATTGTGTATTCAATTGTTGAATCCATTAAAAAAATTCCCCCTCCACTAATTCAATCTCAGGATATTAATTATATATGGGCCTTTATATGACACATGAGTTGGAATTTAATTCCTCCCCTATTTCATTATACTTTGTCAAATATAGAATTCAAGATATGTTACCATTATTTTAATAAACATGTTTATGTCACTTATTTTAATGATTCTTTTCATCATCTTATTGATAATGTTATTGGAATTTATCCTCAAATAGTATCTTAAAAATATCCTTTTATATTCATCATGTAAAAATTTACCATGGTCATATTCTTTTTAACTATTTTAATAGATTATTTTGAACAATTTACAATACCTCAAAAATATATTTTAATCATGTCAAGTCTCTTTTGGAATTGTTTTCTATACAAGGATCATAAATGATTTACATTGTCTCTTTCTATCAGAATCTCTTCAATGGTCCTAAACGAAATGGAGAACTCCTGGATGGCATTATACCTACCCTTGTTAGTGATGATGAAGAATCAATGCTAATCAGAATACCCTCTGATATTGAAATAAAGAATGCTGTTTTTGGATTAAAAACGATAGCTCTCCTGGGCCTGACTAGTTCACAAATCACTTCTTCCAATGCTAGTGGGATATTATATAGGTTGATGTTTGCAGGCTAGTTAGGTATTTCTTTACTAAAGGATCATAATTTCCTGGAATCAATGCACAATTCATTTCCCTCATTCCAAAGGTTGACAATTCTTGTGATATTACTCAATTCATACCAGTCGCCCTGATCAATACTATTCATAAAATTCTCACGATGATCTTGGCTAACAGGCTTGCCTGTATCTCTGATAAAATTGTCTCTTGGAATCAGTTGGGTTATGTTAAGGGGAGAGGAATACAGGACTGTCTTTTCAATGCATTGGAATGTGTGAATATTCTTCAAAACCCACAAGATGAGGGAGTATTGCAATTAAATTGGATATCAGAATGGATTTTGACACTATTGATTGGGACTTCATTGGTAACATTATGCACAAGTTTAGTTTTCATCCAACTTTTATTCAGTGGTCTTACACCTTTATTATCTCAGCCTATATTTCCATTCTGGTCAATGGATCCTCGAATGTATTTTATAAGTGCTCTAGAGGGGTAAGGCAAGGAGACCACTTGTCTGCCATTATCTTTACCATTGCAGAGGATTACCGACGCAGACTGATTACTTACAATGTCGATAGAGAAAATATGAAATTTCTTCAATCTAATAGATGTAACAATGACCCCTCAAATATTCTCTTTGCTGATGACATTATCATTTTTACTCAAGGGGGAAAAAGAAACATTTAGAATCTCAAATCTATCCTCCATCACTATGATCTTGTCTCTGGACAAGAGGTTAGTTGGAATAAATCCCTCATTTTCTTTTGGGAAATCATTTCAGATTCCAGGAATCATTGTATGATTCAGAGTATTGGAATCAAAGAAGTCTCCTTTCCTTTCACATATCTTGGAGTCCCATTGTTTTTAGGTAGACTGATATCCACTTATTATACTTAATTGTTTTGTCATGTTATAATAACTCTCTCCAATTGGAAAGGAAAATATCTCTCTATGCGGGAAGAATCTACTTAGTTAAACATGTGGTCATTTCCAAACATGTTTATTCATTTATGGTGTACTTCTAGCCTTGTTGTATATTTATGATTCTCAACTCCCTTATGAGGAATTTTGTTTGGAGTGGAAGCATTCTGGAAAAGAAAATTATCAATGCTCCATGGATCAAATGTTGTTTACCTCTCACTATGGGGGGACTTGGGATTAAGAATATCAAGATCTTCAATCATTCCCTTCATGATCAATTTATTTGGAGACTTATTAATGGAAAATATGCATGTCTTGAATTTCTTAGAGCATGAATCCTTACTAGATTGATTTCTGGAAAGTTTTCATACATGCACTCTTCTGTTTGGCCGGGTTTGAAAACAATTTATCAAAAGATTAATAATCATTCCCATTGGCTGGTGAATGCCTCCTCCCGGAAAAAATTCTGGAGAGATAACTGGACAGGGATACCTTGAACTGAGATTATAAATGCTGATTCTTTGGATGTTGATATTGGTGCCCCTATTTGTGATCAACTTGAGATGAGAAACAATATGCCTACTCATATTATGGGAATTGTTAACTCATATTATTTTGTAAATTCTGATGATATCATGGTATGGGAACCAAACTTACATGGAATTCTCGACTCTAAAAGCGTCTACTATCATTCTATATAATGATTTCACTCCAATGCTATCTAGAATTTCATAATATGGATACAACCCTCTTGGTTTACCCTTCTCAGGAGAATTCCAATGAAAAAACTGACAGTGGACAGCAATCTTCAAAAAGATGGTATCTCTCTTTGCTCAATATGCAACTTGTGCCAACAACATAGAGATGATCTAGATCATTTATTCCTATCTTGCAAAACCACTGCATCAATATGGATATTTATCTTTGACCACTTCGACATCTCATTACCGTAGGTTGATAACATAGCATATTTTATGCACTTTATTGCATCCGAACAACTCTCCAAGCAGATCCACATCCTGTTCCTTGTTGCGTGTGCCGAAACTTTCCTCATTCATTGGAGAGGTAGGAAAAATTATAGGCATGACATGTCTGCTTTTCATCACAATGTTTCCATTTCCAACATTCTTGCAATGACTTGAAATGTAAATCAGTTTCACAGTGGACAATGTCACAATTCCATCAAAGACTTTGCAGTCTTGAGAAAGATTCATCTGTCAGGTAATTTTACCAAACCTATGGGCACTATAAAAATTTTCTAGATCCCTCCCTTTGTAGGTTGGATCAAATGAAATATTGATGGTGCCTCAAAGGGTAATCCTGGACCAGCAGGTAATGGATTTGTTTTTTGAGACCACAATAGTGACTTGATTGAAGGTTCTTACAGCTCTTGTGGTCATGTAACTGCCTTTGATGCTGAGATGATGGATCTTATAAATGAAGTGGAAATGGATCACCAATGAAATTGGAATATTCTCTTGTTCAAAAGTGATTCCTCTAATATTGTGCAAGCTGTTAGGAAAAATCAGATTCACCTTGCCTAGAAACTTACCTTGAAATGGATCAAATTCCTTGACATTCTTGTCTCTAGGAGCTTTATAATAACACATGTCTACCGTAAACCCAACTATCTTGCTGACAGACATGGAAATAAAGGTATTTCTAAAGCCTATGAAGTACATTTGACCACACTTGATGAGTATTTTCTTGGTTTACTTAATAGAAACAAATATAAAATTCCCTTCTTTAGAATCTTGTAATTTGCCTTATTTATTTGAGACATTCTTCTTTTCCTTTTTTTTAATATCTATAAAATATTCTTTCCAAGAGTGGTGGAAGATGAAACATTTTATGAAAAATAAATTTACCATATTATTTTCTAAAATATTCATAATTTCTCCACACTATATTGTAATGTTGTTATCTTTGTGGGAAATTATTGCTTAATTCCATTATTTTCAATGCAATGTTCATCCCCATGATTGGTATAATCTATGAAATTTTATAACTAGTGAGATTAGATTCTTCACCTAGTTTATCACTCATCTCTTCATTAAAACTACTGTAAACACTCAATATATTTTTTATTTTTATTGTCAAACATGATATAGTTTATTATACAATGATCATAAATATAGATGATTAATAAATTTTTAAATTTTTTTAAAACAACCCTGTATCATCAAAACTTTTTTAGAATAAAATATCTAAAATTTAAATCCTTCTTATTCTCCAGTAGAAAGATATTTCCTCATAGTTTTTGTTTTAGACAATCATAGCTATAATTTTTCCTGATTTTTGATTTTAATTTGAATTCCAAAATCATATTTCATCTTTGATATATGATATATTTTTCTTATTAACATGTCAGAGCCATAATTTTTATATACTATTTAATTCTTCAACTCTAAAGAAACATGTTTTCTCCTTCTAATCCACATGGTAGAGATTTTTATAGGTTCCCCATCCCCTCATCTATGGGATACCTTTTTCTCATTAATGAAAAAATAGTTCATATTAAATGCGACCTCATGTATATAGTCCATATGTTATCCAAATATCTATAGGATTTTGGAGAGACCATCCACATTTGGAATTATATATTATTCATCTCATACACATCCATCATTTTCATTTCATATGATTTTTTTTTATATATCCAACATGAAAAAAATTAATTGCATCATTAAAATATCACATCAAATTAATTATAAAGAACTCAACTCAAGTATAGCAGAGATAGTGGTAACTCTATTATTCTAGAAGATGACACAATTTATCACATCCCAAATTACCGAATAATTCATTGGTATTATAAAAAAAGATACACACTAAAAAGTAAAATATATTATTTTCTTTAAGAACACAATCCTTCCATTTAAAATTTCCCTATTTATAAATCAAAATACACTTCTTAAAACCCAAGAAAATGGAAACATTGAATGGTGTGAGTAAAAATTCCCATATTAATACAGTAGAAATTAACATGTAATAAACAATACTACAAGAATAAATGATGTTGAAACAAATCCATATAAAAATTAACATGACCTATGAACTAATACATGGATATAAAAAAATAGAATAATCACGTGGTCATCAATAAATAAATTCCTAATGATGAAATTCAAAATTAAATACTACTAGAACATACTATAGAGGCCTTATACCAATACACTTGAATATACCATCAAGGAACTATGCCACGTAATCTATATAAATGAGTGAGGAATTATTCAAAACCCAATAAAGTTTGAATAATGATACATAATAATGCATCATGGTGCTATAACAGGCCCCTCATAACCCATAATAAGTACACTGAATCTAATTATATGAATAAACAATCCATAACTGTCCATATTAGATAAACTGTCTTATAGAATATCAAAACATTCCCAAGATAGACTGATCATAACCTTATCAATGATATATCGTGGATGGTATCATTAAATTATATCTGCTGAATATTTATCATGAAATTATTTTGACAGAGATGAAAAATAATTTAAAAAGAAACATTAGATAACTTCTTGGGGGAAAATACCCATTCATCAGTGAAATCATAAATTCAATGTGTAGCATATTTCCAGAATATGAGGGAAACATTTTCTTCTTATGTGTCCAATTAACTATTTAAAGGAACTAATATATATTTTAGTGCTTATAGTGGAAGAAAATTACATTCCTTCTATATAATGTAAAATAAAACATTCCTTTCACATTTCATTAAAAAGAAATTAAAATTACTTTATTTCGTAAAATGATATGAATATTCCATTTAAATAAAAATTTAAAAAATAAAACGTTGGAAAAATTAATTTAAACAATAATAATATAATATTACAAACTCTTTAAATACTTTTTAGAAAATAGAGAATACAGAAAATTGATTTTTAACCAAATAATGAAATATTGATGTTTTTCTTTAAAAATGTATATTTGGTCTCTTGAGTACTGATATTGAAAAAAAAATGAAAAAATTTATTTTCAATAAATTACAAGATAAAAATAAAATATTTATATAATTTATAGATATCAAATAATACTCTTGGTAATGGTTTTAAAACAAATATTCATGAATAACTATGATATTGTCACATAAACTCTTACCTTGGTATAAAATTTCAATGTTTGTATATGAACCTATGGTATAATAAATATATATTTATTATAAAATTAGTATAGAACCACATTTATAAAAATTAAACAATATAATATTCAGTTATAATATTTTACGAAAAATTTATTTCCAACTCTTTCTTATAATCTATATTCTCGGAAAAAACTACTTCGTTATCATTCTTGTTTTGGGTTGGTATTTTTGGTCATTTAAATTATATCATGGTTTCATAAAATATATATTGTTAAATATGATATTAATAGAATATATATTAAAAATATATTTATATTGAGTGACATATGTAGTATATATTTTGAAAAATTAATTACACTGATAATAGAGACGGTATGTTTCATGTACGCATGAACATTCCATCCAATTTTCGATTCATGGTACAAAAGAAATGTAAAAAATAATTATTAATTCATAAATTATTAATATATATAATATATAAATTCATTGAATTTATCCTTATTTCTACATATGATAATCTTAAAAGAAAATTGAATAACATCATTTCATTGAGGTGGTAGTCAACACAGAAGCATGAGGGATGTTGACATTTTCCAATGGATTGGATGATATAAAGTTAAAGTTAAAATTATAATTGTAGAATTATAATTATTTCATGAGTATCTTATATAATCAATAATAATATCATAAAAACCATCCATCAACTATTGTGATGTCAAATTAATTATATCACTATGTGGAGACGTTAAGTTGTACATACACACAAGAGATATTTTCACATATCTATTTAGATGAAAGAGAGTTGAAATGGTGATTTCACAGTAATAAGATTTTATTATAATTAGGATGTTTAAAATTTTATTTTATGAAAAATATAACTAATTTATAAGAGGTGAAATAAGGATTAAAAATAAAGTTATCAGTAAAATTAATCACCTCATCTTTGAAACAACTCCTTTAGACATCATATTAAGGGACCTACGGGTGGTACTATCGGATGACCAAAACCTATATTATTTTTTAAGGGAGTGGATATGATAATATGGTTGAGTTTTTTCAAGATTACAAGATCAAAATGGTGTGAATAATTGAGGGAGGTGGTGAACTTGTATAATTGAGGTGATGGAAACTTTTGGAATTTCAATAACAAATTAAATATATGTATAAATTCTCTTGAAAAATAATTCAAAATGTCCATCTATTTGATGATATTTTATAATGTCTTATAAATAACAATGGATGGTAGAATTTTGATATTTTTATGTTGTTTTTAAAAAAAATCTTTTTTTCTTAAACCCTTAATTAACCTATTTTCACTTCGACTGTGGTAACATCTTTTTCACACTTAAATGGGGTATAATTATATATATAAAGGGAAAATTATATCATAAATTTAAAAGATTTGAATTTCATACCACATATTATCGCCTAGACATATTTAAATGTTAATGATATTTTTTAATATTTTAATAAAATATTATTTTGATAAAAATATTATTAATGAAACTTTTCACATAGTTAATTTAATTTTACATTAAATATCGAAATAAAAAAGTTTAATTTGAAATAAATCTATATAAACATCAATAATTTTTCAAATTTATATAAAAAATTCATCATACACTAAAACTCATTCAAAATTTATCATTTTTAATATTTTTAATATCAATTTTTTGATTTTCCATTAATTTAATAAATATTATTTCCGAAACGTGTAAGAATTTAGGATAATAATTTAATAACTAAAAACTATAAATAAACTAACATCCCAAAAGTAATTTGATTATGATCTAAATATACATTTATAATAAACTAATAACTTTCTTCTGTCCCTTTATGAAAATATAAGAGATCTTTAAAAACTAAGAGAGTGGCGTTTTATAAATTTCATTGATTTAAATATTATATTTGTCATTTTCAATTCCATTGGTCCATTAAAATAATAAATCTATAGGATTATCTTATAAGGGAATAATTACCGACCTTCTCTAAAAAATATGATGACTGTTTATGACCTTATCACATAGTTTCAACCTTGGTTTACATGGTTTTCCTTTTACCATGATGATAAATTTTACTAAAGTTACAATTCAGATTGTCAAAAATTGAGGGGACATATTTACCAAATAGGTACCACCGGATTTTAAATATGGAATTCGTTTTATCAAAATCATCTTCGATTAGTGGATGAAATAAATTTTTGAATAATAGTGAAAAACGTGAAAAAATACTTTTTAAACAAATACATATTTTAAACTTAAAACTGCATGTTATTATTATCTCATGTCAATAGAAAAAATATGAATGGTAAGATATTTTATTGAATATAAAATATATAAATCTCATTCAAATAATTCAACAATATTATCTTATTGAATTTATTACGATTAAAACATATTGTGTGCATGAAAAAACTTTTTTAAAAAAAATATGATTATCATCTAAAATTATTTATTATTTTCATTTATAGTAAAACAATAACAAATCATTTTATATTAAAACATTTATTTTTCAAAATTTTTATTATTCCTAATAATACTAAAAAATTTGAACATCTAAACTATAATGTTAACATAATTATGTCTTAATCGTAGATTGTTAATCATTTAGACTTGATTTTTAATATAAAACAAACTATTAATGGATTAAATTTTATTTAAAAAATCATACAGTACAATATTGGGGGGGGGGTCAAATTATCCACCCATTTACTTAATTGCATTCTCAAAAATTGAAATTTTTATAACGTCTTAGAATTTCCATCTAATATTTTTATATAGAATTATTTCGAGATAGCAAAATATGACGCACATGATTCTGAGGCCCAGAGTGCTCAGAATGATCCGTCAAAAAAGTGATAAGATTAAAATAGCCCACCTAAGTAGTTTTCCTAAAAAAGTGCAATAAATCATCAATTGGTTCTTAGATCAAAAAATCTGAGGGCACTGTTGTGTTTAGGATGTTGGTTTTACCCCAGGCGCAACATAAGTTTAGTCAGCACTGGTCTCCAATTAGAAAACCAGAAAATTGAATAACCTTAAAAACAATAATGAATTAAAATTATTTTATTTTTCAAATACTGATAACAAACAAATGGTGACTCAAATTAAAAATCTGATACCACCACTAAACTCTTGACTGTATTCTTTCATTAGCCATATACTAAAATTGGCAGGCATGGGCCACCAATAGAAGTTATTTTTTGGTCGTAAATAAAATAATTAAGTTACAATTATGTTATGGTAAAATACATAACAATTAAACGGAAACTCAGATTGAAAATCAGAGAGTTCCATTGAGCTCGTGAGGTCTTGATTCCATTAGGTGGAGCCTAACAGTGACTAGATCGGGTCGAGGGAGACTGTTAATAATTTTATAACTTTTTTATGCTACATTTAGTAAACGTGCATGAAGTATTGTCTATCATTTGAAGAGTTGATCAGATCACAAATCCGAGGGAACCATTGAATTCATAACACTGGGATTTTCCTGTGAATGACTTAAATTCGGCCATCAAGGGCCGAGAGGAAAAGATATTTTTTCACACATTTCGAGAAAAATAATATATTAAATTAAATAAAATATTTTATTTTCATTCTCACCCCAGATTGGAGAATGACGATGCTGAGGGGAAGTCAAAAGGTGGTGATGATGTGAATCAATGAGACTCATCAATGAATTTATATTTATAGAATAATGATGCATTAATGGAACATAAAAATGTAGTTATGAATTAAATAAAACATCGAAACAATGCATCATCGCACTATAATGGGAACATTGTGACATTCTCTTACTGATAACTCGACACACTGGGGAAATATGGATTAGAAATTTATAGGATTCCATAGAGAACATTTGTTGGATTTCCACCCATGTGATGAAAAAACAAAAACGGTAGAAATTATCCCTATTCTATGCCTTTCGAATATCAGAACCAAGAAGCTACATTGATGTCTTATCCCCTTGAGGACGAACATGCGGCAATGAACATCATGATGTATGAGTTTTTTTATTTTAATGATTCCCTATTCTTATTTAAAAAAGAAGAACGTAGATTAACCCATGAACATGTTAAATTTCGGACCATGCTGTCTTGCGGGAGGGTGACTTTTTTGGGGGTTTCATTATCCAGGATTTAATTATATTTGTTTCTCAAATAAAAATCACAAGACCTTCCTTGTTTTGTAAACATCTAACACAAAGGGTCTGGGATGACACGAACAAGGCCCGAGCCCTTTCTTCCATGGGAGTTCTTCCTAAAGACACTTTCGAATCGATGTCAAGGTATTTTTGAGATTGGCGTAGTGTAGAGCACGATCCCCTGGTAATGTAGGCACAAGAGACACGAAGAACAGACCACCGGTGTGGACCCAGTGGTCCGTGGAAGATTATACTGGTGCTGGTGCCAATGATGGACTGTGGCAGCGACCACGGTTGGGAGGCAGTTCCCCATGATTGTGTGGCAATGGAAGGGTTGCGGATGGACTGGGCCACAACATAGTAGGAGGAGGGGCCAACCGAGCTGGCAGCTAGAGCCATCAGACATGACCACTCGATTGCATCGAGGACCAGTGGATGTGGAAACGAGACATGTCCCGGTGGTGGCCTAAAGTCTCTTGACCTCGGTAGGGGTGGCACCCCACTGTGACCCATAGGTAAAAGGCGGTGGACGAATGCGGCTCCTAACCGCATCTAGTGAAGCGTATAGGTCTACCTCTTGTGAACCGGGTGGGGTGCGAAACACCCATCGAGTCGAAACCGCACGGTGAGCCAGACCCACTGCATCGTGGGCCAGACTCGAGACCAGTGGGCCGGACCATACTATTGGGTTAGACCAACACCCAGTGGGCCGAAACCATGCCCAGCGTGCCGGACCTCCGCCAGCCGGCTGAAACTGCACCCTCTTCGGGTCAGGCTTGACAAGGCCGAGTTGCAGGGTGACTCGGCGGGCAAGACCCTCGGCCAACCGGGCCGGGTCTAGCGAGGCCTATTGGGCCTGGCCTGCTAGCCAGGCCGGACCAGACTATTCTAGTTGAGAAACATTTTGGGTTGAGTCTGTCTTAATGAACCAAGGTATGTGGAACCCCCAAGCTGGGTTGGTCGGGTCAGTCCGACTGGGTCAGACTAGGCCCCATCGCACCTCACCCCCTGGTTACTAAAACGTCTGTATGTTGCAAACCAAACACTCATTTGACACACTGTCAGTGTCGTTGGGATCCTTTTTTTGAATTTATATATTTGGAATATTCTAGCGAGGCCAATTGAGCCAGGACGGACCGATGTGCGATCACCCCCATTTTCACAGAAAGGGGTGTAACTAACAGATCGAAGGTCTGATCAATGTTTCGTCTATGTCATAAGGATCCTGCGACAAGGAGATCCTTTGGAGATACTGTAAGTGTGTTTTGACAGAGATTGACATGCAACCTAGGTTGGATCAGACTTGAATCCAACCGGTCCGGTTTTACAAAAGTGCTTATATCTTAAAGACATGGCACACGATCGATGCGTCGTCTGTCACATTGGGACCCCTATAATGGGGTGGTCCCGTGCGTTTGATTTCTAAAAGACTTTGTACTGGTTGAAATAGGTCGATGGCTTAAGTAGCAGAGTCTTCTGAAGATCTGGCATGCTTCTTGCGGGAATCTAGTGGCTGGTTGTGACATGAAAAGAAGAGCGACCCATACGGGTCAGCATTAGAAACACCATAGTGGGATGATCTAGCTATACCACTAATAATTCCTACCTCTATATAAGTGACCAAGATGGGTTAGCACCAGTGACCAATAAGGTTCATCACCAGCAACCAATACAGCTCATCACCAGTGACCAATACGGGTCATAATCTATCAACCAACATGGGTCAGCATACAATGACCTATATGGGTCAGTAGTGGAGTTAATATGGAAATTACGAACAGGATTTATGACTATTCATCCATATCCCAGAAGCCTTGATGTTATACCGTTAGAGTGAGATTTCTCTTTTTCTTTGTGCTTCAGGATTTATATCATAATTGTGATATTTCATTTGTGGTATTTATTGTGATATTTTTCTTTTGTGGATTACTGAGAGACCGTTGAGGGTATCTAGGTCCTTACTAGGTATTGTTATACTCACCCCTGCACAGTGTTTTCCTACACCATATTGTGTCTGGTGTAGACTACTGATGCTATAAGGCAGACTTTGGAGATTCAGGACTTAATGGAGCTTGGTGCGATGGGAGAAGTCGAGATTCTCTTCTTCAACATCAGACTTACAACTACTATGCTCTAGGTAGAGCTCCAGTGAAGATGCGATTGTTGTTTACATTATTTTAGTTTATAGGGATTGTATTCCGACCCCCTGTTTTCAGTTTACAGTTCTTCTTGTGGTTTTACATTAAACTCGAGATTATACCTTACTTTTGTTGGTTGTTTACTTCTGTTGAACTTTTTGAGTTTGTACAAATCTTTAAGGAAATACTTTCCATGTTTGGGAGAAGCATGCAGGTGCTAGTCACAAACCCCTGGCCTATGGAAGGTGGGTTTGGGGTAGTCATGTTTAGGCCATGTGGGATGTGTCGTGAAATTTTTCCCCATCAATAACAGGTTTTACTTTTGAATATTCCTCTCTTTGTAACACACATAGTACAAAATTTCAAATAAAACATCCCCTTTATAAAATCTAAATAAAAAATATCATCTAGAATAATACATATCTATGGAGCCAAATATGAGAAAATTAGCGGCGTATGGAAATGTGTACATGGAAGAGAACATTATCACCTATGAATGAACATAGAGTGAAAGAGAATATGATCAAGAGAAACTTAACAAATACAAAACTACAAATCTATGATATAGGAATGTACCATCAATTCATAAAAAATGATTTTAATTGGATAAAATTTTTGTTTCAAGATTATTTTCAGAGTGTTGAGGGATTCATTTATCAAGGACACTGCATTTTTAAATAACATTTCATGAAATATTTCAATATCCTATGAAAATATTTATCATTTTATTATGGTTCAATAAATTTCCATTTCATATCTTACTCAATAAAATTATTACCCAATGTGAATTTTTTTTCCTAAAGAACATAAATAATCATACACTCGATCATGTATTCCAAAAAAGGATATAAATATATTCCTCTTATATTTAATATTTTCGTAAACCAAAATGGTTAGCACAATTCATCCAATGTTTTGATAATCTCTAAAACCTAAAAAATAACACCGAATGTTCATCTTAAACCATTCTGAAAAAATTAACCATAAGGACAATTCAAAATAGTCCCGCTCAAATTCAAAATCAACTAAAAAATAATTGATAAACTATCTCTTAATTTTCACATTCCAAATAAGTAAATAAAATGATCTCATAATCTTCTAAAACACATTAACTACAATAAATCCTCAATTAAAATATAATATCATATAGAAATTAATTACCTCATTTTTCTTTAAATAAAATATCATATGACAAACAATATTTTGTAAATCCAAAAAAACTATAATCTCCACTATAAAATACTTCTACAATGTAAATATTATATTTCACCCAACTAAAAATAATTAACTCAGAATTAGGAAAAAATTAATGGTTAACTAGCCCTTCTTCCTTTATTCTCTAAAAATATCATATATCCACCGAATCAATTTTTGAGGTTATCATCACCACTCAACATATTATTTCAAATCCACAAAGAATGATATATTGAAGAATAATTCTTATACATTTCAGTATTCTTATAACTAAAATATCAATAATAAAATATTTAAATTTAATATTTATTAAATCCATATACATAAGAATATAAATCATTCAACATTTGTTGTACTATTTGAATATTCTTGAAATTGATATGTTACCATCCAATGAGGTATTTTCACATGACACTTTGAATTTATTTGAATTGTTTATCATATCATTAAGGTTAAAACACTGAACATTAATTGTTTCATTGTTGCCCCAAAATTCATGATCCTAATATCCCTTATCTCCCACATGATGAAAACTATGACTACCATATAGCAAGTACCATGGTGTTTCATTCTACAATTATCACAAGTGGGGAAACCCTTTTTATATTCTTCCACTTAACCATTTTTCTCTTAAATATTCATTTTTTATTTCATACATATAAAGACATATGACATGTTGAATTCTATATATATTATGATTTCACATGATGTTATATATTCATATTATGAGAAAATTTTGGAGACTACTTCCATTTGAAGGATTGGATTTTTTCCATTAATTAAAATGAAAATCTGACTATTTTGATTACATATGTAGTACGCATCAGGCCTTGTTAATATTATAATATCGAATTCATACTTTTAATCATTTTCTTTTTCCATTTTTCTCTGACTCAACATTTATCTCTCTATATTCACTATTCGTTCAGAAGAAAAAAAAATCCATGCAAATTTCTTTAAAATTATTCAATTTCATTGTTTATATTATCTCATCATCCATATTATTTTGAATAAATTCTAACCATTGGGACACATCCTCTAAGAGACAATAAACATCCATAAAAACCTTATACCTCTCATTTCATCCTAAAGAATGATATATCTTATAAAGTTAACATATTTATTTCTCACCTAGAAAAGGGTTTTTAGTTCAATTGAAGGATGAAGGTTATTATTGCATTAATTTCTCTAACATTGTTACACTATATTGTGGATTTTTAGGATGATCCATATGAGTGAGTTTATTTTTCATAACCCATGTGAGCTACCCTAATAATGTTATAAATTTTTATCTCTAATTTTATCTCCAAAACCATATTCATTATCTTTTATAGGATGAAAATTCCTATATAGATTACATGAATTGATAATGTTTCCACTTATTTCAAAATGTTTTATTTAAAATATTTTTAAACAATAGATTAGAATATCACTATATGAAACAAAATTATTAATTTTTTAACTGGTTAATGTATTATTATAAATGGAAAATTTATGTACATGTAATCTAAAAATCATAAGATTGATTTATTTGGGAATATTTTCAATGGCTGTCATATGCTTATGTTCTCCAATATATGATTTCCTAAATCTATTTACCATTTTTTATAATAAAAATATTTTGATAGTAACTATAAATTTCTCTACTCTAGTATCCTTGAGTTATAGGTTACTTTATTACATTGGCACATGATCCAAGTGATTTCATCCTAATGGAAATAATATTTTAGTAGTCTCGAAGAATTAGATACATACTGGAAAACAAAAAAAACATTATTTTATTTCAGACTATTATTATTCTCTTTACCAAGTCCCTTATTGTCATTAATAATACATTTATGAGCATCCTAAAAAAAGGAAACATGAAATATGAAGTGATCTATCATGTTCAGTAACAATATGAATATAGAAAAAGCTTATAAGGCATAAATATTATGGAATGATAATTCATTATCAAATAATTCTATATAAATATAAAATATGATGGAAACTAAAATATAGATATCATAAAAAATAAATAATCACATTGAAATGAATAAATTAATTTATACTGATAAACTGCATATTTTTAGACATCTGAAACATACCTTTGAGGCCTAGTGTCATGAAAAAAAATACAAATGCTTTATACTAATTCTTCTAAAAAATTGTTAACATATTAGCAGAAAAGAATATCGACTTTCTTGTCACATATATCGATTCATAATAAAGATAAATAATCTCATTCCTATCACATAATAAGCCTAATTTATTCATCATAAGAATAAAAAGTAATTAATTTTATGTATTAAAAGAAAAAACATATGAAATATTAATAATATCCACATTCTAATTTTTAATCAATGACATCAATAATCATGATGAATGGTATCGATAGATTATATCATCAAAATACAAGTTAAAAAAGGATTTTCAGATGTATAAAAGTACTTTAAAATGAATCACAGGACAATTTTTTATGGGTAAATTCACATTCTACTTTGAAATCACTTCTCTAAAGTCTACAACGCTTACCAAATATTAATGAAATATTTTTGTTTGAAAGTAACAATGTAAAATTTTAAAGGATGTTTCAAATCACTCAAAGGATAATATGGTAATAAATTCCTTTCATGTATTATAAGTTAAAAATAAATATTAATTTATCATATTTGCATAGAGTCAAAAAGTACATTATTTGGAAAATCACTGGAACATTACTTTGAAGTAAATCTTCTCAAAATTTGATAATTTGAAAAATATAAATTCAAAAATTATAGTAAAATAGTATAAACCTTTTTAATTTTTTTTTGTAAAAAAAATATATGGAAGAACAAAAATCGACCAAAGAAATAAATAATGTTATTTTTTCATTAAAACAGATTTTATTTCTATTGAACAGTTACATTGAGTAAAATGAAAGGAAAAAAATATTCATATTTATTAAAAATATTATAATTAAATAAATTGTGATTATTATATAATGATATAACAACACTCTTAGTGGAGGATTTTACATAAATAATCATTAATAACAACGATATTGTTAAAGAAACTCTTACCTCATGTTTGACTTCCTTTATTTGTATATTAGCCTCATATATTATAAATATAAATTTATTAATCATTTATTATATAACCAAATTCCTATAAATCATAACATATATTATTAATTTAAAATATTTTATCACCTGTTGATTGTAATCTATATTTAAAACATTGATCCATTTAATAACTACTTCGTTTTTAGGCATTTGTTTAGTGGTTTTGTTAATTTTACTTTTTCAAGGTTTCTCTGTATGAGTACTATTAACCATGATATAAATACCATTTATATTCATTAAATATGTATTTATAGTAAACTGTATAGATATGGAAAATTTTATTACACCATTCATGGAGACAATATGTTGTATGTAGGCCTGAATATTGTCTCAATTTTTCAATATATGGAACAAAAGTAAGGTAAATAATAGTTAAAAATTATAAAAAAATCATATATATTATATCTACTCATTAAATCAGTTATTATTACAACCCATTTAAATTGGAAATGAAAAATTAATCACATTGTTTCATGGAGGCTGTAGTCCACACGTACGCATGAGTGATGTTATGATCTTCCAATTGATTGAAATGTATGAATTTAGAGGTGATATTATAACATTAGAAGTACAATTTTGTCATATGTTTAATATATAAATATTAAACACATCATAATTATTATACATAAAATATTGTTCTATAAAATGAATTGTATTACTATGCGGAGATGGTAATTCCTACGTACACACGAGCGATATTTTCACTTACTATTTGTTGGGAAGGAGGGTGGATATTAACTATTTTATAAAAATAACTCTTCTATATATTTAGAATAATTAATATATTATTTTAGGAATAATATTTAAATATTATTTTAGGTTAAATAATAATAAAATAATGAGAATGGTTAGATTAACTCATTTACATATACTTGAATCATGGAATATTCAGAATAATAATATCACTATGTTTACTTGTATGGGTTCACTTACCCCCGATTGTGTGAATATTGTAAGAGGTGATGCACTCAGTCATTACTTTTTCTGCCCACCCTGATAAACTAGATTTGTATTTTTTGATTTTATATTAACTAAAAAATCTCACTTTTATCCACCACCTCTATAATGTGTTAATTTATTGGAGAATGGTATATATCTGTGGTTTATTGAGAAAGAATACTTAATGTGGTGGGATGCAGTTAGGGAGGTGGTTCCATTTTTTAATTGAGCTGAGGGACACTTCTCAAATTTCCAAAAATATTGAAATATAATAAATCCATTATCAAAATAAATGATTCGAAATGGATCATGATTTAAAGATACGGTAATAGTGTTTTGAAATATCATCAACCAACAAGATTTGGAGATGTTTTTGTTGTGTTTTAAAACTTATCATTCTGTTTAAACCTTAATTAACATTTTTAACATTAAACATTTTAACGAATTTATCAAACATAATGGATTATAATATTATATAAAAAGTAATAATCAAATCATAAATTATCATAAGATGAAATTATAAAAAATATTATCCACCTTTTCCTCTTTATAAATATTTATTAGTTTTAAATAATTTAAAACATTATTATTTTGATATAATATCATTAATGACAATATTGATTATATTTAATTAATATTCCCATAAATAAAAAATTGTTTTAATTATAAAATGATCCAATTAGAAATCACTAATATTACACACTATTGAAAAATATTATTTTAACACAATAATTTACAAAATTATATCACTTTTAATATTTTTAGTATCTTTTATTTTGTTTTTCCATTAATTAAATAGATATTTTTTTGGTGTTTTGTATGAATTTCGGGTAACTATTCAACACAAAAACATTATATATAAATTAACATCATGAAAATAATTTCTATATTACCAATATAGATAATTATAATTGTTGAAAACAAGTATTTATCTTTATATTAACACATGATATATATTTGAGAATAATAATGTGACATTTTGTATCTTTATTTGATTTAAATATTTTTTGGTAACTTTCGTGGACATGTGACCATTAAAAAAATAATGTTTGAAACGTAGGTGATAATTTTATAATTAAATTCATCAAATAAATATTATAAATAAATATTACGACCTTATCATAATGTTTTAACATATTATAACATGATCTTCCCATTACCGATATGATAAACTTTACCACAGTTACTATTTATATTGTCTAAAATTAATATAGATATATTTTGAAAATTCGAACCTCCAAATTACAATTATTTAATCCATTTTATAAAATTAAACAACTATAAGGGACAAAAACTAATTTTAAAATACGTTCAAAAAACACAATGAATCTTTTTTATAACAAAATATAGATTTTAAACAAAATAATTAATTTTATTATTATCTCAGGTTTAAAAAAATTATTATATGAATGATAATTTTTTTTAATTAATATGTAATATATTAATTTTAATAAAATAATTCTCCAATAGTGACTAGTTTAATTTGTTAATTTTAAAATAATCATGACTGAAAATGTTATTTCATAATAACATTACATTTATAATCATATGTTTTTTTTTCATTTATAAGAAAATGATAATTGCTGAGTTCATATTAAATAATATATATTTTTTAATTTAGTTATTTCTACCCACACACTCCAATTTTAATGATTTTAATGTAAATTTCAAATAATAATATTTTAATAGTAGTCTCTGGTGTGCTTAAACTCTGGGATTCATGTAACACTAGTGGTTGGATAAATTAAAATATTTAAAAATAATAATACTATAAAATTTTGGGGAGTTATATTAATTAATATTGACACATTATCTTTCATGTTTAATGGACTTCCGCATTCAATATTCTAAATTCTATAATTCAATGTTTCATTTATAGAATCTTTTAATAATATAAGTTTCTCATTCTTTCTTTTTTCCTTCCAATAGTTGTCTATATGACATGAAGCATAATTTTTTCCATAATAACTTTCTTTTAAAAAAATAATATCATACTATTATTTATCATATGTATAAAAACTATTTTACAAGTTGATTTCATTCAGCTTTATAATAAGAAATATCCATTGGATTTGTTTGGGGAAATTTTATCTTCTTCATTGTATGGAATTTAATATTTTGTAAAAAATGTTAGGGGATTATAAGAATATCCATAACAAGAGTTTTTCATTTATATATTAGCATATTTTATCAATAATATTTATTGATTCCAAATATTTTTATCTCTTATGTCCCATTCCACCTATATATATAAGGTCATTTAATAGTCAAAGAGACAAAACATTAACGTTTGTTCAAATAAACAATTTTATCATTTATTACATTGCCAAAATTTCAATCATCTAAGTAGATTATAGATAATTGATGAATCCTAGTCGATATTGATTTATTGGTAATTTTTTTATTTTCTTTTCTACTTTATAATAATTTTTCTATCCTCGGATGTCTCGAATTCCTAGACTGAATCTCTCCTTCCTACTAGCTTGAAAATATGATCATTTAATAATTTTTCAATAGTCGTTATAACATTCAATATTTTTCTATAAATCATTATATATGATTTTTTTTGAATTATACATTATTCTACTCATCATAATATTTATCTTTTTTTATTTATCTTACTTCTCCCTAGCACACTACATCCTCAAGAGATTCAACTCATTTCATCATTTCTATTACAAAATCCTTAATATCTTTAATTATTTTTCCATACTATTCATTCTCTATATTTTAAAAAACCACATATTATATATTTCATGATAATCCATTTGATCATAAATTTGTTTTAAAAAAATATATTTTAAACTTCAATTTTTTCAATTTTTTATGATGATCCCTTTAGTGGCCCATCAATCAACATGTTTTTCGTTCACTGAATTTCAATCTCATCAAGATCTATAAAAATTTAAACATTTTTTCAATAATTCCATTGTATTAATAATATGACATAATGATAATATTTTTTCTAATTTTTAATCATTATTTCTTCTGTATCTTAAATAAATTAGGACTCATAAATACAGAATATCCATCAACAACTTCTTCCTCGTTACGTTAAATTTTTTCCCATAGAACTTATTTCATGTTGCATATTCGTATATAATGTTCCATACTGGGGGATACTTTTTCTTTTTTTTTGGATAAAACAACTACCTAAAATACATTTTTAAGTTCCCATGAATATTTTTCTATGAAATTATCAATATTAAATTAGATAAACCATTAAACCTGTATCTTACCTTTTTACCTAAACTCCCCCCATAAAGAATGTTTTCACTGTTCTCTTAATAATTTTTTCTAGATTCATTTATTTCAAGATTCTCAGTGCATTTAATATTAGTTTCACATAATAATTAGTTGTATGTTAATTCTATATTCATATGGATTTCATATAAAACTAGATTATTCTAGTCATTATGAGGACCCAACACTATGAGATACCTTTTTCTTTATTTAAAACCATTGAATTATATAATGTTTTTAATATTATAAAAATTTTATTCATAATTTATAAAAATATTATTTAATCGCTAATTCTATCTCTATATCCCACCACATTAATGATATATTTGATAAATACATTTATATTCTAATCTAGGCTTATCATTAAATCATGAAATTTATTTTAATTAGTTATAGTTTTCATTATTTACTATGTTTTCACCTTTATAAATATTACTTAATTTTTCCAAAATATATTTATATCATGTTTATTTCATATAACCCATATATATTTTGTTTTAAAATGATTTAGATAAGTAACATAATTCATTTCCATTCAAATTGAGATGTTTCTTGTTATCTTTCATCATTGTCAATCATGAAACATACCTGGGTTTTATTCCTTGAATTATTTTAACGAAATGTAATGTATAATATATCATAAGTGTGATATCATTATATTATTCTATATCTATAAATTAATTCCAATGAAAATTGAGACTACTTGATTATTAACTAATCTGTTCATATAATAAAACACTTTATGGTAGATTCCTTATGTAAGAACATTACAGATATAATATCACTTGTAACACCAATAGGCCCAATATAGTATGATATTGGGGAATTGAGGTGATCAAATATTGTTTCCCCTTGATGGATATTCTACTTAAGTTTTTTTATAAAATATCATACCTTTGATTTTTCATTTACAGATAGTATCAATATTCTAAATTTATATATATGGACATGGTTATTTTACATGGGTCATCATAAATTGATAGTAAATAGAGAATACATCTATATTATATTGATATACAATGTGATAAAACAACTCAATATATGTGTTAAACCATTTTATAATAATTATCTCTAAATACTAGGTGAACTCTCCCTTATACATCTATTTAAAAATTAAATACAGGGAATATAAAAAATATGATATGATTATTTTTCACAATGGTTCCTTACAAATGATAAAACCCCAACTTGAGTCTGTTTTTATGATTTTTGGTCTAGTTTTTCATTTGTTTCTTCATATTCAATGGTTATTATCATAATAGACTCATTTCTCTTTACATTCTTGATCAAATAATTATTTTTTCTCTACTTCATTATATCAATACTAATATAAATTATGGATTCATCTCTTCAAAACATCTTCAAAAATATATCCACCTATAAAACACTCCATGGGACATTAAATTACCAACTAATACCACTTTATTTATAGAAATTTAATTTTACAAAAATGAGTTTTAAGGTGAATTACAACTAATGTATATTATTTCAAATACATTCTTAAAATGTTACCTTAATCATGGAATGATATATATTTAAAATTACTATAATTATGTGTGATTTTCACAACCAATATACGATATAATTCATAAACCAAGTATAAATTATTTAATAATATTCCATATCTAAATCCAGAAAACATCATGACATGTGTTTTGTAAATATTATGGAAAATTTTACAACTAATGATCATGTCCTACAATGGCAGATTTTCTTTTTACTAGTCATAAAATATGTAATCACAACATTCTTCCTAGAATGAACCTCACATGAAATGATCATTTTCATACTATGTGACCCTCCTCTCATCTTGAAATGATTCATTGTGACTATTATCCACAAAGTTAGTATCTCTATATAAGAAAAACTACTAAAACAATCCAATATATCTTTATGATAGGGATGAAATTTCATGATGTGAAAATAAATTATTCAGAGTATATAATGTAAGAAAAAATAAATTTCTGAATTAACCCTCACATAACAGACATTCATGACATGACCACCCATACCATGGAATCAAAATTTCATTCATATTAAATATAAAATATTATATATGGGATTTTTTAATTTTTAGGGAATTCAATTACTTATATATACATGGGCTGGACTATCAAATTATTATTTTTTATAAAATAACCATAAAAAACTACAACTTTCCTCTTGGATTAGTTTTGACCTATAATAAGTCAAATCCTTAGAATGTATCAACTACAATTCAAAAAAACTTAAAAATTCTTCCCAAATGTCAAAATACCTCTATTTGTTAAAAAATAACATTACAATCAGTGGATAAAACTGGAATATTTTCTATTGATTCACAATAATGATGATTTTATCATTTTTGATCATATTTTCTATAGTAGTTGTTATAATATAAAATAATCATCTTGTGCATTCTTTCAGTACGATGTTTTATAAATAAATATCTAAAAATAGATTTTTGATATTAGATCTCGTACATAATTTAAATGTTTCATCAATTACTAATTTTTAATGATGTGAACCACACATCTATACTCTATCACCAAATTTAAATTTATGTTAATTTTATATCGAGAGATTGATATTTATAGAGAAACTTCCAAACAAACAATAACAAAAAATTAATCTGCCACATTATTGGTACACCCCTCGGAAAATAATAAATAGTAGAGAGGAGTTACCATGATATAAAAATGAAAATGAAACACAAAACAGCTAAGTTAAGCCATGATTTTCTATCCACCTTGTTTTAGGAAATATGGGAGTTCAATTAAATTACATCACTCATGCATGATAATCTTCTTAGAAAATAAAAAACATCATCCTCAAGGAGGTATATGTATATGAATATGTTTTTCATGGATGGATGGAGAGAGAATAAATAGTTCAACATATGTCACTATATAGAATCCTAATCCTTTACACATATTATTTCATGCCTTATTAACATATAAATCTATTAGTTACAGACCAAGGACTGTAAGGCCTCATGTATTTGGAATAATAAAATTCATATTTCATCAATGTGAGGCTAAAATTAAAATATTTTTTTTATTTACCATGATGAGCTCCAAAATAATTTTGAGAACCTAAAACTGCATGAGATATCCTAGAGAATATACATAGAAAAGGGATGATATAAATAAACTTGTAAGAGAATAAAGATGACAAAAAAACATAATGTGTGAATTATAAGAATAACATGACATCATAAAATATAATTAACATGAGTAATAACATGAGATATTAACATAATGAACATGGTATCTTAGGATCATGGAATCATAGTATTTTTGAAATAAATATATAACATTACATAATCCTGAATCATGGATAACTTTCTAGAAAATATAACATATTGGAAAAATCCCCATTTTGGATTTGGTTTACTCACACATCCCATTCATGATGTCCCATGAGACTAAATCGTTACCCAATGCATTGGAGTATTATATCGGAACAACCATCACAAAGTGTTCATGATTTATGCGTTCAAAAAAATGAAATCAATCATAATGAATAAACATAATAATTACCTCGGGACATAAAATGGGTTGCAAAATATTCTATTATATCATAGTCAATATAAATTTTATAATGAATTCATTTAATACATGACCATAAGGAATGTATTATCCCATCAAAACAAGTGACAATAATCTAGGAATATATATGGGAGAAAAATATCAATAAATTTAGAAACAATATATAACATAAAAGATTTTTTTTTCATTTATGAAGATTGATTTAGAAGAAAACATGGAATATTTCTTAATCAAAATTTATTTTTCACAATGAAAACAATTTTTCAAAATATAATAATTTCAATAAAATGCTAAAAAAATTCTTCACAGTGTAAAATGAAAATATTTAAAGGAATATTCAATTAATTGAGTGGTTATGGAATCTATTAATTCCATACATGAAGTATAATCTAAATAATATTCTATTCTCTCTATTGAAAAAAGGGTTAACAAGCACCTCATTTGAAAAATACTAAGAATATTTTTATCAACCCATTTTAAAAAAATTGAAAAAAAGGATATTTTTAAATAACTCATTTGGAGATTATTTAAAACATTAATGATAGTATTTTTTATTATACATAAATAAGAAGGGAATTTTTTTTAAATAGTGAAATTTTTGAATTTATCTTTTCATAAAAATATTTTTCAATATTATAAAATAAAAAAGATAGTAAAATTTTTATATTACATAAAAAATTATTTAATAACCATGTTATAATAAATTTACATGTTTTTATAAGTAAATTATAAAATAATTTCACCAAATGAAAATTCTTGCATAAACAATGATGAAAAAGGAGATTGAAACATAACCCTTACAACATGGTATCTTTTGAATCATAACACTCATGAATGATGTAAATTAATCGAAACATAAAACATCTTTAATTTTGAGTTATTAATTATTTAATATGTAAAGGGATTTTATAAAAAGAATTTAAAATGAATAAGGTGTATACCAGAACATGTGTCACAAAGAAGTATGTTTGGAGATTAAACCCTTAGTTTGAGTACATAATGTGTTCTGTATAAATGTTATCTCCGAATAATAAACATATATCAGACATTGGTTTTATTAATAATAACATCCATATTAAATAAATTATTCAAAAACCACTTAATTAATTTTTTTAATGACGTTTTTCATTATTTAGTCATTAATTTTTATGCCACGTGTTTAGAGCATTCCTGGTTCATAATTTCAAAAATGCATCTGTGTGTTTAATGTGGCCAAGGAGTCATTATTACATAATCTCTAGAATTATATTCGATAAATAATTATTATATTCATTTGTTAATTATTATTTTTGAATGATGAATTATGGTTGTTAAAAATGAATTATATTATAATCAGGGAGAGATGGTATATCATTTGTACGCAAGCGTAACATTTTAATTTTTCAACAAAAATGATGGAAATAAGGTAAGTGTTACATTAACATTAAATAATTATAATAATATCAAAAATATACTATTATTTATTTAAATAATTCTACATATACTGTTAGTGCGATGTGATAAAAAAATGAGTCTCATCGCTTTGTGGGATATTAGTCTGACATACGGATGAATGACATTATAATTTTTCCATGAATGGTCTGGTATGAAATTATATGATATATAATTTTTCCAGAATTATTAATATTTAAATAATATCATATAAAAATATTAAATACACCATCATATATAGTCATGATAGATGATGATGGAAAATGAATTACATCATTTCGTGAGGCATTACCCACTGGATAAATGAATAATGGTTTTGTTTCCCAATTGACAGAATATGAGATGGTTTTATGTTATGAAATTAACATAATAAAATATTAGTTTTTGGTAGATAAATATTTTATTTTATAATCATTACTGAATAATACTCTATAGAGGCTGAAGGAGATATAAAATTAAGTTTCTCGATTAAGAACAATACATAATTTTCACGCCAACACTTTAGGATTGTAAATAAATCCTCCCTAGATTGTATTTTTGACCAAAATATTGACTCTAGAACCTGTTAAGGGAAATTGGGAAGGGATTTAAAATATTATTACAGAACTATAAATATTTATGTTTATTTAGTGTAATAGAGGGGTTTCCTTTTATAAGTGGGGGAGCGAATATAGTTTAATTGTTTAAAATAAAAAAGTTATACCCATACTTTAGACATGCCAAATGGAAAAAAAATTGGATCATTATCCACCTTAGAATATATATGGTATTAATATTTCCATCCTAGTATAATTAAAAAAAATTAATTTAATTTTAACCAATATTGTTTTAGTTTAACCCCTGAGTAAAACTATTTGAACCTAAACAAGGGTAATTTATTTTTAAGATTTTTACTATTGATTATGAGATAGAATCATGTTGAAATTTTTTTATAATTTTTATTACAATATTTCTAATTATTCAATCCATTTTAAGAAATTCAATTCATTGAAATTCATGAATTTAAATTAAATTTAAACCCATAAACACAATGAAAAAAAATTCATTTTCCAATGAAAATTTTGTCATTAGTATAAAATGGTTTTACATAAAAATACATAATGAATTTGATTAAAATGACCATACGTAGTGTAAGAATAACATATTTCCCGAAATTTTACTTTCACAATAGTTTATAATATATTATAACTATTTAAATATTTAATATGAAAATAATGTTTATAATGAAAACCAATATTTTCCAATTCTTGAAAAAATTAATCTTTTATGAAATAAACATAAATTAATCATAATATAATTATGATAAGTTAATTCAAAAAAAAATTAGTAAATTTTTTCAAAAAAATATTTTAAAATTATAAAAAATTTCATATATTATTTTTTTCTTGGAAATAAAAAAAGTAATGTTTTTGAGAAAAATTAAATTTTCAAAGCATATAAATAATTCAACATGAATAAAGTGATTTTATTTCAACATATTTTTTTTTATTTAATAATTAATATTAAAAAAACATATTCATTTTCATATAACAAAATTTAACATAAAAATTAGTATAGTCTTGTGTAAATAATAATATTTTAAAAGTATATCAAGGTTTTTCAAACTCATTACTGTTTATTGTATATCAATCCACCATAGTGTTAATTTAAAATCATTATGTGTTATACCCTAACCCCTTAAATAAATTCTATCCGCTCAATTTTAAATTTTTCCTTATAATTAGGTTTTTGAAATTAAATAATTCTTTTTTTGAGACAGAAATTATTAAAAGGGTAAAAAAATTCCTTTTAAAATGAGTGAAAAAAATATGAACGTCGCTATATAACAAGTTTTCGAAATAAGAGATAGTTTGAGGGAGTGAAAACCTTTATTTGGAAAGAAGATTCATTTAGGAAATAATGGTTTACCTCTTTTAAGATATAAGAGACCATAAATTTATCTAAAATTAATAAATTTTTATTTTATGGTCATTTTCTATAATTGGTGGGATCCTTTTAACCTAAATACTCTAAAAATAAAGAAAATATTATATGAAAAATTTCTAATTGCATTATTTGTTCACTTTCAAAAAAACATCATCTTTTTCTATAAAAATGTGTAATTAAGAAGAACTTATCATTCCAAAAAAACTAAAATTTAATTAAACGGACCTCATGACTTCCACAAAATGATATCATGATAATCGTATTGTATTTAAATGTTAACCCATACTATAAATGTTTATCAAAACATAATAAAATTCCAAAAATTAATACACATTTGTATTAATCTCCAAATATAAATTTTATTTTAAATTAATCTATAACTATGTAAACCAACATCCAAAATAACTTCAAAAATCAATTATTATAATTCATTCTTCCTAAATAATCATTAGTGTTATATCACATGTGAGACTTGTTGTATAAATATGACTCAAGGAAATGAAAATTTTATCAGAATATCATTAATCACTGAAAAATTAAAAAAACAGAAAGAATTTATCCTAGAATATATTTCCCAAATTAAACATATTATTTTTATTTCAAGTAATTTAATTAAAAATAATGTCATACTAACCATAAAACCAGTAGTCTAGTGGAAATAAATCCACACATTCCACCATTTGGTTATTAGTTTAGGCCCAATGGCCTCTCAGGATGTGATGGGTTATATCATGTCTTGTAGTTTTCATTTTTATAAAACTATTGAAAAAATGATAATAATATTCCAAATGAAGTGGGATACCATAACATTTTCAAGAATATGATGAACGACTTCAAAATAACCTTACTCATTATATCTATTAATTTAAAATCTAGTGGTTTTTATCCTACTCACCCCTTTCCAAATAATACAATACTTTTAATACACTATAGTTACCTCAACTTTTACTACATAAAAAAAATTATATTTTACATATTCATGTTTTTATTTGTGCAGTATTTCATTCTATTAAATCAAATTCTAAGTTATTCATACCATTCAACATATTGTTAAAAATATTTAATGAACAAATAATGTATAATAATACATAAAAGCTTCATGATTCCAATAACCAGAATATAATTGATAAAATAATCAACAATATGTATCTTGATTCCCAAAACATACACACATAAATCATTGAACCTCAATGAATTTAATAAAAATGGATATTAGTAATTTTTCCTCAGATTAGATAATTGACATGGATGATAACCTACATTCCCACATATATAACATTGATCTATTACAAGTTCCATAGGTTGAACTACATTTTTCTACATATATTTAATTAGAAAATTCATTTTTTGTCACCAATTATTCTCTTTTTGACCTCCTTTTCAATGAATAATTAATGTTCTAGTGGTTTTATGATATCTTTTATGGCACCTCTTACCAAATATTTGAAATGTAGGAAAATTATTATGGTTATATTTTTCACATTTTTTATTTGAAATTCCTTGAGAAGTATAAGGTCATGACCTTAAACATTACATAATCTAGAGTTTTAATCAAGAATTTATTTTCTTTCTATAAAACCCATGGGTCTTTAAACTAAATTGAACAACATAAAATTTTTATTCTCTATATAATGAATCTTATTTTATGGATATATTTATAAACTATCTGATAAACATAATTTTTCTTCTTCTATGCATTGAATTTCAAAAAATAGTCATTTACGGTTGCGATCAGAATATCATTTAGAGTCTGATATAACCTACATGATTTTTGTTGTGAGTAGTAACATACCCTTATGAATAGTAATATGAAATCTATGAATATGAAATCATATTATTATTTTATTTTCTTAAGGTTATAAGATAATTATATCTTGAATAATTTTTCAAGATGATATAAAATGAGTTATAGTTTTTAAATTGTTATTTTTCAAATAAATTATGACATTATTTAAAAACTAAATTAATAATATTTACCAATTTATTTTCAATAATGGCGATAAATTTTTAATTCTACATGTAAAAAATGGTTGGGGTAAATTTTAGTGATTTTTTCTAAATTTAATGAAATTTCTATGAATAGTAAAATACGATAATAAAATATATATATACATTATTAGGAAAAAACTCTATTCCTAGTATCATGGATGATGTAAGGACCATTTTTTCTAAATAACATGAACATTTTACTATTTAGGTTACATGAATCAATAATATTCATATTCGTAAAAAAAATATTAATCTAATGATTAAAATAATGTAAAATCCATCCTCTCTTCCACTATAAACACAACCATCACCCCCATCTTCCTCTCACACATATCAAAATTTATGAATTTTCTATGTTCTGACCAATCCCCTTCCCCAGTCACTTCCCTATATCCATGGCCTACTTGTGTACCAAAATGCAAAACCCATATGTTTTAAGGAGGATCTCATGGTTAATAGATCAAGATGTATTAATCCTATTTCATTTTATTATGTTTTATTTTCAATTCAATTTATTTTCATATACTCCCTTCACCAACCCTTATCCAAAAGGCATGAAATAACCAGATTCTTATAAATTATATAATTTATCATGTATATGAAAAATATTCATCCTCATTATTTTTATCCTCTTCCTCTTATTATAAAAATTAAAACACCGTCTATGATGTGTTGATTTACCAAAATCATGGACGATGTCTCTTCAATTACTAATACATCATTAAAAACCAGTTAAAAACCATTTTAATTGATGAATTTTTTTAAGTATATTATATATTCTATTTCATGTTCTTTAGTTAACATATATACATAATATTATTTTATATAATGAAACTAGATCGTGATTATCGAAGAACTGCCAAAATGATCTACATAGATATCACTACTGATTTTTCTAATGATTCTTCCTCAAAAATATAACCAGAATTATTTAAAGAATCATTTAATAAAATTGAAATATACCGATAACATTTCATATAACTTGTTTAATTTCATTAACATATGATAATGAAATCAAATACAAAACCATAAATGCAAAATCATATGAAGAACGCACCCAAACAGGATAAAGAAAAAAATACTAATAATTAAATGGTGAAATAATTTTGTGAAAAGATCATATAAGATGTTATAGACATGAATATGTTTTTTTAAGATATTAATAACACTATTTCAAAAATTATACATGAGGTTTAAACAAGTTTTAATTAAGAAAAACCCGAGGTAGGGGAATTCTTAACCCAATTTCAATTCATTTGGTTAATCTTGTACTTCATTAATTTTGTGGTATTGATTGATTTTTGATAAATTTTGTTTATATAATGCTTAATTGTGTGTATTTAAAGTGTATAAACTTATTACATCCACTATATTAATCCTCACATAAATTATTTTATATTTCTAGAGGGAATTAATTTTAAAATCCTCCTTTGAAATTCTATTTTAAAAAATTCAAAAGCAATTTTTAATGAAATTAATCAAGTTTTTTTATTATATTTTAATTAATGGGAATTTTTTATGATGAATTTAGGGAACAATATCTCCCTCAAATTCATTGGTTTAGTGTAAGTTGTATGTTTAACATATGGTCACTCCAAGTGTAACTGTTAGGGTTTCACAATAACATCGTCGTGAGGAATACATTGTAAGGTAGCTATGTGGTTTACAAATCATAAGGTATCCAAGAGGGTAACAAGATTATTTATTTAATTTCCCATGATTCCATTATGGTTCTATTTATGTTCATTATTTTTTGTTTAAATCTCGTGGAAATATCATGTTTCACAAAGAAAGTATACATGGGAGTCATGTGTATCTTTTTGAAGATAATATCATATGTTCACAAGTAAAAATGGTCTAATGTTTTATTTACTTTTTATTATACGCATTAATGATATTTTTGTATCATCCCATGTTTTCTAAGGTTTTTCTTAGGTTATAAGGATTTTAATAGAAATAAATAATTAATTTAAAATATTATGAATATTTGTCAAAGAAATCATGTTGTTGTTTTGTGTTTAAATTATTATGATTTTGAAAAAATGGATACTATTCTAATGGTACCCACTTTGTTGTGGATTTATATGTATGATTTTTTTCCTAAATTCCTAAAACTATAAACCAAAATTATCTTGAGGAATGTAAATAACTTAAATTGAGTTGAAATAACAAGAATATGTAATGTTTATGGACGAGACTAATAGTTGGTATTAGAGCTTGGTTTATATATGTTTAGGAATTATTTTGATGTTTAAAGAATAAAATAATTGATTTTTAAATTATGTTTATGTTGAAATGGTATAGAATTTAAATATTACCACATTTATTCATATAATATATGTTTTTCAGAGTGGTTTTCTGTAGAATAAATAGGGAGGCAAAAGTTGGACGAGACTGAGAGGATGATAAATTTCAGAATCCAAAATATGGAATGATGGGAATTAGAACCATATAGTCTGTAATATTAATTAATTTTAAGAAACATAATATAAATGCTGGTGAAATCAATGAAAGAGGAAAACCAGAGCTACCATAAAACAACGTAATGATAGTAGAACATTGTGGGAGGAATCACCCTCCTACTTTTAGTAGATCTTATGAGAGAGTAACCTCTAAAGGATAGTTTAATGCCCATGAAAAGATATTTGATGTTATTGGATATTCAATCAATCAAATGTTAAGTATTTTCATTTATCATTTTCAAGGTGAAGCTGGTCAGTGGTGGTAAATGGTCAAGAATATCATGGATAAAGAGAATATTGATGCCCCCCGAGTGTGATGACTTTTAAAGTATTTTCCATGAAAAATATTTTCTAAAGGTGGTTTGAAACAGGATGGAGAATCAATTCATTGAACTCAAGAAAAAGGAAGAACATTCAGTGGTAATGTATGAAGAACACTTCACACAAAAGTAAATGTACCCTCCAAAAATAATTCTGGATCAAGATAAAAAAATCAACCATTTATTCTCAGGATTGAAGCCAAAATTTCAAAGGGCATTGGCTTATTGAGAGTTAAAAAGTTATGATAAACTAGTATGATGTACTAAGAGGGTAGAAATGATATCTTTTGATGATCACTTAACTTTGAGAATAACGATCAGAAGAGGTCCATATGGAAAGTAATGGGTATGAATCAATAGAGGAAGTCTAAAGGTAAGAAAGTTTAGTTCACAATTTGTGAAAAGTGTGGTTAAACCATCCAATGGAATTCATTTAAAAAAATGGGAAATATTTTTGATGTGATATGTTTAGAAATATTTCATAATATTGTAATGAAAAGGATCCTATGATTAATCTTGATAAAAAAACTCTAAGGTATTTCAAATGTGGTGAGATGGGTCATTATGAAAATTCATACCCAAAGAAAGATCTGAATGATTGGAAGTAGCCAGATTATCACCATAAAGGTGTAGTGGGATCATTTCCAACTACGTCAGTAAATATCGGTTCATCTAATGAAGTGGTATCTTGTACATTGCCTTTTACTCAGATTTTTCTAATGTCTTCTCTGGTATGGGTCAACCCACTCATATATATATGATAAATTTTATGGGAAATTAGAAATATTGACTTAAAAATTAAGGCCATTAATCATTATTAAACCATAAGTGGAAATAATAAAATAATAAGTAATTTTAGGAATCTTCATGTTTTTATCTATGGAAATACATTACCTATAAACCTTTTTTTCCCTATTTGGAGTCTGATTTCATTTTTCGTATGGATTGGCATTCAGTTTATCATGTTAAGATTGATTGTAGAGATAATAAAGTTTTTTGTTATAATGATATTATTATTTTATACAATAATGAACATATAAAATTTATAATATATCTGAAAGATGAGAGATTATTGAATGATGGAAAATAAAGAAAGTATTCTCATATTTTTTTAAAACAAATGAATTATTAAGATAAATTATGTGATGATATTAAATGAATATATTGACATTTTTTCTAATGACATACCCAGTGTTATCTCTGATTTGGAAGTAGAATTCAAAATTGACATAGTTCCTTATGTTAATCCAATTTCAAACATGACTTATCGAATGGCTCAAATAGAACTTCTTGAATTAAAAAAATCAGTAGAAGGAGTTTCTTAATAAAGTATTCATTCATCCTATAACTTCACCATGGGCTGATCCTACTTTAGTAATTAAAAATAAAGATGGGTCGATGAAACTTTTAATTGATTATAGATCCTTGAATACCATCACTGTTAAAAAATGTTTCATTTTCCTCATATCGATGACATGTTTGATCAGCTCCCGGGATCACAATATTTTTCAAAGGCTGCCCTCAGGTTGGGATACCATTGGTTGAAATTAAAGGATGCTGACATCCCAAAGACTGTGTTTCGTAATATATATGGGCATTATGAATTTATTGTTATTATTTTTGGGTTATCTAATACACCTAGTGAATTCATGGATATTATCAATAGAATATTTCATGATCACCTAGTTATGTTTGTTGTGATTTTTATTAATGAAATTATGGTATTTTACCTATGTAAATGGGATAATGAAAAACATATTAGGGTTGTTTTGCAGACCATAAATGAATATAATCTATATAGAAAATTCATCGAATATGAATTTTGGTTATAACATATAGATTTTCATGGGAATATGGGAAATGAGGATCGAATAATAGTTTATCTTTAGAAAAAAATTGATTGATGAATGGAAAATAACTATAAATGTTTTAGAGACTCATAGTTTTCTTGGACATGTATGTTATTACGAACAATTTTTTAAATACATTGGATGGCTGTCTAGCCAACTAATTAAGTTAACATGAAAAGGACTTAAATATTTTTGGATGGAATAATGTTATGTTTGTTTTCAGTAACTGAAAAAGAGATTGGTGAATGGTCTTGTTTTGGACATGCCTTCCAAAAATGGTATGTTTTTAATCTACTATGATGGTTCATCAAAGGGACATGGTTGTGTTCTTTTGTAGAATGATTTGGTAATTACATATGATTCTAGACAACAAAAACCTCATTTTTTAAATTATCCCACACATGATTTAGAATAAATAGATGTGGTTTTTTCTCTGAAAATTTAGATTCATAATTTATATAGAGCCAAATATGAAATATACACTGACCATAAAAGTATGTAGTGTATAATCACTCAAAATGTACAAAAAATGAGGCAGATATGATGGCTAGAATTGATAAATAATTATGATTTCACAATCAATTACCATACGGGAAAAGCGAATAATGTGGAAGATGCCTTTACTTGTAAACATCATGTATCATTAACCATGTTATGTTTGGAACATTACCCCTTGATTTATGATTTCATCAATTTTGGCTAGTAAGTAGTTGGTGTAGGAAATTCTTTTGTTTTATTTTAGGTTTTATTGAAGACATATTTTCAGACATAATTAGGCAAGCATAGAATTCTAATGGGGAGCTATAAATAAATGTAGAATTTATTTAATTGGTATGTTGCCCAAATTTAACATTTATAAGGATTCTGTTTGGAGATTTTAAGGAATATTGTGTGTGCCTTGTGATTATCATCTAAATAAAGATTTGTCGTGTGAAACTTATAATTCTCCATTTTGTGCTCATCCTAGAATCACAAAGATTTAAAGATACCATCAAGAGTATTACTGGTAGGATTGAATAAAAAGATATATTATAAATTTTACTATGAAATTCTTTACATGTAAATAGGTTAAAGCATAGAGGATGTTACCAAAGGACATGCTTAAGAAATTAACATTTCCAGAGTGGAAATGGGAAAATATATCCATGGAATTTGTTGTGGGACTACAAAAAACATCTCGAGGTACCAATCCAATCTAGGTTATTGTTGATCGAGAATCTAAATCTGCTCATTTTCATCTTATTCGTAATAATATGTCTTTGGATTGGCTTTCTCAATTGTATCTCAAAGATATTATTAGGATACATAGAGTTCCTATTTCCATTGTATCTAACCGTGATCACATGTTCAACTAGAAAATTTGGAACAACCTTCAAGCAACCTTGTAAAGAGAATTATATTTCAGTATAGCTTTTCATCCTCTATCAGATGGACAGTCAGAAAAGACAATTTAGAATATGGAGTATCAGCTTTGATCTTGGTCAATGGATTACCAGGGAATTTTGGACATGAATATTTTAGTAGTTGAATTTTATTATAATAATATTTTCCATTTGAGTATATATATGGATCCCTTCATTGGATTATATATGAAGCATTGCCAAACTCCAACATTTTGGAATGATGTCAATGAAAGGAAGTTGATGGTACCTAAATTAGTAAAGGAAGTGGCTGAAAAAGTGAATATGATCCAAGAAAACATGAGGATAACTCAGAGAAAGAAGAAATGTTAGGTAGCTAACAGAAGGAAATTGTTTTCTTTCAAGGTCGGTGATCATTTTTTTCATAGAATCTCACTTAGAAAAAGTTTTATGTGTTTTGGTAGGAAAGGGAAGCTAAGTCCACGGTTCATTAGACCATATGATATCTTGGAGAATGTTGGACCAGATTCTCACCATGTATATCTGCCTATGAGATTATCTTACGTACAAAATGTTTTTCATGTTTTGATGGTGAAAAAGTATGTTCCAGATTCATCTCATGTTTTGATCCCAGAAGCAGATTAGTTGGATGAGAACATTTTTTATTAAGAGAAACATGTTGAGATTCTTGATTTAATGGAACAAGTATTACAGAATAAGTTAATCGTCCATGTAAAGGTTTTGTGAAGGAACTACATTGTTGAATAAGAAACATGTGAATCTGAAAATCCTATTAGGTAAAGGTACCCTAATTTGTTTAATAAGTAAATAAATTTTCAAAGACAAAATATCCATAAGGTGGGGAGAATGTAACACCCCAAGGTTTTAAAAATAAATTGAAAAGCATGAAATGTTGATTCATTACATAAGGACCCTTTTTTATTAGATAGTTGTAAACTAGACGTTAAACATAATTTTACCTCTTTTATGATTTGAATTTCCAAAAACAGACATCTACAGTTGCGATCAGTAAGTGGTCTGGCGTCTAATAGAACCAACTTGTTTTTTTGGATAATAGTAACATACCCTAATGAATAGTAATATGAATAGTAATATAACACTTATGAATAGTAAAGCATATTATTATTTCATTTTCATAAGGTTATAAGATAATGAGATCTTCATTAATTATTCATGTTGATATAAAATGAGTTACAGTTTTAAAATTAATATTTTTCAAATAAATTTTGACTTTACATAAAAATTAAATTAATAATATATAGAAAATTATTTGAAAAACATGTATTTCATTTTTGAATTCTATATGTTGAAAAATTATTGAGGTGAATTTTTTGGATTTTTCTAAAATTCTTGAATTTATGATGAATAGTAAAATACTGTAATATATTGTATATAAACATTATCAGTAGAATAAGATAATCCTAGTATCATTGTTGATTGAAGCATCCATGTTTCAAACTCACATGCTCTTATTACTATTTTGGGTCACATGAATCAATACTACTTATGGTCTTCAGAAAAAATATTAATCTAATGATTAATATAATGTAAAACCACTCCTCTCCTCCACTATTAGTAACACCGACGACCATCTTACTCTCACACCTATCAAAATATGTGGATTTTATAAGTTATAAAAACTCTCATTCCCAAGGCTCTTCCCCATTCCTGAGACCTTATAGTCTCACAAAAAGATTAAAACCAAATGCCTTAATGAGGATATTAAGGATAAGAGATCAAGAGGTAAGAATCCTATTTCATTTTCATTGGTTTTATTTTCAATTACTTTTATTTTCATTTACTCCCTTCCTATAACCATATCCAAGAGGCATGAAATCTCTATAATCATATATAATATTATCTTATAATGTTTATAGAAAAAAATTCATCATCATTATTCTTCTTCTCTTCTTCTTATTCTAAAAATATAAACACCATCTGTTATGTGCTGATTTACAAATATTGTGAATGATGTGTTTTCATTTTCCATTAATTCATAAAATATAGTTATAAAACCATTTAACCGGTTGTAATATATTTTAAGGTGTAAGGAATATTGTCTTTCATGTTCTGGAGTTCACATATCTACATAATGTTATGTTATAAAATAAATCTATTTTTGATTATCAAAGAACCGCAATAATGATCTAAAGAGATATCAGTAAAAGTTTATCTAATTATTAATCCTCATATCATATAACTAAAATGATTTATGGAATCATTTAATATTCTAGAATCATATGAATACAATTTTATTCTAATTATGGAATTTCATTTTCCAACGACAATGAAATAAAATACAGAACCAATAATGAAAATAATTTAAAGAATGCACTCGAAACAACAGTTGGAATAAAATAATGATAATTAAAGGGTGAGTTAAGGTTTTTAAATAATCTGATACTCTTTAGTAAACTTGAATACTTTTATTTAAAATAATAATAACGCCATTATAACCATTATACATGTACTTTTAAACGTGTTTGGAGTAATAAAAACTTGATGTAAGGGAATTATTAACCCAATTTCCATTCTTTGGGTAAACATAATTCTTTATTAATAATGTGGCATTAAAATTTTATGTGTGATGAATTTAGTTTATATTATGTTTAATTAAGTGTATTTAGTGTGTAAAAATGTATTCTATCCACTATATTAGTGTCACTTCTATTATATGATATTTGTAAGGGTCTTTTATTTTACAATCCTCTTTTAAAATTTTATTTTACCAATTTCAAAAGAAATGTTATAATGAAATTAGTCATGTTGTGTGATTATGTTTTGGTTCTTGGTAATTTATTATAATGAATTGTGGGACCTATATAACTCTATAATTTGTTGGTTATGTGTATGTTGGAGGTCGGTCCTATGGTTACTCCATGTGTAACTGTGATGGTTACACAATAAGGCAGCTGTGAGGGTTACATTGTAAGGTATCCATGAAGGTTACCAATTATAAGGTAGATGATATGGTTACAAGTTTATGTATGTAATTCCACATGATTCCATTATCATTATAATTTGTTTCTTTATTTTTTGTGTAAATATTGTGGAAATATCATGTTTATCAAATTATGTATATATGGGATTCAAGTATGCCTTCTGGAAAATGATTTCATATACTTACAAGTATTTATAGAATATTTTTTTATTTCCATTTTTTATATCCCATATCGAGATTTTTGTTAGCATCCCACATTTTTAAATGTTTTTCACATATTATAAGGAAGTGTAAGAGAATGAAAGAGTCATGTTAAATGTTATGATGATTTTTCAATGAAGTCATGTTGTTGTTTTGTGTTTATAATTTTATGTTTTGGAAGAAATGGATATTGTTCTAATGGTAACTAAATTTTATTCTTGTGGTCTTATATAAATGTGTTATTTAAAGAATTTCTAAAACTCTTAATCACAAAGATCTTTGTGAATGTAAAAAAGTGAAATCTAGTTGAAATAACTAGAATTTGTAATGTTTAAGGACATGACCTTATTATTAGTTTTAGAGCATGGATTAGATTACATTAGAAATTAGTAATATGTTAACAGAACAACATAAATGATTTTAACATTATGTTTATGTTCAAATGATTTAAAATTTAAATATTACCATGTTGCTTTATCTATGATTCGTCTTTTCATAATGGGTTTTTTGCTGAAGAAACATAGAAGATGAAGTTGTAAGGAACCAGGAGGCTGATATCTTTATGAATCCGCAATATTTAATAGTGGGGATTATAACAAATAAACATTCGATAGTAATGGATCAGGTAACATGTGAAATAAATTGAGGTGGGATATATACTAGATAACCACTAGTGGTACCACAAAGAAATATGATGATAGTGGACCATTCTACGAGTTAATACCCTCCTCCATTCAATGGATCTTCTAACCCACTAGTGGCTGAAGGATGGATTAATTCCACCATGACATATTATTTAAAACACCAGGGTTAAATGTTAAAAGAAAACAGATTTTTAGGAATCTTACTAGTTTAATATGTGGAAAAAAATTTCATGAAAACATTTTTATTTTTCTTTTATAAGAGTTTTATGTCATTCTAGGTATGTATTGGCTTCCTATTTATCATGCTAAGATTGATTTTAGGGTTAAATAAGTTGTTTTTTATAAATATTATCAGTTTTTATACAATAATTAAACCATAAAATTGATAACATATCAGGAAACTGAGAAACTGTTGAAATATGTAAATAAATATTATCTTCCTCATATTGTTGAAGACAAGGGAACTATTCAGATTTATAATGTGCTGGGGGTAAATGAATATCATGGATTCTTTCATAATGAGTTACCTGGTGTTGTACATAATTGAGAAGTTGAATTCACAATTGACTTAGTTTGTAATGCTAATCCAATTTCAATGTACCCTTATCTGATGGATCAAATATAACATCATGATTTGATAAATCAGTTACAAGTCTTTCTTGATAAAGGATTCATTCATCTTAGCACTTCACCATCGGGTGTTCCTATTTTGTTGGATAAAAATAATGATAGTTCCATGACACTTTTCATTTATTAGAGAGCCTCGAATAACCTCACTGTTAAAACATTTATCCTTCTCCTCAAAGCAATGAATTTTTTTATTAGCTCTTAGAAACACAATATATTTAGAAGGTTGACCTAAGGTTGGGGTACCATTAGTTGAATTAAAGGAAGAATACATCATGAAGACTTCATTCCCTACTAGATTTCAACATTATGAGTTTTTTGTTATGCATTTTGGGATATCTAATTCACCTTCTATATTAACGGATATTAGAAGTAGAATATTTCTTGAGTTCTTGGATTAGTATGTATTTGTATTTATAGATGAAATTCTATTATTTTATAAAAGTAAAGAGGTTAACGAAATACATTAAAGGGTTTTTTTAAAAATAAATAAAATAAACTATACAGAAAATTCATACAGGTAGAATTTTTGTTGTAATAGATTTATTTTCTTCGGAATATTGTAAATAAGGATGGAATACTAGTTTATCCTACCAAAAAAGGTGTCTGATAAATTTCTAATACCTAAAAACGTATCAAATATTCATAGTTTTCATGGGTTAATAGGTTATTACTAATGGTTTGTTAAAAAATTTGCATAGTTATCTGGCCCACTAACTAAGTAAACAGTAAAAGGGTTTAAATTTTTTTCTACAGTAGATTGAAATTTTTTTTCAGGAACTGATGAATATAATAGTGAACGCTCATTTTTGGACCCGTATTCTTGAAATGTTATGTTTCTCATCAATAGTGATGCTTCATTGAAGGGAATTTGTTGTGTTCTGATACCGATTAATCGGGTAATTGCTTTGGGTTCAATAAAACTAAAGCCTCATGAGTTAAATTATCCCACACATGATTTGAAATTATCAATTATTCTTGTTTCTTTTAATATTTGGAGGCAACATATATATTTATCCGAATGTGAAATATATACCGACCATTAAAGTGTGACATATATATTCAATCATAAGTTTCTAATCATGAGGCGGAGAAGATGAGTTGAATTGATAAAGTATTATGATTCCATGATCAACTACTATCCTGGAAAAGCAAAAAATGTTTTGGATTCCTTGAGTCAAAAACATCATGCATCATTAATCATGTTATGTTTGGAATATGAAACCTTTATTAATGATTTGATTTATTTATTCTTGGATGTAATTGGTGTAGTAAATTCCTCTATTTTGTTTCAGGTTTTAGTGAAGTAATTTTTTAGGAAGAATTAAGAAGGCTCATAAGACAAATTGGGAGGTAAAAAAAGGTAGAATTCGTGAAAAATGGTAAGCTCTCATATTTAACATTGATAAAGATTATGTTTTGAGATTTGGATGAAAATTATGAGACTGTTGTGGTTCTATGAAGAAGAAAAATTTGTTTGGAAATGATCATATTTAATTGATTTCAAATCATCCTTACATCAAAAATATATACGGAGACATTGGAAAGAAATACTATTTGGGTGGAATGAAATGAGATATTGCAGATTTTACTGTGATTTGAATGACATGTCAACAGGTTAAAGCAGAGTGGATGTTACTAATGGGGATGTTTCATCCATTACCATGTCCATAGTGGAAATAGGAAAATATATCCCTGGACTTCATTGTGGGACTACCAAAGACCTCTCAAGGTAACAATTCGATCTAGGTTATTGTTGATCGACTAACAAAATCTACCCATTTTCATCCTATTTGAGATACTATATCTTCGGATCACCTTTCTCAAATATACATCAAAGATATTTTCATGTTTCATGGAGTTCCTTTTTTCATTTTATCTGATCATGATCCCATGTTAACTTAATACTTTTGGAAAGGCCTTTACAAGTCATTGGGAACCAAATTATATTTCAGTTCATCTTTTCATCCTCAATGAGATGGTCGGTGAAAAAAGACTATTTAATAATTGGATGATATTCATCAAGCTTTTTCAAGGTATTTACAGAGATTTTGGGATCATCATATTTCAATAGTTGAGTTTTCTTAAAATAACAAATTCTATTCTAGCATACCTATTGAACCTTTTGAGGAATTATATGGGAAGCAGTGTCGAACTCGAGTATTTTGGGATGAAGTTAGAGAATAAAAGTTGATGAGACCAGAATTAGTAGAGGAAGTGGTTTAGAAAGTGATGATAATCAAGGAACATGTGAGGAAAATGCAGAGCTGGTAGAAAACATATGCATATAACTAGAGGAAATACTTTTCTTTCGTGGTAGGTGACCATTTTTTTCATAGAATCTCACCATGAAAAATTATTTTGTGTTTTTGTAAGAATGAGAAGATAATTATATGGTTTATTGGGCCTTATGAAATCTTGGAGAATGTTGGAAAATTTTCCAACCACGTCTCTTTTCCTTGGAGTTTATCTCAGGCACCCAATGTTTTTCATGTTTTGATATTGGGAATAAATGTTCCAGATTCATATCATGTATGGATCCTAGAAGTATCTCACCTAAAAGAGAACCTTTCATATAAAGAGAAACCTGTTTAGATTGCTGATCAAAGGGAATATGTCTTGTGGAATAAGTTAATCCAATTGGTAATGGGTTTCTGGAGAAAACAAATGGTTGACGAAGCAACAAGGGGATCTGAAAATGCTATAAGGGAAAGGTATCATAATTTGTTTAGTAGTTAAATAAAATTGTGAGGTTGCAATTTCTAGAAGGCGGAGAGAATGTAAAACCACAATGATTTAGAAATAAATTGAAATGCATGAAATGTCGATTCTCTGCATAATGACACTTTTTTGAGGATATATATGTAAACTCGTCTCTAAACATAATTTTACTTTTTCTATGATTTGAATTTGAAAAAACACACATCTATGGTTACGATCAATAATTTATTTGGAGTCTGATAGAATCAACATGATTTTTTTGTGAATAGTAATATAACACTATGAATAGTAATATGAACAGTAATATTACCCATATAAATATTAATTCATATTAAAATTTTATTCTCCTAAGTTTACAAGATAATATGATATTGATTAATGTTTCATGGTGATATAAAATGATTTATAGTTTTAAAATATTCATTTTTCGATTAAATTATGAATTTATTTATAAATTAAGTTAATCATATTTAGAAAAAAATATATATATCAAAATATGGATTTCATTTTTTAATTCTACACATCAAAAAAATCGCTGGTGCAATATTTTGGGATTTTTCTAAAATTCATGAATTTTTGATGAATAGTAAAATACGGTAATATAACATATAATACATTATCAATAAAATACACTATTCCTATCATCATGGGGGATTTAAACACCCTTGGAATGAACTTACATTAACATATTTCTATATAGGGTCACAAAAATCAAGAATATTCATATTCTTAACCAAAAATACTAAACTAATGATTTAAATATTGTAAAACCCCTCTTCTCTTCCACATTAAATTCCCCCATCACCCCTTATTCCTCTCACACCTCTCAATGTTATTGAATTGTATATGTTCTTATCAATCCCCTTACCAAATCCTCTTCCCCACGTCGAAGAAATACTATTCTCACCATGAGGACAAAACCAAAGGCCTTAAAGAGGATCGCAAGGTGAATAGATCAAGAGGTAAGAATCCCTTTTCATTCTCGTCAGTTTTCATTTCAATTAATTTTATTTTAATATAATCCCTTCCCCAATACTTATCCAAGAGGAATAAAATCTCCATAATCTTATAAATTCAGGATGTTATCATGTTAATGGATAAAAATCATCAACATTCTTCCTCTCCTCTTCCTTTAATTCTAATCATAAAAAACCCCATCCATGATGTTCCGATTTACCAAAATTATGGATGATATGTTTTCAATTTTCATACCATCCTTAAAAAATATTTATAAAACCATTTTAAGGGTCTAAAATTATTTTTTATTTTATTATATATCCTCTTTAGGGTTATTATGTGAACTTATATACATAATATAGTGTTATATAATGAAACAAGTTCGTGATTATCAAGGAACCACCAAAATAATCTAAACGGATATTACTAAAAATTTATCTAATTATTCATCCTCATATTGAAAAAACATAATGATTTAGGGAATAATTTATTATTATAGAAACATATGAAATCCATTTCATTCCAATTTTGGAATTTCATTTCCATACAACAAGGAAATCAAATACCAAAACGGCCATTAAAATCATGTAAAGAATGCACCCAAAATAATGGAAGGAACAAATTACTAATTATTAAAGGGTGGAGTGATAATATGAAATGATCATATAATGTGTTATAAACATGAATATGTTTTTTATAATATTAATACCACTTTTTTAGCCATTATAAATGAGTTTAAACATGTTTGATGTAATACTAATATTAGGTAGGGGAATTCTGAACCCAATTTCCATTCTTTGGGATAACCTTATAATTCCTTAATTATTTGGAATTAAAATATTTTTATGGTAAATTTTCATTATATTATGTTTAATTTTGTTTATTTTGTTTTATATACACAATCCATCAACTATATTAACTCTATCTTCTATTATATGATATTTCTAAGGGTTTTTTCTTTTAAATACTTATTTTAGAATTTTATTTTATAAAATTCTAAAGCAATGTATATATGAAATTATTCATGTTTTATGATTATGTTAAGTTTCTTGGGAATTTTTTATATTGAATTTTGGGACCTATAACTTTCTCAAATTCAATGTGAATTTGAATGGTAGAGGTAAACTGTATAGTTACTCCATGTGTAACTGTGATGGCTACACAATAAGGTAGATGAGATGGTTACATTGAAAGGTAGCCATGAGGGTAAAAAAATTGAAGGTAGATGGGAGGGTTGCAATATTATGTAATTAATTTCCCATGATACCTTTATGAATCTATTTATTTTCTTTGTGTTTTGTGTAAATCTTGTGGAAATATCATGTTTCAAAAAGTAAGTATTTATGGGTGTCTATTATGTCTTTTTGAAATTGATTTCATAAATTTATAAGTATTCATGGATTAATGTTTTCTTTCCTTATTTTTAGATCCCTTTCTAATATATTTTTTCTCTTCCCATGTTTTTTAATCATTTCACAAGTTATAAGGATGTGTAAGATAATTAAGTAAGTAATGTTAAATGTTATGATGATTTGTCAGTCAAATCACACTGTTGTTTTGTGTTTAAAATTGTATGTTTTGGAAGAAATGGATATTGTTATACTAGTACCCACATTATATGCATGTGGGATTATATGTAAAAGTTATTATTTGATATTATAAAACTCTAAACCAAAATGATTTTTATGAATGTAAAGAAGTGAAATCTAGTTGAAATAACTAGAATATTTAATGTTTAAGGAAAAGACCTTATACTTTCACTTTGAGGATATTTTCATGTTTATTGTTTTAGATAGTGAGGTCATTACTCATACATAACCAAACTATAAAATTTAAATGTGGAAAAATCTAATTATTAAAAATTTTTCGCGAGTATAAACAAAAAAAAAATCTATATTCATGAAAGATATTCATAACATTCCACATGACATCTTCTGATCCATTACCCATCCATATATCCTATGAAAACATTTCTATACATGGTTTTATCACACAAATACTAATAATAGACACAAAATGGAGGAAACCATTAGTCCATTTAAAAACAATAAAACCCATGAAAACACTTTTGGTGAATACATAGAATTATACCCATAAATGAAGATTTTATTCCTTTAAAATGATAATTAATTTTATATTTTGATAAAAAATTATTTCATGAAAACTTATTATAAATCATGTAATATTTATTAACATACCAAGGAAAATCATCTCATTCACCCCTTATAGAACCCTTACAAACCCCTAAAATAGGTGAAAAACACTATGGCCAACTTCAAATATAATTCACTTGATAACATAATCGTTGACCAATGCATGGAGCACTATTTGGGAACTCCCATTATATATGATATAACAGGGTCACCTGATTATATTTGGGTGCACCCATAATTATCAATGTCCAAAAAAACATAAAATAGAATATTTCATTATTTAAAAAACTGTTAAACTCATATGAAAATCATGTTCGGATATACAATTCCAGTTTCATTCAAAACCCATTTTTAATAAAAAACATTTTATTTTAAGAACACAGTTTCAATAAAAAATTACCATAAATAAGGGAATGAATATTTTACATTTTATAAAAAACTTATTATTTTAAAGGAATTTAAAAATTAAATAATAGTCACATTGTTAGAAAATTTGTTGTCGTTGTTTCATTGAAAACATGTAAAAATTTTATTTTAAAAAAAATTGATGTAAATAAAAGAGAAATAAAAATAACCATATATGTATTTTATTCCAATATAAAAAAAATTAAATATCATTTAAAAAAATGGACATGGAATATTAAGTGTTATTGAAGAAGATCACTAGAATATGTTTTTTTCAAATAGAAGCCCTTTATCACATTGGAAACACTTGAATTATAAACACCAATAAAGAATAAAATTAATAAATAAATATCCGGAGAAGTGATAATTTATGGACATATTATGTTAAATGGTATGTATATACACCTTGACTAATATTAATGGTGTATAACATTAATGATTTCCTCAACAAAGTGAAATTGAGATGAAGTCAAATACCTTGAGTCTATCTAGTCAAATACATCTTTATTTACCCGAATAATAAACATACTCTAGTGATATACATGATTAAGAACCTTTTTAATGTTTCTTATAACATTTTATTCACAAATTTACATGTTTTATACATCAAAATTATCAATTAATTTTATTTCATATGTTTTGACCATATTCAGTTTATCTGCCAAAAAATTACATTGGTAGGTCGACAATGGTCAAACGGGTCATTATTTAAACATATCCAGATAAATAGTCATGAAATAAATAACAAATTTATAAATAAATAATACTTATAAAATCAATTATGAAATGTGGTTATTAAAAATGAACTAACTTTGTGATCATAGAGATGGTAGGTTGTACAGATGCATGGGTAACAATTCCATTTTTTGAATAATTATTATGAAAAATGGTAATTAGAATTTATCTAAAACCAATTATTAATTTATAAAATATAAAATATTATATTATTATATATATTTATATATATAATTATTGTTTTGTTGTGATGTGAAAAATAATAACCACAATGCCTCAAAGAGCTGGTAGTCCACACGTCCACGAACGACATTATCAACTTTTCAATGTGTGAAATGGTATGATGAAAAGGATATATTTCATTTTAAGAAAACAAATTTTTTATGAAAATAATAATTATTTCATGTATGTAGTATGTATCCAATATATATACCATAATTACCTTCCATGTAATACTTTAATGAAAAATGCTTCACATCGCTTCATGAGGAGGTAATCTATTGTAGACACAAAAGATGTTCTCGTATCACATATGGAATAGAATGTATGAAGTTTTTATATGATATATTGAATAAATTGGTATAATTAAGTTATATATATGTAGTAAATATAATATAAAAATTGTATTTCCATTATTATTCTCAACCATGAGAATTGCTAATAGAAAAATAAATGACATCGTGTCATGAGGCTGTTGCCTGCTGTGCACACGAAGGATGATTTCATAACCAAATTGATGGATGAGTGTTTACGTGTAGTTCATAAACCTAACATAAAAACATATTAGAATATTTAGTATACTATTATAACAATATAATCATGTTATAATAATTATTGAATAATTTGGAGGAGGAAATTAAACAAAAATACACGTTGATGAACATTAACTCTTTATTGGGTAACTCCTTTTATTTTGTACCAAAGAACTTCCTTGGTTGGATTTATATAGAAATTAATGCTTATAATATAAGTGAAGGAAGTTTTAGATGTTATTTTGTCTAATATTTTCTAAAGAAAAGGGCTTGATAGGTGATAATAGAGGATGAGATGGGGAGGATGATTATAAGTTACGCGATTAGAAAACATTAAACTGTTTTAAAAGAGTGATTCCCACGCATGTTTTTTAAAGTAAAGTGGATAAAAAATTCCTCACACTAGAAAATATAATGGAAAAGGTCAAAATATTTCCATACAATGGGTTTCCCACATGTCTACAAGTCATTTGGACCTTTTTTTAATGTTTATCCATTATATAAACTCATTTGTTACCAATATCACATTAATTAACATTAATTTCATTCGAAAATATTTTGGGTCAAAAAACAAGTTGATAATACTTTATATTAAACATAGTTATTATATAAAATATGGAATAAATTTTCAAAAATTAAATTAATAGAAGTTTAAAACAAAAATAATCATTAATCATGCAGTTTTTGTGAAAGAGTATGTTTTTTGAGAATAATATTTTTTAGAAATAAATGATTCTACATACAATCTATGAATAATAAAAATAATTTTGTGAAACTAAAATATTATTTATTGATATATATTCTATAAATTTATATTAAAACATTCCCCAATATATATTATTTTAATTAATTAAAAAGATGAAACATTATGCATTTTAAAACAGTTTTTAGAAAACCCCATATTTAAAACACGGATAAAATTACATTAAATCCTATATAAGGTTGATTAAAATATGTTTAAGTATATTAAATATAACTATATTATACATGGGTCGTTTTGAAAAATATTCAAAACATATTATAAATCTTGAATTACTTAATTTGTTAAAAGAAATAACATTTTTATATAACTTTGGTACTCTTCACTTTTCACATAAAAATCAATATTTTCCAAAAAAATCCCCAAATATCACACAAAGTATTTTTTTTTTACATCAAAATTGATATCAATATTATAAAATTGAAATTCTAAAATTTATAAATTTTTATTTAAAATAAAACCTTATATAGAAAGTGTTTTATTAAAACAATTACCTTTTTGATTAAAAATTTCTTGATATTGTTATAACAAACATAACTATCTAATTCATATTAATAAATAAGAAAAATTATTTGTAATTTCATTACCTAGGGTTTTACATCCTTCATCCTTTTTTATAAATTTGTTCCTTATATTTTTATATACATATTAAAGAAGTGGGGATATCATTATGTGATAGGATTTTCGTATTCTCATGTTTCCACATCAACCATATTGTTTTTATATAAAACATTAGCCTGATGAATACAATTATTCCACAATATCTTTTCAATATCTTCAATATCCTAAACTGGATATTATTCATTTGATATATTATCTTCGTACGGATCAATCTTAGGTCTTAAAACATGAGATGAATCCAGAATTAATTTCTTAAAATGGAAACATAGAATATGTTGTGTACCTGATATTTACTCAGATGTAATTCCACATAGTATAAAACTGATTAAACTCTCTCTAGGATTTCGTATAGTCTAATGAACTTTCTACTTACCATCCCCATATTACCAAAATTCACCCCGTGTTTCCGTAGAGAAAATATTGGAAAGAGATGATCACCAACATTGAAATAATTCTATTTTCTACGGTTACCAACATAACATTACTTCCTATTGAGTGCTTTCATCATGTGTCACTAAATCAACTGAACCTTCTCATTCATTTTCTCTACTAACTCTGTAGACATGAACTTCATTTATACTACTTCATCCCAAAAAAGATAATGTTCAAAATTTCATTCCATATAATGCCTCAAATATTGACATAATTATACTATAGTTGAAAATATTAATATAAGAAAACTCAAACAAAGAATGTTATTGATCCCAAATTCCCATGAAATCTATTTAACAAAACAAATAATATCATCCTTGGTCGAAATCATATACTTATAAAATCCATTGGATTGACAATGAAATGTTTTACTAAAATCTAATTCAATACCCATTGACATCTAAATTCTATTCAAAAAATTATATATGACCCTGGGATCATGGTTTGATACAATAAAGAGAATAACTCCTTGTATCATAGCTATCTACATTATATACACTCAATAAATCTTATCCAAATAAATTTTATCTCTTATGTGAGGTAAATTTTCATATTTATTTAATTTATCAACTATTACCAAATTGTCATTGTTACCTTGAGATGTCTTTTGAAATATCACCATGAAATCATGTGATATATTTTTCCATTTAAACATACGCACTTGAAAAGTTTTAATCATCCCCTTTGGTGAATTTCATTCTCTGGTAACTTGATGACATGTCAAACACTTCATAGTAATTTATAAATATCTATTTTCATTCCAACCCATAAATTATACTCACAAAGGACTATGTACATCTAGTGATGCCCTGATTAATGTAAAATGGAATACTATTATCTTTAAACAACAATTGGGTACTTAAATGGGAATAAAAAGGCACACATAATGTTTTATAGCACTACTAGAAATTTTTTATAAAGCCACGGTTATAAACCATATCTATAGGCCCAAAAGACTGTGGGTATAGCTTATAGCCACAATTTCATGAACTGTGGTTGGAATTGGAATGGCTATAGGTCAGAGCCTATAGCCACGGTTTGCGACCATGGCTATAGCCATATAGCCACGACTCCAACAGTGGCTATAGAACTATAGGAATGGCTCATACTATGGATATACAGTCGGCCCAGTAGCCATGCCATTAAGGAGCATGGTTCATATAACTGTGACTATAGGCCTTTCTATTGCATAAAAACCCTTCATGGTCCACCATGCTGGCCGTTGGGAGGACACAACCAACTCCCCCCCTCCCACCACCCACAGCTCCCAACCTACAGCAGCACCCCCACCCCTACTCCTGCACACCTCCCCTGCCGCATCCCCTGCACCATTCCCCTAAACCTTGCACCTCCTGCCCCCTCCTCACTTCACACCCCCCTTCCCCCACCAACAGCTCCCCACCCTGCACCAACATCCCCCATCCCCTGCTCCTGCACACCTCCCCTGCCCCACCCCCCTTCACCTTGCACCAATATTCCCCACCCCCTTCCCCTCGCACCCCCATGCCCCACCCCACCCCCCTGCACCCTTCACCCTTCACCTTGAACCACATGACCCCATCTTTATTGCACTGCCCCCTCCCCCACCCACTTCTCCCCCTCTGCAAAAGCACCCCATACCCCCTGCTCTCGCACACCTCCCCTCTTCTCCACCCCCACCCCCACCCCCTACACCTTGCACCCCCCACCATACCCCCATACACCCTTCCCATATTCACCTTGCTCCCCTTACCCCCTCTTCACATCAGTCCCCCTCCACTACCCGCAGCTCCCCACCCTTCACCAGCACCCCCACCCCTACTGCTGCAAACATCCCCTCTGCCCCACCCCTTGCACCCTTCCCCCTACAACATGCACCATACTACCCCTCTCTTTATTGCACTCCCCCACATACCCCACCCACAGCTCCCCACCCAGCACCAGCACCCGCACCCCCTACTCCTGCACACCTCCCCCCTCGTAACTTTCACCATGAACCTTGAACCCCCGACCTCCCGACTCACTGCACACCCCCTCAACTAAGAAAACCCCCTCCCTCCCCCTAGAAAGCCCCCCCCCTCTAGAAAGCCCCCTCCCACACCCACCTACACCCCCTCCTTCACCCTAGACAACCCCCAATCCCCCTATATCCACCCACCCTTTCACTGGATATCCCCATGTTACCCCCTCTCTTTCCATGGACACCACCACCACTCCATTGGCAGCATGGCCCCCTCCCTCCCCCTGGTCACACCACTCTCTGGACAGCCCCCCTACAGATCCCCCCTCACCCTGGACCATCCCCCCCCCCTTCCCCTCGACATTACTAGCACCACTCCAATGGACAATCCCCCACCACTCCCCCTGCGATGCCCTCCCTTTCCCTACATAACCCTCTCCCCCTGGAGCACCCCCCCACCACTCCCCCTGCATCCCCCTCCCTTTCTGTGGACAACACCACCCCCACTCCCCCTGCAGCCCCCCTTCCTCTCTTATTGGATAGACCCCCCCTCCTTGACAGACCCCCCGGACAGGCCCCCACCCTACACTACATCGTCCTTCCCAACACACGAGTCAATTGAATTGTGAAAACCAAAAACATTATAATATGGATATTATACATAAAATTCTAGTCAAAGTAAGTACAATAATAAAAAATATGCTAATATTATTAGAACTAAATAAAACATCATCAAGACAAATAGAGTATAGCGAAACAAAATAAAATGGTTTGGAAAAAGATGAAACTGAACCAAAATAAAAATAATGTAACCAAACTGACTCAAACCAATCAAAACCGGCTTCAATAAAGCATAATTGAGTAGGAAATAAATATAACTAATGAAAAATACCTGGTTAGAATCTAAAATAAATTTAATTGAACTGAATATCCCCCAATTGAGAAAAATGAACCTATTAAAATTGAAATAAAAAATTGAACCCAATAAAAAATAACCAAGCAAACCTAACCTGACCCAAACTGAACCAAGGAGTCGGGCTTCTGTTGAACTTTTAGAAGGCCTCATGCCTGCATATTGATAGTTTATCCTAGTCATGGGGTGCTTCACTGTCTTCAACTAGATCTAAAATGCACTGCAAGAATACATGGGACCCAAAAACCACAAAACCCAAATTAAAATTGAGCCAAGGAATAAAAATGGAATAAACCCTACCCGAATCTGATGTTGAACTCACCTTCTTATTGGGTGGTTATTAGAATATACCTCATCATAAGTAACCACTTGTATGTAAATAATGGGAATATAAGTGAGATATAACGACTTCTTATATATATGATCATTGTGTCAACTCAACATGATAAATGATAAAAAACTCTATAACAAAAAATGAACAAAGTATATTCAGATTGATAGGTAAATCCCAATACTGAATAACATGATCATTAATAATGGATTTTTGTTCAAATGAAATCCATTTTCATTCAATACATACACCACATAAGCGTTGGATTGATATTATTCTTTATTAGGTGATTATTCCTTAATGGAGTAGGTTGCTACACTATCGATGGGAAACATGAAAGATATAAGGGGATAGTGAAACAGTTTCATACCCTTTGGGTTGTGTTGTATTTTTTTAAAAACTTGTGGGACTTTTACCAAGATGATTTGTTAAAAAGATGGGGATATTAATGGACAATCCTAAATTGCGTTGGAGTTAAACATGTTGACAAGGTGGTTGAGGTGGAAACTTCAGATCCCATCAATAGGCATATAATTTCTCCATGTTTCCCACTCCATATAAGATGGTGTATATATGAAATCTATGGGGACAAAAAACTAGAAATATAGCATGGTAGCTTTTTTAGTGGAGATGTAACCACCATTTTAATGGTTCATGCCCCAATCATCTGCATTTCAAAAATGAGATGATTCCATGGTGAAAACCCATTTACCAGTATTATTACCCCATTTTTTATATCTTCATCCCCATGTATCCCCTTCCACCTAAAAATCCCCCCCCATGCTCCCCCTAGACGGACCCCCCTCCACTCTAGACCATTCCCCCCATCACGGACATACCACCCCACCCTGCACCCCCAGGACATCCCCCCCACTCTTTCATGGACATACCCCCCATCCTGGACATCCGCCCATGCTGCACCTTCTGGGATGCCCCCCCCTCACCCACTATAGACCCCCCCATCTTGGAGAAACCCCATCCTAGACATCCCCCTGGATATCCCCCCCTCCCCCTTAATGGGTCATTCCCGAATCATCATTATTTTCTTCTCCGTTTCAGAAATGAGATGATTCTTTGGTGAAATCCCATTTAACGACCATATTGACTCATTTTATGAATATTTATCTCCTTGCAGCCCCCTTCCCCTACAAATAATCAATCCAAAACCACTTAGACAGCCCCCACCCCAACCCCTCTTGGAAATCTCCCACCCCCTCCTTCTTGGATATCCCCCCTAAACAGCACCCCCACCCTACACAGCACCCCCCCTCCCTGGACACACCCCTACCCCCTGGATAGCCCCCACCCTCCTGGATAGACCACCTACACATGAACAACCCCCCCCCCCCCCACCCTAGACAACCCCCCCAAACTCCTTCGTGAATAGACCCCCCACCAGGATAGATCCCCCCAACCCTAGAAATCCACCTCCTGGAAAGACCCCCACCCCCGGACATCCCCCCCACCACCCCCGGAACCCCCCCCCCCCAAACGTTTTCATGGATAGACCCCCCCCCCTCCTTCTTGGAATGATCCCCCCAACCCTGGACAACCCCCCTGGATCGACCCCCCACCCCACGTCACCCCCACCCCCGGACACCCCCCCCTTCCTGGACAGACCCCCCCCCCCTCGGACAGCCCCCCCCCCCCCCCCCTCCGGGACGGATCCCCCAACACCAGAAACCCCCAAACCCTCTTGGACAAACCCCCCACCCAGATAGCCCCCCTTCTTGGATAGATCCCCACAACCCTAGATAGCCTCCCTCCTTCCTGGACAGACCCCCCCACTACAGACCCCCTCCCCCACCTCATTGAGTTCTGATCCAACATTGAAGTAATTTTACTAAATTATTCAATAACCAATTCCACAAGTAACATGACTTTCAACCCTGCACCAACCTTCCATCAATCCAATTTCCACTCAGTTTTCACAGATTTCCTTCGGAGTCTAAATTCATTATATAGACTCCATCCAGTTCTACATCTAAATCACCAATTAGGCATTCATCTTGGAAATGGATATACATAGGTCTATTGAATGTTGGTCTTACGGAGTCTCCAAGATAATCCAAGGGTCATTCAGATACAAGACCATGACCCTTCTGAAAGGATAAGTTATTTAACATGAAACCAAGTTGAGAATCCCCACCATAATAGTATCGTTATTGTTACCTTACAAAACTAACATCATTCTACCTAGACCCAGACTATTCCTATCATTAAATAAATAACTAATAATGATTGTCAATTCACACTTGATTTCCAATTTATTACCTAGTATTGTTTACCCCTAGATTACTCAGAAAAAAAGTTACTACATTCAATGATTGAAATGAGTTCTGACATTTTGTAACCTATGTGTGGGATATTCATTTTGAATTATATAGTTTTTATCCCCTTACGCATTCTGCTACTTGAAGACATAGTATGTCTAATAAATGAAAAACTCTGTTCAATCGCACAATGGTACCTCGATCTATCATTGATGTTGTCTTACACCACGGAGACATCTCCCCCCCCCCCACACACACTCTCTTTTGGGATACCAATCTCTATCATATTCACATTTAACACATCAGTTTCCAACCATATGGGTGACCCTAAACTAAATTACCCTGTGACCTACTATCACCACCACTTTTGATATCATCCTATAAATAGAAAAATTCTCAATGGTCTGCTAACCACCTCACTCTATCATTTAAATGGACACCGCATCTACCCACAACATGAATTCTCATGCACCAATTAATTCACATCAAGCCATGAGTACACAACTCTTTACTATAACATAGTGATTCCCCCATGAGTCAAGGACCTCCAGGCCAAGGCACATATTCCATAACATTTTTCGCATACTTGCTGCCTTCAAAACACCATCAACTGTCTCAGATTATTGTATATAATATAGGTCATTATCTATATCATATTGATCTTTCTCAACACCATCATAAGAAGATTTTTCTTTCTCCTAATTCTCTTTAATCTTTAGATATTCAATCATTTCTGAAGCCAACATAAATGGCCTTACCTCTTACATAAATTGCATAGTTTTACCAGATGATCTGGTAGCCATGGGAATCGATAAATTTGAATAATAATTATGATGCATTATTATTATACATTTACTAACTGAATAATTACATGACTCAAAGATTTCATTCTACCAATTTTTTAAGCCAAACCCAAATGGAACTATCACATGATGATCCTGTTCATAGTCTAAAGAAAATTCAGAATCTATTTTTTTACCTCTCAGATCTGGTTCTGCTTAAATATTTGAACCAACCTGCTTCCTTTTTCACCATGGAAAGACGATCTTACACCCTTTAGGATCATTATCCCCTCTAAATTTTCATTCAAATATTTGAAATGGTTGTGAATATGAATTGAGTTAGGGGGATCACATCTCAGAAGACAACTACATTTCAGAATTTTCCGTATCTCGACCATTAAATTTCTGAGGATTCAGTTATACCACATTTTTTTCCAGAAAATAGCTATAATAATACTAGAAACAACAACCTATACTGTTGAAATATGAACTGAATATAATGAAATCAGACTACATTCATTAAAAGTATCTTAATGTAGTGATTAGAATAACACCATCATCATGCTCTTTCCCTTTGAACCCATTTATAGAAGTCAAGGATTGGGAATAGGTGGATATATAAATAGAAGAGCTTGGCTCTGCCTCTCCCATGACCTTCATATCCCACTAGGATCTTTCCAAGTCTTTCCTCAAACTAAAAAAGCTATATGTGACCCTTAGTTCTAGATGTAGTGACCTCACCTCCTTTCGATGAGAATAATTTATTATGCTGCCTTTGATTTGTGAGTTACCTATCGAGAGGCCTACATGATGTTAAAAATTATCACCATGATGGAAGTTGGATAGATCAGGACCCATGTGTCTACATGATGACAAAATCCATCCCAAAATTCATAGTAGACCTGCTGCTTCCAACAAAGCTCCCCTTCCATATAAATGCATATAAAATCCATCGGTACATTTGAAACATCGACCTCAACACATGTTTTAGGAGATACTAGGAGGAATAAAGTTATGGTGTTATTATTAGTACATAATATGTAGCCCAAAATATTACCAATCAATTCAAGAATCACCAAATTTGGAACTGGGGGATGTAGGATTGGGATGGAAATCCAAATCTCTATGGTGGGAAGATTCAATTTTTGGTGGTACTTGAAAACCCAATAAAAAATAAAGATTAAGCTAGTGAAATCATGTGGTGCAATAAATTAGGAAAAGATAAGGGTATCTTTTGTTGAAAAATGAATAAAAAATTTCCACAGATCCATAATCTATATAATCACCATTCAAGAAAACCACATGAATAAAAAGAAAACATATCAATGGTTTCCCACGAGGGGATTCTCTTGTGTAATTGAGAAACTAATGTGAGATTAAATAGCAAAGAATCATTTAAATATTCTATGGGGGAAATACAATATTAATAATTTCATCCTCTCGTGACATAATTTTAGGTCTAATTTCAATTTTGGGAAGCTGGGAAAATGTCTAGCATTGATGAAGGGGAATAATGGTCAGAACAATGATTCCAGAGTAGTCAGGATGAATCCCCACCCCCAAAGAGAGGGGGGCCAGAGGGGCATCCATGCAGCCTACAACATTATAAAAGGTAGCCACGTGATCAGAATAGGTATAGCCTTATAAGTAGACACACATAAGAGTTCAGTCAAAATAATTTCATCAAAAACTTATGTTAGTTCTTGCTCCCCAATAAGCCTAACATCTCAACCGTTCCATGTCTAATCACAAAACCACCCATCCAATAACATCTTCTCAAACCCCGAGTGTATACTTGTACTCTATCCATCCAAGATCAAACCATTAAGGATCACAATCATCTACCTCATCGGGATTCATACCCAAAAAGAGTCAGGCGATGTATCCTACCAATCCTTCCATTTGAAATCCAATCCTCGATAATAAAACACCTAAAGTGCTTTATCATGGAAGCTTAAAGATTACCAATTCCTATACCACATACTCAATATTACGTATAATGCAGAAATATCAAAATTTAAATCATCATCCCATGATTTTGTCTCTAAAGGAACTAACAACCCCAAGTTGATGACTCTATTAGGTCCCTATCATATACCATATCTCATATCAAGCATACTACCCGAATAACAAATATCTTGATTTATATCTCAAGGGAATTTGGCCCTCCCACCGAGCTCAATAACCACTTCTCCCATAGGTCAAAGCTCATAGGGAAACATCTATTTATTCCCATTTGAAATACCTTGATGAAACTAACGTTCTAACACCCACTCTAAATTTCTCAAATATACGCATATCAGGCATTACATGAAAATCACCATCCTACTAGAAAATGGATCATAAACTAAGGTTTAACAGTCATCCCTAATCCTCACCTCATCCCAATTTTCAATATCCTCTAAGATATATCAATCATTCTTAAAACTATAGGCTTCTTCCCAACCTAAACCTATAATTAGTGAATTATTCTCAGGTACCCAAGCATCATGGCAACCCAATAAGTGTTTGAGTATAAATAAATAAATAACCACCAATGGGGTACTATACATTACCAAAAAAATATAGTGTATTGGTAGATGATATGCTCATTTGAATAAATAAATAAACCGTTGAAGCAAAAATAAATACCCATCATTGATACTTGGGATATAACGTGACACTCGATATTGGTTATACCTACATTAGTTATTAAACGTGTTTTTTAGCATGTCAGATGATCATTCCCACTAGTAAGAAACCCAATAAGAATGATTATAAGGTGAAAGAATAGATTCCTTGGAGGTAATTCTAGTAATTCTAATCGTATCAAGTTCGTAACTAATTCCAAGGAGTCTGTTTTAGGAAATATTATAGTATCAATCATATAACAGATTCCTAGGGAGATAGGTCAAAGAAATCCATTAGTATCATCAATATAATCGATTCCTTGGGGGATGACCCTAGGTAATCATATTGACCAAAATATGGAATCCCAATATCCTCAGAATTCTATATAAACTAAAATATTGAATATAAGGGGATTTTCTGAGGAATTGATATTGTATCAGGATCAATAGCCAGAGCATAAGAGCATATCCCAGGCATCCTATTTTGACCAAACAGCTGAATCCAAGGTAAACACTTGTATATTGAACTTAAATCCATGAGGGTAGTCTGTCCCTCCCATAATATCTCATATTACACATTATATATAGGTTCCAATCATCTCAAACTCACCTAAAAAACAAGGGTTTACCCTGAAGAGCATGACTTATCATCATCACTGATTTTATTTTGGCTCACACACAATTGATTTTGGATCCAAACTGACACCCAAAATCATCTATAATCCTTATTAGATGACCCTCACAAGGTTCAAAATCATTGATGCACCCTCATGGGTTCCCTAGGGTAAATTATAGCACGAATATCCTATTTGGATTACTTTATCAAATTCAAATCAATCATGTCAACACCCACCACTCTAAGGGAATCACATCCCTTGAAATAGTCATAAACATCTCACGACCTCACTATACTCATAATAAAACCCTCACTTGCATAGGCTTAAAGAGATGGAAACCTTACCAAATCACATTCCATGTCACACTATGTTGGTCCGATCACCGAACCTATCATTAATTTAGCTAAATCCCACCAAGGTATCTAAACCTCATTAGAGTTGGAACACCTTCACACACTCATCTCTACTAGAATTATAGTTTTAAGGCATATTAAAGATCTTTCTGGGCCTACTAGGTATAATAACAATATTTCATCACATCCTTCCACTTGAAGGCCACCAAGGAACCTACACTATGGTTCACAATGCTTATATAATTCAGTTTATTTTATATACACCCCATATAGGGTTCATGTTTTTCATGGAATACAAATATACATATACTCTTATACATCTATGGTCGAGATATATATCCAGTGAAAAACGGTCCATCATTGACCATGGCACTTTCCCCATTTAATTCAAATAAATTGAAAAATAATTAAACTAATATATTAATTTATAAAGGTTAATCTATTGCGTTGTTGAAACTGCACACATCTCATTTCACATAAATCATGTATAAACCAAAGGGTTATACCCAAGAATCCACTGACACTAATTGATGTTTTTTCCATTAAAGAATATTGACCACCTTCAATGTTTGTATAAAATATAGCATCAATTGAGGCTCTTAACATGGCCCTAGAATTTCAAATAATCAATTATAACATTTTATAATTAATTTTATTATCCAATTAAATTAATTATATTGATTATAATTAATTTCAGATTTTGAAACAAAAATACTTATTGATTAATAAATCAATAGGCTACATCAATGCACCAAAACCATGAACCATCACACTTGGAGGTTCCAAGGGATACACCAGATACTATCATAAGAAAATCCAAAAAAATGGTATCTTTTTACTAGGTGATTTCAAAAAATTTAGCTGAAAAACATAAATAAAATAATCTGGTGACATAACTTTGATGAAACATCTTGAAATATCATAGAACTTTTATCACAAGACATCCTCTATCTACACCATGAAAAATCCCAATCATTTGGGACAATTTCCACCATCCTTTGGGAAACATTTCTAATAAACCCAAACATAAATCTTCTAAAATTATATACAATGGATGGAAACCAAAATAAAAGGGAAGGGATGGAATAACTCACTCAAAATCATCGTCAAATAACACCAAAAAGATATCCCCTCTCTATGTGGATCCAAGGAGGGACAAATTGAGGTAGAACCATCAAGAACTGACCTTCTCCTAACGTCCAAAACCCTTTAAACCCAAATCACCCTAATTTCAAATAAACAGAACTACCCCCATTTTAAAAAGAATATTCCACTCCATTCATGGCATGAACATGGGGTTCATGGAATCATTTCCCTTTTACCTGAGAAGGTGTCGTGAAGGAGTAACTGTATAAATCAACATAGAATGTTTATTGGCTAGGTCTCGTAGATCCCACTCATGGATGGTCCCGGTTTGGGAGATTCACTGATTGGATCATGAATGCATGAAGAAGGAGGTGGGGGAGAAAAGAAATGCATGATTAAATTTATTGTAGGGATCCTGAAAGGGAGGGATCGCGTGAGGGAGGGGTGAACTGAGAGAAAAATCAGGTGAAGATTGGATGAGTTGGTATTGACCAGTTGGAGATAAGGAGGAATGGTTTTTCAAGAGGGAGAGGAGTCCCGACGAGGGAGGAGATGCGGGTGGGAGATTAGTCGTGATGGAGTTAAAAGTAATTAAGGAGATGTTTCCACGGGAGACATTTAGCCATAGGTTAATCTATTATAAAGATATGGTTTTTAAAGAATAGTGTTATATTTTAATCTATAGTCGTGGACCAATTAAACCATGGATAACGATCCATGGATATAGATCATTTATCTAGTAGTATAAATACCATTCTCATAAAAATAAAAATCATGTATATTACCCATCCTAGTGGATTCTACCTTTTCTACGAAAGATTAATCTACCTCTTAAGCTAAAAGAATTATATATGGAAAAAAATACTCTAAAACCTAAAAAAATATAGCATGTCCTTACATCCACAACATCTGGGAAAAAATTATCAAATCGTTAGAAAAATTACATGTTCGAAATATAACAAGGTTAATGTAGAATTACATTTTTCAACTCGAAGCATCAACAACTATTTTTATTTTCCACATGGTAATGAATCATACAATCATAATCCATGATTGGTTAAAACTATATTATATGTCTCATGGTAACTAATTCCGAAGAAAATACATAATTTAATCTTTTTTATTGATATATATTTCTCACATTACACAACACAAATGATGCCCCCAAAATTTTAAAGCAAAAAAATAAAAGCTAATATAAAATCAATTGTAGGGTAATCTAACTCATGAGGCTTAAACTACCAAATATAATAATCAATTACATGATCATTATGCATTAACACACTACCAATTACATTCAACAAATAATCACTATTGATGAAAAATTCACTATTCCTAGAATGTAGGGCCAAAGATGGAGCACTCACCAATATTTTTCTCAATTACAAAAAGAATAGTCAAAAAAGTTTTTCCATATGAACATAAATCCTTTTCGAGCTAAACTATTCATTGGGATAGAAAAACATGAATTTTTTTTAAACAAGTGTTGATATTAACCTGGTAATCCTTGAAAACTACATATCTTTATGAATTTTTTGGACATGGTCCTTTCATGATCAACTTTTTCATATTAGGTTACACAATTATTCAATTTTTAGAAATAATATGACTAAGTAATGAAATACTTTTCAACTAAAATTCACAAATAATAAATGTCCCAAAATTTTTATTTTATTTCAAGGTTTACAAAACAACCCTTGTGTGTATTTCAAGCTCCTATTGTGTTTTAAAATACAACAAATTTTCATCAACAAACACAAACAAAAACCAAGTCAAGAAATCATGAAAAAATATATTCATAAGGTCTATAAATATTTTATTTTCATTAGATAACCCAAAAGGAAAATCAAAAAATTCACAGTCACCATATCTAGCCTGAAATTAATTATTCAAAATGTCTACTTCTTTCACATTCAAAAATGGTACCCCAACCTTAGGTCATCCATCAAAAAATATTATAGTCATTCGAACAGATCATGAAAATCCCCAATATGAGGAAAATGATACTTTTTCCTAAAAGTGATGTTATCATGGGCTCTATAATTAATGAAAATTCTCATTAAACCATCTATATTTTAACCCAGAACGTTAAGAGAACCCTATGGTGAAGTCCTTCACCAAATAAAACTTTTACCTAATAGCTCCAGCAATTTTTTTTTCAATTATAAAAATTCCACCTTAGTAATTCAGTATGGGGGTTTGAAAATAGTCTCACCATTGGGTATTATTTCATCATTAAATTCAACATCTCAAACATGAATAAAAATAGGAATGTCATCCATAAAAACATCCATATATTCATTTACTACCAAAAAATCACTAATTTGAGTCGTTTATTTATTTTTTAAAATATGATATTGGTTACATAAACTAAAATCTACAATCAATTACATTATTTCTTGATATTTTATGAAAGACATGAAATCATAGAAAACAAATTTATTAGTAGTTAAGCCTTCCAAATCATGATAAAATGGAATCTAATCCATACCAATATTGATATTAAAATCTATGATGGCATGTTTAATAATATTTGTAGGAAATAACAACAAAGTTATAATATATGGAATTTTATTATAAATCTTGATTTCTTTAATACTTAATGTTAGAGATTTCCCCAAAAGATCTATATTACTTTCATGAGGTGATTTTTCCAATTTAATTGAAAATTTATCAGAAATGAAGGAATGAAAATATCTAGAGAAAAATTGGGTATTTTAATAATTCATATACCCAAGTAACATACCTATCACCAATTCATTGCACAACCCAATGTTAAATAATATAGTAGAAAATGACTTTGCTACACCTTTCTTTTTCTAATCATGAGGATTTATATCATATGAAACTATCTCTAGACATGCATTATCATAGTGTCCCTAATCATTGAAACTAAAACACATTATCATTGGATGGATATAGGTTACCCCATTCATGGATTCATTAGGATTATTTTTTTCATTCATGCAACATGTGGGAAAACATTCCACATCGGTAAAACTTTCTTGACTTCATAAGGCATTATTAAAGATTATTTTAACTAAACTTGCTAAAATATGATAACATGAATTACTTATCTTTTGGTTTCTTTTATGTACATATCTCATTAAATTTTAATCCAAAAAACTTCTTACTTTTATCATCATATGGCAGATAAGACATTGAAACTATATCGTATCCTTTTCCTCAAAATGATTTTTTTTCATATCTTATAAATTCGTAATCAGCTAAAGCCCTTTGTAGACATGGTTTTAATCATGAGTTAGAAATTTTAATTTTACTATCAGTTTCATGAATAAAATTAATCACATAACTAGGAAAACATTAAAAGTTTTGTTTATATATATCAATAGAACATTTAACTTTTTGTCTCAATTCAATAAATTGTTTTTCCATTCATAGTCTAACAACCATATGGAAATATTTATCATGTAAAATATCCTTGAATTTTTCCCATTCCATGGAATCATGATCTACATTATCAATAGTATTATTAACCGAATACCATGATTAATTAGAATCACCTTCAAAATTATATATGGAGTGAGTTACTTTTTGACATTCTGAATTCTCCATGACATCAAATATCTTCTCAAGATCAGTGATCCGTACTTCGACTATAATGGGTTCACATGATCCACTGAAAGATGGGGGAAGTTGACTCATGAAATTATATATAAAATAAATGTTCTTTTATGGTATATTATGTTCCATTCTAGCATGTACACAACCATAAATTTTCACTTGTATCAACCAAGACATAACATCTGAAATATTTTCTATTCCAATACCAACCACCTCATCGTGCTGATTTGGAAAGAAAAATTCCTCTCATAAATTTCCCACTAAATATTACATGATTTCTATAGATAAAACCATTACAAACAGATGAAATTTAGATAAATAAACATGGTAATCATCAGATGATATACTATTTTACCTTGACCATGAGTAAAATATTTCAGGGGAATGGTATTTTCATTATACTAACCTATAATGTTAATTAACCATTCCTTTGATGCCAACTATAAGGGTGTATCCTTAAACATTACTTAATTTTGAGTTTGAGTCAATAAATTACTTTCCTTTACTTATAGAATATTTTCAATTTTATGTTTTTATAGAATAACGTTATAATTCATAAATAAAAAAGCATACAATTATATAGTGGATACTTCTTATTAGTATCCATTTTTTCCATAATACAAATCTTTTAGAATAATTGATTTTTTTCATTTCATGAAAAATCATCCTGACATTCAACGTGACCCCTTCCAGTACATTAACCATTCATAAATACAATGAAAAAAATTAAATTGTGCGATGAGAACAAAAAAGTTTAGTAAGGGAAACATAAATAAGGAAACTATTTGTCCATTACAAAATAATAAAACCCTCGAAAATACATTTCATGAACACATAATGTTATATAGATAAAGATAAATACAATTCTATTAAATAGATCATTTATTTTAACATTTGATAATATGTTAATTATAAGAAAACTCATTGGAAATAATATAAATTTCATGTAGGTACATTGAGACATCATCTAATTGAACCCTTATAGAACCATTAATGAACCATTACAAATATTAATAACCATATGGATTACTTACAATATATTTAATCAGAGAATATAAGAATTACCCAACCTATTAGAGCTATATCTAGGCACACCCATCATATATTCTATAATGGGATCACAAGATTCTATATGGGTTCACCCAACATTTATAATTTCTGAGAACCAAAGTATGAAATAAAACAATTTAATCATATAAAAAATTATTCAAAACTCATGTGTAAATCACTTTTACATATAATAATACCATTTCCTATCAAAATCCCATTTTAATATAAACTTACACTTTTTTACAAAGTAATTTCAATAACAAAATACCCATAAAAAGGGAATGAATGTTTTTTATTTATGAAAACATTTAACAATACAAATTAATCAATAAATTAAATAATAGTCATGACATAAATAAAAATTGGTATCCATCATTCAATTTAAAACCTTTAAAATTATTCATTCTAAAAACCTATGATGTAATGTAAAAGGGACCTAAATGAAGATTCTAAATATTTTTTCAGATAAAAAACATTTCTAATATCATATTAAATATGAGTAAATTGATTATAAATAGATTTTAACGAAATATTTAAAATGGATTGTTTTTGAAGAAAATCATCTTATCACATGGGAAACTCTTGGGTCCTAAACCCCATTAAAGAATGAATCTATGAAAATATTCAATATCATGATAATGGATATATAATTGATATATAAAGTAAATGTTTCTTTATATACACCTTGTAAAATGTTAATGGTGAATAATATCAAGAATATCTTCAATGAAATTAAATTGAGATGAAGACCCTTGCAATGAGTCTAACAAGTCTCGTGTGTCTTTATCTTCCTGAATTAAATGAATATATAAATTATTAAATTTATAAGGAACATTTTTAATTTTTTATTATTACTTTTTTTTTCAATTGTTATCATGTTTTATACATTATCGTAACCAATTAAATTTATATTTCATGTTTTGACCATGTTTTGTTTTTTGGTCCAAAATTACATTGTTTGGTTGACAATGGTCAAAGGGGTATTCATTTTAAAATATATAAAATAATAATAATGAGAAAAATACCATATTTATATTTAAATTCTATTTTTAAAATCAATTATTAATATGGTTTTGATAAATGGACTAAATTTGTGATTAAGCAGATAGTAGGTCCTACGTACGAATGAGAATGGTTTCCATTTTTCCAATAATCATTATAGAAAGAAGATATGTAGAATTTAAATTTGTAGAACAATAATTTTATTATCAATACCATATTATTTAAATATATATACCTTTATATATCATTCTTGATATTTGGTAATGAGAAAAGGAATATTCACATCCCCTTGAGGAGGTGACTGTCCATGCGTCGACGAATGATGTTATCACTTTTTCAGTGTGGGAAATAATAAAAAAACATTTATATAATAACTTTACATAAAGATAATTATTTCATTAATGTATTAATTATTTCATTTATATCATATATATTCATTTTAGTTACCATTATTTCCTTCTATGTAAACATTAGTAAAAATGCTTCACGTAACATTGTGATGCAGTAGTTCATCACACACGCGAGTGACGTTATCATGTCTCATAAAATATGGAATGTAAAAAATGAGGGATATAATAAATTTTATCCAGAGGTATAATTATTTTATAAATATAATAATATCATATTTAAATATAATTTCCATCATTATTACCAACCATAAACGGTGTTTAAGGAAACATGAACTACATTTCTTCATAAGGAGGTGGTCTGTCGTAGAAAAGAATGAAAATATTGTAAATTGTTTGATTGATTTTTTGATGGGTGTAGGTCATAAAATTTTCATAACAACATATCAATGTATGTAGTGTAATTTTGTTTTTATATAATCATGTTATAATAATAATTTAATGGGTGGAGAAGGAAATAAAACAAAAACACATGTTGTTGAATGCTACCTCTTCTTAGCGTAACTCCTTTTGGTTTTCACCAAAGGGATACCTCTATTGAATTTGTACCAGAATTAAATATTATATGATGATAGGACCAAATTGGATAATTTTTTTGTGTATTTATTTAATTATCCAAATATATTTAAAGGTGTTAAGGAAGGAGGATGGTGTAAGGCCTTTTATAATTGAGGTTAGTGGAAATTTTTTAATATTTTAAGGGGTGAATTCCACGCCCATTTATCCATGTAAAGTGGAGATCATAATGAACCAAAAATTATAATATAAGGGTTATTTTATAAATATGGTCATTCAATTTGTTCTTGAAAACGTTCAAGGTCATTTGAACCCTTAATATTATAGATTAGCCACTTAGTGAACTTAATATTACCTTAATTATTGTAATTAATATTAATTTATTCAGTTAATATTATCGGTAAAAACTATGTATAGCATTTATTAAATTATAAATTAGTCACATAAAAAATAATGTATCCATTTTTTCAAAACACAAATCATATAATTGAAAAAATTAAATTTAATATTAATCTCGTAGTTGTGGGGACACAAATTTTTTTAGAGGAGTATTTTTTATGAAAATGACAAATCTATATTAACTATTTGAATAATAATAATTATTATCAGAAAATAAAATAATATTTAATTATATATAGTGAGTACATTTAATTTAAAACATTCTTCATCATGTATTATTTTAATAAATTAAAAATGTGAAACATTCTGTATTTTAATAATATTTTTTAGAAAACAGAATCTTTAAACCCAAAAAAATAATATTAAAATCCAATATAGTGATTATTAAAAATCAATTAACCAATTTAAAAATAAGGAAATAATACGTAGGTTACTTGAAAACTCATTCATGCCATATTGGGACTCTTAATTTACCAAATTTTTTAAAATTATGTAATTTTTTACAAAAAAAAATTATATTTTACACTATTAAATGAAAAATCAATATTTTCGGAAAAATACACAATTTCACCCAATGTAAATTTTGATATTATTATTTCAGAAATTAGATAAATTTTATATAATTAAAATTATTAAATTTTGAAATATAGATTTTAAATAAAACCTTATAATAAAAGTTAATAATAAAAATAATTTCCTCTTTGATTATACACTACTTCATATTTTAATAACTAATATAAAAATCTAATGTATTTTATTAAATATGGAAAATTATTTATTCTAACATTAGTAGTGTTTTTCAAAAAAAAATTACTTCTATAATTTAATGTGTTTATAAATTCAACTATGTTCCATTTTTTATATCATAATTCATGATAGCTCATTTGGAATTATCAAAACAAGTCTCACTTAAATTCATATCATTTTAGCAATCACTTTAGGGAAATAATTATATTTCTTATCATACATTTTTTGACATGACTTCTTTTATTTGCCCCTATTAAATAAACAAACAAGACAATAATTCAATAAAAAATAAAATGGAAAACATATGACCATAGAAGAAATAAATTAAAAATGACAAGTATATACTAACTTATGAGTCTCTAGGTTTCAATATAGATTATCCATGGGAACCATTCATATTATATTTTATAACCTAATTTTCTTTCAATTCCTTCATAATAGTTTATAATGATATTGTAAATTTCCAAAATATTTCCCCCAAGAGTGTCAAACCTGGTGTGTAAAAAGGAACATTTTAATGAAACAAGTAATGATCAATTGAAAACCAATTCACTATTTTTATAGTTATTACCCCTAGGTAAAATCATAAAAGAGAAACATCCCCTAATAGTATCCATAGAAGAATGTAATTTCATAGAAACAACTTATTCTATAAATAAAAAAAATTCTAGAATTTTTTATATATTTATTATTATCCTTATACATATATATGGTTATCACTAAATTATTCTAGTCCCAATGCCCCAAAATAACTATACCTTACTCTGATACCAATAATTTCAACAAAATTCTTTAATATTTGTTATTACAATCTTTTTAATGTAACCATATTTTAATTTTGACCCAAAGTTACTGAGACCTAGTATCTTTGGAGGACATGGTTCATTATACATAAAAGTGAGAATAGAATAAAACTTATATATTTTTATCTTCATAATTAACTCCTAAATCATGTTGATATTGTAATCTAAATGGTATAACATGTGAAATCTATAGTCAAAAGGGTGATCGAAAATTGATTATAAGGTAATAAACCTGATAGGGAAATATATATTGTGAGTCAAAGGAAGAACATGATATCATAATAGAGAAGGATCGCGAGTAATCCTAAGGGAGCATGTCATAAATAAGATGGTATCATAATATCTTGAAAACATTAAAATTATAGAAGAAATGTATATCATGTCATAAACATGAGTCAACTGTACCTGCCTAGACAATATCGTATAATGGAAAAACTACCACAATGGATTATGTTTACTCCCAAAACCATTAAATGATACCTTATGAGACTAAAGCATTAACCAATGAATTATTATACTAACAGGGTGCACCCATCATAACATATTCATTATTTATGTGTTCCCTAAAAATTAAATAAATAATATAGGATAAATAAATAAAAGACACATGGACAAAATTTCGGTTTTATAGTCACGTCTAATACAAGAATAAAATTAAATATCATAATGAATGAATTTTAGTGGTGAAAAAATGAATCTCTTATCATATAAAATTAGCAGAGAATAATCTAGGTATATTTGTAAGATAAATATATACATTTTTATAAGCAATATATAAAATAAAGGGTTCTCATCATTGATAAAAATGTCTTTAAAATATTACTTTCAATATTTATTAAGGAAGATAATATTTTAGCTTTGAAAACAGAAATTCATAATATAAAAAATTAAAAAAATATTATAGAATCAATTTTCATTCAAAATAACCATGGAAATATATAAATTATTTTTCAATTAATTTATTGGTCATGATTGTGGGTAATTAAGAGCATGTTGTATAAGTTAAAAAAATTACATTCACACTATTGTGAAAAAGGATTAGATGTAAATTGTTTAAAAAAACTAGATAATTTTATTCAAACCATTTAAAAAAATTAAAACAGAGGTAAAAATATATTACTTTAATATATATATTGTCAATAAAATTTATAAAAATATTTTTAGAAAAAATTGATATAAAACAAAAGGGATTTTCAATCAATGAGAGAAAATATGTAATATTTTCGAAAAAATATCTTATCTATGATTTAATTAAAAAAGATTAAAATGGTGATATAACATGAAAATTTCATGAATAAGTTGGGGATAATAAAAAAAGGGTTTCAATAGAAAATAATCAAATAATTTTCTATAATGTTAATTCAATCATAAATAATCCTAATAGAAATGAGAATAAGAACATAGCCCATAATTCTTAGTAAACTTTTGAATCATAGTCCCCATGAATAATGAAATTTTATTTTAGGATAAATGTAATGCATTACGAAGGAATCATGATATAATATTTAAAGAGGTAGTATAAAAACAATTTACATTTAATTTGGTCCATAAAATTACTTCTGTCTTACATAAGTCGGTTTTGAGAAAACAAATCTTACCTCAAGGGACAACATTGTCATGTATTTCTTTTATCACTTTAATATTAAAACTATATGAATTTTTTCTTATGAAAATTCTCAAATTTTAATATATTTTAGTTAAAAAAATTTACTGCATTTATTTTAGTGATGTATTTTCTTACAGAATCTATTATATCTACATCAGGTGTTTTGACGATGCTAAGTTAATTATTTCAAAATGAAAATAGTGTGTTAATTATCATAGAAGGGGTCATTATTAAATCCATACAAAGTAATAATAATGAAATAATTTCAATTTTTACACATAAATAATAATTTTTTGAAGAAACGTTGAATTATGGTTATTAAAAATGAATTATGTTTCAAATATAGAGACGACAGGCTGAACGTATGCATTATAATGTTTCCATTTTTCAATGATTAGGGTGAAAAATAGTTTAATGTTATTTTACCTTTATATAATTACCACAATATCATAAATATCATATTATTTATATTAATACACTTACATATTTCATTCATGCGATGTGAATGTAAAAAATTGAATCCCATCGCTTTATGAGGTTGTAGTCTGTCACGCACATAAATTTCGTTATCATTTTTCCATGGTTGTTACATTAAGAATTTATAAGTCATATTTTTTTTTAATGATTAATATTTATATAATATAATATATAAATATTAATTTAATCATCATAAACTTCTTTTTGAGGTGATTATGGAAAAATAATTGCATTAGTTCATGAGGCGGTAGGCCTCCATACACCGGAATGATGGTTTTGATTCCCATTTAATGGGATATGAGATAACTTTAGTATATGAAATTAACATAATTACATATTAGTATATGGTGGATAAATCAATTTTTATTTAATAAATATTGATTAACATTTGAATGATTTGGAAGAATATATAAATAAATATGGTATGTTACGCACGATACCTCTTCTTCAAAACACATATTTAAGATTATTCCTCAATCTTAGATAGATTTAATTTATTGTCACAAAATGGACTCTATGATATTTTTAGGGACTTATATAAGGTATTTGGGTAATAATCGGTTTAATATAAATTATTTTGAAGTGTAAATTGATAGAGAGAGGAAGTACAAATTTATAAATGGGGGAGAGGACACAGTTGCAATTTGGTAATGAAAAAGTGGTACCAAAATAATAAACATTATAAAAGGATATAAAATGAGTCATTAACAACCCTTATATGATATATGGTAAAAATATATCCATATAATAGGATTTTAACATTTTTTAGGTCATTTTATAGATTATATTTTTAGTTTAACCCCCTTGTAAACATGTTCTAACTTCAACCGTTATAATTAATTATTACTATTTTTAATATTAATTATGAGGAAAATTTTATAATAATTCTCTATATTATATAAATTATTTTTATTCTAAATATTAAATCCATTTTTTAAAATTCAATTCACATATGTGAAAGAATTTAATTTAAAATTAAACCAGTTGATGCGATGAAAAAAGAGGTTTTGAATGAATTTTCATTCATGAGAATAAAAAATATTTATAAAAAAACGGGATCATGAAAACCATCATAGGGTTGTTTTAAAAACCATAAAATAAAATAACTATATAGAATACTCATAAAGGTTTTTTTTATAATAGATTTATTTTCTTTGGAATTTTATAAATAAGGATGGAATTATAGTTCATCCTGCCAAAAAAAGTGGCTGATAAATTTCCAAGACATACAAATGTTAAAGAGATTCATAGTTTTCTTGGGATAATATGTTATTACTGATGTTAGGTTAAAACATATTCCCGGTTATCTGTCCCACTAACTAAGTTAACATTAAAAGTGTTTAAATTTGTTGGTACAATAAATTGAAATGGTTTTTAAGAACTGATGAATAGACTGGGGAACACTTATTTTTTGGCAATGTGTTCTTGAAATGGTATACTTTTCATCAATATTTATGCTTCATTGAAGGGAATTGATTTTTTTCTGATGCAGATTGATCTGGTAATTTCTTTTTCATCAAGACAAAAAATACCTCATGAGTTAAATTATGCCACGCATGATTTGGAATTAGCAATTTTGGTTTTTGATTTTAAAATATAGAGGCATCATTTATATGGATCCAAATGTGAAATATATACCGACCATTAAGGTTCGACATATATATTCACATTGAAGGATCTAATCATCAGGCAGAGAAGATGAGTTTAATTGATAAAGGATTGTGATTGCCTGATCAATTACCATCCTGGAAAAGTAAATAATGATTTGGATTCCTTGAGTCAAAAACATCATGCATCATTAATCATGTTATGTTTGGAATATGAAAACTTTATTAATGATTTTAGGAATTTTGTCTTGGAATTCATCGGTGTAGTAAATTCCTCTATTTTGTTTTTGGTTTTAGTGAAGTCATATTTTTTAGAAAGAATTAAGCAGGCACATAAGACTGACTGGGAGCTACAAAAAAGGTAGAATCGGTGAGAAAGGGTAAGTTCTCATAATTTTACATTGATAATGATTATGTTTCGAGATTTTGAAAAAAACAATTGAGTGCCTTGTGATTATCAGACGAAGAAAGAGTTGCATGGAAATGATCATATTTAATTGATTTCAGATCATCCTTGCAACATAAATATACACCGAGACCTTCATGATAAATACAATTGGGATGAAATGAAAATAGATATTGAAGATTTTACTGTGAAATACAAGACATGTCAACGGGTTAAAGTAGGTTGGAAGATAAAAAATGGGATGTATCATCCATCGACTAACTAAATCTTCCCATTTTTATCCAATTAGAGATACTATATATTTGGATCATATTTCTCAACTATACATCAAAGATATTTTCATGTTACATGGATTATTTTTATTCATTTTATCAGATTGTGATCCCATGTTCACATCAATCTTTTGGAAAGGCCTTTACAAATCATTGGGAACCAAATTAAATTTTAGTTCATCTTTTCATCCTCAATCAGATGGTAAGTTAGAAAAGTTGATTCAATCATTGGTGGATATTCATCAAGATTGTTAAATGCATTACTAGAGATGTTTCTATTATCATATTTCATTAGTTGAATTTTCATAAAATAAAAATTTCCTTTCTAGTATACATACACAACCTTTTTAGGGATTATATGGGAATATGGTTCGAACTCTATTATTTTGTGATGAAGTCCAAGAGAGAAAGGTGATGAGACAATAATTAGTAGAGGAAGTGTTTGAGAAAGTTAATATAATCAATGAACATGTTAGGATGATGTAGAGATGGAAAAAAACAAAGTAAGATAATCGGAGGAAATACCTTTCTTTCGAGGTAAGTGATCATGTTTTTCATAAAATATCACCTTGAAAATTTTTATGTGATTTGGAAAAAATGGAAGCTAAGTCTATGGTTCTATTGGGCACTATGAAATCTTGGAGAATCATGGAAAAGTTTCTTACCACGTCGATTTTCCTTGGAGTTTATCTCAGGTACACTATATATTTCTAGTTTTTATTTTTAGAATGTATGTGCCATATTCATATCATGTTTGGATCCCAGAAGTATATCACCTTGAATAGAACCTTTTGTATGAAGAGAAACCCGTTTAGATTCTTGATCAATGAGAACAAGTATTGTAGAATATGTTAATCCACCATGTAAGGGTTTTATGGAGAAAACACATGGTTCATGAAGCAACATGGGAATCTAAAAATGCTAGGAGGGAAAGGTAATCTCATTTGTTTAGTAGTTAAATAAAAGTGTGAGGCTGCAATTTTCAGAAGTTGGAGAGAATGTAACACCCCAATGATTTAAAAATAAATTGAAATGCCTGAAATGTTTATTCTATACATAATGAAACTTTTTTAGGGATATAGTTGTAAACTAGTCTAAAAACATATTTTTTCTTCTTTTATGATTTGACTTTCAAAAAACACACATCTATGGTTGCGATCAGTAATTTATTTGGTGTCCGATAAAACCTACATGATTTTTTTGTGAATAGTAATATAACACTATGAGTAGTAATATGAATAGTAATATTTCCCATATAAATATTAATTCATATTATAATTTTATTTTCTTAAGGTTATAAGATAATATGATCTTGATTAATGATTCAAGTTGATATAAAATGAGTTATAATTTTATACTTTTTTTTAGAATAAATTATGACTTTATTTATAAATTAAATTAATAATATTTAGAAAAAAATATGTAAATTTGGATTTTATTTTTATTTCTACACATCAAAAAAATTTCTAGGGTGATTTTTTGGGATTTTTCTGAAATTCCTAAATTTTTGATGAATTGTAAAATACATTAATATATCGTATAACACATTATAAATAAAATATAGTATTCGTATCGTCTTGTGTGATGTAAACACCATTGGATTGAAATTATATTAATTTATTGCTATATTAGGTCACATTAATCAAGACTATTCATATTCTTGAGAAACAAATACTAAATTAATGATTAAAATAATGTAAAACCACTCCTCTCTTCCATTTTAAATTCCCCCATCACCCCCTCTTCCTCTCACACCTTTCAAGCTTATTGAATTGTATATGTTCTTCCTAATACCCTTCCCAAAGCCACTTCCCCATGTCAAAGACCTACTAGTCTCACCATGAGGCCAAAACTAAAGGCCTTAAGGAGGATCACAAGGTGAATAAATTAAGAGGTAAGAATCCTCTTTCATTTTCTTATGTTTTCATTTCAATTAATTTTCTTTTAATATAATAACTTACACAATCCTTATCCAAGAGGAATAAAAGATCCATAATATTATACATTCAGGATTTTATCATGTTAATGGATAAAAATCATCTACATTTTTCCTCTCCACTTACTCTTATTCTAAACATAAAAACACCATCCATGATGTGCCGATTTACCAAAATTGTGAACGATATGTTTTCAATTTTCATCCCATCCATCAAGAATATTTATGAAACCATTTAAATGGTCTAAAAATATTTTCAATTGTATGATATATCCTCTTTTATGTTATTATGTAAACTTATATACATAATATTGTGTTATATAATGAAACTAGTTAATGATTATCACAGAACCTCCAAAATTATCTTAACGAACATCACTACAAATTTATCAAATTGTTCATCCTCATAATGTACAAAAAAAATTATTTATGGAATAATTTAATATTCTGGAAGCATAATAATAAAATTTAATTCCAATTTTAGAATTTCATTTATGTACAATAAGGAAATCGAATTCCAAACCTGCCATTAAAATCATGTAAAGAATGCACCCAAAACAATGGAAGGAAGAGAATACTAATTATTAAATGGTGAAATGATAATATAAAATGATTATATAAGTTGTTATAAACATGAATATGTTTCTGTATGATATTAATTCCATTTTTTTTAACCATTATAAATGAGTTTATACATGTTTGATGTAATACTAACAGGAGGTAGGGGGATTCTTAACCCAATTTCCATTCTATACGATAACCTTCTAATTCATTAATTATGTAGAATTATAATATTTTTATGATAAATTATGTTTATATTATATTGAATTATTTTTATTTAGTATGTATGTACACATTCCATCAACTAAATTAAGTCTCACTTCAATCATATGATATTTTTAAGGTGTTTTTCTTTTAAAAACCTATTTTAGAATTTTATTTTACAAAATTCAAAAGAAATGTTTTTATGCAGTTATTCATGTTGTATGATTATGTTTTGGTTCATGGGAAGTTTTTATATTGAATTTTGGGACATATATATCCCTCAAAATCATTGGATATGTGAATTTTATAGGTCAAGTCTATATTTACTCCATGTGTAACTAGGATGGCTACAAAATAAGGTAGATGTGATAGTTACATTGAAAGGTATCCATTAGGGTTAATAATCATAAAGAATATCGAAGGGTTTCAATATTGTGTATTTAATTTCCCAAGAATACTTTATGAATATATTTATGTTCTTTATGTTCCGTGTTCATCTTGTGTAAATCTCATGTTTCACAATGTAATTATATATGGGTGTATGTTATGTTTTTTTGAAAATGATTTCAGAAATTTAAGTGTATTCATGGACTAATATTTTCTTTACTTATTTTTATACAACATACTAATAATTCCTTTTCTCTTCCCATATTTGTAAATTATTTACCAAGTTATAAGGATGTGTAAGAGAATAAAGGATGTCATGTTAAATGTTTTGAAGATTTTTCAATGAAATCATGTTGTTGTTTTGTGTTTAAAATTGTTTGTTTTGGAAGAAATGGATATTGTTCTAATGGTACCGACATTAGATGCTTGTGGGTATATGTTTATGTGTTATTTCCTAAAATTATTAAACTGTAAACCAAAATGAGTTTTGGGAATGTAAAGAAGTGAAATATAGCCGAAATAACTAGAATACTTTCAATTTATGGACGAGAACTTATACATTGACTTGGAGGATATTTTCATATTTATGGTTTTAGATAGTCAGGTAATTATTGATAAATAAAAAAAACATAAAATTAAAATGTTGAAAAATCAAATTATTAACCATTTTCCCTAATATATTCCTTTTAAAATTAAACATCTTCTCTCTTCAAGAAATCAATTCAAAACATTCAACTTGACAAGTTATAATCCCTTACCCATCCATAAATCCTATGAAAAAATTTCTATTCGTGGTTTGATCACATAAATATTAGTAAGGGACAAAAAATGAAGGAAACTATTAGTACATTTAAAAATATTAAATCCCATGAAAACTGCTTTTCTGAATACATAAAATTTTACCCATAAAGGGAAATGTTATTCCTTTAAAAAGATAATTTATTTTAAATATTTATGACAACTTTTTTCCATTAAAACTCAATATAAATCATGTAATATTTATTAACATGCCATGGAAGATCATCTCATTTACCCATTATAGAACCCTTATAAACCCCTAACATATTGGAATAACAGTATGTCCAAATTCAAATATAATTCACTTGATAACATAATTGTTGACCAATGCATGGATCACAATTTGGGAACTCCCATCATAAAAGTTATAATAGGGTCACCTAATTATATTCGACTGCACCCATCATTTTCAATGTTGAAAAAAACAACATGAAATATAAAATGCCATCATTTGAAAAACTCTTAAACTCATATGAAAATCATGTTCAGATACTACAATACTCGTTTCATCCAAAGACCCATTTTCAATTCAAAATAAAAACATATTTTTAGAATCCATTTTCAATAAAAAAATACCATAAATAAGGGAAATAATATTTTACATTTATGAAAAAATTTATTATTTCAAAGTAATTTACAAATGAAATAATTGTCACAGTGTCAGGAAAACCTATTGTCGTTGTTTCATTTAAAACATTTAAAAAAATTCTTTTTTGAAAAAAATTGATGTAAAGTAAAAGAGACATTAAATTAACCTTATATGTATTCTATTAACATATGAAAAAATATAAATATCATTTAAAAAACATGTACGTGGAATATAAAGACTGATATAGGGAGAGAATTAGAATAGGCTTTTATTCAAATGGTATGTATATACACCTTGATAATTATTAATGGTGGATAACATTAATGATTTCCTCAAAAAAGTTAAATTGAGATGAAGTCAAATACCCTGAGTCTATCTAGTAAGATGTGTCTTTATTCACAAGAATAATAAAAATATTCTATTGATGTACTTGATTGAGAACCTTTTTAAAGTTTATTATTACATATAATTCACATATTTACATGTTGTATACATTGACATTATCAATTAATTTTATGTAATATGTTTTTACCATAATCATTTTATCTGTTAAAAATTACTTTATTAGGTCGACTATGGTCAAACGGGTCATTATTGAAACGTATCCAGATAAATAGTCATGAAATAATTATAATATTTATAAATAAATAAAACTTATTAAATCAATTATGAAATATGGTTATTAAAAATGAACTAACTTTATGATCATAGAGACGGTAGGTTGTACAGACACATGGGTAACAACTCTATTTTTCTAATAATTATTATGAAAAATGGTAATTAGAATTTATCGTAAAAATGATCATTATAAAAAATATTAAATATTATATAATTATATTCTATTATATATATCATTATTTTTATGTTTTGATGTGAAAAATAATAACCACAATACCTCAAGGAGGTGGTAGTCCACACATCCACGAATGACTTTATCACTTTTTTAGTGTGTGAAATGGTATAAAGAAAATGATAAATTATATTTTAAGAAAAAAATTATATCAGTAAAATAATAATTATTTCATGTATATTGTATGTATCAAATATATATACCTTTATTACCTTTCAGGTAATACATTAATGAAAATTGATTTAAATAGCTTCGTGAGGAGGTAATATATCGTACACACAAGCGATGTTCTGGATATCATATGGTATGGAATGTAAGAAATTTTTATATGATATATTGAATAAATTAGTATAATTATGTTATATATATAGTAAATATAATATAAAAATAGTATTTCCATTATTATTACCAACCATGATAATTGTTAATGGAAAAACTAATGACATCGTGTGAAGAGGATGTTGCCCGCTGTGCACAGGAATGATGATTTCATAATCAAATTGAAGGATGAGTGTTTAAGTGTAGTTCATAACCTTAACATAAGTACATATTAGAATATTTTGTAAACTATTGTAACTATATAATCATGTTATAATAATTATTGAATATGTCAGAGGATGAAATTAAAGAAAAATTCAAGTTGATGAATATTACCTCTTCATTGGGAAACTCCTTTTGGTTTGTACCAAAGAACTTCCTTGGTTGTATTTATAATGATATTAAGGATTATAATATGAGTGAAGGAAATTTTATATGTTATTTGGTATAATATTTTCTATTTAAAAGGGCATGATAGGTGATAAATGGAGGATTATATGGGGAGGATGATTATATGTTATGCGAGTAGAAAACATTAAAATGTTTTAAAAGAGTGATTACCACACATGTTTATTTAATGTTAAGTGGATCAAAAATTCCTCCAAATAGAAAATATACTTGAAAAATTCCAAATTTTTCTATAAAATGTGGTTTTCACATGTCTATAGGTCATTTGGGACCTTTTTAAATCTTTAACCAATATATAAACTCATTTTTTACCATTATAACCTAAATTAACATTAATTTCATTTGAAAATATTTTGGGTCCAAAACCAAGTTGATCAGACTTGATAAAAAACATAGTTATTATTTAAAATATGTAATAAATTTTAAAAAATTTGATTCACATAACTGTAAAACAAAATTAATATTTATTGAAACTAAAATAATATTTATTGATATATATATTCTATAAAATTGTATTACAACATTCCCCAATACAGTTTATTTTAGTTAATTAATAACATGAAACATTATGCATTTTAAAACTATTTTTAGAAAAACAAATTTTGAAAACCCAAAAAATGACATTAAAACCTATATACGGTTGATTAAAAATTGATTAAGTAGATTAAATATAACTATATAATACATGGGATAATTTTAAAAATATTCAAAACATTTTAGGAGTCTTAAATTACATAATTAATTAAATTAAATCACATTCTTATAAAAATATGTTACCCTTCACATTTCACATAATAATCAATATTTTCCATATCAAATCCCCAAATTTCACCCAAGTTAATTTTTTATATTATTACAGCAAAATTGATATCAATTTTATAAAACTTAAATTATAAAATTTATAAATTATTCTTTGAAATAAAACCTTATATATAAAGTGTTTTATTAAAAAAATTACATTTTTTATTAAAAATTTCATGATATTGTTATAACAAATATAAATATCTAATTCATATTAATAAATATGAAAAATTATTTGTAATTTAATAACCTGGGTTTTTACATCCTTTTCCCCTTTTTATAAATTTGTTTCTCATAATTTTATTTACATATAAAAGAATTGTGGATATCTTTACCTGATAGGATTTTCGTATTGTCATGTTTCCACGTGAACCATATTGTTTTTACATAAAACCATAACCTAATGAATCAATTTATTCCACAATACATTTTCTATATCTTCATGATCCTAAACTGGATGTTACTCATTGGATATATTACCTTCCTAAGGAACAATCTTAGGTCTCAAAACATGAGATGAATCCAGAACATATTTTCTTGAAATGGAAACATATAATATGATGTGTACCTAAGATATACTCAAATGTAATTCCACGCCATATTAAACTAATCCAACTTTCTCTGAGATTTCCTATAGTCTAATGAACCATGTACTCAGTATCCCCATCTTACCAAAATTCAATGCATGTTTCCATGGAGAAAATATTGGAAAGAGATTATCACCGACCTTGAATGAATGCCCTTTCTTATGGTTACCAACATAACATTTGTTCCCACTTAGATATTTCATCACGTGTCATTAAATCAACTGAACATACTCAACAATTTACACTACTAACTCTATTAACATGAACTTCATTTATCCAACTTCATCCCAAAAAATATAATGTTCAACATTTCATTCTATATAATTCTTCAAATAGTTCCATCATTATACTACAGTTAAAAATATTGATATAAAAAACTGAAATGAAGAATGTTATTCATCCTAAATTTCCATGATATCCATTTAACAAAAAAATAATATTATCCATGGTCGAAATAGTCTTCTCAAAATATCCATCATATTGAGAATGAAAAGTTTTATTGAAATCTAATTCAATACCCATTAACATCTAAATTCTATTCCAAAAAATATATGTTCCCCTCGGATCATGGTCTGATACAATGAAGAGAGGAACTCCATGTATCCTAGCTATCTTTGTTATATACACTCGATAAATCTTATCTAAATAAATTTTACCTCTAATGTGGAGTAAATTTTCATATTTAGTTAATTTATCAACAATTACCAAAATCCCATTTTTACCTTGAGATGTCTTTTGAAATATCACCATGAAATCTAGTGATATATTTTCCCATTTACACTTAGGCACTGGAAAAGGTTAAATCATCCACATTGGTAAATTTCATTCTCTTATAACCTGATGACAAGTCAAACACTTCACAGTAATTTAGAAATATCACTTTTCATTCTAACCAATAAATTATACTCACAAAGGTATATGTACATCTAGTGCTACCATGATGTATGTAAAATGGAATACTATGATATTTAGACAACAAATATGTCCTTAACTGGGAATCAAAAGGCACACATAATGTTTTATAACACTACTAGAAATTTTTTCTATAGTAACAGTTCTAAAATGTAGTTATAGGAACAAAAACTATGGCTATAGGTTATAGACACAGTTTCATGAACCATGGCTAGAATTTGCATGGTTATAGGTCGAAGCCTATAGCCACGATTTGAAACCATGGCCATATCCTTATAGACACAACTCCAACCGAGGCTATAGACCTATATGCATGACTCCAAACTGCAGCTATATGGTCTGCCCTATATTCATGCCAATATAGGCCATAGTTCATAAAACCGTGGCTATAGGCCTTTTCACTACATAAAAAACCTTCATGGTTCACCATGCTGGCTGTTGGGAGGACACAACCAACTCCCCCCTCCCCCCACCCACATCACCCCACCCTGCACCAGCACCCCCACCCCCTACTCCTGCACACCTTCCCTGCCCCAACCCCCATGCATTTTGCACCCCCCTACCCCACTCTGTGCACCCTTCCCCTAAACCACGCACCCCCTACACCCTCCTCACTGAACACCCCCTCTCCCCACCCACAGCTCCCCACCGTGTACCAGCACCCCATCCCCTGCTCCTGCACACCTCCCCTACGCCACCCCTATGCACCTTTCACCACCTAACCTATCCCCCTCCTCCTTGCACCCATAGCCTCCCCTCACTACACACCCCCTGCCCCACCACCCACCCCCGTGCATCCTTCCCCCTAGTCCTTGCACCCCCCTTCCACCTCCACACTGCACTCCACCTCGCCCACCCACAGCTCCCCACTCTGCACCAGCACCCCCCACCCCATGCTCCTGCACACCTCCCCTCGTTCCAACCCCTCCACCATTGACCCCTCCCCACCCCCCATGCACCATCACCCCTCTACCTTGCTCCCCATGCCCCATCCTCACTTCACTCCCCCTCCCCCACCCACAACTCCCCACCCTACAACATCACCCCCACCCCCTACTCCTGCAAACCTACCCTCTTCCCTTCCCCCTTGCACCCTTCCCCCTGTACCTTGCACCCCTCCTGCCCCCTTCCTCACTGCACTCCCCCACCTCCCCCAACCATAGATCCCCACCATAAACCCCCACCCCACCCCTTTCTCCTGCACACCTCCACTAACCCACCCCGTGCACCTTGCACCCCATGCCCCCTCCTCACTGCACACCCCCCTCACCTAGGAAAGCCCCTCCCTCCCTTAGAAATACCCCACTCATCTCCTCTAGATAGCCCCTTCCCCCCCAACCTACATCCCCTCCTTCACCCTGGACACCCCCACTCCCCCTACATCCACCCACCCTTTCCATAAATAGAACCCATGCAGCCCCTTCCATTCCATTGACACCCCCCCCCACCACCACTTCACTGGTAGCTCCCACCTCCCTCCCCCTGCCCCCCCCCCCCCCCCACACCACCATGCCCGCTACAACCCCCCTCGACAACCCCCCTATAGCTCCCCCTCACCTGGAAAATCCCCCTCCCCCTGGACAATCCCCACACCACTCCCCCTACAGTCCCCTCCCTTTCCCTGGATAGACCCTCCCCTAGAGCCCCATGCCACTGCCCCTATAGCCCCCCTACCTCCATTCCTGGAAAGACCCCCACCCCCCCCCCTGGACAGGCCCCCACCCTACACCCACCAATCCATCACAACACACCAGTCAATTGAATTGTAAAAACCAAAAACATCCAAATAAGGATATTACACAAAAAGAATCCAGTCAAATGAGGCACAATAATAAAAAACGTCATAATATTTTTAGAACTATATAAAACATCATCAACCCAAATTGAGTAGAGTGGAACAAAACCAAATGGATTTGAAAAAGATAAAATTAAACCAAACTAAAAATAACAAAACCAAACTGACTCAAAACAATAAAAATTATCTTCAATATAGTATAATTTAGAAAGAACAAAACAAAACTGATGAAACATACCGGGTTTAATCTAAAATTAATTTATTTTAATTTAATAGCCCCAAATCGAACAAAATGAACCTATTAAAATTGACATAAACCAATATAAATGATCCCAATAAAAAATAACCTAGAAAACCTAACCTGACCTAATTTAAACCAAGGAGTCAGGCTTGAGATGAACATTTAGAAGGCCTCATGACCATAGATTGAGAGGATATCCCAGTCTTGTGGTGCTTCACTATCCTGAACATGATCTAAAACTCACTAAAAAAAGTTAGGGAGCCTAAAAATCACAGAAACCCGAATTAAAATTGATCCAAAGAAAAAAAATGGAAGAAACCATAAATGAATCTGATGTTGAACTCACTACCTTCTATGGTGGTGGGTAGATTCGACCTCATCATATGTAACCACCTGTAAGTAAATAATGGGAAATGAAGTGAGATATAATGACTTCATATATATATATATGATCATTTTGTCAACTCTACTTGATATATGATAGATAATGCTATAAACAAAAATGAACAAAGAATATTTAGATTGATATATAAATCCCAATACTGAATAACATGATGGTTAGTAATGGATTTTTTTTCAAATGAAGTCCACTTTCATTAAATACAAACACCACAGATGTGTTGGAGTGATATTATTCTGTATCTGGTGAGTATTCCATAATGGAGTAGGTTGCTCCACTATTGATGGGAAACATAAAAGATATGAGGGGATGGTTAAACAGTATTACACCCCTTGGGTTGCGTTGTATTTTAATAAAAAACATGTCAGACTTTTCCAAAGCTGATTTGTTAAAAATATGGGGAGATTAATGGACCCCCCTAAAGTGAGTTTGAGTTGGACATGTTGACAAGGTGGTTGAGGTGGAATCTTCAGATCCCATCAATAAGAAGATAATTCCTCCATGTTTCCCACTCCATTTAAGATAGTGTATATAAGAAATCTATGGGGATGAAAAACTATGTATAGTGTGTGGTAGCATTTTTAGTGGGGATGTAAATGCTATTTCAATGGTTCATGCCCTCAATCATTTGCATTTCACAAATGATAGGATTATTGGTGAAATCCCATTTATCGGCCTTATTACCTCATTTTCTGAATCTTTATCCCCTTGCAGCCCCTTCCACCTGCAAATCCCCCCCCCCCCCCGCTCCCGCCTGGATGGACCCCCCCCCCCCCCCCCCCACCCCCACTACATACCCCCATCCTATACATACACCAACCGTGCACCCCCTTCACATCCCCCAACTACTTCTTAGATAGACCCCGCCCATCTTAGACACCCCCACCCTGCACCTTCTTGGATAGCCCCGCCTCCTCCACTATAGACGCCCTCATCCTAGACAAACCCCATCCTGGACATCCCCCTGGACAGCCCCCACTCCTTGGATACAACCCCTCCCACATGGACAACCCCCTCCCCCTTAATGTTTCATTCCTAGGATCATATATATTTTCCTCTGCATTTTAGAAATGAGAGGATTCCTTGTTGAAATCCCATTTTCTGGCCCTATTGCCTCACTTTCTGAATTTATCCCCCTGAAGCACCCCCTTCCCATGAAAATCCCCCCCTCCAATCCCCCTAGATATCCTCCCTTCTTGGATAGACTTCCACCCCGTTTTTCATGTATATCTCTCCACTTGCACCCACCCCCCCTACCTGGACACACCCCCTACCACTTAGACATCCTCCACCCTAGTGGAAAGACCACCCAAGCCCAGACAACCCCCTGGACATCCCCTCCCCCTTCCTAGATAGTTCCCCCAACCCTGGACAACCCCCCCCCCCTCTTGGACAGACCCCACCCCCGGACATCCCCACCTCCACCCCCGGACCCCCCCCCCCCAAATCCTTCCTGGAGAGACCCCCCATCCAGGACAGATCCCCCAAACCTGGAAAGCCACCCTAGAGAGACCCCCCTCCCATAGACACCCGCCTCCTGGACATGCCCCCCCATCGACAGCCCCCCCCCCCCTTCTTGGAGATATCCCCCCATCCCTGGACAGCACCCCCCCCCCTTTCTTGGAAAGATCCCCCAACACTGGATAACCCCCCCTCCTTCCTAGATAGTCCCCCTCCCCCACTACAGACCCCCTCCCCCACCTCATTGAGAATAAACCAACATTAAAGTAATTTTACTAGTTGATTCAACAACCAATTCCACAAGTCACATGACATTCAACCCTGCACCAACCCGCCATCAATCCAATTTCCTATCAGTTTTCACAGATTTCTTCCAAAGTCTAAATCCATTATCTATAATCCATCTAGTGCTACATCTAAATCAAGAATTAGGCATTCATCATGTAACTAGATATGCATAGGTCTATTGAACGTTGGTTTTATGGAGTCTCCATGATAATCCAAGGGTCATTCATATAAAATACCATTACCCTTCTATTGACACTCTTTTCCATCACAATGTCCAAATGAATGGAAAAGGGAATACTATAATCATAAAGAGAGTCATCCTTTGAAGAAAATTAAAATTTGACAAAGGCATGGACCAGTAACCCAATTTAAAGGCGTCACGCAGGTTTTATGCTCGTCATGCAAGTCACATGCCTTCTACATAAGGGTCACGCAAGCCACTTGTGCACCCTATTCTTTTTTTCACCCAAGGTGCCCAGTGGCCTATAAATAGCTCACATTCCCCCCCCCCCATTTCGAGGATGAATTTTTCAAAACTCAGATTTATGATCTGGTCGCCCAAGTCTTTGTCTGACGTCTTTCGAATGCTTCTAAGGTAATTCATTTCCTAGAAGGGAAGATCAAAAGAAGAATAATAAGGCCTAAGTGTTGGAAATCATCAATACTTGCGCACCTAAGTGTTTTAGCCCTTATGGGAAATGAAGACACTTGTGAGATGCCATGCCTTCTCAAGGGAACTTGCACGCCACCCTTCTGAAAGCCTATAGGGATGATATTAGGGGAATGAGTTCAAAGTATCCCCAGTATTACCCTATAGATTCTTCATCGCCCAAGGTGACTCATGTCATGCATGAATACATGCGCAATCAGGACTTGCATTCCAAAACAATACTTGTGATCCTCCTTCTAAGTTACATCCTTTCTGCAAATCCACCTCTCATCTTCATGATATAGCCTTCAAAACCCTCTTCAAATCCATTTATGTCATGGTTCCTTTGTTGACTTCCTTATCTGAACACAATTCTGGTAGAACCTCTCCCAAAACCACGTGACTTACAAGCTTTATGTCACCATGGTTAGGGGTTTACTATAAAACCTCATCCTTTATGATGAGAAGGTCTTTTAACATGGGCCTCCTTCTCAGAAAAAATCCCTAGTCACAAGTCCCATTAATTTGGGCTTCCTTTTTAGAAGTAATTCCTTGTAATAGTTTCCTTAAACATTGGGAATCCTTCCCAGGAGTAAGCCCCAATATTAATTCTTCTGATTTTCACTTCCTTCTCAAGAATAAAACACAATCATAAGTCCCTCTTAATTTGGGATTCCTTTTTAGGAGTTGGTATCAGGTTAAAATTCAAAATCTCCATAATGTACAAATTCCTTTATGGACCCTACTTCTTGGGATTAATTCTTAGGTCCTGGTCTTCATTTACCTAGGTAGTCATACATACGTAATCCCCACATCATTTCTCATAATTGTATCATTCATGGCATCACCATCAAGTTTACTGAAACCTCTTGTTTCTCATACCGAGCATGGATCATGTGAGTTTAGAGCGTGAAAGTAATCACGATATTTCATTCTGGGCCATTAACCATGCATAAACACCATATTTTTTTATTGAACTATGTCGGTTCTAATTTCTTTTTAACAAGGATACGTAGGTATCCCATCTGTGGGTAAAATACCAACTCTGAAATAATCACTATCTTTCTAAAGGATAATAAACATCAAGTGCCCCACTGAGGGGATATAAAACCAATATGGTCATCATAATGACCAAGATATTTCTATATAATGTATTGAAGGATACCATTGAGTAATAGTCTCCAATACATACAGATGATTCTCCATCAATGATGAACCTCAAATACATATAAATGATTCTCTAAACCTCACACATATAAATCATTTATTTCTTAATCTAAAGGAAAAATAATTTTTTCACTTGGGGAATTAATAAGGATTCATGAACATAACATAAATATATAATAAAGTCCAGAAGTAGGTAATAATTCCCCCTAAAAAGGTGTGATGAGCCAGACCTCCCATGCTCTAAACCAATGCAAATTCATAAGCCTCGTCAGTCCACTACTAATGAGAACCTACCTATGGAAGGTAGGTCCTAATGGATATAGAGTCATTGGTTGTTTCCAGTTCTACGGATATACCCGTTAGAATATGATTGGAAATATTGAACCTTAAACAAACAAGGTCATCCCAATTTTCAAAATAAACAAAAAATGGTGAACCTGATGTGAATCTTTAACCAAGTTAAAATGATGTTTTACTTATTTGTTAGGACCCTATTAAACTCAATCCGAGGGCCAAAAAAGCAGTCAATAACATTAGCACTCATCCAAAATATGTAGTCCGGCCAGAATTATCTTGATTATGTATTCTATATCAAACATGCACTCTTTTCCAAAATATATCTGCAACACATAATGGATTCTTTAATGTTCACACTTATGAATTCTTCGGCCGCTACTCCTTCTGGATCCTTGCCCGCTCTGAGGATGAAATCACCTATCCAACATCATTAATGCTGGGTCTCTAATGTTTCAGTGAGGTAATACCATCAACACAGTACCATCTAAACTCTGGTGGCCGCACGACAAGCCCTCCTAGTTAACAATTCACCATGGTTTTCCTGACAACGATGACCAATGTTCAAGAAGCAGGAAGTGCTAACCACCATCACCAACCATTTCGGGTCAGTATCCCAGGAATGAAATAACCATTCCCTCCCATATTACAGAGAGGTTAATGAAGAGGTCACTCAAGGCCTCAGTTCAAGAAGACGGGAGTCCTTCTTGAGGACCCCCACAAACAATCACTGCCAGACTCGTGTGGTAGTGCACCCTCAACATGATGAGGGTATCACCTCTAGGCATTTGGCTCAAATTCATCTGACCCAAGCATGCAAGTAAGACCGTCAGAGGTGAAATTCGGTCAACAGGGAGCATGTTCTTAAATCTATCCCCTATAAAGAAGCCCATCAACCTAACTTGATGGAAAGCATCAAGCGAGCACACACACCCGTCCATTCTAATCCCAATTTCCATCAGACTCCTCTAGAATCTACCCACCAATATTTCCTGGAAATTCCAACAGAGTACTATAGGCAGGCACATACAACTTCTTAGAATTCATCAGCCAGTCAATAGGCTCGTCTGACTGCATCCAAAGAAGATCGCCAACCAAATGTGGTGACAATCTATAAACAAGCACATAAAATTGCTTACAATCACCAATTCTGTCAATAGTCTCGTCTACCAGTATTGAAGGAAACCCATCAAACTTACTTTATGGGGAATATCCAGCAGGTACATACACCTTCCAATGTTAATCATGTCTACCAATAGACTCGTTTGGTATCACTTGGAGAAGTCAGTCGAAAAGATCTGACAACAAATTTGGAGCAGACTCAACTCTCTAGCCCCTATGCATAAGTACTGTCAATATCCATTGATAGGAAAAGGAGGAGATGAGTAGGCACATACAACTACTCCAGACACAGAATGGACGTATATTCTCATTCTCGTAGCTGAAGTCACCAAACTCGTTCTGACAATGGTGAAAGAGCATAAGCAAATCCCTGCCCATATTTTGGATACATGTCAGAATATTATAACAACTTCAGTGACATCACAGGGAATGAAACATAAATATTTCCCTATCAGTTGAGTGACTCATTAACATGTCACTCCGTAGCAGATACATACCTCTATTCAAGTCCAGGAGGGTCATGGGTCATACTCCCCCATGTCATATAGGCAATCAAGTCGGGCACATACACCCGATTTAAATTGTGATAATCAGCCTAACCTGACCATTTCTCCTGAGCAGGCACATACACCTGCCCATAATAACTACATAATTCAACAAGTGGTTCCAAAGTGAGTAAGAAGGAATCCAAGAAAAAGACCCATCCAGCATAGTTGGAAAATCAAGATCCAATTTTCAATAAGGCCTTGCTCAATACTGGAGTTCTTGAAAACCTCGGACAATTATCTGTTATAGCTCAAGATTCTACACTCTCATTTCCAAATTCCAGAAGTAACAACACTAATTTTGAAGTTCTTCATCAGACACTTCCTAATGAAGTTTTTCTTCATGCGAATTCGGTCAATCATGAAGTACCATCTTCAAATGAGATCCACGATAACCGTCTATGTGGCCAGAAGACCAAGGAGCAAGAGCTTTCATCTTTTGCTGCAACCCACCATGGTGGTCCTCCCCATGATGATGAATTTAGTTGTGAAAGTCCTATTCATACTAGTAATTTTCATTTCCTAGAAAATTCTTCAATGGACAATGCAGTAACGAGAAATCCCTCTTATCTTGAGGAACTTTCAAATGCAAGGCCAGTTATGTCTGATGCCTTAACATTTGTAGGTGAAATACTTTATCAACTAGAAGATAGCCCGAGGTGTAGGTCATTCTCCGAACCACCCCTGAGTCATTCAACTAATTCGACAAATGAATTATCTACCAATATTGTTGAATCTTGCAAAGCAACAAAGAAGCACTAGCTTTGGTCGAACCAAGTTAAAGAATATTTATCAAATGAAAAAGAGGAAGTGCTGAATATGAGAAAACAATTGGCGAAAGGTGAAATATCATTCATGTTTTGGACTTTGGTAGACTCTCAGTATGATATTCCAGAAACGCTGAGAGATGATTGTATTCATGATATTTTTCTCGACATATGGAAATATCTTTCTCACTTAAAAGAAAAATTATTATCTTATGATGAATATCAAAATCATGTCACGATAATATAAGGGTTGCAAAGCCAAATTAAATTGGCATATCTCTTAGTTTACCAACATCCAAAGATTGAAATGCAGTAGGGAACCCTTCAGCCTTCATTCCTTGGCATATTAAAAAGATTACACTAGTTAATTACCAATGCCCCATCTAGTATTCATATCAGGGGGTGGGGTGTTCATGGAGAATTTCATTTCACTGTTCTTTCAATCCAACAAATCCCCCAAAACATTGTCTCATTCAATGTTATTTCCTATGGCCAACCACATCTAACTGGTTTTGTGTGTAATCAAATGCTTGCTCATGAACTGACCTAACTAGTTCTTCCAAAAATCAGGGATATAAAGAACAAGTTATTGAATTACTCTTCCATCAAGAAAATGAGAGTATCGAATAGGCTTCTCGTTTAGAACATGTACATCATCTCGTGACAAAAGTGTCAGAAATAATCCAATGGTCATCTGAGCCAGGTGTTTTGGGTGGATGTAGGATGATGCATCCGACAAATTTTCAGACTAAAGTCTGCAAAATCAGGAGAGATTTTATGAATGTTTCAGATGTAGAAGCTAAAGAGCCACCTAAGCTTTCCAAACTGGGGGAAATTTTAATCCAACCCTTGGGATCAATATATAGGATTCGAGGAGTTGAGTAGGGAAAACAGGAACAACCCCAGTCCATCAGACTGGGGACTTTTCCAAATTCTCAATGTTTTCCTCAGCAGATGTCAGTCTTCACTCGGTTAGGGAAAAATCCACAAGAAGAACATAGAGTCGAATTATCAGGAGATTCCTTCCAAATTATGGTTCATCACGAAGTTCATAAGGTATCAACCAAACAAAAGGAAATGTCTCATAAAGGACATGGAAGAAGGCAGTATCACAAAAGCACTGACAAAAGGGTTGTAATGCGTTATGCATTGATAAATTTCATCAATTCCATTTTCACTGATCCCCCAAGACATGAGGCACACTCAGATGAATGGGATGAAGATGTTTTTGTTTAAGAGGATGTATACACAAAGTAAAATGAACATGTTGTGCATACCTAAAATCAATGGCTTGACCAAAATTTATGTATTCCTTCAAATAACCAACTCCCCCCTCTCTGAATGGCATCCTACAAGGGGAAAGGAAAAAATTCGGGTTACATTCCACCCTACCTCTAGAGAAGGTCAATCACTCTCATTAGGGGAATGGTTCGCACAATAAGAAGATGAAATGAAGGAGTTAAGGTGGTTAAATGCATAATTACTTCAAGGTAGTCTTCATCCTAAGCATGCAGTAGTTAATCACTCAAGGGAATTTGTTGCAGTAACTGGTATGAATCAAGAATATCCCCATTTACAAGTACACCCTCACAATTCTAATCTTATGGGTCTTATGCGATAGCAACCTGTAACAGTACCATTAGTGATAGTATCGGTCGTCAGGACCGTCCAAACTCAAGTTCTTGCGCCTACATAGGTTCAAGCTCAACTAGATGTTTCTAAAAAATTGACGAATAGCATTGAGTCATTAACGTCATGGTTGGAAGCTATAGAAGGAATGTGAGCACCAATTCAACTGGAAAAGGGAGATTACCCTGAATGGGTGGATGCAATTCCTCCCCAATCAAATTTTATGAGTACCACATTCCCAATTTTTAATGTTTCAGTAGATCCAGAACAAAACTTAACACATTTTCCTTCTCATTTTAATCCTATGATGGGAAAACCTAAACAACAAGAAGTAGTTATGCTTAGATGATTTGTGAAGTCATTACAAGGACATTCTTTTGACATGTACACAATCTTGCATTCTCAGTCAATTACTGTGTGGGAGGATCTCCGTCAAAAATTCCTTCTTCAATTTAGCTCAACATTTCCAAAGGTGAATGTTGATGATCTTACCAATTGTAAGAGAAGGGAGATTGAAATAGTTTTAGATTTAATTCCACACTGGAAGGGATTAACATATTCCTCAAGTTTAGCACTCCCCCAAGAAGAGTTGCTGCCAATCTGTGTGGCAAATCTATGTGATAAATTACACACACCGTTGATCCCTATGAAATACACATGAGGGTTTCGAGAACTTACTTCAATCGCTCAGTAGATATAAGATTCTCTTACAAATCCTAAGGCTAAAAATCATGTCATTCCATCAATTCCAGGATGGAGAATAGGGAATGCAGATACTGCTACAGTTAAACTCAAATATGTATTTGTACATGCATAGACTTCAAAAAATTCATTATATCGAAGGGCTCCACCTCCCAAGCATCAACAACAGTGGGATCCATGTCAAGATGACCAAAGAGATCAAAGGAAAAAACAGTTTGAAGATTTGAAGAAGAATTTTTATTCTTTTCGGAATGAACAAGTTCCTGGCTTCTTCATCCTGGCTTCAGAAAACAATCTGGTTCAGTTTCCAAGGAACAAAACGATGAACAAGGAAGGAGATGAAGACCTCCCTAACTATCGACCATTTAATCAAATGTCTGGGCATCCCATTTAAGAGTTTTTTGTCTTCATAGACCTCCTGAAAAAGATAGTGGACTCTGGATAAGTAAAATTTAAAGGCTATTCAACCCAGGTAGCTTCTGTTGCTACTACTGATCCATAGGAAGAAGGTGAATGGAATGAAGTCAAAAGGAAAAATGCGCCGAAGTATTATGATTGGATGGTCAGAAAAATGTTCAAATTAACTCATGCCATTTTACGAACACAATTGAATCAACCAATTGTGTCCTCTTCTATGAATGCCACACCAAAACCCCCTTCATCAGAAAACAATACTCAATGAAGCAGTGTAATTTGAAGAAAGAAGAGAAGTCAGAAGAAGATGAGCTCATGTCAAAGCCTAAGTTGTCGTTGACTCTAGAAAATTTTATACCATCTACTTCAAAAGCACGGGAACCACCCCACCAAATGGAAAACCAGAATTTATTAAACAGGCAGTCTCTTAATCAGATGAAGAATTGATCTTTGGTTCTGTTAATATGATTCATTTAACAGATCCTTAAGCCAATGACAGTTTCAATTATGATGAGCCTAAGTTCCTTGTATATGACCAAGGAATTAGACGAAGAGATAAAGGTCTTGGATATAGGGGAAGACATCGATATTCCAAAAGCCACTATATCAATCCTACCAATGCTAGAACTGCACATGCGGAAGAAACACATGGAAAATCCCTTCAGTGGGCTCAAAAAGAACAAGAATATTCTTCCACACATGGTAGATTCGGTCCTGATGTAGTTATTTTGGAAGAACGTTTAAAGGTCACACCTTCCTCCTCTCAGAAAATAGATTTACCTAGTCGGTCAAATTTATAGAAACCAGAAGTTCTTCCAACTCCTACCCAGATACGAGATGCATCTACTGTCATAGCATCAACTTCCAAGGCACCTGCAAAGCCTCATTTTCATGATGGGAAATGCAGACCATTGTACCAAAAGTATTATTTATTGAAACATTTGGCCCAAGTACCGGCCAAGTTATCAATTATTGATGCCTTGAATCTATCAAAAGATCTCAGGTTGGTGCTTATTGAGGCTTTTTCAAGTCCTCAAGAATTCAAAACTGAAATTGTTGATGCTGAGGCTTACCACATTGAGAATGATTCTGAATAATTCCAAGGAGTGTTATCTTTTACAGATGAATATGAAGATGATATTGTACATGGGAATATTAGAACTTTGTATCTATCTGGATAATTCAACGATATAGACATCCGACGAGCTTTCACTAATAATGGCTCAGGAGTCAATCTCATTCCTATTTTACACTTTGTCGATTGGGCCTCAATGATTCTGATTTATCTCCTTATACTTAGATGTTGCAAGGATATGATAAGAATGAACAAGAACCTCTGGGTGAAATTACACTCAGAATTCAGTTGGGATACCTTGTGTATAATTCTAATTTCATGGTTGTTCGACAGGACATAGCCTCTCACATTTTTCATGGAAGACCTTGGCAACATCAACATGCGGTCGTAAATTCATCGTACCATCAATGTCTCAAATATCGATTCAATCGTCAAATTGGGACATTGTATAGTGACAAGGCCCCAGTCAAAATGTGTGAATCTCAATACATTGAGGAAAAATTTTATCACAGGGAGTGAAGAAATACATTGCAAAGAAGGTTACCAAAATTAATGCTCTATGTTTTTTGGAAAAAGTTCAAGTAAACCCATTCATACATGTGAATAAATATTATGTGTTTCCTATCAGTCAAATTGATATCATAGACCTAAATCCAAACACTCTTATGGAATACTTCATAATGTCAATTACGACAATCAAGCCAGACAGCATGGGAGAAATTGTTGATTCACTATGAAATGATATATTCTTAGATGGAGATGTTTTCATTTCGTCCACTAAAATCTAGAAATTCTGTACTTAATCGACCAGGTCGGAAGAAGTTATATCTATAACAGAAGAAAACATTGATGTCGATTCTCAATACATTATCTCCTCTATATCACCCCAGAAAGTCCCTTCATCATCAATAGGGTCAGAAATGGCTGCCTCTTCTCCAAGATGGTCAAATTTTAACTTCTCCCCTAACCATGGAAATTCGGGTTTGTCATCTACTATTCATGTAGAAACATAAGAATTAACACATTTTGAATAATAGGAGGAAGATCTCAGGGATGCTCCTCTAGAATTTGAAGAGGGCATCTCTACCACCGTGGATGAACTCAAAGAAATAAATGTGGGTACAAATGAAGATCCACACCCACATTAATTAGTATGACCATGACTCTTGAATAGAAAGAAATGTATACCTCATTTATAAAGAAAAATTGAGATGTATTTGATTGGAATTATATAGAAATGATAGGTCTTGATCCCGATGTTTCCACTCATCATTTGGGGTTTCTAGAAGAACATCGAGGATTCAAGAAAGAAGCAAGAAGAACACACCCAACTAATGCCTCCAAATTTGATGTTGAAGTTGATAAACATGTCATGGCTAACTTCATCATTGAAGTTCAATATCCCAAATGGCTGGCTAATATTGTCCTAGTGAAAAATAAAAAAGGGAAAATTAGATTTTTCGTTGACTTCAGAGATCGTAATCGGCATTGTCCCAAGGATGATTTTCTAGTTCCGATCACAGAACTCTAAATTGATGAAATAGATGTCTACGAAGTTCTCTCATTCATGGATTGTTACTCTGGGTACAATCAAATGTTAATGGCCATAGAAGATGAAGATTTTATAGCCTTTATAGCTCTTCAAGGTGTGTTTTGCTATCGGTTAATGCCCTTTAGCCCGAAAAATGCCGGTGCAACGTATCAACATGCCATTCACCATATCTTCAGACCCTTTTTAGGGAAATTTGTTGAACATTCTATGGATGATTTGGTGATTAAATCTAGAAAATGATCTAATCACTTGTCCTATATGGAAATCGTATTCAACAAACTTTGACAACACAATATGAAGATGAACCCCTTGAAATTCTCTTTCAGGGTTACCTCAGGAAAATTTATCAGCATTTTTGTACGCCATCGTGGTATTGAAGTTGATACTGAGAAGAAAAAAGCAATCCTTGGTATGTCACCTCCATGAAATTTGAAATAATTATGAGGACTTCAAGGAAACATGGCCTATATTCGGCGTTTCATTACCAATTTGGCAGGAAAGTGTTTACCCTTCACCAGATTAATGAAGAATGGAGTCACCTACCAGTGGATTGAAGAATGTGAAGAAGCATTCGATACCCTCAAGAAACATCTCTTGAGTCCACTGGTATTAATGCCACATGTTGTTGGAAGACCACTTATTCTCTATATGATAGCTTTAGAGCTGCCATTGGGAGCCTTCCATGCCCAAAAGAATGATGCTGGGAATGAAAAAAACCTTTACAATCTCATTCGGACTATTCTTGAGGAAGAAACTCGATATTCAAGTATTGAAAAGTGCGTCCTAGAATTAATATTAGATGTTCAGAAATTGAGACAATGCCTGCAACATCATGAGGTCCAATTGGTATCTCGCAATAACCTGCTCAAATTTATCCTTAGTCATCCAATGCTTACAGGGCATATGGAAGGTTGGGAAGTTATTTTATAGCAGTTTGATATCCAGTACGTGTCTCAAAAGAAAATAAAGGGCCAAGCTCTGGCCGATTTCATTGCTGAACACCCATCTGTAGAAGATACATCTTTAAATATTTAACTTTCTAATGAGGAAGTCCTCTCTATTCAAGATAATCCTCAAACATGGGAAATATACTTTGATGGTGCCTCGATAAGTCCAACAGGGAAGAAAATGGAAGATCCGAAATTCAACAATGTTGGGTTTGGAATCATTCTTATTTCCCCAGAAAAGGCAGTGCCACCCTCTTCCATCATATTGTTGGAAGGTGGTACAAACAATGAAATAGATTATCAAGCTCTCATTGCAAGCTTGGAATTTTCACTTCACGCACAGGTGAATCACGTTAAAGTAAATGGTGATTCATATTTGGTAATCAATCAAATCAATGGGGATTATGCCATCAGAAAGGAAGAGTTAGTCCTTTTATATAATTACATCTGATATTTAATGGTTGAATTTCCTTCGAAATGGAAATTTTCTTTTTTCCCGCGATCACAAAATTCGCCCGATGATGCACTAGCTAATGTAGACACAGCCCTGGTAGATCCAAACTAGGATAAAAAATCATCAACATTGCACACCATCGTGTAGTTTCATCTTTTTTTCAAATAAGAACAGAGGAAATTAATGAAATCAGTCACATTTCTGTGCCATATTGTCATACTACAGGATGGTTGACACCTATCAGGGAATACCATCAAAATGGAAAGCTCCCACCTGATAGAGGTGGGAATGAACAATTCTGGCAACGTGTGTTGAATTTTTCTCTTTATGATATCCCAGATCACTAAAAATATATATTTAAATGCAAGGCTTTGATGGAATTCTCTTCAGATTTATTGATGGTGAAGAGACCATGGCTGTCATGAATGAAGATCATACAGGAGTTTGTGGTGTCCACCGGTCTGGACATAGATTTTCTGGTCAAATTCAAAGGATTGGATACTTCTGGACTTCAATGATGAAAGATTTTTTTGAATTCACTAAGAAGTGTCATTCTTTCCATGTATGTGACTACTTCATTCATCAACCCCCATAGTTTCATCATACAGCTAAATACTCATGGCCATTTTCCACATGGGGAATAGATGTAGTATGATTTTATCCTCAAGGTACATCCAAGAAGTTTAAGTACATTCTTACTGTTATTGACTTCTTTTACAAATGGTAAGAGGTAATACCTCTCAAATAATTTAGTTCTAAAGGCTTCGTTAGAATCCTCAAGTCTAACATAATCACCCGATTTGGCATCCCTCATACCATATTGACGGACAATGGCACCAACTTTGGTTCATCCGAGGTGAGAAAGTATTATCAAGAATACAACATCAAATCTAACCATTCATCTCGATATCATGCAACAGCCAATGTCCAAATAGAGGACTTCAATAGGACTCTTTAAAACATACTTTAAAATATGGTGGATAAAGATAAGAAATCATGGCCTCATAAACTTTTTCATGCTTTATGGGATTATCGAACCACCACCCGCACTGCTATGCGGTCAACTCCATATTCATTGGTGTATGGAACCGAAGAAAGCTTTCACATTGAGGTTTAGTTACATTCTCTAACAGTATCCATTTTGATCAGTCATCCACAGATGATCAATCTTAGAAGAGATTTGATGAATTGGAACAATTAGTTAAAAAATATTGTGCACCCTACACCACGTGCAAGACTATCAGAATCTAATAGCACGATCTTTCAATAAAAAAAGTTTGTCTTCGTTCATTCATTCCAGGAGAATTGGTATTGTTCCTCGGAAAGAAAATGATACCAGGAAAGAATCCTCCAATGTATGAGCCATAGTTGGAAGGACCTTACTCAATACATAGGATATACTCCAATGGATCTTATTCATTGATGTCAATGGGTTGATAACTCATTAAAACTGCAACAGATGCTAGATTGTTGAAGAAGTATTTTCTGTAACACAAATACACCTCTTGTACCTTCTACATGACACTAAACTATGCATCACCATTTGTCCTTGCTGCATAACATTAATATGCATAGCCACCTTTATCATCCAATATGACATTAAACTATGTCCCCTCTATCATCCTGCATGACGTTAACCTATGAAAAATCCCCTATACATCCTAAATGACGTTAAAAGTACATGTTCATCCTACGTGATGTTTAAAATATGAAAAAGATTCCTTAATACATCCTACATGATGTTAACCTGTGCTCATGTTCTGTAAGATGTTAAACTTCACAAAACTTCATTCTAACTATGTGAAGTTAAACTGTACAACACCCTTTATCCCACATGATGTTAAACTAATAATTTTTAGGGTTGTTTCTACCTCTTGTTTCTCAAACCAAGCATTACCCACGTGGGCTTAGAGTAACTTCATCCATAACACCCTCTATGGGCCAGAAACCAGGCATATGTCCCAACAGCATCTTCAGGTTGTTGTCCTCAAGTACAACTCGATCATCAATTCATTCTCAATCGATCTATGCAGACTTTGATCATTACCTTCAAAGCTGGGTACATAGGAAACCTCTTGGGGATCATGGCCAAAACCAATATATTTATGTCGGTCCACCTCCATCTCATACGATGTTCATCTGTGAAACCCGCCAAAACCAATATCATCGCATTGCTTCACCATCGTCTATGTTATATGACGTTAAACTATACACTCCCCCATTTTCATGATTGGAAGTCATTAAACTGCCTTGCAATACGTCCTAGCCACAAGAAACTAATATGTGCAGCACCCGTCCATGCATATGACCTTAAACTCTTTGCACTTTTGTCATGTATGACAATAAACTACAGCATTCTCTTATACAATCACCTTAGAGGGAATCATTATTGACATTGATCTCAAATCACGTCATATTCCAAAGACTACGTGCATACATGGAAATGCCCGAACCTTTAATCATGGGTCCAACTATCATTTCACTAATGTCCCCTTTCATCCTTCACATGTACGAACCAAATCTGTACAGAGGGTATTTCAATACCTAAGTATGGCTTCATTTCCATCCCAATGGGATACGTAGGAATGTTCGAGCATCCCTCAAGTCTAGCCCCAAGTCTTTGGGCATATCCCCAAACTCCCCTTTTAGTCCCTTGGCTGAAATGTCACCCTACGAACACATGAATGTGGTATGAAAACCATGGTCTATATTCGCATAATGTTTATAAAAAATACACAATGTGACTCCATCATTATTGTCTAAGCTATATGACCCAAAACTAATATCTCCTACACTCTCATCATAGATGACATTAAACTGTAATTCAAGAACTACGAATGGCTTGATTCTCATCCTAATGAGATAGGTAGTGAAGTCCAGCATCTCAATTCAGGAACAAACCACAACATGATTATGGTCAGCATTGGTCTTTGTATCTCCTTCATGCATTTGGAAATACCCATTTTCATGTGTCATACTCTTAACCTTAAATAATTCCAGTTCTCTATAACCATTTTCTTGACTTCTGGTCACAAAATGTCTGATACCTGGGAATTGTTTTGTCTAACTATGCCACATGTTCCCCTTGGTGGCCTTGCATGAATAGTTTACATATGGACCTGTCAGCCAAAAAATTCTATTATTTGACTATGCAGCCAATGCCCTTTGGTGGCCCTGCATAATTCACCCCCCAATGGGTTCGTTAATTAGTGGTAACTTCATTCTTAGGGGGGAAACATCTTTTGTCTTTATTGGTCTTAATGAAAATATGATGGGACCCACAAATACTTCCATCCTTAACACATTTGTCCCATACTCTTTTTTAGGATCTGAATGTATTCATGTCTATAGTTCATATTTCCCTACCCTATGTTTCGGTCAGACCTTCATAGGATTGACATTTATCCAATTATTTGAAAATCTTGATTGGTAATATTCTTTCCATATTCAAGTACCTCTCTCCATACAACAGACTCTATGCTTTGTGAAATTTGAATCTCCATAACCATTCACTGGATTTTAGTAATAGAAATGTAAAATTTCGAAGAGTTATTTTGCTTGATTATGCAGCACATGCCCCTAGGTGGCCTTGCTTAAGTAGTCTACATAACGGACATGTCAGCCAAAAGATGATATTATTTGACAATCCAACCAATGCCCTTTATTGGACCTGGATAATTAAACCCCCTAATAGGTTTGTTAAATGGTGGTAAATTCACTCTTGGAAATAAATACTTTAATGCCTTTTATCCCTTTCTTCATATCATCTATCAGATTCAAAATTTCTTAAGTCATATACTACATGTTTTTCCCATACTTGAATGTGGTAATACATTTTCAAACAATTTATAATGGAATTGAGTCAATTTTAATCCATTCGGTCAAAGATATTCGACCTCAAACCTTATCCTTTTTTATGTCTGACATGCATGACTTTAAACTGCCAACAAGAGATAGAGTACTCATTAAATTGGAACCCTATAATAGTAACATTGAACAAAATTCTAGTCCCAGCCCGCTAAACGTACATTTTTTTTATTTAGGTAATATTGAGCAACCCGAAGATGCAATGTTTGTGGGGTTGTTTGTATAATCCTATTAAAAATAAAATAATGCTTACTAGGCGCATTAGCATAGTTAAAAAAATTTAGTAGTTAGCAAGAGAATGAAGGTACAAATGATTGAATATGAAATGTATTTTTCATTGATGTAAAAGATTAAAAGAACATCCACATAATGGAGTATCTTCTCTTTTTCAATAATTACAAGAGGCTTTCAACATAACTTTTCATTTGATTTACGGCATCTTGAGCATCATCAACAGCCACTTGAAGTTTTTTCCATCGACCATATTCACTCTTTTCAGCATGATGACATGCTTTCTTGGCATCTGTGATGGATTCCATACCATCCATTTGGAATCCTTCTAATGAATTGTTATGCTGGTCCAGTTCCCCAATAACGACATCTAGTTGTTGCTGATGGTGCTTCTGTTGGAAAACATTCTCTGTAATATTATTTTTCAGCTCCTTCATCTTTGCAGCATGATCAGCCTCATATCCGGACACCACTACCTCGAATTTGCCGATATTGGTTTGCAGCCTCACTCTGAACAGATCTTGACAACAATTTTTTTCTTACCCCTCATAAAGATGACTTGTTTCACCGCGGTATGGATATATTGTTATCCAAAATCACGGAGTCCTAGCATGATGAACAAGGATGATAGTCGCAGTATCTTTGAAGACAGCTCTTCAAGAGGCACTTGGGATATGACCTTCCATACATTTTTTAATGCCTTGCGACGTGATAATTTGAGCTCCTTTTGCACCTATGGGTCTGATTGAACATCACTATCATAGGGGGGAATATAGTTTGGGATTAATTCAATTAAAAAAGTTCTCTATTATACTCCTTCCCCCCTGACCCTTGGTACGTCACATTCTACTCCTATTGGGGATGAGGCTGAGGCTTCACCTGAGGATCTAGACACTGAAGTTGACAACCCAGAATAGTCAATTAAAATCTTTGGTTAGTTTCAAAGGATAACAAAATTTGATTAGCTGTATTAAAAAATAAGTACAGCCACAAATATTATCATATTTCACCCAACGATAGATCAGAATACTGGGAAGGCTCCTCCCAGTCTTTCCTAGTTTCAAAAGGATTTTCAGGATGGGTTTCAGGAAGCTCTGTCGGGTTAAGCTCCAATTGAGATAGTGTCTCGGCAATGATAGGGTTGTCTCTACCGCCTTTAGGCATCGGCAGATTAGTATCTTGCTCAGATAGAACTGCACATTTCAACCAATCATGGTCATATATGTAATAGGAAATATTTAATAGGATGAAAGATAACAATCACGTCCAAAACTTTATAAATCACATGTTAATTTAACATGATCTATAATTTCATCAAAATATGCACCAGGTTTCACCATTTCATCAAGTGATATCCCAGATTCATTGTTAGTCTTACCAGTGGGAGCATTCGACATGTCATTTTGACGACCCTCCTCCTGCGACCTATAACTACAGATAGCTTCCTCAGAGAAAATTGTGGATTAAGTTGCAGTGGTCGTGAAATGTTCTGGAGTAGGTGTTGAAACTAAAGCATCACATAATGTAAGTCATTTGATTTTTTTCATTCAACATTCTATGATGTATTGTTAATTTACCAGAAGAAGGATCTTCTCTTCTTGTAGCAGCAATAGGAGTAGTACTGGGAAGAGACGTTGGCACTTCTTCTCTCCTTGTTTCGTCAGGAGCAGCAAAGTCGGCTTGATTTTTCAACTATTCATCATCACCCTTTTTTGTACTCAAAGGAGGGTCAATACTCTCCCTCAAAGGGAAAATCAAATAATCCCCTGCTATCCTAATAAGTATGAGCATCCTTTTCATGAGTTAAGATTCAGAACTATCTGAAGGACTTACCACTAATGATGAAGCATTTTTCTGTGGACTTCATCCTTCGATACTTTTTCTTCTTGTATTTATTGGGTGAGTAGACATCGTCACCTCCAAATAAAGGTATTGGAGAGTAAAATGCTATGTTTAACTCTTCGTCCATCGCTTGTTGGCCTGGGGATACCACGCCCGGCTTGCGAGGAGATTTAGTGGCTCCAAGAGCGTTCCCACTAGGGCTATACCATGGTAAAGGGACCCCAGTAGTTCCTTCCTCAACAAGATAAAAGATGAATAAAGTAACTTCCTTGAGTAATAATAATTTTAATGAAATAAATTTGCAATGAAAATAAGGAAAGAAACTTACATCTTCAGAAGCCAAGTAATCATGCCACTCCTCATCTACTGAAGCACCAATCCTCTTAGTGGTGCTATGATCCATCATTTCCTTCACCCTCTTGGTGATATGAATGGAATCATCAGTGGAATATATGAGAATTTCCAGCTCTCTGATGCAAGCCCACACTTCATCAGGGTTATCCTCAAAGTGGAGATCAATAGAAGCTCGGAGATTCCCCACTCTAGGGATATGTATCCCTTTTCATAAATCCTTCCAGGGGGTTTCAGTATCAAAATATAAACTCCTCCATGTCTGGATAGCCACTGGTTGTAAATATTCAAAATGTGAACCATAAGGCCGCGATGAGGGTTCTATAATCTGGGATGTCAACATCTTCCCAGCTCCTGCAATCACATATAAAGGAGAAGAAAATGAAACATGTTGCACTATAAAATAATGGAGACTAAATTGCCTCAATTATATAACATTCCATGAGTCTATGGTGTAGTTCTCTTGACTCTAGAAGGAGGATTATATCTGGCATGAGGCCGTTTTGACGCATGTTGCGCCTCATCATACCCATCCTGGGAATCTGGTGAATCAGCTCCAGGTGAGGATGGGTCACCTTCAAGATGAATGGTTTCTTTCTTGACACTTCTCTTTTTACTCCCCACCTAGTAGATAGGAAGATTCAATACCCATTCTAGGTATGACGCTACCCAGTTCACAGCATACCATGTGGTCAATTGACTAAACACTCCAATAACTGGTAGATCAAACAATGCCCATGTATTCTTCATAGCTGTCTGCAACCAATATTTTCGAGCCACAATTGGATGTTGCTCTGGTATGACATACATGGGAGGGGATACAACAATCTGCTGCAAAGACATAAATTACCGTGTAAATCTATATAGATCTTAGGCCTCACATATAATCACTCTGTCAATTCTGGTGGCCAATACACCATCTCTGCAAGCCAACATATATGACCTCAATTCCAGGCTAGTTGTTCCATCATCAACAGACCACCCGATTGGCGGGTTTCCATAAGTAAAGAGATGAAATTTATTGAACATGCTTAGCCTCACCTTCAGATCATAGGGATTGAGAGACAATGGAGAAATTCTGGAAAATTCATGCATCGATGGCCTAAAAGAACTTCCAAGAACCTCTACTCCACTATGTACAGTTTATGTCCTAATGTGAGTGGCAATAAATCCCCACCAAACTTGGATTTTTCCCACTATTCTCAAAGGAGACTTACCCATACAGACATGGAGTATTCTCTTGTGAATCTTCGCCAAAACCGGGGTGGCCAACCAAACCATTTTTCTCTCAGCCAACTTAGCTGAAACAATGATGGTCCCTGTCCTGACTCCTCCCTTCTATTTCCTAACTGGAAGAAGATAATAATTGAGCCAGAAGGCTAAGAAGCCCACCAGAAGTGTCTTTTCTGTGATTCTTTGATCAACGTCATAACCCCACTTTTCAAACTGTCTCGCTTCCAATGTTGGCCAGAATGAGCCAAGAGCACCCCTCTTCTCTACTCTAGGGTAGCTGGTAGGACGATTGCACGTGGACCCCTTCTCCTTCTTCTTGATCAGAAACATATCTATCCACTCCTCTGGATGAATATCCTTTCTAGATTGTGTTTTGGTGGACTTTGAATTCTTTAGATTGTGTAAAATTTTTGAATAACTCTCAAGACAAAACCGGAGTCTTCTCCAAATCATTCCAGGTCACCCTGGGGGGGATGAATTCATCATATATATCTCCTAGAATTGGATCCCCCGAGATCTTGCAGACAACCCACAAGCTGATTCCTGCTTCTCCATGAGTCACATAGAATTAATTGGTTCATGGGCTCCAGCGGATAATTAGCTTCTGAAAAAAATCATCATTCCTATAGACATATGTCTGCCCAGCCCAGATGGCTTCATATATTGAATCTCCCTTCAGATCCTCGACAATATCTTTAAAGTTTTGTCGCACCCAATATGCCCACATCCAAGTTGGCATCAAACGTCCTCCTGGATGGAAATACCAACTCTTCTTCCATCCCTTAGATTGGTCCATTAGAGAATTTCAGAAAATAGAGGGATAACAATGCGGTTGCATATCAAGCTTGTGAGGCTTCAGATCTGGAGCACATGGGCTATGATGCATTATTTTTGCCTTTTCCACTATTCCAGCATTGACAAATGATCTTGAAACTGAGACACTTTCAGAAGAGAAATTGGTGTAATTATGAAACTATGAATGAGGAACATAATTCTTTGCCTCTGGAACATTGACTCCTTCGAGATGAATGTGGCCATATAAAGGCGAGTAAATGCTCTGTGGAAAATTGGAATGTTATTTTTTCAAGTACATAGACAAATATAGGAGATTGTTGTCACAAATATCATAATAGTCATGGCTGACGATGTTCATTATATCATCTATTCTATTGCTGGCCAACTAATCAGTTGATCCAATTCTTTTCGGAGCCATTGAATATGTGAAAATATAAAATAGTTAACTTTTAAGAAAGCCTATTTTTTAGAAATATTTGTGAAGAATACAAAACAAATGGAAAAGTCAATAAAGCATGAAAGTGTTGTCACGCTTGTGTTGGCACACAAATTTTTCCGCGCATGTATTTTCGTGCAAGTAAAAATCCTTTCTAGGGAAGAGCAACACAATGAAGAGAGATCAACCAAGGAAGGAAAAATACTTGTGTGATGAGAGCTCAAAAGCATTAAAGGCATGACATTTTGTGTGAAGTGACGCCCATATATATAGGCGATCCCGTAGCCCGGCGTGCCAGAACATGCGCACCGCAACCTGCGGGCCTAAAACATGCGCGCCTCTTAACCGTGGTTTTTCTTTTTCCTCAGAGTCAAATCCTCTTTCCTTTTTCGGATCCAACTCTAAGGGGGGACTTTTGTTGACGCTTTCTTCCATCACAAAGTCCAAACGAATGTAAAAGCGGAATACCTTAAGTACAAAGTGATCCATCTTTTGAAGGACATCAAAAATTGACAAAGGCATAGACCAAGAACCCACTTCAATGGCGTCACACAAGATTTCTTCTTGTCGTGCAAGTCACTTGCGCACCAAACATGGGTCGTGCAAGTCACATGACCACCCTATTCCTTTTTTACCCAAGGTGCCTAGTGGCCTATAAATAGCCCCTGTGGGCCTCCCATTTTTAGGAAAAAATTTCCAAAACTCTAATTTAAGCTCTAGTCACCCAAGTCTTTGTCTGACATCTTTCGAACACTTCTATGGTAATTCTTTACCATGAATGGAAGATCAAATGAGGAAGAATAAGGCCTATGTGTTGGAAGTCATAAATACTTGTGTGCCTAATTGTTTTATCGCTTAAGGGAATTGATGAAACTTGCGCACCGCCTTGCCCTCTCAAAGGAACTTGCACGCCACCCTTCTGAAAGCCTCTAGGGATGATAATAGGGGCTTGAGTTCAATGTCGCCCCAGTATTACCCTGTGTATTCTTCACCACCCAAGGGGACTCATGTCGTGCTTGAATAATTGCGCGACCAAGACTTGCATGTCGGAACAATACTTGTGCGACTCCTTCCTAGTCAATTCCATTCCTCAAATCCACCTCTCCTCTTCAAGACATATCGTTCAAAACCCTCTTCAAAGCTGTTTATGGCCTAGTTCCTTTGTTGGATACCTAATTTGAAAGGAATTCTTGTAGAACCTTTCATAAAACCTCGGGACATACAATATTTATGTCACCATGGTTAGGGGTTTCCTATATAACCTCATCCATTAAGATGAGAAGATCTTTTAACATGGGCCTCCTTTTTAGGAATAAGCCCCAGTCACAAGTCCCCTTAATTTGAGATTCCTTTTCAGGAGTAAGTCCCAGTCATAGTTTCTTTAATAATTGGGTATCCTCTTAAAGTTTAAGCCCCAATCTTAATTATTTTGATTTGGTCATCCTTCTCAGGAATAAAACACAATCACAAGTACCTCTTAATATGGGATTCCTTTTCAAGAGTAGGTCCTAAGTAAAAATTCCAAATCTCCATAAAGTACAAATACATTTATGGACTCTTCCTCTTGGGATTCTTTCCTAAGTCCTTGCCTTTATTTACCTGCGCAGTCATATATACATAAGCCACACATCATTTCTCATAACTGCATCTTTAATGGAACCCTCATAATGTTTACTAATACCTCTTGTTTCTCAAACCGAGCATGACTCACATGAGCTTAGATTGTGAAAGTAATCACAGCATTTCTTTCTAGGCCATTAAACATGAATATACCCCATATTAAATTTATCTAACTACGTGGTTTCTGATTCCTTTTTAAAAAGGATACGTTGGTTTCCCATCTGCATGTACGATCCCAACTCTGATGTAATCCATGTCTTTTTGAGGGACAATAAACTTCTAGTGCCCCACTGAGTGGCTTTAAAACCAGTATGGTCATCATAATGACCCATATATTTCCATATAATGTTTTGAAGGATAATGTTGACTAAGAATCTCTAATACATATAGATGATTCTTTATTGATGAAGAACCTCAAACACATATAAAAGATTCTCTAAATATCATACATATCAATAATTGATTTCTAAACCTAAAGGAAAACTCATTTTTGTACTTGGTTAATTATTAAGGATTCATGAACAAAACTTAAATCTATAAAAGAGTCCCAGAGTAGGTAGTAATTTCCCCTAAAAAGGTATGATGATCCTGACCTCCCTTCCTCTCGACCGATGATAATTATTAAGCCTCATCGTTCCACGACTAATGAGCACATACCTTTGGAAAGTAGGTCCTAATGGATATAGAGTCATTTGATGTATCCGGTTCTACGAATAAACACGTTCGAAATAGATTATAAAGTTTTAACATTAAACAAAAATGTTCATCACCATTTCAAGAAGAAAAACCATCAAAAAGGATAGGCCATTTAACATGAAACCAAGTTGATAATACCCACCATAATAGTATCATTATTGTTACCTTATAAAACTCACACCATTATACCTAGATCTCGACTAGTACTACACTAAACGCAATAACTAAAAATGATTTTCAATTCACACTTGATTTCTAAGATACTATTTAGTATTGTATACACCTAAATTACCCAGAACAAAACATACTATATTCAATGATTGACATGAGTTCTGACTTTTAGTAACATAGGTGTGGGATATAAATTTGTACATAGATAGTTTGTATCCCATTATGAATTTTTCTACTTTAATCCATAGTATTTCTAATAAATGAAAAACTCTGGTCAATCTCACTACGGTACCTAGATCTATCATTGATGTTGTCTTACACCATAGAGACATCTCCACACACACACACTCTTTTGGGATACCAAGCTCTATCATATTCACATTGAACATGTCGGTTTTCAACCATATGGGTGACCCTGAACTAAATTCCCCGGTGACATACTATCACCACCTCCTTGGATATCATCCACATAAATAGAAACATTCTCAATGGTCAGCTCAGTACCTCACTCTACCATTTCAATGGACCCCGCATGTACCCACAATGTGAATTATCATGCAACAATTCATTCCCATCAATCCATGATTCCACTAAACATTAATATAACATAGTTATTGCCCCATGAATCATGGACCTCCAGGCCTGGACACACATTCCATCACATATTTTCCCATTCTTGCTTCCTTCAAAACACCATCAACTGTCTCTGATTCCTGTATCTAATATTAATCATTATTTCTATCATATTGATCTTCTTCAACATCATCATATGATGATTTTATTACTCTTAAATCTATTTAATCTTTATATGTGATATAACTTCTGGTGCTAACATAAATGGCCTTACCTCTTCCATAGATTTCTTTGTTTTACTAGAAGATCTGGTAGACAAGGGAATCGATAGATCTGAGTAGTACTTACGATGCATTATTCTTTTCCCTTTATGGATAGGATAATTCCATGACTCGCAGATGTCTTTCTTCCAATTCCTTAAGTCAACCCCAAATGGAACTATCGCATGGTGATTCTACTCGTAGTCTAAAGCAAATTCAGAATGTATTTTTTATCACTCGGATCTAGTTCTGCTAAAATATTTGAACAAACCTTCTTCCTTTTTCACCTAAGAATAAATATCTTCCACCCTTAAGGATATTTATCACACTTTACATTTTCTTTAGAATCACTGAAATGGTTGGGAATGTGAATTGAGTTAGGGGGGATCACATCTCAGAAGACAACTACATTTTAGAATCACTTGTATTTGGACCATAAAATGTCTGAGTATTCAGTTCTACCACATTTTTTTCCAAAAAAAAGATATAATTGTACTTGAAACACCAACCTAGAATTTTGAAATATGAACGGAATATAATGGAATCAGACTACAGTCATTCAAAATTCTGAAAGTAGTTATTTGAACAACACCATCATCATGCTCCTTCAATTTTCACCCATTTATAGAAGTATGGATTTTGAATAGGTGGATATAGAAATGGAATAGATTGGATCTGCCTCTACCAGGACATACCTATCCCACTTGGATCTTTATAAGTCTTTCCTCAAACTATCAATGATATTTGTGTCCCTTAGTTCTATTTGTAGTGACCTCACCCCCTTCTGGTGAGAATCATTTATGATGCTTCCTTTGATTTATGAGTTACATATTGATAGGCCTACTTGATGTTAATGTTTCACCCCATCCTAGCAGTTGGATTGATCATGACCCATGTGTCTACATGGTGATAGAAGTCATCCCAAGATTCATAACAGACCTGATACTTCTAGCAAAACTCCCCTTCAATATCAATACAGATAAAATATATTTGTACCTTTGATACATCGACCTCAACACATGTTTTAGGAGAAACAAGGTGGAATAAAGTTATGGTGTGATTATTACAACATAAGAAGTGGCCTAGCATATTACCAATCAATTTAAGAATCACCAAATTTGGAAATGGGGGATGTAGGATAGCGACATAAATCCAAATCTCCATGGAGGGAATATACAATATTAGGTGGAACATGAAAAAATAATAGAAAATAGAGAAGTTTAATCTAGTGATAGCATATGATGCATTAAATAAAGAGTATATTAGGGAATCTTCTATTGAGAAATGAATAAAAAATTTCCATAGATCCATAATCCCTATAATAACTCATTCAAGAAAACCACATGAATAAAAATTACACCTATCAATGGTTCCCCATCAGGGTAGAGTGTAGCAGAAGTGATCCACTAATGTGAGATTCAATAGAGAAGAAACATTTAAAAATTATAGGGGGAAACTACAATCTTAATAATTTCATCATCTCATGACTGAATTTTAGGGTTAATTTCAATTTTGGGAAGATATCCAAAAGGCTAGGGTTGATGAAGGGGGATAATGGTCAGAACTATGAATCTGGTGTAGTTGGGATGAATCCCACCCCCCCCCAAGAGAGGGGGGCCAGTGGGGAATCCATGAAACCTAAAACATTATCAAAGGAAGACAGAAGATTGGAATAGGTCTAGCCTTATAAGTAGACACACATAAGAGTTCATTCAAAATAATTTAATAAAAAACACATATTAGTGTTTGCTCCCCAATAAGCCTAACATATCAATAGTTCCATGTCTAATCACACAACCACCCATACAATAACATCTTCTAAAACCCCAAGTGCATACTTGTACTCTATCCATACAATATCAATCCATTAAGGATCATAATAATCTTCCCCATAAGGATTCATACCCAAAAAGAGTCAGTCTAAGTATCCTACCAATCCTTCCCTTTGAAATCCAAACCTCGATACTAAAACGCCTAAAGTGCTTTTAATCATGGAATTATAAAGAATCCCCATGCCTATACCACATACTCGATAGTACATATAATGAAACAATATCATAATTTAAATAATGTACCCTTTATTTTGTCACTAAAGGAACTAATAAACCCATGTTAATGCCTATATTAGGTTACTATCATATTCCATATCTCATCTCAAGCATAGTAAATGAATAACCAATACCTTGAGTCATATCTCAAGGGAATTAGGCCCTCCCACCTAGACCAATAGCCACACCTAACATAAGTCAAAGATCAGAGGGAACCATCTATATATTCCAATTTGAAATATCTTAATGAAATTGATGAGCTAACACCCACTCTAAATTTATCAAATATACGCATATCAGGCATTACATGAAAATCACCATCCTATAAGGGAACAGATCCTAAACTATGGTTTTACTGTCATCCCCAATCCTCACCTCATCCCAATTTTTAATATCATCCCAGATATCTCGATCAATATTAAAACTATAGGATTCTTCCCAACCTAAACCTATTATTAGTGAATTATTTTCAGGCACCCAAGAATCATGGCCACCCAATAAGTGTTTGAGTACAAATATGTAAAGAACCAACAATGGGGTACTATGTATAACCAAAAAATATAGTGTATGGGTAGATGATATGCCAATTTGAATAAATAAATAAACTATGGAAGCATAAATAAATACCAATCATTGAACCGTGGGCTATAACGTGACACTTGGTATTGGTGATACCTACTTTGGTTAGTGTTATAGTCTTTTTAGCATGTCACATGATCATATCCACCATTACAAAGCCAAATAGAACTGATTATAAGGTGATCAAATCTATTCCTTGGAGGTAATTCTAGTAAAACTAATTGTATCAAGCTTGTGCCTAATTTCATGGAGTGTGTTCAAGGGAATCATGTAGTATCGAGCATATAGAAGACTCCTAGAAGGGATAGTCCTAACAAATCCAGTTGTATCCTCAATAGAATAGATTCCTTGGGGGATGACCCTAGGTAATCATATTTACCCAAAAATGGTATCCCAATACCCTTGGAATTATATATAAAATGAAATATTAAATATATAAGAATTTTCTAAGGAATTGATATTTTATCAGGATCAACAGCCAGAGATTAAGAGCACATCCCATGCATCCTATTTTGACTAAACAGCTGAATCCTAGGTAACCTCTTGGGTATTCCACTTAAAGCCTAGAGGGTAGTGTGTCCCTCCCATAATATCTCAAACTTTTAATTATATACAGGTTTTCAATCTTCTCAAACTCAACTAAAAAAACAAGGGTATCCCTCTTAAGAGCATGACCTATCATCAACACAAATGCCATATCTAGATCACAGATAATTGATTTGGGTTCCAAAGTGACACCCACAATCATATATAATCCTTATTTCATGCACCCTCACAGGGGTCAAAATCACTGAGGCACCCTCATTGGTTCCCTAGGTATCATTATAGCATGAACATACTATTTGGATTCCTTTATTAAGTTCACATCAATCATGTCAACCCCCAACACTCTTTGGGAATCAAATCCCTCGTAATAGTCATAGACATCTCACAACCTCACTATACACATATGAAAATCCTCACTTTCATAGGTCTAAAGAGATATGAACCTTCCCATATCACATTCCAAGTCACACAATATTGGTTCGCTCAACGAACCTATCATTAATTTAGGTAAATTATACACACCAAGGTATCTAAACCTCATTAGGGGAGGAACACCATCACACACTCATCTATACTATCATGAAGGTTTTATGGAATATTAAGGATCTTTCATGGACTACTAGTTATAATAACTATTTCTCATCACATCCCTCCACTTGAAGGTCATGAAAGAACCTACACTAAGGTCCACTATGCTTATATAATTCACTTTTTTTTATATGCACCCCATATGTGGATCATGTTTTTCAAGGAATACAATTATAATTATACTCTTAGACATCTATGGTCGAGATATATATCTCGTGCACAATAGTCCATCATAGATCATGGCAGATTCCACATTTAATTAAAATGAATTCCATTATAATTAAACTAATTAATTAATTTATAATGCTTAATCTCTTGAGGTGGTGAAACCACACACATAAAATTGCACATAACTCATGTATAATACAAAGGGTTATTCCCATGAAACCACTGACCTTAATTGAAGTTATTCCTTTAAAGAATATTTACCACCTTCAAATTTTGTATAAAATATAGCATCAACTGACTCTCCTAACCTGGCCCCAAAATTTCAAATAATAAATAATAATATTTTATAATTAATTATCTCATCTAATTAAATTAATTATTTTGATTATAATTAATTTCATAATTTGAAACTAAAAGACATAAATTCTTAATCAATCACTATACTACCTCAATGCACTGAAACCATGAATAAACACACATTGAAGTTCAATGGGATAAACCCGATACTATCATGGGAAAATCTAAAAAATGGTATCTATTTAATATGTGATTTTAGTAAATATATCTGAAAACCATAAATTAAATTATCAGGTGACATACCTTTGATGAAACATCTTGAAATATCATAGAACTGTTATCTTAAGACATTCTCTATCTACACTGGAAAAATCCCCATCATGTGTGATAATTTCCCCCATACTTTGGTGTAAATTTCTAATAAAACCCAACATAAATCTTCTAAAATTATATACTATGGTTGGAAACCAAAACAAAAGGGAAGGTATGGAATAAGTCACTCAAAATAATCATCAAATAATACTATAAAGAGACCCCCTCTAGAGGTGGATCAAAGGAAGGACAATGTGAGGTAAAACTATCAAGAACTCACATTCTCCTAATGTCCAAAACCCTTTAAACAAAAATCACCTTAATTTCAAATAAAAAACACTGGCCCCATGTAAAAAAAATAAATGGCTACTCTATTCATGGCATGGACATGGGATTCATGGAATGATTTCACTTTCACATGAGAAGATGTCTTGAAGGAGTAACCATAGAAATATTCACAGAATGTGTAGGCGCTAGCTTGCGTGGATCCCACTCATGGATGTTCTCGGTTTGTCTGATTCAATGATTGGAGTTGGAATGCATGACAGAGGGGTTGGAGAAGAATAGGAATGTGCGATCAAGTGGATGATAGAGATCACGCAAGGGAGGGATCGCGTGAGGGAGGGGTAAACCGAGTGAAGAATCTGGCGAGGATTGGCCGAGGGGGAATTGGCCAGTTGACGATGAGGAATAATGGTTTCACAGGAGGAAGAGGAGTCCTGATGAGGGAGGAGATGCAGGTGGCAGATGAGTCACGATGGAATTAAAAACAATTGTGGAGCAGTTTCCACAGGACACATTTAGCTGTAGGTTTATCGATTCTAAAGCCATGGTTTTTAAATTATCGGCGCTATATTTTAATATATAGCCATAGACTAATTAAACCGTGGATAAAGGTCCATGGCTATAGATTATTTTTATACTAGAATAAAACCCTTTCTATTCAAAATTAAAATCAGGTAAATTACTCATTCTAATGGATTATACATTTTCTAAAATAGATTAATCTACCTTCTAAGCTTGAAAAATTATTTATGACAAAATAATTAATCTGAAACCTAATAAAAAGATACCATGTCCTTATATCCAAAATGCCTAGGAAAAAATCATCAAATCGTTATGGAAAAGGCCATGTTCGAAACATAACATGGTTAATGTAGAATTAAGTTTTTTTAATCAAACCATCAGCCACTTTTTTTATTTTCCCCAATGGTAATGATTCATTCAATCATAATATATGATTAGTTACAACCAAATTATATGTCTCATGTTCATTACATTCAGAGAAAATACATAATTGAATCTTTTTTTATTAATATTTATTTCAAACTTTACACCACACAAATGATGCCCCAAAATTTTAAGGCAAAAAAATAGAAGCTAATATGAAATCATGTGTAGGGTAATATAACTCATGAGGTGTAAAATACCTTAAATAATAAGTAATTACATGATCATTATGCAGTAACACACTACCAATTACTTTCAATAAAGAATCAATATTGATGAAAAATTCACCATTCCTAGAAGGTAGGGCCAAAGATGGAGCACTCACCAATATTTTTCTCAATTATGAAAAGAATAGTCACAAACGTTTTTCAATATGAACATAAATCCTTTTTGAGTTATCATATTCAATGGGATAGAAATACATGAAATGATTTTAAACATGTTCTTGAAGTAACCTGGTAATCCTTGAAAACTACAAATCTCTATGAATCTTTTGGTCCCGGTACATTCATCAACCACTTTTTTTGTCAGGGTAAAAAATTATTCAATTAATATAAATAATATGACTAAGGAATGAAAGATTTTTCAACCAAATTCAATCATAATAAAATTACCATAATGTTTATTTTATTTCATGGTTTACAAAACAACCCTTGTGAGTATTTCAAGCTCCTATTGAGTTTTACAATACACTAAAATGACATCAATAATCAAAAACAGAAACCTAGCCAAGAAATAAAGAAAAAAATATATTCATAAGGTCTGTAAATATTTTATATGCAATAGATATCCAAAAATAAAAATATAAAAATTCATAGACACCATATCTAGTATGAAATTCATTCTTCAGAATGTCTACTTCCTTCACATTCAAAAAATGGTACCCCATCCTTAAGTCATCCATCAAAAAATATTATACTCCTTTGAACAGATCAAGAAAATCCTCGATATGAGGAAAATGATAGTTTTTCTTAATAGCGATGTTATCAAAGGCTCTATAATAAATGAAAATTCTCATTGAACCATCTTTTTTTAACTATAATATTAAGAGAACCCTATGGTGAAGTGAATTCCTAAATAAAACCTTTACTTAATAGATCCAACAATTTATTTTTAAATTATAAAAATACCTCCTAATTAATTCAATAAGGGGTTTGAAAATAGTCTCACCATTGGGTAATATTTCAAAATTAAATTCGACCTCACAATCAGGAATAACAACAGGAATGTCATCCATAAAAACGTCCATATATTCATTTACTACTAGAAAATATCTAATTTTAGTTCCTTATTTATTTTCAAAAATATGATATTAGTAACATAAAATACAATCTATAATCAATTACTTTTTTCTGGATTTGTTATGAAGGAAATGAAATCATAAAACACAACTTTCATAGTAGTGATGTCTTTCATATCATGATAAACTAGAATCTAAACCATACTAATATTGATATTAGAATCTACGGTGGTTTTTTTAATAATATTTTAATGAAATATGATCTCATTTATAATATATGTAATGTTATTATAAATCGTGGATTCTTTATTACTTACAGTTATAGATTTCACCAAATGATCTATATTACTTTCATGAGGTGATTTTCCCAATTTAATTGAAACATTATCAGAAATAATGGAATGATAATATCTAGAGTAAAATAGGGTATTTTAATAATTCATATACACACGTAACATACCTATCACCAATTCATTTTACATCCCAACATCAACTATTGTCGTAGAAAATGGCCTTGATACACCTTTCTGTTTCTAATCATGAGGATTTATATCGTATGAAACTATCTCTAGACATGCATTATCAAAGTGGCCCAATTCATTGAAAATAAAACACCTTATCATTGGATGGATATAGGTTACCCCATTCTTTGATTCTTTAGGATTATTTTTTCAATAATGTACCATGTAGAAAAAAATTCCACATTGTTAACACTTCATTGACTTCATAAGGAATTATTCAGGATTCTTTTAACTAAAATCACTAAAATAAGATAACATAAATTCAATATATTTTTTTCTTTTATTTATAACTCCTCATAATTTTAAATCCCAACCACTTATTACTTTTATCATCATATGGCACATAAGAGTTAGAAACTATATCGTAACATTTTCCTCACAATGATTTTTTTTCATATCTTATAAATTCTCAAATGTCCAAAGCACTTTGTAGACTTGGTTTTAACATGATTAAGACCTTTTGATTTTACTATTTGTTTCACAAATAAAATTAGGCAAATAATTATCCACCCCTGAATTTTTTTTATTATATGTATCTTTGGAACATTTATATTTTTGTCTCAATTCAATGAATTGTTTTTCCATTCATAATCTAACAACCATAGAGAAATATTTATCATGTAATATATCCTTGAATTCTTGTCATTTATGGAATCAAGATCAAAATTATATCTAATATTCATAACCAAATACGATGATAAATTAGCATCACCTTCGAAATGATAAATGGAGAGAGTTACTTTTTGACATTCTGAATTCTCCATGACATCAAATATCTTCTCAAGATCAGTAATCCATACTTCGACTATCATGGGTTCAGATGATCCACTGAAAGATGGGGAATGCTGACTAATGAAATTATCTATAAAATAAATGTTTTTATGGTATATCTGGTTCCACTCTATCACATATACCACCTAAAATTATCACTTGTATCAACAAAGACATCGCTTCAGAAATATTTTCTATTCCAATCCCAACCCCCTCGTCATGATGATTTGGAGTAACTTCCTCTCATCACATTCCCCCTAAATATCACATGATATATATAGAGAAAACCATTAAAAATAGATGTGATTTAGATAAATAAAAATGGTAATCATCAGATGATATACTATTTTACCTTGACTATCAGTAAAATATTTCATGGGAATGTTATTTCCATTATATTAACCTGTAAAGTTATGTAATCCTTTCCTTTTATGCCAACTATAATTGTGTAGCCTTAAACATTACTTAATTTTCAATTTGAGTCAATAATTTAAATTCCTCCTGTTTTAATTTTTTTTTGTTTTATGTTTTTATAGAATTACGTTATAATTCACAAATGAAAAAGCATAAAATTACATAGTCGATACTTCTTATTAGTATCCATTTTTCCTATAATACAAAACTTTTAGAATAATTTATTTTTTATTTTCATGAAAAATAATCATGACATTCAACGTGAGACCTTCCAATAACTTACTCATTAATAAATACAATAAAACAAATCAAACTGTGCGATGAGAACAAAAATGTTCAGTACGGGACACATAAATAAGGTAACTATTTGTCCATTACAAAATAATAAAACCCATGAAAAAACATTTCTTGAACACATAGTGTTTTACAAATAATGATAAATATAATTCCATTAAAAATATCATTTATTTTAACATTTTATAACAAATTATTTCTATGAAAACTAATTGGAAATAACAAAAATTTAATGTAGGTACCATGAGACATCATCTAATGGCATCCTTATAGAACCCTTAATGAACCATTACAAATATTAATAACCATATAGAGAACTACCAATGTAATTATTCTGAGAACATAAGCTTTACGCAATCCATTAGATCTCTATCTAGGCACGACTATCATATATTCTATAATGGGATCACATGGTTCTATATGAGCTCACCCAACATTTATAATTTCTGAGAACCACATTAAGAAATAAAACAATTTAATCATATGATATAATATTCTAAACTCATATGTAAATAACTATTAAAAATAAAAATTCCATTTTCTATCAAAATCCCATTTTCAATACAAAATTAAACTTTTTTTACCAAAAAAATTCAATAATAAAATACCCATTAAAATTGAAAGAGCTTCTTTTATTTATGAAAACATTTAATATTAAAAATTATTCCATAAATTATATAACAGTCATGTCATCAATAAAATTTGGTATCCATCATTTCATTTAAAACACATATAATGATTCCTTCTAAAAACCTATGATGTAAAGTAAAAGGGACATAAATGAACATTATAAATATTTTTTCACACAATAAAACATTTCAAATATAATTTTAAATACTTGTAAAATGATTATAAATATATTTTAAGGAAATATTTAAAATGGATTTTTTTTGAATAAAATCCTCTTATCACTTGGGAAACACTTGAATCATAAACCCCATTAAATAATGAAGCTAAGAAAATATTCAATATAATAATAATGGATATATTATTGATATATAATCAAAAAGTTTCTATATATACACCTTTTAATATATTAATGGTGAATAACATCAAGAATATCATTAATGAAGTTAAATTAAGATGAAGACCCTTGCAATGAGTCTAACTTGTCTCATATTTCATTATCTTCCTGAATTAAATGAGTATATAAATTATTCAATTTAATGATAATGTTTTTAATTTTTTATTATTAATTTTTTTAACTATAATAATGTTTAATACATTTTCATAATCAATTTAATTTATATTGAATGTTTTGACCATGTTCAGTTTATGTGTCAAAAATTACATTCGTTGGTCGACAATGGTCAAAGGGGTATTAATTTAAAAATATATATAATAATAATAATAATAAAATTTCAAATTTATACATAAATAATATTTTTAAAATCAATTATGAATATGGTTTTGATAAATGTACTAACATTGTGATTAAAGAGACAGTAGGTCCTACGAACGAATGATTAACACTTTTATTTTTCCAATAACCATTATGGAAACAAGATTAGTAGAATTTTAATTTATAGAATAATAATTTTATTATCAATAGAATATTATTTAAATATATATACATATATATATATATATCATTCATGATATGTGGTGATGAGAAAAGTAATAATCACATCGCTTCGAGGAGGTGATTGTCCATGCATCCATGAATGATGTTATCACTTTTTCAGTGTGGGAAATTGTAAAAAACAGTATTTATAGAATAAATTTACATAAAGATAATTATTTCATTAATATAATAATTATTTCATTTATATAATATATATTCATTGTAGTTGCCATTATTTCCATCTATATAAACAATAGTAAAAATGCTTCAAATAACATTGTGATGCGGTAGTTCGTCCCACACACGAGCGACGTTATCATGTCTCTTAAAATATGGAATGTAAAAAGGGTGAATATAATATATTTATTCCAGAGGTATATTTATTTTAAAAATATGATAATATCATACTTCAATATAATTTCCATCATTATTACGAACCATAAAAGGTTTTCAGGGAAACATGAATGACATTGCTTCACGAGGTTGTAGTCTATAGTAGAAAAGAATGACAATTTCATAAATTGTTTGATGGGTTTTTTGATGGGTGTAGGTCATAAAATTATCATAAGCAAATATCAGGGTACTTATTGTAATTTATTTGTTATATAATCATGTTATAATAATAATTTAATTGGTAGAGTGGAAAATAAAACAAAAACACATGTTGATGAATGATACCTCTTCTTAGCTCAATTTATTTTGGTTTTCACTAAAGGGATACCTCTGCCAAATTTGTACTCGTATTAATGACTATATGATGATAGGAGGAAATTGAATAATTTATTTTTGTAGGGATTTAATTATAAAAATATATTTATATGTGTTAAGGGAGGATTAGAGTGGAATGCCTTTTTATAATTGAGGTGAGTGGAAAATTTGTAAATATTTTAAAGAGTGAATTCCACACCCGTTTATCCATGTAAGGTGAATATCATAATGAACAAAAAATTATAATATAAGGATTATTTTATAAATATGGTCATCCAATGGGTTCTTGAAAATAATATAGGTTATTTGGACCCTTAAGATTATAGATTAGTAACTTAGTGAACTTGTTTTAACCTTAATTATTGTAATTAATATTAATTTATTCAGTTAATATTCATGGTAAAGACTAAGTATAACTTTTTATAAATTATAAATTAGTCACATAAGAATTATAGTATCCATTTATTAAAAACATAATTTATATATATTAAAAAATTAAATTTAATATTAATCTCGTAGTTACGGTGACACAACTGTTTTTTAGAGGTGTATTTTTTTAGAAAATGATGAATCTATATTAACTCTTGGAATAATAATAATCATTATCAGAAAAAAAAAATATTTAATTATATATAGTGAATACATTTAATTTAAAACATTCCTCATCATGTATTATTTTAATAAATTAAAAAGGTAAAACATTATGTATTTTAAAATTGTTTCTAGAAAACTGCATCTTTAAACCAAAAAAAATTATATTAAAATCCAATATACTGATTATTAAAAAAACAGTTAACCAGATTAAAATTAACTAAATAATACATAGTTTACATGAAAACACATTCAAACAATATTGAGACTCTTAAATTAAAAAATTATTTAAAAATAATTAATTTTTTACAAAAAAAAATTATTTTTCACACTATGAACTGAAAAATCAATATTTTCCAAAAAATTGAAATTTCACCCAATGTATATTTTGGTATTCTAATTTTTTAAATTATATCAATTTGATATGATTAAAAATTATAAAATTTTATATTTTATATTTTAAATAAAACCTTATAATAAAAGTATTTAATTAAAATAATTTCTTCTTTGATTAAAAACTACTTCATATTTTAATAACTAATATAACTATATAATTTATTTTTTTAAATATAGAAAATATTTTATTCTAACATTAGTAGGGTTTTTACAATATTTATTTCATCTATTATTTAATGTATTTTGAAATTAAACTATGTTCCATTTCTTAATCACAATTCAAGATAGCTCATTTGGAATTATCAAAAGATATGTAAATTAAATTAACATCCTGTTTGGAATCAATTTAGGGAAATAATTATATTTCTTATCATACTTTTTTTGACATGATTTCTCTTATTTACACCTATTAAATAAAAATAATAAAAACCATTCAATAATTCAATAACGTATAAAATGGAAAACATATGAACCTCGAAGGAATAAATTAAAAATGATAAGAATATACTAACTTATTAGTCACTAGGTTTCAATATAGTTTATCTATTGGAACATTTCATATTATATATTCTAACCTATTTTTTTCAATTCGTTCATAATGGTTTATAATGAGTTTGTGTATTTACTAAATATATCCCCCAATATTGTCAAACCTAGTGTGTAACAAGGAACATTTTCATAAACCAAGTGATGATCAATTCAAAACCAATTCACCCATTTTATAGTTATTACCACTAGTTAAAATCATACAAGAGATACATCCCATTATATGATTTATAGATGAATATGATTTTGTATAAACAACTTGTTCTATACATACCCAAAATTCTATGAAGTTTTTTTTATATTTATTCTTATCCTTGTACCTATATATATTGTTATCACTACATTATTCTTGTCCTAATGCCCCAAAACAACTATAACGTACTCTAATACCAATAATTTCAACAAAATCCTTTAATATTTGTTATTATAATCTTTTTAATGTAACCATCTTTTAATTACAACCCAAATATCGTGAGACCTAGTATCTATTGAGGACTTGGTTCATTATACGTCAAAGTGAGAATAGAATAAAACAATTTATTTTTTTCTCCTTAATGAAATCCTAAATAATGTTGATATTGTAAACCATAAGGCATCACATGTGAAATCCATAGACAAAATAGTGATTTAAAATGGATTGTATGGTAATAAACATGATAGGAAAACATAAAATGTTTGTCAAAGGCACAACATGATATCATAATAGATAAGGAACATGAGTAATCATATGGGAGCATGTCATAAATAACATGTTATCATAATATCTTGGAAAAATTAAAATTATAGATGAAATGTATAACATTTCATAATCATGAGTCAAATATACCTTCCTAGACCATATCACATAATGAAAAAACTACCATAATGAATTACTTTTACTCCCAAAAACCCATACATGATGCCTCATGAGACAAAACAATTACCAATGAATTATTGTACTAATCGGGTGAACCCATCATAACATATTCATTATTTATGTGTTCCATAAAAATTAAATAAAATATATAGGATAAATCAACGAAAGACACATGGATAAAAATGGGGTTTTATATTCTTGTCTCATATAATAATAAAATTAAATATCATAATGAATGAATTTTAGTGGTGAAAAAATGAATATATTATCATATAAAATTATCAGAGAATAATCTTGGTATATTTGTAAGAGACATATAATTTTTTTTCATAAGAAATCCAAAAAATAAAAGGTTGTCATCATTAACGAAAATTTCGTTATTATATTACATAAAATTTTTATTAAGGAAGATAATATTGTATCTTTGAAAAAACATATTCAAAACCTACAAAATTAAAACAAAATAAGAAAAAATTTCCTTTCAATATAGCCATGTAAACTTATAAATGATTCTTAAATTAATTTATTGGTCATGATTATGGGAAATTAAGAGCATGTTGTATATGTAAAAAAACTACATTCACACTATTGTGAAAAAATATTAGAAGTAACTTGTTTACGAAACAACTAAAACATTTATTTCGAACCAGTTTTTAAAAAATTAAAATAGAGGTAAAAATATATTAATTAAATTATATATATATTGTCAATAATATTTGGGAAAATATTTTTAGAAAACATTAATATAAAAGAAAATGGATTTATCGTCAATGAGAGAAAATAAGTAATATTTTCTTAAAAATATATAATCTATGATTTAAGTAAAAAATAGAGTAAAATGGTGATGTTACATGAAAAATTTAGGAATAATTTGGGGTGAATAAAAAATGGCTTTATTAGAAAATTATAAAATAATTTTCTATAATGTAAATTCATTCATAAATAGTTCTAATTTAAATGAGATTACAAACATAGCCCATAATTATTAGTAAACTTTGGAATCACACCTCCTGTAAATAATGAAATTTAATTTTAATTAAAATGTAATAAATTAAAATGGAATCAAGATATAATATTTAAAGAGTTATTATAAAAACATTTATATTTAATTTGGTTTATAAGATAACTTATGTGTCACATTAAGAAGTTTTGAGAAAAAACTATTACCTAGAGGGAAAACAATGTCATGTATGTCTTTTATCTCTTTAATATTAAAACTAAATGATTTTTTTCTTACAAAACATTTCAAATTTTAATCCCTTTTACATAAAAAAATCTACTTCATTTATTTTAGTGATGTATTTGCTTACTTAATCTGTTATGTCTGCATCAGGTGTTTTAAGGATGCATAGTTCATTATTTCAAAATTAAAATAGTGTGTTGATCATGGTAGAAGGGTTCATTATTAAATCCTTACAAAATAATAATAATCAAATAATTACAATTTTTATACATAAATTTTATTTTTTTAATGAAACCATGAATTATGGTTATTAAAAATGATTTAGGTATCAATTATAGAGACGGTAGGACGAATGTATGCACGTATAATAATTCCATTTTTCAATGATTAGGATGAAAAATAGTTTAATGTTATTTTACCTCTTAATAATGATTATAATATCATAAATATCATATTATTTATGAGGTTGTAGTTTATCATACAAATGAATTACGTTATCATTTTCCCATGAATGGGAAGTTAAGAAATTATATGATATTTTATTTTCTAGAATGATTGATATTTCTATAATATAATATATAAATATTAATTTAATCATCATAAACTTCTTTTTGTGGCAATTATGGAAAAATAATTGCATCATCTCCTGAGGTGATTGGCCTCCGTACACATGAACGATGGTTTTGTTTCCCATTTAATAGAAGATGAGATGAATTTATGTTTTTAAATTAACATAATTACATATTAGTATATGGTGGATAAATAATCATTCATATAATCATTATTAATTAATATTTGATTGAGTTGGAAATATATATATATATAGTCTGTTAAGCATGATACCTCTTCTTCAAAACACATCTTTAGAATTATTCCAAAATCCTAGGTAGATTTGATTTATGATCAAGAAATAGGCTCTATGATATTTTTAGGGATTTGTATAACGTATTTGGGTACTAATTGGATTAATATAAAGTAATTTGAAGTGTAAATTGATGAAGAGAGGGGGTACAAGTTTATTAATGGGGGAGAGTACACACTTGCAATTTGGTAATGAAAAAGTGATACCAAAATAATAAGCATTTTAAATGTATATAAAATGAGTCATTAACAACCCTTATATCATATATGGTCAAACTATATCCATATAATAGGATTTGAACAATTTTCTAGGTCATTTTATGCATTATATTTTTAGTTTAATCCCCTTGTAATCATGTTCTAACCTTAATCATTATAATTAATTATTACAATTTTTATTATTAATTATGACCAAAAATTTATTATAATTTTATATATAATATTAATTCTGATGATTCCAAATTATAAATCCATTTTTCAAAATTCAATTCACATATGTGGAAGAGTTTAATTTAAAATTATGCATGTTAATGCGATGAAAAAATAGGTCTCCAAAGAATTTTTTTTCATGAGAATACAAAATATTTATATAAAAATTCAATACGAAATTAATTAAATTGAAAAAATTTTATGAATAGTAAAAATATTCAAATAATTTAACATTTAAATAATTTAAATATATATTTTTAGAGTACTTATATGAAAATGAAATTTTAAATAAAAACAAGTATTTTCCACTATTCATAAAAGCATAATTATATTATAAAAATACAAAAAATCTATCCTAGGATAATTTTGAAATTTTGATTTAAAAATAGATGTTCCCTTTTTGAAATAAATTTTATAAAATTGGGAAAAATATATTTTAACATTTGTTCACAATACACAATAAAATTCATTTTTTGAGAAAAATGATTTTTCAAGGCCAATAAAGAAATTGAGATAAATTAAGTAATTATTTATCAATATATATTCTTTATCATTCATAAATTAATCTAAAAAATATGGTTATTAAAATAAAATCTATAAATTAATATGAATATGTTATAATAGCCACATTTAAATAATTTTTTTAATAGTATATCATGGTTTATTTAAACTCAATATTTCATATTGTAGATGCTATTGAACATAGCGTTATTTTAATATATCATTTATTTAAAAACATGTTGTACTTATATGACACAAATCATATATCATACCTCCTTATATTGGTAGTCCAATATGTTATTCTCCCAGTAAGTATTGGGTGACCATGAATGAATATAATGAGTTCCATTCTGGATACTTAATGAATATCATGTTGATATAAATAATGATATGCCTTCCCTGACACAAATATAAGGGAAAGGATATTCTAATAAATATATTTATATCAAAAATTAGAATCTATCATTGTCTCTATAAGATAGTATGTACTATTTTTTATAGCCACACCATTCTTCTAGTAGTTTTTGGTAGAAAATATTTTTCATTTATCTCCACATAAAAAATTATATGTACTCATCCAATACAAAATTATTATAAGGCCACCCATGTTTCATTTATAATTCTCAAATTAATCCAGTAGAGTAGAAAAGATTAGTTTAAATATTATAATTAAAATCATTGTTTTAACATCCATTATTTGAGAGACATTGTTAATAAAGACATGATAAGGATTTCTACATTAGTTATGTATCAATAGTCAAAAAAATGCCTCCTAAATCTATTCTTATATAATATTTATTAAAAATCCCATACATGATTACATATAAAGAAATAAATAAACCCTACCACTAAATCAATCATGTAACCTCCAATAATTTCTCATTTTATGAATGCAATCTCTAATTAATATGGCCAAAGTGGATAAGATGGAATACATATGAGTGTATCAATGATGGAATCATATTTCACCATGATAATTCAGTGAAATGGATGTGATTTTATCACAAATTTGATGATTATGAAAATAATTATAGAAATATTTCAATTGGACTTTACATAGATTGAATTAATCCATATTGGATCCTTAGTAACAAACATATTTTGTGGAATGTTATTTTCGATATCAATGACTTGTTCCCAATTATATTCTGATATAGATAATATGTGATGATGAACTTGATGATTTTTGGTCCTGAAACAGCCTAAAAGTAGAATTCATTTGTATAAATCACTATTTATAGATGATTTTAAATTTAAATGGGATATGGGTGTTACAATATTTAATGTGTAATATAAAGAATAAATTAATTTATTTGATATGAAAAAGTTCAATATAAATGATATTCTAAAAATTGGTCACTTATCTTGATGCAGTTTTATGGAATATAATTTTTATCCAATTTTTAATGTGGGAACAGCATATCATCAAATTCAGAATTGATGAAATTTATTCTATATATTAAATCAATGATATTCATGAATGAATTATCCTTATAAAGAATAAAAATTATTTTAATGATTTAAATGAATATAAATGTTCCCTAAAACCATTTTGAAATGAATAATAATATAGTTTTTATAATAAAAATTGATAAAACATTTTGTAATAATTGAAGTTCTAGTTATAAAAAACATTGATGAAATGATCCACTTTATTAGACCTACCTTAATGGATATTTTTGGATTTAAAACAAGGTAATGTCATCAGAAATCATAGGTTTAAATTTGATTTTAATGAATTTATAAATAAAAGGAATTATAAATGAAATATATTAAAAAAATAGGACATACTAAAAATGAGAATTTGTTTGGAGTTTGTTCACATTATGATATAAAAAATATATTTACATTTTGGTTTTTTATCCATTATGAAAGAGTAAGGAAATTATTTTAATATCTACATGGTATTAATGTACATTGTATATTTTCATCTAATGTAAAACATTTTGTGAAATTGAAGGATCAAAGTTAATAGATATAAAATCTTTTGATTTTCATGAATTGATTTAAAAATTGATATCGATTGAAAAGAAGAATCATTTATCATATTGAATAATGAAAAATAAATATTTCATGTTGTTTTACTTTGAATGGTCAATGGTTTATAATTTTGTAAGGGAAATATATTATTTGTGTGATGAGAAATATGATGATAATAACTTATTATGTGATATTTCATCATCTATTACTCAATTACATGAGTAATGTAATGACTATGATGTAGATATATTCCACACAATACACAAACATAATGTTTAATGGATAAAAAACTCAATTTACTTCTTAATTAATCTAGTAAATATTTTGTTTTTTAAAATAAAGTAGATAAAAAATATTTTTTATCTTTTAAATTATATATATATATATTTCTGTGTCTATTGAGCATTTCAGCTTTAATTAAATTAATTTTATGTTAATTATATTGAGATACCCATTATTTTTCTTTAAATTCTTTCCTTAAACAATTTTTTATTTTAAAAAATTATTTATAATTTTCTTATAATTAGGAATTATAAAATTTTAACAAATATTATTTATTTATACTTAATTAAATAAGGGAAATAAGAATTTTATTTTTGAAAATAATTATAATTTCGACACTTTTCTATTTTAATTATTATTTTATATAAATATATTTATGTATATTTTTAGTTTAAAAAATAGAGATTCAATTTCATTCTTTCTATTATGAATAATATTTTGTTTATTTATGATTTTATATTATTATAATAGAATAATGGTACATAAAAGTTCTTTGAATTTATTTAAATATTTCTAAATAATGGACACAAAGTAAATGAAACCGAGGTGTGTGTGTTTCATCAAAATAAATATATCTATAATAATTTAATAATTTATTTAAATTATAGTTATATTTCTCAAAACTATGTGATTCATTTCATTTTCTCTATATATAATGTTACCTAATGTTGTTTCGGATGGGATTGAATGTTTTCCTAAACACTCACAAGCAATTAGAGAGAACAGTTTTATAAATCTGTTTCATGATAAAAACTACCCAGTTGGATAACACCACAATCATTTATACAATTTATTCATTATAAAAGTTGATATATAATAAGTATTTTATTCCTTAACTAGAGGAGCCTCAAACAGTGGGTGATGGATTAGTTATCAGATCCCATAAAAGTAAAATTTATAAAAATAAATATTTAGTTTACAATTGGATTAAATATTATATACTTTATTTGACTATTATTTAATCTTTTCAGTTATATATGGCCTATGACTTTAAGGAGGTGAAAGCGATTAAGAACATCTATATATCATTTGAGGAAACTAGATAAAATAATTTTAAGGGTAATATTCATCAAATTTTATTATATTATGTAAAAATAATATTGATCCATAAAACAAGTTTTGGTTTATTGATATGTAGACATAGGATAGATTTTTCACTAATTATATGGAGGAATCCTTTATGATTTGTAATTTTAAAAAAACATATATATTATATTATTATTAATTTCTAGATAACTTTTTTATTTTTTATTATGTATCAAACACCATGGAATGCTCACCAAGATATATAGTCCTAAAATTTATACTCTCTCACAATGTCACGTGGTGTTTATCCTTTATTATCAGATTAAATATTTGTTTAAAAATTTAATGAAATAAGATCCAATCAAGTAGTGTGACTGAATATATAAAATTTTAATAATAAAATCATCTCACTCTTCATTTTTAATGAGAAATTAAGATAATAATATATTGGGAAGTTGATAACGAATACATAAAAACCTACATATGTTCAGATTGAAAATAATCATTTCTTATTTTTATTTGTTATTTACATTTATTTAATTATTCAAAATCATATGAAATGTAATCTTAATATATTTGAATGTAATTTTTCTGAAAAAAAGAAAATATTATACCATATGAGGTGATGGAAAATATAATAACAGCATTAAGAATTTTGGAACAACCCATCTGTATCATAGGATATAAGGAGTATATCCAAATTTGAAAAGTTTTTGACTTTTCTAGAATGAAATAAAAGGAGTAAAAATACCATAGAGACATAGATTCCACAATTGATAAGTTAAAATTGTATAATGAGTTGATATATGATATAATTGAATCATCTGTATAGTCTTTTTTTATTGAAATGATGTGACAAACATTGTTTTCACAGCTTATACAGCCTACCAATCATTATATTCCAACTCCACTTTCATACCGAACCATGTAGTTTGAGTTTCATTTTAGTAATCCATATATAAGAATTACAACATAAAAATTTAAACATAATATGGAGAATTATTTACACCATCCTCTCATGTAGTTAGGATAGGTAAGAGTTGAATTGAATGATATTGTTGATTTAATGTTTCACGATTTCTTCCCACTGAGAATGTAACCATAATTCTGTAAATTGTTGGTCATTTTTTTCATTGATTGTGTATTTTTTTCTTCATTTTAACTTATGTTGTATGATTTATTATTATTATTTATAATTAAATTAAAATAACTTATAATTATTTCTAAAATTAACCTTCTATAGGATTATCAATAATTAAATTAATTGGGTAGAAATAAATGAAAATTTCAATAATAAGCTCCTTCAGATACTCCTTAATTTCATTGGTGGATAATAACAGTTACATAGATTTCAAATATACTATAGAATTATTGTACATTTTTGATGAATTATAATATGTTTTTTATATATTATATATTAAATATTACTAAAACTAACATCATTAAAGTTATAAAAGGGGAGGATAACATTATATACCAGGTGAATATATTTTCATTGTTCATAAAATTCAAATCTAAATATAATTACTTTAAGGAAAAAATATGTTGTATTGACTTAAATTATTACTTTTATAGTAAGGTATCTTCATAAAATATACATAAAAAATGATTTTAATTATGTTTTTTGGACTTTTTGGTTGAAAATAAATATCATGATCTATAAAATAGCAAATTGATATACCATAATTTAATATATATATATATATATTATTAAAAAACACACTATTTATGAGTCATCAATTTCTATTTGTTTACAAGTAATAATATTTGTATAATTATGATCAAATATCCATTAAACTTTTCTTAATGCTTGATTGTTCCTATTTTATTGGGAATTAGATGTTATACATAGTATTCTAGAATAAACACAATGTGTATTGTTTTTCTTCTATATTGGATGTGGTTCGAAGAAGTTTTATAAAGTAGTTAGATAAGTTATTCTTCTTCTTCTAAATTAGTTATTTAATCGCAATATTTTCATTTTAAATATTTTTTTATATTTTTATTTGGAATTATGGGAGTTTATATATTTTTTTTCAATTGTTCTCACTTTTCCAAAAAGTAGTTAAATATAATTGAATGTTTGAATTTTCACATAGATGATTTTTATATTAGTGAATAATTGTTTTTAAAAATATATAGTATTTTTAATTTTAGGAAATTGTTTCATAAATTCAGTTTCATCATAAAAAAGCGGTGTGAAATGATGGTATTATTTTGTATGATATAATTATAAGAAAATAATCAATTGAAAAAGTTAATATGCAAAAAAAATTAATTTCATTATCACACATATATTTGATACAATTATTATATTAATTTAATTCATACCAGTTCATGTTGTTGTAGATTTTATTATGTTTATTTTATAAATAAATATGAAAAGAATAACTATAAAAATTTATTTGTATAATATTTTCTATGTTTGAATAATATTTATATACAATTTCATTTTTCTTTATTTTATTTTTAAAACATGTTTAAAATGACTATAATGAGTTTTCCCACTGATTTTTTTGTTTTATGGTGGTAAGATATATAACGACCAAAACTTTTGAATAATATGTTATTTCCTAAAAATGTTTATTTTTCAATGTCATAATCATTAAAAATATATAAGTGTAAATGAACTGTTACCATTGGGTTTGGACCGTTATATGACTATTGGGTAATATGATCATTCGAAACAATAATAATTTTTAAACTTTATAATTATTGTTTATATATAGAAATGAAAATGGATAATTAATATAGAAAGTATAGTCGATGGACTCATCCAGTAGACTCTTACCATGTGATTCCAATTTTTTGGAGCTTGGGAAGGAGGTAGAATCCCTAAGCTTCGCTCTAGACTATGCCCAATATGAGCTTCAACATGTAAATCTTGAAAAAACATTCATATGACAAAAGTTTATGTTAGTATGTATTACTACATGAGAAAGGTTATTCATGCCTCCCCAAGAGTCCATCATCAACACAAAACTTAGGCATAGTTCTTATGGGTGTGTTTTATAGAGTTATGTTTCATGTCCCTATTTTCATAAAATTTAATCCCATATTATAAATAAAATTGTTATTTCATCTTTTCTGTTTTAAGAATATTTTTTATTCCAACAATTTGACGGTATTTGATAAATTGATTTTTAGGTTAAAAATTTACATTTATTACTGTATTAAAAGAAAATTTCATTAATAAATTTTATTATATTGAAATTCCGTTATAGAAACACTCCTTTTTAATTATAAATGATAAAATAGTTTTAATTTTTTTCATGTGTCCAAAACTTTCCTATGCATATCACTATGCAGTTTATATCCACTATTATTTTTAATAATCAATTATTTTTACAGTTAAAAATTAAATTTATCATATTTATAAAATTATTAAGGTAACAAATTTCATTTTTAATGATAGAATTTCGATAATAGGTTGCATTGAATTTTTGAGATTTTAATAAAAAAAATCTATTTTCAGTGAGTAGTAAAAATAACGTTTTATGTTTTTGGTGTGTTTAATAACATCATTAATGATGTAATAATTAGGGTAGAATCTTATACATTAAAATATGATATTATGTGTCCCATGTGTTGAATACCATGGGCAGGCCCATGGATTTTCAAATACTACTAATGAGGTGTCTAGGAAAATTAGTAAAAAATTCCCTCTCTTTGGCTAAAAATATACCCAATTCATTCATTTTGGTTCATTCCAAATTCATTATCCTCGAATCTCTGATAGTAATACTTCCAAAGGATTCCTCCCAAGGTTTCCTCAAGCCTCCAATGTTTCGATATTAGAGTTTTAGAAGATACACTTCAATGTAAGGTAATTCTTAACATCTCTTTTCTATTGAAGTTCTTTTTTATGTGGTATGTCTTTATAATTTCCATACTATGTTATTAATTATATTTTATTATAACCTTATTAAATTTTATTACTCTTTTATGAATTTATTAAACATATCTCTTCTTATTTTAATGTTTTATAAGACTATTTTTCATTCTAGTTATGCTAAAGAAGTTTCACCTCAAATAAAAACATTTTCTCAGGAAATACTTTTATATTTTTTTTTCATGAATACCCAAAAATCATTCCATTCTAGGAATATTAATCATGAAATAAAAATGATTTATTTTATTTTTTAATTGACATATATAAAACCTTCATTCCCTTTTCGCAGGATATAAATTTCATAATGATCATGTTTTTAAACACTTTTTAAAATGATATGATTTTTATATGAAACTGATTTAGTTTATTCTCTTTGGGTTATTAATGAAATATTTGAGTATGATCTATATGGCTAAAAAAATACATTTTAACGGTTGTCCCTAATAACACTCTAATTCATTAGATAAATAAATAAATCTCTAGTGATGATACATTTTATGGTCCTTGGTGAATAATATTGGTAACATTTATGACACATTGGGTATGAACAATTGTTATATGATTATAAATGTCTAAATTAAATTTTTTATACACATTTACATACTATAAATCATGTAATTTTTATCATTTTTATCCTATTATTATATTTCTTATGCATTTTTTATATTCTTTATGTTTATATTTAGATTCCTTAAGATCATAACTAAACAGTTTTACTTGTATCCCTTATCAGGCCTTCTACCCACCCATTCCTTTGATGTATATCCTTAGGTTATAAGACCTAGTAATTTACTATAGATGAACCAATTATTAGTCATTTATAGTGGATTTATAAGAATTCGTTATTTTTTCCAGGTATTATGTACCTTATTTCCAAGACACTAAACATTTAATGATCTTGTGTTTGTAAAATGTAATGAAAAGTTATGTAATAAATAGATGGGATGTCATAGTTGGTATGAGTGGATAGATTATTTATTTTTAGAAATTTGGATATGAGATATTTAGGATATGAAATGATAATATACATGAAAACATCCTAGAATTTTGGTCAAATATTTAGTAAATGGTTTCCAAACAAATAGATCCATGTCTGGATATAAAGAAGTGGCTGTAGATCTGGCATAGATGTATCTAGGGGTAAAACCCAAAAATACCATTTTAAGATAGTCTCAAAATTGAACTGGAGCATGACATTATGTCTTGATGAAATCATTTTTCGACACTCCTAGGGGATATGTTAGGTTATTCACGATCTTTTAATGCACCATTATGAATGATTTATATATAATGTATTTGTTGATAATGAAAAATTTATTTACACATGATTTTTTTAGACGTAATTTTTGTTAGATTTATAAGATTATTAATTGAAAGAAGATTCTCACTATAGTTTTCTTATTTTAGAAAACGTCAAGAAATAGGAGGAATCGTGAAAATGGTGACAGAAAAGGACCATGTGCCGACAGCCCTCCTATAGAATCCAAAATGGAAGATTTCAGGATAATGATGAATCAAATGACTCATGTTATGGGAAAGAACATGAATCCTGCTTAGAGAATAATTTTACCAAGAAGGGAACAACATGTCATTGAGTCCTTTATGTTTCAATAACCACCAATGTTCTATAGATCAATTAACCCAACAATTGTGGATCATTGGATAATCTATATAGATAATATCTTTTCAGTACTTTGTAGTTATGAAAAAGATAATGTCACTGTCGTAGTTTCCCATATATAGAGAGAATTTGATAAGTGGTAGGTGTGGATTAAAAACATGAGACCAATAGTGGAGAATTAAGCTATGGATTGGTAATTGTTCATAGATATCTTCTTCAATAAGTATTTCCCTTGTTCAATGAGACCAAAAATGGAGATGCAATTTCTAGAGCTGAAGAAGAAGGAGAATGAATCTGTGGGAAGCTACGAGATGAACATCACAAGAATTTCTTGTTACACCTCAAGCTTTTTCATTGATATATATGGGAATGTTGAAATATTATTTGGTATACCAAGACCTCATCTGTATAATAATCTATCCAAATTATATTGTGATAGCAATGATAAGATCATGCATAGTTCTATGAACATAAAAATGGCATTATTTATATGTAGTGGTCTCATAAATATATTGAAAAGAATAGAACAATGGATATAATATTTGGTCGGTTCATTGATCAGGGAAGTGTTAGAAATCAAGTGAAACATCCCACATGTAATAAATACGAAATAAATCATTCAGGGAACTTACTTCTCAGGAGGAGGATGTGTTTCATGTGTGCAAGAGATGTCTATATCACAAAGAATTTGCGTAGTGTGTTTACACATTAACTCCCCATCAATAATAAGAAAGGGAATATGGTACATGCCTTACCACAAGTCTAATTCTTCATGTGTGGATATCTTTGGATCTTTTCCAATAATTATCTAAATATGAGGGAAGTGGAGGGGAATCCGCATTAGCCTCAGCATTTGCTAAGGGAAAAAGGTTGTGATTTTTCTATCACAACGACTGATGTTGTACCTACATATGATGTGGTGCAGGTACTCTGGTTTTTCTCTCAAAGCTATCAATTACTCTACCTGATTCCGGTTCTACACATTCCTTTATTTCCTCCAAGTTTGTAATGAATATATAATAAATTCCTGAACTTCTAAAATTTGATTTACCAATCAAGACTCTTGGGGGGATTATCCAATCATCAATAGTGTTTAGAAAATGTAGAATTTACATTAGTGAAAACAATCTTATCCCAATTCTATTAGTCTTCCCCTTTTTGAAATTCAATAATATACAAGGGATTTATTGGATCTCAAATTATACTACAAATATCAAAAGAAGAATCACGTAAATATCAGTTATATTGAATGGATAACTTACAGTTTTCTTCCAAGGAGAGATATCTTGACCAGATATTTGTTTAGAAGAACCTCATATATCCTTCATTATAGAGTTTGTTGTTGAATAAGAAGAATGAAATGAGAGTATAAGGATACAGAATGACCACATCATTTAGTACTAAATTGATGAATTTCATGATCCATTACCTATACCCCTCAGAAAGAGAGGTAGAGTTCTCAATTGAACTCATGCGTGGTTCCAAGACGATTTCAAGAACATCATATATAATAGAGAATATGGAGCTAGAGTAATTAAAGAAGCAACCCCAAGATCTTTTATAGAAAGGGTTTATCTGGACATGTGTTTCTTATTATGGAGAACCAAATCTATTTGTGAATAATAATGATGGATCTCTCTAGTTATGAATTTATTATAGGTAATTGAATGGGATCACAGTAAATAAAAAGTACCCTCTTCCATGAAATGATGATTTATTTTAAATGATTCGTGGGGCATACTTCTTCTCCAAGATTGATCTTTGATCTTGTGATCATAAATTAAGGGTGAGGAAAGATGATATTACAAAGGACATCTTCTTATCACGATATGGGAAGTATGAGTTTTTTGTTATGCCATACATATTGACTAATTCACGTATTATTTTTATGGATTTTATGGATTTATTTTTTAAATACTACATTGATAATTTTTTGGTAGTTTGGTTGATGATATTATGATATGTTCTAAAAGTTATGATGAACATGAGGATCATATATGGGTTTTTTTGAAAACTCTATAGAAGTAAAGGATTCTAGGAATGTTCAGAAACATTTTATTTTGGTTACAATGATTTTCTTTCATGGGGTAAATTATTACTAGTGATGGAATTCGAGTTTAACCTTCAATGAAAATGTTTGTAGAGGAGTGGCTTTGTCCAAAATAGTAACTGAGATTCTTAGTTTCCATGGTCTACCCAGATATGATAAATTGATTTTGAAAAACATTTCTTCACTTTCCAACCCACTAAATATGCTAACTAGAAAAGGATTCAAGTTCATCTAGACCAAGAAGTGTGAGGAATGTTTCCAAGATCTGAAGAAGAGATTTGTTACTACAACTGTGTTATCAATATCCTCAATCAAAGAAATATTCTTTATTTTTAGTGGTGCATATCTAAAAGTTGATGGTTTCATCCTCATGCAAAATGACAAGGTAATTTTTTATGCATCTCTATAGCTACAACCTCATGAGAAGAATTACACTACCCAAGGTCTGGAAATAGATGTGTCTGTTTTTTCTATGAATATATAGAGGCACTATCATTATGTGGAGAAATGAAATATATAAATAGAATATCAATTATTGAATTATATTTTCACATAAAAGGAATTGAACATGGGACAGAGGAGATTGATGGATCTTATTAAAGACTACGATTGTTCAATCCATTATCACCCTATTAGAGAAAACAAATTAATTGATGCATTAAGAAGCAGAGACCCTATTATTCTATCAATGATGTGTATTTAAGTGGATCCCTTGATCAATGACCTTGTGAAACTAGATATGGGAATTGTATGGGAAGGGAAAAAATATCAACCGTATCCCAAATTATTACTCAACCATCATTACTATAGAAGAACATGAAAGCTAAAAAATAAGACCCTATGTTAAAGAAGATGTTCGTAGCTTTGAAGGATGGAAAGTTCCTCGAGTTCAATTTTAATCAAGGTGTACTAAAATTTCATACAAAAATATGTGTTCCATCTATTCTAGAAATAAGGAAGATGCTTATGCATGTAGATCATAGCTCTACATTCTTTATACATCCTGGAATCATGAAAATGTATATGGACCATCGTGATCATTATTGTTGGGATAACCTGAAATGGGAGACTTTGGATTACACTAAGAGGTGCTTGGTGTGTCTGTAAGTGAAGGTAGAGTGAAAAGTTCACAAAGGGGAATTACAACCACTACACATACCAGCATGGATGTGGGACAATATCACTATGGACCTTTTCACTTGTCTCTTAAGAAATTAAAAATGAAATAATGAAATGTAGGTTATAGTAGACCATCCCACCAAGAATGTCCATTTAATCTATATTAACAAAGATTTATTAATGATCAATAATCCATGAATTACGGGAAGGATGTTATAAGTATTAATGAAGTTCTTCTTTCTATCATATCTGTTCATTATCCAAGGTTCACATCGATGTTCCAGGGAATTAATCTATATGATCTGAGCACCGAATTGAATTTTAGTATGGATTATTAACCCCAAATTGATGGCCAATATAAAAAGACTATTCAAGAACTTGAGGGCATGTTGAGAACATGTTAAATGGAATTTAATGGTGGATGGGATCAACACCTCTTATTAGTTCAGTTCTGGTAAAACAATAACCTCTATTTGAGCTTTCAAATGTATCCATATGAAGATCAATATGGGAATCCATGTAGAACTCCTACTTTTTGCGATGAAGCTAGTGAGGGAATGCTACATGGTATTCATCCTATGTATGAAATGACAGAAAAGTTTCATGCCATCCAACAACGCATAAAAGGTTGCCACTATTGGCATAATATCTATTCCAAAACCATATAAGCGAATTTGAGTTTTATGTTTGTGACAATGATTTCCTTCAAATTTTTCACTGGAATTGAATCATGAGGTTTGGAAAGAAAGGGAAAATCATCCCTATGTACATTGGATTCTATGAAATTATTGATTTCAGAGGAGTAGTGGCATATCATCTTACAATTACTCCAAATCTAGATCGCTTTTATGATGTATTCCATGTATCCCTATAGAGTAAGTACATATGGGAACCTTCACATGTACTAACTCTAGAGGTAGTAAAATTGGAACATGACCTCTCTTATAAGGAGAAGTTAGTGGAATTTTTGGATTGTAAAAACAATTTTCTACATAACAAGAATATGCACCTTGTTAAATTTTTATTGAGGAACCACAAATATGAAAAATATATGTGGGAACTAGAGGAGATTATGATATTGAAGTACTCACATATTTTTTCTTTTTAGGGTATGAGTTAAAATTTCACAGAATAAATTTCTTCTAGGGGGTAGAATGTAACATCCCACACATTATAAGAATTTGGTGTTTCTTGAAAATGTATGTTTTATTGTGTCATAATCAGTAAATATTTGTAATTCTAAATGAAATGTGAACATAAGGTTTTTACCATCATAAGATCATTGGATAATATGAATTTTGGAAATAATAATAATATTTTAATTCTGTAATTATTTTTTATAAATAGAAATAATAATGTATAATTAATGGAGAAAAAAGATTCAATGGTTTCATACTATAGACTCGGGTTATATGAAGACAATATTTTGGAGTATGGGATGTTGGTAACATCACATGTATTTTCTCTGGACCATGCCAAAGTCAAGCTTCAACATTTTAAGCATGAACGAAATCGCCTACGGGTGAAGTTCAAGTTAGTAGAGATTACCACTCAGGTGACATTATACGAGCCACGACAATAGTCCATCACCAGCGCACACCTTACCCTTAATTAGTATGTTGTTTTTTAAGGGTTATGTATAATGGACCTAGATACTTAAAATATAATCCCATTGAATATGTATAATTTTTGTTATTCATATTTTCTGTTTTAAAAATATTTTTTCTCAAAAATTGTGATGAAGTTTGATAAATTAATTATTCATGTAAAAATTGTACATGTATTACTAAATTAAAATAATTATTTATTTATAATTTTTTTAATAATGAAATATGGAATAAATACACTACCTTTTGACTACAAAAGATAATTTTTTTCCAAGTGTCGAAAAGTTTACTATGTCTGCCATTTTGTAATTTCTGTCTGATATTATCTTTAATAATAAGGAATTTTTATTGTCAAAAAATATATTTATCATATTTAGAGAATTATTAAGGTATAAAAAATTATTTTTTAATTCAAAATGACAATATTCAGTTCCGGTGAATTTACGTGGTTTTTATTAAAAAATTTCTTTTCATGAATAGTAAAATTACAATTCTAGGTTCTCAGTGTGATTAATGTCATAATTAATGATTTATTATTGATATAATAATTCTAGTATAAATTTATACATTAAAATGTGATATTATATGTACCAAGGGTCAAATACCGTGGTTAAATACCATATGAAAGCCCATGGTTTTTCAAATACCACTAATGAGGTGTCTGAAGAAATTAATAAAAAATTCCCCCAATTTCGCTACAAAATTCCACCCATTTCGTCATTTTATTCCATAAATAATTAATTCCCTAATAATATCCAATAATACTACCTCCCAATTAGTCATCATTAGTTGTACACAATAACCAAAGGTCCCGATCATTGGTTTTTAGAAGTTACTCTTCAAAGAAAGGGAAGTATCAACTTTTCATTTCCATTCAAGTTCCATTTTATGTGTTCTTCAATTCAAATTTCAATACCATATTATTATATCAATTTTATTATGTCCCTATACTTTATTATGTGCCCTTTATTAATGTTTGTCCCATTTATACTCTATTTCTAATGTTTTATGAAACTATTTTTCATATCCATTATGCTGTAGAATTTTCATCTGAAAATCTTTCTCTTTTTCACAAGGAATTATTTTATTTTCTTTATGTCTATAAAAAAAACTCCTTAATTTCTATGGGTATTCATCAGGATAGAAAAATTATTTATTGGATTCTGTAATTTAAATTCATAAAACTTTCATTCCATTTATTTGGGCTATATATGTCAAAATGATAATGTTTTTAAGCACTTTTTAAATCAATATTATTTTGAATTGAATCTAATTTGTATTATTCTATATGGGTTATTTATCAAATGTTTTATTACGATCTATGTGGATCACATAAAAAAATCATACTTAGTGTTATAACTGATAGTAGCCCAATGAATTTTGTAAAGAAATTAATCGATAGAGATGACAAGTATTATGATACCTTGGAGAATAACCTTTGTAATTTTTATTACACCTTCATGATTGACTATGGTGATATGATTATGAATGTAAAAATTAGATTTTTTAGCAACATTTCCATGTTATGAAACATGTTTTATTAATATTATATGCCTTTTTCCATTTCCTATGCATTTGGGATATTCATCATGTTTGTATTGATATTCCTCAAGATCATAAGTAAACTACTTCCATGTCTCCCTTACTATGCCTTCTCCACACCCTTTCTTTTATTATATTTCTTCATGTTACAATATGCTTTAATTTTACATAGGATTAACCAATGATGAATAATTTTGAGTAAATTTTGAAGAATTTATTATGTCTTTCATGTATTATATAACTTAATTCAATGACACTAAACATTAAAATCTCATCTATTTGAAACATGTAATGAAAAATTTGGTAAAAAAATGTAGGATGTCAATAATCATGTGTTGTTTGGTGTAGTTTTCTTACTCTATAGTTTTTTTATAATGTATTTAGAAATTTTGTTTGCAAATAGTTATTATATTTAAATTCGTATTTTAATGAATAATTGAGGTTGAAATAATTTCAAAAAAAATATGACAATGGGTTTTTATAAAATCAATATCGATATATACTTTCCATATCACTTTTATGGAAACATGTCATTAAAATTCATTTATGAGGGATTTAAATTTCAATTTATTTAAATCATCCATTTAAAAAAATCTTACATATCATTTTTTAGAATTACTTTCAATGGTGATTTTAGAAAAACTCGTATAAAAACCTTGTTTAATAAATTTTCAATATTGACATCACATTTTAACGAATGTGAAAATGTAAAAAAACTAACATTACAGGATTATATATACTATTGAAAATATTTTAGTTAATCTATAATTTAGGGTTTCCTTATTAATTGACTTTAAATTTTTGTTAAATTCCATAAAAATTTCTTAATAATTAGATGAATGATATAGAAAGATAGTGTGTGTGTGGGGGGGGGGATGTAATGTATTAGAGTGGTAATAATTATTTTTGGGTTGATATATAGGTAATTTATTTTGTCATTATAGATTAATGTTTATTTTCCTAACATTAAATTTCATTGACAAAAAAATTATTATTTTCTATATGAAATAATTTCACTCACTTACTTAACTCATTATGTGAATGAAGGCATCAAACCACTCAATCATCCTTTTTCCTTTTTGGCTTAGCCACTAACATGTAATTAACACTGCATGTTCTACCTTCATAATTAAAATGTTTTAGGGTTTCGATAAACACTCCTCATCCCACCATTTATCTACTCACACACATGATAAATGTTTAAAATTTAGGTGGAAAATTTTTTAATCCCAATTTTAGAGAAGGTTCTCAGTTATTCACGCATACTTAGTAAAGAACACATAATACTCTGAAGAATTAATATGGTATATTAGGATATATAATAAGTGAAATGATATTATAATTCCCTCAAATTCTAGAGTGGATATAAGGAATGTGTTCCCCCGCATAAAACACCATGGTTAAAAATTGCATTCCAATAGTTAAATAACAATCCTAATAAAATAAATTATAAATTATTGATTCTTTTTATAGTGGGTTAATTTTAATTTATATGGATGAAAGAATGATATCAATCATATAATAATTAATCCTTTATGATCTACACATGGATGATTTATAAATTCTTTACCCATATTTCTTTCTCCTATAATGAAATTTTGATCATTCTATGATCCTTGGGAGAACATAATGGTTGCTTCATAGTGTGATACATATCCACTTTTTTAACATGGAACTACATTGATAATTGAAATATTATCTTTATTAAAGTTGATATCATGCCCGATACAATGGAATGGAGCACATATATTGATCAAAAATTAATAATTATTTATTAACATGGTTCTCTATAATGTTTTAAGTACTCAATAGAATTCAATACATTGTTCATATCATTTCATGATAGTGTATGCCTAAATGTACATGAAAATAGTCTATTATAAATAAATTGGGAAATCATTAGAATATTAGGATATCATAGAATTTTTGTAATATAGAAAAATTATTTATTAATGGTAAATTTGAATTACATAATCTTCAATAACCACATTCACATGTGAGCTACCAAGTCATTAATAATTACCGTGTATGATATATAATATAATTCTAGGAAAAACATGCATTTATGCCTCTATCTTCCACCTTTTTTTACCATTATCGATATTTCACCTGGTGAATCCTACACAAAATATTATTCATATATTGGAGACATGATCTTAATTTATTTTGTATCATTTATATTTGTTTGAAAAAACATAGAAGACAATTTTCATTAAGGTTCCCAGTAATGCTACCACACGACCGTCTCTCAAACATAGAAAAATACATATGGTGGTTACTCTTATACATCATTCATATATCATTGGTCATATGTAAAATAAAGAAAATAGTGTGTATTTAATCTTCTATATTGATATTCTTGTGGTATTATTTCTTTTGTGGTAGGAAACATTAGTTCATATTCCTAAAAAACATCTCAGATAGAGGGATTAATCCTTATAAGAGGCTAACCAGTAGGTGTAATCATATGGGGGAAATCCATTCATATATTTAATATCATGAAACTATTTTCATTAATAATTAATCATATAAAAAATCTCTGTTAATGGGATACAACAAATGATATGTTTTCAAACTTTTAAATTGATGTAACATAAATTGTGGGAAATGATAATAACATTCTATTGACTATAAGAAAATTTGATTCATTAATGAATTATTCCAAATCCATCATTATGAATTTATTTTTCCTTAATATATTTTTGACATCTCAATTTAAGCGTATATTAAAACAAAAAACAAAAATTAGTGGTTTATTACTCTCATCAATGTCTAATATGAATAAATTATATTAAGAGATAATATTTATTTCATGAAATAATCAATTAAGATATTATTATAATTGTAATATATAATATATTCTTTTATAAACTAAATAGAAAATATGTTTAAAAAATATATGTAAACCCATTACTAAAAATGGAAAATTTTGGCTAGATATCATCCACAAAGTTAAACAAGATCATTATTCCCAATGATCGAAAATTACTTACTTATTTCCAATTCAAATTCATAGTTTAGTGAATGTTAAAAATTAAATAAAAAGAAATAAATATTAAACTAGTTGAATATTAATTTATTCCACTCTCATAGATACATTTTACCAATACATCATTTCCCATATCCTTGGTGAAAATTAAATAACATCTTTCTAAATAGATTTTCCACTTCTTCTATTGGGGTTAATATTCATTTCATATTACTCCATTCGAGTACAAAAATTAAAAAGAACACTTTGTATAGAACATGTCTTGTGATAAGAAATTATTAAATAATTTTAACCTAGGAGAACTGAAAAATACTTCATATAAGGAACCCCTTTGGGATATTTATTATTGTTATTTCATGGATGCATGGTAATAATAGGTGTCTTTTTGTTATTCGTTTGACTTCTTTTTAATTGATTTATTTTTGACACACTCTCCATTTTTAAAATCAAATTATAAATTATTTAAGGGCCTAAATAAAATCATTTAATAAATTTTCAATGGAAATATATAAATTTTTTCTTTAGCTATCTCTTTAAGGTGTTACTTTTTCATAATATCATAGTTCCATAGATTATGCTAAAAAGTCAATTTACACAGGTTTAAATTTTAATTCGATTAGAGTCACATACATTAATTGGTGTTACCTATAGAAACACATACTTATCATACATAGGAATAAGTTATTAATAGATTGGTATTCATTAAAAAACTTAACTATCCACACTTGAATCGTATTGGTCTAGTATCAATGGAAACATGTATAAATTCATAATAGGTTCATAAGAGTCATCTATTTAATTAATCATAGCTAAGATCCATCATGAAAATATCATTCTTAAATCATTTATTTATAACATGGGTAATGTAAACCTAATAATGTGTGAGGTTATATTCTCAGTATGGTTAATCAATTTAGATATCAATGATCATATAAGCATAAAATGATCATAATGGTATAATAATGTGATATGAACATTTGAAAACCACAGCTATTATATCAAATATCATTATATTGATTCTTGGAATAAATATTGATAGTTAATAAGATATAAATCATAGTGAAATCAAATAAAATGATAAATGAAAACCTAACACTACTATAAGACATGATATTGTGGCACATATACACTTATAACATTATGAACATGTATAAATAGAAACATGTCAACTCATTATATTGAGGACATGAAACTAGGCCCTCACATAAACTTATGAACATGATACCATGTATATACATAATCTTATGAACATGAAATCCAGTTCCATACATGAACTTATGGAAATGAAATACAACTCCATAAATGAATTTATGGACATGAGAACGATGTCATTTCATAACCATATAGACCTGAAAAATACATCAATGGATATAATTATGAACATGAAATTAGGTTTAGGGATAACATATTAACTTGCTGATTTTTATATATTTACCCAATACATTGGAGGGAGATATAGGTCCCACCCATCAAATTTTTAAAATAATACACATGTTTTCATCAAGATCGTTAAACGTTCATTTTATCATAACCCATGAAAAAAATAAATGGGGTTTATATACATTTCATCATAGTATATCCCATAGAAAAAAATAGAGTTTTATATAAATATCATAATAATAATAATAAACCATAATGATAAATTACATGTATGGAACCTCTGGATAATATCCCCAATAAAACATAAGAAAAAAAAAGGTTTTCTTCAATTGATGAATATACATTCCATGAAACTATATTTAAAACATTCATAATGAATGTAACCTTTAAATATTGAATTAAAATTTTTAAATGATATAAATTTCTAAAACATAATGGCATTTTTAAAAATAAACATGGAAAATTATAAATTAATCATTGAATAATTGAGTGTTCAAGTGGTTGGAAATTTCTATCATTTCATATAAGATAAGAAATTCATTATTTTTAGAGACCCAAATCATGACGTACAACATTACATTATTTTTAGGAATACTTAGTTCATAAAAAAACAAACACCAAAGGACTGTAATAGTTTAGCGTCTTTGGAAACTTGGAACATAATCTTCTAATCATGGTGAAAGATCTTCAACATCTCCCATAAAGATCTTCCCCTTTTGTTTTCTTACCTAAAATCTTTATTTATATCCTGGGGAAAAGAAAACATAAAAAGGGTGAGCTCAAATGCCTAGTAAGGGTAAACATAGAGAACATAAAACAATCCATAAACATTTTAATGCAAAAACATGAACATATAATCTAAACATCAAAATCTTGAGCAAGGACATAAATCTTGGAAGTACGTAAGACATATATCATAATGGAACACAAATAATGATAAAATAACATGGGAAGAAAACATGTAATTGTGTCAAAACATTAAGCATATGATATGACTTCCATAGTAGCCAAGTCATTGCTTCCAAGACCATCTTAGTGGAGAAAGTCCATTACTGAACCATGTTCACTCCTCATTCCAGTCCTGTATTACTGAACTGGATTAAATTTCAATTCCAGCCATGTCTATCTCAGGAGATATATATCTTTACCCAATGCATTGGAGGTAGATATAGGTCTCACACATCTCATAATGAAATCATTCGTACGTGTGCCACAATATAAACATAAATAATTTATCATTACCCAAAGAATAAAATGGGTTTCATAAACATCTTCCCATCATAACATAATCCATATAAAACATATGGATATCATTTCATCATAAGAAAAGTGAAACCATGTAAATCATAGAGACATTATAATTGAAACATACACATAAGAAATAATTTCATCTTATATGGAAAATGGTTTTGATAAAACACTTGAAATGAATTTTTGAGGAAAATATCCTTTCTTCTTCGAAATAATTTTTTTTCACAAAATGCCATGAAATTTTAAAATAAAATGATTTTGATGAAAATAGAAATGAAATATTGTATATTAATATTTATGAAAATAATACTTTATAAAACTGTAAAAATAAGTTCAGGCAGTATAAGTTAAAGAAAACATTCCCCTCATACTTTTAACGGAAAAGTCAAAAAGTACCACATATGGTAGACAAAAGAAATATTCATTCCATAACACAAATTAAAAGTCATGATGGTTAAAAATAACTTTAAACATACATGAAAATATATTAAAAACTTTATGAAAACATTTTTATAGTCATGGATGAAAAATATAACCTCATTAAATACTTACGAATAAGTAATCTCGGATAAAAATGAGATTGCAAAATTATCCCTTACCTTTGGTCTGATATGCTTCGTACGTATCCAAAACACCTTAATAATGATTTAAATAATGTAATTTAATTATTAAAGAATCATATTCAATGTTATGATATCTTATATGGTCTAATTATGAATTTATAATACCCATTCTTTTGTAAATTCCATGTTGAAGTAGCGTTTTGAGTAAAGTCGTTTCATTTATCGTACGTGTTTCGATTTCTTGTTCTTGATATTAATATTACTTATGTTATGATTTACTTACTTCCAAAATGTAAATAATGATTTATATATCATATATATTCTGTATATATATATAATAGATACATGAATGAAATGAAATACACCGTTCATGGAGACGATATGTCGTACGCATGCATGAACACTGTTTTCCTTTCCTTATTGACTTGAATGGAATTAAGTATATGACATACATAAATATATACATAAATCTAGTAGAATTATTATGTCATATATTTCATGATTACTTATTATATATACTTTATAATCATTTTCGAATTGTTAACATGGAAAATGAATCTCATCGCGTCGTGGAGACGGTAATCGGTATGTACGCACGAGCGATGATATCATTCCCATATTTATTGAATGGAATTGGAGAGGAAGATATAATATCTATGAATCATTATGATGTTATAATAAGCATATATAGTAATTCTTTACACCATTATACCCATCCAAGTATGTGGGTGGTGGAAAAATAGATTACACCACGACTTGGCGACGGTATTCCGTACGTACGCATGCACGGTGATTTCGTTTTCCGTAGGATTGATAGAAGGTTAAATGGGGTTGTTTAATATTTATAATAACATATCAGTATATTAGTGATACTTATATTATTACTTTACAATGAAATAACTAATGAAGAAGAAGTTGAAGAAGAAACAAAACTCGAAAGAATCTGTAGAAGAGATTATCTCTTCTTCGACGCACCTCTTTTAAGCATCGTATTAAGATACTATAATTGGCCTTTTGAGGAGAAAAAACCTCTATAATGTTTATATGGAAGTTTATAATGGAAATGGGCAGGGTTTTTCCGGGATTCAATGCTCAAAAGGGTGTGAAGATAAGAGGGAAGGGGTGCCGTTTTTAAAAGGGAAGAGAGGGGCACCTTAGGAAAACTTAAAATATTATTTTATAATTAAGTCATATTCGGTTAATGATATCTCAAAATTTATTTATTTCGAATACAAAGTGGTGATGGGTTTCAATTATCTCAACCAATAGGTTTTAGAGAAGATTAGGTTACTATTTTATCTGTATCCTTTAGATTTAACTCTAAGTTAAATAATTTAACTTTTGTTGTGTCTTTTTGTTCTCTTACACGATATGGTTAATAAACATACTATAACAAGACAAAATAACCCCAAGTGGTTCATTATTAAGATATATATATTTATCTAGGTCATTTGTATGATCGTTAGATTTTTTGGAAAAAAAATATCAATTAATAATATAATATTTGTTTTAAAAACCATTTTATGTCAATTTTGACACTATTTGGTGCATGATTTTTTTGAAAATCATAACAACATTATTAGTTCCAAAAAGGTTAATTAAATCAATACTAACATGTCATATTAACCTATAAAATTAGTTTAATTCATAAAAAGTCTCAAAGTACATTTATTTTGGTATTTATAACATCAATTATGTTAATAATTCATTAATAAGGTAATCACTACATCATTATTGTGTCATAAATAAATTAACTTATTTAATGTCTAAAAATAATAAATAAAATACCATTAAGTATGAAATCTTTTTATCTTTCTAATGAATATTTATAGTCGAATTTATCTTATGTATAACCTTACATTAAAAATGTTTTTAGTTATTAAACTTTGATTTGAACTATTTTAACACTTCCTTAAATAAAATAATAATAACTGTCCTAATCTAATCCAAGTGGACCTAAATCGTAGTATTTTATTCCTAACGTTGTTTTTGGTTGAATTATACTTATCCAATAGAATTAGGACATGTGTTACTGTAATAATAATATCATTTTTACCCTTAATTACACTATTTAATTTTTATCGTGGTAAAAAAAGTAAAAAGTTACTATTCACCAAAAATTATTTTTATCTTATTAAACCACATATTACTCTTTGAAATTAATCGTGTCTCTCGGATTTTCAAAATTCCACTCACAGAAGCGGTAAAATTATGTTTTATGAAAATTTTCAAATTCTCCTAGGATGTAGGTAAAAGACGATCAAAAGTTCAGTAAAATTTTTATATATCTAAAATTATTATTAAATGACTCAAATGAATTACATTAAACTTATATAGGTATTATGTATATATTTTGACCTAAAATAAATTTAAATAAAATAAATAAATATTTAAATAAAATGTCTGTTTTTAAATAGTAACCCAGTGTTTTCTCTATTCATCAAAAATTGAATGTTTTTAGAAAAATACCAAAAATTCACCCAAGGCTAATTTTGATATTCCAAATCCAAAAATGAGGTCCATTTTGAAAAATAAAATTTTAAAAGTGGGTATTACTATTCATAATGGCTAGTTCATAATAATATTATAATAATATCTCGTTTAGTGAAACTCGGTATTGCGTACAACACACGCTATCGATGAAGGTTTCTCTGGCATGCAACACATGCCTAGAATAGTGTTTGCGTATACTATAAGCTAACACAGTGTTGCACGTAGCGCAAACTAATCATGGGGTAGTGTACAACACAAGATATGGAAGTTATTAAAAATAATATTTCTCATAAATTCTCGGGTCGTTACATTCTACCCCCCTTAAAATAAATTTCTCCCTCAAAATGCGTCGGGGTTATAAATGGTTTACGACATGAAAGTTTATTTCATAGAAACCCACATCATAAAAAGGAATACTAAAACATCATTTTAAAAAGGAAAGTTAGAATTGTAACGGTTACCCGGATTAACTCACCACTAGGTTTCCACATAGGAGAACATTAGTGGAAATATAGATATGGAAGAAAAATCTAACCATCAAGTTCAAATGGAGAGTGGTAGAGAACATGGATATAAAAAATCCAACAATCACAAGTCCATAAATTTGTGATGATCTAAGGTACCATCTTTTTCATTGGATATAAGGGCACTATGACAACATTTTTGCTTTTCACGATCATTTCCCTAAAGTTTAAGAATTCAAATTAGAAGAAATACTTACTTTATTTTGGTATAATCACAACATTGTTCATGCCATGGACAATTTCTACTTCATCTCTTAAAGAAATGAAGTTGAATTTTTCATTTGTGAAGTGTTAGCAGATCATTTGATAGAATTATGGGTCATTCCATATGTCTCAGAAAAAGGTTAGCAAAAGTTAACAAATATACATAAGTACATATATGGCGATATTAAATGTATATGGTTACCAAAATGTAATTATACATCATCTATCATACCGATTAATAAAATAAAACTAGTTTCTACTAACCAGGGACTTCATGTAGCCAGTGATAGACAATAAATGCTTGTCGCACTTCAGTTGTGTGTTCGATTCCCATAGCCTTGTCCGAAGCGATGAGTTTTCACCCATCCTGCAGGTTGTCCTTTTTCTAAAACTACATTATAATATCGAAAAAAGTTCTAGCCTTAAACAACACTGACTAATGTCCAACATTATCCATTCCAAGATTTAGGCTTATCCAAAATACTTTTGTCCAAGCTCATTGTATAAAGAAAAAAATTACATGAATGTTCAAACAACAAACACATGAATACCATCATTTATCATACGATATATCTTTTTGGTCACATTCCAAACATGTGAATACCTTAATCATGTATTCTCTTGAAAAATGAATACACATTGAACCTTAGTGAAAACATGAATGCTATCAAAATTTAACACTACCCACATACCAAAATCCCAAAATTTTTATATACTCAAAACATGATATCACTTAGTCCTTATATCAATCATGATCTCATGAATACTATCAAACATATTATTTTCTCCTTATCCATTCATTATTCCCACATCATCTACTTTCCAAAAATCGTTGAATAAACATTCATGGTTTCTGGTACCATTCAACATATGTTTTCAAATACATTCAGAAAAATAGTAGTGTAACAATCCTTATATGATTATTTATTCCATAGTACCATTAAATTACATATACAACATAACTCTTGATAAACATAAATCATTCCACTACCTTCTTAAACCATTGATCGAGCTTCAACAACTATTTCATCTCATATATCATTTGTAGTCTCTTCATCATCATCAACATAAATACTACCCATACGACCATGTTGATTCTCTTCATGAGACATTCCCTTAGAGCATTGGTTTTCATAATTCCCATACATTCCACATTGAAAACATTTAATCATTGTTGTTGTCATAGAAATACCATTATCCTTGTCTACGGTGTTAACTGAACCCTTTCCTTTGCACTTACTGGATTTGTGTCCTTCTTTTCCACACCCAAAGAATCTTCCAGTTTTTTTGAGACATTCTCTTTGATGCCTCTTCCCACATGATTTAAATGAGGGAAATTGAACTTTATTTCATCTATGATCATCATGAAACTCCATCTTTCTCTTATTATCTGATTCGGGAATCATACCAAAGTTGAGATTATTGATCATATTATGAGATTGCTGATTAGGAATAATAACAATATGTGGACTTCCAGATCCAATTTCATTTGGTTTCTTATGAATAATATCATTTCATTGTCCATAATATCCTCTACTATCATGAATCTTCCTGTTTCTATCCATTTTCTAAAACCCAAAAAGAATAGTGTGAGAGGAAAAAATCATAATCAAGGGGGAGTACCTTCAATATCTAACATAATAGGTTGAATTTTACGATTGTAACCTTAATTATATGATTATAACCTATACTTATAAGTATCCTTAGGGATATACATAGACATACCTTAGAAATATCTCAAGGGATATCACTAAAGTTTTTGCATCCTATTTTTCAAAGGTTAACTAAACCTTTCCTCTGATACCAACTCTAGAGACCCAAAGCTTGATGTACATAGACATTAAATTACTTTTCCAGAATACATAATACATAACAAAAACAAACACCAAAGGAACATAATAGTTTAGTGTCTTTAGAAACAAGGAACATAATCTTCTAATCATGGTGAAAGATCTTCAACATCTCCCATAAAGATCTTCCCCTTTTGTTTTCTTACCTAAAACTATTCTTTATATCCTAGGGAAAAGAGATCATAAAAAGGGTGAGCTCAAATGCCTAGTAAGGGTAAACATAGAGAACATAAAACAATCCATAAACATTTGAATGCAAAAACTTGAACATAAAATCTAAACATCAAAATCTTGAGCAAAGACATAAATCTTGGAAGTACGTAAGGAATATATCATAATGGAACATATATCATGATAAAATTGCATGGGAAGAAAACATGTAATTTTGGAAAACCATTAATCACATGATATGATTTCCATAGTAGCCAAGGCATTACTTCCAAGACCATCTTAGTGGACAAAGTCAATTACAGAACCGAGTTAATTCTTCATTCTAGTGCTCTATTACTGAACCGTATTAACATTCCATTCCAGCCATGTCAATCTAGTGAGATATAAATATTTACCCAAGTCATTTTATGGATATATAGGTCCCACCCATCTCATAATGAAACCATTCTTACGTGTGCCACAACATAATCATAAATCATTCATCATAACCCAAAGAATACAATGGGTTTCATAAACATCATACAATCATAACATAATCCATATAAAATATATAAATATCATTTAATCATATGAAAAGTGAAACCATTTAAATCATAGAAAAATTATACTTGAAACATACGCATAAGAAATAATTTCATCTTAGATGGAAAATAGTTTTGATGAAACACTTGATATTAATTCTTGAGGAAAATATCCTTTCTTCTTTGAAATCATTTTCTTTTCAAAAAATGCCATGAAATTTTAAAAGAAAAGGATTTTGTTGAAAATACTCATGAAATCTTATTGATTTTGCTTTATGAAAATAATGCGTTATAAAATTGTAAAAATATGTTCATGCCGTATAAGTTAAAGAAAACATTCTCCTCTTACTTTTAACGGAAAAGATAAAAAGTACCACCTATGGTAGAAAAAAGAAATATTCCATCCATAACACAAAGTAAATGTCAAGATGGGTATAAATGACTTTAAACATACATGGAAAAATATTAATCATTTTATGAAAACATTTTTATGGACATGGATAAAAAATATAACCCCAGTAAATACTTACGAATAAGCAATCTCAGATAAAAAGGAGATTACAAAATTATCCCTTACCTTTGGTTGGATATGCTTCGTACATATCCGAACCTCCTGTATAATGTTTTAAATAATGACATTTACTTATTAAAGAATCATATTCATTGTTATGATATCATATATGGTTCAATTATGACATTATAATACATGTTATTTTGTAAATGTCATGTTAAAGCAGTGTTTTGGGTAAAATCATTTCATTTATCATATGTGTTTCGATTTGTTGTTCTTGATATTATTATTACATATATCATGATTTACTTACTTCCAAAATGTAAATCATTATTTATATATCACATATATTCAGTATATACATATATATAAAAAATAGATGAATGAAATTAAATACACAGTTCATGGAGACGGTAGGTCGTACGTACGCATGAACGATGTTTTCTTTTCTTATTGACTTGAAAAGAATTAAGTAGATGACATAAATATATATATAATTAATCCAGTAAGTTCATTATGTCATATATTTCATGATTACTTATTATATATACTTTATAATCATTCTTGAATTGTTAACATGGAAAATGAATCTCATCGCGTCGTGGGGACGGTAATCCATATGTACGCACGAGCGACGATATCATTCCCATATTTATTGAATGGAATTGGATTGGATGATACAATATCTCAGAATCAGTATGATGTTATAATAACCATATATAGTTATTATTTACACCATTATACCCATCCATGTAAGGTGGTGGTGGAAAAATAGATTACACCACGGTGTGGAGAAGGGATTCCGTACGTACGCACGCGCGGTGATTTCATTTTCCGTAGCATAGATAGAAGGTGAAATGGGGTTGTTTCATATTTATAATAAAATATCAGTTTATTATTGATAATTATTTTATTACTTTATAATAAAAAAACTAAATAAGAATAATTTGAAGAAGAAAGAAACTTGAAAGAATCGGTAGAAGAGATTTCCTCTTCTTCGACACACCTCTTTTAAGATTCCCCTTAAGGTACTAGAGTTTGTATTTGGAGAATACTAGGACCTCTAAAATTTTTCTCAGGATGTTTACAAGGGAAATGGTTAGGTTTTGTCCGAGATTCAAGGATCAAAAGGGTGTGAAGAGAATAGGGAAGGGTGGCCTTTTTATAAGGGAGGAGAGGGGCTCCGTAGGAAAACATAAAATATTATTTTATAATAAAGTCATATTCGGTTTAAAATAGCTCCAAATTGATTTAATTAAAATATAAAGTGTGTATGGGTCTAAATACTCTCAACCAATAGGATTTAGACAAATTTAGGTTACTATTTTATCCTTATCATTTAGATTTAACTCTAAGTTAAATAATTTAACTTTTTCTGTGTCTTTTTGTTTTCTTACACTATATGGTTAATAAAAATACAATAACAAGCAAAAATAACCCCAAGTTGTTTATTATTAATATATATATCCTTATCTAAGTCATTTGGGAAATCCTTATTTTTTTGTGAATAAAATAACAATTAATAATATAAGATTGGTTTTAAAAACTTTTTTATGTCAATTTGGAACTATTTGGTACTTGATTTTTTAGAAAATAATAACAGAATTATTACTTCGAAAAACGTTAATTAAATCACTAATAACATGTAATATTAACCTATAAAATTATTTTAATTCATAAAAAGTCTCAAAGTATAATTATTTTTGTATTTATAACATAAATTATGTTAATATTTCATTAATAACGTAATTACTGCATCACGATTGTGTCATAAGTAAATTAAATTATTTAATGTCTAAAAATTAAAAATAAAATACCATTAGGTAATAAATCTTTTTATCTTTATAATTTATATTTATTTTATAATTTATCTTATCTATAACCCCACATTAAAAATGTTTTTAGTTATTAATCATTGATTTTAACTATTTTAACACTTCATTAATTAAAATAATAATATGTGTCCTAATCTAATCCAAGTAGACCTAAAGGGATATATTTTATTTATAAGGTTGTTTTTGGAAGAATTATACTTATCCAATATATTTAAGACATGTTTTAGGGTAATAATAATATCATTTTTACCCTTAATTACCCTATTTACTTTAAACAGTGGTAAAAAAAAGTAATAAGTTACTTTTCACCAAAAATTAATTTTATCTTATTGAACCAAATTTTACTCCTTGATATTAACCGTGTCTCTCGGATTTTAAAAATTCCACTCATAGAAGTGGTAAAATTATGTTTTATGTAAATTTGTAAATTCTCCAAGTAGGTAGGTAAAAGACGGTCAAAAGTTCAATAAAATTTTTATATATCTAAAATTTTTATAAAATGACTCCAATGAGTTAAATTGAACATATATAGGTATTATGTAACTATTTTTACCTAAATTATATTTAAAAAAAATAAATAATTATTTAAATAAAAATTTGGTTTTTAAATAGTAACCTAGTTTTTTCTCTATTAATCAAAAATTGAAAGTTTTTAGAAAAATAAAAAAAATCACCATAGGATAATTTCTATATTCCGAATCCAAAAATGAAGTCCATTTTAAAAATTAATATTTCAAAAAGTGGTTATTACTATTCATAGCGGCTAGTTCATAATAATATTATAATAATATCTTGTTTAGTGAAACTCGGTATTGCATACAACATACGCTATCGAAGAAGGTTGCTCAGGCGTGAAACACAAGCCCAGAATAGTGTTTGTGTATACTATAAGCTAACACAGTGTTGCTTGTAGTGAAAGATAATCTTGGTGTAGCGTAAAACACAAGACATAAATGTAATTAAAAATAATATTTCTCATAAAATCTTGGGCTTTTTCATTCTTTTCCCATTTAATAAAATTAAAAAAGGACCCCATTTGGAAAAGGACAGGAATATCCCATTTAAAAAGATTTATAAAAATTAAATAATTGATAAAAATGAAATTAAAATTTTAATTTATAATATTAAAAACCTTTTTAAAAATATTTTTAGGGAACATGGATATGGGTAAAAAATTTCTCAACTAATGAGAGAAAAAGAATTTATTTTTCTTAATTATTTTTCAATCAGTACAAAAGTTAAGAAAAATGAGAAGAAAACATGAATTTTTAGGAAATAAAAAGTGTATAATATAATTAATCTGTTTCTTTTATGATAAAGCATGAAAATTCATCACTGGAATCATAATCATAAATAATATAGATAAATATTGAGTTGGTAACATAAAAATAATTACTTCTCTTGTAACATTTCAATCATTCACCCTATAAATGAAATAAAATTATATAGATATGTAAATACTAATAAATTTAATATTAATAATTATAAAATTCATTAATGTGCTCTATATACACAACATAAATGAATAAAATGGTTAATATTACATGTGTCTCACAGAAATAAAAGTAAGACAAAAAACCATTACATTCGGCATTGAACTCCATCATATGTGTTGGAACCTCCAGTATAATAAATATTGATTTATTATAAATCTATTATAGAACCATAATAATATATATCTTATCATATCTGATTTTCTTATAACATTTAGTCACCATTTTTTACAACTCTTTATTTAATGAAATTTTCTTGTGTGACATCTTCTTCATTTGTCATTATGTTTGGGATTAGTTATTTTGGTCCTTATGTTTGGATAATTTTTAAATCATCTTCTAAATATTAGTAATGATATAAATATAATATAAATTAATTACATACATTTGTCCAAACTTTAATAATATATATATATATATATAATTTAATTACACAGTTCATCGAGATAGTTGGTTATACGTAGCCAGGGATGTTGTTTTCATTTATTTATGGGAAGAAGGAATGAATGGTTAATATTAAGTAACCATGAATAAATAATTATTAAATCATATATATCTTATATATTCATTAATTATATCCTTATTACCAACCATTTAAAATGGAAATTAAAAACTAATCACATCGCATTAGGGAGGTGGTGGTCCACACGTACTCACGAACGACATTGTCATTTTCGAAAAGTTTTCAAAGTTGGATGGTATATATGATATTATAATTTAGTAAGTATAATTATGTCATATTTATCATATATAAACATTAAATACATCATAATTTCCGTCCATAAATGAGATTGATGAACATGAATTTTATCACTACATGGAGACGGTAAGCCAAACATATGCAAGAGTGATAAATTCTATTATGATTTGATTCAAAGAGCGTGAAATAATTTGTTTTTATAATTATAATAAATATTAATTTAATTTATGATAATAAATTTATTTTTATATTAATAATATAATATATTTAGAGAAGGTAAAATAATAATTAAATAAAATGTGATCAGATTTGGAAATTACAACTTCTTTGAAATGACTATATTAGATATCCTTTCAAGGGCTATGGGTGCGAGTTTTTAAAATAAAATCACAACTATAATATATAAATTGATGTTTAGAACAAAAATTTTCATATTTTTTTTTCATTCTATGTGACTCATAGTGGTGTAACAAATTAAAGAAGGGTGTCCATTAATAATTGAGGGGAGGGGAACTCTTGAAATATAATAAAATATAAAATTTATATAAATTCAATTTTTTTTTAAAAACTGATAAAATTTAATATTATTGCTATATAATATTATTTTGAGTCAAAATATTCTCATAAAATAAAATTTTCAAAAGTTTGGAAACATTTTTAATCTTAACATTGGTAACTCTCTATTAACTCTTCTAACATTTACCAAAATGTTATAGTTTTCTACCATTAAAGGGTTATTAATTGTACTATATAATACCAAACAACTAATAAATTGAAAATTGTTTTTTTTTACAACTATATCCCCTTCATTTCTTCAAACATAATAATTTTTTGAATTTTATATCATTAAATAAAATATTATTTATTTTAAAATATCAGAAATATTCTTTCAAAAAATAATCATTATATTTGATTTTAAATGCATTAGGAGATATGGGTAATTTGAATATTATTATTTAAAACCTCCCTAATATATCATATATATATATAATATTCACGGAACATATTATACCATTCAACATATGAAATTTTTAATATTTCTAAAATAATTTAATTTTTTTTGAATAAATATTATATTAGCCCTATGAAATAATTTATGGTAACTATAAAATATCATAAAATAATAAATAAATTTATGAAATGAAAATAATTTCATTAATCTTAAAATATACATTTATATTCATTCATAACTTACTTTCATCCCTATATGGAAATATAATATATATTTTTAAAAAGAGACTTTCATTTTGTAACATTCCTGTTCTTAAATATTATATAAGTCATTTCCTTGGAATACCACCCACTAAAATTATTAATTATGATCCTATAGTGATACTGGTAAAATTAAAATCATCCAATAAGAATTTTTAGGAAAACTTATGGCCTTAACACTTGGGTTTTACCTTTGTTTACCTAATTTACCCTTTACCGATGCGATAACGTTTAACACATTTAATATTCATATTGACCAAAAATCATAGGGAATCCCTAAATTTTTTATAATATTCTGATACCAATTATATAATATATTTTATCAAATTAAATTTCTAAAACTAGTAAAACCTTATTTTAAAACAAGCACGAAACACATTACCAAAAACATTTAAAAAAACTTTTTATAGTAGAAAACTTGGTTTATTCATGTCCCATGCATTGAATAGTATTAAATGTATATTAGAAAATTTTATTGCATATATATTACATGAATTTCATTAAAATTATTCAAAAATAGTTACAAAATTAATTTATTATGATAAAAATATATTGTGAAGCTAAAAACAAAATTTGAGACAGTTTTTCTCCTTATTTTAAATGATTTTGATTTTAATTTATAATCAATTGATTTGAAATTCATTAATTTTATGTATATGTAACCATAAATATTTCATAATATATTTATTACAATTCATAAATTCTTATAAAATTTTGATGCAATGTTATGTAAAAGTATAACATGGTTCTTTTAATCTCAATGTTGTGTTTAATTAAAGCTGTCGAGAAATTAAATTTATTTTAAAAAATAATACTTCATAAAATATCATGGTTTTAAATTTATGAGTCCCCAAAATATGAATTTTTATGATACCAATGTGACATTTATTTTTTAATTTAGTTAACGAAGATTTAATTTAATTCTAATTTTTTTTTCAAAATTAAATAAAAAACAAAAAAATGTAAATAATTAACACTATATATTACTCAAAACTATCATGAAACATCTAAAAACAATATTCATAAATATATCCCCATTAAAATATTACATATGAGTAGAATTAGTGATTCAAAAACATACTTGAAGTGTTTAAAATTATTAATAACAAAATAGATTACATGGATTATTATGGTTGAATTCATCATTATCTACTTTATATGATCTTTAATGGTGTCCAAACGTAGTGGTACAATTTTAGAACCTATCATGATTAATAGCTAATTAATTATTATATTAAAATGTGTGGAAAACAAATAAAATAAGTCTAGTTATTATAATATTTCTTTTATACCTCCAAAAAGTGGAAATATTTTTTCAATCCTCTACAAGAAAATCTTTAAATGGGATTATGGGAAAATATAAGGGGATCAAAAAATACATGTTCCAAATATGCTTCTAATTATTCCACATCCAAATTAATGGCTTATAATTATTTTAAATATTGGTTCCCTTAACTACTTTATTTTATGCTAAATATAATACTTCACTTATTTTTTGATACATAACCACGTCTTACAAAAACAATTTCAGTGTAGATTGTGAAATAATAAATAGTAAAGGTTTTTAAATTTGAGAATATGGTGGATCAACATTTGAAATAGATTTTTGTAAAGCTAAATTGTAATTATTTATATTCTTAATCTACTCCATCATATATATTAGTTGTTTTTCATTCAATTTCTATAATTCATCAAGAAATCAATTTATAGGGGGGTTTAGTGTGAATTTAAATAATTATACTAGTGAATCCCAGCCATGATGGATTTATCAAATAATAGGAGTAGCTGAGTTAAAAGCATAATTATAGTATATAGGTTGTTAGTTTCAAATTTATGTTAAATATTTTATGAATAAAATAATCATAACTTAAAATTATGGTCCACTTGGATGATATCTTTAATTTCATTCTATGAATGTTCTATTTATATTAATTAATTTAATGAAATCCATAGAGGGTGTTTCTATAATTTGTATCCTATACCGTTTTTCATTATCATAATTACTGATTTATGCTAGGTTATTATTTTTTCATATCTATCACATGTTCATTTACATATTATCACATTAGCCAATGAAAATTGGTTGAGAATTTATCCATTATGCCCTACTATTTATTAAAATGAATTCTTGGGGAACAATTTTTGGATGTGCATGTGTTAGGATAAATTGGTAACCTAAAATGTAATTTCATAAATTCGTTACCAATATTATGAGTGCATTAAATTATCTAAATGGTAACAAGAAATATAGTATACTATGAACTGAATAGAAATTTCATTTTGATAAACCCAATATAAAACCAAAATGAAGAATAATAATGTATAGAATGTGAACAAAGATATAATAAAAAAATGCACGAGAAAGACAACGAGTGAGAAAACTAGTCATCCCCATTAGTGATAAAATATTTATTATCCCTTCCCTGACCTGAAGGCTCTATAATCCTCTCTGAGTGAGAGATGGAGAGGAAGTTCCTAAAATGTTTTCAGATATGGGATTGAGCGGTAGTTTACGATTCTCACATGAAATGTTTCTCGTAGTTTTGATGATGATTTTGGTTTTCATTTTATGGGGGTGGATTTTTATGAGGTTTGTTCGGTTTGTCTGAGTTGTCCATCTAGTAATTGTTTGTTCTGGCTTAGTCATGCCATGACAATGGTGTGGTGTTCAGATGTGGTCAATGAAAGTTGTATTAAGATTGGGTTGTCACTACTGGTGCGTTATGATACCTTTGGCTAGTAGCAATAATTTACTAAGTCATTGGATTAGGTCATGAACATTAGTGATTAATGTTTGGCAGTGATGAAGAAGCTTGTTTCTATGACGATGGTGGATGCCTGTGGAGATTGTTGGTTTTCTGTTTTGATGTAGACAGGTAGACTGTTTCATTTGGTGTCTGACTCGAGGCAAGGTGCATGACCCTATTTCATGTGAGTAATAATCGAGATGTCTTATTTATCAATATAGATGATGATGAATTGAATTTTTTATTTTGAGGCAATTTTTATGGTAGAAGTTGTAGTACGGTTAGTCTATAGTGGTTTTTGAGTTTTGACATTTGAATGTTGTATGTTTGCCATCTAAGTGGACTAGGTAGGGTATGTCCGGGTGATATGTGGAGTTTTATGTGTGGCTCCCACGTAACCAAAATGCGTCTTTTTAAAAAAAATTGAATTGAAGTAGGGATTGATATTTACAAAAAAAATGAATTCTATGATCAAAATCTAAATTTACAAACCATACCAAAGATATCTCAACCAATAACCCCATCATTATCCATATAAAACAATACCTCTCTATTTTATAACTCATTATATTGATTTAGACCACGTACCAATATGATGATAATTAGTGTATTTCTCTTACAAAGAAACATTAAATAGAAATAAAAATAACATGTTTACAATCCCAATGAGTTTGAGGACCCTCAATCACTCCAGAACCGATCCTCAATCCATTATTCCACATGAAAAATGAATAAATGTTTTAAGGAATTGTGTGAAAAAAATTAATAATAAGGCTTTGAGAAATATACACAGTATGAGAGATAACCAATTACTTACATAATTCATACAATCAATTTATTATGAAATTTAATAATTGAAACAAAATTCTAATTAATTAAAATTCAAAAGTACATATGGAAAAGGGTCACCTCAAGAAATCCACTAAGCCTGATAATAACATTACCATAGTTAACCAAATTTCAAAATAGGAAAATGAAAAATGGGTGATCCATTGTATAGTGGGTAAACACACCTTTTAAGTGAACAAGGTGAATTCTTGACACTCTAACCATGATGTACAAATGATTTACAATTAGAAGTCTTGTGGAATCTCCCCAGTCATTTCCTTATCCTCTATGGAATTTTATTGATTTTACCATGATCCTTGAATGAGCATATTATGTTCTACATGGGGGTATATTTTTCCATGTTATAGACATGGATAAAAAGTAATAATGTGAATATTCATTTATTAAGGATGTTGTATAAAAAACATGTGGGTATGGATCTCATCTACACTTTCAATTTATTTTATCATCCATCCCATACTACTTCATATTGTTCTCTATGAATCAAAAATAATTAAGGATCCCAATTATCTAATATTGGATTTAAAAAAATATTGTTGAAAAAAAATTCATAGAACAATTTTCATATCCTCTCAATCATAATCTATGGTAGAGAAAATTTCTGGGGTGGTGAGAGTTCCCTTAATAGTAACTTTTCCTATCATAAACATGGAATATCACATGTGAACCTGAACTCTCAAGTCAACAATGATGATGGTCTAGGTCATAGATTCTGTTTACATTCCTAGCATAGGTCACTTCCGCTATGTTCTTCTATTATATACCACTATATATAATTCTATAGGAATCAAATTTCCAAATTCATCATGACCTTTTGATGAAACATTTTTTATGGCCAACATTTCATTATTATTAATTGGTAAACTCTTATGTGATAGTTTACATCATTGGTACTTAGTGACACTAAAATGTAGTATTTTCTATATTATAGATATTAGAATATTAGTAACATTAAAATTCTATTACAAGATGGGAATATACCATGAATAAACATGGTCAATGTAGTCTTAAATATTGAAGAATAAGTACATATTCTCTAACAAGTATACCTCATGCATATTTAAGATAACATAAACTATAAAATAGTAAACATTGAACCTAATGAGATTTATAAGAGGCAGTCATTCCCTCCGCCATGTTCCCCCATACAATGTATCGAAGAGATCCACTCGTGACTCTGGGATATTTTTTCACTTCTGAATGTGGTAAGTGATAGAAAATGAATTGGAAGATTATCATACAACAGACCATGAAAAATTGATGTGACAATTTCAATTCCTCTTCATATATATGTTGTTATAGTTTGGTATCCCAATTTATCTCCTCATCACACAGGCCATCTCCATCAGGGAATCCACTTGTCCATGTCCATCGTTATGATAAAGAACCACCAATCCATGATGATCGGTAATGAAACCCATGACTTGAAAGAGACTAACCTTCCATGATCCATCCTTATATAGCTTATATCCGATGTTCAGGGGTTCCATATCACATTTCATCTATGTCTTCTATGGTCTCAAGAGGTGGGAAATACATTTTTCTATCCAAAAGTCTTCTCAGTGAGGAATAAAATTCATATTATTTAACCAGTGGGATCAGATCATCCCCCAGACTCCTAGTTTTAACTATAATTAATATCTTTGAACTCTTATTTATTTTATGTGGGAAAATATTGTTCACACTAAAAATGCTCCACCACCCCGCCTCTAATAAAAGGTCCATTTCCTTCCATTCATGAAAATTATTACCAGTCTATCGAAACCATGAATGAAGGAAAATTTTGTATTTGAAGTATTATTAACCAATTTCAATAAACTCACCCTTATGTCCCTACTAGATGAACATTTAGTATTCAGCCTGACCCATTTTCCTGTATCCTCTTGGTCTGTATGAATAGAACAGTTACAATGATTCCACACTAGAAATTTGAAATTCATCGGTATGTTACCTCACTGGTTTATTTAATCCCACTCATCATGATCAGTATGTGCTCATTTCACTGATTTATACCACTTCTTTGGGATCTCACCCAATGTGTATCCTTTCAAAATGAGCATTCACAGTGCTAAGTACATGTTTATTCTGCTGAATATCTTCAGCTGGTGATGATTAGGGATGGAATATATGACTTTCATGAACCTAGTTTCATGTGATAAGGTGATATAAATGGTTTTGAAACATGGAAATATAATCCCCATCCCATGAAATTTATCATTCTAGAAATTAATCTTTTCACCACCAACAATCCATTTTGGGTGATTCTATAGAATAGGGATATGGTGATAGACTATGATCCATTACCAATAAGGGGTCCCCTAGTACTATTCATATTATTTATATATCTATTTGACATGAATTTGGTCTAATGTGATTTACCCTCAATGAAATACCATGTTAGTTTTTCTTCAAATCCCTTCATGGATTACAAGATATTCCATGAATTGATACAACTAGCATCCAACTCTCTGTCAATCCAGTCCTATGAATCCCAGTGATACCTTCATTTAGAGTGGGAGTCCCATATGAAATAATCCACTATATTATAAACAATTATAAAATATTTCATTAGAACATTAAGAAAAGACATCTCGTTCATGTTAATAGATGACATGAAACAATTGACAATAGTAATACACCCATCGAATGAGTGAAACAAATGTTTTCTATTTTGAAATGCATGAAATGATTTTATCAAATAGTCTTTATTAATGATGGTTGTGGATATTTCCTAGAGAAATTGGATCCCAATGTTATTCCATGGGGACAGATATTCTATGCATTCCGAGGGTTTCCTCAATTCCCCCTCCCTTATGAGCACCATTTAGAAATGAAAAAATTGATATACCAGCGGTATCCAATATTATGTAGTAGTCATGGGACACTATAATTCCTATGTATAATATATTATGTTGGGGTTAATCATTTGTGGAGAATCCTACCCACATGTTTAACATTACATGTGAAATCCATCACTTGGGTTAATATCACATAATAATAGCCTTACGCAAATAATTATATACATCAACTGAGTTATTGATATAGAGCACATGGAAAGATTTAACTATCAAAAATTTTTACATAAAAAATATAGTGAGAAATGAGAAATAAATTTCATTAACTAAAATTTCCCATTTTTTACAAAAAAAATTGGTAGCCAACATTATGCATTTATTTTTCCTCTAAACAAATACACATCTATATTTTAGCTTCAAATAATATAAAAAGATAACAAATTACTGCATTATAATTCTATGTAATATAAATGATAAATAAATTCTATTAAAATATAAAATTTTATAAATTTGAAATTTATTTCCTCTAATATTTGTATTCTAATTAATATAATATTTATCAAAAAATATATTGTAAATAATCAGAAAATAATACATAAATCTAATAATGAAAATGAAGAATATCTTATTTAACAACATTACACTAGTATATTATGGATTATATGATTTGGTAGATGTTTTCTTAGGCCATCAAAATAATTATAGAAACATTCATCTAAAAAATATTTTACTTCATTCTTCATCATATTAGTAAGGGATAAGAATTTTCTTATGAAATTTTATTTGAAATACTAAATGTAAGTGAGGATACTATGTAATCATCTTAGTTCCCATATATTTTAAGGGGAAGAATAGAAATTAATAATTATTTTATACTAGGGTCATATAAATTCTCATGAAGTAAAATTACATAGGTGTGTAATTTTCCTAAATTTACCTTGACTGACTAAATTATAGGATTTATCATTGGGCTTTACATTCAGAAGTTAGTGATCATAGAATCATGATCAGAAAACTGATCAGTGTGGTCAATGGATTTGAAATATATTTCATCTACATATATTTCCTTTATTATTTAATTGAATTCCTTAATGATGTGGTCCATCAACCATTAATAGATGCCTCTATATATTTCTAAGGAATAAATTGAAAATTTTTATAAATACACACTAGGTGGAACCCAGATAATAGTGGCTTCTTTATTAACTACGATTATCCATATTTTATTATGTACAAGGTATCTATAATAAAAACAATGATAAAAAAAGTTAAAAATTTTATCAACAAAAATATATATGATTAGAATTGGCAAGTCTCCATTAATATAGATTTGGATGTTGTCTTGAATGTCAATAGAAACCCTGATCTGGTCATTATTATTCACAATATGTTTTATATATTTATAGTGTATTGGACCTCCAAAATTGGGATATATTTCATAATTTCTAATCAAAAATATTTACATACAAACATTAGTTAAATTAATTTCTATATACACTTTTTTAAATGAAATAGTGGTTGATTTTCAACACAAAATGATGTGTTCCACCATGAAATATTGACTAAAAATCTCCTTATAAATCATCGAGAATGTATCTGAAAGTTTCAATAAGAATATAATTTAATATTATTCTTCCATTTTATACATATCTACAGTGATTAAATTTTTAATTAGATCCTCTTTAGTTCACATATTTACTATTTTCAAATTACCATTAGTATGGAAACACCAACCTTCAAGGATTGTGAGGAGTCTCAATATTCATAATCATAATTCTTATCCAATGTAGAAGATTATTTTTCATTCAGAAATTTATGAATATCGTAGATCCATTTACATTTTAATTTGTATTTCAATCAAATTTCTAGTAGAAGATTATCGAGAAAGGAATACATTGTATGAATGATGCAAATGCTTCTTAGGACCTGGGTTCCTCTCTATTTATACATCCCAATGTTATAAATCATTATAGATGTATTGAGAAAATATCAGTCAAACCATTTTTAAGAATCATATTCTAAAAATAGATATTTATATGGTTGGGTTTCATATAAATGATATCTTCTATTAAGAAAATAATCTCAATATGTTTATCTATATCACTCTAAAACAAGAGGAATTGAGACTCTATGTTTCCTTTAGCAACATACTTGAATATATGAATTCAAAACTCTAGAATTATTGATTAAACATAGTTAACTAGGAGTGTAAATCCACTTTTTTATTAAATCCTGGGAATAGGTAGACATATTATAACCCATTAGGATGGAAAAGTACTTATGTTACATAAACCAATGGTTACATCCATTACCTTATGTTTTATCCTACATTATTGAATCGATTTTCAATAGAATTTAAGGGAGACATATCTCTATAAAAAACCAATACTAGAAATTATGGAGATTTTAAAAAAAAAAATTATTTACAGAGTGAAACACAACATGCATGTTGATGTAGTACTTTCATTAAAAAAATATAAAAATAATTGTCTTATCAAACCATCATGAATTTAGATAAAAATATTGGGTCTCCAATATACATATTTAATAAACATTTTCCTAGGATATTATACTAACATTTTTCATACCACATATCTCTACTTTAATGTAAAATAGATCTTCGTCATGATATCACAAGAGAAATAAATTTTATTATAGTCTTTATTTTTTCATAGAGAATTTATCGACCAAAGATTAATCTATAATTCATAGTTGATCTTGTAAAATATATTTAATGATTTAATATTATTTATATATAAGGATCAACATTCTCCTCTTTAATGAGTATTATGGTGTCTCATCCAAAATGTTAATTTTTTTACTATACATCAATAGTAGGATCCATGGATTCTAACTCATGTAGATTTGAGAGATCCTAAATGAGATCCAGATTTTGTTATTTGGAGAGGTGAAAGGTATCTATAATTGAATTATTTATATGAATTACTAAAATTTATTTTGACAAGTACTTTTTTTATTAAATCATCAACCTATAATATAAAATGACAACTCATGTGATTTTTGTTTTGAATAAAAAAGTATTCAAGATGATGATTAGTATATACAAGAATAAATTGATTTTTTATCCATTTGTTATATAGAAATGTCTCTAAAATAGTGATCCATTAATAATTTCATTTTAATTCAATTTATAGATTAACTAATATAATTAGATTTGAATTATTGAAGAAATTACCCAGCTTATTTTGATGTTTCGATTAAACTAATTAGAGTTCTTGTATCCTTATTTTGGTTAAATGTATATCATTATAAGGGGATATCCATAGATTATGATTTCTTCCATAATAGTTCCTTCCAATAACACTAAAGCCTCATATGTGAGAGTTTTTATTATAATTCATTTTGTATATTTATGCATCATTAACATGTGGATATTTTAAATAAAAGTTACTATAAATGTTATTTCTATATTCTTCATTGATGGATAATTCTATTAAGTGGGAATGTTTCCGTCCTCTCACTGAAGGATGGATGAAAACATAAATGGTATAAAACAATTTGGGAGATAACATGGTCCTTACATTTTATTACATATTTCAATGATGTCCACTTTTTTGATACATGGAAGGTTTTATAGTAGATTAAATTACATTAGTTATTGTATAGATAATTGGTTTATTAATTAATTAATATAGATTCTCCAAAAAATCATATTCATGGTTCAATTATTCCCTGGTAACCCATTACTCAAACATTTATATAATACCATAGAGATCTTCTTGTAACTTCCCTTATTCACAATTTATTTCATTATGTATATTTCACGAATCATTTGTTTCATTATTCAGAGGATGGACTAGTTTCACATGTCCACTTTTTACAATAATATCAATAATACCTTCAAATATAAAAAACCTATTAAGTCTTCTACCACTCTTTTTCTTCTAGATAAAGATTAGGTGATCATTTAACCCTACACATTTAGGTTTAAAGACTTATGTTAGATAAAATATATTTTTCTCTAATGTAATATTAAATACCCTAAGACCTTTTTATTATGATAAGATTATAATTTACATATTATACTCTCTATATAATGATAGTTTTCAACATAATCATTTTGGATCTTCAAATTAGATTGATGGGGTTGTTGATTCTACTAAATATTATTACTATGTAATATAACATGGGTTTTTGGGGTATTCTTTTCCATAATTATAAGTTATATGTGATTTTCATAGATTCTTTATTTATATATTTATTCCTAGTATTTATAATGTCGACTGAGGGATTTTTTTTATAACATTTTATGGAGTCCCCAACCACTATTTCAATACAACGAACTCTAGGAGTCCATTATGATAATTTAAGGGAATAAGTAATTAGTTTATCATATTAAAAATATTATCTTTGAAAATTTTTTACAAAACATTTTCTAGAATAAAAATATTTATGAATGAATTTTTTATTTTTTATCCACATGTATTATTAAGACCAATAACATTTTATGTTTCTTATAGTTTGATAGTTAAGGAACATTTTTAATTTATGAAATTGATATAAATGTATAGGTTAAATACCATAGAACATTGTTGTAAGTGGTGACAATACCACGAGTAAAATTGTCAAACCAAAAAAAATTCAAACCCTCGAAAATCAATATAAAACATATGAATTTTTCTATATCATACTACTCTAGAGTTCCAAGAATTTCCCCATATCATAACATGACATATGTGATATGATTTTATGTATCTCATGATTTATTCAATATAAAAAAGTGGGATTACAAAAATCAATAAAAATTAGCATTAAGTCCTCATACTTAGTGTATGGATTACATTCTAGATGCACAAGTTATAAAAAATCATTTGTAGCCTTCATATGAGTTATGATAGAAACCATATATTCAAGACGTTATTTCAGTATTATCATATATAGTGGTGTATGAGTAAAAACGTTCAACTTATTCAGATAAGGCTGAGTTTATTACTTCTGTGAATGGTAACATCCACTGGTCTTCCAATTAATGATTGCCAAAATAGGAGTAGGTTATTCAATAAATGAGAATACAATTATTAGAGTTAGATATATAAGGAGATTCCATCCTAGGTTTCTTCTTTGAAATTATTTTTACCACTACTATATTATAATATCATTTGGTGGAAGTGTATCATCCAATTGTGGAATAACTATTCCATATTTAAAATAATACTCAATTGATATGTTTACATAGAGTTATGGTTTCAACCATGTAAATTTATCTTTATATAGTGAAATTCTCTTCTCGATATATATTTATATATTTATTTTTTGTTGTGGGATGTTGCATACATAACCACAACATTTCACATATAATTAAAATAAAACAATTATTATGGTGTAAATTGAATATCAAGGGGATCCCTCAAAAAAATATTGATAGGAATTTGGGACATGTATACACACCTTTTTCCTTAATATGGTATAAATGATATTTTTGTAGGAAACCCCATCATTATCATACTCTCTTTCAACATCGTCATGACTATCTGCTTGGATATCATTGATAAATTACACTAATATGAAGCTAGTAAAAGGGATCTAATCCTTATCCACATGTTAATAGTATAACGAATCATTGATGTCAGAAAGTACATGTAGTTATTGATCATAATTTTTTTTATCACTCATATTATTTAAATGCCTCTTGATCTTGTAAAATCTTTGAATTACGGGATATAATTTATATATTTTGGGATTGAGTGATCTTCCATTTATTTTCATTGAGTATAAACCTTAAAAAAATTATATTATGATCGTTAAATGCTAGTGGTTGATAAATTATATTTCTATTATAAGGAAGAATTAGTATCTAGGAAAATACCATCCACCATAGTGGTGGTAATAATGCTAGAAAGATTATAGGATACACATGGTTTAATACAAGGATAACTATATCATCCTCTATCTATGAATTTGATAGTATTTAGGGTTCTTTTAGTGGGATTAAAAATACCCTCTGGCATATGTGATATTGTTTCTAATATATTTTGGGGTCTAATAATTAATTATTTTTTTCAATTTCTATACGTATTTAAGAATTTATCAAGCCAAATGCCTACATTGTGGGATTATCATTCAATTTTACATCGTTATTGTGGTGTGTGTAATAACCATCCCAAATTCATGTATATATCACCATTGTGGTAGGTATATGTAGAATATTATTAATCATAAATTTCATTTCGATACACCTCACATATACTCAACGGATTTCTAGAATCCATTATATTTATTATCTCAGAAGTTCAACTTCCAATTCCAAATATTTCTATGTGATAATGGAATTGAAAATTTACTTGTTAAATTCACATTGTTAACATGAAAGTGGGATGAACTTTAGATCTCTCTATTTTCATTAAATATAGATTCATATATGATTTTTATATTTAATTGTTTATTTCAATATCTAATAGCCATCAATTTAATTATTTTATATGAATTCCCATTTTTTGTATAGATTTAGGATTCTATAAAACATGGAGAGAAATCTACATTAATTCATCATTCTTCCAATTCCATCTAATGATCATTTCGTTTATAATATGATAAATGCTGAATACTAAAATAAAAAATTCTAATATAGATAGTATAATAATGTTAATAAATATTTTCTTCCTTGAGGTCATTGTAATTATTGAACTAATGAATAATAATAGGCTCGAACATGACTTGGAATTTCCCTCAACTAGTACATTCAATAAGATACATGAAGTGCTCTCATCCTCATAATCAATTTATTTTGACCATAGTAGTTTTTTCTATAACTCATTATCAAATAGGTGGGTGTATTATAAATATTTTCACCCATTCCTTGACACACATAGGTTTAATATGGAATTAATGATGATTATTTCATTGGTATACATACGAAAATAGTTAATGAACTAGTGATTGAAGGAATGACTTCTGGACTAGCTAAGATGAACTATTACTCTAGTTAAGATTGATATTATAAAAATTATAGAGTTATTAAGGCATTTATGATAGTGAGATATTTCAACATGTGGAGGACCTTTATATTTTGTTATATATGGAGGTCCCCCAATGTTATCATCTTTATTATTATGGTGAAAAAAATAAAGTGGTTATAAAAAGAGGACCTTCAAGGTCATTGGGTTATCATATTTAGGCTTGGGGAAGACCTCCATATTGATCCTCATGGGTATAAAATCTACTGATGATTTTATTTTCAATTACTTATATAGTGGACCAGTATTATGAAACAATAATATATTTTATCGAAGAGCATCATGATAACTATCCTTGGGAGGACCAATAGGATTTCAACTCATTTTTTCAGCATGTGTTGGACCTTCATTCTAATTAAAATTTTCTCTATAGGGACTACTTTTATAAAAACATCAATGTTGAATACCTATGTGGATAAAATAGTCTTATTCATCAGGGGGTCCCCCATGATTATCGATCTTTTTATTTTCTATAGGACCTCTACGATGGTGGCTTTAGATAGCACCTAAAAACGACTTGACATTCTCCTACAGAAAAAACCTCCATATCAATTAAAAAAGATATTTTGTATAGTCCCTTCATAACTATTATATTCATCTTCTATTGATACGTATTTATTAGAAGTAACTAATTGTTCTCTTATAGATAAAGTTTAACTGTGGATATAGCTACCTTAGTATAGATTTCAAGTGATATATCCACATTATACCCATATTTTCATGATGTTTTTCATGTGTATACGTTATATTTAAATTATTTTTATTTGATATTCATGTAGAATTTTATATTTATATGTAAAGTGATAAAAAATTTAGAAAATGAAAAATAGAGAAAAATGATCAATATTTCCATATTAATATTCCATTCCCTGATAATGTATTCTAATAGGACCACTAAAGGATCAATGATTAATATTGTACATGAGAATAATATATAAAGTCTAGAAAAATATGTTTTATTTCCTAAATAATCATTTAATGATGTTAGCCTAGTAGTATTAAAGTCTTAATACCACGTTTGTGGGAGAAAACAAGCTTAAAAAATCATATGAGTCACAGTGTGGAAAATGTGTGTCATCCTGTGATAGAATCTGTTATTTTCCATATTTCATTTTATAATGAAAAATAAAATATGGTATATTGGTCTGTGAAATATTTTGGTGGAAATCATTTTTCATGTCGTAAATGATCCAAAAAATTCCCAAACTCGATCTTTTGATAGGGACTTCAATATAAGACTAGCTAAAATTTACCAAAATGATAACTAAACACCCAATGAGCACCATTTATGACCCAACCACATTTATGAACACATTTTTATTATTATTTAAAATTATCCCAATAATCATTAATCCCTATAAATATAGGATCATATAGCTACACCATATTAATTTAAGGTATAGTGATTAGACGATTATGTGGCTGCCAATAGGATTCTAATTTGGAATTTTTCATAGATTAGTTTTATATTATAATTTTAATCTTCTTATTTTACTATATAAATGGATGATTCATTGTTTTTTTATTCTCTTAATTATTAATTTTATATTTTTTTTATTATTTTTGGGGTTGGTTCGTCAAAGGTGATCATACAAAGATCATTGGATAAATATTTAGGGGAATTTATAATCTATCAAAGTATGCATGTACTAATTTTTTTATTTATTTCATCACTTTTGAAATAATATTATTCAATTAGTATTGTGTTGATATTCATGTTTATCATATATATTTATAAAGTATTGACCTACTGTGTCTGGTAGTTTACGAAACCCAACCTGATACTGATAATTAATTATTGAACACTAAATTGGATTATTCACCAACACTTTCAATCTGATATTAATGAATACTAATTATTTTAATTCATATGTACATAATTAATTAAGGTTAAATGGTATATTGGCAGGGATTTTTTATTTCCAATATCAATAATAAGGATTTATTATGTTTCTAAGGAGTATTATTGTTTTATAAGTGCAGTTAGTATTTTATTTTACTAAAATAGTTAATGGATACTAATTTCCATTAATTTTGGAATTATATTTTAATTTATATATTTAATCTCAGTTATATAATTACTATAATAAAATACCACAGTAATTTATGTGACCCAACCTTTATTTAGATTTTTTTTATTTCTTTTCTTTCTCTTTTTGGGATTAAACCCTTTATACTATTATGATATAACTTTATAGTTATTTTTTTGGTAAATCAGTTATTCTAGAGGATTTAATAGTTTACTTTAGATATTGAAAATTTTTCAATCATTATCAGGGAGAATCATAACATAAGATAAGAATCCAGAATTATTTCTCATGTGAATGAATTTTCATACCAAATTTTTTTATTGATTTTCGTTTAGGTATTTTTTTTCCTTTAATTTATTATTATTATTCTTATTATTGAGTATTAATGTCTAGGTAATTGTTGGTGTTTTTTCATATGGAATTTCATATTGTTATTTTTCCACACCACCATCGAAGTACATAAAGTATCAAGAGTATCTAGCCAATGGGTAGTGCTGAATTACAATGTACGGTTTCATCAATAAACTGGAAAAGATTATTTGAATTCAAATAATTATGATGAATTAAAAAATAAATAGTAGTGTGAAACCCATTATCATATATGTGGAAGAGCCCCCAATATCCAAAACTACTAAGGTAGATTATTGGATGAGAATAACTTCGATGATAGACTAACCATGTTTCACATGTTGTACATTGATTTTATAGATAAACAATTGGATTATAATTTGGATGAGCACAATAAAAGGGAGTATAGGAAGTCAAATATATTGACACAAACAAACATTATGAGCCAAAAATCCAATAAAACTATTAATTCCAACAAAATCATGAGCAGAACTCTGAAGATACACTAACTTGTTTACTCACAATATAAATTTTAGTGTTGGATAAATAGACGGATGATCATTGGAAAAAACTCAGAGTATATAGATAATTGACTACTAACTATTATCACATTATTTAAAATTTAATCATCACTTTATGAAACATACCTTTTAAATAATATATAGGTATAGAGTTTTTTCAAGATGAATATGAGTAAGTGGTATTCAAGGAATTAAATCCATTGAAAAAAATATTGAAATATAGGATAAGGATATCTAATAAGGGTACATGGAGCATACTAGAATAGATAACATTTTATATCATGAATAATAAAAAGATAACATAATGGATATTTTTGATTGGATGGTTGATGACATATTGAAGTATTGGTTAATTAGTAGACATCTATTCACCAAATCGATATTCTATAAAATTAAGAAATATTGGATTCTCGGTTGAACATACATAAGTATAGATATTGGACAGTAGATAATCTCATAAATGAAATTTAGTAGAGGAAGAACCATTCTTGATTTTTGAAAGAAACCATATATGAAGAAGTAAAAGAAAAAAGAACATTCGTCAATTGAATTAGATGATGAAAGTGATGTGGTTAAGTACGAAAATTAAATAATATAGTCATATCATGATTTCAGATTATTTTCATTAATTTTTTCATCAATATGTAGTCCAAATAATGTACCAAATAGGGAGTACAAATGAAGGAGGTAGTGGATAACTAGACTGTATACACAACATAGTTATATTTAGATAAATTATATATGTTCAGGGATATGTCATATTTTAATTAGCTAACAATGGTAGAACATATTGATATATAACTTAATTTATAGTTTACTAGAGGCGACCCAAATTTTAAAATATCGTTATTGGACTCAGCTTAATGTTATTAGATTATTTTAATAACTCTCTCCATGGTTGATTCCATTAACTTTTTGAGCTAGATTCTTTGAATCATTTATTTTTACATGATTTTTTTTAGGATCTAAAATAGATTAAGCTATTGAAAAAAATGTATAGAAAAATAAATGATAGAAAGAAACTTCAAGGAAGTCGAATACTATTTATAGTTAATTATAATTTTATAGCCGCAGTTTTTCCATCACACATTCTGAAGATTAAATTAAATTTTTTCACGAGATGATGTGAGTTAGATGCACTGATATATTCTTGAATTATTTGTGTTTGAATTTCTATTATATAAGACATAATCACATAAGAAAACTATTTTTACATGTTAGAAAATTTTGTTTTTTATTCCATAAATTATAATGATATAAATGGTAATATTAAAATTTTCATTCTTACATAAATTTTGAGTTTTGGTCAAATGATTATTAATGTTTTTATATTTCTTGATATTGATTCAAATAATACTTATTTGAAAAAATAATATCTAATGTTAATTCCATGACATGATTGACCATTTTCTATTCCAATTCTTGAGTGGAATACAGATCAAATATTTCCTTTGATTTTTTCTATATTTCATTAGTGATACTTGGGGTATTTAAACCTATTAGAACATTAATTTATATATTTTAAAAACCAAAAATGGAAAAAATCAATTTTTAAAATTATTGAGGAATTTTATTAGTGGCCCCTTTAATCCATGATACTGAACTTAACATTTATCCTTCTTTATTCTATAAATTCCATCAATAACATTATTACGATTGATCCAAATTATAAGAAATCATTTTCCATTCATTACTACCTTTGTTTTTTTGATATTCAATTAAATGAGTCTAGGGGGTTTATAGTAGATATGAGATTATTTTTATTAGTAGAAAATGAAAGGTTTTTTATAATTAATGTTATTTTTTATTAATTACCCATTAATTGAAATTCATTATTTATCCCTCTTTTAGTAAAAAAAAATATGAATAATAAAATATGTTATTTCTCAATAAAGTAAAGTATCACCATTACCAATACAATTCATTTTCGGGGGGAGTGAGAAATGATATTATATTTTTTATGATCCTTTCCTAATGTGTATACATTGAATATCATGTATTAAACTTTAGATTTTTGCCTCCTCATTTAGATTTACATGATTCTTAACATAAATTCCTACATATCTGAACATTAGATCCATTTGATCCAATTTGAAAATACATCACGATAAATTGTGATAATTTTATTAAATGGTGGATAATGTGCATTCAGTGTACTCTTATTAAAACGATAATATAATTTAAGTATGAGTATATCTCGATTAAACTCTTACCATGTATAGTGATTGGATAATTCATGGAGAGGAAAATCATAAATTCCGTGGGTTTTTATAAAAGGATAAAATATGCAACTGAAATAGGGAAAATGTTTTGAATTTAAATTTATAAATGAATTATGATTGAAGAATTATTTTCCTGGAGTGTATTGGGTTTTTAGATTATTAATTTATAACATGTTTTAATGATAATTAATATTTGAAAATTCCTTGGTTAAGGTATAGACTCTTGGTGTTTCGATCTTGATAATTATTTTGAGGATGATCAATGATTTGAGTGATGGGGAATTAGATATCTATGAATTTCATACATATTTCTAGGTGTTATTATATATTATTACATGGAATGTAAAAATAAATTTTATAATAATTAGGCCAAAATTATCATCTATATATAATGATATAAAAAATTATATAAAGTCATCAAAATAACCAAAAAGGATTAATATTTCCAATTTAAGATGTCTCTCCAGGATATAGGAATATCATAGGAGCTTCTAGAGACTCATAACAAAAGATTTGAAATAAAAATATGATCATAGTGATGAAAAAATGTGTTCTAAATTATAAATGTTTATTTTCCAATATAAATTTTGTTGGTTAAATGTATAATAACAAACCAAGAGAAGAAAACATTCATAGGATAAGAAACATAGATTTCATAGGGTGCAACTTATGTGTCATTCTAGGAAAGACCATGATATTTTATAGATTTCATTTTGTGATTCAAGAAAACAAGTGGGATGAAATGATATGAAATATTATGGCATAAAAACACTATTCACAATGTAAAAGTGTCCAGACTTTCCCAGATTCAATATTTTTATTTCAAAAGAAGACTATCTTAAATGGCACAGAATGGGCATTAAACACCTAAGGACCTCACATTATGACTAGAGACACAATTATGACTAATTTTTTGGATACATTAAATATCACAAAAATAATTATTTATCTCTATAAATATAGGATCTAGAAGATGATCTATATTAAATTCAAGGCATAGGGTTTCAACCCATGGGAGACAAACATTAGGGTTCCTATCCGGAGTACATCATAGATTGGTTTTCCTATTATGCATTCCTTTTTCCTATTTTTATATAATGTTTTATGATTATTTGTTTTTTCTTTTTTATTCTATTCATTATTTTTAAAATATTCTCTCTTTTTTGGGTTTTGATATATTTATCATTGGTGATTACCTGGTAATGATTAGCTTAATCTGTATGGGAGAGTAGAAATTTTCGAAATGGGTGCATATTAATTTTTTTTATTTTACTCTTAAATTATGAAATTATTATACTTAATTGGTATTTTTTATTAATATTTATCATAAAATTATTAAATATTTGACCAAGTGTGTTTCTTGGCAGAAGAAACCCCACAATTGTTAATTAATTCACAAACACTTAATTGAATTATTATTTTACTCTTTTAATATGATCTTACTGTATCCCTATTATTTTATTTCATTTTACCTTCAGTAATTATTGTTCCAGGGTATATTAATAGGGATTTTATGTTTATCATACTGATAAAAACAATATATTGTGAAAACAATGAGTATTATTTTTTTTCTTTTGAAGTCAAGATTTGTTTTTAGAAAAACTAGTAATGGAAACTGATTTACCTCTATTCTAATTTCTAGTTACATTTATTTGTATAATATATATCATTTAATTAATGTAATAATATAAAATAGATATTTTTGTGATCCTACCTTCAGTTATATATTTGTTTCTACATTCGCTGCTCTATTTTGGATCGACTCCATAATGCTACTATATTACACCTTTGTATTTATTATGGTTTGGGACATTTTAAATTTATAATTTCGAACTTCTGCATGATTTAATAGAATCCTTATGATATATCATAATGATACCATCAAGATATATCAATGAGTCACCATGATTTAAGAATTAAGGGTGGTGGGGACCTTTTCCTAACCTCTAATTGTTAATTTCCCTAGTTTATCATCCATTCGAGATGGCCTTTTTTGAATGGAAGAGATCAAAACATATAAAATTGTTTAGGATAGAAAATTATTGTAAGGACCATGGGATGCGGGAGGCCTCTTTGGCATATCAAATATTGTTATTTGCATAAAAATATGAACTTTATGGGTGATAATTCTATAAAGATAATGTAATTACATCTAATTATCACTCATTAACTATTATCATTGTTCCCTCCTTCATGTTTTCATGGGTTGTGATGGTGGTAAAAGAACATCTTCATTAACCACCTTGATGTACTTGAAATGGTTTACTGGAAATGAGAATAAAACAAGGGTTCCTTATTATATCCCTCATCAGAATCACTTGTTTTATCTCATGGATGTGGCGGACATCCACCACCAATTCCCTAATGTCGAAAAGGTATGCGCCTCTTTCTTCCAAAGAGATTCTTCTATGTAAATTTCTTGTAGATATATATAACTCCTTTACCAAAATATTATATCATGGTTCATAAATCATGTGTAATTACCTAGCATAGGGATTGGCACAATCCTTGTCAACGTTCGAGATGGTTTCATTGTAATACTACTATCTAACTATGTTGCTAAACACTGATGGATATTGACACTACATTCTCAAAATAATCCTTAATGGTTATAAATATAAATGATTCTCTTTAAAGGAAAATATATTTAGATAATAATTGGATGATGGTGTGAGGAAAATCAAGAATTTACATAGTTTCCATACATAATACATTGCATTAAGTGCTTCATGGATAATTGGTTGTTTATTTGGCCATATGGATTTTCAGTGAGATTTTAAAAAAACTATAAAAAACAATATATCGTGTGATAAAAAATTATGATGTATATTCAATCGACCTTCGTCCCATGTAGAATATTTCACAATAGGTTTAAATTTTTTCAATTAATGTCATTTTCATATTTTTCTCACTATAGATATATTACCTAATGTAGGTATTTCTCTAATCATAAATTATTGAATCCTTAAATACCTAAAAGACAGTGTAATGGGAGATTAACTCATCTCACTAATTATCTTAATATGTATTCAAAGAATATCTTATTTATTTGATACCTCTTTCTAAAAACATTCCCAGTAAAAATAATATCCACTAGTATGTAAAGGGGATAAATTGAAATGTTTTTTTATCAGATAAATATATATATATATGATATTATATATAATTCTATTTTTTGATTTATTATGATTTATTTTAAACTTTTATAGCTAGCTACTCCATATTTATTCTTTTTTTAGTTAAGTGGTTGATACTATGGAATTAGGATTTGGGACATGAGAGGGGAATTCCTATATATCCCTATATTGGGAATCAGAACACGTGTAGTATAGTTCCATGTAATATGATACATTTTACATTTTATAACCATGTGATAAGGACCATAATGTTTCCTTTTATATTCCAATAGCCATGGTTGTGATGTTTCATTTGAGGTACAGGATTCAATAACCATAGTATGCCTATTACGTCAAGAAAAAATCCCTAAAGATGTACCTTTTATAATTTTACACCAAGTATCATTACATCATGTAGGTTTATGTTCATATTAAAAGTACCAATTCCATTAATTTTAAATCTATATATAATATAATCCTTATAGGATGATTCCTAACAATGGTCCGTTGGGGAATTATACTATAGTGGCTCTCTATGGTTCATCTTATATGTTTATAACTATAATTAATAGGTCATAATCATGGATTAGACTTAGTAGGATGCCCACATGACTGTAGATTTTTTATTTTCTATATAGTTGAGATTATAAATATGGTATGTATTTGGGATTTAACTTGTTAGGATTTAATTTTGATGAGCTTGGTGGATATGGTGTATATTCCAAGACACCATAGAGTAGAGTTCATATGTGAGATAAGGTAGGAAAGGGTATGATAGTTGTTAATTTATAGAGACCATGGATTATATCCTTTAATAAAAATGTTTTAAAATCCATTTAATAGTGGTCATGGTAAATTTCATTCACCTAAAAATATTTTACTTGTCCACTTAGAAAAGGAAGTCTCAATATCAATGTAATATGTGAGTGATATTTCAAAAAGGAACTTATTGGTTATAGAGAAAAATCACTAAGATGTATGATAGACTTTTCCTAATGAATATGTGATATTAAGATTTAACATTGATTTGGATAGATTCTCATTCATGTAAACTTGGTGGATTTTGAGTAAGACATGATAATGTGGTAATTTGGTAATTTTCTTATGGAAACATTGTTCTTACAAGTTATTTTGATCCATTAAGGAAACATAACTATGTTTGGACATGGTTAGTGTCAATGGGGATCATGAATTAAAGGAGTAACATTTATACTATGGTAAGGATTCATCTATAGGAGGCATTGTAGACTTTTTTTTGGTTTTGGAGTCTCTCTATATCAAGTACTTTCCAAATCTGGACCATTTGATGGTTGGGAACATGTAATTAAAGAATCCATTAGATAAAATAATATTAGAGTAATATGGAAGGAAATGTTACAAAAATATATATGGGTTCTTATGTTTTTAAAATTTGCAGCATACCATTAGACTTTTTGTAGGATAGGGCATACATCATGTGTCTTATATAGTAAAGTGTCAACTATTTATATAGTATAGTTTATAAAAAAAATATAGTGAGGTTCATGAAATTTTAATATATATGTGGCATTTTAGAATGATTTTTATACTATATTAATCATTCTTATATCTTGTTTCTTTTATTTACCATATGGAATTATTTTTTAAGGTAATTTATCAAAGAAATCATAAGGAAATAATGAAATGTTTTATTTTTTGGGATATTAAGTGTCTAATTTCATCTAAATGTATGCCCAAAATGTCATAGTTATTAGAAACCAGACATTTAAGCACTTATTATGATTTATAAAAGATTCTTATTATTCCAAAAGCTCACAACTACATAAAAATTATCACTTAATCAATATAATTGGAGAAAAACCTAAAACTGAGGTTTATAATTTTAAGAACTTATTGCTTCCCAATTGAAAATGATTGGACCTTGAAAGGCCTCTTGTTGGGACATGTAATGAATCTTTTGTTTCACAAAAATTATGTTGAATAAATAGAGGTCCCATGACTACAACAGAGGATCTTCTATTTCCCCAAAACGAATGTTCGGATCACATTACATTACACTAGATACATAAGTTTTATTACATTTGATTATTTTTTATGATGTCCATTATTATATTTCTATTTTCTTATAATATAGATTCAAAAATTTCTACCACATTTTAGGATCCCAAAACCTTCAAATTAGTAAATTAATTTTTTCCAAGAATTAATATAGTAAAATAGAAACATCATGTTATCTCTCAATGAATAATGTCATCAAATTCAATAAATATGGATAAAATGGATTGGAAAAAATAGTATCCTTTTTGTTCGTAGAAAAGTATAAAAATAATTTCTCTAAATTAAATATGTTTAGTAGTGATGTCATGATCATATTAGGTTTGTATCCCTTGGCTCTCAACTATCATCACTCTCAAATGATATGGGGTAAATCCTATATTACATTACTATTACAAACTCAAACTAGTATTTTATATAATTAATTCTTAGGTAAATTATTGATTCAATTGGAATAAAAATATTATCCACTAACTTCCATCAATAATCAACCATATTGTGTTTAATTTTATAATATCTACTCATAAAGATAACACATAATAAAACCAATCTTATCTACTGAATTTTTTATATACTGATAATTTTCTATACAAAAATGATAATTATAATTAATTTTAGAATTTATATTTTGATAATTTGTAATCCTGAGAATATAATCATCACAATGAGAATTCAACATAACGAACACTTAGATAAAATCATTACTAAATAGTCTTTATGTGTAAATAGTAAAATGATTTATGTTCATTTTAATTTTTGAAAACATAATATAAAGTATCATAGAAAATAGAATAATTTAATGTAAATCATAACATTGTACAAAAAATCATATTCCTTTCATAACATTGAGACACGGATTTGGCTTGAGGAGCTAGTAATAACATTCAATGTTATCCGAACACTGTCAGAGTAATGGGTTCCTCTAGTGGTTATCGAGGTGAAAGGGGTAGCACGTCAGTGGTGGATTCTTTAACTTCATGAGAAGATGGAGAATGATTTTACATGTACTAATTTTTAGAAGGAGACACTTCTTCCTTCTATCCAGTATGTGGTTACTCCCTTCACCCAACTATCATACATAGAGGATCAGAAGAATGATGAGGTAGTTGAAAGGATGAACTCCTGAGGATGTATACCAAGGTAGGGAAGTCACCCAATATATTCAAAGGGTAATGATATAAGTAAAAAGTCTCTGGCATCAAGTCCATCTAGGTTTTGTCCAGTGGGGAGCTGACCCCAACATTTTCAGTTCCGACCCTACGGTCCCCACCAATTTCCCAAGGGCCTGGGGTCTAGGTGTTTTTCTTTCTGTGGTTGTGGGAACCTTGATAGATAGTGCCTGACTTGAGATCATTAGAGTGTTAGTGGGAATGTTTAATTTCCACATAAGTAGTAGTTTACAGTCATGCCTTTCCATCAGTATGGACAACATGCCCCTACTCCACCAATAGTGGACAGTGCAAGAGGAGGTTGACCATAGGGTACTCCTCAGGGACCTCAACCAAGGTGTGGTCAGGGAGGCGACTGATAGTTGAGGGGAAGAGAAGATCGGTGTAGGTAGTTTCATGTCATGGAGGTAATAGTTCCAGTTGGTCTGGAGATCATTCGATGTATGTTAAATTTTTTTAGTACTCTTTCTTGCACCCTGTTTGATTCAATAGATGCTCACTCCTTTGTTGCTCTTGTTCTATCTCATGCTCTAGTACTAGACATAATAGATTTTCCATGCTCCTGTTGTTGAGTACACCAGTCGGAGGTCAGACCAACATGTTTTATTTTTTCGAGGGATGTAGACTAATGATGGGGTCATATCAGTCCACTGAGGATCTATATCTACTATGGATAGAACCATATTTTTTTATCCATGGAATCATCTTGTTTTACTCAATTCATGTTGTTATCGACTGATTTTGGAGAAGATTTAGGCATTCAATTGTGACATGCCTGTGTGTATATTTCCTTTGTGAGTGGAGTTGTTAGATGGTAAGATGTCATGTTGAGACACCTTTTTCCTTATTAGCCAAGATGTTAGTGGGATCGATTGATGTTGTGGTGGTGGAGGGTTTTGGTGTTTTCTTATAGTATTGGTATGTCTTCCTGGTACAGCTTTTAACTATACCCCCTCAACATGACTTTGATTTCGGTATAGACATATATCCTGGTGCTCATTCAATCTTGATGAAACCTTAACTTATTCCACCTTTTGAGGTGTGGGGGCCATAGATTTAGATTTAAGATCTGATGAATAATTGTTTCATCCAACCTAGTTTTTCAACTTGGGGTGATCCAGTTTTGTGTGAGAAGAATCCATATGGTGTTCTAAGGATGTGCATAGACAACCAGAGACTGAATTAGGTAATGATCACGCACTGTTACCCTCCCACTAGAATAAATGACCATTTTGTCCCATTGAGAGGAGTAGGTTGGATCTCTACAATAGATTGGTTTTTTTGGTACCACCAGTTGATGGTTAAGGAGGGTGAGATCCTAAAGAATAGTTTCAGGTGTAGGTATGGGAACATCAAGTTTGCGGTTGTGTCGTTCAATGTTATTAATGCACCAAGCATGTTCATGGGGCTTATGAACTCTTTCTTTCATGAGTTCCTAACCCTTTCCATTTTTGTATTCATTGATGACATCCTAATATATTTAAGTGAGAGGAGGAGTACACCAAGAATCTCGGGACTATCCTCGAGGTCCTTCGACCCCACCAACTCTATAGAAATCCATCTATGTCCATGTTTTGGACACAAGAGGTCCACTGTTTTGGCCATGTGGTGTCTCACCAAGGTGTAATTGTTGACCCTTCAAACGTTGAGGATTTATTTTCCTTTTTGTTACCCAAAAATGTGGCAGAGGTTCGCAGTTCTCTTGGTCTGACAGGATACTATAGAAGATTCGAGCTTACTTTCTCTCGAGGAGCAGCTCTGTTGATGGATCTATCTAGAAAATGAAATTTTTTTGTGTGAGGGGAGTAGTGTAAAATATATTTTGGCTATCCAATGGAAATTTTGTTCAGTGCTCTAGTGATCAGGTCTCTAGAGGAAGGGGTTATGTTAAAGGTGTTTTGTGATGCTTCCTATCTAGGCTTGGGGTGTTTACTAATGCGGTAACAAGGAGTGATAACCTATGGAACATGGAATTTATGTCACCATTATCATAACTATTCTGCCCATCACCTTTAACAAGTAGCATTTGTGTTTGTTCTAAGGATGTGGAAACATTAATTCATTGGGGAGAAATTTGTGGTCTTCGCATATCACAAGATCTTGAGGTACATCTTTTCCCATTGAGATATGAACATGCGTAGAAGAGGTGGATGAAATTTCTCTAGGATTATGATTTTTTCATCCTCTATACCTCAGTAATGTGTAATGTTAGGGACGATAATTTGAGAAGGAATTCATAAAATGATGTGTTTTGGGAACCCGCAGACGCTTGGAGGGTAATAATGGAGTCATATTCCTAGTACATAGAGGTAGGAATTGATGGTGGTAGAGTCCTTCTATTTCAGATGAAGGTACAATCATCTTTGAGGCATAATATGGGGGATTTTCAAAGGGGAGACTCAGAGGAATAGGTAATGTGTGATTGCATTGACCAAGGTGACGCTCCAGAGGGATGGTCATAGGCGGGTCAGAATCAGATGTTATTTTGTTAGAAGTTGTTTGTTCCATTGGAAATCAATGAGGATGTTATGCCTGAGTTTCATTTCTCACCCCTAGTGGTACACCCAGGATATTCCATGTTTTACTAGGGCATTAGGGAAATGATCTTATGGCCAAGTATGGAGTGGGAAGTGGTAGATTTTGTTTCAAAGTGCTTAGTGTGTCATCAAGATAAGGGTGAGCACCGTGTTCCCGGTGGTTTGTTTCACACCTAAATGACCCCAAGTGGAAGTGGTATGATATCTCGATTTATCATGGCACAAGATTACCCAGAGATCATGGGTTATATGATGATATTTGGGAGTATTTAATCATTTGATAAAATTGTATCACTTTTTAGTGATCATGGAGTCGTGCGTTGTGGATTCCTTAGCAAAGAGTTATATGGATGAGGTGGTATGGAATCATGGGGTTCCATGATCCATCATCTTAGATCGATATACACATTCTACGTCACGACTTTAGAGGGGATTTCAAAATGACTTTGTCACGCATCTATGCCATAGCACTTCTATCCACCCTCAGGTAGATGGAAAAACCGAGAGGACCATCCAAACATTGGAGGACAAGTTGTGGGAATGTGTTATTGACCTTAGTGGGTCATTGGTGTGACATTTTCCCTTTGATGATTTTACTTACTATAATATATATCACTCTTCCATTGTTATGGATCCGATTGAAGCATTATACCGGAGGTCGTGTTGTTTACCCTTGTGCTGGATGACATTTGGGGAGGAATCAATTCTTTGTCTGAACGTGGTGTATAGTACGACAGAGAAGGTGAATATTTTATGTGAGAGGATTAATGCAGCAAAGGAATGGAATAAGTTGTATGCCAATCATAGGAGAAGGTATATAAAGTTTGAGGTTGGGGAACACATATTCTTGATGGTTTCCCCCTGCGTTGGAAGAGGAGGTTCAGTACAGGGAGTAAGCATTCTTCAAGTTTCATCAAACATTTTGAGGTGTTGGGATGAGTTTGTGATGTTTCATATTACCTGGAATTTCCACCACATTTTGAGAGGTTCCAAGATGCCTTTCATGTATCCCAGCTTCATCAGTATCTTCAAAATATATCCCATGTCATTGATTGCAGAGAGTTGTATATCAAGGATGATGTAACTTTCATAGAGCGTCTAGTGGAGATTTAGTATCATTAGAATAATGTGCTATGTGGATGAAACATTCCCTCTATTCGCATTTTGTGGAGAAATGGTGTCCTAGAGGAGATTACATGGGAGTGAGAGGCGTATACGTGTTCTCGGTACCTTGAGTTCTTTTGATTTGTGCTATTTTGTTTTTCTTTGTGACGTAATTCTTGAAACTTTTGTTTTAGGAGATTAGTTGTTTCCTTGTTATGTGACATAAAATAAAGACCTAACATATGGGTTGGAGAGGACTTGATCTCTAATCAGGACGCACTAATGTGGATGTGATTAAACCCATGTGAGCCAGCCAATTCAAACCAAAGTGGATACTATTGTAACATAAGGGATAGAATTCCCTGATTCATATGTTCGGGTGGTGTGACATTTGGTTATTTGTATGTTTTGAAGTAGTTTGGTTTGGAAAATCATGGAGGAGGTGTTTTAGGATGTTGAGTTTTAAATACTATGAGGGGGTTATTCCTTAAGAGGTATCATATTGGGTGGTTATTCTGAAACCACTTTCAACTGGGTTCGGTCTTGAATTTTTGAGGGAGGGAATAGGTTGGGAGTTATATGATGCAATGGCTAGGAACTCTGAGCTCAATTTTGTTTCCAAAATCCAGTGTTTGGGGTCTTAAGGGAGCCAAATGTAGATCGTTTCAATATTTTTCAAAACTTCTAGCTTTTTCGTTAGTAGGTAAGGGTGCTGGTTGGTTGAGGGAATTAGTAGGTAAAGGCGTCGATAGGTCAAGGTGTCAGTAGATGGATGGATTTGGTAGTTCGAGGAATTAGTAGGTTGAGGAGTTAGTAGTTTAGGGTGTCATTAGGTCAATGCCTCGGTAGGTCGACGTGTCATTAGGTTAGAGAATCTTTAGGTCAAGGATGACAATAGGTCGAGGTATCAATAGGTGTGGGCATCAGTATTTCGAGGATTTAGTTGATTAGGGAATTTTTATTTCGAGGGAATTAGTATGTCGAGGTATTGTTGAGTCCGGGAGTCGGTAAGTCAAGGCATAGTGAGCCAAGGTTTTGGTGAGTTTGGCATCAGTAGGTCACGTCAGTGGCCTAAATCAGTAGCTCAGTGTTGCTGGATTTGCATCTGTAGATCTATGCCAGTATCTTACCTTTGGTGGCTCAACATCGGTAGCATAGTGTCAGTGACTCTATGTCCATAGATCACTATTGGTGACTCGTTGTTAGTGTATTTCTATTGGTGACTCAACTATCGGTGAATCAGTTCTACTTTTTAACAATTTTCTCAGTTCCACCCATTTGACACTTTCTTTGACGTTAAATGATTTGAATTCCATATCTAATGAGTTTTTTTAGACATTTCAAATGGTTTTTATCATGAATAAAACTGAAGCTTCCTTTGACTCTGAAACTATGTGGGTGTGGTCATGATCCACCTTTAATGGCCTTTGAAACTATTTCCCTACAGATTTAGGATCGGGCCTTTCAAAATATTAATATTTTATTCCTCTAATCCCTTTTATTTTCCCAAGGTGATCCAAGATACTTTCTTCCCCAGACAAGTCATGCACCTCTACTGTGCCCCCCCCCCCCCAGTCCAGTTCTTCCTTGGAGTCCCCTGCTCGTGCGACCCTCTATTTTTGCGTAAGGATGATTTTGGTCACCTATTATTCCAAGTATGTATTTCTTTAATCTCTATTTGAATTTGGTGTCATGCAAGGTGGGTATAATGATGCCTCCTTGTAAGAAAATATGAATTCATATTTAAAAAAGATAGTAATATGTTATAAGTGGGGGATAAGGGAGATGTTGATGATCACTTTCTTTTATCTATTATCCTTGATCTGTAATAGGAATTGAATGGGTTGTATAACTCCAAAAATCGTGGTCTTTGAAGGTATTTTATTATGAACCCATGATGATTTATACATATTGTTGATTATCTCTTGAGAAGGCCATAGACATGAAATTTTAAAAAAAACGTATAACTAATTAAATCAAATGGATTCCCCAGGATAAAAAATGATTTGTGAATACCCTTGGTTATCAATGTGAAATTAAATAACATTTATTGGATAAATCTAAATACATTCTAATTTTTTTGGTGTGGTTGTGTACTATGTGGGCTTTGTTCATTTTTTATTTATGATTTTTATAGAATTGTGTTGTTGGTAGCATATTTCTAGTCACATTAGTGTACAGAAGGCATTGTTCTGTTAGAAAGGTGTGGTATGTGTGCGCAGTGGGGATGAATGACTATGCTATGTAATGATTTCATGTTTATGGGTATGTTGGGTTTGGTATTGTAGTGTAGTGGGACTACAAGCTTGTTGATTCCTATTTGTTTTGTCGAAAGAGTTTTACAATGATTTTATTTATAATTTTTACCTTCTTTCCATGTTTGGGTTTGCTAGTGGTTGGTAAGTTTTATAAAACCTATAACATTTTCAGTGTTTGGTAGTTTCTAGGGTAAGGATGGAAATAATAAATAAATGAATTTATAATACAAAATGACAACTGTTTAATTAAATTTTCTAGGGGTATGTTTAGAGTATGGGATTTTTGTGAAGTGGTGTTCAACTGACTTTCATCTGTGGTGGTACGTGCATGTAGGGGTAGCAGCAAATGTGGTTTAAAGTGGGCATGTTTTATGTTTTTATTCACAAATGATGGTCTAAGTATTTTTTACCTACAAGTATAAACTATTAGTTGTTTATTCATTCTATACACACCCCACCCATGTTGAGAACTATGTTCCAAACACCCCCATTTTTATGGGGGATGGAGACTTTCCCAACATCCCAACAGGAGGATGGATGGCCGGTTAATGACATTACCTTGATCTCTCATCTAGGAATTAATCTCCCAAGAACCTTTAGGTATGCTTTCATGGGTTAATGTTTAATACTAGATTTATGGTATTAGTTGTATAAGAGGTGGTTTGTTTCCTAGGTGTATTTGGGATGAGGCCTATGTGTTTTCTGGTGAGACTTGAGGTGGTTGCATCCCATGTTTATATAGGAAGATTGTGTGTCATTTGTGGACAAGGTGTGTGTGGTAGGGTTCTGATAAGGAGTCATGAGGAAGAGTATGGTATCATTAGGATGTTCTCCATTAGGGATGAGTAGTTAACTAATGAAAAATGGTGCAGTGTACCCAAATATTGATGTACTCACTACTTTTCATTAACTGACATGCCGTATTCGGTGAGCATGCGTTGGTGAAGTTGGGGAAGATAGTTTAGATTGTTATGTGCTTTAAACATTCTTTTTTTCACATATGGGCTGTATTATACTTCTCCACTTTTGAAAATGTTAATTTGGGTTTTCCCTACTTTGTGTACATGTATTCTCACCCTATATATATAAAATTATTTTCATGTTTGCAAGAAGATTACGTAGACCCTGCTGAACCATACTAGATCAGATGGTGTGGATGGTTGCAGTGTCGCTTCATAGTTTTATTTTGGTATTTACTTTAGAGTTTTATTTTTATTTCTTGAATTTTTAATTTAAAAATTTTTGTAGGAAAGATTTTGGATTTATGAAATATATCTATATTGAATTTTTTGAGGTTGATACATTATTTCCCATGGAATTTCTTAAAATAATAATGTTAATTCCTTTCAATTTTCAATTTTCCCTTTTCTGTTTATTTTAAAGGGTATTAAGTAATTATATAGTTTTTAAATTCAATTGGATTGAATTTGAACACATATGAAATTATTTAAATATTAAAATAATTATTTGGAAAACCCAATCATGAATGTATAAAAAGATAACATACATGGTTATAACATTAATAATGTAGTAAAAATTTTCATGCCACGATTTTGTGTAATGTTTTGTGGATATAATAAATGAATCAATTTCATAAAATAATTTATCACAGAAAATGGTGTAAAAACCACAACGATATAAAGACATAATAAATTATATCATATAATAAAAAGGAATTATTTATAATAAAAACCATTAAATAAAAAATATTTATCACAATTCACATTCGAACAATGATATTTGTAAAATAAGATAATCATTTTCATTAATTATTATTCATGTGCTAATCATATGGTATTATTTCTTTTTCTTTTTTTGGAAAATTTTTTTCAAATGAATTTAAAACATAACTATATTATATTTCTCTACCCCAAAACTAAAAATATATTTTTTAAAATAAACAAAATTGTTGATTTGTGTAAGTATAAAAAATTATAGGAATGTAAAAACTGCTCGATTAATACCATAGATGAATCATTCACAGAGTGTTTCTCCCATAAAATGTTAGGAAAATTGCCAAAAACAATTCAATGAACATCGCACTAATTATATACCATATACCACTAAATTTATATATATAATATAATAAAATTTTTTACTAATCTGAGATAATAGAAGGAAAACCCCATTAGAAACGAAGCATACGATAGATGATATTTATCTTGAATTGTAAATTCATAATATCACTTTAATATTAAGTCTCTTTTAATGAATCATACTTTACACTATAAATTTATTATTCTTTTTGTAGGTCATTGATTTTAATTATACATCAGGGTAAATATTTTCCAACACTTTAGTTAGGAATTTATTACGTTCACCGAAATTATATATATCCACATTAGATTTTCTACCAATGTAATCTGTATAGTACTATGCCTCTATAAATTGGTTAGAATATTTTTAAGAATTATATAATTATTAATTATAGTATAAATTATAAATAATAAACAATATTCCCATAGTTCAATATCTATTTTTTTGCACTAATCTATTTTTCTTGGTTGAGTCATTATTTCCATTATTAGACTATCTTTCTGATATAAAATTTTCATTTTCCTATTTGTTTCTAAATGATATATAGTGGATAAATTACGATCAAACCCAAAAATATAATGAAATGTATTTTTTTTAAAATGAGTACCTTTATCACTAGTGATCAACCTCAATAAATTTATCCAGTAGAAATATAGATACCTTTAAATTATATAACAAATAATGAATTACTATTACATTTTTTATTTTCTTAAACTTATATAGATACATTATAAAAATGATTATTTATGTAATTCAGAATTTATTTTTGAGGGGATTAATGAATTTCATTCCCCTTTTACAGATATATCATAATATAACATAGTTATTATGGTATCTCATTCATGTTGTAGATATTTCATTTATATTTACATTGTCAACATTAAACTATAAAAATAATGAGAATCCTATTATAATATAGCGAACTACATTTGATATTCAATATCATTTCATATTTAGAATAGAGATCCAATGACATAAATGTAATTTAGAGCTTGAAAAGGGTGTAAAATTGATGATAAGTTCTGATTGTTTACCCATTGACAAAGAACATGGTCACTATAATTGAATCAAATGTTTGTGTTATCCTATATATATATAATCATAATTATTTATTGAGCCTTAGAGATTAAAAATTTCATAAATAGGTAGGGAACCTAGATTCAAGTAAATAATTCTCAATATATGCATATCACATCGATATTTTTTATATCAAAAAAGGGATCATCTTTTTTAAAATATCTAATTAGTAAAAAAAGATTCAACATATGGGTCAAATTATGGTAAAATCCAAATAATGTGGTCATTATAAACCTTTTATCTAACAAACATTCCATGAAACTCATTGAAAAATAATATTCACCATATGTAGTTAGGTTTCTCGTTTTTCTTATTTATAATAAACAAAAGTTCTATAAAATTAGAAACCCAATGATTAGTTTCCATAAATTAGAGGATAGAGATATTTCAAAGGAAAAAAAATTATAAAAATTTATATTTACACGGTGTTAGCATTCGTAGGGGATTTTTCTATAATACATAATGAGTACGATATGAAAATATAATAAATATCTATCCATTTTGATAATATTAATCTATCATCATAGAATGATATTTCACATTAGATCCTTAATGGAAGATACATAAGGTATGTTAGATGATAGTTAGGGATGTTTGAATCTACTTAACTGAACTAAAATTATAGAAGGAATAATGAAAAAACTAAACCATATTTTCACTAATCAATGATCATGATAAGGAATTTCATATATTACAAAATTATTTATTGAATGATTTATAAAAACAAATAGTCATCGGTAATGAAAAAACCTTATGAATGAATTTGTGATATAATTGAGAGGAAATAATATCAATTTTTGATATTTTAAAATTTATTACATTTATAGAGATGGCCTCATAAATAATTATCCCCTAAATCTTCTATAAAATATAATTACATGTAATTTTTGAAAATATATATTTAAATATAATAGTTTAGGAATGATACCTATGATATAATATATCATCAAATAGAGAGTCATAAATAGTCAAATAATCCATGAAAAAATCCACGTTATTCACTACATTCTCATAAATGACACACATATTAAAATTTATAATGGATAATAGATTATTATATAGAAAAAATATAAACACCAAATATTAAAATGTTACAATTTTATATGTAATTTTTGTATTTTATTGATCCTTATATTGGATAAAGATTTTCATATACCATTAATAGTCATTAAGGGAATAATAATGAGGCTTATTTTCCAATAATTAAAATAAATTATTCAGTTAATGGAGAGGGATTTTATAATAACAAGTATTAGTATAGGCTATGAACATTAGTAGGAATTTTAATTTCTCATTTTTCAGGAAGCTTAATTTTTTGAACTGATGTTCAGATCAATGACTCGTGTGTGTGATCATCCTTGGATGAAGTTTCTGACATGTTTTGAGACCAAATAGATGCCACTGGTGTTTTGAAAAGTCACATGATGTTTTGATTAATTTTTTTTTTAGAAAACTCAATTCATAGTGCATGGTTTAGAAGAAATTCTGTGACATCATTTGAATGGGAAGGTTTTGAATTCAATTTTCATAGGGTACTTTTTTTGAAATGGATAGTGGAAATCATAGAGAAAATCATTTGGATTCAATGAGAAATGGTGTAGATTTTTATAAATTGGGGTTGGCACATAGTTTTTGAATGGTTATAGAAAACCCATGTAAAATATTTTAGACTGAGGAAAGGCTAATCTATATTCTTAGAGTATATTTTTCAACTACATGGAGACCAATCATGAAATCTGGGAATTCTTAGTTAGTGAAAAGTACAATAATTATGAATGGTTTGTAAAGCAAGAAGTCCAATCCTAGTGGCTTAATAAACTTTTATTTAGATTTCCCCTAACATCTCCATTGATCAATGGCTATTTTTAGAAACTCTTATTTAGTGATTTAAGATAAATTTTTTACTATGGTAACCTCTTTATTTATATTCTTATATTTCTCGTATTTTTTGTTACTCCATGTAACATATTTTCATTGTAATTCCATCTGATCATGGAGGAAATTTCTTGTACATCAGGGATATTTCATGTGGCATGTAATTAGGAGATTATGTGATGATTTTTTCCCATTTTCACGCATCATTTAGATGGTGGTAATCCATTAAATTTTTGTATATTATTTTTTATTAAAATTAAAATAAATTAGTAATAGATTTTTTTTTATTCGGGGTGTTTTCTTTGATAGAGTAGGGTAAATCCAGAGACGATATCTCCCATTGTTCGTACAATATTCTGATGAGGTATTTCTCTATTCGTAATTTTATATTGCTTTTAGACTACAATTTAATAATATTAATAATGGTAAGGTTGTTTTGTACTAGATAGTTTTTATAGATTAAGGTATTAGGAATGTCATGGGTCATCTGAGAGTGGTTGGTCACTACTCTAGTGTGATGAGGTTGACTTACGAGATTTTGGAGTTTATGTCATTTGAAATTTAAAAATATTTTTTATAATATTTTTTATGTTACCTCATTATATATATTGTGAATATAACTAGTTAATTTAAAATTTTAGTTTCAAAATAGGTTCATGTTGTTATGGAAAATGGTCAGATGGGCATGGTGAGCCTTAGTGAGAGTTTCCATTATTACAGAAAAGGGGGACTCACTTCATTTAATTTTATTTATTCCTTATGAATGTTCCATTTGATATATTTTATTTAATTATATAAATTGGATATGTGTGGCCCCACATCATTAAGAGTTGAACCTCATTAAATCTAATTTTTGAATAATGATTATATTATAAAAATGAGTTGTACAAGGTGTCAAGGGACCTTATTGAACCTCATATAACCATTTTACACCTTGGTAGCTAATTATTGAGAAGATAAACTGAATCATGTGCCTTTGAATTTTGAAACACTAGGAGGGTTATATTTTAAAAAAATAAATGGATAGTGTGTATAAGAGTATCAATAAGTGACCGATTAACCAATAACAACTCTAATATTTATTATAAATTAATAATAAATTTAATATATAAGAATACACTTAATACCACTTATATTATTTATAACTATAGAATAATTTGGAATTTTGTACATTCAATAACAACATAAATAGATAATACACCAAATTTATTGAAACCTTTTTTAACATGTTCAAAATTTTACTTCAAACATAAGAATTCATGGGATAACATTGGGACATACATAATAATGGTGTGATCTATAAATCCTTGTAAGGAAATGAAAATGGCATAAGGGGTAATTTTTAGACAATAGTATTATCAATGATGAATAAAATGAACATGAATAACAATGCATAGTATGACACGGTAATAATAACATAGGATATGTGGTAACTAAAAAACAATAAATCATAACCATAGGTCAATGATACACCCACCAATAAATGGGTAGAAAAATTACCATAAATGAATCAGGTTCACTCCATGTCCTAACATGATGTATCATGATACAAAACACTACCCAATTCATTGGAGTTCCATTTGGGAACACCCATCATATTTATATCATTTTCAATTTTAAGCATGCCACATAGATCATACAATATTGATTAATTCATAATCATAGTTTATTCTATGATCATGCAATGTGAAATAAATAAATTTAATTCCTCACTATATTTGTATATGTGCAAAAATGTAAATACTATTTCTTAAAAATGGGTTTTGTATTCACTACACATTTTTTTGGCATGATAAATCCTAGTGAAGTTTCAACAGCATAAAGTCATTGCATAAAAATTCATAAAAATATTTCTTGATAGAGAAAGGATTATCTCATCATTTGGACATAAAATGGGTAGTAATAGGGACATGAAATGACATAACTCAGCTTTAGGAAATTTAAATAGAATGCATAAGTTCATATAGAAAAGTGAATAAAGAAGAGAAGGTAAGGATCCCTTATAGAATTTTAGTATAGTACCGACTTATGTAAGGCTCCAAATGAGGGAGGATAAATGAAACCCCATTAAAATAATATAAATTGGGAATAAAGGGAATGATAATAAATTAAGTAAAAAATTACTAATAGAAATAATTTCAAATATGGTTCCTGAATTTGAAAGGAGGGGAGGAAGGTGGGGATCACACACATCGATGTGAGAATCCAAAAGCTTGGGAGTGTCTTATTGAGATATTGGGGGAGCCCTGGGATAACTCTATTGAGGTGAGAGAAGTGTATGGTCTTGATGAAACGAGTTTTAATGAGGGGAAATGGGAAATTAAGTTTGTTTTATAGGAAAAGAGGGGGGTTATTTTATTATTTAGGATTTGGATTCTACATCACAAAATATCGAAAATGACAAACCATATAATGTTTTTCCCACTGTTTTAGTGAAATGGTAATTGTTTATAAGTCCAAGGTCCGAACATATAAAACTAATTATCTTGATCATGTGGAGGTGAGCCAAACTCTTAAATAAATGATTTTAGAACCTTAAAATATATTATTAGTTTTGGAGGATTCATAATGGATTTAAAAAATAAATAAAATAAACTTAAAATATCATTATTTTATAGTTAAATTATATGTTTTTTCTTATACCTCATTTATATTAATAATTACATCACTTTTGGGCTATTCTGATATCATAATACACAATGAGTATTTATATGGTATTTATTTTTTACTCAAAAATTCTACTGTCTCTGAAAATTATGAAGAAATAACCACTGGATAATTTCAATTTTCAAATTACAAAAATAATATTCATTTTATCTAAATAATTTTCTAAATATGTTAATTTTAACATTTAAAATAAAATCAATATTTATTAAAAAATATATGGTTTTTTTGACAAGAACAATTATCAAACCCCTATAAAAAATTATTCATGACCTAATAAAAATTATATGATAATTTATATTTGATAAAAATTATTTAAATTCCAATTTATATCAAATATAAATTAATTCATAAATTCAGTAATTTAATTTTAATATTAATTAAAAATAAAATTTCTTATTTTTGGTAACTATTTTTTTTACAATTTACCAATAAGAGAATAAAAATATATTCATTATTCTATACAAAATAATTTAAATATAAATATTAAAAGGGTATAGATACATATACCTTTGATATAACTAAAAATATTATTTTCTTCCGTGTGATGGTGGGATACTCATGGGGTGGTTTGGCAAACATGGTTTGGGTCATGATCTCATTGAGCATGAACTACTCTTATAAACAGTTTAGCTCTTGATTAAGTTTTTGGATGTCAACATTGTCTCAGTCAAAGGAAAAGTAATGAAATTTTATCTTCCATTGATGCTCTAAAAAATGGGGTTCCTAGGGTATGATCCTATTGGTTGAGGCCATAAATTCTTTTTTCTGTGTCAATTGGATTTGTTAAAACCATATATCTGTACTAGTCATGTGAGCCCTACTCAATGAATATATTATCCATGGTAATGATTCGTAATGTTCTTTAAAATCATATATGATGTAAAAAATAATAATTTTATGTGTTTTTAATAATCATATTTCATGATGAGACATTTAAAAAAATTAAATAGGGTAATTTTATTTATAATAGTTTAGGTCTTTACAATCGCCCCCCTTAAGAAATTTCACCGTAAAAATTTTCATTTCCCACACTTAAAAATAGAAGGGTATCTCTGATTAATCACCTACTATGGTTTCCTCATCACATCATAAAATTTTTGGTTTCTCCAGGCCACATTAACAAGGTTCATTATCTTATTACATAGAGAATTTTCTCTACAATATAAGATCTTCACTAGCTACTCCTCCTAGGAAATGTCATATCTAGTGGTACCACCTCTACATTAAGAACATATTAGTGGTCTTGTATGTACATCCTTAAGAGGGATAAGTATAATACCTCATGTACATGAGATAGGATTTATGGGAGTTCTAGTCAATATGATGGCACTCTGATATACTCAAGGATCTCCAAGGTTTCTATGTATCTTCGAATCTACATTCCCTTTTTCCCAAATCTTATCCCTTTATTCTATGGAGATATAAAAAGGAATACCATGTCTCTGAGAGAAAACACTACGTCTCACCACTGATTTTCATCATCGATTTTTTTCTAAAACTGAGTAGCCTTGATCTGATACTAAATTTTATTAATATTTTCTACATTTTCCCTAATCATTTCAGGATCTAGTAGTTTTCATTCGCCAACATCAACCAAACATGCAAGTGTTCTTCACCACATCCCATAAAGGGGTTTTTAGGGATTCATTTGGATGATTGAGTGGAAACTTTTGCTTTAGGAGAACTTGAACAGAGGAAGATGTTAGTCCCATACTCCATTGATGTCTATAAAACATGATCACAACATTTCTTCTAGTGGATAAATAGTTTAATCAGGTTGGACATCAGTTTGAGGATGATAGGTCATGCTGATGTTAATTTAAGTGTTTAGATAATGTTAGAGACCTTTCTAGAACCAAGATGTGAACCATGGATCTCAATCAAATATAATCGATTATGTAACTCCATGAATCCTTACAACTTCTCTAATGTATATCTATGAATGTTGATTCAATGAGAAGTCCTCTTGAATGATGATAAAGTGAGTCTTCTTTGTAAGATGATCCACAAAAGCCCATATAGCATCGTTTCCACTGGATGTCTCCAGAATTCCAGTGATCAATTACATGGTGATGTTCTCCCATTTCCATGTTAGTATTGGTTATAGTTACATCATCCCTTTAGACTTCCACCTTTATACCTTCACTTACTGTCATACTAGATGATTTGATGTATATTAATAACCACCTACTTCATATTGTCCCACGAATAGTGATAATGAAGATATTCATACATATTTGTGCTTCCGAGTGAATAGAAAAAGTTAAACTATGTGAATCATCAAATTGTTTCTTCTTTTACTCAGGATTTGATGGAAAACATAGTCTTAACCCAAATATCAAAATTCCTTCTTCATAAATTTTAAAATCTAGGAGTTTCTTTTTCACATGGATTCCACCATATTCAATATTTCCATATCATTTTTTACCATCATTTACCATTTCCTAAAGAGATGGTTGAGAAATCGTTTTTGAAAGGATTGACGGTGTTCTGTCCTTCATGAGTCTCATGCCCATGATTTTCATGTTTAATACATTTTGATCATTCTCAACTATCATCATTGATAATTATGAAGGATACTTTCTACATAGACCATCTGAAACATTATTAATATTACCATGATGGTAGTGGATTGAGAAGTCATTGTTCTTAATCAACTCTAACCATCTTCGTTGGTGTATTTTCTACAATTTTTTGGGTGAACATATACTTATGGGTTTGGTGACCCACAATTAGAAGTGGGGTGATAAGGGTTTGGGGGTGAGGGTCATGTCCTGGGGATACGTCCCCAAGCCAACATGTTTACTAACATTTTTTTCCTTTCATTAGTTTATGTGGTGGTGAATGAAACTAGACTTACATATATACTAAAGGATTTTCTGATACATATATATTTCACACATATCCAGATAGAGATAACTTTTCTCTATTACAAATGCCAAGATCATAGCTTCCAACTCAATATCATGTATAGGATAGTTTTTCTCATTAACATTCAACTGCCTATGTATATAATTTGAATTTTCATTCCGAATTAACACATCCCAATTCATTCATCGAATAATCTCTAATTATATGATGATTTATCCAATTGTGGGTAGTGTGAGGGTAGGTGTAGTGATGAAAGACCTTTTTAACTACATGAAGCTCTCATCACATTCATTATTTCATGAAAACACTACTCCCTTTCATGTTTTCGTGGTAAGAGGGTTTGAAAATTTTGAGAAATTTCACACAAACAGTTTATCATACCCATCTAACCCAAGAAAAATATGGATATCTATCATATTTTTTGTCCTCGAACATACATCAATTACACTTATCTTTGATGTTTCCACAGATATCCCATTTCTTGGGATGTTATTCTCAAATAAATATACTTCCTTCAACCATAACTCATATATTTTGTATTTGGAAAAATGATTCTCCTTTTGTTGTGTCTTTATCAAAGTCCGTAGATCCTCCCCATACTTCTACTAGATTTTTAATTATATTATAATATCATTTATAAACACTACCACATATTTTCCAAGGTAATATATAAAGACACTATTAACCATGTACATAAATATTTAGAGAGTATTATTAAGTCCTAATGGCATCACTACGAACTCTTATAGCTTGTACATTGTACAAAAATATACCTTAGGGTTATCTTCCTTCATTAACATTACATGATAATATCTCTACTAAAGATCCACCTTGGAAACATATTGTGCGACACATTTTTAATTGAACAAGTGATCAATATAAGGTAAAGGTTAGTTGTTCTTTATCATGATATTATTGAGGTAATGATAGTAGATGAAAAGGAAAATTGTGCCATCTTTCTTATTGACGAAGATGACCGGTGCACCCTATGGTAAAGCACATTTGTGTATAAAATATTTATCCAGATTGTAATTTAGTGGTTTCTATAGATCCCCATGCTCTACTACATCTATTCACTACTGATTCATGGATATTAAAAACCCCTAGGTATAATCTCTATTGAAAATTTATCCTCTTGGGTTGGAGGAAGACCATGAAATTCCTCAGCAAACACATCAGCGTATTCCATCACAATATTGATGTATTCAAGGATGGATGAATCCGTATACTCAATCATTTGATCTATTTACTCTTTATCATAGGTAATAATATTTATTCTTGATATGATGTGTCTAAAAAAATTATCCTTCTCCTTGCACTTGTAAGGAATCAGGGTTCAATTCGCAATACAAAGAGTGATCTCCTTATCACATCAACATATGTTATCTATATATAGGGAAATTGAATCCATGCTCATGATTACATCAAATTCCAATAGAGTAATTATGACAAGGTTTTTTGGGAAGTTCATCCCACAAACCATGATAGGGGAATTGTTATATACATAGGATGTAATAATTTCCCCATTTGACATTTTCATTGAAAAATCAACATCCATTATTTGTCCTGGTATTTGAATAATTTTAATAAACATTCATACTATAAATTAATTAATTTAAAATGAATAAAAAATTAGATTCACTATTAAATAATGAGTAACTATAGTACCTTTCACCACATCTTTTCATGATCCTCCTTTGTAGTTGTGATGGAAAGAATCTCTCCCTTGTTACCCTCAATTTGGTATGTTGTCTCTAAAAACCCTTGTCTTATAGAAATGATTAGAAATGTTCCATGGTTCCTGGGATCTAAGCCAATGAACAATGCACTATGGGTTGACTGATGCATTACTTTCCACCATCATGTTAGTGGGCTTCAACTATGAAATATTTATTTCTAGGTTTCCCTCCTTCCCACAACTAAAACATTTCATAATTCCCCTAAGAAAATTTATGGGATTCTTCTTCGTACACCTTTTATAAGGGGGATGTTTAAATTTCTTACCGCATTTTGATTTCTTAATGGGACTTCTAGAATTAAATTTCACTTTAAACCACTGATCCTCGTGATAAACATTATATTTTTCGATCTCCATTTTTAATTTTAGTAAACACCGTACAATTATATCATAGATATCAACGTCATGGATCTCTGGGTATTTTTGTATACTAGGTTTTATCTCATGAAGGAAGTGTTCATCCTTGAATTCTGAAGTAATGAAAAAGTCCATAGAGTATCGTGAAATTCCTGTGATATTTTCCTCATACTCCCTGATCAATTCATCATCTTTTTTCTTAAGGGAAATTAAATCCACTTACTTTTAAAGCTAGAGAGTTTGAGGAAAATATTTGTTGAAAAAAATCCTAGAATTCCTTTCAATAATTCTATGTGATCTCTTCCACATGCATTGTATTCTTGATCATGTACCACCACTAATAATATTATCCCTTTATACAATAAATATATATTAGAAACATCTATTTCTTATAACATTGAAGGATAGGGAAATCCATTTCAATAAAGTTTATCTATTGTTTAGCAATTAAGAGTTCAGATGATTCATTGAATGTATGAGGCCTTTATCACAAGAATCTCTTGATTGTGGCTTTTTCACTATTATGGGGTTTGGTAACTCCTATTGAAATAGTTCTGTATTCATAAATAGAGTCAATTTAGAGTGTATCATCATTATGTGTGTAATTAATGCTCCCATCATGTTGGGAATATCATTGGGTAAGTCATAAAATTTCTTAACGTGTTAATTTTTTACATGATTCCTTTAATTTATGATCATTTTGTAGAATAAAGGTTAAATTAAGGATGGTAATTTTTAAAATATTAAACACATAAAGTGGTATACAATGAAATTAAAGGTAAAACTTATAAATTTCATTTATATTCATAACTATTGAATATTTATATTTAAATCTATATTATCTATGATCTATTTCATAACATATTTTCTACTTGTCATGTTTTTACTTAATAATTGTTTGTAGTGATCTTATAAATTTACCAACTCATATCTACTAAGATTTTCATCCTATGTGAACATTATGGGAAATTTTCATTTACTAGGTTTCCCTAAGTCCGTCCTAGAGAATCTTATCAGAGTTTTTGTTCCTTTGTTCATCTGTTCCAGAACCTCATCAACATGTTGTATCTAGAAAAAGATTTATTTTCTTGATAAACTACTTTATATATACTAGTAAATTTTTTTGGATGTTTTCTAATTCTTTTTATTATCCCTAAGGATTTTAATAGAGTTTTCTCATCCTAATCCCTAAAATAACTAAAATTTTCCTATGACACCAACTATGACAACCCAACTCTTTATTACACATTAATACTTGATTTATTACATAAGACTACATTTAATACAACCTAAATGATCAAGAAGTATATTGTTTTGTGGAATTAGGTACATTACATAAAAAAATAAAATAGTTAATACAATATCATTATTGAAAACTTCTTTAAAATATTCAAAATACTCTTTTGAGCTTAAAACAACATGCGATAACCTGGGGACATACATAAGAAAGGGGTGAGTTATACATTCAAGTAACATAATAAACATGTAATAAGTGATACATGTTATTAAAAGGTAATATCAATTACTAATAAATGGTACATGAATGATAAGGCATGATATAGGATGATAATCATAACATGGAATATGTGTAAACAACTTAAAACACAGAATCATAAACATAGGTAATGGATAGACCTGCCAGGACATCATGGTGGACATAGTTCCATAAAGGAATTATTTTCACTCCATATCCGAACATGACATATCATGATACTAAACATTTTCCAATGCATTAGAGCTCTCTATGGGCACACCCATCATATTCATTTCATTCTCATGCTTATGTGTGAAACATATATCATACAAAATCAATTCATTCATAATCGTAATTTATTCCATTATCAAAGAATTTTGAATAAATACATGTAATACCCCAATAAATAATTACATGTTCAAAAAGTTGAATTCCATTGATAGATAAATTGTTACGATATTCACTTCATAATTGTTTTGGATTGGAAAATTATGGTGAAATTCCATTTGCATAACGGTCTTATGTAAAAACTATAAAAAATTGATAACATAGAAAGTGGTCCCTCACTATTTAGACATGAAATTGGAAGCAAGTAGGGACATTTAAAGAAATTTCCCATCATTAGTAAACATAAATAGAATGCATAATCTCATAAATAAACTTGGATAATGAATAGATGGTGAGTATCCCTTATGAAATTCCGGTATAGTAACGACTTATATAAGGGTCCATGTAAGGGAAGATAAATGATTCATCCTAAATATAACATAAATATGGAATTAATGTAATGATTAAAAATGAATTAAAATATATCCTAATGATATTAAAATAATTTATTTCAAAGAAGGTGTTTGAATTTGAAAGGATGAGGGGAAGGTGAGGATCCCTTACTTGACTGTGTGACTCCAAAAGCATCGTAGGGTATTATTGAGATCTTAGGGGTTCATTAAGAGGACTCTAGAGAGTGTATGACATATTAAAATTGTTATTTGAGGAATTTTAGTGTAGAGAAATGGGATATTGGGTGGGTTTATATTGGAAAATAAGGGGATTCTTTTATTAATTTGTTTTTGTACAGTATGTAATAAAATACCCAAAATTAAAAAACAGCCCCTGGTTTTTACCATGGTTTCTACCAAATGGGAGTGTTTATTATTTTATAATTAAAAAGATTGTACTTATTAATTTAATTCCATTTCTTATTTAGAGGTGAATCACACTCTAAAAAAATTATTTTAAACACATTAAAAATATTATCTATTTTGGAGGATTCATAATGGATTTAAAAACTAAATAAAATAAACATAAAATCGTATTATTTTAAAGGTAAAATAATATAATGATTTTATCCCATTTACTGTAATTTTTATAACTCATTTAAGTCGTTATGAGGTCATAATATACAATGTATATTTACAGGATATTTAATTTTTATTCAAAAAAATTTCTTTCTACTAGAATTGTGAAAAATTCACTATTGGATAATTTCAAAATTTATATTCCAAGAAAAAATTAATTTTATCTAAATAATTTTATAATTATGTGAATTTTCACTTTTAAAATCCTCATATATTAAGAAATGTTGGGTTTTTTTACAATAAATGTTTTCAAACTATTATAAAAAATTACTTTTGAAATCGTAAATATTAAATAATCCTTTATATTTTGTAAATATTATTTAAAATATTATTTATTTCAAAAATACATTAATTTATAAATTCGTTAATTGAATTCTATTATTAACTAAAAATAAAATTTATTCTTCATAAAATCAATAAAAATTGAAAAGTAACTATAATTGAATGAAAATATATTCATTATTCTATTAAAAATAATGTAAATATTTATATTGGTAGGTTCTTGATAAATTTCCCTTTAATAAACCATAAAAGACCCTTAGAGTATGGTTCATGATGGTGGGACATTTACAGGGTTGTTTGACAAACATGGTCTTGGTCGTGATCTCCATGAACTTGAAATCATCCCATAAAGGATTTCAATCATTCATAAATTGTTGGATCTCAACTTGGTATTAGTCAAGGGAAAATCCCAAAAAAATTAAATCCCTCGAAATAATTGATAAATGGGCTTAATATGGCATGATCATCTATTTTAATCACATCACTTCTTTTTATGAGTCAACTGGATTCGATAAAACCATATATTTATATTAATCATGAGACCACAACTCAACAGCTAAATTATGAATGTTAATGAATCTTTATGGTCTCTTAAATCCTATAGGATATAATAAAACAAAATATGTGTTTTCTATAACAGTATTTCATGATGATCCATTTTAATAAATCAAAGGGTGGTATTTAATTTATAAAATAATGGGTTATTACATGAACAATAGGTAGGGCGAGGCGATGAATCAGAATTCATGGAAAAGGGGTTGGCCATGACCTATACCCAATATTTATCATGCACATGGATATTACCATATAAAAATTGTTCCTCCACCATTGATACTTGATCACATTGGTGGTTACACAAGTCATAGGCAAATAAATTGGTCAGTAGTTTGGGTTGACCTATGATGTTTGTTTAAAGGAATGGACTTAAAGCCATCTCCCTTGTGAGAATTTTGAAGAAGGAAAATAGGAATCAATGATACCTCATCTGACTCTAGTAGAATCCCTTGTGACTTGTGATCCTATAGATAAGACAAGCTAGGTAATGTGTACTTATAATAGGAGGTTTCACCATAGAACCAATACTGATTATGCGAGATTGAGGGGTCGTAGATAAGGTGGTGATTTCAAGACTTTAGCAAGACCTACCATATATTTATGATTTTACTTATTTACGTTTAATGATGTATGTGTTCCTATAAAAGATTCTTGGAACCCTACCTATGGTCCTGTTAATACATGATGGAAACATTGGCAATGTATAGAGGTACTTCATGGGATCAGTCATTGGGAATCTTGTGATACTTGTGAGTTAGGAAATGGTGATTTTTTTTATCATGGATGTCCAGTTTTTATATTGAGAATATGTTTTTATCAATGTGACGAATTTCCTAGATACTAGGATTAAACCTAAAGTATATATGGAATTCCTTAGATTCCATGAGTCTAAATAATCCTAATAATGTATAGGATTTATCCATTCAAAACACTATATTTTGTTCTTAATTTTTATGACAATATTTCAAGGTTTTCCCTAAGATTATTCTAGAATACCCTGAATATATTACTTATTATTAGAGGGGGTTCCTAGGATTCATAAGATCTAGCCAACTAGAATGGTGATATGGATGATTACCATTGGGATTAGTGACATACTATGATGCTTATGAATTGGATTCAAGAAACAAATTATGATGGTATTTTTAGTGTTTCCTAACTTTTTGTGGATTTATATGTTGATCCTTTTATGATAAGAATATTTTCATGTTGATCATGGTCATTATGCATTCCTAGGTTACACTAATGGACCCAAAAACAATTTAGCTTCCATGATATTATGACATGATCAATAAAACACCAACACTTTTAGAAGAATTTATGGTTGATCAAGGACTTCATATCTTATATTTGTAATGGTTAGAACAACCATGAAAACACTGTCAGAGACACCCCAACACATTCTAAATATGTTATTATAGTGGTCAATTAGTTTGTATGGGTTCTTTATCTATTTAAAATTATTATGTCATGTGCTTAGAACCAATATATATATTGTATGAAACTATGTTGGTGGTTATATATGGTGTTATGTATGAAAACCATACTCTAGAATCCCAGGAACTTGGGTACTTAAGAAGTTATTAGTTATTCCTAGAATTACATCTCTGAAAGAGACATTCTGTTATTTATTTATTTTGGACCATTTCAAGTGGGATCATATTATTTGAGGGTAGGCCTTGGGATGAGGGAAAGCCCCCATTATTATCCTTGTTTAATTTTAATAATTAAATTTATATGTGATTTTTCTGATGTAAGGTTAGACTTGTATTCCTGTATATGTATTTTATTCTATACTTTTTTCATATTCATTTATAATTGATGGATGTGTTTGTTTTTTCTACATATTGTAATGTAATGTTGTGGATATTCTTTTGATACGTATTCCTAATTTTAAATTTCTATACATGTGGAATAGTCTTATTAAAGTTCCATCTATGACCCCAACATCTATTTAGAATTATCTAGAATACGATGAGCCATGCCTACGGTCCCCTAGTGAACAGGGTAAGGGAACCAGTTGAGTGTATTTAGACCAAGGTGTTATAATGTTGTGTAAAATAAATCCATTTATATTATAATATTATTTTTGGATATTCTCTAAATGTGATATGGGAATGTTTTAGATCATTTAAATTATATTCGATAGGTGCGTCGAGAACACATGTTCTGGTAAAAAGATCGAGTTTCGTGGAATGAGATTCATATTCTTTTTTTAGGTTATTCTTGTATGTGATTCTCTCAATGAGCAATGAACATGATCTTTGAATTGATAATTACATATGGATTATGTATCTTCGTCAAAAGAGGCAAGAAACATCTCTCGATTCATATTTTTCAACTAGATTTTACAAGACATATAGGCAATGTATAGTGTGATTTCACTAGAAAATGAGGCATAATTATTTAATATTTCAATAAATAATCACTAAGAAATTTTCATTTATACAGAATTTATGAAATTATAATTATTTGGGGCATTATTTATCTTCATTTTCTTCTAATGAAAGTTTAAATAGGCTATGGAATAGTGAATTTTAGTGATGATAGGTTCATCCTTTAGTAAAAGTGATTTATGATGACCATAATAGAATAGAATATGGATATGTTTTCTTAGAGGTAAAACGTATGGAGTAATTATAATGTAGTTTCTAAATGTAAAATAAATTAGATTAAATAAATATTAGTAACAACCAATATGGTGTTTTCCCATATATCATGGAATGGTATTCTATTAAACTGAATACATCATCCTTAGTCCATGATATGTGTCACCTCATGTGATACCATTATGAGTATAAATTTTAATTGATAACATTATGATTCATGATGGTTCAATCCAATGTATAGATTCATAGTGAGAATTATTTCCCTCATAGGATGATTACTTGGAAAGCTATGCCTCTTCTTGGACTAAATGGGTTCCTGGAGTGGGTGTAGGCATGTTGATGTTGTCATTTAATTGATATGGGAATCCAAGGCTACTCATGGTTTATGATCTTTTGAGGTATTATTTCTCTAGGTGGGAACACCTAGAGAACCTTAGTCAAAACTCAATTTTTTTGTTAAGGTTTTTACTGGTGTTATTTTTGAGGAAAACCCAATATAAGTATTAGTCGTGGGTTGATATTTCTCTCTAAATCAATAATAATGGGTAAATTCATTGGGTTTGCGACTTATTAATTGGATGTTCCGTCATGTTTTTGGAAAAATAACTATTATGACTTTTAGATTATTGATATGGATCACATTCATTTTTTATGCATTTATTTTGAGGTTGGATTCAATTGAATGACTGGTTGGGTACCAAGCATGCTATTTTGATATGTTATTTAGTAGCATTGTTTGAGTGTTTCTAGATACTCATGACATGTAATTATGTATGGTGGACACTAAGCATGTGGTTGGAATAGAAAATGTGAATTCCCTATATATTGAATGGTTTCTATTCCATTTAATCCTAGTTTTAAGGGCGAGAAACCATGTGTGTGCCGAGGGATATGGTGTCTTACTGAAACACTTCTGTGAAAGAAAGATATGGTTTTTATGAAATATGAGATTTCCCTTAATTGTAGATTATACATTTTAATTGGATTGGGTGAGGCAGCAGAGCTGATCGGGTTGGAACCATGTTTAGGTATAGATAAGATTAAATGATAAATGATCGGTAGTATAAACACAAAAGGAGTACTATAACTCATTATAGTTGTTCTCAAGGTGCGGTATATGGGAATTAATATGTTGAGGATCCCTTAATAATATTTTCAGGTTGAAACCATCATTTAAAATTAATTGTTTTAGGTTCAAAGGAGGATGTTCTTGTGAGAATCGAACATGTGGAATTTTATCTTTCATTATTAGCACTTTGATATGAGTGGATTTGGCCACATCCATAAATTAAATTTGAGAATTCATAGGTTGTTGGTTGTGCTTTATAGGTTTAGATCTAAAGAAGAGTCAATAAATAATCTCTTATGGTGGGGATAAGGATATGGTTCATGGGTTTGGGGATAAGGATATTGTTCATGGGTTTGTGACCCTCATGTGAGAAGGGTTTTTAGGATGACAGAACAAATCATTGTATGGTCGAGGTAGTTTTTTGTGTCTAGTGAGAGGTAAACATAATATATAATATTTTGATAAGTAAGTGTATTGGTATCTGGATAGGAATATTTGTTGTATGATATGATGATATTTTGTGAGGTGAAACCTAGTTTATAAGATGTTTTATTGGTGAAACCATATTTCATCACTTCATTCAGGGGGTTTATCTAAAGAAAAAAGTACCAAAATGTTGTTTTGAGATGGAAGAAATTAGAATCCTTTTAAAATAGTGTATTGGTTTGGATAATTAGTGTAATAATTAATGTAACACCCTGATATTTTATGAAAAATATTCTTTTAATTTCATTTATTTCTTTTGTTGTACACTACACCATGATTAGTTTGTACTATACACAACATCGTATCAGCTTACGGTATACACAACACTATTCTTAGCTCGTGTTACACGCAATTTCAAGTTTGTTTTGTAGAAATTATTCTATGAACATTATGTATAGATTTTGTTTAATGTATAAATGAAATAATTTTTTATTACATTATATGCAACACCAAAGGGAGCTTCTACTACATGCATCCCTGACTTGGCTTGTGTTACATGCAATCACGACCTTCCTCAATAGAGTGTATAATACGCAATACCGGGTTCCACTAAATGACAATATATTGTTATATTATTATTATGGACTAGCCTTTATGAATATTATTAACTAAATTTTTAATTTTATAACATTATTATTCATCTTACACATTTTCTAGAACATGGTATGAGAACAAAATAATTTTTTTGGGTAAAATAAGTATTTTTTCAAAAAATGATGGTTTGTCGTCGTTCGATGGTGTACCCACATTAAATATAGTTTTTTATATGTTTATAATTTTAATTTTACCAAATAAAATTCTTCATTGGAATCAGGATATAAAAATTTACTATTGATAAATTTTTCATATTATTTTGATAACTTTCATATTTTAATGAATGGTAAAAACGCTTTATATTTTAAAAAAACAACTTTTATCATCACAATAATTTATATGGGTAAATTATAATATTGACTTGTTTTAAAGTATAATTAGAATATATTTATACCATTAAATATAATTTATGTCATTACCATTAATTTTACCTTTAATTAATAGGTAAAAACATGTCAATCTTTGGCAATGTTTTATCTTTTAAACCCCATTTTTTTAACAATGTGATTAATATTAAATTAATTACTACATCTTCTGTGTTTTGAATTTTGAAAAATGGAATCCATATTTTAATTCAGTGGGTCCAAATTATGTTAATAGGTTACTTTTATTTTTTTGATATTATGAATAGTAACTACGTTAATTTTTATTTACCGTAGTTAAAGGCCAATTAGATAGTTAAGGGTAAAAATAAGATTATAAAATTACCCTAACTCTTGCCAAAATTCTATTGGATGACTAAAAGATGACCCATATCACCTAAGCGTCGGAATAGATTTATTTTATGAACATTTGACCATGAAAATAATTTAATTATTTTTAAAACAAAAGAAACTAACAACATGTCACACTTTTAAAATCTTATAAGTATAATAATTCCAATTTAGTGATAAACATCATGAAACTTCAAAAATAAATATTCTCCAGAAATATAATAAAATTATATACATCAAGGGAATTTATTTAGAATTTTTAGGGATTAAATATTTAACATTAAAGGTGACACAATAGTGATGTTGAAATTATTTTATTAATTGAAATATCAAATAAATGGTTTTAAAAATATTAAAATAAATATTATATAAACTATTTAATGTTCTCCAATAATTTTATAGATAGACATGACATGTTATAAATATATTAAATCTTTTATTTCGAACATATCTCTTATGTGGATTTTATTTAACTTACAATAAATGAATAGTGTCAAAATTGACACTATTTTTATTTTAAAAAATTAACATAATATAAAATTGTTTAAAAATAAAAAAAATAATTAAAATTTATAAATTAAAATTTATATGGTCTAAAATTTTATAATATATCAAATTATGGAAAATTTGCAACACATAAGTAATTATTTATAACAATTATAAATTTAGAATCTTATTAACACAAATAAAATTAAATTGAATAACTAAAGATAAATCAAGATGATAAGGTTTAAAATAATTTCCAACATGTATAAATTTTATTGGTTGATGATATTAAAAACCTATCTCATCTAATCATTGAATATGAGTCATTTTTGGAGGTTTTTATGTCGGCATTCATTTTATTATTAATTAATATTTTTTTGGTTTCCAAAAGTGCCAATCTCATCTCCTATAAAAGGGAAGATCCTCCATTTCCACTTCACAAAACCTTGAGCCTTCATGCTCGGAAAACCTTTAGTGCCCTAAGAGGAAGTTAAGAGAAGGCGCGTCGAAGAAGAGGTAGTCTCTTCTACCAATTATTTCGAGTTTATTTATTCTTATAATTCCTCTTATTTAGTTGTTTCATTATAAAGTAATAGCATCAGTATAACTAATATACTGATATATTATTATATTTATGAAACAACCCCATTTCACCTTGTATCCATCCTACAGAGAATGAAATCACCGCGCGTGCGTACGTACGGAATATCGTGTCCACGCCGTGGTGTAATCTATTTTTCCACCACCACCTTACTTGGATGGGTATAATGGTGTAAAGAATATATATATATGGTTATTATAACATCATAATCATATCATACACTCCAATTCCATTCAATAATTATGGAAACGATATCATCGCTCGTGCGTACGTACGGATTACCATCTCCACGAAGTGGTGAGATTCATTCTCCATGTTAACCATTCAAGAATAATTATAAAGTATATATAATGAATAATAATGATATATATAAAATAATAATTCAACTGGATTTACGTATATATATTTATATATATGTCATCTATTTATTCCTTTCAAGTCAATAAGGACAGAAAAACAGTGTTCACACGTACGTACGGCCTACCGTCTCCATGAACGTTGTGCTTCATTTTATTTATCTATCTATTATATATATATATACTGAATATATATGATATATAAATCATGTTTTAAATTCTATATGTAAGTAAATCATGATATAATAAATAATAATATCAAGAACAACAAGTCCAAACATGTACGATAAATGAAACGATCTTACCCAAAACGTTTCTTTAACATGAAATTGAAAAAAGAACGGGTAATATAAAGTCATAAGTGAATCATATATGATATAATAAATATTATTATAGTTCTTTTACAAGTTAATAATATATTTAAACCCACTATATAGGAGAATCATACACATACGGAAGAAATTGGACATCAGATAAGGGATAATTATTCCAATCTCGTTCTTATCCGAGATTGTTTATTCACAAGTATTTACTGGGGTTATATTTTTCATCCATGCCCATAAAAATGTTTTTCGTAAATTGTTTAATATTATTATATTTATTCATAAAGTCACGCTTAACCCTTTTTGAAATTTACATTGTGTTCTGGATGAAAAAATTATTTTGTTTACCATACATGGTACTTTTTGACTTTTTCATTAAAAGTATGAGGAGAATGTTTTTTAACTTATACAGCATGAACGGATTTTTATGGTTTCATAACGCTTAATTTTCATGAATCTTCCTCTACAAGATTTCATGATTATTTTAAAAAAATCCTATTATTTTAAAATTGAATGTAATTTTTTGAAAAGAAAATGATTTGGAAGAAGAAAGGATATTTTCCTCAAGAATTCATTTGAAGTGTTTTTTCAAAACTATTTTCCATCTAAGATGACATTATTTAGTATTATTATGTTTAAAGTATAATGTCTCTATTATTTACATGGTATGATTCTTCTTATGATGAAATGAAATCCATTTGTTTTATATGGATTATGTTATGATGGGATGATGTTTATGAAACCCATTTTATTCATTGGGTTATGATGAAGGATTTATGTTTATTTTGTGGAACAAGTAAAAATGATTTAATTATGAGATGGGTGGGTCCTATATTTCCCTCCAATGCATTGGGTAAAGATTTATATCTCATGAGATTGACATGGCTGGAATTGCAAGTTAATCTGGTTCAGTGATACAGGACTGGAACGAGGAGTGAACTCGATTCAATAAGGGACTTTGTCTACTAAGATAGTCTTGGCAGAAATGAATTGGCTACTATGGAAGTCTTATCATGTGATTAAGGGTTTCCCAAAATTACATGTTTTATTCCCATGCTATTTTATCATGATTAATGTTCCTTTATGATCTATGCCATATGTACTTACAAGATTTATTTTTCATGATTTTGATGTTGAAACTTTATGTTCATGTTTTGTTTAAGTTCAAATGTATATGATTTGTTTTATTCTCCCCATGAATACAATTACATAGATTTTGAGCTCACCCTTTATATGTTTTCTTTTCCCCAGGATTTAAAGAAATTTTTTAGGTATGACAACAAAAAGGGGAAGATCTTTGTGGGAGATGTTGAAGATTTTTAACCATGATTAGAATATTATGTTCCATGTTTCCAAATACACTAAACTATTACGGTCCTTGAGTATTGGTTCTTGTTATGTATTAAGTATTCCACAAATTTAATGTAATTTCCATGTATGTCAAGTATGGGTCTCCACAATTAATGTTATTTTTGTTAGTGGAAATACCAAAAACCAGGTTGGTGTTTCTATGGAGAAAGAATCAGTGGTTGTGATGGAGGATTTTGAGTATTGTCCAATGGAGTAGGTTTATTAGAATTATTATTCATGTTAGATGTGGTAAGAGGGATTTCATGTCAGGAGCACCATGTGAGGTTCAATTTATGGGTAGATGGACTACTAGGTGATGTGTTTCAATACGCGATTCTAATTGTGGATTAGAATTGGATGTTATTTACTGAAGCTTCTGGTGGATAGTTCTATAATCTAGGAGATGATTTAACTACTAAAAATAGTGGATCTAATAGATTAATAGTTCCTTGTGTAGATACCATGATATTTTAGTGTTGTTTATGATTTATGGATATTTTTTTGACATGTGTTGTTCTTTGTGTTATGATTTCTGCAATGGGAACCCATTCTGGGTGACAAAGTATAGTGTAGATAACTGAGTGTGGTTTATTTACACCAGTAGGTTATGATTATTGGATTAATGGTTTGTGAAACAACTCAAGGAAAAAATAATTATAGTGGATAGATTTTAATAGCTCGTGTTTGAACAAGATAAAAAATATATTTTCAATTTTGAATTTTCCTTTTAGAAGAGGCTTTATTTGAAAACAAATTGTTTGGATCAATAATTTGATGGTGTGAAAATTATGAGATATTGTTTTTAGATATATATGGAGGCCCAATAGTTTACACGGTTTTTTAAGAATGTATTAGTATCATTGGGTTATTTTTTAGAGGTTTTTTTAAAATTCTATTTAGGATTCATCGTTTACTGTTCCTGGTTTGTGAGAATATATTCTATGACATGTTCATAAATAGAGTATTTTAAAATTTTCTATATAACAATACTGTCAATAAATATTGAAAAACTATTTTTACATAACAATGATAATTCTCAAATAAATCATGCATCTTATTTTGCAATTGGGTCCTAGAGCAGGGGTTGCCTATAGTTTTAGAAACACTATGCATAATTCTGAAGACCAATACAATGACAATATTCATAGTTGGAACATTATTTAAAAAATTATGTGGCCTTACCATGTTAAATTTGTATACTTGTGTCAGTCTCTACCATATGGTTGAAACACTGTTTGGATAATATAATGGCCCATTAAATGTAATGTCTATGGTTTTCACCTCATATTCTTTAATCCTCAGTCCCCATTTTCCTTCCCTCTCACATATTCATGCACATACTAAAGAAACTCATCCCATTATATTCTCATTTGATCGAGGGTTTTTTTTGGAAGAATGTTATTCATTAAGCTAACATATATTTTCAACTCTGGTTGTCTTCTTTGATCACCTCCTTTATTTCTAAAATTTTTCATTCTTTTACATATGGATTTTGAATCGATTACACTGAATCATGGTTAAATAATCCAAGATTATTAAAGATTTCATTTTTCTTACATTGAGGATATATTGTAAAAAAAATTCCGCTGGCAACAAATTTTTCAGATTGAGGTATGATTTCACCTTGTTTTTTATTAGGGTTTTTATTCAAATTTAATTAAAAAGATAAATTATTTTTTGTCAACACTAGGAATTTTTTCTTACTTGTGTATGGGGTATCCTAACAGGATATCTACTTACATTAATGCATCATTCTGATGAGGTACAACATCATCGGGAATTTTAAAAAGTTATTAGATTTATATTAAATTATTTTATGAAATCGATTGTTGTTGTGTGCAAGATATTTTTCTTAATTCTAGGTATAGAGTACACCATGGGACATTGATGAGTAGTAAGTCATGGTTTTAGTACAATGAGGTAAACATGTTATCCTCAAAAAAATTATTCCATTTTAAATTAAAAATTCTATTTTTTTGAAATTGATGATGAAAATTAATTGATTATAATGTGAATATAATTAATTAGGTTTGTTGTTTTGTTTTTCAAAAGAGGCTCATGGTCTTTGATGTTGGTCCTATGGGATTGGAAAAACTCGATGAGACTAAGATACATTAAAAAGTTAATCACATTAGATTAATCTAAGAAGTACATATACATCTGATCATTTATATATATAATTTTTCAATAGGAATTCAGTATTCTTGGTTTGGTCCCATTAGAGGGTGGTATTATATCAAATTTTTTATGTGGTTAAATTTTATATTATAGCCAAATAATTAGTTTCAAAATCTGTCGATGTCCCTAAAGGACCTCTGGTGTATAATTTTATTTAAATAAAATGGGATGGATTTAGAAACCTATTGATAAGGTACCTAGTTGTCCCTAGGTGAATAGAGATGAATACTCAGAAAGAATGGGAAAGGGGTCGACCATTAGAGATACCCTGGATCAATCAATCTCATTGAGATAGTCATAGAGAGAGTGTTCCTCCCCAACTCCGATGTGAGTAAATAGGTGGTTAGACCCTACAGAGACTGGTAAACAGGTTTGGTGCTCGAGTTGAACAATGACACCTAAGAAAAGGAAGGTTCGTATTGTTATCTCCCATGTATATCTTTATGAGGAGGCCAAAGTTTCCATAATGAGATGTATGGTCACTCTAGTTATTTTCCTTTTAAAATGTGACCCTATATAGTATGAGGATATGGGACCTAGTAGGTATTGAATTTGGTGTCACCTTAGAACATATAATGACGATGTGATCCAAAGGGTCTATGGATAATGTTGGGGGTCATATAATTTTTCCAACCCTACCCATAATTTATGATTTTTCTTATTTACAATGGATTTAGAAATAGGTTCACAAATGTGCTTCTAAGGACCTATCCTATTTTTCTATTGAGACCGGATGGTGACATTGTGGATACCCAGAGGCACATCTTGGGATTCACCTTCTTCCCTATGTAATACTAATAAGATACATCTTGGATTCTTGGAAACTATCACATATTTTTACTGTGAATCCTTGGATCTAATTCTTCATCCACCAAATTATTTACTAGGATGTTGAGATTTGAATTCAGATCTATATGGGACTCCTTGTATTCTATGAGTATCTAAAATACCTATGATGTATATTATCTAAAAATTCATTCTTGGGGATTATGATCATCATTATTATGATGAGATCCCTATGTTATTCCTAGGATACATCCATTGAAGACTAGTGATATTACTTGTTCCTACTAGGGATACCCAAAATGATTGGGATCTAGAATATTTCCATGATGACACAGATGATGACATTTTGGTTCAGTGACATTCTAAGATTCCATGGAATTGGAATTGATACATTATTTGTGATGGAAATTAGATACATTCCTTGGATGCCATGGATTTGGAATTTGTGCCTTTGATGATGAGATGTTTGAAAATTTGAGCCTCATATTTATGGATTACTAGGTTACCCTTGATGATCTGTCATTAATATGGTTAGAACGATAACATGATGCTCTCGAAGACACCTCAGCAGTAACTGATGTATGTATGGTTGATGAGGGTATCAAGCATGAATGTCAACACTTGTTACATGTAATATGATTGGATCCCCCCTGGATCCCCCCATAAGAAGTTATTGTTGGCATGATCAACATGATCTTCTCAAAGACACACAAGAACCTGTCAATGAATATAGTATGGTGATTATTTATTTTACAGAGTTTATTTATTTATTTCTGATAAGTACATCTCATACACACATAATATATAGTCTAATTACATATGGGTATCTATTGGTGGTTCCCTACTGATTTATATAAAAACTCAAAACTCTGGAAACCAAAGAACATGGGTATGTATCATACCAATTACATGGTTATTTTTATCTGTTTTGATGAGCCTTGGTATTTTGTATTTGAGATAGATGCACTCGAGTGGGATCAGGTCATTAGAGAGGATGCATAGGTAATAGGGTGAGACCACTTTAGTTTCCTTTTTTATATTTTTAATAATAATGTGTATATGTGATTATAAAAATAATAATTCCTTCATGTTAAGCTTCAGGTATATTATTTTTTGTATTACGTTTACATTCATTTATTATTGATTGACATGTTTTTCCATGTTCTCAAATGTGATGGGGTGAATCATGTTAGTGGATTTATCCATTATTGTTCCTTATGTTATAGAGAGAATATTCTATTAATATTACTATCCTATAACCATATGTATAGTGAAAAACTAATGGCATGTGATGTATCCCACCAGAGCATAGATGGATAACCATGCTGGGGAACCAGTCATGTGGCCTCCAATGTTGGGAGTTAAAAATTTGATCCAATAATATGGATTTATTATGTTTATGATAGTGAATACAATAACACCAACTATTTTTCACACATATAAGAACCAATTAATTTATTCCATTTGACTATAATTTGATTCGTATTTTCTATGTAAGAACTTATACCAGGATAATTAAATTGATATTAGATGTGGGATATATGATGGAAAACAATGCATTTTTATCCTTTACCATTTTGTATTAATCGCATCACATAAAAAAATAAACTAAAATTAAATATGATATATTAAAATACAATAATAAATAACCATAAATATATTATGAAAACTAAATATGAAATCCCCTTATGAATATTAAATATGAAGAAAACATCAACTAAATAAAATTTTTCTGAAATTAAATTCCTATAAAATGGATTTATTTTGAGTATCCTATCTCTGATTAGAAAATTGTAAATATATAAAAATTATAGATACAAAATAGACAGATTGATAATGAAGTAATTAAATTGGAAACAATATTTATGGTGTGTCTAAAATAAAATATATAGGAACATAAAATGACCATTATAGACATTTTCATTTGACATATAGTTGATGGACATATGTGGATTATACACATGGTCATTGAATATACGTCTACTAGACATATAGATATTGGAGATGTGTTCATTGTAGTTATGTTCATTGTATATATATGTATCCAATAGGTACATCAATATTGGGTAACTATTAGTATCATATTAAAAGTTATTTAATTCAAACATAATTTGTAAATTTTTTGTATATAAAATTTTTTATTATATAAATATGTATTTTTTCATTACCTATTATTATTATTTTTGAAAGATGAATTAAAATATTAATAAAATTAATATAATGATTCCAATACAATTATATTGATATAACTGAATGGTTTATAAATTAATAGTTTTAATGTTATGTGGTTAACATTATTTAATTATAAATATATATATTTTTTAAAATGAATTATTTTTGAAGTGATTTATATTTTTATAAATGATAATTTTTTTATAGATGATTATTGAAAAAAATTAATGTATAAAAAAATATATTATTTCTTATTTAATTGATAATTTATTTAAAATATGATTAAGATTTAATTATTAAAAAATTATTCATTCTTGAAAAAACAAATACTCAATATATTTTATGTTGTACCTCTCGTACCCCTCGTGGTTTAATTTTCATGATCACAATCACTCTCTTTTTTATCTAATCTTGTTTTAAGTATTTTTGTTTATAGGAAAAAGGTTGCCAAGGAATTGGGCCAAGAAGGACTGAAAGTGGACTGATTTCAGTCCACCGGCCAACCGGTGGATGACCACCGGCCAGCCGGTGGTGCCTGGACAGAAGGCATCCCCTCTGTCCAGACCACCGGCCAACCGGTGTCCCATCACCGGCCAGCCGGTGGAACCCAGACAGAAGGGTCAGCTACTATCTCCTCACCGGCCAACTGGTGGCCTCCTCACCGGCCAGTCGGTGGAGCCTGGGCAGAAGGCCTCTCACTTTTCAAAGCACCAGCCAACCGGTGGCCAAGCACCGGTCAGCAGGTGGAGCCAGTCAATCTAGCCGTTGGGCTTTGACCAGACCTGTCCACTTGACTCCCAACAGCTCCGAAGACCTCTCCAACGGCTCCGAAGACCCCCAAAGGCCATTTGAGGGTTCCCCCTCTATAAATAAAGGAATAGGAAGCCCCGGAAATGTAAGGAAGACCACGGGAACATTCTTCCATCATTTGGCGAACCTCCGGCGGATTGCATCAAGGAACCTCAATTGCTCCAACTCAATTCCACAACCAAGGAGCACCACCATAGAAGCTTGGGAGCGCCCTTCATCATCACCAATCAATCCTTTGGCGCCCAAGGCTTCTCCTCTTACGGTTTTTCTTATTTTATCATTTTGAGCATCAATTTGGGTTTGTGACTACAAACCCATCTTTCTCTCGTCCTCTCTTTGTTTGGGTTTTCACACCACCTTCAAGGTGTGAAGAGGTTAGTCAAGCCTTCCCTTTAAAAGGCTTGAGTCATAGGTGAGCTAGCCTTCACCTGTAAGAAGGCTAGTGGGTTCTTGCTCAACCATTAAAAGCAAGTGGGTTCTTTCTCAACCATTGAAAGCAAGCTATAATAGGTTCTAGACTACCTTAAAGTCTAGTGGGTTTCTTGCTAAAACCATTAAAAAGAAAGCTGTAGTAAATCTCTCAACGGTTGAGTTGGGAGCGGAGACGTAGGCTTTGGTTTAAGCCGAACTCCGTTATCAAGTTTTGTGTCTTGCCTCTTTTATTTCCGCTGCACTTTTAACATTGTTTTAAATTGTTAATTATTTTTAAAAGGCAATTCACCCCCCCCCCCTCTTGCCATCACTCTCTGACCCAACAATTGGTATCAAATGAAAAATATGTGTAATACCCTAACCGGTTTCAAATTCAAGATCCTTTGTGATGGCTTCAACTTCTTTCGCCCCCGAAGGTTATTCTTTGGGTCGTGCTCCATTCATTGATGGAACCGACTACACTTATTGGAAAACCCGCATGGCCACTTTTCTTAGAAGTATAGGTTATACTATTTATAAAATTGTCATGCATGGTTATTCTCTTTCTTCTCCCGATGAATCCAAATGGACTCAAGCCGATATTAAAAATTTCGAGCTTGATGGCAAAGCCATGAATGCTCTTCATTGCGGCCTTGATCGTAATGAATTCAATCGAGTTTCCACATGCACCTCATCACATGAAATCTAGAAACTTTTGGAGGTTACCCATGAGGGGACTAACAAAGTCAAGGATACTCGATTGGATATGTACCGTCAAGATTCTGAATCTTTTTCCATGCATCTATATGAAAATATTTCTGATATGTTTACTTGTTTTACTGACGTTTGGAATGGAAGAAAATCTATTGGAGATGATGTTTCTGTAGAGACGATGGTCAAGAAGATCCTTTGGATCCTACCAAGATCATGGGCACCGAAAGTCACGGCAATCCAAGAAGCAAAAGACATCAAGAACATTCCGGTCAAAGAGCTTATTGGATCACTTATGACCTATGAGATTACCATGAGGAGGTAAGCTGAAAAGGAAGGCAAACCGATCAAAGTTCCAAAGAACATCGCCTTCAAAGTTCAAAAAGAAGAAAGCTCATCCCCCTCATCATCTTCCTCTTCAAGCGGCGATTCAGAAATGGAGAATCTTGCCCGCAAAATGCACAAATTCAAGAAGAAGCACAAGAAGAAGAAATCCTGCAAGGCTCAACCCAACGAAAAATCCGAACCCGAGGTAACATGTTACGGGTGTGACAAGAAAGGCCATTACAAGCCCGATTGTCCACTCAACAAGAAAAAGGCCAAGCAAAAGGAAAAGAAGAAGGCATTCAAGGCCACATGGAGTGATAGCTCCACATCCTCCTCCTCCTCCTCCTCAAGTGACAACCGTAAAAATGCCTAATGGCATTTCATGAGGTATCCTCTTCCGACCCCTCTTCCTCTAGTTCTTCAAATTCTTTCAATAATTTATCTTACGAGGATCTCCAACATGCAATAGATCAATTGGAGGATGGTTTTCATGAACTTTCTTCCAAATTTATTGCTTTAAAAAATAATTTCAAAAAACCTTCTTCCGAAAAGGAACAACTTCTCAAAGAAAAGGAGGAGTTGTCCATCAAGATCCAAGATATTCCAAATGTTGATTCTTTGAATTCAACCATCAAAGATCTAAGGGAGTCTATTGCCAAGTTCACCCAAGGTGAACAAAATTTGACCAAATTACTTGGTTCCCAATGCATATCTAGAACCACCCAAGGGCTTGGCTATTCCAAGCAAGCTTCCTCTTCCCATGCTCCTACTATTTTTGTAAGGGGGAGCTCCCAATATAAATTTTGCAACTATTGTAAAAAAACTCGGGCACTTAATTTATGAGTGCGATTGAAAAAATGCCCGGTATGGAAGGCCCAAAACCATTTCCTTTAATGATAAATTTTTTAGGAGAAGACCCGCCACTAGACAAGTATGTATTGAAAAATCCATTTTAGCGAGTCTCACCAGACCAAAATTTGCCTCGGTTTCAAAAACCTCTCCCCGGTGATTTGTTGATTTTATTTAGGGGGAGTTAGGATCGTTTAATCCTTTTTGCGTTTTTCATTAAAACTTTCAATTCAAATCTTTCAATTCAAATCTCAAAAATTTCAATAGGTTTAAAAACTCTATCTTGTTTTTCAAACATTCCCTCAATCAAGTTTTATGCCCCGTGCTATTTTGATAATCACAAAGGGGGAGAAATTCATGGTTGATTGGGGGACAAATATTTCTCTCATGCTTTGCTTTACTTTTCAATTTATCCTTTAAATCATGCCTCTCATTTCAATCTTTTACATTGCTTTTTTTGGTGATTGTGATCATAAAAATAGGGGGAGATTGTTGTACCTCTCGTACCCCTCGTGGTTTAATTTTCATGATCACAATCACTCTCTTTTTTATCTAATCTTGTTTTAAGTGTTTTTGTTGATAGGAAAAAGGTTGCCAAGGAATTTGGCCAAGAAGAACTGAAAATGGACTGATTTCAGTCCACCGGCCAACCGGTGGATGACCACCGACCAGCCGGTGGTGCCTGGACAGAAGGCATCCCCTCTGTCCAGACCACCGGCCAACCGGTGGACCCCAGACAGAAGGGTCAGCTACTGTCTCCTCACCGGCCAACCGGTGGCCTCCTCACCGGCTAGTCGGTGGAGCCTGGGCAGAAGGCCTCTCACTTTTCAAAGCACCGGCCAACCGGGGGCCAACCACCGGTCAGCCGGTGGAGCCAGTCAAACTAGCCGTTGGGCTTTGACCAGACTTGTCCACTTGACTCCCAACGGCTCCGAAGACCTCTCCAACGGCTCCGAAGACCCCCAAAGGCCATTTGAGGGTTCCACCTCTATAAATAAAGGACTAGGAAGCCCCGGAAATGTAAGGAAGCCCACGGGAACATTTTTCCATCATTTGGTGAACCTCCGGCGGATTGCTTCAAGGAACCTCAATTGCTCCAACTCAATTCCACAACCAAGGAGCACCACCATAGAAGCTTGGGAGCTCCCTTCATCATCACCAATCAATCCTTTGGCGCCCAAGGCTTCTCCTCTTACGGTTTTTCATATTTTATCATTTTGAGCATCAATTTGGGTTTGTGCCTACAAACCCATCTTTCTCTCATCCTCTCTTTGTTTGGGTTTTCACACCACCTTCAAGGTGTGAAGAGGTTAGTCAAGCCTTCCCTTTAAAAGTCTTGAGTCATAGGTGAGCTACCCTTCACCTGTAAGAAGGCTAGTGGGTTCTTGCTCAACCATTAAATGCAAGTGGGTTCTTGCTCAACCATTGAAAGCAAGCTGTAATAGGTTCTTGACTACCTTAAAGTCTAGTGGTTTTCTTGATAAATCCATTAAAAATCAAGCGGTAGTAAATCTCTCAACGGTTGAGTTGGGAGCAGAGACGTATGCTTTGGTTTAAGCCGAACTCCGTTATCATGTTTTGTGTCTTGCCTCTTTTATTTCCGCTGCACTTTTAACATTGTTTTAAATTGTTAATTATTTTTAAAAGGCAATTCACCCCCCTCTTTCCATCACTCTCCGACCCAACATTTTATAATTTATTTTAAGATATAAATTTATATTATTTATAATTTAGAATATATTAAATGTATTTAAAATATTTAATCATCATGTTAAAAAAATTATAGTTTCAATTACATTTTTATGAAAATAAATATGTTGTTGGGGAGAACAATTCCTGGAATCAATAAACCATAAAAACAATCAAATTCAATGTATGTTTAAAATAATTTCTAAAATATATAGAAAAAAATATATAATTATATAATCAATATAATCAATAGGAAAAATTGTTTTTCCCCTTGTGATTCCACTATTATTTTAAAAATTCCCATCCATAAACAAAAACAACTGAGAAATTTCTAATATGCCACTAAAAATCTCCAATAAAAGTACCTCCCCACCAGAACTTTCAAACTATATAAATATTTATGTTATCTATTGATTATATTTCCATTACTCCTCTCCTAATGTATTCTTATATGTCTGATTGCATCAACTCCCAATAATGAGGCCCAAATCCTTCAAGATGATAAAACTCATTTTGAGAACGAGTGATTCCATCAATGTATATATCAATGTTCTTATTTATCTTTTTAATTTTTATTATCTTATAAATTCTTTCATAATATCATTCTATACTTAAAATGACAATTTATTTATATCGTTATTATTTTTTAAACTAATATTACAATTATATAACATTATACACCTACTCATTTCAATCAGGAATCATTATTTATTATGTAAATGTTTTTAATCAATATTATTGAATTTCAATATATTTAATTATATGATATAATAATTTCATTGAATTTTTTATGATTTTGAAAAATGGTTTAATTATTTTTTTACATTTCTAACCTATTTTCTTTCTCCTATAATTTTATTTTTCAGTAGTGGTGAATTTTCAATTAAATGTTTTAATTGTATTAAATTTAATTTTCATTTATATTATTTTTTTAACAATATAGTTTTATAAATTATTCAAATTTAAAATAAAATTATTGGGTATTTTATTTTAATTTTAATGATATTTTTTGCAATATTATAATTTTTTCATTTATATAAATATCTTTTAATGATTTCAATACATCACTACAAATATAATATAAGGATAGTAATAAAAAAATTTATTGGATGTTATTTGATGACATCTTGTGTATGTTTTCAGAAAAATAATTTCTTTCACATTGTTTAATTAACATATGAAGTAATTTTTTTTTATGTTTATGGGTCATACATATATATAGATATTATTATGTGACATGTGTGAACATATTATTAAATCCCATAAACACATTAGGATAAACTTTATATCTATTGAGATGAAATGTAAGTTAACTAAGAGTATAACCAATACACTATGGGGAAATGTACAATATGTTTATAAAAATAGGGAGTGAACATTATCTATAATGGAAAATTTCCCAAGATGTGATGATGGTATTGGCATTAAGCCTTAATATAGAACATGTTATCATATTATTTTGTATGTACCACTTTCATATTCAAAAATTTTATTATATGAAACATTTATGTGTTATTTTTTAATGATTCATGATTATTCACTCACATTTCCACATTCCATTACATCATGCATTATGTTATAAAAAACCTTGTAGTCCTTGACTCTTGATTTATATTATTGGTTTTATGGGATATAATTTTATCATGTTACATACATGAACCAAGATCATGTTCTCATACCCACATGTTTATTTAAATCTCACTTATGATCTTACTTTTTTATCTCTTATATTTACCCTTACTGATCATTTGTACTATATTTTCTATTTTGTTTCCTTTACCAGATAAATAAAGAGGTGTTTTATGTGTAATATAACACGTATTAAACCATTTATGTTTAAACTTTTTAATATATATTGATGATTTAATTTATAATATGATGTTTATAGATCTTATACATAAAAACAGTATTCATATAGTAACCGAGTTGTGATTTAGAATAATATTTAATTAATATAAAGGTAAAATAATGTAATAGGTATGTTTGTTATGGTTGAGTCTTCTTAGGTAGTATCAATTAGTAGTTTTGTTAGTTTTGGTTGTTATATTTTGAAAAAAATGGAATAAATCTTAAATCATCCTATATTTAATCAAAAAATATTTTGGATTAGCCTAAAATGTCACAGGTTGATATGATGTTTCAATAATATAGGATTATTAGGATTTATTTTATATATCTGTTGAGTGTTTATTCTAGTTATTATTAAATAAATCTAACACTAACATTTTTTATTTTATTCAGTTGTTGGAACAATGGGGACTATGTAAATAATGGTTGAAATTTAAAATTTAATGACTCTACCGATTAGAAAAAAAATTATGGGGGTTGGAGAATAAATATATTGGGGAAATTCTCACCCTTATTCCATATTCTCTAAAAAAGTACATAAACCATGTCAATATCCAAAATATTTCATGGTAGAAAAAATTATACATTGATTCATTCATGTTACAATATCCTCTAATATTTTGGGGATAATTAAATACCATATTGTTCGGCAATGTATAGACACGTCATAAAAGATATTTTTCATTTTATAGTGTTCAATACATGAAATATATTATTTGGAGTGTGAGTAAGATCACTGGTGGACATAATCTAGAATAAGTGGAAAGATAATGAAATTGTATTCCTGGATTGAAAGGTGTATAATAAATTGATATTCAATAAACATTTCTCTCAAAGTACATGAAATAAAATGGGGAGATAATTCCTTGGTATGAAACATAAGGAGTAAGAATTAATTAGTACATATGAATAAAGTATCCCTAGTCATGCATTATATTAGTTTAATTTTATTAGAAACCCCGAAAAAATATACTTATTATTTAGTGGTTTAAAATAATCTCTCAAAAAAATATAGGATAAAAGATACATTGAAATATTTAATGAAATATATTTAAGTGATCTCATGTTGTAAATGGTAGTTATAAAATCATATTATTCAAATGGTTTTTGTTAAATGAAAATGAATATAGTGTTTCATGGAAACATAAATGATAAAATCCATATAGGAAAAATGATTCATCTTCCTACATTTTAGTTATGTGGGTTGAAGTATGGGGTAAATTTAGATAATGGAATAGTAAAATGATTCATGTGTGTAGTAGAATTCCATCAGGAATATAATTTCCAAATGCATATGAATACTGAATATAAAAGTTTATCTCAATAGAATACCCTCGTTCCAATGATTCAATTATAAGAATTATGGACGTTACTCTAATTATTGGACCGATCTAAGGGTTAATGATGACAATAAATATTATCATTCTCTAAAGTCAAGGGAGAAAGGAAAATCTAATGAAATAAGAACTACTGATTATGGTCATAATAATTATACAATAAATGGAATAATCATCATCAACTCAATAACTAAAAAGGAATTTATTATTCAATATATACGCACATATTCAAAATTGTGAATTTTTCTAAAAGATTTAGTTGACATTCACAATGGTTTAATATTGAATTATTAGTGAAAACTCCAGGTGGTGTAATGATTTCAACCCATGACTATAATTCCACTCTGATATAATCTTGTGTGAACTTTTTTAAAAAAAAATATAATTATCATCCCTTTAGTCATTTTTTATATAATATTCCGCATGGATTGGATATCTATGTATAGATTGCATATTAATTATTAGTAAATAGATTTTATTTTTCATATCACAAATAAACATGTTAATATTTACTAATTCATGGATCACTATAAAATTTATATGAAGATTAAATCTATTATATGGTTCTTAATAACCAAAAATTATTGCTATTTAGCTATAATTCTTTGATAGAAACCAATATTTGTGGTTAAACATATTGTGAATGGAAAAATTGATTATTTCTCAAATGATTTTTCTAATCTTACACCAGATAATGCGGTTTTTTCCATAAAAATAAAATATTTTGGTATTCATATATCAAAGGGTCCATATATTCCAGATTGAATTAAATTAATTAAAGTGGATTATTATAATAGAACTTTAATCGGGGTTTCATATTCCAAGTGTTTCATCATTGGGTAAATCCATTTTTTGTTACAAATAAGGATAGCTCAATCATTCCGTATATTTTTTATTAGGAGGATATCCAAATATTTATAAATATCAAGTATCATCTTCCTTTTATAAAATAATTATTCAATAAAATATTAGTAGATCAATAATTTTAATAAATTGACCTTCAAACTAGATATCATCATTTAACGGAGAAAATTAATGATATACCCAATATAGTATCTTTTACCTGATGTTAGCATTATTAATACATTGTAATTGCATTTATAATTATAAATTCCCTATATATAATCATATATATTTTGAATAATGTCTTTATTGATTTATTTATCGATTTTTGGTATTATTTAGAGATAATATTCCAATATATTCCAAGTGTAAGTAAGATAATGATGACCAGTTATGGATTGTGTTTTTTAATTTTTGAAAGGGGGAACCGTTTTCCAAATTAATAAACAATGAAATCTTCCTACATAATGTATAAAATATGGGTTATGTAATCAAAATATGTTTTTATATATATATGGATCCTTTGACTACATAAGTGATATAAGCATGTCTCAAACTAACCACTACAATATATATTAATAATGTTCTTGGATTGGAAAGATAATTACAAAACATTCTTGGAAATTATAATAAACTGTAAAATACACTAAATAAGTCATCTCAAACTTGAATCAAGTTCATCTACATATATTAATATAAAATAAATTTTTTCATTATTATGAGATGGTTTTTAAAAACAAATATACTAAAACTACAATGTAGGTAGGAGAGGTTCAAGCTATGTCTGGATTCATCAAAAAATGGATCACGGTGTGTCTTCATGAATAATAACATAGTATAATCTTATCCTTCATTCCAATTAATTATTCATGAGAAAAAATTCATGTGATGTTATTTAGACCTAATAGTAAAAATATTTCCATTAATGAATTGTATGAATTATCTCTATAGTTAATAGTTTTAAATATATATTGATCACTAGGGATTAATATAAAAATTCAAGTTGAAGGGTTTGAAAATGCATCTGAGGATATATATGGATTTGGTTGATGAATATGACTAATCAATACATTACCACCCATATAATGATTAAAATGAGGTTAACTCGTTAATAAAGAAAAAACCATGCTACCTAATCCATGATTGGGGTAGATAGAGGACCAGTACTCATGGAATTTCCTTGGATTGACCTAAACTTCATAATAGAGGGAATCAAATCCTTCCAAATAGGATTCTTAAACATTCATCAATTTTTTGATCAATCGTGAGAATAATAAATATATGATTCTTTAGAAAAATGTATCAATTGTTCCCTAATTTCCCATTTATAATAATGTATTTTTATGATTCCACAAATAAATACGTATTCCATACAAACGAGAATTGAAAATGGTACTATTTAATAGAGCACATAACTCATCATTATTTTTCCATCCCTAATTAATAGAGATGTATAGTGTTCTAAACAATATTTTTTGGTGGGATATCATTAAGAGTGACATTGATGATTAAATATTTGGATTATTGGCTTTCCAAGTTGTTAATACTAAAAATCTAATGTATGATTTGATGATGAAATCATTTATAAAAAATATATTTAAATGGGATATTATGACTATTTATTTATTTTAAGGTATTTATAAGACCTATAAAGTAAATAATTAATTTTTTTTATTTGGTCGACTTAAAAACACTGTTGGTTTCATTTATATCCTAGAAGATTCATCAATCCATTATCAAACAAATATATGAAAAAATGAAGTGTTAAGGATGTAAGAAGTACCACTCTAAATTTTTTTTGGTTATTACTTGATGTTTCCTAGGATATTCTGTTGAAATATTCAACATGAATAAGATATATATAAGATATTTAGAATAACATATCTTCCTCAGACTCATGTTTATTCTAAAATAACCATTCACACTATCGAAAACATATTTAGATCCAGTTTAATTACTTTCAAATGATTATTAGATTTACACATTCCTTGTTTAGATTTATCATATAACAATTGTTTTTATTCAAGAAATCATATGGGTCTTTATGGGGTTATTCATGTAAAGTGATCCAAAACTCCAACTTGTTGGGAGAAAGTAAGAGAGTGTAATATTTTAAGATAGGATCATGATAAACACATGTTTTAAATTATTAAAACTATTTTGTGATGCATTAAAAAAATCCATGGAAACCATATAATTATAATTTGATTGTTTTATTTGGAGATTGAATTTAAAGATAAGGCATTCCTTCAATAGCACCATAAAAACATTTTATGTGATTCAGATATAAGGGAATGCTTATCCAATTTTATATTAACCTCTTCCAAATCCTTGGTCATGTTGGGATAGTATCTTATCATATTTTACTTACAATGAATGTATGAAAAAATTCATGATGTAATACATTAACTATTTTTGATTAAGTATATACCAGAACCTTTACATGTACACAATATCAGAAGTAGTGAAAATAGAGAATTATTTCTCTTATGATGAATAACATGAAGAAATAGTGGATTGTAGAGATAATGTTCATTCATACACCACCATAAACCTAGTTAGTTTCCTATGGTGGAATAATATTTCTAATTATTCAGCTTGGGAACTTGAAGATTTAATGAGACCAAAGTATACTAATTTTTTTAATATGAATAATGAAATGTTTAAGGAAAAATTTTATTAATGGAGTTGAAAATTTTACAGCACATTTTTTCCATTATTGTGTTTAATATCTAGATTAACATATGAACCAAACTAAATTGAACCAAAATAAATTTTATTATAGTGAAATATATTCATTAATTCATTATGCTAATTAAATATAAATTATCATTAAGAAACTGAAATATGAATAAAACCACTAGTGAATAAAATTTCCAATAACATGAAATAATAATATTCATGATTTTCTTTAAATATTATACCTCTGTTTATAACTATGGAATAGAGAAAAACTATATAAATAAAAAAGGCATTTATAGAATGAGGTAAATGAATATGATAAATGATTCTTGGTATTTTTGTGGGGTTATATTTCGTAATGTAATATGACTACTATATATATGTTCATTGGAAATCACGGAGTTTGATATATTATCATTAAACATATAGTCATTATACATATGGCCATTAGACATGTCACCATTTTGAATACGGGCATTGGATATATTGTCATTGTACACATTAAAAAACAATATGTACATATAGGTTGTTTAATTATTTGTACCATATTAAAAAAATACCTAAATATTAAATAATTAACAAATGAAATAGAAATAATTAATTGTAATATTTTATTATAAGCATATTTTTTATTCATAATTATTATTTTTTTATTTTTGAAAATAATATATTTTTCTTATAATTTTAAAATAAATATTCTCAAATCAATTAATTAATAAAATTTATATTTGGATGTTAAATTATTTTATTTTGTTTTTATTTTAATTATTTAGTTTTATAAATTGATATTTTTCAATGATTTATTTGATATATATATTTGAATTTTTATATATTAAAATAATCAAATTGAAATTATTTTTATAAAAAACTATTCAATGAAAACAATATTGTAACAATAATTACTAATTAATATATTTGAAATAGGGTTAAGAATGATAAATGATAAAAAATTAATTTTTAAAAAAATAAAAAATTTCTATTTTCATTTAAAAATTAAATCTAAATTATTTGACCTCGAATTAGATTAATTGAATTTCAAAATTTAATTTTTAATCAAAAAATTGGGTATAATGGTCAATTTTATTCTAATGAAAAAATGTAATTTACCATGGTGAATATTTTATGACATCGATAAACTAATAAAGATGTTAAATAATATATAACCGTCAAATATTGTTTAAAAAATATAAAAATAATAAAAAACAATAAGCAAATAATTGAGGAAACAATGATCTTATATAGGTTTTAAGACATTTGGTGCCACTTTTAATTTTAAAATGATTCTTTTATCAATTAACTAAAGAATATTTGTTAATATTTCATTCCAACTAACCATTAAAAAGAACATTCCATCACCCATTTCAAAAATAAATATAAATTCTTTCCCTCTTGAATAAAATTTTCATTCCACAACATATTATTAGGAATTTGGTTTACTTGGGTATCATAAAGGGTGAAAAGTCGTTCACTCTAATGGAAAACATTTTGAGAAGGATTGATTGCAGCAAGGTAAGTATCTATGTTCATATCTTTATTTCCCAATTTCTTTATCAATTAAATATTTTTGAAATATCATTCATTACTAAAATTACTTATTATTATCATCATTATGCTTCATTTATGTTCTAATTACTATTAAATAACTGAAAACTAATACTCATTTAATCAGTATAGGATATTATTATTTAGGTTAATCCAACCACCTATAAGAATGACAATATACAAACATCAATATTTTCATCACGAATTAGAATTAAATTATTAATACTATCAATTCATGTTATTATGGTGAAATTTAGGATAATATTATGGTTCCTTAATTATAAAACAAAATATTAATGGAGAATATAAATTAGATTGTTTTTGTTAAGAAATTACCTAAAACATACTCGTTATGGATTCCAATATCAAAAACCATAACCATGAATTATTTAAAATTGATTGAGGAATAAATAATTCAATTAAAAAATTTATTTCACTAACCTTACTAAATTGGTTATTGGAAGTTGTAATCAAATATTGAACATCATCATCACTATTAAAAATCTAATATAATACAATCCAACTTGATAGAATCAAATGATGAAAATAAAAAAAATACTAACTAATATATCAGTAATAAATTATTATTATTTAAGAGAATAAAACATAATATATAATAGAAGTATTTTAGAAATATTTGATTATGATGGTTATATTTATTATGTAAGTGGATTATAAACTTTTTTTATGTCATTAGTAAAGGTAATGGTTTCTTTTTCTAATCTAAATTTGTAATCCAGATTGTTTAATAATATATTTTTTTATATTGGGAAATTGTTTTTATATATTTATAAAACCATATATATTTTATTATCCACAATTTATTTCAATTTTTTAATTGTATTATAACTATTTATGTTCCCTTTGGTTAAAAAATAAAGCAAATGTTTACTTTTAATTCATTATATCCTTATCTCTTCAGTTCAGTCATAAGTCACTATTTTTCAAGTTTATGTTTTTTATATTCTTTCATAGATGTATTTACACCTAATTATTTGATATATTATGGTCCTTCATTTTCTCAATTATTTGAACAATTGTCAAACAAATATATTTTTATATTTTTTAATTTTATGGTTACCTAGTAGTAATAATTGGTTTTTATTAATAAGTATCCCTTACATGTTTTCTGAGTTCTAAAATGTATTTAATATTTAATTTATAACTATTTTATAAATTTAATTTTTTATAAAAAAATTTACTTTTAAGATAAAAATATTGAATATTTATTCATATTTTCCAATGAAATTTTAAATTTATCTTATAAGATAATTTTCAACTATGCCAATATCCTTTAATAGTTCTTCTGTTTTAGTAGAGATATTGTCTAATAATAAAATCCACATTCATTATTTGAATTCCATAGGATCATGAATTTTTTATTTATTTTTAATAGTGATTATTTTTCATGAGATAATTATGTTATGATGTAGTTATAAATGATTTCATGTTTATTTAGAATACATATGTGTAGTTTTTTAATAAGTGATTTGTGGGTTGGGAGTTATATATCCCCCCAATGTAATGATTATGTCTTTATATCTCCTGGAATGAAATGTCACACAATAGGGAGTGAGCCATATTCCCTATGAGACTATATCCACTATGGTTATGGCAATGGGTAGTAAACCAAATCCCTTGAAATACTCATCCCACAATATTAAGGTAGTCTTATTGGTGATAATTGACCAGATAAATAATATAATATGAAAATATATGTTTCACATTATTTCACAACAATCATAAGTTTTGAAAAAATACATTACTGTGTTGTAATGGATCATGATTATTAACTCATTTTTTAACACTCAATTTACATGTGTTTTATATTATTCCATAAATATGATACCTTGCCACTTAATTTATTATATTTTTTATTTAGCATGATTTTCCTTTTTTTCTATTCATTCACCATTAATTAAAATTATCTCTTTTTTGTATTATTTAATTGTAGTGTCATTTTCATGAGTTATTTTCAAACCTAAACAAATAATAAAAAATATAAATGATCAAACCTTAGAGTTTATATACCATTTCATAAAATCAAAAAATGATGTTTCTATAATTTCTTTTTAGAGAATAATAAAGGTTAATGTTTTCCTATTGAATCTATTCATAATTTATCTCTCTGAAGGAAGAAGTAATCTTATTGGAAGTCATATGACACTCATACATGTTGATCTTGTATTCATTAAACCCATCATGCTAGATGTGATATTATGTGCCTATAAAATATGATTTTATTCCACTGATGTTAATTAAAATTCCTCATAAAAAGAATAATTGATTCTATTTTCATTGGATATGATATAAATTTTTTTCCCACTATATCGAAGAACTATAGAGAAAATCTATTTTCAGTTATCCTTTGATTTATTTTTTGTCATTATTTTTATATGAAAACCATAAAACCAGGACACTCATGACTTATATCGACCTAAAAATCATATATATTTCTCAAAACACTTTTGAGGACAATTTTGGTCCCCATGTTTCATGATTTTTTTACTAGGATCCTTGAATCAATTGTATAACTCTAATGATCTTATAACCATGGTATTTGGTAGATAGTACTATTCTCTACAACCTCTTTTTTATTCCTACTTTTTAGTAGAGACTATCTCTCAAATACGATTCCATTAATATATTTACTTTTTGATTCATTATATCTATATGGAATGAATAACCGCTTTATCACCAAGTGCAGAAAATTAGAAGAAGTATATATATGTTCTATCAATAAAGGTATTGGATTCTACTACATTCTACTCCTCTTATCATTGGTTTTTAACTAGACCAAAAAACACGTATTTTTATTATTATTATATTCCATAACATATAAATATCTATTGTCATTTACTATTATATAATCCTCCAATTATTTAAATGGTTTTCTAAGATCTAGTTCAATGGAAACCTATTGAAATCCATGTTTTATATGTTCAAATCAATTCTGCAACTTAAAATCAGATTTTATATCATGTCAATTAGTTCCATTATCATCAGTTAATTACTTATCTTATGGTAAATATATAGTATCTCTTCCATAAAAAATGTGTTTTATGGTTTGATTTTAATTTTAGAACCGAAAAATGAACTATATTCAAATTCATCTTGAATATATTGATGTTATATAAAAATCACCATGAAATTAGTCAATATTAAATAAAGAACTGTATGGATTCTATTTCATTCTAAAAAATTATTATAAAAAATCCCTACGAGTGAATATATAACCCAGGTGGAATCTTTTATCCTATGTGAGAATTTTAGTCTCAATTATTCTATTTAATTTGGTGAATAATTTAAAACATCATCTGATAAACATAGGGAAATTTTATAACTCACAAACTATATAAACTAAACAATTTAAGTACCCAAATATTAATGATAATTAACATCACCAAACATTTTAGGTTGGACAATATAGCATAATAATAGGACTAACACATGATTAGTGAGAGCCTCTAGAAGACCACATCTATTCACTACATTACCTTTTAATAAAAGAATTTAGATATTATCTAGATGTAAATAATGAAAAAAAACTTTTTACAGTACCTTCATACAACATGATCTCACTAGGATTGGTTCCTTCCGCAACACAAAACTAGATGAAATCGGAGAGGGATTTATATAGGTCTAATTAACCAGAAACTATTTCTTAAATTGGGTGCTTCCCATTCATTTTCTTTTAATAATCATGTATGAATTTACTTATTTTCTCAATAATAATTAAATTCTTAAAAAATAGTTGGGAGTGAAATCAATAAAAAAATTAATGGTCTCTCCTTATATGTGTTAATAACTTATTTTAACATCATAACATAGTATTAATTAGAATTGTAACCAAATTAAATACAAGACCAAAAAAATAACAACCTTTACATTGTTTAGTCTTTTAACTGAAAATAATGTAGATCAAGAAAACCTACATCGTCCTTGTTCTTAAAACCCCCCCTCATTGTTTGAGTTTTGAAAAAATAATGTTTAATGACCTGACCGACCTTTGACTACCTTGTTGGAGAAATTCCAACTTCCATTACCCCAACCCTATATCAAATATCATAGGGGAAGGTAACTAGTGATAATTAAGAAAATAACATACATGGGAGGCCTTAGCCTATGGTACCTGAACACAAACACCGAAATATATATCTATGAAACAGTGTATTGATAATAAGAAAACTAATAAAAATTCATGCATACATCTATATCCAACAAATAGAGTATGAACGTACGGAAAATGATAAAAATTTTAAAATGAAATCCCACTAATATAAAACATGTAGAATATTACAACCTACCTAGAAGGCAGGGACTACTACCAAATGCATGATGGGACACTCCTCAGTCTATATTTCCTAGAAATATACTCAACCTGCTCCTGGTCCCCTAGGGTTAGTTCTAGAGTACATGTATGATATACATGAAAAAACATGTGGAGGAAGATCCCATACATGTGTTAGTATAAATATTATCAATAGGTTCCTCAAAACCCCAAACTAATAATGGAATAACTGATAGGAATCAGTTAACACAACAAATATCTAGAAGAAAAAACCCAAGTAAGAAATATAAATCCATCCCCAGACTCATCATCTCTTCAAAACCGACCAGTCGAATACCCCCAAGTATGTCAGTCAAGAAGATATATACCAAAAGTCTCCCAAAACATATCCCAAATATACTCAAAAAATACTCCAACTCTGATGGTCCAAACTATAAATATGTCCATAGAAATCATCTTTGTGATCCAATGTATTGCTCATCTTAGAGTACTCACTCCATGAGGGAAATCCAACCCCGTTGGCATGAAACTATGATATTTTACACATCGAAAATCTAGAAACTGATGTCTCATCCATTCCAACCATAATGAATACCATTTGATCAATCATCAAGTACAACTAAATGATAGCAGAACCCTAACATCCCTAGTTGTAGCAATCCAATAGGGGACACTCGTCAAAAAATTCTATAGAGATATTCTCCTAGTGACCGAGATGATCTAAAAAACTCACGTAGGGGATCACTCATAGGACCACTGTGGGACACTACAAACCCTAGATGAAACACTAAGAAAATAAATGGGTATCTCACTACATCCCCAAATATGGAACATCTTGGTAAGAAAATTATCAACTCCTGCCTAGATTTGGTCATTCTAATTGTGAAAACTCTTCCTAGGTATCATTTCATGGATGAACACTAAATTAAACATTGAATATTTATATGAGATACACATTTCATCAGACTAAAACCTCATTGGAAATATCATATATTGATATATTGAAGGAGGGTATTTTTCAAACACTCAGTGGGGGATCCTTACCCTGCTATAAACATCCTACCGGGTAGATAGAAAACACCTTTGTAAATATTAGTCCCTGTAGTTCTACAATCCCTACCAAGGTAAACAGAAAAGGATGTTAGGATCACTCCGGGACTCATGGAGAGATACCTGATCCAAGACCAAGGGTTTATAGTATAATAGGGTTAGGAATACATAATGCAGAATATGGGATGACACCCAAATTACATATGCTTTGGGTATCCATAGAGGGGACACAATATTGTGATGAAGATGTGTTACCACACTAATTTATCAAAGGAATATACCAAGGGAACACACTAACCCAGTACAGGTCTAATCATTAATAAATGAAGTGACTGAAAATATCACATCACATCACCTTTTAAAGTCACAAAACATGCCCCCAATTGCATCCCATGAGAAGAAAACTACTCAAGATAGTCTAATCATGGGCCACCATTTGATACTATAAGAAGGAGACACATTATGGGGGAAGTTATCCATTCAAATCCCACAGACAATACCCAAAGTACAAGGTGTGTATCTCAACACAAACCCTAGGTTGTGTCCCCTAATGGAACTCTTAATATATAAATGAAACTACATAATATGTACCCCATGGTTCATGGAATGATTCCTTTCCTAAAACAATGGGTATTCTATTAACAATACATGGTTTGTGGTAAATGTAATCACACGTAGTGGGTACCCATATTAAAAAACATGTTCCTATTAGATAGTCCTTGGATCATGTCCAATGGTCCTTCCAGTGTAACTAAACATGTACTCGTGTCCTTTAATCATGTACTCCCAAATAGATATGTACAATGGGATGTTAAGACCTACCATGTTCCTCGTCTACATGAAATATTTCACTATATGGTGTGTAACCCTTATAAATTTAATGTAACTCAAATATATTATATTCCTTAAATGGGATGAACACATGGGATGTTCCACTAAAATACAAACCATGTTATTATATAATAAAAATATTAATTTTCTCCAAGCCACTCAAAACGCCTAATTTCAACCTAAAAGTCACATATCATCCCCCATGGGGTCACTTGTAGTTTTATAAGGGAAATAAAACCATAAAAAACATTAAATAGGATGGGAATGAAATATCATTAATCTATCTACCTCATTGTGAAATGTTGAAGCTTTGGTTCCAAAACCACACTCTGAATATATTGCAGCACGATCAAGGAGTAATCACCATCAATATAAATATTTGGTGGTGCCTCATCTCCTTTTTTTAATTCGTGAGTTATTCTTTTACATAGGAGGAATCCCTACGATCCCTTCATCCATGAATGATACACAAACAGTGAGGGGTTTTATTAATTTATTTTATTAAATTAATAATTTCCACTAAAAAACCCCATCAATTTCCACCCATTACCAACACTTGATACTGATTAAAATTATGTTATTCCCATAGTAAAACCCAAATTATAAAATCAAAATTGGTCTCGAATTTCAGAATCAAGGCCCCTCTTAGGAGTTTTTCTATGTTTTAAAAAAATCTATTTTTGTGTGATAAAATATTTTTTAATATCTTTCACATGACCGTAATGAGGCTCTCTTGGCCCCAGAATCACATAACAATTTTGTGCAAGGCTATATAAATATTCTGATGTCTTATACAAAAAAACCAGAGTCACCACACACTCTCTACCTTAAATGATTGTTAACCCCAAAAAAAACAATGGAATAAGGATGACATCTGAGCTCTCTTCTAGATTTCCCAAACATGAAAGATCTCCAAAATTTTCTCATTCTTCTAAATAACATGCACTTTCGAGAACCAAAAACCCATAATGGGTCTTCACATAGTTACTAAAATTGATCCTGGTTACCTCATAAACTTTTTCATACACCCAAAATTTTTCTCAAACTATCTTGAAATAATGCTATGAAGCCTGCACAAGTCTCATCACATATGACTATGGGTCAAATAATATGAACATGGTTGAATTTGGACCTGGGAGTCTAGAAATATAGCATCTCACTAACCCAACATTGAAAATGACATAACACATATGTACTCGTCCTCTCATAAAAAAACCTACACCTCTCTAAAATGAAAACCCAAATCATGTTTCTCATTACCTAAATGTTTCTCAGTGTCCCACTGGATGAAGGAAACCTCCTAAGGACCCCTCTCACAACATGACTAGTTCCATCATTAGTCCTATTAACAGTGAAATACTCCCCACTTTCAAAAAAAATCCATCAACATCTTGTATAGTGTATATTTTATCATGTGAGATATGACAATCAATAACATCTGGGTGTGCCTCTTCGACATTCTAAAAAATATAAGTGGAAATAAATATCAACTGTAGAAAAACTGAATCGACCACAAATAGTAGGATCATCTTCAAGATTTCAATTTCTGTGTCTCCTTATCTATTATAGTGAATGGATAACTTCTTTGAAAATATTATCTACAACCCCTCCCAGGGTCTAAAAATAAATGATCCCCAAAATGGGTAAGGAGTAGTCCATCTGCATCACAATATTTGAATCATCAAGAATCATCTTCTACATAAGTGAAAATAAGATATTGATTATAGGACATCAGTACCCCTCCATGATAATAACCAAATCTAGGAAACATCACCCAGACCTAGCCACAACTGACATCTCTTCCTCTTAGACAAACATAACAGGGGTTCCCAAGTGAAGACATTGTGACTTAAATGCCTTATAATACCTCTAATAGTTCCACCACACATGAAACCACAGAGAAGATATATGAAAATAAATGTTCTATATTACGGGTTCCTATAGTGTCACAAATACTCAATCCATGACTTGAAACACACTTGATTCTCTAGGATAGAATCCCCTTCTATCTGAATCTCATCTAACACAATCCCACATGTTCTTTCCAACAAGGGCTTACACTGACACCATGAAACACCAAACCACACCAAACACATAAGTCAAAGGGCCTCATCCACCAAACCATGACACTATCCACTCTGGGAAGCACTGACTCAACCACATTTTCATGTATCATGTCATAATATTACATCTTAGTGTCCAGTGGGTCTCTCATTCTTGTGAGTTTAGAACTACATCAAACAGAACAAAAAAGGGGATCCACTTGCACCCTTTATCACTAAGAGCATTCATCAAGTAATAAGTGGAATAAGAACATCTCTCTCACACCTATATCAATAAGAAATAATATAGAAGTAAAAGGATATATATCATACCTACAACCTCTCTCTGATCATCTGGGTCAAAATCATCCAATGTATGCAACCACCCATTTCCCTTACCCCAGCTCCCAGAGCCTATCCTAGTCCACATATGGGTGATGTTGGTTGAAATAGATCAAATCATCAACCACCTCCTGATGTGCCTCCATCTCCTATAACTTATCTTCTTCCCTATAGACCTCCTAAGTGACATTGCTTCCTCCACCTCGATGGTCTAATGACTATCTCTCTATTATATTCATTATGATTATGACAGTCCTATGTGATATTTCTAGACGCCATACATGCATTACAATTCCTCATCCCCAAATGATTTCATTTTCCCTGAGGGATATGGAAATGATGATGCCTCTAGAATTTCATGAATGTTGTCTTTAGGTCTTAGACAACCATACCATAGGAAATCCTTTCCTCAGAATCTCACGATATGTTCTTAATCATTACATATATTCATCCAGTACCAAAATGTCCATCCATGGCTCTATATAACAAGAGGAACAAAACTAAATGTTGAGAGGTGGATCCACACGCTTCTCAATTGTTGGATGCTCTAGCAACTATCCACTCATAAAAAGACCTTCCTCATGACCCATTCCCTCGAAGGAAACCTAATCACCCATCAGGAGAAACCCTAAAACTAGTTAGGGAAATCCAGAATGTTGTTGTCATGGTTACATCGTAAAATAAGATAATTAGTTCCACATTTAATGATTATATACATGGACCTGACTCAAGAAGAACATAAAAACCACAACCCAGTCAAATGTGATTAATGAACCAATATTATCCTTGCTACCAGATCATGAATGCTCTGATTCATGAACTAGGTAATCAGAGTCTTGGTGAATGGATTAGTCAGCCACCACATGAATACTGGAGTCTCTATACAAAAATATAAACCCATGATACATAAAAACGTTTCATTAAATCCAAAAAATAATATCTTATATAGAAAATAACTAACTCTCTGGTTTGGGCTAAGGACCTACTCTGATACAACTATATAATGAACAAACCCACTAGGAACTACCTAGCTAGTTGAAGGTTGAGAAACCACTACTCTAAGCCCACCTCTAATATGCCAGGGTCTAGTGACTATCAACAAGTTGGCATTCGACCCACATGGTAGACCGAAGCCTATATTACCTGTAAAAACCCATCGATATCCATATATACACAATACTATATAGATAACAATTAAAACAATAAAATTTATAGCATGCATCTATATCCCATAAATAGAGTATATTAGTAATGGAATTAAATAAAAACGGAAAAATAAAAAATGACCAAAGGAAACATTTTGGAAGAGTTCGTCCTATTTAGAAGGAGGGGACTACTTTCAAATGCATGAATGGTACACTCCATGGAATTTCTATCCTAGATCTATGCTCCACCAACTCTTGGTCCCCTATGGTTAGTGTTAGAATACCAATAGTGTTTATATTATATAACATGTGTGGGAAAATCCCATTCATGGGTGATTATAAGAATAATCAATAGGTTCCCCAAAAATCAAAACCAAATAGGGAGTAACTAGTAATAATATGTTAACTAAACCAGCATCCAGTAGATAAACCTCAAATGAGAGATAATACAAAATCTTAACACTCCTCCGCTCTGTAAAATTATTCAGCTCAACAGCCCCTACAATGTCAACAAATAAGACACATACTACGAGGTCTCCTAAAACATATCCAATATATGCTCAAAATTGACTCCATGTCTCATGGCCCCAATTATAAATCTATCCATAGAAATAAATTATTCTCTAATATATAGTTCATCTAAATGTACTGGCTCCATGATCCCATCCATCCTCTATGTCATGATACCATGAGATATCACACATTGAGCATCTAGAATGAGTTATAACATCACTTTCATACATGATGGAACCCACATAATAACTCAGTAGGTGCAAATACACTAATGAAAAAACTCTACATCTCCACTGGTACCAATATTAGTGTGAATTCTCATCAATCACCACCACAAATAAAGTATCCCAGTGACCCAGTAGATCTCCAGAACTCAATTGTAGTATCACTCCAAAGATGGATGTGAAAACTAAAAACCATAGCTGAAATGATATGAAAAGAAAGGGGTATCTCACTACAACACCATGTATGGAATTACACACTATGAATAGGATCAATGTCCATGTAGAGTGGGTCATGAGGATTCGTGAAAATCCTCCTAGGGAAAATATCATGTTAGAATGATAAAGGAAACCGATAGGATTCATCAAAGATACACACTCCACGAAACTACTAACTCATAAAAAAGATCATATATCGATACATATATAGTGGTTCTACATCTAGGGATAACTGAGGGATCCACCCCTCCTAGAAACAACCTCTTGGGTATTGGAATGATGCTCGGGTAAATAGTGGTCATCTCGATTCCACAATCCATGCTTAGGGAAACAAGAAAGGAAGTGAGGATCCCTCCGGCTGTCTCAAAGGGATATGTGCTCCAATAAACTATTAAATACTTGAATTGAATGAAGATAAATCATTCCATAATATTGGAATACTCCCTCATAGCACAATCATTGGGTATCTATAGAGGAATCACTACCCTTTTATTAGAAAATGATGCCACACATAACCATCATAGGAATAGATCAACAGAACATGCCCAGACATTGATGGTCAAAATTTCACTAACTAATGTGACCAAAAACATCTCTTCACATCAAATCAAAATGTAAAAATTATGGCCCCCATCACATTCTACACGGAAAAATACTCATGATCAGAAACTTGTGAGCCTCTATCTGAGTCTAAAAGAAGGAGATTCATGAGACAGAAATGTCTCTAAGGGAAGATGATGATATGTACTTGTAGTACATGACATTTTTCTCATCACTAAACTATTTCTATATCCCCTTATAGTACTCTATTTGTATATAAGGAACTAAATTTCATGCACCCCATGACCCTTGACATGTGTCCATCCTAAAACTATGGGTATGTCTTTTCCCATGCACAACTAGATGGCTATGTAACAACACATGGCGTGTACCAGTAGAACATGGTGTGTCCCTAATTGGACTTAGTCATACCATATCCTTTATACATGCCTATGTCACTCAACTTGTGAATATGTCCTTTGGCTATGTACTCCCACATAACCATGTCCCTTGGCATGGTAAGACTGGACATGTCCCCAAGCCACACGACATGGATCAAAACATAGAATGTCACCCCTCTACAAGGAATGTATTTCCAAAATATTATCTTCCTCAAATAAGAAGAAATCATGGATTGTTTCAATTAACTACACACCATGTCATCATAAATTCAAATTTGTAATTTTTTTGAAGCCACCCGGAATCCCCATAATTATCATCTAAAACCCACGAATCAACCCCCACGTGGTCCCTAGTAGTCTTATAAGAGATATAAAAACAAATAAATCAAAATTTTATGGGATATAAATATTATAAATCATCCTATATCATGGTGATATGATAAATCATTGAGTCTATATCCACAATCCTAAAATACTTCACCATGAGCTGGCAGTGATCGCCATCATGATCATAGATCGGTGGTCCATTCTATCCCTAAATCATATGTTGGTTTTTATCACCATGGTTGAATGACCTACTATCCCTTATACCACGTCTGAGACAAACATGGGGATGAGGTTTATTAATGTATTTAATTAAATTAATAACCTCCACTCAACACCCTCCCAGTGCTCACCCTTGACCGGAACCCAATGCTGAAAACAATTATGTCGTTCCTAGGGTAAAACCTACACTATGAACTCATATGTGGTCTCATATTTTTTATATGAGACTCCCTTCCATAATTTTCCACATTTATATAAACAATTTTCATCCATGGTAAAATACATTTAATATTTTCACATAACCACACCAAGAATCAACTATACACAAAATTCCACACCAACTTAGCACCTAACATTGGAAATATATATAGAAGTGTTCTGAAATCATACAAAGAAAAAATGGTGTAACTAATGAATTTTAGAGAACCCCATATCATTCCATTAGGTTTAGTTCAAAGGAATTCACTATATAAAAAAATTATAGAAGAGAGCTCAACCGTAAGAAATCCATTCATCAATTGAGGAACCTAAATGGATGGTGTGATTATAGGGATAATGTGGTGGGAATGAAACTACAATAAATCCAATAACCTCATAACTCAAACAATGTTCCTCTATGAAATTTATCGTCTCTTGTGATATAAGTAATGGTTCATTAGAGCCACTATCGATGTCAAAAAAACCCAAATAGAGGTGTAATTAAACAATTTTTTATCATAAATTCCCTTTTTGAGACCTCAAGTTGATCTTATTATGTTTTACCATTACTGAATAATTCATTTTCAGTCAACTTCATTATGTTCTAATATCCACATGTTCATATTATTAAAAATAATGATCTATAATTATTATCTCTTAATATTTCCCTTACTGTGTGTTTAAGCACATTATTTAATAATGATTTTATTCTTTAGAAATTGAAGAGGGGTATTATTTTTATTATTGAAATTGGGATATTAGATATGGAAAAAAATTTGGGATATATTGAATATATATTATAAAATATGATTTTGATAAATATAATATCTAAAAATAATAAACTTATAAGTTCAATGATGTGATTTATCATGGGATGTAATCTTTATTAATGTAAAATATTATAATTCATGAATATATATATTGTGGTCAGGTCAAATAAATGATCCCAAAATTAATTATTCTCCTTACCTATATTAATAAAAATTTAAAAATAGTGTTATTCATACACAATTGATAATTCCTAAATGGATAACCCTAACCATTTAATAGTATGGTATTCATAGAAATAGATTCTCTAAATCAATTAATATCAAACTAATTTCATCCTATAACCTTTTTACACTCTCATGAAAATTAAGTTTGTTTTAATTAATGTTCTATTGGGAAGTATTTTTAAATAATGAGAATGAACTATTAAATATCCTGAAGAGGGAAAATTTTTAAATCTCTGGTAATATATTTTAATTACAAACCATAGAAATTGGTATTGTAGATTTGAAGGAGGTGATCTCAATGAATCTATTAATCTTCTCATGATTTTTTTAATTAAATAAGATAAATAAATATGGTATTTTCTTAATAATTGATAATCATTGGATCTATATAATATAAAAATACTTCAATTAAAACAAATGAATTATGTTTTTTAAAACCATTAAACAAAATAAACAAGAATCAAAACCTAATTCATCAAAAGGGGTTGAAAATTAAAAATGATTTTCAAGGAAATAATTTAGTGAGTGGTTTTAATGGGTGTTAAATTATATGTAATATATAGTAAGAGAAAAGATATCATCACCATATTATTTCATAAAATTTTTAATTTTTTAATTTACATGTTCTATATTAAATATAAAAATATATTAAAAAAATTATTTTCACGTTTAATTTACAAAATATCATAATTAAAATATATTTGGAATGTATATTAGTTAGTGTATCTACATGTAATGTTTATATGTTTCCAATGAGAAAATAATGTTATTTAATTTCATGGGGACATCCTCGGTCACACTATTTTAGGGTGTTATCATTTGGTTTTCAATATTTTACCACATTGATTCTTTTTTAAAACTATCAAGATTCTATATATGTATAATGAGATTAAGGAATCACATTAGTTTAAAAAAATCACCATTCCATAATAATTATTTTTACTTTTTTAAAAGTTATCATAAGTATTCAAGGATATTTATATTTAATAGAATTAATTTTTGAATAAAGTGAGATGAATTCTCTAAATGGTTTAATCTCTCATTCATTAATTTATTATACCTATCATTTGAAATATGTTTTATAGAATTCTAATAATATTTAAACAAAATTACAATTTCTGAGTAGGGATTATAAACAAATAACTCTTTAAACGTGTTAATGATCTCAATACAGATTTCACTGTTAACTATTGTGCATGATCTATAATGTAAATATAGAAATTTATATTGATTGGAAAGATTATAATACTTATAAATGAAAAAAATCTTTCACATTTCTATAAATACCCTAGTTTTATTACTATAAACTGATTAGGGTAGTACATAAAAGGTATTATAAGAAATATGTTCTCCATCAATAGTAGGATATGAGGAAATAATTATAGGAGACCAAATTTACCCTACACGTCTATGCATGATAATATTCACATTTATATTCTCATTTTCTTTTATAGTTGGTTAATAATGTATATTAATTTAGGCTTATATTTTAATATCTCATAAACCACATATCATTTTTTCAACATCAGTCTTTATTCCTTCAATGGATTCATTGGAATATTTTTGTAATTGACTATTGTTTGCAATCATTTTATTGAACGACACATTGAGGATAAGATAATGATTTAGATTTGGTGGTGGTTAATAATTGATCAAGGATTATATGGATTATTAACTCATCCATTTTGATACAATTTCTAATTAGTATTTTAATAGATTCTGTCTTTTTGTTATTGTGGCCTTTAATTTAAAAAAAATTGACATGTTGCCTAAAATTTTCATGTATGATATGGGATAGGTAGAATTAAATTCCCAAGAATTGGTTACATATAATTCTAAAAATAATACCTAGTCCAAAAAATATATTATTAAATAAATCTTTAGTATAGTAACACCCCATGTTTTATATTGTTAATTTTCACTTGAATAAATTTTATTTCTTTGATATCTTGCATTGCATGAAACTCTGAATTTAAAAAAGTTGTGATTGAATAAAAATAATATTATTATTATTATTTAAAAATTAATTTTATTAAATTTCTATTAAATGTGGAGCTATGAATAATAATAACCATATTTTATGTATTATTGATCATTTTTTTATAAAAATGCACCATATTAATAAAATTGTACAATATTTTTTATAAAGTATGTATATGTTTGAAAAATATTATTTTCTCAAAAAAAGATTCTTTAATTATTTTTTGTAAAAAATAAAAAAATAATATTTTTAATATATAGTAAATGATTTGGAAAGAAATAAATTTAATTTTTTAATTCATAATATAAAAATTATAATTGGGAGAATTTTCGAGATGTTTCTAAAATGATTATTTTTATTATGAATTCTGAAAAATACATGTTTTTGTTGAAAACATCAAATTCGTTTAAATATTTTATAAGGCTACACATTTTATTAAAATGGTTATAAAAGTAAAATTAGTTAATATATATATATATATATATATATATTAATCGAATTTATTTCATTTTAATCATTTTTATATTTAATTTTGATATAAAAACATTTTAAATTTTTTAATATTTTCAATTTTGAAAAATCGCTTTCTCATCTCGAATGTGGGTTTAATTTCAAATTAAATTTCACCTTCAATATGAATGGAATTTGGAAAAATGGATTTTATATGTTGATAAATAATAATTTATATTATATAATATTAAAAATATAATTTTTTACAATAACTAATATTAAAAAATGAAAAAATTATTTATTGTGGTTAAATTAAAAATATGTTTGCCTGAAGGTTAAACAAATTATATAATGGTTACAAATAAAGTAAAACAAATTAAAAAAATATTTTATGGAAATATATAATAATAATATCATATATTATCATGAATGACCATTTTAAAATACTTTTAAAATTCAAAATCCTTTGTTATATATTTTACTTTTCTAAATTTATAAGTGTGCCACTCACCTCACTTATAAATGGTAACCCCGCTCTACATGTATTATCACATAAAAAAATGTTGGTGTAAGAAAATAAATAACGAAATTCCTTTCATAATTCCCCCCTATAATCCAATTATACCTTTTAATCATAAATGTTTCTTAGGATAGTTTTTGGTGATAAACCAAGAAGGTTACCCAAAGAAGAGGTAACGTTCTTCAACGATTAATTCTATTTTATTTATTCATCCACCTCCTAAGATTAATATTAAACCATTATGATATAAAAACATAATTATATTAAATATAATAAAATGTTTTTATGTCAAATTATTGACCTATATTCATCTCTTATTCCCACAAATTGGAAACGATACCATCCCTCATTTGTACGATAGACTCCCACCTCACATACTGATGTGATAAATTTTTTATCAACACCAATCACAATTTAGTAAGATTATATATAATATATATATATATATATATGATATTTTTAACATTAATATACTTTTTATAATATATAACCATGTATTCCTTTCTTTTACTTTCCATTTCATATAAAATATGATAATGTCATTTCTGTGTAAGGAATACATCCTCCTTGAGAAGCTAGGTGATATGTTTTTCAGATAAGTTTCAAATGGAAGGTAATAAGGGATAAATTTAATTAATATATGTGATACTAAAAAAATTTAAAATGATTTTTGAAAGGTAATATATTATTTGATATTCATTATCTTCATCCATTGATTAAATGGAAATAGTATTCATGTGTATTGATGGCCTACCGTCTCTATGAGCGGTGCATGTAATTTTCTACATCTAACTTTTAGGGATTACTATAAAAACATATATAGAGAATATATATGATATTTATATCAGGGATAAAATATTTGATATTATTCAAAAATTATAAAATTAATTTTTCCAAAAATAAAAAATTAAATCATATATGGTAAACAAAGAAATTATTGCCCCAAACGTGACTTTATCAAGTAATTATTAATAAATGTGCATTAAAATTTCACAATTAAATCATATATAGTTTGATATATATATGCGTTTTTCTATAAAATATTTATAATAAACTTAAATTTTTTATACAAAAAATTTTAATTTGTAAGAAGGATGCCCAAACTTAAACTAAGGGATTTTTTTCCCTAATTAGAATTCTATGAGAGATATGTTTTCTCTTGAACCTATATTATTTTATGACGTGTATATAAAAACCCCATTGAAATGTTATATCATGTATATTGTTATTATAATCATATTTAATTATTCATTTGATGTAAACATTTAATGGTACTTACTATAAGGCCCCGGCCTTAAACCATACTTAATCTTGAGTTAATACAAGATTACACATTGAGTATCTTTTCAGGTTTAGAGTTTTAGAGAATTAGATCATAAAACATGCATTACATTCCACATTTAAACAAAGTGGTTTCATAAAAGATAGTTTTCATTTTTCCCATCAACGGAAATGTATTTAAAATAAAACGTGGATTCTTTCTTGAGACTTCCTTGACACTATCATCATATCCATTACCCTTACCTTGACCTGTGAAAAACATTTCAAAAACATGGGATGAGAATAAAAATCTCAGTAAGGGATATAAAAATATGGAAATGAAACATGGGTACATGTATACATACGAATGAAATCATAATTTACCCATAAAACATAAGCACTTTAACATACCTCATAAATTCATGAATAAATCATAGAAATCATAAGACATAAAGGTAACTTAAGGAATTCATAACATTCTTACGTAGGGAGTAACCCTCTTGGTTACGTTTGGAATACCCATCACAGTATATTCCCTAAATCGCTTTAGAAAAACCTTAATGTTTAACCCCTTCATGTTACCCAATTCATTGGAGAGATATATCGGTCTCAACCGCCCTTAGTTTATCACAGAACCATCCGTCTTCATAGTAATGCCCAAGAACCTCAACATAATCATATCACATAAAACATGCATAAAGGAAACATAACAATTCCACCTTTCAATCACAAGATATCAAAAAAAAACATTGATATAAAAAAATTATGAAAACCATTTTCAATACCAAAATAAAAGAAAAGTAAAACATGGTATTTATTTTTCTTTTAAAAAAAGGTATGGCTTGTAGAGGAAGCCGAAACTCAAATAATGGTCACGGAGGCGGAGAAGTCGTTGTCGCCGCATACGTATAACAAAAACATTCCCTTTTGTCATTTATTAAAATTATTTGTATAAAAAAAATTCATTTTGGATAAACGTAAAATTCAAAGGGGTTTATACCATGTATAAAAGAAGGTTTTGTATAAAACAAAATATGCCTCAATGAAAGGAGATTGAGACGAAGTCCCATACAAAGACGTTATCCTTGGATTAAGGATAAATTAATTACAAAATTATGTGTGAAAAACTAATACACTAAATATAAGTGGATATTAAGTGTAAAACAATCAGAGGATATTCACACATATTCATAGAACGACATATTCAAGGAGTACAAGCTTATCCCAAAGAATCAAAATTGGGTTAAGAAGTTCCCTTGTAAAAATTTGACAGCCTTACTGCATCACTACAAAATTCAGAAAATTAGTTGATGAGAGATATAAAGGGTATCTCATCACTCGAACATAAAATTTAAATCACTAAGTATATATAAGAACATATCCCAGCATAATGATATGTCAATTAAAAGACATAACAAAATAAGTCTTTTAAAATAAAGGAGGGTGAAAGGTTCCCTTACCGACATTGGTATCTTTCGAAACATACACCCCGTGAAAGAAGGAAAATACAACATTGATGTAAATACTCATAAATGAAATTATATTACACAATGAGTAAAATAATGGGCTGTACATACACCACACAACGGAAATTGTGGCAAATGTAGCATAAATCTCACAGGAATAAAAGTGAGATGAAAAATTCCTTATGAATACTCGGCAGCATAACGGCGCCACTAAAAACTTCCAAAAATGGATTTGATGATATCAAATAGGGTCTCTCATCCTATTAAAACAAAATTTATAGAAAGAGGAATATAAAAGAACATACCCCATCATAACAAAGTGGAGGTTAAAAGAAGTGACATAAAGGAGAGTACTTAAAATGAAATAGAGATGTTAGATCTCTTAAGAAAATTCGGCAGCCTAACGACCCCACTCAAAACTTCCAAAATGGGTTGATGAGAGAGAATAGGGTCTCTCATAATATTAACATAAAAATTACAGTAAGATTAATATAAAAGAACATCACAATCACAAGATATATGAGCTTAAAAGGAATGACATAAAAGAGTGTACTTAAAAAGAAAGAGAGGAGTAGGATCCCTTACCTCAGGTCCGACATGACTCGATCGTTCTTTAACGTCCTGAATAATAAACATGAGTTAATTTCTACTTGATTAAGAACCGTTTTCAATTTAATTATTCCTTTTATATTACATATTTCCATTTCATAAACATTATGTAATTATTTAAGTTAATAATGTTTGTTTTGTCGATATTTGGTTCTTAACTCGAAAGTGGAGTTCTTACAATTACATGTTGTTCGTGTGGTCAAAGGTTCATTATATCCAGAATGATATTCATGATTTGGATATCATATATATCATATATATCCAAAATATAAATTTATTTATAATATTACATAATCATTTAGAGGTAATAAATGAAATGCACTGTTCATGGAGACGGTAAGCCCTACGTATTCATGAACGCTACTTTCATATCTATGTCATATTAATGGAATTAAAACTAAATGACAGGTATGTATATTTTAATTCCAGAATTATATTCATCATTTATATGTAACATACATCATATATAATAACTTTAAATACTTCCTTTATACATCCCACATATGGCATTAACGAATCAAATCACTTTGAGGGGGCGGTAGTCCACACTTCCTAAAATGAAATTATCGTGTTTACCCACAATGGAAACCATATAGGTATGCCACAAAAGAAAAATACAGAAGCGTAAGTAAAACATAAACATTTTATATATCATATTTAAGTATAGTGACATCTTAATGTCCACCATTTAAGGTTTTATATGAGTGTTGAACAATCATCGTTTCATGAGGCAGAAATTCGCCATCCACAGAAACAGTATGTTCATTAACCATTTGATGTAGGTGTGTGTAAGTGTAGCTCGAATGCTTCTTATAAAAATATCCTAGTATATTGAAGATACTGGAGTTTTTACAAAAGAAATTAATAAAAAGAGTTTATGGGGTTGGAGAAGCAAAATAAAACAGAAGAACACAAGTGAAGACATTACCTTAAAATCGAGTAACACTTTTTGATTTGAGCTCAAAGGCTTCCTTGGGAAGAATTCTGCCCAAAGTGAGGCTTCTAGGAGTAATAGAGGGATTTGGAGAGGCAAAATTAGCAGGGTTTGGCCGAGCCAAAGGCTTGAGAGGTGTGGGTAAGGTGGTAGAGTTGGGGTCCTATTATAAGAGGAGAGGAGGGGCACTCTTGTAATGTTACAAAATGTTACTTTATTTTCAAATGAGTTTCGGATTTTAAAGGTCCCACATTGATTTATTTCGAGGATAAGGTGGTAAGGGTTCTAAATATACTCATACAATAGGTTTTTGACAAGTGTATGTTATATTTTAACATTATCTTTTCATTTTATTTAAATCCTTTATTAATGAGGTAATCGCTGCATCATCATGATGTCATAAATAATTTAATTTATATAATTTCTTAAAATTTTAAAAAAAATATCATGATGTAGGAAATATTTTTATATTTCTAATGAATATTTATAGTCAAAAATATTACTTGTATAAACCCATTTAAAAATTTTTTTAGTGAAACCTTTCATGCTTGTGACATTTTTATTTTAACTTTAAATAAAAAGTTATTTATTTCATTTTCCAACCAAAGTGGCTCCATGGGGTCCCCATGTTGACCCATGGATTGTATTGGTCGGACATGACACATCCAATGAGTGTATGACATGTGTCTAGGTCATTTCACATTATTAAAACATTATTTTTACCATAAATTACACTAATTACCTCTAATCGCGATTAAATACATAACAGTTACTATTTACCAAAAAATTATTTTAATCTCATTGAACCACATTTTACTTCATAAATACAACCATGTATGTCGGATTTTTGAAATTCAAAACACATAGGTGGAAAAGTTTTATTTAAACAAAAAATCAGTTTATTTAACTACCACTTAGTGGTTTCACTATTCATAAAAAATTGATGTTTTTCATAAAAATACCAAAAATTCACCCGAAGCTATATTTGATAATCTGAACTCAAAAATGATGTCTATTTTACAAAATTAAAAACATATAAGTTGCATTAATTAATTTAATAATTAATTCTTGCTGTCAAAACAAATAGCGTGTTTTTATGAAACAATATCTATTAAAAGATTGACACTAGTTTAAGTCCAATTTCAAAGTAAAATTAATTCCAATGACCACTATTGGATTTAATGGTAAAAATATATTCTAATTTAACTTTAAAAACAATTAAAAAGATAATATAATCATATAAATAAATTATATTAAAAAGAGGTTTTGAAATAAAATACAACATTTTTCAATATTCATTAAAAATGAACTTTATCGGAAAGATACAAAAAAATTACACATAGTAAATTTTGATGTCTCTATTATAAAGAAGAATTTTATTTTTTCAAATATAACACATAACATTTTCAAAAAGTGGATTTAATAGAGGTTCGCCATTAAAAGGTGGTTAATCGACCTTCTAAAGAACATTTGAATGTTTACGCTTAAAAATTGAATTCATTCACATTTTTAATCCTCTAAAATTTATTGTAAAAAGTAAAAATATTTGACAAACATATATAATAATTTTTTAGTTAGTTCTGTTCATTCCCTCCATTACAACGGCTAGGCGTTAACTACCATTTAAAATAATATTATTTAATTATTAGAGTGCAACATAAGATTCCCAAGAAACTCGTTGTTGCGTATTGGGTACGCCATCGTGCATAGTGACCCCTTTAAAGTAATATTAATATTTTATTCACAAATATGGATAAATTTAAAAATGTCATATTCTTTATTTACCTGGGGTGTTACACTTACATACTAATGTGGTGAAGATTTTAGGTTATAATCTCACAAATTTTCAAGATTTTTTATGAGTATAATTCCAAGGATGAAATATTATAATCCACCTCTCAAAAAACTGGTGAATGTTCTTATAATATTTTCATTTCATGAGAATACATGTTATACTATAATTTTCCTTCCTTTATGTACTCAATATAACAAAATAATAGTTCAATAAAAAATTTCAGTATTTATCTCTTCCGATGAAACCAAATTTTTCTTCTGAGAACATAAATTATAAAAATGTCTTCAAAAATGTTTTTAACATTATCCAAAAGATTTATTAAAAAATTTATATAAATTTCTAACATTTTAAAAATTGTTTTGAAAAGAATTTCTATGTTTTTTACAAAATGATGCATGTTCTTCCATTATAGAAAATGTTAGAGGAATTTCATTTCACATGGAATGCATGAATGGAATTTACCAATGTCATGACCATTATTTTAAATGAATCTTAATTTATATGTTTCAAGTCTTATTATAAAAAATATGGAACTCCACAATATTTTATTCATTTTTAATTTTATAAAATTTAATTTTTAAATAAATAATATTTTCATCAAGAAACATTATAATTTATTTTTTGATTAAAATCATTTTCCATCTAACATGAACTCCTTTTATATTATACAATAATTTCTTAGGATACAATCCAATTATACCATATTAATTCCTTCTATGAATATCTTATTTTTATAATGAAAATATTTTTGTCAAGCATTTTTCACTTCCACGGTTTATACCATGATAAAATTATTATGAAACCCGCTTCTTTTTCGATGGATTACACTATGATGAAATGATTATGAAACCTTCTTATTTTCCATAGGCTATGTTATGATAAAATGATTATAAAAACTGTTTCGTTTCATAAATTCATATATATTGAGTTTTTTATGATATTTTATCATAGATATGTAGGATATTCATTATGTGATGAGTGGGAAATATATATCCCTTCAATGTGTTTGGTAAGTATTGATATGTCATTAGATTAATAGGACTAGAATGGGTAGTGAAACCAATTTAGTAATGGAATCATCTCATTGTGATGGTCTTAGGATTGAACCTTAATTACTATTATGGTTTGAATATTAAACTAATTACAGTATGATTTCCATGTTAATAAGGATTAAAATGGTATAGAAGTGATTTTATATAATTACATGTATTCCATGATTCTATGTCCTATACAATTTGTATTCCACCATGAAAAATCTTATTTGATTCTCTTATGATTCATGTCCTTTGAAACAAATTGTTTTTTTCCATGACTCATGATTACGATCATTGGTATGAATAGTATGGGTTTAAAATGTTATTCTTATGTTCTCATACCCTTATAATCATGTTATGTTTATGTATCTACCTTATTTACCCTTACTTACCATCTTATATCGCCCTTTATTATGTTTATTTTCCCCATGTTACAAAGAAATGTATTATGTATAATTTTTCTAAAAAGGGTGATGGGTATGTAGAAATTATTCGAAGATGATGTAGTTCAACTTTATACTTGTTGTTTATGTTTCAATGTTTCAAAAATTACTATAACATTGTGATCCTCAGTCATGTTTTTTTTAATATAGTGAATATTATAAAAGAATTGTAATACCTCAATATGAAAAGTAAGGGTCATTATAGAAGATATAAATGGATATGTTTAATTATGATTTGGAAAACAAGGTTGAGAAAACTATTGAGAGAAATCATAGAATAATCTTAAATATATGGTAACATCATAATGATTATGTGTGAAGTGATTATTTTTATTTCTTAGATATAAATCCATGTCTAGATACTATAGGTGGATGTGGTTCATTCATAGATTTACCTAGGGGTAATAATTCTACAAAAGGTGTGTATGTCTTGACTTTTCCATTACCAGGTACAAAATAATGGGCCATATTATTCAACTAGTTTCACTCTTCTAGGGGATATTCTCATGTTAAATCATATTTTCTTTAGGAACCATCATGAAGGATTGGAATAGAAGATGATTATGGATGACCTATGTTAAAAATAATGTGTCATAGATATAGAATAATTTTTATAGATTCAGATATTAAAAATATTATTTTTATGACTATATGGTTTTCCACTATGATTATTGTTTCTAACACAAATATTTTTAATTTTAGTCATTGGATGAAACCCTTAATAAGCACATTAATGATGAATGAAATGGAAAATGAAAATATTTTCCCCATGAGAAACCATATTTTATGGGAGTTGGAATGATAAATCTAGTTGATATGATCATAGATCTTTCAGAAGCTATGAATCATGCTATACATCTAAATGAGAAAAGGAGAGACCAATATCTTCTTCAGTACTACATTGTCACACCAAAGTATATCATTAAAGGTGTTTATATTTCTTTTATATTTATCCTAACATACGCCCCTATGTTCCCATTAATCCCCCACTAATTTTGGTGGCTTCTAGAGATATTTTGAGTGGAGAAAGGAGGGTGCATGTTTTTGGTGCACGGTTTTCCAAACTGTGCACATAAACCATGTGCCAATGTCCAGCTCATTAAAAATGATCTAAATGACTTGTTTTCCCTCTATAGATTTATCAAAATATCCCATTTCTTCCCGCATTAGATCCTCACAGCCATTTCATCCCCCCAAGAACTTAAAAATATATTTGGAACATCATTTTGAAGGGGGGTTTGTTGGATGAACTTCACACAATATCTTGTAAGTGTTTATCACTCTTATTTCCTCCTCTTTTCATTGAGTTTCTTCCAATTTCCTTGAATTACCAAATGACTTTAGGGTATGGTTTAAAACCTAGGGTTTAATATTGGGTCTTCCTGGTCCCTTATTTTTATTTTAGGCTTCAGATACCTTCCTTGAGGTGTAGTGGTGGTGCGATTGAACTTTCTCACAAAGCATTCAAGGTTTTAACAATTTTGGTAGGTGATTCCATGTCTATGAAATCATTTTTAATTATCTTTACCTGCATTTAATATTTTCATGTTTATCTCATTTTATTATTGGTTAAAAAATAAGTTTTAGTGGTGATTGTAAAGCGAATAATGTTTAAGTGCATTTTTATGTAAAATTGGTTGTCTTCCAAAGATATTTGTTATTGGTCATATGGGGAAGCACTATAACTAATTATTTAATTTTATTGAAATTTATTATGTCTAGAAATAATGTTTTTAATATTTATATTCTTTGGATACTACTGTGAATTTTTTTTATGGTGTTTGTGAAGCAAATGACTTTTAAGTGCCATGTTTGTGTGAAAATGGAGGTTTTTCAGTGTTATCACCTTCTGGTTCATATGAGGATGCCATATAATTGATTTTTTGGTTAAATTGAAAGGTAGTTTTCGGACATTTCTATTTTGGTGACTTATAAAGGTGAACATAGTGTGAAAAGTGGGGATTTTAAGGAGATTTGGGTGGAAAATAATGCATGATTTTGAGAACTTGTTTTATTGAAAATCAAATTTTCTGTGTGTGTCTTCAGTGGAATAAAGTGTGTATAGATACTGTATTGTTTTTATGTTACTAGTAATGGTGTTTTTATAAAGAAAGGGAAGTGTGTAGCATGCTATAATTATTTGAGTGCAAATGGGGAAGCATAAGTACCTAGGTGGGGCGGATATGTACCAAAACGTTAGTGATCTGGATGGGTTTTGTCCATATTTCACATAGAATTTTGGATAAAGACAACTCTAAATAAACGAAATGGATGTTTGTTGGGGACCACTCAGTTATGGTTATGTTCCCTACTAGTGGCTCATTCCCGATAAATGATTTTTGACATGGATATTTTTACATTGAGATACGAGGTAGATAGGGCCCGAGAAAATCTATTGATTATGGTTGTCCTCTATTGTGGGGATCATTAGATTTGTAGTATTTATCCTTGTATTATAGTTTGTTTGGCTGTAAGTTAACATATATAACATTTCTTATTCAAATTTATTATCATTCTGAAAGTTATATTTTGAAAACTGTTTACCATTGAAATTTGTATTTCATTGAATTTATCAACGTTTTCCCTTACATATTAAAACTGTGAGATTTTTCACCATGTATTGAATAATATTTGGAATCATTTTGGGGTATCTTATTGGGATTATGACAAAACCCTACTTACAACCCTTGGCTATAAGTAGACATGATTATTTTTGACCCAGGTAAAGGTAAAGCCTCTGGTGATTGAGGTTAGGATTGTTAGTCAACTCCTACGGTGCGGTGTTGTGGAGACGGCTCAGGGGAGATGACCCCTTGTCATGTATTGACTTAGTGGCTGATTGGATGCTGTTTTTTCATGTTTTCACATCTTATACATTATTTAAAATAATGTATTCAGATCCAGTTTTTCTTATGTTTTGTTTGGAATGAAAATGTCAGATTAAAATTAGTGAATTTTTTTAATGTTTATGCTTTCATACTTAGGTAAATTGTTTCCAAACCAAATTTATTAATACCAAGGAAATTTTTCCAGCCCATGGGGAAGGGGAACACCATTCGGGCCTTGTCATAGGTAGGATTTGGTGCCGGTATTAGGGGAAAGTATATTTGATTTGTGAAAAAATGGTATCAAAGGAGGCCAATGTTTTGGGTTATATTTCTAATTTTGGATGAGTCAGGATAGAAAGGATATAGAATTGTCAAGGATCGGGGTTTTGGTCATGATTAGTGTTCTTGGTCCACACCTCCCATGACATAACTTGAGTCACCAGTAGACGTTGTAATTTTCTGATAGACTTCACTTCTAGGTGAGTCGTGTGGGCTACACCCCACACATGAACATCGAGTGGGGGTTGTGTAGTTTTTTCATTTTTTATTGTAATGTTTTTATATTATTTATATTTTTTACAAAATTAAAATTTTCATAATTGGGGTATTGACTATTTTTTGTGGATATTGCAATTTTTAGTAACATGCCTCCCGGGAAAGCTCTCATGCGCCCATGGGAGGAACTTGGAGAGAGTTCTCCCACACTAACTGTTCAGAGACTAGTCAAGGTTGTGTTGTGGGTTCTCCAAGCTCTCGGATATGGACTAGATCCTATTATCATTCAAGTTAGAGTAGAGTAGATGGGTCCCAAAAAATATAAATCTCACGAGTTTCTAATAAACATGCCTCCTATATTTCGAGGCAGCATAAAACCCCATGAAGAATAGTAATGGCTTGAGAAGATCGAGCACAAGTTTGAGTTCTTAGAAACAATAAATTATTTCCTGGTGAAGTGTTCTTCTATCCTATTGGAAGGTCATAGCCGCAAGTGTTGGGAGTCTTTACTTCAGACTTGGAAGAACGATCATATGCATTGGGTAGATTTTAAGGCTGTTTTCATTGACCAATAATTACTTAAAGTGTTGTCTTATGATGGATCTTGATAGTTCATAGACCTTGTTCAGGGGAATATTTATGTTGTGGAATACTCCAACCATTCCAATTATTTGGTTGGGTATTCCCCTGAAATCATCACTAATTAACAAGCCAAGGCGCAGAGGTTTGAGAAAGGCATGCGACCGAAGATATACTCCCATGTTTTCTTGTTCAAGCTGAGGACCTATGCTGAGGTCATTGACTGGGTGCATATGGAAGAGATAGACCATAAAGGAAGGTCCAATTTCATTGATTCAGTAATAGTAATGGGTAGTGGCTGCTCTTCAGAGAAGAAAATGAATAGGGAGGAACAACTGAAGAAGGGAAGTGGTAGTTCAGGCCACTCTTTCTGGAAGTTTTCATCTGTGGCTTCTAATATGATATTGGTCGTGTGCTACCAGTGAGGGAGGATAGGGAATAACCAACCATCTTACCAAATTCCTCCAAATCTTTTCTACCAATGTGGAGTTATGGACCACCTACATCGCTTTTTTGGGGTGTCATGTCCACTTCCGAGTGGGGTAGGATCGGTTCCTTCAAGAAGAGTTCCAGCATTGTTAGAGCCATCAAGGAAAATAGGATCCTGATCTGGTGGCCATGTTGGTATGTATGGGTCATCTTATAGGTATATCTAGTTTAGGGCACAACCACAGACTAGCATTTTTCCTTAAGAAGATATCCGACATCTCTCTGCGGTGGATCAGGCACCAGTAGGATTAGAGGCGGGACTGTCAATAGTTCGAGGAACCGTTTCGATTGAATCTTCTATAGTTTCATCTCTTTTTTATATTGGTTCCTTTGTTTCATTAATTTCTTCTAATGTTGGGGAAATTATGAATTTTTCAACTGATTTTTTGTCTTTTGCGATGGATTTGGTGACGCTGCTGGGAAAGAAGAAGGAGTTGGATTTCAGGTGCCCGCCGGGTGAGCTTTCCTTTTTAAGGGCTGAGATAGAGTGGGACCTCTTGGTCATGGATATGGAACTATTTGAAAATATATTTGGAATGTATTGACTAGAACATTTCCATTCACACATAGATTTCTATTGGCAGTGGGTCAGTTTCACGACACCTGATGGGAGTCGTCAGGTTTTTCATAGGGAATGGGATCCTCTGTCGGGTTATTTAGGACATCAACTCCTAGAGTTGGGAAGTATTATCTTCCAGTTATTTTCAATAATTCTATAGGATGATGGAATTTCCCCTGAAGGTTCCTTACCTCATGTACTAAATGAGTTTTTGGAGGTATCCCCAGATGATTTTTTCAGGTTTTCCCCTTGAGTGGGATATGGAGTTTTTGATTGATTTGGCACCAAAAACATAGCTGATATCTCATACCTCATATCTCATGGCCCTTAACGAGCTAATAGAATTAAATTCACCACTGGAAAACTGAAAATACAAAATATTCATTCACCCGAGCATCTCTTGTTGGGTCGCTCGTATATTCTTCATGAAAAAAGCTGATGGATCCCTCCGGTTGTGCATTTACTACCAGAAGACGAATAAGGTAACAATTAAGAACAAGTAGCCTTTTCCCAGAATAGATGATTATTTTAATCCGTCGAAGGGGGGAATTGGTTCTCAAAAAATAGACATGCGTTCGAGATACCTTCAAATCTTGGGGAAATAGGAAGATATCCTGAAGACAACCTTCCGTAGAATGTACAACCTCATCGAGTACTTTGTCATGCCCTTCATATTGATCAATTCTTCAGTGGTCTTTATGGTACGCATGAATGGGGTTTTCCATCAGTATCTAAATTATTTTGATGTGGTATTTTGGGATGACAACTTAGATTATTTGGGATCCAAGGAGAAACATGAGCATCACTTGCGGGTTGTTCTAGGCACCTTGAGAGACCATCATCATTATGTAAATTTGTCCAAATGCACATTCTGTATGAGGGATGTGAAATTTCTGGGGTATGTGATCTCATAGTGGGGGGTTTTGGAGGACCTCAAGAAGATTAGATCCATTATTTAATGGGAGAAACCAACGAAAGTGTTTGAGATCAGGAGATTACTTAGCCTGCATGGATATTACATGCGATTCGTTTGGGATTTCTCTTGGATTTCTTCACCAATGACTGTGCTCATCTAGAATGGGGTGAAGTTTGTATGGGGATCATAATGATATGAATCATTTGAGGAGATTAAGGGGTATGTGGTCTATTGTGATGCTTCTGGTATGGTCTTGGGTGTGTGCTTATGCAGGATGATCACATGGTGGTGTATGTCTCTTAGCAACTATGACCACACGAAAAAAATTACCCAACCTATGAATTGGATTTGACAGTGTTGTTTCATGATTTGAATACATGGTGTCACTACCTTTTTCAAGAGAAGTTTCTGGTCTAATCTGATCACAAAATCGTAACCTATATTTTCTCAGATAAGGACCTCAATGTGAGGAATCACTGATGGATCGAGTACTTGCAGGGGGTCTGCTTTGACATTGTCTATACCTATAGAAATGGAAATGGAGTGGCAGATGCCTTGATCAGAATGGTACCAGTTCATTCCATGAGGAAGTCCAGTGAGGAGTGGACTATGATGGGCCTCATTGCTCAGATGCGTGTGGAGGCTAGGGAGTAAGTAAAAGAGCATTATTGGTGATCTATTAGTTGAATCCTTATCCATAAAAGTTGATTCAGTGGTAAAATCTAGGTGATGTGATTTTTCAGTGTTTGAGGTGGTTTGTTCATGGTGGGGAGATTTATTCTAATTGGTAATCATCTCCTAAGGGCATATTGTGCTTCAAGGGACGTTCAGCAGTGCCAATGTCTCTTTTGAAGGTGGTGATGGAGGATAGCCACCAGTCTTAGTGGGATCTCCATCCGGGTGCCACCAAGATGTATTATGATGTGTGAATATAGTTCTATTTGATATTTATGCGTCGGGACATAGAGGAATTTCGGTCGAGATGCTATACATGTCAACAGAATAAAATAGAGCATCAATGGTCCTCCGGTTTGCTTCAACCGTTAGCCATTACAACCAAGATGTGGTAAGAGGTTTACATGGACTTCATTGATGGGTTTATTCATATGCCTTGATGTAATAATACCATTTGGGTGGTGATCAACTATCTAAACAAATCATCCCACTTTATTCAAATCAAATATACAACTACGGTTGATGAATTGGGACACTTGTTTATACAGGAGGTGGTAAGGATCCACGGTGTGTCATCAGTAGTTTTCTCAGATAGAGACCCATGTTTCACTTCTCGATTTTGGGAAGGCCTATAGAAGGCTATGGGGTGAAAGATCAAGATGAACATGACGTACCACCCTGAAATGGATGGTCAGATAGAACGAGTTAACTAGATTTTTTAGGACATTCTTTGTGCATGTGTTTTGGACATTGAAGGTTCTTAGGATAGCCATTTAGGATTGATTGAATTTTTTTATAATAATAATTACCAATACTCTATTCTAATGGATAAATTTATGGTTTTCTATGGTCGACCATGTCGTTCGCCCCTATGATGGGCTGAGGTAGGTGAGAATTCACTAATGGGGCCGAACCTTGTGCATGAGACTTCTAGGAAGGCCAGATTTATTAGGAAGAACTTGTTAATAACTCATAGTCATCATAAATCTTATTCAGACCAATGGAATAATGACCTAGAGTTTTTTTGTTGGTGAAAGGGTATTCTTGAATGTGACCCCTCATCTGGGCCATCTTCTATTGGGGAAGCAAGAGAAGTTGATGATGTGTTATGTCGGCCCTTTTAAGATCATCAAGCATATTGGAATGGTGGAGTATAGGTTGTAATTACATTCAAATTGACATCCATCCATGATTTCTTCCTTGTCTCACAATTGAAGAAATACACCCTGGATCTATCCCATGTGTTAAGTTGGGAAGAACTTGAAATAGAGAAAGACTTTTCAGTTTTTGAGCAGTCGGTGAAAATAGTGGAATCCCTAGAAAAGGTTCTTCAAGGTAAGTTTATTAAACTTTTATGGGTTTTGAGGAAGAATGTCAATGAAATACATGAGACATGGGTGTGGAAGACATGTGTTATGGACGATTACCCATTCATGTTTTTTGATCAAGCCTCTAGTCGACTTTCCAAAACGAAATGTTTTCATGGTGGGTAGAATTTTCACAACCATGTTCTTCATTTATGGTACTTATATTTATTATATTTTTATCCTATCATACCCCCATAATTACCCCTTAAGACCCCAATAATATTGGTGGCTTTTGGAGCTGTATTGAGGGGAGAAAAAAGGGGGTACGGTTTTGGTACACGATTTTCCAAACTATGCACACATACCGTGCGGCCATGTATATCTCATTAAAAATGAACAAAATGACTTCTTTTACATACCTATATTTATCCAAACTCTCCCCTCTCTTCCCCCATTATAAACTTTCATCCATTTCATCCTCCCAATCACTTCATACCCTCCTTGGAACTTCATTTTGAAGGGGGTTTGTGGAGGAACATCACACAATCTCATGTAAGAGTTTCTCCCTCTTAGTTCCCCCCCATTAATGGAGTTTCTTCTAATTTCCTTGATGTACCAAATGACCAAATTCTAGTTTTTAGAACATAGGGATTAGATTTGGGTTTTCTTGGTCCAATATTTCGATTTTAGGCTTGATCTACCTTCCTTGAGGTGTAGAAGTGGTACGATTGAATTTTCACATAAAGGATTCATGGTTTTAACAATTTTGGTAGGTGATTCCATGTGTATAAAATTATTTAAACTTATAATGATGTTTCTATAACATTTTCATATTTATATAATTTTATTGATGGTCAAAAAATTGGTTTAAGTGGTAGATTTAATGAAAATGAAGTTTATGATATATTTTTATTTGAAATTGTGGTCTTTTCAAAGAAATACTTTGTTGGTTCATATAGGTCTTACCTATAAATAAATATTTTATTTTATTGAAATATGTTAGGGTTTAAAATTATTTTATATCCTTTGGTATTTTATGAAAATCTATTTTAATGGTATTTGTGAAGCTAATGAAATTGAAGTGCCAGGTTTGTGTGAAAATAGAGGTTTTGTAATGTTATCACCTCTTGTTTCATATAGGGATTCCAAATAATTGATTTTTTGTTATTATTGAAAGTTATTGCGCCGCTATTTCGGTTTTTGATACTTATAAGTGTGAAAATAGTGTGGAAAGTGGGTATTTCTAGGAGTTTTGGGGGGTAAAACAATGCATGATTTTGAGAATTTGTTTTATTGAAAATAAAAATGTTTTGTTGTCTATTTTAAGAAGTATAAAGTGTTTATAGATACTTTATTATTTATATGTCACCATTAATAGTGTTTTTATTTGAAAAGGGATGGGTGTAGAATTCAGTAATTTTTTGATCATAATGGGGAAAGCTTGGGTACCTAGTGGCGGATATGTACAAGTATGCTAGTGATCCGTATGGGGTTTTTCCCAATTTCATGTAGAAGTTTGGATAAAAATAACTCTAACTAAACTAAATGGATGATTTATAGGGACCACTAGGTTATGGGTATTTTCCCTACTAGTGGATCATGCATGGTAAATGATTTTTGACATCGATATTTTTTCAATGAGGTACGATGTAGATATGTCCTGAGACTATCTAGTGCCTAGGGGTGTTTCTGGTTGTTGTAATCATTGGATTTGTGGTATTTATAATTGTGTTTGGGTGTCATTGGCTGTGAATTATATAAGATGAAATCTCTTATTCAAAATTTTTAACATTATGAATGTTTTATTTTGAAATCTTTTTACCATTGAAAGTTGCATTTCTTAGAATTTATCGTTGTTTTTTTTACATTTTAAACCTATGTGCCTTATCATAGTTTGTTTCACACTCTATGGAATATTTGGGTGGTATAATATTGGGATTAGATTAAAACTCTACTTACACCCATTTGGTGTATGTATACTTGATTATGTTTGAAATAGGTAAAGGTAAAGCATCAGGTGAAGGTTATTCAGGTTATTAGTCCCCTCTTATGGTGTGGTGTTTTGGAGATGGATTAGGGGAGATGAACCATTATCATGTGGACTCTTTTGGGCTGATTTTTATTGTTGTTATTTAATTTTGGACATATTTTAGTTTATTTAAAACCATGTATTCGCATCTTAATTTTTAAGGCTTGTTTGGCATGAAAATTTCAGATTAATATTATTGATTGTTTTTAATGTTTTATGCTTTCATACTCAGGTAAAGCATTCCCAACCAAAAATAATTTATACCCAGGAACATATTCCAGACCATGGGGACAAGGAACGCCATTTAGTACTTTTCATGGGATGGATTTGGTGTGGGTATTACTGGTGACCGGATTCAGTTCGTGACATTGACGAGGAAACATCCTCATTTTCTTAGTGGGTCTTTTGATCCACTTGATGATGAGTAATGTATCAACAACACTGAAAATATATCTTCCATCCTCCATAGTTAAGATATTGAGAAATTCATTTTGTTTTTTATTAAATTTGAAGGTGAATCAGATCCAAGGAGGTCTCTAATCAAGAATACATGGAAAACAAATTAAATTGAACCCCAGGATTGAGATGAGTTCAAGAACATATTTTTAAAAAATTACATTCCTAATCTTATTCGTATGAATGTTAAAAACATGTTCCTTGAGATAATGAAAAATGATGATGAATCTATTTGATCATATGTGGGAAGTTTTTCAAAACTAGTGAGGTATAGTTAAAATAATATCATTTAACATAAATGTAAGGTTGATCGATTATTCAGTAACTTAAAAACAATTCTCTGAATGGGTTATAACATAATATAAATCTCTGTCTATAAATATATTGGTTGATGTGATATCATGGTGGAAACAGAGGTTCGAGTTATGTATCCGTCTAATTGTTTTGAAAATAAGTAAAATAAGGAATTAGATGGAAAATATAAAAATCAAAATGATTTTATGCTCAATTAGTGGGAATAAACCTAGAGAAAATTTTCTTAAGGGGAATTTTAAATTTTTTATGTTTGCAAAGGATGGTCATTGTTAAATAATACTATATATTCATGGGAAATAAGTAAACTATTGATGTGAATAGAAAGAAATATACATGGAACTCTCCAACCACACTCTACTATTTAAAATCCAAGGTGTAGGGCCATTATTCAAACGAGTGTACAAATCTGATGTTCAATGAAGATGGTCAATGTCTGAACCTAGTTAATCTCAGAGATAAAGTCAAATATCAAACAATTAAAATTTCTGATAAGGGGTGTGATATTGAAATGGAGAAAATAACATATGACATCTACTATAACACTACTATTTTTTATTTGACTCATGATCTACCCATTAATTAATATCTAATGATTTTTAAAAGGTTATCAAGATGCAACAAAATCAATTAGATCATTAAATAGTTTTAAAAATCCTTAAAGTAATGATGACAGAATCTCAAGTTTATGATTGCTCTATAGTTGAAACTTATGTAAATTTGATTACTACTAATCTTTTTTTCTCTATTTGAATTTGATGTTTTCTTATGCATGGATTGACTTTATCTATATAAATAACACATTAATTCTTCAGTAAGGGAAGTCATGTCAGATATTACAGACCATCAATCATAAATTTTTACTGAATGGATAAATATTAATTATAGATGGAAATAAATTCCATTATATGGGTTCTCATTACTAATCACTAGGGTCATTTATCTCATATGCTTTTGGATGAACTCTACATTAATGATATTCTGATTTTATATAAATTTATTGATATATTTCCTGAATAGTTTCAAATCCTTCCACCGAAACTTGAATTTATGTCCTTAATATAAATCATACCATGTGTCATGCCTATTTCAAATACTACCTATAGAATGGCCCCGATTGAGTTGTAGGAATATAAGAATATACTCGTGGAGAATTTTAAATAACAGATTCATTCATCCATGTGTGCCACCATGGGGTGAAGCCATTATATATGTAAGAATGAAACATGGATCATTGTGGTTATTCATTGATTATTTAGAGTTGAACAACAATAAAATCTAGAACAAGTATCCTACGCCCCCATATTAACAAATTATTTGATCAACTACATGGAGATTAATAATTTTCTAAGATTTACATTCATTATAGAAATCATCAATTTAGGGTAAAGAATGAGGATATACCCAAAATATAATTTTTTACGAGGTATGGACACTATGAATTTATACCATTTCATTTGGTCGTACTAATTTACATGATATCTTCATGGATTTAATGAATATATGATTTAGATATTACGTTGGACAATTTTTCATAGTCATTTTATATGATATTATTATATATCTAAAGAGGAAGTAAGAGCATTAAGGTCACATTAGGATTATAATAAAGAACCTAATAATTGATAATTTTTAATAAATATATACAAATTGAGAAATATGGCTGTAAAAATTTTCATTTTTGGGTTATATATTCTGAAGAGAGGGTATATATATTGTTCCATCAACGACATAGGCTATTAAACATTGCCCTAAACAATATATGGTGACTCAAATATAACTGTTCATAGTTTTTACTCATTTTATCAATAGTGTGTGGAAAATATTTCATAAAAATATAATCCACCCACACATTTAATATGGAAAAGTGCCAATTTGTGGGCAAGGATTCACAGGAGTGAAGAGAAGATTAATCGGCACTCCTATGTTTACAGTACCCATTAGTGGTGAAATATTTTAAAATATATAGTGAATCATATAAGATGGGATTGGGATGTGTTTTTTTTGTAGCATGACATGTTTATAACATATTCCTCCAAATTATTCAAGGTTCGTGAGTAAAATTACCCAAATCATGATTTGCAGTTAGCTTCTATAATTTTTTAATTAAAGATATAGAGGAATTATATTTATAGATAATATATTGATATATTTATTTATTTATTTATTTATTTACAAACATGATTAATGTATAATTTCACAAATAAAGAGTGGAGTATGCTCTATAGAATATTGTTTGATCTAATTAATGATTATTATTGCATAACACATTACCACCATTGGAAAGATAACACAATTGGTCTATTATTTGAGTCGAAAGGATATTGACTGATCATAAATAAAGTGGATTAAAAAAGAGCCAATATTTATATATTTCAAAAGTATGTATCTTGAAATCCATAAGGAAGGGGAGAAATATTATCTATCACAATTGAATGTTAAACAATCTATCCAAGAGAATATTAAAGTGACATAATAGAATGATTTCTGGATAAAAAAGTATGTAAATGTTGATGAGTTTAAACATGACCACAATGGAATGGTAAGGTTCAGGAACCATGTATGTGTTCTATCCATACATAATTTGATAAAGTTTGTTTTATAGTAAGCTCAAATTTCTTCATTCCCTATTCATCCTAGAAGCATCAATATGTATAGATATTTGAAAGAGTATTTCTGGTGGGATGGAATGATGATAGATATTTCATGGTTTTTATCTCGGTTCATAGTATGTAAGAATTTTAAGGATGGGAGGAAAATTTATAAGAGGATATTACATATATTACCAATATCATAATGGAATTGGGAAAACATCACCATGGATGTTGTCATCCAATTCCCAAAAACATCTGAATGAAAAAATGTTATATGGGCTGTAGTCAATCTAAATAAAAATTTATCATAGTTCATCAGGATCAGAGAATAGTTATATTAGGATCGTCATAATCAGATATACAATGAGGAATTGGTAAGGTTGAAAGGATTAACACGTCTAATTGTTTCTGATCAGGTTTTGAGTTTTACCATGATGTTCTAGAAAATTCTTCTGAAAGCTCTTGATGTAGTGTTGATTTTCAACACTGTCTATCATCAATAAAGATATATTCATTTTAAGTGTATAATTAAAACTATATATGATGTCTTTATGTATTACTCTATTGATTTAAAAGGTTGATGGGATCAACACTTTACTCTAGTTTAGTTTCTATACAAAAATAGATTTCAATTGAGTATTCAGTTTGATCTATAAGAATATCTATACATAAAGAAGTGTAGAAATCCAATATATTTTAATGAAGTTCGAAAAATAAAGATATTAGGACATTATATAGATTAAAAAATTGTATATATGGTTAGATATATTCAATAAAACATAATAGATTCATAATTTCATAGAATAGTTTTGTAAATAATATTCGGCATCTTATTGAATTGGATGTTGGCGATAAGGTGTTTTTAAAATGTCTATATAGAATAAGGTTATGAGATTCCAGAATAAATTAAAAGATATCCCTAGTTATATTTGTATCTTCTAAATTATTGATGATATCAGGATGGTAGCTTATAGGTTAGATCATCAACCAAACATCTCAAGTCCACGATGTGTTCCCTGAATCTCTTGATAGTAATTAAATACTTAAAAATTGGTGTAGATTCTAGATCATATAAATAATTTTATACAAAACTATAAGACTCGATAGTTAATGTCTTATGGAAAAACTAGCAGTTTGAAAAAGCAATGTGGGAACCTAAAGAAGTAATGAGGTAGAAGTATATTCAGTTTTTAGTAAAAAGTGGTGAAAATTGAGTTAAAAATTAATTTTATGGGGGTAGAATTTAACAACCAAATTTATTATGAATTTAATTTTTTCTTTGAAAATAATATCATTGATATCTTTTGTTACATGGAACACTATGTTTTAACAAACCACAGAAAAATTAATTATATTATTATTTAAACATGATCATTATTATCAACCCATTAAACTTATAATTATGAATGGTAATAATCACTCATTAAATACTATAAATTCTATTTTTATAATAGGAAAAAATATTGATAAAAAACTACATAGTTTTTATTAGTTATTATTTGTTTCAAAAATACCATTTTTTCAAAAATATTTTTTTTATAATTATATTTTTGAGAAGTAATAAATAGATTTTCTATAATTTTAGAAAAATAATTTTAAAAATAAGCATGATTTTTTCAGTCATCATATCAAAAAATTTCCTAATGTGAATGTCATGTATTTTTTCTAAGAAAATTTATTTTTTGTTAAATCTTGAAAAATAATTGATTTTTATTGAAAACGGCCATCTCATTTAAAAAATTAATAAGGGTAGTTTTTATTTTAAATGGGTTTTAAAGTAACATTATTAAAATTATATAAGTAATAATAAAATTTAGTTCATTGGAATAATTTTAATATTGAATGTTTATATAATAACATTTTAAACTTTTTAACATTTTCTCTATAGAAAATATCTATCTCTTAACGAGTGTAGGTTTAATTTAAAATTAAAATTTAAAATTAATTGAAGCGAATTTAGAAAATTAATTTCATATTTTCAGTTAGAAAAATATATATTATCTATGAAGTTAAAATTAATATTTTTACAATAATGAATTCTAAAAAAAGAAAAAATAATTTACCACAATAAAGTTAAAAATGAATTTATCGGGGTTTAAAATAAAAAGATAAGTGTTGAAAATGTACCAAAAAAATTTACACACCCATTAAATAGCCATATTTCAATATTATCTCTTCATGGATTGATAATTTTTTATTATTAAGCATTTTTGTAGGTGAAAATTTTCGGTAAAATATATTTTTAAAATCTTACTATTGTTCCACTCACTTTACTTATATAAGGACACCCTCTCTTCTTAGCTATTGGCACTTCTAACACCATTTTTTGGGCCAATACCAATAAAATACCTTCCATAAAATCTTAATATGATTCCATAAACCTTGTTTTGATCTGAAATCCATCCAACTAATGTTTATGTTGCATACCCTGGGAGGTTACCCAAAGAAGAGGTAACATTTTTCAACTAGTGTTTTATATTATTTATTCCTCCACCTCCATTAATTATTATTGAACCCTGATAATATAGTAACATATGTGTATTATATATTATAATATGTGTTTATGTTATCTTAATTACATGAATACATCTCATTTTCCCTCAAATGGGAAATGATAGTGTCATTAGTGTGTGCGATGGATTATCGCCTCACGAACTGATGTGACATGTTTTCCATCAACACCTCCCATAGTGGCTAAAGATTATGGATATACTATATATATGATTTTTGTAACATAAATATACCTATATAAATATATTATCATATACACCTTTTTTTACTTTCCATTCCATAGAGAATATGATAGCATTGTTTGTGTGTACGGTGAACTACCTTCTCATGAAGTGATGTGATCCACCTATCATATTTTATGATGTTTAAATATATACTTGTTCAAATTCTATATCTTGTATATACTTATTTTAATTATATTTAATTTTTCACTTGATTTTAGTCTTTAATGGTACTTATATACTGAAGTGGTAAATATTTTACGTTAGAGTCTCTTAGATTATCAAGATTGTTTATGATTTTAATTATGATTATGAAATATCATGAACCATATCTCAATAAAATCACGGTTTTCGTATTCTATGGTTATATCATGAGAAAAAAAGTTTCCATTCATTTTACACTCATTACTCATGCAATGTTCCTAAATATTTTTTAAGAAAAAACATCTTTTTCTCACTTTGGTCGAAAATTGTTTCTTTCAAGATACTTGTATTCTGTAAATATTTTTGTAAATATTCATTTCATTTTATCTAAATTATTTACTAAAGAAAAATTTTCACATTATTTAATTTTTATAAATTTTTTTGAATATAATCTATAAATCATTTTTCAATACAAGGCATGTTTGGAATTAAATAAAAAACTGAAAGGAGTCATTTTTTTAATATACATGGAATAAACTAAATTTCAGGAAATCATGGACATTATTTTATTTTGAATAATTATTTATTGTTTTTAAAATTTAATATCAAATAAAATTATTTTCATAACATTTTATTATTTTTAAAATTTTAAAAAGGTTTATTTAAAATATGGTTTTTCCCACAAGAAACTTTCTAATGATTTTTATTTCAAAATATTTTTCTAACTATGATGACATACAATGATATTACTTAGTATTTACTAGGGATATGATCCAATTATATCATCTTTATTATTTATCTATATAGATTATTTTAATGTTGAAAATGTTTTTATGAATCATGTTTCCCTTCCACTGGTTTTAACAAGAAAAAATACTTATGAATCATGCTTCTTTTTTCCATGGGTTATACTATGGTGAAATTATAAAAGTATGATGAAACCAAAATAATTTCAATATATTATTCTATGATGAATTATTTATGAAACCCTTTTAATTTAATGGGTCATGATATGATGAATTTTTTGCGATCATTTTGTACAAATATGTATGATTATTATATGAGATGAGTGGGAATTATATCTCTCTCAAATGCATTGGGTAATGATTGATATCTCATTAAAAAATATGACGGTAATAGGTAGTAAAACTGGTTTAATAACGTAATTTGTACACTATGATAGTCTTGGTAGGAAACCATGACTAGTATAATGGTTTGGGATGTAGACAGATCCCATTATTATAGTCATGGAATTGATCCATGAACAATTAAGGAAATGATTTTCATTGATTACGTGAATGCCACAATTCCATGTCATATCCATAGTCATTCCCCCATGTCTCATGTTTTCTAATTACCTTATGATTCTTTTCTTATGAATTGCAACACTTTATTCGAATAAACGATATTATAATCTTTTATATGTATAGTATAGTTTTCAAATGTTATTGTCATGTTCTCAAACCCTTCTACTCATGTAAAGTTTATGTATCTCCCATGATTCACCTTACAGAGCATATTAAATCTTGTTTTCTTAGGTTTATTGTTTCTAGGATATAAAAAATGTATTATGTATGATTTTCATAATTAGGGTGGTATTTATGAAAAACATAATGAGAGATGATGTAGTTCACCTATAAACTAGTTATTAATGTTTCCATGTTTCTAATCGAAATATATCTTCATAATCCTATAGCATGTGTTTATGTAATGTAAATAATGTTAATCAAGATATTGATGTATTATTTATGTATGAAAATCATGTTTGATTATTGTTATCACATTTATCTCAATACAATGGTTTTTGTGGTGATTTTGATTATCCTAGTTATTCTGTTGATTTCCATAAAATTATTTCGATTAACACATGTTTATTTTCCCATTTTTGTTCAATAATATAAATTTTTAAATCCTACAATCTTATATTGGGTGATTTTGATTTCATCCAAAAAATAAAATGCGGAGGGATGTTGTCCACAATTTGATGACTGGTATTAAGAGATTTGTAAACTAAAACACCACTAGTTAAATAATAGATCATAAAACAATCGATATAGAAAAATTCATTTAATATGTATTGATTTTGTAGTTGGTCTCCAATTTGGTGGATATGGGAAAAAATATAGTAATTAATTATAAGGACCCAACTTTATATATTATATAATCTTATGTTTTTTTCAATAATGCAATATCTTTTACATTGTGGATCATTTTAGGTTTAGTGGTTTAGAGAATTAGGTTATAAATCATTCATAGCATATCATGTTCATACAAAGTGGATTCTACTAAAAACATATCCATTTCTTTACAAATATAAAACTTCCAAAATAAAACATGATTTTTTTTATAAATATTCATAACGTTCAACTGGGCTTTTTATTTTCTCATACTCATCCTTAAACCCTATGAAATGAAATTAAAATATGGTGTGAGATCAAAAATCATAGTACGGGACATAGAATACGGATAGAAATTTTTATCCTATTAATACTCTAAACCATTGAAAACTTTTCAATAACGTTATAATTTTCACCCATAGAACATAATATTTATAGATTATCATACCTAATTAAATCATTAGATTCTTGTAAAATAATATAGTAAACATAAATCACAATGTTAACATATGGAATGAATTCTGTCATTATTAAATTTATTGTTACTATCACCGCTACATAGAGAGTAACTTTCATGGTTATATTTAGAATACCCACTACAGTATATTCTTGTAATATTTTAATATAAACCATACTAATTAACTATATATCATTAACAAATTCATTAGAGAGATATAATGGGCTCACCACACTTGTATTATCATAGAACATGTCACACTAGGGTTTTTGGATTTATATTTGGTCATGGTTCAGGGTGGGTTATTTGCCATTTTACCAAGAATCATTGTGAAGGGTTTTAATTTTGTTAGGTATTAATTACATTTATATTTGTCCTAGATTTACCCCCCTAATGTTTTCATTTATTTTTTATAGAAAATGGTTGTTTTGGGATAGGTAATCCATGGCACATGATTGGAACACGGTTAGTACTAATTGTGATCCTAGCCCATGTAACCATGTGCTAGGTGTTTGTGTGAGACAGAAGCTACCACAGAGTCAGTGCATAGTCATGTGTCCTAGCCCAAAAACTGTGTGGTAGGTCATAGTTTTGGCCAGAAATGACCATGTAGCTTTTTCGTGGTTAGTCAGACTATGTGGATTGTCAGTGCATTAGGTGTCTCCCTAATTAGTGGTGGGCACATAGTCGCTGCATTATTTGAAAAACTGTGCAGCTTAACCATGTGTCATGTCTAGTTCATTAAACATGTGGGGTTCCCTTTATCCCCCCTAGCATTAAAAAATACAAACACCCCTATATTTCCCCCATTTGAGATCCTCCAACATTAATACCCCCTCCCCCTCTCTTGGATTCCTTGGACTTTCATTTTGTGGTGTTTTTGGTGCAGATACATCAAAGAAACTTTATTTATGTCCTTCTCTCACATGTATTATCATCTTTCCTAGGGGTTTTCTTCCTCTTCCATTGGTGTTTTGATTTTCCTACATGTAGGGATCCAATTTTGGGATTGAATCATAAAATTTTGGGTTCTGTATCAATGTTTTTTTTATTTAGTTTAAGATGAGGTTCAATTGGGTTTTCTCATTAGATTTTTGTAAGTTTATTCACATTAGGATGAATCCCCTTTAGTTTCTCCTTTAAATTCATGATTTCATTGATTATATTATTTATAAATAATCCCTAGTAATTAATTAATGGTGTGTCATTTTTATAAAACACTTTTACATAAAATTATGTGACATTAAATTGATTATAGTTGTTTGAAATGGTTGGAATGGGTTTTCCACACCCTGTTCTTGATGAAATTCCTCTTTGGCCTTTGTAAACGTGTTTGATACATAAATGGTTTTTTGTGTTGATTAATTATATTTATAAAATTGATTATTTTTCAAATATAATATTGTGTTTGGTTTCTTAAGAAATGCTTTGATGTGTGGAAATTTTGTGAGGCCCATTCGACAGATTTGAAATGGTTTTATTAGAAAACCCTTCTAGGAGTAGTCATTTTCCATATTTGTTGATAAAGAGGTATAAATTTCCTCATTTTGGGACTCCACATGTGTGATAATTGTTTTTAGAAAATGGACTAATCCTTGAGGAATCTGGTTTATTATCGGTTCATTTGATAATATGTTGGAAAATATTTATGATTTTTTTCATATCTTTGTTTGGCACAACCCCTTGTGATCATCAAATGGGATCCTAGAATTGTTATGAGGATTTTTTATAATGATTAATAAACCATTTTAGTTCATGTACTAGCTAGTTTCCCATATTACGGGGATATGTAATTATTGTTCTTATGGGATTGGTCTCCTCTGTTAGGACTGGTAGGGAAATGTCATGAATTTGGGAGTTATGATGGCTTCGAGTAAGGAATGCCTTTGGGATGAGTCACATGTATAGAATGTAATTTTTATCCTCTAATATTATAGTTATTCTTGTATTTCTATGACATTAGTATCATTATCCAATTTCCCTCTCCATGATACTATATTCATTGTGCCTGGTTTTTCAGAGTTTTCTAGGTAAATTGTGAATGTGTGGTTTTGTTAAAGGGTTTTCAAGAAAGATGTTTTGATAGAAAAATTGTATTCCCATTTTTTAACATTTCATGAAAAATAAATGTTTCTTATTTGGTTCCCTTTCCCTCTCTTCCCATTGAACCTAACTATCTCTAATGAGTGGAATCTTTTCATAAAATTGTGAGGGAAATGGATTGTGATTTGTAATCTCTAAAATTAATTGTGTGGAAAACCTATATTTATATATTTTATTTAAAACCTGAAAAAAATTATCTTTTACCTAAATTATATATATTAGGAATAGAATAATCAAGGATTACATACTGAGTTTTAATACTCAAAACCATAATATTCTAACGTTTTTACTTTATGCTTTAGGGTACAGCTCGAGTTCGATCAATTAGGGTGATGGTTCATTATGGATTGGATGGTGACCCTTAGGGTAAAATGGATATGTCATGGATGTGAGGTTATATTTAGGTTTATATTGTGTATAATTATTGATCTGTTTGTTTATCTTTAGTCGTATTGTAATGTTGTAATTTTTGGAAACCATATATATTTTGGTCTGCACTATTATTATTCTGCTACATTTGATTAATATTTATTGGTCTATACTATTTCAATTGTCTCTATAATTATGTCATTCCTGCTAGTATCTAGCCCGGATTGATCAGGAATGCCTATCTAGACTTTCTATAGATCATCTCAGGTGATTAGTTAATTGTCAACCCAGGTTGGTCTGTGAAAAAATGGTAACAGGTGAGCTCTGCTCTTTAGAGTTCCTTTCTTTTTAGAGTTCCCATTATTACTTATGTTTGTCAAGGTTGAAGTATTAGGATTTTTAGGGCTCAAGATGCAGGAATGGAAAGGATTTCATGAAGCATTGCATGTTTTGAACCTTGGGTCACCATGAGATGTCTGGTCTTGATGGTTTCCTTTGGTTCTTGTTGATTGTATGGTGTTTTAGAATAAAATGGGAGTTGGGAAGGTGGACTTTGTGGGATCACAAGACATTTAAAGCCATGTGGAGCTAAGGACCTTTCCCTAAGAAAATCTTCATAATAATGGTGTGGTTGATGTATGGCCGCCAGGAATATTTCCAAGTCACCCATCAGTAGTAGTTTTTTCATACACTACATGGAATCTCCATGGGTTTTGGAAATTATTTTAAAAAAAATTCCTTGATTAATTTAAAAAAATTATATTGTTAATTGAGAATTTATTGATTTCAAATAGTGGAAGAAATTCATTTTCATAATTATTTTGGGATTGATCATTATAAAAATATATTTTGATGAACTGAAAATTATGTAAAATGAGAATGATTTCAATGATATTTTATTTTAGTAATCAAAACATAGGGTGTATTTAAAAATTTCTTGTTCAAAAAAAGTGGTTTATTGGAATGTTTGGTGTTTTTCTGAAGAAGTTTTTTGAAATTAGAAATGGTTTCTAATCATTGTGTCTAGTGGGTAATGAAAGGAAGCCTTGGTCAATTTTTGAAATTTAAATGTGGGTTAGATGATTTATTTTGAAAAGTGGGAATGTTTTGTTTTGACTATTAGTGTTTCTGTGAGTGACCACATGAATTTATATGTGTGGGAAAGTGGATGGGTTCATAGTGTGGCATGATGATATGCATGTGTGAGGCTCTATAGATACAATTGGTGAGTGTAAAATCCTTTTAGAAATTTTAATTTTCAAAGGTTTTTTTATAATAAAATGTGTTGTTTTGATATATTATAGTGTTTTGTTTTACCCCTTTGAATTTGGGAAATGATTTTTCTTATGTGGTGTCTGATATGGAGAATCCTTGTTAATGGGTTGGTCTTGATTGAGTTCCTTGTTTCATTGTTTATTAGTGTCTTCCCCCACAATGGTTTTATGGATACCCAAGGGAATGTTTGGGGTGGTACATCATTATAAAAATCTCTAGTTGATCAACATATAGAATATGTTATTGAATTTTCTATGTAGAATCATCCTCTCATTTATGGTAAAGCAGATCTTCTCGAAGTGGAAGGGTGGATGTAGAATAGTTAGAGAGACATCAGTTTCCTAAGGTTTCCTATTTCATTAATGGATGTGTTTTATACCTTTATGATTGAATTTCCAATATACAAATGGTGTAAGTCTATGTCTCAAATAAAGACTCTGAAAGATATTACATGGTAATTATTCAAGTCTCCATTCATCCATCTTTACTTTTCTAAGATGGTGAAGGTGAAGAAGAAGATGGATTCTTTTGGACTTCATCATGGTGTTGTATTGGTGTTGGAGTTCTATAATCAATTCATAGAACTATTTCTCAACAATACAGGGTATGTTGAAATATATCCATTGAAGGCTCTACATTTCGAGTATGGGCTTTGTTCTGAGATGTAGCTAAATGTGTCAAAACTCAACTTATCCACCTTTAATGATGTGGTGAGGAAATATTTTCATTTTGAATATGTGATAGTAGGAGTACATGAAATATATGATCTTCCTCTAGTCTATGGAAGTGGTGAAGGGGATTATATTATTAATATTGGGAGGAAGCAAGATGTTGGTGGTGTTGGAAATGAGGTTAAAAGGAAATCAAACGTCTATTCAACCTTTTCAGGGAATATTGTCTTGATTTTCTATTAGTATGGTAAGCATGAACATAAGAATCCACTGATCTCGAGTCCTCCAAGACCCTTCAACATATTTGGATGTTTTGGTCACTTGAAATAGTTCAATTGGGGGTGTTTCAAAGAAGCATTGTGGATCCTGACCCAAATCTTCGAAGGACACCCTAACCCGTTTCTAGGAGGAGGGAAGTGTTTGGGGTCAGTTTAGTGTATATATCACTGTAATTATCCTTGGATTTAATATTTGTGTCTTGTAGTGTTTTTTTGTGTTTCATTCTCATCCAATTTTAATGGTTGATGTTCTAAACCCCTTTAAAACCTCTATTTAAAAGGAAGTGGGTTTTGGATATTTTAATTTGTGAGTTAAATTTGGGGGTTTCTGATGCCTGACTATGAGGCAGTAGATACTTCAAACACCGGATTTCCATATATAGGTCCCATAGTAAAGCTAGCGTGCAGTTAGAAACCCCCAAGGGTTAAAAAGGCCATGTTCTGACTTCTATTCCCCATGAGTGAAGCTAGTGCATAGTTGTTCCATTTCATTTGGTTTCATTTTGTGAAAAGAGGTGTGTGAACCTCATTTCCATATTGTATCCCATGTGAGTGTAAGAGTTTCTCATAGGCTTTAAGGGGGTGTGGTCATCTTTTTTTCATAAAACCACAGTGATTATCTCACCGAATGTATGCCTATATTTAATAGCCCATGTGTGGATTCGGTTTCTGGTCATATGAGGTTGTTATGTTTTTGGTATGTTGTTATTTGTGGTTTTGATATTCTATTAGTCGGGACCCTTACCTCCCCTTCTCTTATGTTTGTAACTTTTGAAGCTTCCACGGTACATTTCCATTTGGATAATCTTATAGCTTGCGTTGTATGCAACATGGAGTTTTAACACACCACGACCAATCACACTATCCGTTATGAATAGTAATAACCACCTTCTGAAATTTTATAAATTTTAATTTTCAAAATGGACTTTATTTTTTAATTCTGAATAATAAAATTAGCTTTGGGAGAATTTTTGGTATTTTTCTGAAAACATTCAATTTTCGATTAATAGTGAAAAACACTGCGTTATTGGTTAAAACTGACATTCTATTTAAATAATTAGTTATTTTATTTAAATTTATATTAGGTAAAAATAGAGACATAATACCTATATATGTTCAATGTAATTAATTTTTTTCCTTTTTTAATAATATTAGATATATAAAATTTTATTGAACTTTTTACCATCTTTTACCCACCTTATATGGGTATTTGAAAATTTGTATAAAACATAATTTTACAGATTCTGTGAATTGAAATTAAAAAATATGAGAGACACGGTTGACAATAGTAATTAAAATGTTGTTCAATTATATGTAAATAAGTTTTGGTGAATAGTATCTTTTGACTTTTATCTACCACAGTTAAAAGTAAATAGAGTAATTAAAGATAAAAATGATGTTATAATTACCCTAACACAAGTCCTAATTAAATTGAATAAGTTTATTTCGACCAAAAACATCCTTATTAATAAAATATGTTCCTTTTGGTCCACTTGGATTAGATTAGGATATTTATTATTATTTTATTTAAAGACGAGTTAAAAGTGTAAAATTCAAAGTTTAATAACTAATCCATTTTTATGGGGTTATACATAAGATAAATTTGACTATAAATATTAATTAGTGATATAAAATGATTTCCTACATAATGGTATTTTATTTATTATTTTTAGACATTATATAATTAGATTTATTTATGACAATATGATGATACTGTAATTACCCTATTAATGAATGATTAAAATAATTGATATTATAAATATCCAAATAAATGAAAATTTAGACTTCTGATGAATTCCAATAATTATATAGGTTTATATGACATGTTAGGGTAGATTAAATAATTTTTTTTTGAAGTGATAAAGTATTTATGACTTTCACAATTACAAACTACCAAATACTGTCAAAAATGACATATATGTTTTATTAAAACAAATACTATACAATTAATTGATATAATTTTCCAAAAAACACAAAGTTCATCCAATGTAAATAGATAATTTTATATTTATTAATAATTATCCACTTGGGGTTCGATTGTCTTTTTATAGTAATTTTATTTAATCTTTATTATAACAGTACAATAATACATGGTAAAAGTTAAACTATTTAAGTATGAGTTAAATATAAATGATAAAGTCAATATGGTGACCTAATACTATCTAAAACCTATTGGTTGAGATTTTTTCAACCCATACCAACCTTATCCTCTAAATAAATAATTTTTTTGCCATTATAAACCTAATATGATTTTATAATAAAAAAATATTTCAAGCTTTTCCTAAAGTGACCCTCACCATTCATATAAAAGGGTAGTTCCCATTATCTCAAAATCACACCTCCAAAGCCATTTGTCTTGGACAAACTCTAATCAAATATTCTCCCAAATACCCTCCCATTTACTTAGTATCTTTAATTTGTTTATAAACCCAAACTAATAATCCCTTTTTATCAAACCTAAAGGAAACACCTGAAGAAGAGGTAATAATTTCACCACATTCTTCAAAGTTCGAATTCATATTTAATTGTTGTTTCAAAAATAATAATAAATCTAGTACCTTATACATAATTTGATGTTATTATAAATATAGTAAAACCATATTGATTATTCTATCCATCCTATGAATGACAAAGTCACAATATGTGTGTACGTATGGCTTACCATCTCATAGTCGTGGTTTAGTTTGTTATTCAAACACTTCATTATTTTGATTGGTATAATAACGAGTATAACTGATTTAAATAATAAATATAACATGTTAATGATTATTTGTATCAGATATACCATACAATTTCAGACGATTTAACCATCAATATAATGCTATTTTCGCTTGTGCGTACGTACAGATTACCATCTCCACGAACGCGATGAGATTCATTCCCCCATCGTAATCATTCAAAAATAATTTTCCTTTTACGATTAAAAATAATGTTTAAGAACTTAATATCACTCTGGATATGAGTCAAATATATACTATCCATAACAAACAAGACTTATGTAACCAACGATATAAAGGAAAACGAATCAGTTAACACCCAAAATGATGATACTACGAAAATATTATTAACAAAGAAAAATTAGAATATCATATATGATATCACATTTATGTATATGGTTCTTGTATAATTTAATAAAAATTATTTAACTATTATACAGGAGTTTAACATAACCTATATCAAGTAAAATAACATGTTAAGGGTGAATTTTTTAATCTCATTATTTATCCGAGATTATTCATACGTCAGTATATACTGGGACTTATTTATCATCAACATCAATGTTTCTTAAAAAATTATTTCAAAACATTTTTACTATTTCCTAAAATATGATTTAAGGTCATTTATACCCTTTTTTACTTTTTATAATTTTTTGTGAATGTAATATTTCCCTCAATTTACAAACAAGGTACTTTATGAACTTTTGATTAATTATGGTAAGAATGTTTTGTAACTTATATAGAGGGTGTGACTACTTTCTTCCATTATAACACCTTTGAAGCTTCCCTTACAAGATTAAAATAATATTTTCAATGTAAATTTTTTAATTTAAAATAATGTGACTTTTAAATGATTTCAAAATAGAAATAAATATTTCTCTCTGATAGTTTTGATTTCATCTATGTAAAAATCCTTTGATAGATATAAAACTTGTTTGAAGTTTATTTATTATGATACAAATATTTTATATTTTTTTGAAGGTATTGTGATATTTCTGGGTGTGGATGTATTGTTTTTATACCATTCATGGTTTATGGTTTATGTATTAGCATTTCGTATGCTAGTTTCAATACGAATGTTTATGTTGTGGTTCAACCATTTAATATAAGGAATGCATAGGAATTTGTAAGTGATGGGTGGAGCCTGATATAGCTCCTCAATGCATTGATATGTCTCATGAGACATACTGGTGTCTTGGCACAATGCCTTGACAAAATCTTATTTGTAGTCTTGGGATGAGTCTTTGACAATGTACTTATGATGTCAGGAATTATGCATTATATCATTATGAAATTGGATATTGATATTACATGTGATTATTCAGCTATTATATTATCCATGTGAATATGTAAATGAAATTATTTTATAATATTTTACATATTTTACTCGTGTTCATGTTTAAAAGGCTTGTGATTTAGTCCTATACACCGCCATAATTTTTTAGGAATATTTATGAAAGTTTCCACTATATTGACATCCTTTCTGAGCACTTGATCCCACCCCTTTCTATGTTTTATATTTCCCAGGACGCGAAGAAGTATATTATGAATGACATGAAGGAATATTCTATGGGATATTATTGTGTAAAAAGGAGACACAATGTAGTTTTTTTATTTTATGATGTAATGAAAAACTTATGTATGTATCTAGTACTTCGAAGGATACTAAACAGATTGGTATTTTGGGAAATGATTCCTTGTATCATGCCAATGTTATATAATAATTCACTGAATCTAGGTAACTCGGGTTTGGGTATTACAGTTGGTATCAGAGAATGTTTATTACAAACCTTTGAATGTAGATTTAAAAAATCTCGGATTAGAGAACATTACCCAAACATAAAATTTGAGGATTGGTATAGAATAACTACCTAGAATTTTGGTAATGAAGAGAATTTGTGAGTTTTTTCATGAAATACATGCCTGTTTTAATAAGAGAAGTTAGAGGCAGATCTGGAACAGATGAAACTTGGAGAGAAAACTCTTATAAGGAGTTTTGGGATTGACCTAGGGTATCATGGTACACGACAACGGGCCTTTCTGCACTCTTGGTTAGGACACTCCTGGGGGATATTCTTAGGATAAATAACATTTTCTTTACAAACCATTATAATGGATTTATTAGTATATACCTCCTTAAAGAATTTTTTATTATTATTATGGATTATATAAATAAACTATTAAACTTGTGTCAAGTGATTTACATAGTTGGATTTATGTATTGTGATTCATAAACTAATATACTATATTCCATTGTTTAGAAATGGAACCTAGTGGAAGGAATGTAAATTGTATCAATGCACATAATAAATGTAGGTATTTCCCTCATACAGAAGATAATTATAGTGTAGATGGTGATGCAACTACTGCTAATCAACTTATCACCATACTGGGACAACTCACTCAAGTTATGAATAATAACCTTACCCATATAGAGAACCATGATCTGCAATGTAGAGGATCAATGTTAGACCTCTTCATGAGGCAAAAACCACCAACATTCAGTGGAAATAAAAATCCACTTGTAGTTGAGAATTCTATATGTTCTTTAGAGAAAATATTTCATGATTTGGGGAGCAGTGAAAGGGAAAAAGTTGTCATTGCAGTTTATCGCCTCACGGGAGATGCAGATCAATGGTGGTCATTAATTAAAAACAAAAAAAAAGTTGAATAAGTATCTATTAAGGAATGGAGTGTGTTTAAATAACATTACTTAGAAAAATACTTTCCTCATGACCATCGACCAGATATGGAAAGAAAATTTCTGAGTGTGAGGAAAAAGGAGGAGAATGTTGTAAAGTATGAGGCTAACTTTACAAGGTTAGCAAGTCATTTAGTATATTATATATGTAACCGAAGGAGTAAGATTGATTTAATCATTGATGGGATAAAACCATTTCTCCATCAAGAATTAGTCTCACGATCCCTCTCATAATATGAAGTTATTATCTCATGTTCTGTCAAGATAGAAATGAAATTCTCTAAGTATGATGAATTTAAAGCAAGGTAAGAGAAGAACAAATTTGTTGAACACTCTGGAAATGGAAATAAGGGGAATAATGGAAAAGTTTAATATCCATCATATGGTAAATGTTGGAAGAAACACCCCGGTACTTTCCTAAAAGTTATGAGAGTCTATTACAAGTGTGGTGAAAACTTTCACCAAACTCGTGATTGTAAGGGAAAGAAAGAGGATATCAATAATGAATGCTAAAATTGTAGATAAATGGGGAATTATGAAAATTAATGTCCTAAGTCCCCAGGAAACTTATCTCAGAAAATTATAAGGGAGAAAGGACAATATTATGCGATCACAACTGCATAGGTTGAAGCTCTGAAATATGTGGTGGCATGTAATTTAAATGATTCCTTATGATTAGAGAATTCTTTATTTGATTATGGATCATCGCATTCATTCATATCTTCCATGTTTGTTATGAAAATTATATATTTCCAATATGATTTAACAGGGAAGCGGTCAATAAAATCTCTTAAGGTAAGAATCATTGCAACAAACGTTTGTGAATCAGTCCCCATTAGGCCATATAAATGTTCTTTATATGCTGATCTCATCATCATACCCTTGATTTAATTTTATTTAATCCTTGGTATGGATTGTCTTTCAGACCATGATGCGAAAATTTAATTTAAGAAGAAGGCGTTGATAATTTTTGATGATGATAAGGAGTGCCTTATCTTTAGAGCAGAAACTTCACCACCTAATTCTTATCTAGATCCACCCTAGTATCTCTACAAAATTCAATAATTGTGGAGGAAGAGAATGGATTAATAATGGGTGAGGAGAAAAAAAAATTAATAGAGGATTCACAAATTGTACAAAATATTTTGATGTGTTTCTAGAGGATTTACCTGGACATCCTTTAGAATGAGAAATTGAGATTTCCATTGATTTAATTCCTGGTTAATGGCCCATGTCAAATACCCCTAATAGAATGTCCAGTGTGGAATTAGTGGAACTAATGAAATGAATAGAGGAATTCAGTAATAAGGGATTTATTCACCCTAGTAGTTCTCCATGGGGATCCCCTTTTCATTTTGTTAAGAAGAAAGATAGATCTATGAGGTTGTGCATTAATTATAGGGATATCAATTCAATAACAATAAAGAAAAAGTATCACCTACCACGTATTGATGATTTATTTGACCAACTTCATAGAGCTAAATATTTTTCAACGATTGAACTTAGTTTTGGATATCATCAGTTGTCTATAATAAAAGAAAACATTAATAAAACAATATTTCAAACTAGGTACGGACATTTCAAGTTTACAGTAATACCTTATGGACTAACTAATGCACCCTCTATTTTCATGGATCTAATGAATAGGGTTGTCAAGGAATATCTTCAAGACTTTTTATTAGTATTTATTTATGATATTTTTGTTTACTCCCAATGCTATGAAGGTCATGAAATTCACTTGCGTACTATTCTGAAAACCATTAGAAGAAATGAATTATATTTGAATTTTATCAAGTGTGAATTTTGTTCTCATGAAATTTCTCGTCATTTCGATGTTGTATCTAAGGATAGAACCTATGTTGACCCTTCTAAGAAGAGATCTATACAATAATGGCCAGCAACAACGAGTATAGATGTGCTATGCAGTTTTATTGGTTTTGTAGGTTATTATTAGCATTTCATCTAGAATTTTTCCTGATTGTCTAACCCATTAACCAAGCTCATACAAAAAGGGGTTTAATTTGTTTAGACAAAAGAGTGTGAAAAATGTTTTGAAGAAATTTAAATAAGATTATTCAATTCTCTTATATGTATTCTACCATAAGGGAATGATGAGTTTGTTATTGATAGTGATTCTTCAAATAAAGGACTTTTTTGTGTCCTTATGCAGAATGATAGATTTATTTTCATTGCATCACGGCCGCTAAAAATTCATGAACAAATCTATCCCACTCATGATATTGAGTTTGCAGCTATAATATTTTCTTTGAAGATATTGAGACACTACCTCAATGGAGAAAATATGAGATATATACCGATCACAAGAGTTTGAAGTATATGTTCTCACATAAAGAACTGAACATGAGCCAAATATAATGGCTTGAGCTACTCAAAGATTATGATTACACTATTCACTACCACATAGAAATGGTAAATAAGGTGGAAGATGCTTTGATTTGAAATGATCATGGAGTTTTGAATAATATGGGAGTTGAAAGGGATCCTATGTTCATGGATCTAGTAAAGATATATATGGGAATAATCATGGAAGGTGGAAAATTAATACTTTTTAAAATGGTTTCCAAAACATCATTAGTAGAAATGATAAATAGTCCTCAGACCGATGATGAGAAGTTTCAAAAGAAAATTAAAGCTATGAACGATGAGAGATTGATTGACTTCGTATTTGAAGATAGAATTTGGAAATTTTGGAAGAGGTATTGTGTTCTTGATATACCTTGTCTAAAAAGAGAATTTTTGGAAGATGCACATACCTCCAATTTCTCTATACACCCTAGAAGCAAGATGATGTATAGATATTTGAATGAAAAGTTTTGGTGGGAAAACATGAAAAGGGAGATTGGTGATTATGTGTCAAGATGTATGGTTTGTCAACCGATGAAGGCTAAAAAATAACACTCTAAAGGAATCATGCAACGTCTTCCCATACATGAGTGGAAATGGGATGATATTGCGATGGACTTTCTCATGGGACTGCCAAATACTCCTAGAAGGAATGAAGCAATATGCGTCATTATGGATCATCATTCCAAGTTAGCACATTTTCTTGTTATAAGAAAATATTTACCACTTGAATGTTTAGAAACACTGTATATTAAATAAGTTTTATTACTTCATGGAGTACCCCTGTTTATTTTTTCTGATCATGATCCCTGTTTTATATCAATATTCTGGAAAAGTATTTAAAGGCCTAGGATACTGAACTTCATTTGATCACTACCTACCACCCTCAAACTGATGGAAAATCAGAATGGACTATTAAAACCTTATAAGACTTGTTGAGATCTTTCTCACATGACTTTCAAGGTATGTGGGATCAATATTTACCTCCGGTAGAATTTTCCTATAACAATAACTTCCATTCAAGTATTTAGATGGCACCATGCGAAGAATTATATAAAAAGAGATATCGCACAACAACCTTTTGGGATGATGTTGGTGAACAAAAACTCGTTGGCCAAGAACTTGTTGAGGAAACAATGGAAAAGGTGAAGATTATCCAAACCCACATCAAAGCAGATCAAATTAGGAAAAATATCTATGCCGATAACCGAAGGAAGGTTTTGGAATTTCAAGTAGGATATCATGTCTTTTTAAGGTATCTTAGTGGAAGGGTGTTATACGATTTGGTATGAACGGTAAATTGAGTCCCATGTACATCAGACCTTTCAAAATTATAGAATGTATTAGATTTATAGCTTATTTTCTGGTAATGCCTCCAAGTATCTCCAAATATCAAGATGTGTTCCATGTATCGTTGTTGCAAAAATACCTACCTGACTCAATGCATGTACACACCTTTAAATAAATATAACTGGATCTCGACATATCTTATTGTGAAGGACCTATCATAATTATTGATACCAGATAACATGTGTTGAGAAACTAGACGAATCATCTGGTGAATGTTCTATGAAGAAACCATAAGATGGAAGAGGCAACGTGGGAACATGAGGAACTTATGATGGAAAAACACCCAAATATATTTACATATTAGTATTATAGAAAATTAGGGGAAGAAATTATTTTGAAGAGTGGATAATGTAACACCCCAATCTTCAACGGTACGTTTCCCTTTGAATAATACAATGGCTTACGTTGTACGAAACATGAATTTTTAACACACCACGACCAATAAAACTAATAGTTATTAATAGTAATACCTAATTGATGATATTTTATAAATTTTATATTTCAAAACGGTCTTCATTTTTGGATTTGAAATATCAAAATTATCATAGGGTAATTTTTTTGTATTTTTCTGAAAACATTCAATTTTTGATGAATAGTGATTAACACTGCGTTATTGGTTAAAAATAAAAATATATTTTAATAATTAGTTATTTTATTTAAATTTATATTATGTAATCATATATACATAATACCTATATATTTTCAATGTAATTCATTGAATTCATTTTATAATAATAATAGATATATAAAATTTTATTGATCTTTTTCCCGTCTTTTACCCACCTTTAGGCGCATTTGAAAAATTTCATAAAATGTAATTTTACCACTTTTATGAATTAAATTTCAAAAATCCGAGACACAAATTTTACATCAGTAAGTAAAATTTGGTTCAATAAGATGAAATTTTTTTTTGAATAGTAACTTTTGACTTTTATTTACCACGGTTAAAAATAAATAGGGTAATTAATGATAAAAATGATGTTTCAATTACCCTAAAACATGTCTTAATTATATTGGATAAGTTTATTTCTACCAAAAACTAATTTATGAATAAAATATGATCCTTTTGGTTCACATGGATTAGATAAGGACATTTATTATTATTTTAATTGAAGAAGAGTTAAAAGTGTTAAATTCAATTTTTAATAACTAAACCATTTTTATAGGGTTATACATAAGAAATATTAGACTATAATTATTAATTATAAATATAAAAAGATTTCCTAAATAATAGTATTTTAGTTATAGTTTTTATACATTAAATAATTAAATTTCATTATGATACAATGATGAGGCAGTAATTGCATTATTAAGGAATGATTAAAATATTCGATATATATAAATATAAAAATAAATATAAATTGAGACTTAGGATTAATTAAACTAATTTTATAGTTTATAATGACATGTTATGTTTTATTGAATAATTTTTTTTGATGTAATAATGATTTAATGACATTCACAAAAACAAAATTTCAAATTGTGTCAAAATTGACATAAATGAGTTTTTAAAACAAATACTAAATTATTAATTGATATAATATTATTAAAAATATAAGCCTCATCCAAATGACTTATATAAGGTTAGATATAATAATAATTAACAACTTGGTGTTATTTTTTCTTTTTATAGTAATTTTATTAACCATTTATTATAATAATACTAGAATACATGGAACAAATTAAACAATTTAACTAAGAGTTAAATCTAAAACATAATGTTAATATGGCAACCTAAAACTGTCTAAAACCTATTGGTTGAGAGTTTTTAGACTCATACCCACCTTATTTTTTAAATAAATGATTTTGGAGACATTAATACAATATTATAATTGTATAAAAACAAAATTTACAAGCTTTTCCTTAATTGGCCCTCACCTCTCTTATAAAAGGGTACTTCACCTTATCTCCAAATCACACCTCCAAAGATATTTGTCTTGTCCAACCCCTTATAAAATATCCTCCCAACTACCCTCCCTTAGACCTAGAGGAATTACTTTGATCATAATGCCAATTGATTGAGCCCTTTCGATCAAATCTAAAGGAAACACCCGAAGAAGAGGTAAAAAGTTCACCACCTTTTTCCAAATTATTTTCTTCTTTCACTTCCTCTATCATTGTTGTTTCCATACCAAAATAATGAATACCATTCTTTATACATACTGTGATGTTATTATAAATATTTTACAAATATAATCATTATTATATCCATTTTATGAATGAAAATTCCCTATACGTGCATATGTACGGCTTACTATCTCACCGTCGTGGTGTAGTTTGTTATTCAAACACTTAATTATTTTTATGGGTATAATAATGTGTATAACTAATGTAAATAATAAATATAACTTGTTAATGATTCTTTATATATGATATACCATCCAATTACATATTATTTCACCATTAATATAATAATATTGTCACTCGTGTGAACGCACGGATTACCATCTCCACAAACGCGATGAAATTCATTCCCAATCGTAATCATTCAAGAATAACATTCATTTTATGATTAAAAATAATGTTTAGGAACTTAATATCATTATATATGTGAATAAAATACATCATATACATAACAAACATGACTTACATAAATAATCATATAAAGGAAAATGAATCAGCTAACACCCAAAACGATGAGACTTGTGAAATTTTATTAAAAAATCAATATTAGAAAATAATATTTGATATCATATTTATTTATATGGTTCTCTTATAATTTAGTAAAATTTATTTAACAATTATACAGGATATTAATGTACCCTTGACCAACAGAAGGTACTATTAATGGGATAATTTTACAATTTCTTTATTTATCTGAGGTTGTTATACGTATCAACTAGGACATCTTTGTCATCCACGTCTGTGTATCTTAAAAATGTATTTCAAATCATTTTTACTATTTCCTACAATATGGGTTAAATTAATTTATAAGCTTTTTTTATAAAATATTTTGAAAAGAATCTTTCCATTATTTTCTAAACAAGGCACTTTATGACCTTTGCGACGAATTAAGGTAAGAATGTTTTTTAACTTACTTGGCAGGTGCAACTATTTTCTACCATTATAACACCTTAAAAACATCCCTTACAAATCTTATAAGAATATTTTCAAAATAAATGTTATCTTTTATAATTATGTGGCATTTAAATGATTTCAATATAGAAATAGATATTTCTCTCAAATAGTTTTCATTTCATCTATGTCATCATATTTTGATAGATTTTATACTTGTATGAAGTTGATTTATAAGGATACAAATCATCCATATAGTATTGAAGGTTTAGTCATATGTTTGACTGTGGATGTGTTATTTTTATAGCATTCATGGTTTATGGTTAAAGTATTAACATTTTGTACGCTATTTTAAATACAAATTTTTATGTTATGTTTCAGCATTTTCATATAAGAAATGAATTGGACTTAGAAAGTGATGGGTGGAGCCTAATATAGCACCTCGAGGAATCGGTGGGTCTCATGATGCAAACTAGTATCTTGTCACAAGGCCTTAAAATTCTTATTTATAGTCTTGGGACAAGGCCTTAACTATGTGGCTATGATGTCTGGCGTTATGCATTCCATCATAATGAAATTTTATATTGATATTAAATGTTATTGTTCAACGAGTAGAATATATTAGTGAGTAAGTAAATGTAATTATTTGATTTAACTTTTCCATATTATGCTCATGTTTATGTTTAAAAGTCTTTTGTTTTTGTCTTATACATTTCTTTAACTTTTTATGCTTATTTATGAAAGTTTCTTCTATATTTTTATCCTCACTAAGAACATGATCTCACAACTTTATTTATATTATTTTTCCTAGAATGCAAAGAAGTATATAATGACTGATCTATAGGGATAGTCTAAGGGAGACTATTCTGTTAAAATGAGACACAATGTTGTTTCTTTATTTTATGATGTAATGAAAAACTCCGGTATGTATCTAGTACTTCCAAAGATACTAAACCGATGGGTCTTTCGGAACATGATTACTTGCATCATGCCAATGTAATGTAATAGTGAACCAACTTTAGGTTATTTTGGTGGTGGATTTTGGTACTTATATGGATGTTTTAAAGTATGTTTCATCTCGTATGTTCTTACAGTGGAGATTCTGTTCAGGCCTCCCCATGTTGGTAATCTGGTTTGTCTCTAGTTTTTTTGTTGGTGGTGGTCTCATACAAAGCCACCTAATTCCATGTTCTTATATTGAGTATGTTTTGGGATGGGAATATTCCCAGTGGTATTTTAATGTTTGGTTATAGAGGTATTCATTAGATGTGGATTGATTTAGATCATTGGTTTTGGGTGGATGATATGCATTCCACTTGATGATGTTTAAATAGTTCATAATTTGATGTAGGATTATATATCATAAAATATATATTTATTTTGGATTGATCAAATAGAGTGTTTCGGATTTTGGGAGGGTAGGTGTCACTTAGCAGGGATTCTATTTTGGTCTTCAGAATTTGGATTCAAAACCTCTTTTCCTACTATTGGTTTTATTGTATTATTTTCATATGTTTTTTTGTTATAAATCTCAATTATTTTCATAGGAGTAGAATTTTTTTTGTTCAGATTAATCCTCTTTGTAGATTTTTTGTGGAAGAAAGCATTATGGTGGGGAGAATTGTCACACCTGGGTTTTTGGATCCATCATTGGTCCTAGTTTGGGGTGGGTTCTCGATAATTTTATCAGAAAATGGATGTGACAAGTTTGAATTTTTGAGGTATTATTTTCTTTTATATTTGGACTTTATTTTCCCCTTGGGTTCCAATTTATTTTTTAGAGAAAATATGTGCTTTTGGGTAGGCAGACCCTAATGCACGGTTAGTGAATAGTTAGTAGAAACCGTGCACCCTAACCAGGTAATCATGTGGTGAGTTTTTGGATGAGAAAGAAGATACCAGAAGTTGAGTTCATAGTCATGTGCCATAGCCTAGAAACTATGTTGTAAGATTTGATCTTGGCCTGAAGTGACCTCGTAACTTTCGCTTGATTAGTCAGACCATTCCGATATTCGATGGAGTATTTGTCTTCTTTTGCAGTGGTGGGTGCATGGTTTTTGCATGGTTTGATAAACCATGCAGGCTAAACATGTGGAATTTCTAGGTCATTAAAACTTTGGAGTTCCTTTTCTCTCTCTCTGATATTAAACCCCAAAAAATCTCTCCCCCCCATTTTGGATCCTCCACCCTAGATGCCTCCTCCCCCATTCTTGGATCCCTTTTATATCTATTTTTGGGTGTTTTTGGTTTATATTCATCAAGTTAGCTTCATGTTACTCCTCATTTACCTTTTTTTGTCTTCCTTTATAGGGTTTTGCTTCCTCTCTTTTGGGGTTTTGGTCTTAATGTATGCTGGGTTCCAATTTTAGTCTTATATCCTAAAACGTTAGTTTTATCATGATGTTTTAGGTTTGATCTAGCATCCCTTGGGTGTGGTTGATATGCAATTTAGATTTCACACTAGATTATGGATGTTTCTTCACATGAGGTAGGATCCCTTTGAAGTTTTCCATTAAATTCAAGATTTCATAGATTACATGATTTTTATACCCTCACAATTCACTAATTAGTGGTATAAATTTTTTAGAACAATTTTTTTATGTGAACTGAGGTGACATTTAATTGAATATACCTTTTTGAAAAGTTTGAAATGGGTTTTGCACAACAAGTTCTAGATAAAATTCCCATTTGGCCTTTGTATATGTGTTTTAGAATTTAATGGTTGATTGGGTTGATTAAATAGATATCAAAATGTGCTTTATTTTTAGTAATCTTTTTTTTCGGGAGGTTTCAAGAAAATGATTGATTTATAGAAATTATATGAGGTGCGTTCAGCATATTAGAAATTTTTTTATTAGAAAATCCTTCTAGGAGTGAGTCAATTTTCTTTATTGGTTGATAAAGAGGTGTAAATGTCCTCACCTTGGGAATCCAATTGTGAGGTAATTATATTAAAAAAATGGACTACTCTTTAAGGAGGTTTGTGTAGTGTCGGGCTGCGTGATTATATGATGGAAGATATGTATTGTTTCTTTCTTATATTTTCTTGGCCCACCCCGTTGTGAACATGACATGAGAAACATGCATACCAAAAAGGCTTTTTGAGAACAGTTGATGAACTATTGTAGTCCATGCACAAGATAGTGGCCTATATTAAGGGGATATTGTTCTATTACTCCTATGGGATTGGGCCCCTTGATCTGGCTAGGTAGGGAAATGATCGGATGTTTGGTCATTATGATATCATCTGGTGGGGTATGGATTCAAGATGAGTCACATGTAGAGAATTTTATGGTTCTCCTTTTAGTTCATAGGTATTCCCTTGTTTCTTTGACTTTAGTACTATTATTCAATTTCCCTTGTTATGAAACTATATTACTTATGCTTGGTTTTGTTTTTTTATTTGTAAATTTTGAATGTGTGGTTTTTTTGAACAGTTTTCAAGAAATATGTTTTTATAGAACAAGTGTTTTCCATTTTTCCCTTTTTCCTGAAATATAAATGGTTTCAATTCAGTTCTCTTTCCCCATATTTGGCATGAACATAACTCTCCCCCATAAATGAAGTTTGTTTTAATATTCAAAGGTAAATGGATTGGGAATTGTATTCTCTAAAAAGAAAAGTGTGTTAAACATGTATTCATATATTTTATTTCAAACTAGAAAATCAATGTTTATTTATTTAAAGGATATGCATTGGGAATATAATTATTTGAGCTTACCAATTGTGTTTTGATGCTCATGCCTATAGTCTTATTTTTTATTTTAGTTTTTGTTGCAAGTTACAACTTGAGTTCGATCTCTTTGGGTGATGGTTGGTTATATATTGGAGGGTGTCCTGCAAGGTCACATGAAGTTATTATTGGTGTGAAGTTCATTTTGGTTATTTCTTGTATATCCTAGTTGTTTAGATTTTTTTATTTTATGTTGTACTATAATGATGTAATGTATGGAAACGAAATATTTTTTTTCTCCTTTATTATTCTATTAGATTTGTTTAAAATATATTTCGTGAAACCATTTCAATTGTCACAATAAGGATTCCCTTGGAACTTGTCACAAGCCCTGGTGGATTGGGAACACCCATTGTGCATTTCCATGGATCAGATCAGGTGATAGGTTTGAGGTAGACCTGGGTTGGTTCATGAGAGAACCATTCATATTCATAAATAATTCCCAATAACTGTAATATAATCAAAACACATAAATCATGCATAAATAAATAACATTTCTACTTCGAAATAACATTCCATTTTTAAAAATTCATACACTCATAAAATAAAAAATTCATTTGAATATAATATTTAAAACCTATAAATGATGTATCAAAACATTAATGTGACCTGAAAGTAGTAAATTCTGTTCTTTTTTTATATGTTAAAAAAATTATTTCATATATATTTGTTAGAAATATCACAAAGAGACTTGTATGGAAATTGAAAAAAATATACTTTCAATCCATTTTGTAAAAAGTTAAACAAGTATAAAAATGACTACAAAAATACATATTAGGATATTAAAATCATTTTTGAAATCATTTTTTGAAAACATGAATGTGGAAGAAAAATATTCCCCAACACATATTTAAAATGAAACAATCTCGAATGTTGATGAGATATTAAAATAAACCTTTACCAACATAAAATCAGTAGGATTGTATTACTCATGAAGTAATAAAAAATATATGAAAATAAAAAACCATAATCTTCATAATTACACTCAAAAATTCATGAATGAGTAGAATATACACCAAAAAATATAAACAAGTTGTGTATATGGTATGCGACCCACATAAATAACAGTAAGAAAAAAATACCTTAAATTGAGTCTAAATCATCATTTACAATCTTTATATTCATGAAAAAATAAACAATTTTAATTATTTAATTTCATGCTATATTTTTTAAAATTTTATTATTTCTTTTATATCACTTATTTTTGTGTTATAATAATTACTCGATAATTTATGTTCAAATAAGAAGAGTTGTAGATACTCTGTATTTGAGTAGAAATTGAAATTGATTGGATATCAATAGTTAAAGTGTTTATAAGTACATTATTTATAGTCTAATATTAATTAAATGGTTATAATATTTGTATAAAAATTATAATTTTAAATCAAACCAATGTGTACTATTATGAAAAATTATCTACCATATAATCATGGAGACGGTAGTCCGTACGTATGCCTGAGTAATGATTTTATTTTTCAACGATTGTTTTGGAAAGATGAAATTTTTATTTTATCATTAAATAATGATCATAATATAATAAATATAATAGGTATAATTTAAATATAGTTATATATATCATTTATGTTATCCAGTGATGAAAAACAAATCACATCGCCTCGTGGAGGTTATAGTTCCAACGCATAAACGAATGACATTATTATTTTTAAGGGAAGGGAAATTTAGGAATTTAAATGATATATTATTCTTTCACAATGATTCATATTTAATGATTATCATATATGAACAGATATCACATAATTATAACCAATCTTGAGAGGCAGTGATGGAAAATACATTATATCATATCTCAAGGTGGCAGTCCACTAAACACACTAAAAAATAATTCATTTTCCATTTCATGAATATGGAGATGGATAAAATGATGAAATTATTAAAATAATTACTCATTATATTGAATATAATCGATATATTAATTCACAATGTTTTAAAAACATTTCTATTGGAAAATAAAATAAAATAGAAACACTTAAATAAAAACGACATGTCTTCCTGAGATGATCTCCTTTGATTAACACCTTAACACCTCTAAGCTGGGTGTCATGACTAAAAAAAGGCTTGTATAATGTGAATAGGGATTCTAGTAATGTATTTTGATTGATATTTTCCAAAAATTAAGGTTTTTATATTTATTTAAATGATAATTATGGGTTCCCATTTATAGGGGAGGGGAAGGGAACTTTTGGAATTCATCAAAATGTTAATTTACTTTAAAATAATATTATTTATTAAATAGGTAAAAAGTAATTTATGTAGAATATAGGATGATTTTTGGTCCAATACTTTTCATACGATGAAAATTTGATATTACTTTGCTATTTTTAATCCTTATCATTTTGTTTTAAACCTTATTTATCATTTTTTATCCTTATAGTGGTATCTTGTAATTTACAATTTTAGGGTTAATATAATTAATATAAAATAAAAAAAGGCAAATAAATGAGTCATTAATGAAAATTATACACTTATACCAATTATTTGGCTTATTTTGATATTTTTATGAATTTTATATCCTTTAATATAATATTACTTATTTTAAAATATCAATAATGTCAATTTTGACACTATTAATTTCATGGCTTTTTAAAAATATCATCATAGTATGATAAATTTTATTTAATATATATAAAACAACACTAAGAAATCATAGTAATCTATATAATTGTTGGGTGACATTATTCATCTCAGTTTATATTTATTTTCTAATTTTAATATCAATTAATTGATATTTACTTTAATTAAACAATTACTTCATAAACATTGTTTAGGAATTTGATTAATTAATTTATTCTCCAAAAAGTAAAAATTAATTTCCAAGTCAAATAGAAAAAATTTAGCTTCAAAAATACTATTTTTAGTCCAAAAAATTAAATATATAAAAACACATTAAAAATATTTTACTTGTTAAAATCAAAAGTGCGACAAAATTGAATTCTCTTTGAATATAATATTATAAATGTCATAATCTCATCAAAGTGGGATAAAAAGGTCATAAATCCACCCATTTATTTTTTTCAATTAAACACCATCATCCAATGAAATTAGGACAAGTTTTATGGTACTTTTATATTATTATTTTTACCCTTAATTACATGATTTACCTTTATCTATGTTAATAAAAATATTACTAATGTTACTATTCATATTGCCTCAAAATAAAAGTGATCTATATACATAATTTGTACTTTCTGATTCCAAATATGGAATCTATTATTCTAAATTTAAAAAAAAATTAAACAAATTAATTAAAAATTAATCCCATTGACGAAATGAGAAAACATGTTTCGGTAGTAAAAACGTTTAAATGAGTGAAATATTTTTATATCCAAATTCAATAGGAAATTGATTCTACGGACCTAAATTAAATTTAATGAAAATAATTGATCTAATTATATATTCAAACCACTAAAATATAATGTCATAAAAGTCATTTAAAACAAGTTATCCACTAATAGGCCGCCAAAGTTCCTTTTAAAAAATAATTCTCCTATGACTAAAATTGGATTTTTTTTGTATTTTAACTAGAAAACACAGAAGATGAATTTAAAACATTATATTGAATATATTATAAATATGTAAATATATTTAATTAATGTAATCCCAATAAGTGTGTTTTTTTATTTATTTGTATAAAAAACACATATCCACTTTTAAATATATTTTCATAAAAATATTTCCATATATTTTCAACATGTTTGTGCATTAATTTATAAATAATTTCTCACCAAATAATTAGTTATATAAAAATGTGTAGACCATATTTTTGTAATTAATATAATGTTATTCATTAATTCTATACTTAAATCTATGTTATAGCGGATACATTTAAATAATAGTAGTCTGTTGTTCGTTTAAGCTCGATGTGTCGTATAACATATGTGTAGACCCCGGAAAACGCGTCCCCAAAATTTTCCAAATGCTTCCATACATGATCCATGATCGTAGTCCATTTCGCAAGCTTCGATTTGGTAGGTCGCAGGGCCCAAACGGAGCTACGGATTAGGAGTTATGGACGTTTGAAGTTGGGCTGGAAATCTGGTTCGCGAAGCCCCCCTCCGTGATTGCGGAGCGCCGCCGCGAAGCAATGAGGCGAGAGGCTCCGTGAACCCGTTTGACATTTGCGATGCGCCACGAAGACCCCTCGCGAAGCACTGATGTGAAGCACCGATGCGAAGCACCCGTGCAGCGCGGTCCCGCGAAGCTCCGGAGGCGGTAACTCTCCGCGAACGCATTTGACGTTCGCGAGCCCGCCGCGAAGCTCCGGAGGTGGTACCTCTCCGCGAACGACTTTGACGTTCGCGAGCGCTCCGCGAAGCTCCTGAGGCGGCGCGGGAGTTCTGCTTCGCGGTGCCCCTGCCTATAAATACCCAGCTCACCCTCTTCTCCGGGAGGACGACCACGACCACTTCGCCCCTTGGGCGGCCGAGCGGAGCTCCGCATTGCGGCTCCGCGAAGCCATGCTCCCCGAGCAGCTTCCTTCGCGTTGCTTCTCCGCGAGCCGAGACTCCATGAGTCCATGCTCCGCGAGCCTATGCTTCGAAATGCTGCTTCGTGAAACCAAGCTTCACGAGAGCCCCTTTGCTCCTCGATGTTGCTTCGCGATGGTGCTCCGCGAGACTAACTCTGCGACACCCATTTGCTCTGCGAGACCCCTTTGTTCCGTGGGAGCCCATTGCTCCGCGAGGCCATGCTACGCGAAGATACTTCGTGAAGACCTATCCTTCGCGAGGATCCTACCTTCGCGCCCACCGGTCCATACCGCAGGGGCTGCGACCCCGCACCCCCGCTCGGGGTCCGGGCCGGTCCCTTCTCTACCGTCACGGACCCCCATGAAAAATGGAGAGTCGCACCGCCAACTTTTCGGGCCGGGATGCCGGGATTTTCCATTGCGCCCTTATGCGCTCCCACCTTCAACCTATAGAATACCATGATTTGATACACTCCTCTACATACCATGAAACACCTTGAGTTGATGTATTCCTCTTGGTTTGTTTCCTATGTCGTGAGTTGAGGTTCTCATCATTAGTTCCCCGAGTACCTTGAGTCGATCCATTCCTCAGGCAACTCCTCCAATCCCAATCACTTGGCTCCTATGCCAGGTCAAACCAGAAAGGGACTCCATTGCGTAAGTCCCAACACCAACCATTTCTAGGCACCTTATGCCAATAGTCCTATCTACATGACATTAAACTGTAGTAATCCCTATGTGCCAAACATAGGATGCCTCTTTCTCCAAATAAGAGATGCCTTATGCTCCAAGCATGAGATCCCAATAGTCCTATCTACATGACTATAAACTGTAGTACACCCTATCTAACAAATGACAGGATGCCTCTTGCCCTGTACGAGAGATGCCTTATGCTCCTAGCATGAGATGCCAACAGTCCTACCTACATGACTCTAAACTGTAGTATTCTCCCTATCTAACAAATGATAGGATGCCCCTAGCTCCAAGCAGGAGATGCCTTATGCTCCTAGCATTAGATGCCAACAGTCCTACCTACAAGACTATAAACTATAGTATTCTCCCTATGTTCCTAACGTAGGATGCCTCTTGTTCCAAACATGAGATGCCTTATGCTCTAAGCATAAGATGCTCAATGCCATGACTACAGTGGCATGATTCCAATGCCCCTTGGCATTATCCCTCTTTTCACTAGTGCATAGGTGAAGGCCTCAATTCATCAGTGAGTTGGGATGCCCTCACGGCCTGACATGAGGAAGACATTACGGCAAGATTCTAGCGTAAGCCCCATTCACCATTGTCGCTCCATAGCGGCACCCGGGCAGCTTCCCAGCGTAAGCCCCATTCACCGATGCCACTCCATAGCGGCACCCGGGCAGCCTCCTACCGTAAGCCCCATTCACCAGTGTCGCTCCATAGCGTCACCCGGGCAGCTTCTTGCATAAGCCCCATTCACCAGTGTCGCTCCATAGCGGCACCCGGGCAGCTTCCTTGCGTAAGCCCCATTCACCACTGCCGCTCCATAGCGGCACCCGGGCAGCTTCCTAGCGTAAGCCCCATCCACCAGTGCCGCTCCATAGCAGCACCCGGGCAGCTTCCTTGTGTAAGCCCCATCCGCCATTGCACCCCATTCAGCGGCAAGCCGTTGACATCCCTATCAAACGGTAAGTCGTTGTGGCCCAATCCAACGGTAAGCCATTGCGACCCCATTTAACGGTAAGCCGTTCGCATCCTTATCCAGCGGTAAGCCGTTATGGGCCTCCATCATGGAGTAAGTCCCAACACCATGGTCCGCTCAACGCGTAAGCCCCTCTTCGCTTCTCACGGACGCACCCTTTGCGATGTGATCATTAGGTCCTTGCAACCTCTTGTTTCTCACACCGAGCATGACTCACGTGGGCTTAGAGTGAGCACCGACCCTGACACCCAACCCATCTTCCGAACTACGAGGACTTTGATCCATGTCAAGGCATGGTACGTAGGAAGCCTTCACGAGGTTCATGCCCACCAATAGTGGACCACCGGGTCTACCTTCACATCGGTTCACCGACAAACCTTCTTGAACTACGAGGTCTTTGATCCATGTTAAGGCATGGTATGTAGGAAGCCTCTATGAGGTTCAAGCCCACCCGTCCTTCACGTCGGGTTTCACCCCCGTCCATCACGACGTTAAACTACGCTCCGGTCCAGTGGTAAGCCATTGTGACCCAACCCATCTTGAAATAAGAGGTCTTTGATCCACGTCAAGGCATGGTACGAAGGAATCCTCTATGAGGTTCAAGCCCACCCGTCCTTCACGTCGGGTCTCACCCCCGTCCAGCACGACGTTAAACTACGCTCCGGTCCAGTGGTAAGCCATTGTGACCCAACCCATCCCGAACTACGAAGAATTTGATCCATGTCAAGGCATGGTACGTAGGAAACCTTCCCATGTTTAAAGCCCACCACTAGTGGACCCACGGGTCTACTTTCACGTCGGTACGCTGACGATTCTCATTGGACCAAGGTCCACCTTCACGTCGGTACGCTGACGATGCCCATCGGACCAAGGTCCACCTTCACGTCGGTACACTGACGATGCCCATCGGACCAAGGTCCACCTTCACGTTGGTTCGCTGACGACATTCATCGGGCCATGGTCCAGCTTCACGTCGGTTTACCGGCACCATCCCGAACTATGCGGACGTTGATTCCCTGCCACGGGGATACGTAGGAAGCCACTTCAAGGCTCAAGCCCAACTTCACCGTCGCCCTTACGATGGTCCCATTTCACTCCCCATCCACTTCATTCATCCATCCATCAACCATCTTGATTCTCACCCGGGGCACCACATCCCGGTGGGATCGTGCCATCCACCTCCTCGCTGCTCCTAGCGGCGCATGGGCCACTTTCTACGAATAAGCCCCAACATATCTTCGGGTTGTTTCCTCTGTGTACAACCCGATTCATCACCCCTTCGAACTACGTGGGTGTTGATCCCTTTCCTCTACACAGGGTACGTAGGAAACCTCCAAGAGGATCATTCCCAACCAGTGGTAATCCATGGTGTCCCCCATCCTGGGGTGCACTTCCCTTGATCATCCCTCAGTGGTGTTCAGATCAGCCATTACGGTGTGACATCTCCCCTCTAGGGAGTGCACCACCTCAGATCCATCCTCATTGGGCGTTCTGATCCATCCCCTTGGTAAACCTTCCTGGTGTTCCCTCCTAGGGATATACCAATCTGATCTGTCTCTATGGGATTTTCTGATCACCCTCATTCTGTCTCCGTAAGACGTTAAACTCATGGCCTACCTCGTGATAAACATGAGATGCCTGAGGAAAACCTCGGATGACACGCCTTTGGTGTAACCGTCTCTACTAGACGTTAATCTTGCAACATACCCTGTGTTAAACACGGGAAGCTGAGGAAAACCTCAGATACATGCCCCGGGTTATGCACCATTGAGATGCCCTCTTATGAGGAAGAATACAGGTTCCCCTGTGTCCACGCCCCAGAGATGCCCAGACATTCTTGATGTTGCCGTCTACTCCGACCGAAGGTCGCTACCATGTCAAGACCCTATGGAAAGTCTTGACAGAAGTAGTGTAATTAACCGGCATCCATGAATATATGGCTCCGGGAATGAGATTCACGAACTACGAATTAAATCTACGAGGGAGACCCGGACTAGGTGATGAGTTCTAAGGAGGAATCCCCAGAAGGAAGAACCGACATCCCATCATCCCGTTTCGATCAAGGAGAAGACGTACCTGAACAAGGAACGGATGCCGCCCGCCTTTAGAAAGCGAGAATGTGGGGCAACAGAGCAGTGCGTCCTCCACGGACGGATGCGCGCACCCCGGCGAAAGCGTCGGAAACAGAAATGGTGAACCCAACGTGAAACTCTTCTCCTTCAATAGCGAGTAAACCAAATGTGTTGGGAAACTCGAGGCATCATCCATGTGAATTCCCTCTCCATTATATGTGAGAGGATGAGTAACATTCGGTGTTTGAAGACTACGGTCCACCGGCTCCTCGCCGAATCTGCCGCCACAAGAGGTCGCGCAGGTGGCTCCGCCACCCAACTGCATCAGCTCCTCGTCGACTCCGCCGCCTCAAGAGGCCACGCAGGTGGCTCCGCCACCCGACTCCATCGGCTCCTCGCCGACTCCGCCGCCTCAAGAGGCCGCGCAGGTGGCTCCTCCACCCGACTCCATTGGATCCTCGCCGACTCCGCCGCCTCAAGAGGCCGCGCAGGTGGCTCCACCACCCGACTCCATCGGCTCCTCGCCGACTCCGCCACCTCAAGAGGCCGCGGAGGTGGCTCCGCCACCCGACTCCATCGGCTCCTCGCCGACTACGCCGCCTCAAGAGGCCGCGCAGGTGGCTCCGCCACCCCACTACATCAGCTCCTCGCCGACTACGCCGCCTCAAGTGGCCGCACAGGTTGCTCCGCCACCCGACTCCATCGGCTCCTCGCCGACTCCGCCGCCTCAAGAGGCCGCGCAGGTGGTTCCGCCACCCGACTCCATCGGCTCCTCGCCGACTCCGCCGCCTCAAGAGGCCGCCCAGGTGGCTCCGCCACCTGACTCCATCGGCTCCTCACCGACTCCGCCACCCCAAGAGGCCGCGCAGGTGGCTCCGCCACCCAACTCCATCGGCTCCTCGCCGACTCCGCCGCCCCAAGAGGCCGCGCAGGTGGCTCCGCCACCTGACTGCATCGGCTCCTCGCCGACTCCGCCGGCATAAGAGGCCGCGCAGGTGGCTCCGCCACCTGACTCCATTGGCTCCTCGCCGAATCTTCCGCCTCATAAGGCCGCGAATTGGGAATCATTCCCCAACTCTATCGGCACTTTGTCGACCCCACTCTATTTTCACCGGCAACTATGGAGGTGCTCCTCATACCGCCACCGTTCAGCACGATGGATTCCATGCCTTCCGGGCTCCATCGCCCCGTCGTGCTGACATCGAGGCTTCCACGCCATCCGGGCTCCATCTCCTCGTCATGCCGACGTCCAGGATTCCACGCCTTCCGGGCTCCTTCGCCCCGTCGTACCGACATTCCAGGCTTCCACGCCTTCCGGGTCCTTCGCCCCGTCGTACCAATGCTCCTGGCTTCTTCTCTGCTATAGGTCGAGGTAATGTAGTCATCCCTACTACCCTTGCGACACACTGTGTCATCCCAACTACCACGTTGCATCAACCACAGATGTCCTCCCTGTGGCCTTGAAACCAGCTTGTGGAAGGATCTTCATGATCAGAGGATTTTAAGGAATTCCCCTCATATAGATCCCCCCTCATCACAAACCACTAGAATGGAGTAGAGATGACAATTCCTCTACTGACACAATTCGCGTGGCTTACCGTCCCAGTTGCATGACGTTAAACTGCATAACAATCATCGTCCTGCATGACATTAAACTGCATCATCATCCTGCATGACGTAAAACTGCTCATCTTCGTCCGTCATGACGTAAAACTGATCATCATCATCCTGCATGACGCAAAACTGCTCATCATCGTTCGTCATGATGTTAAACTGCACATTATCGTCCTTTATGACATTAAACTGCACCATCGTCGTGCATGACGTAAAACAGCTCATCATCATCCGTCATGACGTTAAACTGTACATTATCATCCTACATGACATTAAACTGCTTCATCGTCCTGCATGACGTAAAAATGCTCATCTTCGTCCGTCAAGACGTAAAACTGATCATCATCATCCTGCATCACGTAAAACTGCTCATCATCGTCTGTCATGACGTTAAACTGTACATTATCGTCCTGCATGACATTAAACTGCATCATCATCCTGCATGACTTAAAACTGCTCATCATCATCCGTCATGACGTTAAACTGTACATTATCGTCCTGCATGACATTAAACTGCATCATCGTCCTGCATGACCTAAAACTGCTCATCTTCATCCGTCATGATGTAAAACTGATCATCATCATCCTGCATGATGTAAAACTGGTCATCATCGTCCGTCATGACGTTAAACTGATCATTATCGTCCTGCACGACATTAAACTCAATCATCGTCCTGCATGACGTAAAATTGTTCATCTTCGTCCGTCATGACGTTAAACTGATCATTATCGTCCTACACGACATTAAACTGCATCATCGTCCTGCATGACGTAAAACTGTTCATCATCATCTGTCATGACGTTAAACTGATCATTATCGTCCTACACGACATTAAACTACATCATCGTCCTGCATGACGTAAAACTGTTCATCTTTGTCCGTCAAGACGTTAAACTGATCATTATCGTCCTGCACGACATTAAACTGCATCAATGTCCTGCATGACGTAAAACTGTTCATCATCGTCCGTCATGATGTTAAACTGATCATTATTGTCCTGCTCGACATTAAACTGCATCATCATCCTGCAAGATGTAAAACTGTTCATCATCGTATGTCATGACGTTAAACTGTACATTATCGTCCTGCATGACATTAAACTGCATCATCGTCCTGCATGACGTAAAACTGCTCATCTTCGTCCGTCATGATGTAAAAATGATCATCATCGTCCTGCATGATGTAAAATTGCTCATCATCGTTTGTCACGACGTTAAACTGATCATTATCGTCCTGCACGACATTAAACTGCATCATCGTCCTCCATGACGTAAAACTGTTCATCTTCGTTCGTCATGACGTTAAACAGATCATTATCGTCCTGCACGACATTAATCTGCATCATCGTCCTGCATGACGTAAAACTGTTCATCTTCGTCCGTCGTGACGTTAAACTTATCATTATCGTCCTGCACGACATTAAACTGCATCATCGTCCTACATGACGTAAAACTGTTCATCTTTGCCCGTAATGACGTTAAACTGATCATTATCGTTCTGCATGACAATAAACTGCATCATCGTCCTGCATGACGTAAAACTGCTCATCATCGTCCGTCATGACGTTAAACTGTACATTATCGTCCTGCATGACATTAAACAGCATCATCGTCCTGCATGACGTAAAACTGCTCATCTTCGTCCGTCATGACGTAAAACTGATCATCATCATCCTGCATGACGTAAAACTGCTCATCATCGTCCGTCATGACGTTAAACTGATCATTATCGTCCTGCACGACATTAAACTGCATCATCATCCTGCATGACGTAAAACTGTTCATCTTCGTCCGTCATGACGTTAAACAGATCATTATCGTCCTGCACGACATTAAACTGCATCATCGTCCTACATGACGTAAAACTGTTCATCATCGTCTGTCATGACGTTAAACTGATCATTATCGTCCTTCACGACATTAAACTGCATCATTGTCCTGCATGACGTAAAACTGTTCATCTTCGTCCGTTATGACGTTAAACTGATCATTATCGTCCTGCACGACATTAAACTGCATCATCGCCCTGTATGACGTAAACCTGTTCATCATCGTCCGTCATGACGTTAAACTGATCATTATCGTCCTGCACGACATTAAACTGCATTATCGTCCTGCATGACGTAAAACTGTTTATCATCGTCCGTCATGACGTTAAACTGTACATTATCATCCTGCATGACATTAAACTGCATCATCGTCCTGCATGACGTAAAACTGCTCATCTTCGTCCGTCATGACGTAAAACTGATCATCATCGTCCTTCATGACGTAAAACCGGTCATCATCGTCCGTCATGATGTTAGACTGATCATTATCGTCCTACACGAAATTAAACTGCATCATCGTCCTGCATGACGTAAAACTGTTCATCTTCATCCGTCATGATGTTAAAATGATCATTATCGTCCTACATGACATTAAACTGCATCATCGTCCTGCCTGACGTAAAACTATTCATCTTTGTCCGTCATGATGTTAAACTGATCATTATCGTCCTGCACGACATTAAACTGCATCATCGTCCTGCATGACCTAAAACTGTTAATCTTCGTCCGTCATGACGTTAAACTGATCATTATCGTCCTGCACGACATTAAACTGCATCATCGTCCTACATGACGTAAAACTGCTCATCTTCGTCCATCATGACGTTAAACTGATCATTATCATCCTGCACGACATTTAACTGCATCATCGTCCTGCATGATGTAAAACTGTTCATCTTCGTCCGTCATGACGTTAAACTGGTCATTATCGTCCTGCATGACATTAAACTGCATCATCGTCCTGCATGACGTAAAACTGCTCATCTTCGTCCGTCACGATGTAAAACTGCACATTATCATCTAGCAAGACTTTAAACTGCACCATCATCCTGCATGACATTAAACTGCACAGTCGTCCTGCATGACGTAAAACTGCTCATCTTCGTCCGTCATGACATAAAACTGCACATTATCGTCCAGCAAGACTTTAAACTGCACCATCGTCCTGCATGACGTAAAACTGCTCATCTTCGTCCGTCATGACGTAAAATTGCACATTATCATCCAGCAAGACTTTAAACTTCACCACCATCCTGCATGACGTAAAACTGCTCATCTTCGTCTGTCATGACGTAAAACTGCACATTATCGTCCAGCAAGACTTTAAACTGCACCATCATCATGCATGACGTAAAACCGCTCATATTCATCTGTCATTATGTAATACTTCACATTATCATCCAAAAAGACTTTAAACTGCACCATCGTCCTGCATGACGTTAAACTGCTCATCTTTTTCCGTCATGACGTAAAATTGCACATTATCGTCCAGCAAGACTTTAAACTGCACCATCGTCCTGCATGACGTTAAACTGCTCATCTTCGTCCGTCATGACGTAAAACTACACATTATCGTCCAGCATGACTTTAAACTGCACCATCGTCCTGCATGACGTTAAACTGCTCATCTTCGTCCGTCATGACGTAAAACTGCACATTATCGTCCAGCAAGACTTTAAACTTCACCATCATCCTGCATGACGTTAAACTGCTCATCTTCATCCGTCATGACGTAAAACTGCACATTATCGTCCAACAAGACTTTAAACTGCACCACTGTCCTGCATGACGTAAAACTGCTCATCTTCATTCGTCATGACGTAAAACTGATCATTATCGTCTTGCACGACCATAAACTGCAAAATGGTCCCGCACGACCCCAAACTGCATCCCCGTCATTACTGCAAGATGTTAAACTGCAAGCCAGTCAGGCCTTCCTGACCGAGGCTCAGGCTCAGGCCCCTTGGCCTCCTCGGGCCCCCGGCACCCGTCCTTAATGCAAGACATTAAACTTAAAGCCAGTCAGGCCTTCCTCACCGAGGCTCAGCCTCTGGCCCCTTGGCCTCCTCGGGCCCCCGGCCTCCGTCCTTACTGCAAGACGTTAAACTGCAAGCCAGTCAGGCCTTCCTGACCGAGGCTCAGCCTCAGGCCCCTTGGCCTCCTCGGGCCCCCGGCCTCCGTCCTTATTGCAAGACGTTAAACTGAAATCCAGTCAGGCCTTCCTGACTGAGGCTCAGCCTTAGGCCCCTTTGGCCTTCTCGGGTCCCCAACCCTTGTCCTCATGTAAGACGTTAAACTACAAACCAATCAGGCCTTCTTGACTGATACCTGACTTTAGGCCCCCTGGCCTTCTTGGGCTCCTCCACCCAACTTCTTCCCCGGGGTGTATAGTGTGATGTAGGACTATGTCCTCATTCACATCGGGATCATGTACCATGTCGTACGCCCTCCCCTTACGAGGCCCAGCCTCAGGCCCCTTGGCCTTCTCAGACCTCTCCACCCAATCTCTTACCCGGGGTGTACGGTGTGGTGTAGGACTACGTCCTAATTCACGTTGGGATCATGTACCATGTCGTACGCCCCCCCTTTTCGAGGCCCGGCCTCAGGCCCCTTGGCCTCCTTGGGCCCCTAGCCCCCTGTCCTTACTACAAGACGTTAAACTACAAGCCAGTCAGGCCTTCCTGACCGAGGCTCGGCCTCAGGCCCCTTGGCCTCCTCGGGCCCCCGGCCCCTTCTTCATTGTGAGACATTAAATAGAAAGCAGGTCAGGTCTCCTTGACCGCGGCTTGGCCTCAGGCCCCCTGTTTTTCCCCCGACTTACCCTCTTGCGGTATTTTACGATATGGTGTAGGACTACGTCCTCATTCATTTCGGATTACTTGTCATATCGTACATATCCCCAAATGAGGTGCTTCTCATCGTCCCGCATGACGTTAAACTGCACTTCTAGAACTACGTGTGGCTTGATTCTCATTCTTATGAGATACGTAGGAACGCTCGGACACTTCGTCTTGAGCCCAGCCCCAAGCTTTTCCCTTCCACTGTCCCCCCCTAGGAATATTTTTCTTGGAGGATCATTGTGTAGCAGGGAGTAGGCTTTCTTGGCCCCGCTTATGCAACCCCGTTCGCACAAAGATTGTAAGGGTCGCACCATGCGCCCACTCCCGTTCTTCTATCCTCCCACGTCCTCACCGCATGACACTAAACTGCATGGCCTTCAAGAACTACGTATGGCTTGATTCTCATCCTAATGAGATACGTAGGAATGCCCGGACACTTCGTCCGTTGGCCCAGCCCAAAAGCCAAAATCATCCCCTCGGGTCAAGACCTGGCATGGTGCACACTTTTTCCCCGACCCACATCGAGCAAGCCTCGACCCGGCTGCACATTCCCCCTGGATGTGTTTCCCCCTTTCGTGGATGGATACAACTATGATTCACCCACTCCTTGACAGGGATTCCGTCATTTTTCACACCTAGAGGGACCCCCATTAACGGCCTAGATACAATGCCCAAGGGCTCTCCTACCGATACGGGCCAACGCCCCCGAGGGTTTTCAAGCAACAAGCTGATACAAGTCCCGCGTTGCAAATTTGGTCAGCGGTCGACGCTCATTTGTTGCCCCCATACGGGTCACCATAGGAACGCTGTGTTTCGATCATGGTCAACAGTGTCCTGGATTTTCAGGTCCACCCCGAGATGTCCCAGGCATCAAGAACAGTGATTCATTCTGCCCCATCCCAAGGTGACATACTTCCCCCAGGTGGTGCTAGCGATCCGGGCCACGGCCCAGGATTCCTCATAAGGGTGTACGGTATGGTGTAGGACCACGTCCTCATTCACGTCGGGATCATGTACCATGCCGTACGCCCTCCCCTTCCGAGGCTCAGCCTCAGGCCCCTTGGCCTTTTCGGGTCCCTGACCCTCATCCTTATGTAAGACGTTAAACTGCAAACCAGTCAGGCCTTTCTGACTGATAACTATCCCTTTTTTCCGGGCCACGGCCCAGGATTCATCATAAGGGTGTACGGTTTGATGTGGGACTATGTCCTCATTCACGTCGGGATCATGTACCATGTCGTACGCCCACCCTTTACAAGGCCCAGCCTCAGGCCCCTTGGCCTTCTCGGGTCCCCGACCCTCGTCCTCATGTAAGACGTTAAACTACAAACCGGTCAGGCCTTCCTGACTGATGCCTGACCTTAGGCCCCTTGGCCTTTCCGAGCCACGGCCCAGGTCCCCTCTTACCCATGGTGTATGGTGTGATGTGGGACTATGTCCTCATTCACGTCGGCTTCTTCGCCATACCGCACACCTCCTTTGTTTCGGGGTATATTGCTTCCCCTTCTCGTCCAGTATGACGTTAAACTACGTATAGAGAACTACATACAGCTTGATTCACATCCTAATGGGATACGTAGGACCACCTGGATGTCCATGATTTGGGTCCAGCCCCATCTCTCGAGAATCCTCATCCCATCCCAGCCCCTTGGCCTATCCTTCATCCATGAGAGGATTATATGGTGTGGTGTGGGATTATGTCCTCATTCACGACGGTTTCATAATGACCACGCCATGCTCCCCCCCTACTGAGCTGTTTCGTCGATCCCTTTTTCGGCGGTTCACCAATGGGATTAAGAGTACTCTGTTTTATTACCTGGAATGCCAAGATTTACTCAGACACGTCCGCACCCGCTTTCCAGGCTTTGCGTATCCCCACATCAGGGATTTCATCATCATTCACACCCGGAGGGACCCCCAAGAACGGCCTGGATACAATGCCCAAGGGCTCTCCTACAGATACGGGCCAACGCCCCTCAGGGTTTCGGACAACAAATCGATAAAATCCCGCGTTGCAAATATGGTCAGCGGTCGATGCTCATTTGTTGTTCCCACCTCAGGCTAACGCGATACGGACGCTGTGTTTCCATCATGGTTAACAGTTTTCCTCTATCGCCACATCAACCCATTAAGCCCAAATGTCGGGTACATGATTCACACCTTTCATCACTTCATCATGTCCAAGTATAGTCTCAGGATTCTTGGTACTTTTCCTCCGTGCACATCTGCACGTTGGGAGAACAAGCTGCATCAAAGGTGTCCTTCGAAACTCTCTTCCAACTCCCCTTTGATGGACGCCCCAAGTATTGCGATGAGGATACCCCCCTTGTTTCCCACACCAAGTTTATCTCAAGTGGGCTTAGGGATTGGGTTGACATCTGTGCTTACTCGGGAGTTGTCACCACCCATGGTCCGAGCTCTAAGACCATAAACTAAGACTCTCATCTGGAACTATTTTCAAGACCCCTTGTCTTGGGGTCCAGCTTGAGTTCAGTAAGTTCACCTATCTCGGGTCCTACCATTGGGACCCCAGCCACGGGACCGCGTTGCGTAGTGTAGGGTTACGTCCTCATTCACGTCAGGTTTGCAATAACTGCACCACGCGCACCCCGTTCTGAGAGTTGGCCTTCCTATTCTTTGACCTGTATGACATTAAAAGGCACCCTTTTGAACTACGTGTAGCTTGATTCCCATCCTCATGGGATACGTAGGACCACCTGGATGTTTAATATTCGGGTCCAACCCCACCTCCTAGTGATCTCCTGATCACCCGGTCACCTAGGCCACTTGGCCTATCCCTCTCCAGGAGGGGGAGGTGTAGGTATGATACAAGGTTTTGGGAACCGTGCCCCCTTCCCCTGGGAACCTGCCATATCTCGGTCACCCTCAAAGTTGAGTCCCTTGACTCCTTGCAGTGGTTCAACCATATATTAAGAGCACTCTAGTCTAGGACCAAGAGTGTCAGATTCAACTTGATCAAGTTCCTTCCACTTGTCAAGCTTCGTGTTCCCCTCTATTCAGACATCCATCACCTTTCACACCGAGAGGGACCCCCAAGAACGGCATGGATACTACGCCCAAGGGCTCTCCTACCGATACGGGTCAACCCCCCTGAGGGTTTTGGACAATAAATCGATAAAATCCCGCGTTGCGAATATAGTCAGCGGTCGATGCTCCTTTGTTAGTCCTCATTTCAGGCTAACGCGACAGGATGCTCTGTTGTGAACATGGTCAGCAGTAATCCTATGTCGTCATGCCAGCCCCTTCAGTCCTTGAATGTTGGTTGCATGATTCACATCATTTTCCACCCCATCATGTCCAGGTGGAATCTCGACACTTTTGGCGCTATCCCTCAGTGCACCTTTGCATGCTAGGGGGACAAAGCTGCAATCTGGCGTCCTTTGGGGCTCCCATGGTCTGAGATCTAAGACCATAAACTAAGACCCATTCGGGACTACGTTCAACTTGATTCCCATCCTCACGGGATACGTAGGACCACCGAGACGCCCTGTCGACGGGTACAACCCATTCAGGACACCAGTCTCTCCCCCTGTTTCCCCTCTATATAGGCCCCTCGGCCTAAGGTTTCCCTCTCTGAATGGCGTACAATCTGATGTGGGATCATGTCTCCGACAATTGTGTTTTACAACACTGCGCACATTTCCCACCTATCATCGTCTCTGCTACGTCTGCGCTGCATGACGATAAAATGCATGCTTGGTCCTATCATCTGACCTTAAACTGTGACATTATCTTCATGGATGCATGAGGAAAAACGACACTGCATTGTGGTAACCTCGTTGTAGAGGACATCATGTTGGGTACTGGCCACGCGCCATGCCATTTGTAAACGCCCATCGCGGCTTGATCCTTGTGGCGACATCACGACCTACTATTCTAGGTCTGTCGCTTCACAAAAAAAAACATTCACCCTAAAGAACAAACAAGATACATCAAATTCCGCTTCTTTTAGTGCAAGGGCCACACCCGCACTCCCCTTTTCCCCTGGCACTGGTATCCTACCATGTCATTTCCAGAACTACGTGTGGCTTGATTCTCATCCTTATGAGATAAGTAGGAGCGCCTGGGCACTCCCCCGCGGGCCCATCCTAACCTTTGTGTTCAGTCCCTCGACTCGAGCATTTCCCTAGAGAATGCATGGTAAGTAGGGCTTAGGTCCTCCTTCACGTCGGGTTTTGATGCCATGCGTCCCCTGCTCCCTTTACCCATTTATGGTCTAAGGTCCATCAAGAACTATGTACGGCTTGATTCTCATCCCTATGAGATACGTAGGAGCGCCCGGGCACTTCCCCGCGGGCCCAGTTTAACTTTTCATGGCCCGAATTATACGACCCTAAAATAAGATCTCCCGAAGGGAAAGAAATCTTCTCCCTCTCTCTAATACGTTTCGTTGTCGTATTCAGATGTGTTTCGACAAAGAACCCGAAGTGTGGGACTTTCATGCTGACATTCCCTTAGTCCCACGACCAAACTTCGTGAACTCGCTACTTGGATCCTCATCCTCTTCCACGTCTAGAAGGACCCCGGACGACATGGATACTTGGATTAAGGGCTCTCCATGAATGCTGGACCTAAGGGCCCTTCAATCGTTTCGGGCCGACGTCCCTACGGATATTTGACAACATCTGTGACACGGTCCCGTGTTTCGAACATGGTCAACGGTTGACCCTCATTTGTCTGTCTCCATTCTAGGCTAACGCGACAGGGTGCTGTGTTGCGAATACATCAGTAGTTATCCTCCATCGTCACGCATCCATCATTGTGATCTGAGCTCGAGCATCATGATTCACACATTTCCACTTCCCCACGTTCAAGTGGAATTCCATCATACTCGGCTCTTTCTCTTCGCGCATCTAGGTGCGCTAAATGATCGTGTTAGTTTCATTGGGCCGGTATTCACCGAGCGTCCCTTTTCCCTAACCTTCCCCTCTCTATGTTGGGAATATCCCACCACTACTACTTGTTTCCCACACTGATCACGACTCACGCGGGCTTAGTAGATTTGGCGAGATGTGTACCAACGCGGTCAGGCTGCTCCTCGTCCCGCATGACGTTAAACTGCACTTTCAGAACTATGTATGGCTTGATTCCCATCATCATGGGATACGTAGAGACACCCAGGCATTTCACCAAGGGTTCAGCCCCAGGAATCGCAAAATCTTGTTCCTCCCCATTTCCGGCCGTCTGGCCTGACCGCTCGGGGGGAACTATGTAGCTGCAATTTTTCCTTGAACAAGTTCAAGATGCCCCAAGATCCCATTGGGAAGCGATAGACCCCCTTGCCAGAGAGGCCCTGTCCCGAAGAAGGAATGATCCATGATCAAACCAATGTGCCCATATGGCGTACTCCCACCACGGTGGTGTAATTACATGAGTGTTGGATTCTATTCGGACAGAACATCACTCCATATTCCACGCTTTGCGTGCCCCTTATTCAGACCCTCGTCCTCTTTCATGACTAAAGGAACCCCCTAACGGCCTGGTCTCATGCCGCATCGGCTCACCTACCATCCTGGACCAATGTTCCGGAAGACGGGTCATGTCTGGAAGGACACCCTAATAGTATGGATGTCTGACCTATGGTCCGCCAACTGTCCTGGGCCAACATCCTGAAGGATTGATCGACAACAAATTGATAAAATCTCGCGTTGAGAATACGGTCAGCGGTCGATGCTCATTTGTTGTCCCCATTTCAGGCTAACGCAGTAAGGATACCGTTTCTCCACCACGGCTAACGGTTGTCCTTTATTGTCACGCCGCCTCCATAGTGTTCTGGATTTTGGGTATTGTGATTCACACCTCCCACTTCCCTCTGATTGGATTGATTCTAACGCCCCTGGCTTTACCCCGATCATGCACCAGAGCAAGGTGGGAAAAGCAGGTCTGCTGTTCAGAGAGCCATGTTCTCCAGTCGTGACCCCTCTCTCTCTTACAGGATTCCACCAAATGGTGATTGATGTCCCATGTCGATCCCCCCGCACCTTCTGTTGTTTTACACTCTCGTATAGGAGCTCCTATTATCTCTTGTTTCCTGTACCGAGCATAGCTCACACAGGATTAGAGATTTAGTTGATTTTATCCTCAATGCGATTGAGGAACAATGGACCCCAATGCACGGGTTTTCCTTAGTCGTTTCCTAAGAACGCGGTCTGCCTCACCCTTCTCGTCCTTGTGGGACCCCGTTCTTAGGGGTGGCTTTTGTAGACCTCGGAAAACGCGTCCCCAAAATTTTCCAAATGCTTCCATACATGATCAAATATCGTAGTCCATTTTGCAAGCTTCAATTTGGTAGGTCGCAGGGCCCAAACGGAGCTACGGATTAGGAGTTATGGACGTTTGAAGTTGGGCTGGAAATATGGTTCGTGAAGCCCATTCGCGAAGCCCCCCTCCGTGATTGCGGAGCGCCGCCGCGAAGCAATGAGGCGAGAGGCTCCGCGAACCCGTTTGATGTTTACGATGTGCCGCGAAGACCCCTCGTGAAGAACTAATGCGAAGCACCGATGCGAAGCACCCGTGCAGCGTGGTCCCGCGAAGCTCCGGAGGCGGTAACTCTCCGCGAACGCATTTGACGTTCGCGAGCCCGCCGCGAAGCTCCGGAGGCGGTACCTCTCCGCGAACGATTTTGATGTTCGCGAGCGCGCCGCGAAGCTCCTGAGGCGGTGCGGGAGTTCTGCTTCGCAGCACCCCTGCCTATAAACACCCAGCTCACTGCCTTCTCCGGGAGGACGACCACGACCACTTCGCCCCTTGGGCTGCCGAGCGGAGCTCCACATTGCGGCTTCGCGAAGACATGCTCCGCGAGCAGCTTCCTTCGCGTTGCTGCTCCACGATCCGAGACTCCATGAGTCCATGCTCCGCGAGCCTATTCTCCGCAATGCTACTCCGTGAGACCAAGCTCCGCGAGAGCCCCTTTGCTCCACGATGTTGCTCCGCGATGCTGCTCCGTGAAACTAAGCTCCGCGAGACCCATTTGCTCTGCGAGACCCCTTTGTTCCGCGGGATCCCATTGCTCCGCGAGGCCATGCTTCGCGAAGCTACTTCGCGAAGACCTATCCTTCGCTAGGATCCTACCTACGCGCCCACCGGTCCATACCGCCAGGGCTGCAACCCCGCACCCCCGCTCGGGCTCCGGGCCGGTCCCTTCGCTACCGTCACGGACCCCCATGAAAGATGGAGAGTCGCACCACCAACTTTTTGGGCCGGGATGCCGGGATTTTCCATTGCGCCCTTATGCGCTCCCACCTTCAACCTATGGAATACCATGATTTGATACACTCCTCCACATACCATGAAACACCTTGAGTTGATGTATTCCTCTTGATTTGTTTCCTATGTCGTGAGTTGAGGTTCTCATCATCAGTTCCTCGAGTACCTTGAGTCGAACCATTCCTCAGGCAACTCCTCCAAACCCAATCACTTGGCTCCTATTCCAGGTCGAACCAGAAAGGTTCGCCCTTGCGTAAGTCCCAACACCAACCATTTCTAGGCACCTTATGCCAATAGTCTGATCTACATGACATTAAACTGTAGTAATCCCTATGTGCCAAACATAGGGTGCCTCTTGCTCCAAATAAGAGATGCCTTATGCTCCAAGCATGAGATGCCAATAGTCCTATCTACATGACTATAAACTGTAGTACACCCTATCTAACAAATGACAGGATGCCTCTTACCCTATACGAGAGATGCCTTATGTTCCTAGCATGAGATGCCAATAGTCCTACCTACATGACTCTAAACTGTAGTATTCTCCCTATATAACAAATGATAGGATGCCCCTTGTTCCAAGCAAGAGATGCCTTATGCTCCTAGAATTAGATGCCAACAGTCCTACCTACAAGACTATAAACTGTAGTATTCTCCCTATGTTCCTAACGTAGGATGCCTCTTGTTCCAAACATGAGATGCCTTATGCTCCAAGCATAAGATGCTCAATGCCATGACTACAGTGGCATGATTCCAATGCCCCTTGGCATTATCCATGTTTTCACCAGTGCATAGGTGAAGGCCTCAATTCATCAGTGAGTTGGGATGCCCTCATAGCCTGACATGAGGAAGACATTACGGGCAGCTTCTAGCGTAAGCCTCATTCACCATTGCCGCTCCATAGCGGCACCCGGGCAGCTTCCCAGCATATGCCCCATTCACCGATGCCGCTCCATAGCGGCACCCGGGCAGCCTCCTAGCGTAAGCCCCATTCACCAGTGCCGCTCCATAGCGGCACCCGAGCAGCTTCTTGCAAAAGCTCCATTCACTAGTGTCGCTCCATAGCGGCACCCGGGCAGCTTCCTTGCGTAAGCCCCATTCACCACTGCCGCTCCATAGCAGCACCCGGGCAGCTTCCTAGCGTAAGCCCCATCCACCAGTGCCGCTCCATAGCAGCACCCGGGCAGCTTCCTTGTGTAAGCCCCATCCGCCATTGCACCCCATTCAGCGGAAAGCCGTTGACATCCCTATCCAGCAGTAAGTCGTTGTGACCCAATCCAATGGTAAGCCGTTGCGACCCCATTTAACGGTAAGCCGTTCACATCCTTATCCAGCGGTAAGCTGTTATGGGCCTCCATCCTGGAGTAAGTCCCAACACCATGGGCCGCTCAACGCGTAAGCCCCTCTTCGCTTCTCATGGACGCACCCTTTGCGACGTGATCGTCATGACCTTTCAACCTCTTGTTTCTCACACCGAGCATGACTCATGTGGGCTTAGAGTGAGCACCGACCCTGACACCCAACCCATCTTCCGAACTACGAGGAATTTGATCCATGTCAAGGCATGGTACGTAGGAAGCCTCCATGAGGTTCAAGCCCACCAATAGTGGACCCCCGGGTCTACTTTCACGTCGGTTCACCGACAAACCTTCTTGAACTACGAGGTATTTGATCCATGTCAAGGCATGGTACGTAGGAATCCTCTATGAGGTTCAAGCCCACCCGTCCTTCACGTCGGGTTTCACCCCCATCCATCACGACGTTAAACTACGCTCTGGTCCAGTGGTAAGCCATTGCGACCCAACCCATCCCGAACTACGAGGACTTTGATCCATGTCAAGGAATGGTACGTAGGAAACCTTCCCAAGGTTCAAGCCCACCACTAGTGGACCCACGGGTATACTTTCACGTCGGTACGCTGACGATTCTCATCGGACCAAGGTCCCCCTTCACGTCGGTACGCCGACGATGCCCATCGGACCAAGGTCCACCTTCACGTCGGTACGCTGATGATGCCCATCGGACCAAGGTCCTCCTTCACGTTGGTTTGCTGACGACATTCATCGGGCCAAGGTCCAGCTTCACATCGGTTTACCGGCACCATCCCGAACTACGCGGACATTGATTCCCTGCCATGGGGATACGTAGGAAGCCTCTTCAAGGCTCAAGCCCAACTTCACCGTCGCCCTTGCGATGGTCCCATTTCACTCCCCATCCACTTAATTCATCCATCCATCAACCATCTTGATTCTCACCCGGGCCGCCACATCCCGGTGGGATCATGCCATCCACCTCCTCGCTGCTCCTAGCGGCGCATGAGCCGCTTTCTACACGTAATCCCCAACATATCTTCGGGTCATTGTCCTCTGTGTACACCCTGATTCATCACTGCTTCGAAATACGTGGGTTTTGATCCCTTTCCTCTACACAGGGTACGTAGGAAACCTCCAAGAGGATCAATCCCAACCAGTGGTAATCCATGGTGTCCCCCATCCTGGGGTGCACTTCCCTTGATCAGCCCTCAGTGGTGTTCAGATCAGCCATTACGGTGTGACATCTCCCCTCTAGGGAGTGCACCACCTCGGATCCGTCCTCATTGGGCGTTCTGATCCATCCCCTTGGTAAACCTTTCTGGTGTTCCCTCCTAGGGATATACCAATCTGATCCGTCTCTATGGGATGTTCTGATCACCCTCATTCTGTCTCCGTAAGACGTTAAACTCACGGCCTACCTCGTGATAAACATGAGATGCCTGAGGAAAACCTCGGATGACAAGCCTTTGGCGTAACCGTCTCTACTAGACGTTTATCTTGCAACATGCCCTGTGTTAAACACGGGAAGCTGAGGAAAACCTCAGATACATGCCTCAGGTTATGCACCCTTGAGATGCCCTCTTATGAGGAAGAATACAGGTTCCCCTGTGTCCACGCACCCAGAGATGCCCAGACATTCCTGATGTTGTCGTCTACTCTGACCGAAGCTCGCTACCATGTCAAGACCCTATGGAAAGTCTTGACGGAAGTAGTGTAATTAACCGGCGTCCATGTAGATATGGAACCAGGAATGAATTTCACGAACTACGTATTAAATCTATGAGGGAGACTCGAACTAGGTGACGAGTTCTGAGGAGGAATCCCCAGAAGGAAGAACCGACATCCCATCATCCCGTTTCGATCAAGGACCAGACGTACCTGAACAAGGAACGAATGCCACCCGCCTTTGGAAAGCGGGAATGCGGGGCAACAGAGCAGCGCTTCCTCCACGGACGGATGCGCGCGCCCCGGCGAAAGCGTCGGAAACAGAAATGGTGAACCCGACGTGAAACTCTTCTCCTTCAATAGCGAGTACACCAAATGTGTTGGGAAACTCGAGGCATCATCCATGTGAATTCCCTCTCCATTATATGTGAGAGGATGAGTAACATTCGGTGTTTGAAGACTACAGTCCATTGGCTCCTCGCCGAATCGGCCGCCTCAAGAGGCCGCGCAGGTGGCTCCGCCACCCAACTGCATCGTCTCCTCACCTACTCCGCCGCCTCAAGAGGCCGCGCAGGTGGCTCCGCCACCAGACTCCATCGGCTCCTCGCCGACTCTGCCGCCTCAAGAGGCCGCGCTGGTGGCTCCGCCACCCGACTCCATCGGCTCCTCGCCGACTCCGCCGCCTCAAGAGGCCGCGCAGGTGGCTCCGCCACCCGACTCCATCGCCTCCTCGCCGACTCCGCCGCCTCAAGAGGCCGCGCCGGTGGCTCCACCACCCAACTACATCGGCTCCTAGCCGACTCTGCCGCCTCAAGAGGCCGCGCAGGTGGCTCCGCCACCCGACTCCATCGGCTCCTCGCCGACTACACTGCCTCAAGAGGCTGCGTAGGTGGCTCCGCCAACCCACTACATCGGCTCCTCGCCGACTACGCCGCCTAAAGAGGCCGCGCAGGTGGCTCCGCCACCCGACTCCATCGGCTCCTCGCCGACTCTGCCGCCTCAAGAGGCCGCGCAGGTGGCTCCGCCACCCGACTCCATCGACTCCTCGCCGACTCCGCCACCTCAAGAGGCGGCGCAGGTAGCTCCGCCACCCGACTCCATCGGCTCCTCGCGGACTCCGCCGCCTCAAGAGGCCGCGCAGGTGGCTCCACCACCCGACTCCATTGGCTCCTCGCCGACTCCGCCGCCCCAAGAGGCCGCGCAGGTGGCTCCGCCACCAAACTCCATCGGCTCCTCGCCGACTCCGCCGCCCCAAGAGGCCGCGCAGGTGGCTCCGCCACCCGACTGCATCGGCTCCTCACCGACTCCGCCTGCTCAAGAGGCCGCACAGGTGGCTCCGCCACCCGACTACATCGGCTCCTCGCCGACTCTGCCGCCTCATGAGGCCGCGAAGGGAGAATCATTCCCCAACTCTATCGACACTTTGTCGACCGCACTCTATTTTCACCAGCAACTATGGAGGTGCTCCTCATACCGCCACCGTTCAGCACGATGGCTTCCACGCCTTCCGGGATCCATCGCCCCGTCGTGCGGACATCGAGGCTTCCACGCCATCCGGGCTCCATCTCCCCATCATGCCGACGTCCAGGCTTCCACGCCTTCCAGGATCCTTCGCCCCGTCGTACCGACGTTCCAGGCTTCCACGCCTTCCGGGCTCCTTCGTCCCGTCGTACCGACGCTCCTGGCTTCTTCTCCGCTATAGGTCGAGGTAATGTAGTCATCCCTAATACCCTTGAGACACTCTGTGTCATCCCAACTACCACGTTGCATCAACCACAGATGTCCTCCCTGTGGCCTTGAAACCAGCTTGTGGAAGGATCTTAATGATCAGGGGATTTTAAGGAATTCCCCTCATATAGATCCCTCGTCATCTCAAACCACTAGAATGGAGTAGAGATGACCATTCCTCTACTGACACAATTCGCGTGGTTTACCGTCCTAGTTGCATGACGTTAAACTGCATAACAATCATCGTCCTGCAGGACATTAAACTGCATCATCGTCCTGCATGACGTAAAACAACTCATCTTCGTCTGTCATGACGTAAAACGGATCATCATCGTCATGCATGACGTAAAACAGCTCATCATCGTCTGTCATGACGTTAAACTGTACATTATCGTCCTGCATGACATTAAACTTCATCATCGTCCTGCATGACGTAAAACTGCTCATCATCGTTCGTCATGACGTTAAACTGTACATTATCGTCCTGCATGACATTAAACTGCATCATCGTCATGCATGACGTAAAACTGCTCATCTTCATCCGTCATGACGTAAAACTGATCATCATCGTCCTGCATGACGTAAAACTGCTCATCATCGTCCGTCACGACGTTAAACTGATCATTATCATCCTGCACGACATTAAACTGCATCATCGTCCTGCATGACGTAAAATTGTTCATCTTCGTCCGTCATGACGTTAAACTGATCATTATCGTCCTGCACGACATTAAACTGCATCATCGTCCTGCATGACGTAAAACAGTTCATCATCGTCCGTCATGACGTTAAACTGATCATTATCGTCCTGCACGACATTAAACTGCATCATCGTCCTGCATGACGTAAAACTGTTCATCTTCGTCTGTCATGACGTTAAACTGATCATTATCGTCCTGCACGACATTAAACTGTATCATCGTCCTGCATGACGTACAACTGTTCATCATCGTCTGTCATGACGTTAAACTGATCATTATCGTCCTGTACGACATTAAACTGCATCATCGTCCTGGATGATGTAAAACTGTTCATCATCATCTGTCAAGATGTTAAACTGTACATTATCGTCATGCATGACATTAAACTGCATCATCGTCCTGTCTGACGTAAAACTGATCATCTTCGTCCGTCATGACGTAAAACTGATCATCATCGTCCTGCATGACGTAAAACTGCTCATCATCGTCTGTCATGACGTTAAACTGATCATTATCGTCCTGCACGACATTAAACTGCATCATCGTCCAGCATGACGTAAAACTGTTCATCTTCGTCCGTCATTACGTTAAACTGATCATTATCATCCTGCACGACATTAAACTGCATCATCGTCCTGCATGACGTAAAACTGTTCATCTTCGTCCTTCATGACGTTAAACTGATCATTATCGTCCTGTACGACATTAAACTGCATCATCATCCTGCATGACGTAAAACTGTTCATCTTCGTCCTTCATGATGTTAAACGGATCATTATCGTCCTACATGACATTAAACTGCATCATCGTCATGCGATGTAAAACTGCTCATCATCGTCCTTCATGACGTTAAATTGTACATTATCGTCCTGCATGACATTAAACTGCATCATCGTCCTGCATGATGTAAAACTGCTCATCTTCTTCCGTCATGACTTAAAACTGATCATCATCGTCCTGCATGACGTAAAACTGCTCATCATCGTCCGTCATGACGTTAAACTGATCATTATCATCATGCACGACATTAAACTGCATCATCGTCCTGCATGACGTAAAACTGTTCATCTTCGTCCGTCATGACGTTAAACTGATCATCATCGTCCTGCATGACGTAAAACTGCTCATCTTCGTCCGTCATGACGTAAAACTGATCATCATCGTCCTGCATGACGTAAAACTGCTCATCATTGTCCGTCATGACGTTAAACTGATCATTATCGTCCTGCACGACATTAAACTGCATCATCGTCCTGCATGACGTAAAACTGTTCATCTTCGTCCGTCATGACGTTAAACTGATCATTATCGTCCTGCACGACATTAAACTGCATCATCGTCCTGCATGATGTAAAACAGTTCATCTTCGTCCGTCATGACGTTAAACTGATCATTATCGTCCTGCACGACATTAAACTGCATCATCGTCCTGCATGACGTAAAACTGTTCATCTTCGTCCGTCATGACGTTAAACTGATCATTATCATCCTGCACGACATTAAACTGCATCATCGTCCTGCATGACATAAAACTTCTCATCTTCGTCCGTCATGACGTTAAACTAATCATTATCGTCCTGCACGACATTAAACTGCATCATCGTCCTGCATGACGTAAAACTGTTCATCTTCGTCCGTCATGACGTTAAACTGATCATTATCGTCCTGCACGACATTAAACTGCATCATCGTCCTGCATGACGTAAAACTGCTAATCTTCGTCTGTCACGACGTAAAACTGCACATTATCGTCCAACAAGACATTAAACTGCACCATCGTCCTGCATGACATTAAACTGCACAATCCTCCTACATGACGTAAAACTGCTCATCTTCGTCCGTCATGACGTAAAACTGCACATTATCGTCCAGCAAGACTTTAAACTGCACCATCGTCCTGCATGACGTAAAACTGCTCATCTTCATCCGTCATGACATAAAACTGCACATTATCGTCCAACAAGACTTTAAACTGCACCACCATCTTGCATGACGTAAAACTGCTCATCTTCGTCCGTCATGACGTAAAACTGCACATTATCGTCCAGCAAGACTTTAAACTGCACCATCGTCCTGCATGACGTAAAACCGCTCATCTTCGTCCGTCATGATGTAAAACTGCGCATTATCATCCAACAACACTTTAAACTGCACCATCGTCCTGCATGACGTTAAACTACTCATCTTCGTCCGTCATGACGTAAAATTGCACATTATCGTCCAGCAAGACTTTAAACTACACCATCTTCCTGCATGACGTTAAACTTCTCATTTTCGTCCATCATGACGTAAAACTGCACATTATCGTCCAGAAAGACTTTAAACTACACCATCGTCATATATGACGTAAAACTGCTCATCTTCGTCCGTCATGACGTAAAACTGCACATTATCGTCCAGCAAGACTTTAAACTACACCATCGTCCTGCATGACGTTAAACTGCTCATCTTCATCCGTCATGACGTAAAACTGCACATTATCGTCCAGCAAGACTTTAAACTGCACCACCGTCCTTCGTGACGTAAAACTGCTCATCTTCGTCCGTCGTGATGTAAAACTGATCATTGTCGTCTTACACGACCTTAAACTGCAAAATGGTCCCGCACGACCCTAAACTACATCCCCGTCCTTATTTCAAGACGTTAAACTACAAGCCAGTCAGGCCTTCCTGACCGAGGCTCAGCCTCATGCCCCTTGGCCTCCTCGGGCCCCCGGCCCCCGTCCTTACTGCAAGACGTTAAACTGCAAGCCAGTCAGGCCTTCCTGACCGAGGCTCAGCCTCAGGCCCCTTGGCCTCCTCGGGCCCCCGGCCTCCGTCCTTACTGCAAGACGTTAAACTGCAAGCCAGTCAGACCTTCCAGACCGAGGCTCAGCCTCAGGCCCCTTGGACTCCTCGGGCCCCCGACCTCCGTCCTTTTTGCAAGATGTTAAACTGAAAGCTAGTCGGGCCTTCCTGACCGAGGCTCAGCCTCAGGCCCCTTTGGCCTTCTCGGGTCCCCGACCCTCGTCCTCATGTAAGACGTTAAACTGCAAACCAATCAGGCCTTCTTGACCTATACCTGACTTTAGGCCCCCTGGACTTCTCGGGATCCTCCGCCCAACTTCTTCCCCGGGGTGTAATGTGTGATGTAGGACTATGTCCTCATTCACGTCGGGATCATGTACCATGCCGTACGCCATCCCCTTACGAGGCCCAGCCTCAGGCCCCTTGGCCTTCTCGGACCTCTCCGCCCAATCTCTTACCCGGGGTGTATGGTGTGGTGTAGGACTACGTCCTCATTCACGTCGGGATCATGTACCATGTCGTACGCCCCCCCCCCCCTTTACGAGGCCCGGCCTCAGGCCCCTTGGCCTCCTTGGGCCCCTGTCCCCCCGTCCTTACTATAAGACGTTAAACTTCAAGCCAGTCAGGCCTTCCTGACCGAGGCTCGGCCTCAGGCCCCTTGGCCTCCTCGGGCCCCCGGCCCCTTCTTCACTGTGAGACGTTAAACAACAAGCTGGTCAGGTCTCCATGACCGCGGCTCGGCCTCAGGCCCCCTGTTTTTCCCCCGACTTACCCTCTTGCGGGATTGTATGGTATGGTGTAGGACTACGTCCTCATTCATGTCGGATTACTTGTCATACCGTACATATCCCCAAATGAGGTGCTTATCATTGTCCCGCATGACGTTAAACTGCACTTCTAGAACTACGTGTGGCTTGATTCTCATTCTTATGAGATACGTAGGAATGCTCGAACACCTCGTCTTGAGCCCAGCCCCAATATTTTCCCTTCCACTGTCCCCCCTAGGAATATTTTTCATGGAGGATCATTGTGTAGCAGGGAGTAGGCTTTCTTGGCCCCGCTTATGCAGCCCCGCTCGCACAAAGATTGTAAGGGTCGCACCATGCGCCCACTCTCGTTCTTTTATCCTCCCACGTCCTCACCGCATGACTCTAAACTGCATGGCCTTCAAGAACTACGTATGGCTTGATTCTCATCCTTATGAGATACGTAGGAACGCCCGGACACTTCATCCATTGGCCCAGCCCAAAAGCCAAAATCTTCCCCTCGGGTCAAGACATGGCAGGGTGCACACTTTTTCCCCGACCCACATCGAGCAAGCCTCGACCCGGCTGCACATTCCCCCTGGAGGTGTTTGCCCCTTTCGTGGATGGATACAACTATGCTTCACCCACTCCTTGACAGGGATTCTGTCATTTTTCACACCCAGAGGGACCCCCAAGAACGGCCTGGATACAATGCCCATGGGCTCTCCTACAGATACTGGCCAACGCCCCCGAGGGTTTTCAAGCAACAAGCCGTTACAAGTCCCGCATTGCGAATTTGTTCAGCGGTCGACGCTCATTTGTTGCCCCCATACGGGTCACCATAGGAATGCTGTGTTTCGAACATGGTCCACAATGTCCTGGATTTTCGGGTCCACCCCGAGATGTCCCAGGCATCAAGAACAGTGATTCATTCTGCCCCATCCCAAGGTGACAAACTTCCCCCAGGTGGTGCTAGCGATCCGGGCCATGGCCCAGGATTCCTCATAAGGGTGTACGGTATGGTGTAGGACCACGTCCTCATTCACATCGGGATCATGTACCATGCCGTACTCCCTCCCCTTCCGAGTCTCAACCTCAGGCCCCTTGGCCTTTTCGTTTCCCCGACCCTCGTCCTTATGTAAGACGTTAAACTGCAAACCAGTCAGGCCTTTCTGACTGATAACTTTCCCTTTTTTCGGGGCCACAACCCAGGATTCCTCATAAGGGTGTACGGTGTGATGTGGGACTATGTCCTCATTCACTTCGGGATCATGTACCATGTCGTACGCCCTCCCTTTACAAGGCCCATCCTCAGGCCCCTTGGCCTTCTCGAGTCCCCAACCCTCGTCCCCATGTAAGACGTTAAACTGCAAACCAGTCAGGCCTTCCTGACTGAAGCCTGACCTTAGGCCCCTTGGCCTTTCCGGGCCACGGCCCAGGTCCCCTCTTACCCATGGTGTATGGTGTGATGTGGGACTATGTCCTCATTCATTTCGGCTTCTTCGCCATACCGCACACCTCCTTTGTTTCGGGGTATATTGCTTCCCCTTCTCGTCCAGTATGACATTAAAATACGTATAGATAACTACGTACGGCTTGATTCCCATCCTAATGGGATACGTAGGACCACCTGGATATCCAAGATTTGGGTCCAGCCCCATCTCTCGGGAATCCTCATCCCATCCCGGCCCCTTGTCCTATCCTTCATCCATGAGAGGATTATATGGTGTGGTGTGGGATTATGTCCTCATTCACGACGGTTTCGTAATGACCACACCATGCTCCCCAACCTAATGAGTTGTTTCATCGATCCCTTTTTCGGCGGTTCACCAATGTGCTTAAGAGTACTCTGGTTTATTACCTGGAATGCCAAGCTTTACTCGGACACGTCCGCACCCGCTTTCCAGGCTTTGCGTATCCCCGCATCAGGGCTTTCATCATCTTTCACACCTAGAGGGACCCCCAAGAATGGCCTGGATACAATTCCCATGGGCTCTCCTACCGATACAGGCCAACGCCCCCAGGGTTTCGGACAACAAATCGATAAAATCCCGCATTGCGAATATGGTCAGTGGTCGATGCTCGTTTTTTGTTCCCACCTCAGGCTAACGCGATACGGACGATGTGTTTCCATCATGGTCAAAAATTTTCCTCTATCGCCACGTCAACCCATTAAGCCCAAATGCCGGGTACACGATTCACACCCTTCATCACTTCATCATGTCCAAGTAGAGTCTCAGGATTCTTGGTACTTTTCCTCCGTGCACGTCTGCACGTTGGGAGAACAAACTGCATCAAAGGTGTCCTTCGAAACTCTCCGCCAACTCCCCTTTGATGGACACCCCAAGTATTACGATGAGGATACCCCCCTTGTTTTTCACACCAAGTTTATCTCACGTGGGCTTAGGGATTGGGTTGACATCTGTGCTTACTCGGGAGTTGTCACCACCCATGGTCGGAGCTCTAAGACCATAAACTAAGACTCTCATCTGGAACTATGTTCAAGACCCCTTGTCTTTGGGTCCAGCTTGAGTTCAGCAAGTTCAACTGTCTCGGGTCCTACCATTGGGACCCCGGCCACGGGACCGCATGGCGTAGTGTAGGGTTACGTCCTCATTCACGTCAGGTTTGCAGTAGCTGCACCACGCGCACCACGTTCTGAGAGTTGGCCTTCTTATTCTATGTCATGCATGACATTAAAAGGCACCCTTTAGAACTACGTGTATCTTGATTCCTATCCTCATGGGATACGTAGGACCACCTGGATGATTAATATTCGGGTCCAGCCCCAACTCCTAGTGATCTCATGATCTCCCAATCACCTAGGCCACATGGCTTATCCCTCTCCAGGAGGGGGAGGTGTAGGTATGATACAAGGTTTTGGGCACCGTGCCCCCTTCCCCCGGGAACCTTCCATCTCTCGATCACCCTCAAAGTTGAGTCCCTTGACTCCTTGTAGTGGTTCACCCATGTATTAAGAGCACTCTAGTCTAGGACCAAGAGTGTCAGATTCAACTTGATCAACTTCCTTCCACTTGTCAAGCTTCGTGTTCCCCTCTATTCGGACTTCCATCACCTTTCACACCCAGAGGGACCCCCAAGAACAGCATGGATACTATGCCCAAGGGATCTCCTACCGATACGGGCCAACACCCCTTAGGGTTTTGGAAAACAAATCGATAAAATCCCGCGTTGCGAATATGGTCAGCGGTCGATGCTCGTTTGTTAGTCCTCATTTCAGGATAACGCGACAGGATGCTGTGTTGCGAACATGGTCAGCAGTAATCCTATGTCGTCACGCCAGCCCCTTCAGTCCTTGAATGTTGGTTGCATGATTGACCTCATTTTTAACCCCATCATGTCCAGGTGGAATCTCGAAACTTTTGGCGCTATCCCTCAGTGCACCTTTGCATGCTAGGGGGACAAAGCTGCAATCTGGCGTCCTTTGGGGCTCCCATGGTCCGAGCTCTAAGACCATAAACTAAGACCCATTCGGGACTACGTTCAACTTGATTCCCATCCTCACGGGATACGCAGGACCGCTAAGACGCCTTGTCTCCGGGTACAACCCATTCAAGAAACCAGCCTCTCCCCCTGTTTCCCCTCTATATAGGCCCCTCGGCCTAAGGTTTCCCTCTCTGAATGGCGTACAATATGATGTGGGATCATGTCTCCGTCAATTGTGTTTTACAACACTGCGCACATTTCCCGCCTAGCATAGTCTCTGCTACGTCTGCGCTGCATGACGATAAAATGCATGCTTGGTCCTATCATATGACCTTAAACTGTGACATTATAGTCCTGCCTGCACGACGAAAAACGGCACTGCATTGTGGTTACCTCGTTGTAGAGGACATCACGTTGGGTACTGGCCACGCGCCATGCCATTTGTCAATGCCCATCGCGGCTTGATCCTTGTGGCGACATCACGGCCTACTATTCTAGGCCTGTCGCTTCACAAAAAAAACCATTCACCCTAAAGAACAAACAAGATACATCAAATTCCGCTTCTTTTAGTGCAAGGGCCACGCCCGCACTGCCCTTTTCCCCTGGCACTGGTATCGTACCATGTCATTTCCAGAACTACGTATGGCTTGATTCTCATCCTTATGAGATACGTAGGATCTCCCGGGCACTCCCCCGCAGGCCCATCCTAACCTTTGTGTTCTGTCCCTCGACTCGAGCATTTCCCCAGATAATGCATGGTAAGTAGGGCTTAGGTCCTCCTTCATGTCAGGTTTTTATGCCATGCATCCCCTTCTCCCTTTACCCATTTATGGTCTAAGGTCCATCAAGAACTATGTAAGGCTTGATTCTCATCCCTATGAGATACGTAGGAGCGCCCGGGCACTTCCCCGCGGGCCCAGTTTAACTTTTCATGGTCCGAATTCTACGACCCTAAACTAAGATCTCCCCAAGGGAAAGAAATCTGCTCCCTCTCCCTAATACGTTTCATTGTCGTATTCATATGTGTTTCGACAAAGAACCTGAAGTGTGGGACTTTCATGCGGACATTCCCTTAGTCCCACGACCAAGCTTCGTGAACTCTCTATTTGGATCCTCATCCTCTTCCACGTCCAGAAGGACCCCCAGACCACATGGATACTTGGAATTAGGGCTCTCCATGAATGCTGGACCTAAGGGCCCTTCAATCGTTTCAGGCCAACGTCCCTACGGATATTTGACAACATCTGTGACACGGTCCCGTGTTTCGAACATGGTCAACAATTGACCCTCATTTGTCTGTCTCCATTCTAGGCTAACGCGACAGGGTGCTGTGTTGCGAATACATCAGCAGTTATCATCCATCGTCACGCCGCCATCATTGTGATCTGAATATCGAGCATCATGATTCACACATTTCCACTTCCCCACGTTCAAGTGGAATTCCATTATACTCGGCTCTTTCTCTTCACACATCTTGGTGCGCTAAATGATCGTGTTAGTGTCATTGGGTCGGTATTCACCAAGCGTCCCTTTGCCCTAACATGCCCCTCTCTGTGTTGGGAAAATCCCACCACTACTACTTGTTTCCCACACCGAGCACGACTCACATGGGATTAGTAGTTTTGGCGAGATGTGTACCAACGCGGTCATGCTGCTCCTCATCCCGTATGACATTAAACTGCACTTTCAGAACTACGTATGGCTTGATTCCCATCATCATGGGATACGTAGAGACACCCAGGAATTTCACCTAGGGTTCAGCCCCAGGAATCGCAAAATCCTGTTCCTCCCCATTTCCGGCCCTCTGGCCTGACCGCTCGGGGGGGAACTATGTAGCTGCAATTTTTCCTTGAACAAGATCAAGATGCCCCAAGATCCCTTTGGGAAGCGATAGACCCCCTTGCCAGAGAGGCTCTGTCCCAAAGAAGGAATGATCCATGATCAAACCAATGTGCCCATATGGCGTACTCCCACCACGGTGGTGTAATTACATGAGTGTTGGATTCTATTCGAACAGAACATCACTCCATATTCCACGCTTTGCATGCCCCTTATTCAGACCCTCATCCACTTTCATGTCTGAAGGAACCCCCTAACAGTCTGGTCTCATGCCGCATCGGCTCACCTACCGTCCTGGACCAATGTTCCGGAAGACGGGTCATGTCTGGAAGGACCCCCTAACTGTATGGATGTCTGACCTATGGTCCGCCAACTGTCCTGGGCCAACGTCCCGAAGGATTGATCGACAAAAAATTGATAAAATCCCGCGTTGCGAATACAGTCAGTGGTCGATGTTCATTTGTTATCACCATTTCATGCTAATGCAGTAGGGATACCGTTTCTCTGCCACGGCTAACAGTTGTCCTTTATTGTCACTCCACCTCCATTGTGTTCCGGATTTTGGGTATTGTGATTCACACCTCCCACTTCCCTCTATTTGGATTGATTCTAACGCCCCTGGAGTTACCCCGCTCGTGCACCAGAGCAAGGTGGGAAAACCAGGTCGGCTGTTCAGAGAGCCATGTTCTTCAGTCGTGACCCCTCTCTCTCTTTCAGGATTCCACCAAATGGTGATTGATGTCCCATGTCGATCCCCTCGCACCTTCCGTTGTTTTACACTCTCGTATAGGAGCTCCTATTATCTCTTGTTTCCTACACCGAGCATATCTCACACAGGCTTAGAGATTTAGTTGATTTTATCCTCAATGCGATTGAGTTATAATGGACCCCAATTCACGCGTTTTCCTAAGTCGTTTCCTAAGAACGCGGTCTGCATCGCCCTTCTCGTCCTCGTGGGACCCCGTTCTTAGGGGTGGCTTTTGTAGACCCCGGAAAACGCTTCCCCAAAATTTTCCAAATGCTTCCATACATGATCCAAGATCGTAGTCCATTTCGCAAGCTTCGATTTGGTAGGTCGCAGGGCCCAAATGGAGCTATGGATTAGGAGTTATGGACGTTTGAAGTTGGGCTGGAAATTTGGTTCGCGAAGCCCCCCCCCCCCCCCGTGATTGCAGAGCGCCGCCGCGAAGCAATGAGGCGAGAGGCTCCGCGAACCCGTTTGACGTTTGTGATGCGCCGCAAAGACCCCACGCGAAGCACTGATGCAAAGCACCGATGAGAATCACCCGTGCAGTGCGGTCCCGCGAAGCTCCGGAGGCGGTAACTCTCTGCGAACGCATTTGACGTTCGCGAGCCCGCCGCGAAGCTCCGGAGGCGGTACCTCTCCGCGAACGAATTTGACGTTCGCGAGCGCGCCGCGAAACTCCTGATGCGGCGCGGGAGTTCTGCTTCGCGGCGCCCCTGCCTATAAATACCCAGCTCACCCCCTTCTCCGGGAGGACGGCCACAACCACATCGCCCCTTGGGCGGCCGAATGGAGCTCCACATTGCGGCTCCGCGAAGCCATGCTCCGCGAGCAGCTTCCTTCACATTGCTGCCCCACGAGCCGAGACTCCATGAGTCCATGCTCCACGAGCCTATGCTCTGCAATGCTGCTCCGCGAGACCAAGCTCCGCGAGAGCCCCTTTGATCCGCGATGTTGCTCCGCGATGCTGCTCCGCGAGACTAAGCTCTGCGAGACCCATTTGCTCTGCGAGACCCCTTTGTTCCACGGGAGCCCATTGCTCCGCGAGGCCATGCTTCGCGAAGCTACATCGCGAAGACCTATCATTCACGAGGATCCTACCTTCGCGCCCACCAGTCCATACAGCGGGGGCTGCCCCCCCGCACCCCCGCTCGGTGTCCGGGCCGATCCCTTCCCTACCGTCACGGAACCCCATGAAAAATGGAGACTCGCACCGCCAACTTTTCGGGCCGGGATGCCGGGATTTTCCATTTCGCCCTTATGCGCTCCCACCTTCATCCTATGGAATACCATGATTTGATACACTCCTCCAAATACCATGAAACACATTGAGTTTATGTATTCCTCTTGGTTTGTTTCCTATGTCGTGAGTTGAGGTTCTCATCATCAGTTCCCCGAGTACCTTGAGTCGAACCATTCCTCAGGCAACTCTTCCAAACCCAATCACTTGGCTCCTAAGCCAGGTCGAACCAGAAAGGGCCGCCCTTGCGTAAGTCCCAACACCAACCATTTCTAGGCACCTAATGCCAATAGTCCTGTCTACATGACATTAAACTGTAGTAATCCATATGTGCCAAACATAGGATGCCTCTTGCTCCAAATAAGAGATGCCTTATGCTCCAAGCATGAGATGCCAATAGTCCTATCTACATGACTATAAACTGTAGTACACCCTATCTAACAAATTTCAGGATGCCTCTTCCCCTATATGAGAGATTCCTTATGATCCTAGCATGAGATGCCAATAGTCCTACCTAAATGACTCTAAAATGTAGTATTCTCCCTATCTAACAAATGACAAGATGCCCCTTGCTCCAAGCAAGAGATGCCTTATGCTCCTAGCATTAGATTCCAACAGTCCTACCTACAAGACTATAAACTGTGGTATTCTCCCTATGTTCCTAATGTAGGATGCCTCTTGTTCCAAACATGAGATGCCTTATGCTCCAAGCATAAGATGCTCAATGCCATGACTACAGTGGAATGATTCCAATTCCCCTTGGCATTATCCCTCTTTTCACCAATGCATAGGTGAAGGCCTCAATTCATCAGTGAGTTGGGATGCCCTCATGGCCTGACATGAGGAAGACATTACGGGAAGCTTCTAGCATAATCCCCATTCACCATTTCCACTCCATAGCGGCACCCAGGCAACTTCCCAGCGTAAGCCCCATTCACCGATGCCGCTCCATAGCGGCACCCGGGAAGCCTCCTAGCGTAAGCCCCATTCACCATTGCCGCTCAATAGTGGCACCCGGGCAGCTTCTTGTATAAGCCCCATTCACCAGTGTCGCTCCATAGCGGCACCCAGGCAGCTTCCTTGCGTAAGCCCCATTCACCACTGTCGCTCCATAGCAGCACCCGGGTAGCTTCCTAGCGTAAGCCCCATCCACCAGTGCCGCTCCATAGCAGCACCCGGGAAGCTTCCTTGTGTAAGCCCCATCCGCCATTGCACCCCATTCAGCGGCAAGCCGTTGACATCCCTATCCAGCGGTAAGCCGTTGTGACCCAATCCAACGGTAAGCCGTTGCGACCCCATTTAACGGTAAGCCGTTCACATCCTTATCCAGCGGTAAGCCGTTATGGGCCTCCATCCTGGAGTAAGTCCCAACACCATGGTCCACTCAACGCGTAAGCCCCTCTTCGCTTCTCACGGGCGCACCCTTTGCGACGTGATCGTCCGGTCCTTGCAACCTCCTGTTTCTCACACCGAGCATGACTCACGTGGGCTTAGAGTGAGCACCGACCCTGACACCCAACCCATCTTCCGAACTATGAGGACTTTGATCCATGTCAAGTCATGGTACGTAGGAAGCCTTCATGAGGTTCAAGCCCACCAATAGTGGACCCCCGGGTCTACTTTCACGTCGGTTCACCGACAAACCTTCTTGAACTACGAGGTCTTTGATCCATGTCAAGGCATGGTACGTAGGAAGCCTCTATGAGGTTCAAGCCCACCCGTCCTTCACGTCGGGTTTCACCCCCCGTCCAGCACGACATTAAACTACGCTCCGGTCCAGTGGTAAGACATTGCGACCCAACCCATCTTGAACTACGAGGTCTTTGATCCATGTCAAGGCATGGTACGTATGAAACCTCTATGAGGTTCAAGCCCACCCGTCCTTCACGTCGGGTCTCACCCCCGTCCAGCACGACGTTAAACTACGCTTCGGTCCAGTGGTAAGCCATTGCAACCCAACCCATCCCGAACTACGAGGACTTTGATGCATGTCAAGGCATGGTACGTAGGAAACCTTCCCAAGGTTCAATCCCACCACTAGTGGACCCACAGGTCTACTTTCACGTCGGTACGCTGACGATACTCATCGGACCAAGGTCCACCTTCACGTCAGTACACTGACGATGCCCATCGGACCAAGGTCCACCTTCACGTTGGTATGCTGACGATGCCCATCGGACCAAGGTCCACCTTCACGTTGGTTCACTGACGACATTCATCGGGCCAAGGTCCAGCTTCACGTCGGTTTACCGGCACCATCCTGAACTACGCGGACTTTGATTCCCTGCCACGTGGATACATAGGAAGCCTCTTCAAGGCTCAATCCAAACTTCACCGTCGCCCTTGCGATGGTCCCATTTCACTCCCCATCCACTTCATTCATCCATACATCAACCATCTTGATTCTCACACGTGCCGCCACATCCCGGTGGGATCGTGCCATCCACCTCCTCGCTGCTCCTAGCGGCGCATGGGCCGCTTTCTACGCGTAAGCCCCAACATATCTTCGGGTCGTTGTCCTTTGTGTACACCCCGATTCATCACCCCTTCAAACTACGTGGGTTTTGATCCCTTTCCTCTACCTAGGGTACGTAGGAAACCTCCAAGAGGATCAATCCCAACCAGTGGTAATCCATGGTGTCCCCCATCCTGGGGTTCACTTCCCTTGATCATCCCTCAGTGGTGTTAAGATCAGCCATTACGGTGTGACATCTGCCCTCTAGGGAGTGCACCACCTCGGATCCGTCCTCATTGGGCATTCTGATCCATCCCCTTGGTAAACCTTCTTGGTGTTCCCTCCTAGGGATATACCAATCTGATCCGTCTCTATGGGACGTTCTGATCACCCTCATTCTGTCTCCGTAAGATGTTAAACTCACGGCCTACCTCTTGATAAACATGAGATGCCTGAGGAAAACCTCGGATGACACGCCTTTGGCATAACCGTCTCTACTAGATGTTAATCTTGCAACATACCCTGTGTTAAACACGGGAAGCTGAGGAAAACCTCAGATACATGCCTCGGGTTATGCACCCTTGAGATGACCTCTTATGAGGAAGAATACGGGTTCCCCTGTGTCCACGCACCCAGAGATACCCAGACATTCCTGTTGTTGTCGTCTACTCCGACCGAAGGTCGCTACCATGTCAAGACCCTATGGAAAGTCTTGACGGAAGTAGTGTAATTAACCGGCGTCCATAAAGATATGGCACCGGGAATGAGATTCACGAACTACGTATTAAATCTATGAGGGAGACCCGGACTAGGTGACGAGTTCTGAGGAGGAATCCCCAGAAGGAAGAACCGACATCCCATCATCTCGTTTCGATCAAGGAGCAGACGTACCTGAACAAGGAACGGATGCCGCCCGCCTTTGGAAAGCGAGAATGCGGGGCAACAGAGCAGCGCGTCCTCCACGGACGGATGTGCGCGCCCAGGCGAAAGTGTCTGAAACAATATGTTGTCGAACATAGTATTTGTTTTTTTAACTCAGGATACTATATCCTCCCCACCCCATTTTTTGATATTTTTTCCCTCACAGTTTTGAATTTGAATTCAGTAACTAAGGTTTGAATTATCAAAATACCTAAATTGAAACCCCACATTGAATAAAATATATTAATGGCACTTCCAATTTAAAATAATGAAAGGAAAGTGTGAAGGTCACGTGGGATAATTCATAATATAGTTCAATTAAGGAAAAAATTAATAGAGATGAAAAAAACTATCATTTTCTGATGGAGAGTCATAGGGAACATGGTCTTGTGAATGTTTATAATCACAAAACCATAAATTTGTAAGGGGATAAGAGGAAATTGAATTATTAATAAGAAATGTAAACAAATATTTTTTAGCTCCACTTCATATAGTATAATAATTTATTTTCCACCTATATTAATAACAGAAATAAATAGAGTTGAAAAATTGAGTTTCATCCTTCAATAAATTTCCAATATAAAAAAAGCTTTTTCTCCCAATGATGAGTAATTATGAGGACTTCTTCATTACCGAAGCACTAGAATAATTTTATAATGACTAAAATAATCTTAATAAGATTAAATATAAATTTATCTTGTATTTAGACATTAAAAAAAATATTGTTAGTATAAGTAAGGAAAACACGCTAAACTGAATAAAACTTATATGATGAAAAATTATTTCATCATAATCATTGTTATTTATTTATTCAAAATGCACGGAAGTAAGAAACAGGAATCACAACAACACTCTCACCTAGGAAGGTCTAAAGTAATGAAGTCTAATGGAATCTACCTAGACTATGTTATTCCCCTCTCAATACAAATATTTAATGCTTCTAAAACAGGAATTACTGAAGTTCTAGACCCCTATGGATGCAAGATGATATGTTGCCTTGTTTCCCTCATGCAAAGTATGAGACACATGAATGTAACTATTAAGGAGGATTATGCACCTCTAGATAATTTAAGAGGTTGAAGAAAGGGACCATAAATCTTTTATTCAATTAGTTATATAAAATGCTAGAATCTGTTTCAATTTCTGTCAATGAGATGTTCCTTTGACTACATAGTTACAAACCAGTGAGAATCGCCTTGCCTTCCGCTTAAAGAAATCTCTATCATCCAAAGTGGTTCATATATTCCATGATACATGGTCCACATGAGTCACGCCCCCCCCCCCCCACCACCCTTCATGTCACCTAATATGGCATCCCTCATATTTATTACATAACTTTTCATTACATTTAACAAATAGAGGATCTTTAATGTCTACTGTCTTGGAAATCAGGAACATTATACATGAAAGTAACATAAATAATTCTTATAAACCACTTGTAAGGATTCAAAATAGGTTCATCCTATGTATAGTTAATGCATCTTATATCCTGGAGACATTCATCAATGGAAAGGGTGAGTAGAAGGCCCAGTAAGGTTAAACAAGGGAATCAGTGTACTTGTGATATCAATAAGAACATGAATAAAAACATGAAGACATGAGAAATGGAAGTATATGAATATCAAAATTAAAATAACATAAACATAAATTGAATATGTGTCTACAAAATTTCATTTAGACATTCATGAACATATGACCAAGTTATATCCCTAAGTTGTCATAAAAATCACCAAGGTTATTCACCAAGGTAGCGTGAAACTTGTCATCTCTAGAGATTAATTCTTTACCCAATGAATTAGAGTTCCATCAGGGAACAACCTTAATATGTCTTTACTTTCATTTGATCCACATATATCAAAATATAACATTTAATAAATAACCCATGGAGAATAAAATTAATGGGTTTCATTTCAAGATCGTGACGTTTTAAATGTTCTTAAAAAATAAGATCATTATGTCATTTATAACCCATGGAAAGGGGGTGATGGTTATATGTATGTCAATTTTAGAATCAAATAAATCATCTTTATATATTTATGAACACCCACAGAAATTAAATAGGTCTGGGTATTCCCATAAATAAAACAAGAGAATTTTTGGAGAGAAAGAGATAGAATTTTTGAGGCCAAATTTCAACAGCATAACGACTATATAACATGGTTATAGAAAACATTGAAACGAGATGGTACGGAAGTAACCCAATCATAAATAACATATAATACAGTATAAATACAGAATAACATGGAGATAAGAACATGGTTTGGAAATTTGAATGACATACCACATGAAAAGAAAACATGAAAGCACTAGTTCAGAAAACGTTTTTTACGGTGGTTATTTTTTATTTCTAACATCAGATTTTGGCCAATGTTAATACATGATACATTATAAACATAGATTTTTACGTCGGTTATTTTACAACTGATGTAAAAAACAAAAATCCGAAGCATTTTCAATGTTGGATGATAAAAAACATACGTGTAAAACGCTTCAGAGTCGTGTTTTATTATGACTATTATTTAATAACTGATGTGGTATATTCCCTTTCACATCAGTTATATAATAACCAACATCATAAATCACTCCTATTAAGTGTTTATCACGCTGGTTATTTTTATAACCGACATGCTAAACCTGTCATTCAAGAGGTTTCCAATGTTGTTTATAAAATAAATGACGTAAAAACATATCTACAGCGTCCGTTATTTTATAACCGACGTAAAAAACTATCCATTCCAATTTATTATACCGGTTATGAAATAACCGAAGTAAAACCCATTTCCCATGATGTTATTACATCATTTTCCAAATAACCAATGTTAAACCTAATTCCAATGCATTTTTTACATTGGATATAAAATAACCGATGAAAAAAATCTAATATAAAACCAATCCACAGCTATGCCCAACCAAATTACTTGTAACAGAGAAAAAGGTTACCAAAAGCAGACCAGAATAGACCAGAAACCCCCCCCCCCACCCCACTGGACAGCCCCCACCACACCCTTGGACCCCCCCCCCCACACACACACCCCTAGACTGCCCGCACCCCCTGGAAAGCCCCCCACACACATGGACAACACCACCACCCCCTGGACAGCCCCCACACCCCTAAACAACCACCAACTTCTTTTATACCCCACCCCTGGACAACACATCCACACCCCTAGACAGCCCTCCCAAGCCCCTAAAACAGACCATATAGTTACCAAAAATAGACCAACCACCCCCACCCCCCTGGAAAGCCACCACCACACCCCTAGACACCGCCCCACACCCCTGGACTGCGCCCCACCCCCTGGATAGCACCCCACACCCCTAGACACCTCCCCCCCCCCACTCGCCTAGACATCCCTCCCACCCTCCTGGACACCCTCTCACCCCACTAGACACCCCCCACCACACCCCAGGACACCCCCCTCCTCACCTCACTGGACACCCCAAGACCTAAAACAGACCAAAACCCGACCAAAACCAAACGAGAACCCCCCCCCCCCACCCACCTGGACATCCCCTGACACCCCTGAACACCCCCTGGACATCCCCCCACTCTCCTAGACATCCCTCCTACCCTCCTGGATATCCTCCCACCCCACTATAAAGCCCCCACCACACCCCTGGACACCCCTAAAAACCCGGGACTATCCCCACCCCCTAGACAGCCCCCCACACCCCTGGAAACCCCATGTACATCACCTCACTCCCCTAGACATCCCTCCCACCCTCTTGGACACCCTCCCACCCCACTAGACAGCCCCCACCACACCCCTGGACACCCCCACCCCGCCTCACTGGCCACCCCCAGACCAAAACCCAACAAAAACTCAACCAGAAATCCCCCACCCCACTGAACAGCCCCCACCACACCCCTAGACACCCCAACACCCCTGGAAAACCCCCACACCCCTAGACAACCCCACCCTCCTATATACCCCCACCCTCTGGACTGCACTCCAACACCCCTGGACAGCCCTCCCACACCCCTAAAACAGACCAAAAAGATTCCAAAAATAGACCCAACCCCCCACCCCACCCCACCCTCAACACCACCACACCCCTGGAGTGCCCCAGCCCATGGACACCCCCCCCACACACACACACCCCCTACACCCCATGGACATTCCCCCACTCGCCTAGCCATCTCTCCCACCCTCATGGACACCCGCCCACCCCACCAGACTGCCCCCACCACACCCTTGGACACCCCCACCTCACTGGACACCCCCAGACCAAAAACAGACCAATACCCGACCAAAACCAGACCAGAACCCCCCACCCCACAGGACATCCCCCACCACACCCCTGGACACACCCACACCCCTGGACTGCCCCCACCCCCTAGACGGCCCCACACCCCTGGACACCCCCTAGACATCCCCCAGTCGCCTTGACATCCCTCCCACCCTCTTGAACACCCTTTCACCCCACTGGATATCCCCCAACACACCCCTGGACCCCCCCCCCCCCTCACTACACTAGACACCCCTAGACCAAAACCCAACCAAAACCAGACCAGAACCATCCCACCCCACTGGACATCATCCACCACACCACTGGACACCCTCAAACCCCTGGACTACCCCACCCCCTAGACTACCCACCACACCCCTGGACACTCCTGTAAATCCCCCCACTCGCATAGAAATCCCTCCCACCCTCCTGGACACCCTCTTACCCCACTGGACAGCCCCCACCACACCCCTAGACACCCCCACACCCCTGGACTACCCCTCCCCCACCCCATGGACAGCCCCTGGACAGCTGGTGTTGGAAGAGGAGGCATCGCCATCCCTCGGGGGCCTGAACACCACTAGAAGGTACTCATCACTCCCACATGAGAATCTTGAGCTCTCAAAATGTTTCATCAATGTTTTCGTCCCCTATAAACATCATTCATTATATCACTTTGATTTCAGTATAACTAGGGGGAAAACACCATCACACATGAAGGTGTTTCCCCTAGTTATACATGCATCAAAGTGATAGAATGGATGATGTTTACATTGGAAGAAATCATTGGTGAAACATTTTGAGAGCTCAAGCTTTGCATGTGTGAGTGATGAGTACCTTACAATGGTGTTTAGCCCCCCCCCCCCCCCCCCACCGCACTGGATAGCCCTCCCACACCCCTAGACAACCCCTCGCCCCACAGGACACCCCCACACCCATGGAAACCCCCTGGACACACCAACTCCCTAGACATCACTTCCACCCTCTTGGAAACGCTCCCAACCCCTGGACTATCCCCCCCCCCCCAAATCTCATGGACACCTAGGATACCCCCACCCCCACCCCACCGGACAACACTCCCACACCCCTAAATACCCCCCCCCCCCACTGAATGCCCCCCAACAACTTTTAAACCCCTCCCCCAGACCAGAATCTATACCAGATAAACCATCATAAGTGGACCAAAACAAGAAGTAGACAAAAATTATACATTCACATATATAACATTAAAATCATACAATTTCAACCTAAAAAAACTAAATCCCACTTAAAAGACTAACAAATACAAAATTACAATGACAATTTTAAAAATTACATTTTACATTAAAAACAACTAAAATTCAATCAAACCTGTAAAATAATTTGGCCATTCCACTTGGTAGTGTTTGAAATCTTCAGAACTATAGGGTTGAGGTTCATCAAATAGATACAAATTAAAAGGAGAGTATTTAACATTAATAATGAATAAATAAAATAAAATATAATGTAAAATATTAAAAGGAAATCATACCAGGTCAATGTTCACAACTTTCCGAGTTGTCATTATTTCATAAAAAAATCTTAACATATAATATCTACATTCGATGATGCCTTGTTGTTCATGAAAATTATGTTTGAATGAGTGTAATTTCAATATATTATTTTTATGTAATAAATAAAAAATTATAAATTATAAATGGATATTTACCTTTTCATTTACATATTGGATCTTCACACACTTTTACTTTGTGTTTTTTCGAAAGTAGAACCATCCCCTGTTAGAAAATAATATGAATGGGAAAATTTTGAAATTCACTATAATATATAAAACTATTGAAAAATGGAAAAATACTTTTCCAACATTTTCTTTAATCTTTCCCACACATCACCATGGATAGAGAAATCCTATAACGTGTATTCTCCCTTCAAGAAAAAAATCCCTAACATCCAATGGTCACTGATAAGAGAAAATTTATGGTTACTGGTTTTAATGTTAAAAGATAATGAACTCATTGAGAGAGATGTGTTTCATACCTCTCACAAAAAGGCATCATCCAAAATTGTGTGACTATTTTATGTTCAATTATTTCATCAATACAAAGCATTCTTTTTCCTCATCCAATGCACGTGTTTCAGGGGAAATCAAATGCGGGTCCATGAATCCATATACATCTATCTGCTCATTATTCTCAAAAATGTTATAAATTTACCTAATAAAAAACAGACATAAGTATTCTTTTTTAATAAATATAATGTAGGGAAAAGGTGTTAAGACTTACATGGAAAAAATTTGCATCACGTTGATGCCCAACTTATCTCCAATAACAAGCTCCATGAAATCAGTTTTCACAATCCCCACATTTATTGCACATCCACAAACATGAGCTTCCATTGGAAACACATAAGGATCCACCAAATTTTTTGAATATCTTGACAATATTGCAAGACTACTAGAATCTGTATCTGATGTCATAACTGTTTGTATTTGTTTTTTTCTATACATTATTTCATTACCATTGAAGTATACCTATAAAATGAAATAGAAAAATATATTATTTTTCAAATGATAAAACAACATTAATAAAAAATAGAAGATATAACATACATACCTCTATGGTAATGAGTCGAAGAAGTCTAGATGGCTAAATTAAAAAATGGCTGATACTATGTCCAACTATCGTCACCTCATCTATAGGTAATGGTACTCGAGCTGATATATCTATTATATCATGTACAATGACCCTATGATTCTCTACCTCTAATTGATGACGATGAATTGTATCTCATATACAGTATACCAACCCATCTGAAACTATATGATGCTGAGGATCGTCAACATAACTCTCGCAATAAGTAGGAAGTTGCGACGGACGATCAGGATAAAAAATGGGGTCTACAGGCTGAGGTGGGGGAGTGGGAGCTAGTAGAAGTGGTGGAGGATAAATAATTGGGTCTGCAAGGGGAGGTGGAGGAGTGGGAGCTATAGTCTGAAATTGTCTTTGTGTGTCTGCAATCATAGACTGTATCGATGCTCTAATATTTTCCTCCATCATTGCTTTAATATTATGAACTTCGTCCTCCAAGGATTCTATTATTTTTTTATAAAAACCCTCAACGTGAGAAGTTTATGAACTTTTCAACACTTTTCTTATGGATACAACTTCCGGATATCCTCGTACATGACTCGGATGTTTGGGATTTCCCAATGTTTCAGATAAAATATCTTGCCTCCCAGCATTTGTAAATACCTCTTGTGAGCTCTTCTCCTCAAGAGAATCATGTATTAATTAATGGAACATTTTTGTAAATATTGAAATTATATGAAGAAAATAGTTAACTTAAATAAATAAAATATATATCTTACAATCCTCTCAGCTACGATTCTCGAATCTTCCGAAAAATATGGCCCTTTTTTGCTTATCTGTGCTCTCATCCATTTTTCATGTCTAGATAGAGGGGATGTAGGGGCCACCTCTCCATAGTTTGAAGACTCATCTGTTAGTTTTTGTAATTTTTCTTCCATCATTTGTTCTTCCAATAATGTATACCCTCTATGAGATAATCTATGAGGGTATATATTTTTAGATTGGATATATTGATGATATTTCCTTGTTTTCTGTAAATTAAGATTAAGAAATCATTAAAAAATCATTAATAAGATAATTTATATAAGAAAGATTATACAATTTTACATTTCCCTTACCAAAAATTAATCTTATCTTCTATTTTCACCAAATAGTCTCCATGTGTCTCCATCAATGAAATGATATATACGACATGGATTGTATTGAATCCTATGACCAAAAATGAAATCATATGTTAGAGTTGATTTGAAATCACTCCATCTCATAGCAACCATCGATTAACATTTCTTCCTGACTCCTCCAGTGTCAGGAATATCAAATGTCATCTGATAAAGAAGAGGTTAAACATATTATATATACTAGATACATTTAAAGAATAGTAAAACAATATCAAAAGATCATACCAAAATCGTCTCCCGCAACTGAGAGATTATCGCTTTGTCCCCACTTCTCCAGTCATCATACAAAATTCATACTTTGCTCTTACCCTGAGTTGATAGGAAAATCATAAAATCTATTGCATTTGGCCCTATAGGAATATCATCCTCATCAAACTCAATGAGTATCCACTGATCCTACTTACAGGCAATTGATAATTTTGGTAAACATGTGCACCCACGTTTAACAACTCTTGAACTCTTTGTCGTAACGGGAGCACATGAGGAATATTGGGGAGCATCATGAGAGGCATGTGAATGTTCCTCACCAAAGTTATGACCAATATGATCATCTCTAGAATCATGTGGTTGATCAACTAATTTATTTGTCATTGTCCTTCAAATCAAAAAAAACAAACATTTGTTCACAAATATACAAAATCAAATATTACAATACTACTGTAATCATAAAATAGAACATTTTACTAAGTTAGATAATAGTAAACATGATTAATATGGTAAGCATGTTAAATGAAGGTCAAGATGGTAAGGATGGTAATCATGGTAATCATGGTAAACAATATAAACCTGGTAAATATGGTAAACATGGTAAAGTCATTGTCACTAAAGAAAAACAATATATATATAATTTATGCAATGGTAAACATGAAAAAACAAACTAAAAAAATATTCAACAGACAAATACTTATACTTATTTAGTTTTAATAAATGTATTAATAATGAAAAAACATATAATATCAAACATTTTATGAAAATAATATATATAAACAAGAAATAAATTAATGTTACCTGTAATTTTAGGAATGTAAAAATGGATTGTTTTCCCAAATTCCTTCATCGTGATCATTACATATGGCACAAAACATATCTTTAACATACTCATCATTATGTTCTATTAATATTTCTATAGAAGTAGGGATCTCACAAAAATCAGCATCATCATCATGTTCATCCTCACTATAATATTGGGTTTTCCCATGTAAACAACATCCCACCACATATCTAATTGATCTACTACATAGAAAATTTATTTTTCATGTGTTCCATTATAAATGAATCAGTTGTGTCTTCCAATCTATTCAGATTAGAAACGGTAATTCATAATTCATCGTGTCTGACACTGTTGTTACCGATAAACCATTTACAATTAAAAATAGGAACTTTAATTTTAATGTAATCAACCTCCCATATGTCTTCAATCACTCCATAATATGAACTTGATGCAGAAATTGGGTTTTGGTCCTTAGCACTCGAGAAATGCATCTCTTCTGCGAACACCAATACAGCACTATTCTGAATTTCACTTCTATTGTCCTAAGCTTTCATTTAAAATTTATAGCAATTAATGTCATAACCAGACTGTGCTATCACATTTAAACATGGACCAACCACTATCAATTTTAATGTCTCTGATACATCTGATTTACAAGGAAAGGTCTTTTTAAACCATGAAAAAAATGTTTTTTTGTGCTCATTTAAAATCCATATTTCTTTCTTCATTGGATGACATTGTTTCAACTCATTAATATTGAATGTAATATATGGCTGAGCATCAGTTATTTTATTCAAGATGTATGATTATAACTTCTTCATATCTTCAGCTAAAAATGATTTGACTTTGAAGCCAAGAATCCCCTTTCCCTCATTATGAACTCATTCATGGCGAGATGGAGGCAAACCTTTGTGCTGCACCACAGCTAGGTAGCTCGTACAAAAATCTGCAACCTCCTCAAAAATATACTTTTCAATAATGAAGGATTCAAGTTGATATAGATTCTTAACACACCCCTTCAATATTTTCATATACCTTTCAAAAGGATAAACCCAACGAAGATAAAAAGGTCCACAAATCTTAATTCATTGAACCAGATGAATCATAAATTGAACCATTATATCAAAAAATGTTTGAGGAAAATACATTTCCAATTGAAAATGTATACAAATCGCTTCCTTTTGCAAAATTTTCAAATCATTCACATCAATAACCTTATTAAAAATTGAATTTAAAAAATAACACAACTTCATTATTGTTTTTCTGACACTGATGGGAAATATTCTATGCAATGCAACTGGTAAATGTTGTCGCATCATGACGTGACAATAATGATATTTCATACCTATCAACTTCAAGTCCTTAAATGAGACAAAAAAATTTACATTTCAAGAATAACCATGAGGAACTTTGATATCATGGAGACACTGAAAAAGGTTAATTTTCTCCATCTTTGATAATGTATGAAATGAAAGGGGGAAGAAATGTTCTTCTTCCATTAGGAGTGGGAGCTAACTCCAAACGTATTCCCATTGATAGAATGTCTAATCTTGCATTAAACCTATCTTGAGACAATCCATTAAAATCTAACAATGTTTCGATAAAACTATCACATACATTCATCTCCACGTGCATGACATCAATATTATGTTTAACTTAATGATATCTCCAATATGGTAGCTCAAAAAATATTGACCTTTTCTTCCATATATGGCTATCATTACCATATTTCTGTGTCATTCCCAATGTCACATCAAGGTTTTTCACCCTCTCAAAATACAGATCAGGGGATACAGGTTTTAGAGAAATATAAAATTCTTGCGAGGCATTGAATTCCTTTTTTAGTCTTCTAGAAGAGTGATCCATTGGAAAAAATATTCTATTCCCAATGTACACTGTTTTCCACCCATGATGAAGTTGACAATATGATGTTTTTTGTTCGCAAATTGGACATGTTATAAGCCCTTTAACATTGTATCTAGACAAATTTCCATATGCTGGGAATTCATTTATAGTGAACAAAAGCACTACATGCAGTTAAAAATATTCCATTTTATAAGAATCATACACCCTAATACCATCCTCCAATAAAATTTTCAAAGCAACAATAAATGGTGACAAGATAACATCAATATCATTGTTTGGTTGCTTCAGACCATAGATCATTATACTCAACATGAAATATGTGTGCTTCATACAAACTTCAGGATAGTGGTTATAAATTACCAATAAAACAGGCCATGAAGTATGTGTGCTACTGAGTATTTAGTAAGGATTCATTCCATTTGTGCACAACCGTAGTACGAGATTTCAAATTTCATTTCCAAATGTAGGATACTGCTCATCAATTTTCTTCCACTGTGGACAATCAGCTGGATGACATATTTTTCCAACACAAAACCGCTCATCAGCATGTTATCATAACATTCTTTCATCACGTGAATGAGAAAATAAACGTTTAAAATGATGACTTATAAGAAGATACCAGAATACCTTTGAAGGGATCTTTGTAATCTCTACATCAGCCTATGATTTTTCTTTCACCTTATATCATGGTGTCCCACATTTAGGACACTCTGATAGAAATTCATATTACTTCCTAAATATCATACAGTCATTCAGACCTTAATTTATTTTCTTGTATCCCAATCCCATTGGGCATAAAATTTTCTTGGCCTTATAATGTGAATCAGGAAGATCGTTATCTTTTGGAAGAATATATTTCATCAATTGTAGCAACTTTGTAAAACTTCTATCACTCCATCCATGTTTCGCCTTCACATTAATCAATCTTAACAATGCCGACAAAACCATAAAATCTGTACAACTAGGATATAATGGTTTTTCAGCATCAACATATTGACGCGCAACTGTCGGTTCTATCTCAATTTGTTCTTTAGCAAAAACGCGAATCATTTCTTCAATTCTATCAAAGTCACCATCTTGTGAATCATCATCAACAATTAAATTCCGTATAGTTTCACCATTCCAAATCCAAGGGCTATTACTCAGATTAAAACCATGACAAATCTGATGATATTTTATCTCTATACTTTTCTACTTCTTCATATTCAATCATCCCAGGCATGGACAGAACAAAAATGTCACTACTTGGAATATTTCGTTTAGAAAATTCCAAAAACACATCAACACCTTCCTTATATTTTTTTCTCATTTTATGTTCCATAATCCAACTTCAACTCATTATTACCTATAAAAAATATCAAAATTATACATTTTTTTCGATAATACAAATATATGTTTATATGTGAAAAATCATAATTTGAATGTTAAAAAAATTTGAAATATAAAAAAAATCTATGTGTATTTAAAAAAATATGCTTGAATATGATTTTTAAAAAAATATATAGTTAGATATAATAGTTTTTAATTCATCTTGGATCCTTTCTTCTAAAGGTTCACAAAGAATACATCCTTGTGAAACTGGATACCAAATTCACCCTTCTGTAAAAAATATAGATGAAGAATAAATATTAAATTATGAATACATTCACTACTAAAAATTACACAGGTCCTAATGATATGAAACCATTGAACAACCCCCCCCCCCCCACCCCTCTAGACATCCCCCCCCCCCAGACACCCAGGACACTACCCCCACCCCCTGGACATCACCCCCACCTCTCCTGGACATCACCCCTACCCCCTACCCCCTTGGACACCCCTTGACACCCCCAACCCCTTGGAAACCCCCATGCCCTTGGAAAACATCCCCTACCACCTTGGACACCACCTAGATACCACCACCCCTTAGACATCCGCCCCCCACACACCCATCCCCTCTGGTCCCCCAACCCCCTGGACAGCCCTGCACCCCTCTAGACAACCCACCACCCCTCTTAATACCTCTAGAACACATCGATTACTATTAAACCTTCTATTTAAAAATGACCAAACATCCCTAATATTAGAAGGAATGAAGGATAAGAAGTAGTGGATGACGAAGGAAAAAAGAAACAAAGAATAAAGGAAGACGAACCGTTAATAAGTAACTTACATAAGGAAATTACATGGAATCAAAGAAAACCATGGGGCCTCTAATGGTTGATAGAAAATTGGAGAAAATGGATTAAAACTGAGAATAAAATCAAATTTAAAATAAAAAATTGGACACCACCACCCCCTTGGATAGCCCCCCCCCACCATAAACACCACCCCACCCCCTTGACACCCCATGGACACCACCACCCCCTAGGACTGCCCCAACCCCTCTGGACGACCCCCCACCCCCTGGATAGCCTCCCCACCAACACCTCTAGACGGACCCCCTCCCACCCCCTTGGGCACCCCAACCTCTCCTGGACACCACCCCACCTCCTACCACCTTGGAAACCCCCGGGACAGCCCCAACCCTCTGGACAACCCCCACCCCCCCACCAGACAACCCCTGAAACCCTATAGACAGGACCCACCCCCTTGGACACCCCACCCACCCACCCTCCCCCTTGGAAAGCCCCCCCCCATTCCCTTCAACACCCCACCCCCTTGGACCCCCCCCAACACACACACACCCCAGGATTCCCCCCACCACCACCACCATGGACACCCCCAACCCTTTGGATATCCCCCTAACCCCTCTGGACACCACCCCCTCCCCCTTGGACACCCCCTGGACACGACCACCCCCTTGAACACACCCCCCCCCCCTCTGGAGAGCCCCAACACCTCTAGACTGCCCCACCCCCTGGACAGCCCCCCCACTAGACAGCCCACCCCCTTGGACACCCCCACCCCTCCTGGACACCAACCCCACCCCTAACCCCTTGGACTGTAACGACCCAAAGTTTCATTAATGGAAATTGCCTCTTGATCCAGTTTAATGTCCCTTTATGAAAAATGTTTTTATAAGATGTCAACTTCTTTGGTTTTATTATAAGAGTTGTGACTGTTACTATTATAGACGTGGAACAGTGATCAATTGATTAGTATAAATATAAGGCTTTAACGAACCCAATTTTACTCACACAAAGGAAGCAATGGCCTCATCCAGTAGAATTGCCCCATACGAATCCCATTTGTCGGAGCTTGGAAACATGGTGGCGTCTTTGGGATTCTCCCTTGACCAGTCCCAAACTGAGCTTCATTATGTCAAGCTCGAACGTGATCGTCTAGGGTAAAAGTGGAAGTTGATAGAGATTACCACTCGAGCGATGTTATTCGAGCGTCCCCTAGAGTCTATCACCATCGCACAACTTACCCTTAGGTATTATGTAGCTATTTTAAGGGGTTATGTAAAAAATAAGTAGTACTATGTTCATGTACATTATTTTTTTGTATATAATAATGAATATAATTTCTAGTCCTTTTTTATACATTGTAAATAGTTTTTAAAATACAAATGGTGTTTTTAGTTATTATTTAATTAAGAATTCAATTTTATTAACTTAAGGGATTTTTCAATTATATAATATTGTAATAAAATATTATTATTAATATTAAATTAATTTTTATTAAATATAAATGATCTTATAATTTTATTAATGCAATTAAAATTTTTATTAATGTTTGAAAGCCATTTTTTGTCTAAACCCGTGAATTTTCGATAAATGTTGAATATTATTTTAAAAGTGAAAATTAACATATTTTGAAATTTTTTAGATAAAATAAATGTCATTTCTGGAATCAGGACGTCGAAATTATCCAATGGTGAATTTTTCATAATTTTCTGAGACAGTCAAATTTTTGGGTAAAATTTAAATACCGTTTAAATATATAATGTGCTTTATGATATCATAATGACCCAATGGTGATGTAATAAAATACCATAATCCTTATGTTCGTCCAATATATGTTTTATCATGTGATATTTGGTCTGTTTGACTTAATTTTCAAAGCATTAATGAACCTCTCAAGACTTATTCAACACTTTTCCTTTTTAAATTAATTTCCCTGGGAGTGTGACTCACCTCCAAATAAGCAACCCTAATATTTTAATAAGTTCTGACCTTGAGCTTGTAAAATATTGTTTTCCTCATTCCTTTTCCAGAAACAATGTGCAAAAACCATGGGATGGTTTGTGGTTTGGATTAATTTAATATAAGGGTTCCCAAACCTAAATAATAAAGAATTCTCTCACCTCTCCTATATAAACCCACCCAAGCTCCCACTTCTTCCTCACTAAAATCCCATAGAGTTCGTCCAAAATCTGACCTACACTATCTAGATTCCTCCCAAGGTTCCCTAAGCTCCCAAGAATCCTCTCACAAGCCTCTCTTTATCCTTTTGAAGCACACTTCCAAGTAAGGGTTTTTTCTTCCTTTCTCATTTTTTTCAATTTTATTTAAGTTGTATTACCATTTTAATTTCAATTATGAATATTGGGGTATGGTTTCGCACATCCCCCATACTACCCTCTTTATGTTTGAATGATGGAAGTCCCCTTCCTCTCTCATTTAATGCCTCCCATGTACACCCGTTACGATGCCGAAATTCCGAAAGGAACTTCTCTCTCTTATTTTACATTCAAGCAATACTGTTGTATCATGAATCTAAATTCCATTTCAATTGTTGGGACATGTATCTATATGAACTACTTACTTTCCATTACATGTAAATATTATGAGTAACCCCCCTCTCTCTCATCAACATTTTTTATGAATTCTTATGTCACGCCGTTATGCTGCCGAAATCGCACCGATTTTCTAAGCCAATGTCATTGTGTAGTGAATACCATGCCCATTTCTCCATCAAGGGTATTCACCTTTATGCACATTTACGTATTGATTGTAGAGTTTCATTTATGAAATCCACATTCCTTTATCATGTAATAAATGATTATGTTTTATGACTCCATGTTTTATGATCCATGTGGCACACTTATGCCTGAAATGAAATGTTTAAGAAGGGTGCGCCTTTATAGCGCTCCAATGCATTGGGTAAAGTATAGTATCATGATACGTCAAGTGTAATGACTATTGAATCATGCTATTTCAAGTGAAACGAGGGTTTACCCGTGCTTCATGTGCAATTAGGGTTTACTCATGCTCCATGTGCAATGAGCCATGGCTCATGCTAATTCAATGTTAAGTGTTGGTGCAACATTTCCATGTTATGATTATCATGCTTTATCATGTCTTTATGTTCATGTTTCTTTTATGATCTATTGATATGACTATTGTCTAACATGTATTGTACTCCTCATGTTATTCCATATGTACTCCCTTACTGGGCTTTATAGCTCACTCTTTTCTTATGCATGTCCTCAGGTTATCCCATGCAATGCTAAGTACGAGGGAATGTAGTGGTCATGTAATGAAATTTTTCAATAAAGATGTTGTATTTCATGTTTTCAGTTTTTATGTAATGATCCTAATCCCCAAAGACACTAAACCTCTCGATCTTCTTTGTTGTATCAAGTGAAGTTTTATGTAATGAATCATGTTTAAGTTGTAATAAAAAGCAGGGTTGTCTTAATTGGTATCAAAGGATAGGTTTAGTTATTTTTGGGATTAGGAAACCCTAGTAAAGCCTTAGATACAAGACTAAGTATAATAAAAACATCCCTAAGTTTTGGTAAATACTAAGTAAGTAGTTTATCAAACAAATACATCCATGTCTGGATACGAGCAGGTTGAGGCGGCTCTGGCACAGATGTATCATAGGGGTAAATCCTGAAAACACCGCTTTGAGGTAGACTCGAACGGGAACTGGTGCACAACAACGGGCCTTGCTACACTATTGGTTACGACACTCTCAGGGGATATGTTTTGATAAATTCACAATCTTGGTATGAACCCTTATTAAGGAAAAAATGCCCCTAAGAATATATGTTAGAAAGTAGATCATGAAAATCCTAGATTGAATCTTATAGACTCATGAGTTGACGAAATTAAAGTTTATTTATAAGTTATCAACTTTTGTCTTTGGATTACCCTTTATGTGTTACCCCTAACTTTTCTTTTTCCAGCCAATGGCCGGTAATATGAGGACTCGGGCTAACAACCGTTGTGAAGATCAGTGTGATGATTGTACTAATGAGATACCCAATCCAATGGGAGAAGGAATCGTGAACATTGTCATGCTTCTCTCTCAGCTAACTCATGTTTTTAATAGAAACACGGGTCAAAAGTAACGTTCAACCCCCCCTACGAAAGAAAAAGTTGCTATAGAGAGCTTCATGAGACAAAGGCCTCCTACTTTTAGTGGATCATCTGATCCCATGATTGCTGAACAATGGAACAACTCCATTGAAACGATCTTCTCTATCCTTCGATGTTCTGAACAAGAGAAGGTTCTCCTGGAGGCTTATCATATGGAGGGTGAAGCTGATCAATGGTGGACGTTATCAAAAATACGAAGCCTTAGGAGGAGATCGACGCTTTGGAATGGAAGGAATTTCGGAAGATGTTTTTCGATAAATATTTTCCACACACCCTCCGTCTTAAGATGGAAAAGAACTTCCTTTCCCTCAAGCCAAAAGATGATGAATCTGTGGGAGCGTACGAGGAAAACTTCACAAGGCTTGCACGATACGCTTCCGGCTTCGTCATTACCCCCGAATTCAAGGTTGACCATTTCATTGGTGGGCTGGAGCCTAGCTTGCGGAAAGAATTAGAGATCCGTGACTTCGACAGCTATGATGAAATTGTCTGGTGTGCCCTCCAGGTCTAAATTGTGATCGGAGAATCACAGGGGTATCATGGGGACAAGAAGCGTAAGGTAGAATTCAATGCTGGTGGTCCGATGGATAAATCCAACGGCGCTAAGAACTTCCAGCACCCCACTTTCCAAAAGTGCGGAAAGAAGCACCATAGAAATTGCCTTAAGGGGACAAGAAAATGCTTCATGTGTGGAAGAGAAGGGAACCTAGCTATTAACTGTCGGCAAGAAAGACCCGCGGCTGAGACAGAGGAGAGGAACGCACCGTTCGAACCTCAACGTGTTGTTTAATGGTACAAATGCAAAGAACTGGGTCATTTTGCAAATCAGTGCCCTAATCCAAGGGTTATCGGCGGTAACCAACAACTTCCAAGATAGCAAGGAAGAACTTTTGCCATCACTTCTACCAAAGTGAACCCCGACAACGAAGTGGTGACAGGTACGCTAGTTAATCATTCAAGAATAGTGAACTTACTTTTTGATTCAGCTTCTATGCATACTTTTATATCTCGAATGTTTAGTAGAACAATCCCAGCACCACCACGAATCATGGAAGTAATGATGTCGGTGAGTACGTAAAATGGGGAAATCATTGCATCCCATGAATATAAGTCCTCCCCTATTATAATCTGTGGATTGAATTTCCCGGAGAACCTTTTCATACTCCCTTTGGTGGAATTTGATGCAATTCTTGACATGGATTGGCTTTCCTTATATAGAGCCAACATAAATTGTCGGGAGAGGGAAATCACACTCCATATGGAGAATCAACCCATGATTCTTTACAAGTGTCAGGAGGAAGATGAATCTCCTTTAGCTCCATCATCTCAAGCATGGATATTACTGCCCTATGAGCACGCGTATCTGGCTCAGATGATTGAGTCCAAAGAAAAAAACCATCCTTGAGAAATGCCTATTGTGAGGGAATTCGCGGAAGTGTTTCCGGAGGAACTGCCTGGTCTTCCTCCAAGAAGAGATATTGAGTTCTCAATTGAACTTATACCTGGGGCGCTGCCAATATCCAAGACTCCATATAGAATCGATGTTGTTGAGCTTGAAGAGCTGAAGAAACAACTACAGGAGAATCTAGATAAAGGGTTTATACGCCCAAGTGCATCACCGTGGGGTGCACCTGTCCTCTTCATCAAGAAGAAGGATGGGTCAATGCGGCTCTGCATCGATTACCGTGAACTTAACAAAATCACGATAAAGAACAAGTATCCACTCCCACAAACTGATGAATTGTTCGATCAGTTGCGTAGAGCACAATACTTCTCCAAGGTGGACTTGCGGTCAGGATATTATCAAGTAAAGGTGAAGAATGAAGATATCCCCAAGACTTCTTTTCGTACAAGATACGTGAATTATGAATTCATAGTAATGCCTTTTGGACCCACCAATGCTCCAGAAATATTCATGGTCTTGATGAATAGTGTCTTTAGAGATTACCTTGAAAAATTTGTGGTAGTCTTTATAGATGATATTCTAATATACTCCAAAACCAAGGAGGATCACGAGGAGCATTTAAGAACTGTACTAGAGACATTGCGCAAGGAGAATCTCTATGAAAAGTATAGAAAGTATGAGTTCTGGTTGAAGGAGGTCTCATTATTGGGACATATCATCACAAGCAATGGGATATCTGTGGATCCCTTCAAAACATATGCAATTGAGGGATGGCCGAGGCCAACATCGGTAACGGATATCCATAGCTTCTTGGGGTTAGCTGGATATTATCGATTATTTGTGAGAAATTTCTCAGGATTTTCCAACCCTCTTACCAAGATTACTCGAATGGGAGTAAAGTTTTCTTGGAGTGATGAATGTGAAGAAAGCTTCAAGGAGTTGAAAATGAGGCTTATCACTACACCCATGCTCACTTTACCAACAAGTGGGGAGCATTTTGTGGTATTCAGTGATGCTTAAAAAAAGGGATTAGGATGTGTGCTGATGCATAATGATAAAGTGACATCCTATGCCTCGAGGCAGTTGAAAATCCATGAGTGAAACTATCCAACGCATGATCTGGAGTTGGCGGCAATGATCTTTGCCTTGAAAATCTGGCGGCATTATCTCTATGGAGTGAAATGTGAGATATATACTGACCACAAGAGTCTTAAATATATATTCACACAGAAAGAGCTTAATATGCGCCAGAGAAGATGGATATAGCTCATAATGGATTGTTACTGTTCAATACATTACTACCCTGGGAAAGCGAACAAGGTGGAATATTCCTTAAGTAGAAAGGATCCAGCGATTTTATCAATGGTGAGAATTGAGAAGGATCCAATCTTCTTAGACTTGATGAAGATGGACGTGGGAATCATAAATAAGGGAACATCATCAATCCTTTCACAAATTATATCTCAACCATATCTTTTGGAAAGGTTAAAGTATGCTCAAAAGGATGATGTGGGAATTCAAGAAAAAGAGGAAACTATCAAAAAGGGAAAATCCTCAGAGTTCAATGTTAATGAAGAAGGAATTGTGCGGTTTGGGAAAAGACTATGTGTTCCATCATGTTTGGAGCTGAGGAAGAAACTTTTGGATGATGCACATAGTTCAAATTTATCTATTCACCTAGGGTGCACAAAGATGTATCAAGATCTTCGAGAAAACTTTTGGGGGGAAAATATGAAGAAGGAGATTGCTGAATATACATCAAAGTGCCCGGTGTGTCAGCATGTGAAGGCAGAGAGGAAGAAGTCTAAGGGGATGATGCAACCATTGACCATACCAGAATGGAAATGGGAGAAAATCACCATTGACTTTTTCACCGGACTTCCAAAGACATCCAAAGGCAACAATGCAATCTGGGTTGTTGTGAATCGTCTTACAATGACTGCACACTTCATTGCTATTCGAGAGGATTTCTCATTGGATCAAATGGAATGGATATATATCAGGGACGTGGTAAGGTTTCATAGAGTACCACTATCTATTGTGTCTGACCGAGATCCAAGATTCACCTCTAACTGTTGGTAGAGTCTTCAACATACTCTGAATACTGAACTGAACTTCAGTACGACCTATCATCCTCAATCTGATGGCCAATCCGAGCGGACTATCCAAACACTTTAGGATATGTTAGGAGCGTGATCAATGGACTTTAAAGGAGGATGTGGTAAACATCGTCCTCTGGTTGAGTTCTCTTATAATAACAATTTCCACTCGAGCATCCAAATGGAACCATATGAAGACCTGTATGGGAAAAGGTGCAGAACACTGGCATGTTGGGATGTGGTTGGTGAACATAAGCTGCTTGGACCAGAAATGGTCGAAGAAATGGTGGATAAGGTGAAAACCATTCAGCAGCATATCAAGGCAGCCTAGAGTCGACAGAAGAGTTATGCATATAATCGTCTATGAGACCTTGAGTATAAAGTTGGAGACATAGTGTTTTTATACATATCTCTGTGGAATAAGGTCATGAGGTTTGGATGGAAAGGGAAGTTAAGTCCAAGGTAAATCGGCCCCTTTTAGATTCTTGATCGTGTTGGGGTAGTGGCCTATAGACTAGCACTTCCACCTTCTATGGCCAAGGTGCATGATGTCTTTCATGTATCCCTCTTATGGAAGTACATACCAAACCCTTCACATGTACTCTCTTCCGAGGTGGTACATTTGGAAGATGATCTTTCTTATGAGGAGAAACCAGTGAAGATCTTAGATTATAGAGAAAAAGTTCTACGAAATAAGACAATTCCCCTCATCAAGGTATTGTGGAGAAACTACATGTTTGATGAAGCGACTTGGGAGTCGGAGGATATGATGAAGCTGAGTTACCCACATTTGTTTTAGTGTGGGAAAAGGAAAATTTCAAGGGAGATATTTCTTAAGGGGATGATATTGTAACGACCCAAAGATTCATTAATGGAAAATGCCTCGCGATCGAGTTAAATGTCTCTTTATGAAAAATGTTTTTATAAGATGTCAACTTCATTTGTTTTATGATAAGACTTGCGACCGTTACTTTTATAGCCGTTGAACAGTGATCACTTGATTAGTATAAATATAAAGCTTTAACGAACCCAATTTTACTCAGACAAAGGAAGCAATGACCTCATCTAGTAGAATTGCCCCATACGAAGCCCATTTTTCGGAGCTCGGAAAAGAGGTGGCGTCTTTGGGCTTCTCCCTTGACCAACCCCAAGCTGAGCTTAATTATGTCAAGCTCGAACATGATTGTCTACGGGAATAGTGGAAGTTGATAGAGATTACCACTCAAGCGATGTTATCCTAGCCGCCCCAATAGTCTGTCACCATCGCACACCTTACCCTTAGGACTTATGCGTCTATTTTAAGGGGTTATGTAACAAATAATTAGTACTATGTTCATGTACATTATTTTTTGTATATAATAATGAATATAATTTCAAGTCATTTTTTATACATTTTAAATAGTTTTTAAAATACAAATGGTGTTTTTAGTTATTATTTAATTAAAAATTCAATTTTATTAAATTAAGGTATTTTTGAATTAAATAATATTTTAATAAAATATTATTATTAATATTAAATTTATTTTTATTAAATATAAATGATCTTATAATTTTATGAATGCAAGTAAAATTTATATTAAGGCTTGAAAGCCATTTCTATCAAAACCCGTGAATTTTCAAAAACTGTTGGATTTTAATTTAAAATTGAAAATTAACATATTTATAAAAAACAATTAGATAAAATAAATGTCATTTCTGGAATCAAGACGTCGAAATTATCCAACAGTGAATTTTTCATAATTTTTTGAGACAGTCAAATTTTTGGGTAAAAATTAAATACCGTTTAAATATATAATGTGTTTTATGACGTCATAATGACCCAATGGTGATGTAATAAAATACCATAATCTTTATGTTCGGCCAATATATTTTTTATCATGTGATTTTGGGTTTTTTTGACTTACTTTTCAAAGCATTAATGAACCCCACAAGACTTATTCAACACTTTGCCTTTTTAAATTAATTTCCATGGGAGTGTGACTCACCTCCACATAAGAAACCCTAATATTTTAATAAATTCGGACCTTGGGCTTGTAAAATATTGTTTTCCTATTTTCTTTTCCAGAAACCATGGGAAAAAACCATGGGATGGTTTGTGGTTTGGATTAATTTAATATAAGGGGTCCCAAACCTAAATAATAAAGAATTCTCTCACCTTTCCTATATAAACCCAACCAAGCTCCCACTTCCTCCTCATAAAAATCCCTTGGAGTTCGTCCAACCTCTACCATACTCTCTATAGAATCCTCCCAAGGTTCCCCAAGCTCCCAAGAATCCTCTCACATGCCTCTCTTTATCCTCTGGAACCACAATTCCAAGTAAGGGTTTTTTCTTCCTTTCTCATTTTTGTCAATTTTCTTTAAGTTGTATAGCCCTTTTAATTTCAATTATGAATATTGAGGTATGGTTTCTCACCTCCCTCATACTTCCCTCCTTATGTTTGAATGATGGGAGACCCCTTTCTCTCTCATTTAATGCCTCCCATGTACACCTGTTACTATGCCGAAATTCCGAAAGGAACTTCTCTCTCTTCTTTTACATTCAAGCAATACTTTTGTATCAGGAATCTAAATTCCATTTCAATTGTTGGGACATGTATCTATATGACCTCCTTACATTCCATTACATGTAAATTTGATGAGGAACCCCTCTCTCTCTCATCAACCGTTTTTATGAATTCTTATGTCACGCCGTTACGCTGCCGAAATCGCACCGATTTTCTAAGCCAATGTCATTGTGTAGTGAATTCCATGCCCATTTCTCCATCAAGGGTATTCACCGCTATGCACATTTACATATTGATTGTAGAGTTTCATATATGAATTCCAAATTCCTTTATCGTGGAATAATTATAATGTTTTATGACTCTATGTTTTATGATCCATGTGGCACACTTATGCATGAAATGAAATGTTTAAGAAGGGCGTGCCCTTATAGCGCTCCAATGCATTGGGTATGTATAGTATCACGATACGTCAAGTGAAATGAGTGTTTAATCATTCTAATTCAAGATAAATGAGGGTTTACTCATGCTTCATGTGCAATGAGGGTTTACTAATGCTCCATGTGCAATGAGCCTTGGCTCATGCTAATTCAATGTTAAGTGTTGTTTCCCCATATCCATGTTATGATTATCATTCTTTATCATGCCTTTATGTTAATGTTTCTTTTATGATCTATTGATATTCCTATTGTCTAAAATTTATTGTACTCCTCATTTTATTCCATGTGTACTCCCTTACTGGGCTTTATAGCTCACCCTTTTCTTATGCATTTCCTCAGGTTATCCCATGAAATTCTAAGTACGAGGGAATGTAGTGGTCATGTAAAGAAATTTTTCAATAAAGATGTTGTATTTCATGTTTTAAGTTTTTATATGATGACCCTAAGCCCCAAAGACACTAAACCTCTTGATATTATTTGTTGTATCAGGTGAAGATTTATGTAATGAATCATGTTTATGTTGTAATAAAAAGCAGGGTTGTCTTATGGACTCCCCCAACCCTCTAGACACCCCCCAGACAACCCCCCAAACCCTTTAGACCGGCCCCACCCCCTTGGAAATCCCCCTCCCCACCCCCTTGGAACCCCCCCCCCCAACCCTCTAGACAGCCCCCCAAACTCTCTGGAAAGTCCCCACCACCCTTCGACAGCCCCCACCCCCTAGACACCACCCCTTCCCCCCTTTGACATCCCCTATACCTCCTTGGACACCCCCAACCCCCTTGGCTAGCCCCCCACACCCCTAGACACCCCCCCTTTGAAAACCCTAGACACCCCCACCCAACTAGAAAACCCATCCAACCCACCTGGACACCCCCACCCCCTTGGTAACCCCCTTTACACGCACACACACATGATAGAACATAAAAAAACGTAAACATGCATGATATCACTTCCATAGGATTATTTTACAAGAAAATAATTTAGCATGGTATATATGAACACTATGAAACTATCCATGATAGAAAGACCAATGAAAATAACATCTCAAAAAATTAGTTTAGGGCATCGCAGAAAAAAACTGAATAGGAGTCGTGTGAGGCTTACTTGAATGTTCTGAGATGACCTGATAGAACTGATAATAATAAATATGAAGAATTGTTTTGGAAAAATGAGGATGGAGGGTATGAGTTCAACGGATCGATTTTAGGTTTTCCATGTGAGAGAGATGAGTCGCATGTCACCCGGTTGATGAAAATAGAATAACTGAATATGGGGTGAGAAAAATCATTTAAAAGATTTATCTCATCGGTTATTTAATAACCGCCACGATAATATATTTTTTTATGTTTATAACTTCGGTGATTTCATAACCGACATAGAGAACATTTTATCACATCAGTTATTTTATAACTGACTTGATATATGTTGCTTTATACAGACGTGATAAATTGCTGAGATTGGCTTTATCACATTTGTTTTTTTATAACCGACGTGGTAAAGCACCGAGATTTCCTATATCGAATCAGTTATAAAATAACCATAGTGATAAAGCATCGATCATTCCATTATCACTTCAATTATTTTATAAGCGACGTGATAAAGCGCGCCAGATTCGAATTTCACGTCGGTTATACAAAAATCGATGTCAAAATCTAATCTCCGTATATTTTACATCAGTTATTTTACAACCAACATAAAATATAGATCCTGATCAATATATCACATCGGATATAAAATAACAGACCTGATATATCGATCATAAATTCTTTGCACATTGGTTATATAGAACCAATGAGAAAAATAACGATGTGTAAAACATTTTTTCCACTAGAGAAGAAAAGAGAAGACACAATTCCTTTTATGAAAAATTTGGTAGCCTAACGGCATCACATAAAAATTCAGAAAATCAATTGATGAGAGTGGAAAGGGTATCTCATCATTTGAAATTGAAATTTACAATGGTAAAGATATAGAATAACAAACCCCTCATAATTAAATGGAACTGTAAGACATAACATATTGGAAGTCATGACTTTAAAGAAAGAGGGTAAAAGATCCCTTACAATGAAGAGTAACTTCGAAATCATGACGTTCAAGACCTTGGGAGGCTTGAGGGAACCTTGCGAGGACTCCTTGGGAGGTAAAGAGAACAGAACATTTTTGGGGAGGATTTTGAAATGATATGAATGAGGGAATGGCTTGGTATTTTTAGAAGGAGTGAGGGAACATGTCATTAAATTCTAAGGGACACATCATTAGTGGTATTTGAAAAAACATGGGCTTGCCCTTGGAATTTTCCCATGGTATTGGCCACTTGGGACACCTCATACCATATCTTACTATTAATAAGTCGACCAGAATTATTTCATAATTATTACATCCTTAATGATGTCATTAAACACCCAAAACTCAAAACTTTATTTTCACTATTCACCGAAAATTCAACTTTTTCGGAAAAATCAAAAAAATTATCTTTAACCAAATATATATTATATTAATTCAAAAATGAACTCCATTTTATGAATGTAATTTTCTAAATATTTTTACATTAATTTTTAAATAAAAACACTATTCACTGAAAATTCAGCTATTTCAGAAAAATCCCAAAAATTCACCTTAACCAAATATCGATGCTCTGAATTCAAAAATAAACACAATTTAATGAAAATAATTTTCTAAATATTTTTAATTTAATTTATTAATAAAAAAACTATTCACCCTAAAAAACTAATAGTTAAACAACAATTTCTGAAATAGTTATTTACCTATTTTATTGAATCACATTACTTAATCATGGTGCCTAAAATATATTAATACTATCTTAAGTGAGGTTACATAATCCATTTGATCACATTACTAATCATAAGCGTAAAATCACTATTCATAATTTACTATTCATCAAAAATTATGTTCATCTTATTTAAATCTAAATTTCATACTGAACTCAACTGTAGAAGACCATTTTCTGAAAATTATTACACATTCTTAATTATTTAAGGTTTACATAAATATTTTAAAATATCCTTTTTCCATAATTCATCAATAAAATACATCCAATATTTATCTGAATATTTGAGATTTACCAACGTTGCCATAAGAAGAAATAACAATTTTTATTTATCTCAATGGATTACATGAAGTAGCTAAGGTCTCGTTACATATCCCCTTATAACACTGGCATACGAACTAAGTTTAAGGTGTGCTAAGGTTATATAATTCTGGTGTGGCTCAACCAACATTGCCTGAGTGGTAATTTCTATTAGCTTGAACTTCTCTCGATGTCGATCCGGTTCCAGCTTCACATGATGGTGTTTGGCTTGTGTTTGTTCTAGAGAAAATCCTAGTGGTGTTACCTGCTTCCCAAGTTCCATTGGGTGGGCTTCGATCAGCCCGAGACTACGGGATGAGGCCATCCAATCTTCTTTCTGTATTAAGATCACTTGTATTTATAAACAATAACCACAGCATTAAGAGTTTAGTTTCCAACAGTTATACTGACCAACGGTCATATTGACCAATGGTCATATAAAAGTCGAAACCAAACGGTATCATTTTAATTATACTCATTTCATTATATAAATGATATAGTTTTGTTGAGTATAAAAAAATAACAAACAAAATTAGGAAACAAATTTTTTTAAAAAGTTTGGGTCATTATATTCTTCCCCCCTTAAGTAATTTCATCCCCAAAAATTTAACTCGTACCCAAAGAAGAGAAAAGGTGTGGGTACTTCTACCTCATAGATTCCTCAGGTTCCATTGGGGAATATTTATATTTGTTGTTCCTTTACAACACCTTAACAATAAGGGTAGTATTGTTTCCAAGATCATTGTCTATATGATCCAAGATCTCCACCTACTGCTCCTCATAGGAGAGTTGATGTTTCAGTTGTACTGCCTCTAGGTTTAGTACATGTGAAGGGTCAGGTATGTACTTCCTCAAGAGGGATATGTGGAATACATCATGAACTTGTTCTAGATTTAGAAGAAGTGCTAGCCGATAGGCCACTGCTCCCACAAGATCAAGGATTTCATAGTGGCCAATGAACCTGGGGATGAGCGTCCCTTTCTTCCCAAACCTCATGACTCTCTTCCAAGGTGATATTCAAAGATATACCTTGTCACCGACATCAAACCCCATGTCTCTTTGATGGTTTTTGTCATAGCTCTTTTTCCCACTCTGAGCAGCCTTAATGTGTTGTTGGATAGAATTGACTTTTTATATCATCTCTTGCACAAGATTAGGCCCAAGAGGCTTTCTCTGACCAGCTTCATCCCAAAAAGTAGTAGTTCTACATCGCTTCCCATATAGAGCTTCATATACTGCCATTTGAATGCTCGAGTGGAAGTTATTGTTGTAAGAGAACTCAACTAAAGGGAGATGTTGATCACATCCTCCTTTAAATTCCATTGACCATGTTATTAGCATGTCCTAGAGTGTTTGAATAGTCCTTTCATATTGGCCATCAGTTTGGGGGTTATAGGTCGTACTGAAATTCAATTTAGTGGTCAAAGCAAGTTGAAGAGTTCTCCAAAATTTTGAGGTGATCCTTGAATCACGATCTGATATGGTAGAAAGTGGAACTCTATGCAACCTTACCACTTCCTTCACGTAAATCATGGCAAGTTGATCAAAGGGGAAATCATCTTGAATGGAGATAAAATGGGCAGTCTTGGTGAGATGGTCCACAATAACCCATATCTTATTGTTCCCTTTGGACATTCTTTGGAGTCTAGTGACGATGTCCATAGTGATATTGTCCCACTTCCATGCTGGTATTGGTAGTGGTTGCAATACCCCTTTAAGAAGTTATCGCTCTTCCTTCACTTGCTGACATACTAGTCACCCTAAAGTGTAGTCAATAATCTCCATTTTCAAATTATCCCACCAAAAATGATCACGAATGTCCCTATAAATTTGTGTTCTTCAAGGATGTATAGAGAAAGTAGAGATATGAGATTCATCCATTATATCATTCTTTATTTCGATAATATATGGAACACATATTCATGAATGAAATTTCAGTACACCTTCTTGATCAATATTGAACTTAGGTAACTTCCCATCCTTCATAGCTTAAAACTTATTCTGTAACAAAAGTTCTTCTTTCTGAGCATTCTTTATCTTCTCTAGTAATGTAGGCTGGGATATCATTTGGATAGGGTTGATGATGTCACCTCCCTTATAAATCTCATATCTAGTTTTACTAGGTCATTGATCAATGGATCTTTTTGAATCCTCATCATGGAATGAAAAACAGGGTCTATCCTATTCAATGCAACAACAACTTTTTTTCTCATCTGGGATGATAATGAATTGGAAAATCATAGTACTTGTGATGTTTCAACCATCTTCTTTGTCTCATGTTCGATTCCTTTTGTGTGAAAATATACTTCAAACTTTGATGGTGTATGTATATATCATATTTCTCTACATAGATATAGTGTCTCCATATCTTTAGAGAAAAAACAACCACAGCAAACTCCAGACCATGCGTTGGATAGTTCTTCTCATGAGTCTGCAACTATCGAGATGAATAAGCAATGACTTCTTCCTTTTTCATGAGGACGCACCCAAGAACTTTTAGAGATGCATCACAAAAAATAATTAATCCTTCTCTACTTGAGGGCAAGGTTAACACGGGTGTAGTAACTAATATCTTCTTCATCTCTTGTAAACATTCCTCACATTCTTTTTTCTAGATGAAATTGATCCCTTTTAGAGTTAAATTGGTTAATAGACTATAAATTCATGAAATGTTTTTCAAAAACCTCCTATAATATATTTCTAATCCCAAGAAACATCGAATCTCATTTATTGTTGTAGTATGAGGCCACTCCTCAACAACTTTTGTCTTTGTTGGGTCAAATGTGATTCCTTTATTGGTAACAATGTTCCCCATGAAAAGAACATGTTGTAACCAAAATTCACATTTACTGAACTTTCCAAAAATCCATGCCTTCCATAGAGTTTATAGAATAACCTTTATATGATCTTCATGCTCCACGTGACTCTTGGAATATATCAGAATATCATCAATAAAAGCCACCACATATTTATCAAGGCAGTCCTTAAAGGCACTATTCATCAGATCCAAAAAAATAGTAGGTGAATTAGTCTATCCGAAGGGCATAACAACAAACTCATAATTCCTATATCTTGATCGGAAGGATGTTTTAAGAATATCTTCTTTCTTTACCATCAATTGATGATAACCTGATTGAAGATCAATCTTAGAGAAGAATTGAGCCCCATAATGTTTTTCAAATAAGTCATCAATTCTTTGAAGTGGGTATTTGTTCTTAACTGTGATCCCATTTAGTTCTCTATAATCAATACATAAACACATTGATCCATCCTTATTCCTCACAAATAGAATTGGTTCTCCCCAGGGAGACACACTTGGTCGGATAAACCCCTTCTCCAAAATAACTTGGAGTTGTTTCCTTAATTCCTTTTCTTCCCCATTTGCCGTCCTATATGGGGTCATTGTTATTGGATGTGATCCGAAGACCGAGCTCAATAGAGAACTCTACCTCTCTTTTAGGGGGAGGTCAAGGCAACTTCTAAAGAAATACATCAATTTGTTCTTGGACGATGGGGACACTTTCTATCCTTAAACGCTCACATATTTCTTCTTCTTCACCGATAAACTCTATAAAAAACGATATAGGGTGTTATTTTAGACAAAGATCATGTTGAGATATCTATCCTTGGAAGATAATAGTAGATTTTCCATTCAAGACTACTGATATTTCATTTCTTCTGCAATTGATCATAGAATTATACTTTGAGAGCCAGTCCATCCCTATTATAATGTCGAATTCCAGCATAGGAATGACAACTAGATTTGCGATATGATTGTGCTCATCAAAGTAAATACTAGAGTTTATAAACACTGATGATGCTTGGATAGTCCCACTAGGATTCTTGACTAATAACTCTAATTTTATAAAATCTGGGGTTGATTCTAAATTCCTTCCAATCTTTGAAGAAATAAAGGAATGCATAGAACCAGAATCAAAAAATGTACTTTCTAGCTTCTAGTGAACAACAAGAGTACCTTCTACCACATTATTCAGAGCTTAAAATTCATCTGTAGTGATAGAAAAATCACGGCATTGATCCCTTTGCCTTTGCTGAGGCTGATGGTGGTTCCCCTACACTACCCTGGGATTTGGACAATGATTGGAAAGGTTCCCACATTGTCCACACATGAAGCACTGAATATCATGTAGTGCCTGCACCATCTTCCCCTTGTCATTTGTGTTTGGATGTTGAGATTCCACCTCACCATGATAATTCCTCGCAATGTGGACATCTCTACCACACTTGTAGCACTTCACACTTATGATCATATAGTTCCCCGAATTCATCATCCCGCATTTATTACATGTGGGAAGATGTACTTTCTTGCCCCATCTTCTTTGATCAAATATCCTCCCTAAGATGGGCTCCAATGATCTCTTCTTGTTGTTTGATTTATGAGACCAATGCATCTCACCAAAATCAATCTTGACATTAATCGCACTCCGCACGATCTCCTCGTATCTATCATAGTCTTGGTTAGCTGGATTCTTCTGAAGATGAGGTCTCAGTTCACAAAAGAATCTATTATCCTTAAAATTTGGATCCATAAAAAATCTAGAGGTATATCGTGAATTCCATGTAAATTTCATCTCATAGCTTCCCACAAATTCATTCTCCTTCTGCTTTATCTCAAGAAACTCCTTCTCTATTGTTGTTATCATGGAACGAGGGAGATTATTACAGAAAAGTTTCCCTCTAGACTCTTCCCACTCTATAGCTTCAACTTCCACTCTTTACCTTGTGTTTTTTATCAGTTCCCACCACTGATCAGTTTCTCCCTCTAAGCGATAGACAGCCAAGGTGGCCTTCTATTTCTCTAAACAACGTAGCAAATAAAATATCTTCTCTATAGATCTAATTCATTGTTCAGAAGTGAATGGGTCAGTCGATTCACTGAAGTTTGGTAGTCATTGGCGCATAAAGGACTCGACATAATGTTGTACCCTTCGTGGTGAGATCGGCCTCTTTGCTTGATTCATGTAATTACTTATAACTTGAGTCAATTGGTTCATCATTCGCATGAACATTTCCATTCCAGCTTCCATCCGAGGGTCCTTAGCGTATGGTCCATTGTGATCACCATTTGTATGGTTCCTCCTATTCCCCACCATTTTCTAAAAGAATAAATCCTTCGTGGGAAACTAATTTCATATACAAATCTTTTAACCATAACAAATTTTATGTCTTAAAACATCATGCCTAAACAATTCTATTTCTCTATAATTCCTTCATAATGGTTCATAAAAAACACGTGATTAACCCAACATATCCCATGTTAGTGTCGTAACCAAGAGTGCAGCAAGTCCCGTTATCGTGCACCAGTTCCGATTCGAGTCTAGCTCCGAGCGGTGTTTTAGGGTTTTACCCCTACGTACATCTGTGCCAGAGCCGCCTCTAACTGCTCGTATCCAGACAGGGATGTATTTGTTTGATAAACCACTAACTCTATAGTCACCAAAATGCCAAAAAGTTTTCCTATATCTAATCTTTTATATAGGGTTATTCCTAATGTTTTCATAGCCTAATTTTTAGATATAATTAAACTATCATTTTATACCAACTATGGAATCCTTCCTTTTTATTACATAACTTTTCATTACATTTTAAAAACAGAATACCATTAAAGGGTATTGTCTTGGAAATTAGGAACATGATACATGAAAAAAAACATAAAAAATTCTTCTAACCCACTTGTAAGGCTTCATAATAGGTTCATCCTATGTACAGTTACTGCATCTTATATCCTGGAGACATACATCAATGGAAATGATGAGAAAAATGCCCAGTAAGGGTACACAAGGGAATCAGTGTACTTGTGATATCAATAAGAACTTGAATAAAAAAATTAAGACATGATAAATGGAATTATAGGAATATCATAATGAAAAGAACGTGAAACAGAACTTGAATATGTGGCTAAAAAATTTTATTTATACATTCATGAACATATCACCATGGTCCATCCCCAAGGTGTCATACAAATTAACAAGGTTATTCACAAAGTTATCATGAAACTTGTCATTTCTAGAGATTAAATCATTACCAAATCAATTGGTGCGCTATCATCGTGCACCCTTAATATGTCTTTACATTCATGTGAGACACATATATCAAAATCAAACATTTCATAAATAACCCATGGAGATTAAAATAAATGGGTTTCATTTCAAGATTGCGAGGTTTTAAAAGTTCTTAAAAAAATAGGATCATTATGTCATTCATAACCCATGAAAAGGGAGTGAGGGTTATATGTATGTCAATTAAAGAATAAAATACATCATCATTATATATTTATGAACACCCAAAGAAACGAAACAGGTCCGGGTATTGACATTAATAAAACAAGATAATTTCTGGAGATAAAGAGATAGAAATTTTGAGGAGAAATTTCTATAGCATAACGGCTATAAAACATGGTTTTAGAAAACATTGAAAAGAGAGGTTACAATAGTAACCCACTAATAAATAACTTTTAATATCGTATAAATACATATTAATATGGATATAAGATCATGGTTTGGAAATTTGGATGACATACCACATGAAAATGAAACATGAAATAAAAGAGAAGACACGATTTGTTTTATGAAAAATTCGGCAACCTAATGGCTTCACATAAAAAATCAAAAAAATCAATTGAGGATAGAGGAAAGGGTCTCTCATCATTTTGAAATAAAATGGATATTATTAAAGATATAGAATAATAAAACCCCTCACAATAAAATGGAACATTATTACATAACATATAGGAAGTCGTGACTTGAAAGAAGGAGGGTGAAAAGATCCCTTACATTGAATAGTAACATTGAAAACGTGATGGTCTGGACCTTAGGAGGCTTGAAGGAACCTTGGGAGGACTACTTGGGAGGTAAAGATACCAGAAAATTTTTGGGGAGTATTTGGAAATGAAATGAATGAGGGAACAAGGCATTAATTGCTAAGGGACACCTCATCGGTGGTATTGGAAAACCATGGGATTTCCCATGTTATTTGCTCATGGTATTGGACACTTGGGACACCTCATAACTTATCTTACTATTCATAAGTCAAGAAGAATTATTTCATAATTATTACATCCTTAATGATGTCAATAAACACTTGAATCTCAAAACTGTATTTTCACTATTCACCGAAAATTCCTCTTTCTCAGAAAAATCCCAAAAATTCACCTTAACCAAATATCGATTCTATGAATTCAGAAATGAACTCCATTTTATGAAAATAATTTTCTAAATATTTGAAATTTAATTTTTAACAAAAAACACCATTCACTGAAAATTCACATATTTCAGTAAAATCCCTAAAATTCACCTTAACCAAATATAGATGCTCTAAATTCAAAAATAAACACCATTTTATGAAAATAATTTTCTAAACATTTTTAATTTAATTTTTAAATAAAAAAACACTATTCACCCAAAAACACTAAAACTTAACCAATAATTTCTGAAACAGTTATTTACCTATTTTATTAAAGCACATTACTTAATCACGGTCCCTAAAATATATTAATACTTTATTAAGTGATTTTACATAATCCATTTGATCATATTACTAATGAAAAGCGTAAAATCACTATTAATAATTTAATATTCAACAAAAAATATGTTTATCTTATTAGACTATAAATTTCGTACTGAACACAACTGTAGAAGACCATTTTTTGAAAATCATTACAAATATTTAATTATTTAAGGTTTATGTAAATATTTTAAAATTTCATTTTTCCAAAATTCATAAATAATATACATCCTATATTTATTAAAAAAATTTAGATTTACCAACATCACCATAAGATGAAATAAAAATTTTTATTTATCTTAAAAGATTACATGAAGCAGATATGGTCTCATTACATAGCCCCTTAAAACACCAGCATAGGACCTATGTGTAAGGTGTGCTAAGGTAATAGAGTCCTGGGGCGGCTCAACCAACATTTCCCAAGTGGTAATTTCTATTAATTTCAACTTCTCTAGAAGGTGATTCCCTTCCAGCTTCACACAATGAAGTTCAGCTTTTTGTTTGGTCTAGAGAAAAGCCCAGATGTGCTACCTCCTTCCCAATTTCCATTAGATGGGCTTCGATCGGAACGAGACTACTGGATGAGGCCATCGAATCAACTTTCTGTATTAAGATCACTTGTATTTATAAACAATAATCACAACGTTAATTGTTTAGTTTCCAATGGTTATATTGAACAAATGTCAAATTGACCAATGTTCATATAAAAGTCAAAACCAAAAGGTATCATTTTAATTATAGTCATCTCATTAAATAAATGAAATAGTTTTGATTATTATAAAATAAAATAACACACAAAAATATGAAACAAAATTTATTAAAAATTTCAGGTCGTTACACCTAAAACACAAGACCAATCAGTGTTTATTAAGAGGCCCGTGAGAGGGGGAAGATAGAAAACCTACTGGCCCAGTGGGGAATTGCATAATTGATAGACATGGGAGTTTCAAACATGTATCATCATGAGAGTGGGGGAATCGTATTGGTTGTATATAAGAAGAACCATATCAATCAGTAGGTTTCATGTTCTTTTGACGAGGTCCCTCTCTATAGAATGTGTTCCATCGTAGCAGGGTTTGATCCTCTATTGCCAAATACACCAGCACCCATCAGTAAGTATGATAGCTCCATACTTCCCCTCCAGACCCATATCAATCACCCAATATAACAAGAGATATAGGAAAGGAAGGTCATAGTGATCTTGAGAAAAAAGGAATTGAACTCCCCGAAGATAGTTCTGATGGAAGACACCCAATCTCCTTCATAGAACAGATGGATCACATTCCCCTTAGGGTATTTTACAGTAGTGGAACCATGATACATTAGAGATTTTTCACCACTGTATATTATAATCAGTAAGAAAATCTTGGTTCTAGACTCTCCAGGTAAAGAAGTTGTATTTAAATGGGATTTTATCACACCAGTGGATTTCATTATAGCTACCATTTAAATAAATCATCATAATACTAAAAAAAGCATAGATTCATTCAGAACATAATTTTACCTTTATTACTCAAATAAAATTCCATATTATTCTATTTACCTTGAGAACATAGGATTCCCAAAACAGTAAATGACACCAAGAATAATATTTTCCACCGAATCACCATACCATATTCCAATGCTATTTAAATATATTAGATAAAAAATATATTAACAAAATCAACATATTCATAATTCAAGAAATTGTTTAACTAAACAGTGTCATTTATACTAACTGGTGCTTTACGTAGGCCAGTGGTGGGAGGTGAACCCTTATATCCATTAGGTTGTGGATTTGATTCCTATGGCCTCTGCAGAAGTGATAGGTTATTACCCATACAATGGGTATCCCTTCTTCTAAAACTATATATTTTTTCATCACATTCTCAAAATATGATAAAATCATAAAAATAAAAATAACTTATTTTAGTCTAAATTGTTATCTTATACCGTTCTTTAGGAACCCCAAAATTTAATAACCCACAATACCTACAAAAATCTAGAACAAATAAACACTATATGTTATACATACCTTGATAATTATGTCCACAAATGAATATATAATTCTTCTTCAAATACATTTTCACATAAAAAATTATGTGTTAAAAATATCAAAAATAAAAAAAACATCCAAATTACCCCAATCATTAAAATAGTATTAATACGTTTATACTCTCCAACATCCTAAAATCTAAAATAACTGTTGAATCCCATATATGTAGACTTATTAATCATTCAGTGTTCTTCATGATCCATTGCCCTTTCTTTTCCATATTTTTCCTTAAAAATTATTTTCTCTAAAAGCATGAATCATTTCTTAAGATTAATTATTGTAAATAACTTATCCATGTAATAATCCATACCTTTAATATGCCATTTTTAGTTTCCTCAAAATTAATTGTAATGGAATTAGGTATTATAAATATATATTTTTACTGTCTCCCTAATCTGATTCATGAAACATCTGTAGGACCCCAGAGCACCATTTGAGAGGAGGGGTGAATTATGGTGTCTATTTTTTAAAATGTGACATATCTTGATCCCATGTCAGTAGGATTCTATTAAACCAATTTATGATATTTTATAGTAATTTATACATTCACATTTAGAGGGATAACATAATAATTTTACTTGGTTCACTATTAAGGTAATTTCCAAGGATCATACGTTGATAGTGTGTTGGTCATAACAAAATCCACTAATATTCACTTGTTGTTGAATACCAAAGTTCATACATAGTCACTCTATGACAGGCACATGACCATTAAAAGATTTAAGGGATATCACACTATGTACATCTAAAGACTTATGTCAACTCCCCCTATCTCACTAATTTGATAGAATTATAACCCAGTTTTTGAATTAAAGGTCGCCTAAACAGGATGGAGTTAATGTTATTTTCCATGACTTGCATAAGAATATCCTTGTACCATATTCTTGAGTTCTTGCACTTTTAAATTCTTATTTACTAAATCACTGATATTCAAAACTCATTTTTATGAAGCTTCTTCATGATTCCCCTACATTCATGGAATCACTAGGTCAACACAGTATGCACATTCCTCACAATGAACTGATTACTCAGAACATTTGAATCATTCAAGGCATAAGTATTATTTTTGGGATTCTCAACCTCACATAAAGACCCAGATTCATGGAGATCCCTTGATTCAATCAATCAGAGTGATTTTCGATTTTTCCAGAATAATTTCATGTCTATGGAAGTAGAGGTATCCTTATATATATATGTTTGGCTATTCATGATGTTCAACTTCCTGTAGTTCATTATTTTGTATCATTCCAAAACATATTCATAGAATGCCTTCATTCATGAGGCTCCTGTGATATTTTTCTTCATCACAAATATCAACATAAACCCGTCATGTACTCGTAATGAACTAATTATCCTAATTACTAAGAACAAAAACTCCATTCCAAAATCTCTATATAGTCATGAGACTAAACATAGTCTTTTTGAAAACCGTTCCTTTTCCATTTCTATGAGGTTTCCAATATAGAAAACAACCATTTGTGAGATATCCTCTTCCTCTTAATTTTGAACCCAAAAATTAGAAAACACTAGGAAATGATGCCACTTCAATATTATTGTCATCCTTAATTTTAAGATAAATTTCCTTGAAAAATCCTTGATATTCCAGATTGATGATTGAAAAAAACACCAACCATACTCCATTTCTAGAGAATATCTAACTCGATTCCAATAATCTCCAACTTTTGGTTTGTTATAAATCCATAGATTAATTCAATGTAGCCCCAGTCACTAGAATGACCTGATATGAGAATATAAAATCATCCAACACTCTAAGTACAGTTGAGAAATTCTCAGTGTAGAAAACAATATGGGATGAGTTGATTTATCATGTTTATGAATGCTTAAATATATCTAAGTTAAGCTATGATCATGTCACAAGAGTATTTCATGCCCTGAACTATCTCCACATAAGACTTGATTCTCATTATTTCATATAATTATTTCATGGATTTTCATAAACGTACAACCAACACATAGGAAAACACTGAATTCCTCTATAATTACTTCATTCTCCCTTTTCCTAAAACCTCAAAATATTGAATTTCCCCCTTGATTTCATGACCTGAACGATCTCCTCCATCCATGTCAAATTTGTATTCAAAGAATAAAGGTCCAACAAGGCAACCCCAGGATTAAGGAGGTCTAAAATAGTTCAGACCAAGGGCATCCCCTCTGATTAAGTTGACACCTTCAAGTTTCAAACAGTTAATGGAGATAAGTCTAGTGGTGATGGAGTTATGGTCAGCTAAGGAATCCATGTAATCCATGACTTTATTCCCCTCGTTCCATGTGTGAGTCACTTGGATGTTGTGCCGAAGGAGACCTTGAAATTTCCTAACCACAAAGGATATAGACCAAGGAGTAGGCCTTTTACCTTGCAGGGCATCATGAGGGATCAGGGAGTCGGTCTCCACATGGGATATTGTTAGATTTTCTTAAATGTATAGAGAGAGTCCAGAGAGCACAACCTTAGCCTCAGCTAGGAGGGGAGAACCAGAACCATAGAATCAAGTGAAGGACAATAGCACATTGCCCCTGGTGCCTCGAACCACACCTCCTCCCTTCATCGCACCCATTGATTAGGACCTATCCATGTTCAACTTGTATCTTGTGACAGGAGGATGCCAACCCACCCATTTACCATATAATCTGACTGGGAGAGGGTGAGCCAAGGATGCACTGCCCCACAGGAAATTGAAACCAGGAGCCTTCTGCCATCCTTTTGAGGGGGAAACCAAGTCAGTCAATAGAGAATGAGTCCTTGCAATTATGGACCTTACCGTAGGAGTTGTGCCTTCAAACCTTGCCTGATTACAAGCTTGCCACAAGAACCATCACCCGACACTGAGTAAAGCGGCTCGGGCCAACTGTTCCGACTTGGATCCCAGTGCGTCGTGGAACCACACCACCCAGAATGGAGAGTCATTCTGCTCTCGAGTGACGGGACCCGAGCTGCCTCCATGGAAAGACCAAATTGTATGAGCCCATTCACCTTCGAAGAACAAATGATCGGTGCTCTCCTCCCGCCCGTTGCTGCAGCAATGGAACCTAGAGGCGATGCTAATCCCTTGTTTCCAGATGTTCTCATCTGTAGTGAGAGCTCGGTTCCTGTTGCGCAAAATGAGGAAATTGAATTTCATGGGGATCTTGTGGCACCAGATCTTATCATTCCAGTGATCATGGTGGTCTTGCGAGGAGGGGACTCTTTGAAAATAACTAATGGAAAAAACACCAGAGGATTAAGGATTAAACACACAGGGATCTGGTTCTGACCTGACCTCAATTGACTTGTGTATAGCTAGATGGTCCTCGTTGAAAACAATGTTGGTGAGTCTGGGATGAAGCAGCGCCTCCTTCACCATGATCAGAGTAGCTGGAAAACCTAGGAAGGAGAGGACGAAACATGTCCAATTATTATGCCAGAAAGGAAGATCACGAGAGCCGATGATCCACCTTGATCTTTGTTACAGGGTCTGGACCAGAGTGTAGAGTTTCGACCAGAGGGGCGAAGCATTCCCAAAGCCATCTGCTACGATGTTCCCACTAATATATGACATAGTCTGCCCTAGAGTGAGTGATCCTCCAGTATTTCCCACACCAGCATGGCGTGAATTCCATGGTGAGTACTCTGAAGACTCTTGACGTTGATCCCTCCGTCATGAATTGATCTCGCAAGCCTACCCTATGAGGCCCTATGCCTCTTTCCTTCGGATTTTGCATCCCAAACAAATCATCATAGAACCTTGTCAATTGTGTTAATCACCCCTTGAGAAACATTTGTTGAGGCCAGAGCATGGATGGGGATTATAAACAGAACGTTGTTGACCAAGTCTATAATGCCCCCAAACGAGAGGAGCTAATTTTTCCAGTTGAGAATGAGACTCGTGATCCTGCAAACAATGTGATCAAAATCGCGAATGTGTAGCCTACCTCAAGAGATTGGAGTTCCCAAATACTCCATCGGGAAGGAGCCTTGTTGCATGTTCAGGCGGCTACACAAGGAGGAGACCCACCTGGAAGAACTCCTACAGGATATAAAGATGCTTCTCTTTGCGTTGCGGATGATTTTTCCACTCCGAAAACAATAATCCTCTAGGACATTCATGATAGCCCGATCAGAATTCCTCCCACATTGATGAAGAGAAGCTATTTACTATTTATTACTCATCCATCCAACATATTTATTTCAAAAAAAGAATGATCCACCACTCATGGACATTCTATCCCCCACATCTCTATCCCATTATACATCATAAAATTTTGATAGTTTATTATATTTTCCTAAAGAAATATATAATCCATAATTTTGAGTACCTTGAATGTACCATATTATCCTTTTAACATCTTACATATGTTCTTCCTCTAGATTACATTGAAATAGATCCACTAAACATGTTGAAAAAATAATATCTAGTCATGTTTCAATTAATTACAATAATATTTATATGGTAAATGTTGTATCAACAGAAGTCTTATCCTCATGATTTCCATACTTTTTTTCAACCATAAATTGATTCTAAATTAGTTTGGTGTCATGCATATTTATTCTAATTATCAAATCTCTTGTATACTTTACCTAAGAAATAAAAGTGTATAATATCTTCTAAATCACTTACATCACAAAGAACTATGTGAGTTCACAAATTACAGACATATCAATTTCTTATTACATGTGATATTAAAATTCATCCACTGATCTCCACCTAGTTCCACAAAATATAAAATCATCAATGTACAACAGTACCTTGAACTGATATTTCTATGAATTGTTCACACATATATTGTGATCCACTCCTCCTATTCTAAATTCATGCTCCATTAAATATTATTCATGTCAGTAATACCATTCCTTGGGTTCCTTCTTTGAACCATATTGTAATTTCATTTATCTAAGAACCTTCACTTCATCATTACCAGGATGAAAACACACTCTTTTTTCAATGTAGATTTATTATTCTTCAAGAACACCATTTAATAAGTCTTTCTTGACATACAAATGAAAAACAATATATCATCATTAAAGGGTAATATAAAGGAAAAAATGATCTAAGCTTGTGTCATCACTAGAGAAAATGTTTCCTTGACATCAATTCCTCAAATCTATACATTTTATTTACACACATGACATTCCACGTCTCTAAATACATTTCCATTATCTTATGTCTTCTTTGGTGTTTTCCAAATCCCAACGATATTGTATTAATAAATTTCCTTTCTTATGTCTCTCCTGTGGGGTTCAGATTAATTTTATTTATCCAATATTTCTTTTTCTGAGTATTTTTCTAAATCATAATCTTTGTGTCAGCCCAAAATAATTTCCAAGCATTTCGATATTTCATCATTTATGTTTTTCCCCTGACCACGGATCATGATACCTGAACGTACTATTACAATGAAATGTTCTTCCTGAAATTTACAAAATAATCAGGTTATATAATAATTGAAATAATAATTATGGAATCTTTTTGATAATTCATCATTTGTCTCCCCCTCTATATAAATAATTTTCATAATATTTCTAATGGTGGATCTCATAAAGACTAGATTTCATGAAATTTTATCCTAGAGAAAAGTCCAAGAATAGTTCATCATATTGTGACATTAAAAATTGAAAACCATTCAATACTTCACCGAGGATAATATTCTTGAACACTTGTTCTTCCAGATACTATAAATAAGATCAAACCATGATGGAATCTTATTTTTTCTAGTTATCGAAAATAAAATATCTTACAATTAATCAAAAATGATAATCGATCAATTTTCTTTTTTAATAATAAATTTATGTATCATTAAAATATTTTAAATTCTACATCATGGCTGTATATATATATATATAAATGAGATCCCTCACAAATTCTTAGGTTATCCCCATGAGAAAATACTTCACCTTACAATTCCCTACCATATAATCAATAATATAAAAACCGATAATTAAGGGAATAAGGTGGCACTTCATTACATTATTAATATGCATAGGAAGGATGAGATGTTTTTCTCAACCATTCTTCTCTATTTACTCCAGTCTTTATTCTTTCACATTTGAACATATATTATTATTTATATATAGTTATTATAGATCTCTTCGCATTCTCATATACTTTGTGAGGAGAATATTTCTTCTTAATAGCCTTCAAAGATGATAAATTTACTCCTTTTAAGGACCACATCATTTTCAAGAAGTAATTTCACAAAAAATTGAAATGTGACCATATTTCATGAATCTCTCAAACATAAATTATTTAACACTAGAGTTGTAGTTTATTTGGAAAAATTAGGAACATTTTATTCATTGTGTGGAATATTTTCATCTCATTTTGAAAAAGACTTATTCTGTACATATTCATGTTTCATCATTCCTTACAAATCATCCACGAAAATAACTAACATGTAATTATGAACTATTGAAAAATGTTTTGATCTTCCACATGTATTATTTGAGTGTCATCAATCTTAGACTATATTTTGGATGCACTACCCTTCATCTTCATGGATTTAGAACTGGAGTACCATTTCCAATACTTATTTGATACATTCTAGGGAGGATTTATGTTCAGAACATTCTTCCAGATTATTCACATGGTTACTTTTTCAATCCTAAATATGTTTTGTGATATAATTTTATTGTCTTTCTTGGATACCCATTCATTTAAGGATGCTCCAATCTTATGACCACTTCAATAGTATACATCCCAACTATAGTAAATAATTACAAATCTATTTGTAGAAAACATATTCTTTTGGACCGTTGGATTTTTCTTATTTATCTTTGGCTATATCCCCTAGGAGATAGGCATCCTTTTTGTTTAAATTGTTTGAGGATTATACCAAAAATTAAATTCATAGGGACCAAATGTGTTGTAGTACTGACATTATACAATTAATCGTAATGTCTTTATATCATCTATATAAGGTTGTTAGATCTTCTTAATAACATTTTTAACTCATTATAGGTAACCTTATTCTATACACATTTTCCTGTCAACCCATGTCATTGTGGTAGGTTTATTTTCTCCTTTTTCATCCATAAGTGTCCATAATTTGACTTACTAACTACACTCTTTATGTTAATAGGTTTAGAGTCATTAACACAAGTTGGTATGGATGTTACATATTCCTATTCAGATGCATGAGATAGATCATAAAAATATGAAAGGATCTTCTAATTACATGGTGCAGGTATCTTAGATTTAGAATCCCCCAATTAACATTGTGTAACTGCATCAACTTTTGTCTTCTTTTGTGAAGCCTAAATATATGTCTTCTCTATATTGGACATCCAAGATTCCGAATATATACATTTCATATTGAGTATGTTTTTATGATCTTATATAATAATAATATTTTCTTCAAAATCCTTCATCATTAGAATAAACCAATCTTCATGAAGATGAAATTTATTTTGATTCAAAGATTCATCTTCTTTTATCATCATGCATATTTCTTCAAATTCTAAAACCTTCACGCTAGATCTATTTCTCAGTTTTTATTCAAGAGAATAAATAATTTTTCAAGATTTATTTTTTCACCCCCATTTTTTACAACATATTAAAGGTATTTTGATGAAACAATTTCAAGTTCCCTATTTTCTTCTTCAAATGTTCCATCCTAACTAGAGAGATTTAATCACACAATAATGTTTCCTATCAACACATTTTCCAAATAATAAACTTCTCCTTCTAACTGGGGATCTCTACCTACATACATTGACAGATTATAAAAAACTGGATGCTTTTTACTCACCTATATCATGTAAATTGTCTCGTAATTTCTCATTTGCAAATTCATGTGAGGTTGTATATTGATCAAAACCACAATTTGTGATATGCTATTTATTTTCAAAACCACAGTCAAATGTGCTAACACATACATCATGATCACATGAAAATATATATTTACATGAGGTAGAAGTGCCATACATTTCATGGGGGGGAACGTGAGCCACATTCTCTTTGCATTACAAGCCTAATATATCATAATTTTTATAAAGGCATAGAGAACACAATACCCTCTATTATTGAGATAACAGAGCCTTATTATAAAATATCTTGGCATTATTTTTCCTCTTCATAATGGTCTTGGTGAATATAGATACATGATCAGAGATAACTAGATAATCATCAAAACAAATTTTCATTGTTGACTCAGGAATGAAACTAAAATATTCTAACATAGATTATCGTTACTATAAATTATCTAACAAACATGAACCTTGGATCAGATACCAATTATTTGACCCCAGAACACCCTAAGAAGGGATAGGTGAACCGAGGTGTCTAGTATTTCTTCAAAAGTGATATATCGTGTTACCATGTTGGTTGGAACATGTTAAATGTCTCTAAGGACAGTGTGTAGTATTTTAAACATTCACATAAGGAATGATAAGACATAAATTTTACATGGTTCACCACTGTGGGATAGTCCAACGAACATACACTGACAATGATTCAGTCATTCCAAATTCCACTAATCATCACTAATTTAAGAATATATAAATTTAGATACATTCACTATGTTCCAGACACACAACCTTTAAAATATTTTCGGGATAACACATAGAGTCCCTCGAAACATTTCCATAGACCACATTGCTCACTACTTTGACAGAAGTCTAACTCAGTTTATCGATATGAATGATGATTCAGTAGATTGGAATTATATCCTTTTTCCTAGACTAACATTATACTCTACTTTCACTGTAGACCTGAGTGGATACACATTGAAATCCTTGTTTACTAATAAATTGATACTCAAAAATTCCTTTTGTGAAGCTGACTACCTTTATGAACCGCCTTCCTTCATAAAGATCACAAGGTCAATGTGGAATACTCAGTCATCTTGAATCACCAATTACTCAAAATCATTTCATCAATCAAACATAAAAAAACATTTCATGTTGCTCAATCTCTCTTATAAATCGAGATTCATGGTGCTCCCCAAGATTCAAGACATCGGAGCTATTTTGGATTTTCCATGAATAATTTGGTGTCTAATGATGCTGGAGTGGCCATAGAATTTTAGGCTCATCCTTTCATGATGTTCAACTGCCTAAATATCATTTTCTAGATCTTTCCAAAACATTTTCACATAGCTCCTCCAATTGTGAACATCCCTTGAAATTTTTTTCCATCACATAGATCTTCGTCAAACCATCACATGATCACGATTCTACCATTCTCTCAATCGTAGAGAACACCATCTCTATTCAAAAAGATCCACATGTACACGAACCTCAACCAAGACTTCACAAATCCCATTACATTACCATTTTTATGATTTTTCAATTATTGAAAATAAAATTTCACAATTCTATCCTCATCATCTATATTATAATCCCAAAAATTGGAAAACACTAGGAAATGACATTAAGTTTAATATTGTAGTCATCATGAACTATAATATCACTTTCGTTTAAAAATCCATAATATTCCATGTTGTTGAATGAAAAAAAAAATCATATCTCATTTACATTAAATAACATCCTTGGTTTCAACACCTTATTCATATGTGATTTATTTTTCATAATGACTATACACCTCAAAATTGAAACATTCAATTGATAACTCAAGAAGAACTTATTTTCCTATTATAGAGTCCAATAAACACATCATTTTACCTTGATAGATTATTGTTGTACGACCACCATTACTGCATCTAAAACATCTTCTTGTCCCTTTAAGAAATTTTCCTAAGGGTTTCCTTCCACATCATTGACACATACATCATTGAATATATTTACCTTTATGATTTTTATTCCCTGAACTTCAATAGGGATCCACTTATATCATATATGATGAAATAGAACACTCACGAAGGTTCAAGTAGCTTATCATTACTCTTAAAATTTGGCTATAAAGACCACAAGATTTCTTATTATAGATCCCATTTTATTCAGTTACATATTTAGAGAACTTGCAAATATCATTCCATATCCATTATTACTTTCATTCCAATTGGATCCATCCATTTACTAAAAAAATGTTTTTGTGTGAATATCAATAAAATAATCATACAGAATACTATGAGGAGAATATCTACTAAGATATCCTTATTAATGTTTTCACAAACTCATTTAATTAATATAAAATATTTATGAATCTTCTTACCATTCTAACCATTGATGTTATATAAAAATTTAAACTTATTATTAAATAACACCCAAACCACTAAAGTTATGTAACCAACTGTTGATACCAACTATACGGTCCTGGCCTTAATCACTACATAATATTGAATTTTAGTAAATAATTTAATTTACTTCACATTGAGTGTCTTTTCATGTTTATGGTTTTAAAAAATTAGGTAATAATACAAACATAACAACTCAGATTCATATAAAGTTGATGCTACTAAAAATGTATCCATTTATTCTAAAATATAAAAATTCAAAAATAACAGATGGTATTTTTCATGAAAAACTATCATAACATTGAATTTGACTTCCTCCTTTATCTTACCTACCCTTATACCCAGTTAATAAACATTTTAAAATATGGTATGAGAATAAAAATCTCAGTAAGGGATATAAAATAATGAAATAAACCATTAGAATACTAACAATTTAAACCATTGAAAACATTTCAAAAAAATTATAATTTTCACCCATAAAACATAATCTCTTTCAATTAACTAATGAAATAAAAATATTCTTGTAAAAATCCATAGAAAACATTAATAATACAAGTATGTTGGGAAATATATTTCATAGCATTCTTAATTTTACTATAAGTATCATGGATACATTGGGAGTAAACATTATGGAAACATTTGGAATATCCACCGTAGTATATTCCCTTAATATATTAATTGAAACCCAGCTGATTAAATCAGGCTCATTACCCATTGCAATGGAGATCTATAATGGGATCACCCACCCTCATTTTATCATGGAATCACCCATACTAATAAAAAATTCAAAATAACCCTAATATAATCACAACACATAAATCAAGAATAAAAACGAAAATATTGTTTCCAGATTGACATCCTTTTAAATTTTTAAAATTTCACACAATCTTAAATGAAAACACATCATTGAAAAATAAAATTTTAAACTTACAATGAAAGAATAAAAACAATAATGAGACATGAAAGTGTTAAATTATTTTCAATTCCTATATGGTAAAAAAACAATACTGAATATTAATGAGATAGAGAAATAAACCTTTTTAACATTATAATCAGTAGGGTTGTTTTCCCCTTGAATTAAATAAAATTATATGGATTTTAAAATAACATAATATTCTTAATAATACTTAGTGTACACATTCATGGGAAGTATATATATGACACATATGGAAAAATTAGTGTATATGGAAAACGCCCCATAGAAATAAAAGTGAGGCCAAAATTCATTACCTTAAGTAATACTCGTCATATAAAATCATTATCAAATTGAATAATAAACATAGGATAATTATTTAAATTTTTTGAAGATTTTTTGTATTTTTATTATTACTTTCATAACACTTATTTTCATGTTATAAAAATTACAAAATTACATAATTTCATGTCAGAAGCATTGTCGACACTCAGTACTTGAGTCCAAAATTAATTTAATATGATATCAATAGTTAAATTGGTCATAAGTGAATTGTATAATAAATAAAATACATGAATGTTTTATCATATTTATTCATTAATAATACTTTTTAATCAAACCATTGTGTATAGTTATGAAAAATGAACTATGTTATAATCATGGAGATGGTATGACGTATGTATGCATGAGTAACACTTTCATTTTTAAAAGATAATTATGGAAAGAAGTTAATAATAATATTACCTTTAAAAAATTTATATAGCAAAATAAATATCATATTAATCCTTTAAATGTACTTATATACATCATCCATGTGATGTGGTGAAGAAAATAGAATCATTTCACTTCTTGGAGGTGATAGTTCATGTGTACGCACAAACGATGATAGCATTTTTTATACATGGAAATGTGAAAATGTAAATGATATATTATTAAAAAATAATGAATACATTTTTATTAATATCATATATACACATTAACTCAATAATTATAACCATTCCTGAGAGATGATGATGGAAAAGTAATTATATATATTTGGGAGACGGTAGTCTGTTGTACACATGAACAAATATTTCATTTCCTATTTTTTCAAATTGGAGATGGATTTAGGTCATGATAATGACAAAATAAGATCAAATTATATTAATTATACTTTATTTATTATTTCATAATGTTTGAATAATATTTTATGGAAGTGGAAGAAGAAATAAAACAGAAACACATAGTTAAAAACGATACATATTATTTCAAATGCATCATTAATTAAAAAGGTAGCACCACTAAATAGGGTCAAATGACTAAACTAATGTATATAGAATGTGATGATGGATTATAGTAAGGTATCTGGGTAAATATTGGCTGAGAAAAATAGGGTTTTATGTGTACTAAAATGAGAATAATGGGCTCCCTTTAATTGGAGATGGGAGGGGCACACTAGGAATTCTTCAAAATATTAATTTAATAAAAATTAATTTTCTATTAAAAATTAGTACAAAGTGGTTTATTTAGAATATAGGATTATTTTAGCTCTAATACCATTTATCCAATGAAAATTAGATATGTTTGGACTATTTTTAAATCTATATCTTATTGTTTTAACCCTTATTTAACCACTTTAATTCTTAACGTGATATTATAACGACCCATACTTTACATACATTGTTAATACTTCAAAATTGAAGCCCACTTATTACAACATATGACAAAACCACAAAGGACCGTATAAGTATAGTGTCTTTGGAAACTGGGAAACATAAACAACTGGTTCATAAATCTTCTACAATGTCTCCCATTTATTTCATCATATCTAGGGTCCCTTTTAGCATATTCTACTTAATATCCATCTTCCTGACCTGGGGAAAAGAAAACATAAAAGGGTGAGCTCAAATGCTCAGCAAGGGAAAATAAAGGAAATAAAAATCATATCATATATTTTTGAAAATCATAACCTGCAAAAGAGATCATAATATCTTAACATGGAATAAATCATAGAAGTGAAAATGAGATCCCCATAATCATAACATGAAACTTGAAACTTTGTGGAATGCACACATAATCATGGAAAATCATTGCTTGTTAGTCATGACTCATTGCCAAGACTATCTTAGTGGACAAAGTCCCTTTCTGAATCGAGTCACCCTCGTTCCAGTCCTGTTTCACTGAACGGGTATAACCTACCGTTACAGCCATGTCTATCTCATGAGATATAAAATCTTTACCCAATGAATTGGAGGGAGATATAGGTCCCACCCATCTCATAATTAATCCTTTCTTATGTGTGCCACATAATCATAAACCATACATCATAGCGTAACCCATGTAATAAAAATGGGATTCTTAAACAACATCACATCATAAAACAATTCATATAAGATAAATGAATTCATAAAAATATTTACATCACAACATAATCAAACCAATGTAATAATAGGGATAAAAACAGAACCCTTTTATTATCTTAGATGGAAAATAATTTTGATAAAATACTTGAACTCCATTCTTGAGGAAAATATCCGTTCTTCTTCAAAAAAAATTGTCCTTTCATAACATGTCATACGAATTTAAAATAAAAGAAGTTGATTAAAAATAAACTTGAAAACTTGTAAAGGAATATTCTTGGAAATAATGTTTTAAAAATCCATACATGCCGTATAAGTTAAAAAAACATTCTTCGTACCTTTGTCGGAAAAGTCAAAAAGTACCTCGTACGAAAAAAACGACAAAATATTCCTTTCATATTCTTTACTAAAAACTCACCAAAGGGTAAAATTGGATTTAAACTATTTTAAGTGGATGGAAACAATATTAAATATTGAGGGAACATGGATGCGGATGATAAAATACACCCCAATAAATGCCAAAGTATAAACAATCTCGGATAAAAATGAGATTGTGATATTTCCCTTACCTTAGGTCTGATTTGCTTCGTATGTGTCCGAACCTCCTGTAAAATGAATTAAATAATGTCATTGACTTATTACATAATCATATTCATTGTTATGATATCATATATGGTACACTTATGACATTATATTACCCGTTCTTTTGTAAATTCCATGTTAAAGAAGCGTTTTGGGTAAAATCGTTTCATTTATCGTAGGTGTTTTGACTTGTTGTTCTTGACATTATTATTACTTATATCATGATTTACTTACTTCCAGAATATAAAATATGATTTATATATCATATATATTCAGTATATATATATATAATAGATAGATAAATGAAATGAAAAACACCGTTCATGGAGACGGTAGTCCGTACGTACGCATGAACGCCGTTTTTCTTTCCTTATTGTCTTGAATGGAAGTAAGTAGATGAAATATATATATATATATATACATACATAAATCCAGTATCATTATTATGTCATATATTTCATTAGTACTTATTATATATACTTTATAATCATTCATGAATGGTTAATCATTAAGAATGAATCTCATCGCGTCGTGGAGACGGTAGTCCGTACGTACGCACGAGTGATGATATCATTTCCATAATTATTGAATTGAATTGGAGTGGATTATACAATATATCAGAATCAATATGATGTTGTAATAACTATGTATAGTTATTCTTTACACCATTATACCCATCCATGTATGGTGGTAGTGGAAAATAGATTACACCACGGCGTGGAGACGGTATTCCGTACGTACGCACTCGCGGTGATTTCTTTTTCCATAGGATGGATAGATGGTGAAATAGGGTCGTTTCATACTTAAAATAACATATCAGTATATTAGTGATACTGATGTTATTACTTCATAATGAAACAACCTATTAAGAAGAAGTGGAAGAAGAAATAAAGATGAATGAATTGGTAACGGTAATTACCTCTTCTTTGAAGCGCCTCTTTGAGACCTCCTCTTAGGGCACTAAAATTGGTCTTTGAGGAAGACCAGAACCTCTAAGATGTTTCTAGGGAAGTGGAGAAGAGATTTTGGCAGGGGTTGGCCGAGATTGAGTGCTCAAATTGGTGTGAGGAGGAGGGGGAGGAGGTGTCCTTTTATAAGGGAGGAGAGGGGCACCTTAGGAATACCTCAAAATATTATTTTATATTAAAGTCAAAATCGGTTTATAATGGTTCCAAAGGGTCTTATTTCGGAGATAAAGTGGGGATGGGTCGAAATACTATCAACCAATATGATTTAGACAAGTTTAGGGTATTATTTTAACCTTATCAATTAGATTTAACTCTAAGTTAAATAATTTATCTTTTACCGTGTCTTTTTGTTTTCTTTCCCTATATGGTTAATACACTTACTATAACTTGCCAAACGAACCCCAAATTGTTTATTATTAATATATATATCCTTATCTAAGTCATTTGGCCGAACCTTAGATTTTTAGGAATAAAATAACAATTAATAATATAATATTTGATTTAAAAACTATTTTGTGTCAATTTTGACACTATTTGATATATGATTTTTTTGAAAGTCATAACAGAATTATATGTTCGAAACAAGTTGATTAAATCATCAATCATATATCATAGTAACCTATAAAATTAGCGGAATTCATAAAAAGTCTCAAATTACATTCATTTGAGCATTAATAACATCAATTATGTTAATATTTCCTTAAAAGGGTAATTACTGCATCATCGTTGTGTCATAAATAAATTAATATATTTAAAGTCTAAAAATTATAAATAAAATATCATTATGTAGGAAATATTTTTAGCTTTCTAATTAATATTTATAGTCTAATTTATCTTATGTATAACCCCATATTAAAAATTATTTATTTATTAAACTTTGATTTTAACTATTTTAACTATTCATTAAATAAAATAATATTAAATGTCATAATCTAATCCAAGTGGACCTAAATGGTCATATTATATTCATAAGGTTGTTTTTGGTCGAATTACACTTATCCAATAGATTTGGACATGTGTTAGGGTAATAGTAATATCAAATTTACCCTTAGTTACCCTATTTACTATTAATCGTGGTAAAAAAAGTAAAAAGTTACTATTCATAAAAAATTATTTTCATCTCATTGAACCACATTTTAGTCCTTGATATTAACCTTGTTTGTCAGATTTTCGAAATTCCATTCACAGAAGCGGTAAAATTAAGTTTTATGCAAAATTCAGTTTTTAACCTACCACTTAGTGGTTTCACTATTCATCAAAAATTGAAAGTTTTCAGAAAAATACCAAAATTTCATCCTAAGCTATATTTCATATTCCGAATTCAAAAATGAAGTCTATTTTACCAAATTCATAACATAGAAGTTTAATTAATTAATTTTATAATTAAATCCCGCTGTTAAAACAAATAGCGTGTTTTTAAGAAACAATATCTATCAAAAGATTGACACTTGATTATATCTGGTTTAAATGTGAAATTACATTCAATGACCAACATTGTATTAAATAGTAAAAATATATTCTAAATATACTTTAAAACCACTAAAATTAATAATTTATCACTATTAATTATTTCTATTAAAAAAGTTGTTTTTAATTATAATTTAGTAATTTTCACTATTCATCAGAATATCAATGTTATCCGAAAAGTACCAAAATTTCACCCTAAGCTAATTTCGATATTACGAATCCAAAAATGAATTCCATTTTGAAAAATAAAATTTACAAAATTTCAAAAAGTAGTTATTACTATTCATAACGGCTAGTTTTAATAATATCTTAATAGTATATCGTTGTTTAGCGAAACTCGGTGTTGCGTACAACACATGCTATCGTGGAAGTTCGCGATTGCGTACAATTCAAGCCAGGTTAAAGATGTGTATTGTGAAAGCTCCTTTTGGTGTAGCGTATAACACAAGACATTAATAAAATTAAAAATAATATTTTTCATAAAATATCGGGCTGTTACATTCTACCCCCCTTAAAATGAATTTCGCCCTCGAAATTCGTCGGGGTTATAAATGGTTTACTATTAGAAAGTTTCTTTAATAGAAACCCACATCGTAAAAAGGAATACCAAAACTTGGCTTTAAAAACTAAAGTATGAAATGTAACGATTACCCAAATAAACTAATCACTGGGTTTCGACATAGGTGAAAATACGGATATGGAAGAGAAATCTAACCATCTTGTTCTGATGGAGAGTGGTAGAAAACATGGCTATGGAAAAGCCAGAAATCACAAAGCCATAAATTTGTGACGATCTAAGGTACCATCTGATTCATCAGATATAAGATCACTAGGACAACATTTTTGGTTTTCAAGATCATTTCCCTAAAGTTGAAAATTTGAATTAGAATAAATACATTCTTTATTTTGGTACAATCTCATTGTTGTTCATGCCTTGAACAATTTCCACTTCATCTCTTAAATAAATGAAGTTGAATTTGTTATTCGTGAAGTGTTAGCAGATCATGTGATAGAATGACGGGTCATTCCATCTATCTCAAACAAAAGGTTAGAAAAAATTATATACATAAGTCGATCTATAGTGAGATTAATCACATATGGTTCCTAAAATGGACTTATACTTCATATATCATACTGCTTAATATAATAAAACTAGTTTCTACTAAACAGGGACTTCCTGTAGGCCAGTGGTAGGTGATAAAGGCCAGTCGCACTTCGGTTGTGGGTTCGATTCCCACAGCCTTGTCCGACGTGATGGGCTGTTGCCCGTCCTGCAGGTTGTCCTTTTTCTAAAACTATATTACTATAACATCCCATCAATAATATCGAAAAAAAACTTCTATCCTTAAACAATACAAACTTATTCAAACATAATCCATTCCAATCTTTAGGCTTACCCATAATACTGCAGTCCACTCTCATAATATAGTGAAAACAATTACCAGAGATTTAATACCATCGTTGATCCCCATAAGATATGTCTTGTTGGTCACATTCTAAACATTCAATGTCCTTAATCATGTATTCTCTTGAATACCTTAGTGAAAACATGAATGCAGTTTAAAGTTAACACTTTCCACATACCAAAATCCTCAAAATTCTATATACTCAAACCATGATATCACTAAGTCCTTATATCAATCATGAGCTCATGAATACTATTAAACATTTCATTTTCTCGTTTTCCCTTCATTATGCGCATATCATCTTATATCCAAAAAAATATCTCAATCACTTTGAATACCACATCAATAAATATTGCAATACTCAATGATACAACATTATTTTGGAATCCCATTACATAAACACTTAATCATTCCACCACATCGTTGTCATACTCAACATTGCCAATAGTGATCGCATGTGACTTCCCTTTGTCCTTTGCCTTCAGTGGTTGCTCATTTTGATCATCACTAACCCTTGGATTAGGGCATTTATTAGCATAATGCTCCATTTCCTTGCACTTGAAACATTGAAGTGTTGGTGGTGCGTTCTCTGTAGTGTTTGCTTTATTCACATCATTAGAAACCCTTTTTCCCTTACTTCGACACTCAGCTGCTCGATGACCTTCTTTTCCACACTTAAAACATTTTCTAGTCCCTTTAAGACAATCTCCACCATGCTTCTTTCAACACTTTGTGCATAAGGAAACATTCATCTTCTTTTCACCATTATTTTGAGATTTCTCCTTGAACTCCATCTTTCGTTTCTTGTCAAAACCATGAGATGGATATGTAACACCAACTTCGATTTCTACCTTGATAGCACAACGCACAATTTATTCATAGCTACTGAAGTCACTTATAGCTAATGCCCTTCGAAGACTTGGTTTTAAGCCACTGAAAAATCGATCAACTTTACTTTCAGGTAGGATGATAATGCCAGATGCATACCTTGCAAGTCTTGTAAAATTCTCTTCGTATATACCAACAGATTCATCATCCTTTTGCTTTAGTTCCAGAAACTCCTTCTCCATCTTTGTTCGAAGAATACGAGGGAAGTACTTATTGAAAAATAAGTTCTTGAACTCGTCCCATTCCATGGACTCAATTTCATCTCTTTTCCTTGTATTCTTGATAAGATTCCACCATTGATCAGCTTCACCTTCCAAACAATATACTGCTAAGATGACTTTATCATGTTCAGAACATTGAAGAACTAAAAATATCTTTTCAGTGGTACTGATCCATTTTTGAGCAACAAGTGGATTAGAAGACCCACTGAAAGAAGGTGGACGTTGCCTCATGAAGGACTCAATGGAATATTGTTCCCTTCTCTGCTCATTTGGAAGTCCATAATGATTCATAGCTTATGTAAGAATAGCAATAATATTTTTCACTCCATCTCCCATAACATTTGTTTGTTCAGGAGGACAATCATTGCATTGTCCATTGCATTGATCAACACGGTTCCTTCGGGTTCCAGCCATCGTCTAAAACCCAAAAAGAATAGTGTGAGAGGCAAAAATCATGCTAGGGAAAACAACATAATAAAGGGGAAGTACCTTCAATATCTAACATCTTAGGTTTAATTCTATGATCGTTAGCGTAGTTCTAGTACTATAACCAATATGTATACTTAACCTTAGGGACATCCCTAGACATACCGTAGAAATATCTCTAGGGATCTCACTAACGTTTTCGCATCCTAGTTTCAAAAGGTTGACTAAACCTTTCCTCTGATACCAACTGTAGCGGTCTAGAATTACTTCCAGTGGACTACAATTGATACCTATCAGGGCACTCCATGGGCGGCTACACCCCCTGGGCGGGACACACCACCATCCCCAGTGGCAGCCATTTCCTCATGAAGCCCTTGGGCGGAGAGCCATGCTTCGTCCAACGCTCACATGTGAGAGTTCCCAAGGATCAGATACATTCCTACCTCCTTTGCCTCTGATACCAACTGTAGAGACCCGAAACTTGACGTACATGGACATTACAATACATTTGCAGAATACTTAGTACATAACAAAACACACACACACAAGGATCGTAATAGTCTAGTGTCTTTGGAAACTCAGAATATAATCTTCTAATCGTGGTGAAAGATCTTCAAAATCTCCCATACAGATCTTCCTTTTTTTTACCTAAAACCTTTCTTTATATCCTGGGGAAAAGAAAACATAAAAGGGTGAGCTCAAATGCTCACCAAGGGCAAATAAAGGAAATAAAAATCATATCATATGTTTTTGAAAATCATAACCTGCAAAAGAGATCATAATATCTTAACATGGAATAAATCATAGAAGTGAAAATGAGATCCCCATAATCATAACATGAAACTTGAAACTTTGTGGCATGCACACATAATCATGTAAAATCATATCTTGTTAGTCATGACTCATTGCCAAGACTATCTTATTGGACAAAGTCCCTTTCTGAACCGAGTCACCCTTGTTCCAGTCCTGTTTCACTGAACCGGTATAACCTACCGTTCCATCCATTTCTATCTCATGAGATATAAAATCTTTACCCAATACATTGGAGGGAGATATAGGTCCCACCCATCTCATAATGAATCCTTTCTTATGTGTGCCACATAATCATAAACCATACATCATAGCGTAACCCATGTAATAAAAATGGGATTCTTAAACAACATGACATCATAAAACAATTCATATAAGATAAAGGAATTCATAAAAATATTTCCATCACAACATAATAAAACCAATGTAAAAATAGGGATAAAAACAGAACCATTTTATTATCTTAGATGGAAAATAATTTTGATAAAATACTTGAACTCCATTCTTGAGGAAAATATCCTTTCTTCTTCAAAAAACATCTTTCCTTTCATAACTTGTCATACGACTTTAAAATAAAAGAAGTTGATTAAAAATAAACTTTAAAACTTGTAAAGGAATCTTCTTGGAAATAATGTTTTAAAAATCCATACATGCCGTATAAGTTAAAAAAAACATTCTTCGTAACTTTGTCGGAAAAGTCAAAAAGTACCTCGTACGAAAAAAACGACAAAAGATTCCTTTCATATTCTTTACTAAAAACTCACCAAAGGGTAAAATTGGATTTAAACTATTTTAAGTGGATGGAAACAATATTACATATTTAGGGAACATGGATGTGGATGATAAAATACACCCCAGTAAATGCCAAAGTATAAACAATCTCGAATAAAAATGAGATTGTGATATTTCCCTTACCTTAGGTCCGATTTGCTTCGTATGTGTCCGAACCTCCTGTATAATGATTTAAATAATGTCATTGACTTATTAAAGAATCATATTTATTGTTATGATATCATATATGGTTAACTTATGACATTATATTACCCGTTCCTTTGTAAATTCCATGTTAAAGAAGCGTTTTGGGTAAAATCGTTTCATTTATCGTAGGTGTTTTGACTTGTTGTTCTTGACATTATTATTACTTATATCATGATTTAATTACTTCCAGAATATAAAATATAATTTATATATCATATATATTCAGTATATATATATATATAATAGATAGATAAATGAAATGAAAAACACCGTTCATGGAGACGGTAGTCCGTACGTACGCATGAACGCTATTTTTCTTTCCTTATTGTCTTGAATGGAAGTAAGTAGATGACATACATATATATATATATATACATAAATCCAGTATCATTATTATGTCATATATTTCATTAGTACTTATTATATATACTTTATAATCATTCATGAATGGTTAATCATTAAGAATGAATCTCATCGCGTCGTGGAGACAGTAGTCCGTACGTACGCACGAGAGATGATATCATTTCCATAATTATTGAATTGAATTGGAGTGGATTATACAATATATCAGAATCAATATGATGTTGTAATAACTATGTATAGTTATTCTTTACACCATTATACCCATCCATGTAAGGTGGTGGAGGAAAATAGATTACACCACGACGTGGAGACGATATACCGTACGTATGCACGCGCGGTGATTTCTTTTTCCGTAGGATGGATAGATGGTGAAATAGGGTTGTTTCATACTTAAAATAACATATCAGTATATGAGTGATACTGATGTTATTACTTCATAATGAAACAACCTAAGAAGAAGAAGTGGAAGAAGAAATAAAGATGAAAGAATTGGTAACGGTAATTACATCTTCTTTGAAGCGCCTCTTTGAGACCTCCTCTTAGGGCACTAAAATTGGTCTTTGAGGAAGACCAGAACCTCTAGGATGTTTCTAGGGAAGTGGAGAAGTGATTTTGGCAGGGGTTGGCCGAGCTTGAGTGCTAAAATTGGTGTGAGGAGGAGGGGGAGGAGGTGTCCTTTTATAAGGGAGGAGAGGGGCACCTTAGGAATACCTCAAAATATTATTTTATATTAAAGTCAAAATCGGTTTATAATGGTTCCAAAGGGTCTTATTTCGGAGATAAAGTGGGGATGGGTCGCAATCCTATCAAACAATAGGATTTAGACAAGTTTAGGGTATTATTTTAACCTTATCAATTAGATTTAACTCTAAGTTAAATAATTGAACTTTTACCGTGTCTTTTTGTTTTCTTTCACTATATGGTTAATACACTTACAATAACATGCCAAAAGAACCCCAAATTATTTATTATTAATATATATATCCTTATCTAAGTCATTTAGCCGAACCATAGATTTTAGGAAAAAAATAAAAATTAATAATATAATATTTGATTTAAAAACTATTTTGTGTCAATTTTGACACTATTTGATATATGATTTTTGTGAAAGTCGTAACCGAATTATATGTTCGAACCAAGTTGATTAAATCAACACTCATATATCATAGTAACCTAGAAAAGTAGTGGAATTCATAAAAAGTCTCAAATTACATTCATTTGAGCATTTATAACATCAATTAAGTTAATATTTCCTTAAAAGGGTAATTACTGAATCATCGTTGTGTCGTAAATAAATTAATTTATTTAAAGTCTAAAAATTATAAATTAAATAGCATTATGTAGGAAATCATTTTAGATTTCTATTGAATATTTATAGTCGAATTTATCTTATGTATAACCCCATATTAAAAATGTTTTAGTTATTAAACTTTGATTTTAACTATTTTAACTATTCATTAAATAAAATAATATTAAATGTCATAATCTAATCCAAGTGGACCTAAATGGTCATATTATATTCATAAGGTTGTTTTTGGTCGAATTACACTTATCCAATAGAATTAGGACATGTGTTAGGGTAATAGTAATATCATATTTACCCTTAGTTACCCTATTTACTATTAACCGTGGTAAAAAAAAGTAAAAAGTTATTATTCACCAAAAAATTATTTTCATCTCATTGAACCACATTTTAGTCCTTGATATTAACCGTGTCTGTCGGATTTTCGAAATTCCATTCACAGAAGCGGTAAAATTATGTTTTATGCAAAATTCAGTTTTTAACCTACCACTTAGTGGTTTCACTATTCATCAAAAATTGAAAGTTTTCAGACAAATACCAAAATTTCATCCTAAGCTATATTTCATATTCCGAATTCAAAAATGAAGTCTATTTTACCAAATTCATAACATAGAAGTTGCATTAATTAATTTTATAATTAAATCCCGTTGTTAAAACAAATAGCGTTTTTTTAAGAAACAATATCTATCAAAAGATTGACACTTGATTATATCTGGTTTAAATGTGAAATTACATTCAATGACCAACATTGTATTAACTTGTAAAAATATATTCTAAATATACTTTAAAACCACTCAAATTAATAATTTATCACTATTAATTATTTCGATTAAAAAGTTGTTTTTAATTATAATTTAGTAATTTTCACTATTCATCAGAATATGAAAGTTATCCGAAAAGTACCAAAATTTCACCCTAAGCTAATTTCGATATTACGAATCCAAAAATGAATTCCATTTTGAAAAATAAAATTTACAAAATTTCAAAAAGTGGTTATTACTATTCATAACGGCTAGTTTTAATAATATCTTAATAACATATCGTTGTTTAGAGAAACTCAGTGTTGCGTACAACACACGCTATCGTGGAAGGTCGCGATTGCGTATAATTCAAGCCAGGTCAGAGATGTGTATTGTGAAAGCTCCTTTTGGTGTAGCGTATAACACAAGACATTAATAAAATTAAAAAGAGTATTTTTCATAAAATCTCGGGCTGTTACAGATATCATATAATTTACACATTGTGTCTTAATATAATTACAATAATATAATAAATACAAATAAATGATTCATTTATGAAATTTATATATATATATATTGATAAATTTTTTACTTTAATTAATTTTATATCATTTATTAAAATTTATTTATTTTAAAATATCATTTTTTTCTATTTTGACTCCAATCAGTACAGGTATTTTTAAGAATGTCATAAAAAAATATAAATTTGAACCAATACTTCTAAAATTCAATAAAATTTTATAATCGTCAAAAAATATTATGGATGACATTAATCATCTTAAATTATATTTATGTTAGCATTTTTAATATCATTAATTCTATATTTAATTTAAAAATAAATTTTCATGATAAATATAAAAATTTAACATTATAAAATACTATTTATATATTAACATATCACATATATAAACACATATTTAAAATATTTCACTTATTAAAGACAAATGTGTGGAAAATTTTACTTTTCTTTGAATATAATATTATAAATTTTATAATCTCATCCAAGTGGCATATAAAGGTCATAATTTCAGAGCAAAGATTATTTTGGTTCAAAAATCATCCAATGAAAAAATGGCCGGTGTTATGCTAATCTTATAATATTATTTTCAACCATAATTACCCAATTTACATTTAACCATGTTATTAAAAACAATTATTAAAGTTACTATTCATATTTTCAAAAAATAAAAAGGTTCGATTTACATAATTTGGACCATTAGATTTAAAATATGCAATTCATTTTTCCAAATACAAATATCATTTTTTTCATAAATTAATTAAAAATTAATCTCATTCACAGAACAAGAAAATGAGTTTTTAATGTAAAAACTTTCGAAATTTTGAAATGTTTTTATCTGTGAATTCAATTTAAGATTATTTTTAATGACATGAATTTTATTAAACAATATATATATATATATATATAATAATTTTTTATAACAACTAAAATATATTGTTGTATGCAATAAATAAATTTTATTAAAAAGAATTTTACAATTGAAATGAAATATTTTTTCACTATTCATCAAAAAATGAAACGTTACATAAAAATATAACAAAAAAAAACTGAATTAAATTTTGATATTAAAATTTCAAAGAAAATGTTAATTTTTTATAATATAATTTATAAAAGTATTTCAAATGAGATTAAAAATAAGGGATTCATCAAAAGGTGGAAAACCCGCCTTTTGGGTAATTACTTATTTTATTTTTAATGTTGGATCTGTTCTTATATCATGTCTAGAAAATACATAAGATTAATTATAAAAATTGCATTGAATATTATATATATATATATATATTTAATATAATCCAACTGTAGTGCTTTGTTTTTTTATTGGTATAAAAGACACTTATGAATGTTTAATAGTTTTTCAGAAAAACAATTCCTTTTTATTGTGGATTTAAATTCATTTATAATTAATTGGTCACCAAATTATTAATTATATATACATGTGTAAATTATATTTTTATAATTTAGGTTATATGATTCATTATCTCTATTCTAAGTTCTATATTGTAATGGTGCCATTTAAATAACAATATTAAGTTGTTCTCTTAATCCTGATGTGTCGTATCTTGTACACTATCACAATGTTAATGAATGTGTCCTCATTATGGTTAAACGATATAAAAAATTTGAGTTATAATTAACATAGTATCTTAGAATTGGAAAATATATCAAATTATTCCTTTATAGGTAATAGGACACCTAATATAGGTATGAAAATAGTATAATCAATCATTTTATATTATATCCAGAGATAAAAAAATGAAATTAGGTTTTAGAACCCCACCACCCAATGAAAAATTGTGTTTTCATGGTGAAGGTCCTAATGTTGAACTTTGGGTGGTTTTTTTTTGTGATTCTGCACCCTTAATAACATGTTATTAATGGATGGCATGGATTATTCAAGATCTAATATCAAGGTTTGTTGCTTCGTTAGCATAGTAGGTATAAAATTGTCTAGAATCCAAAACACGATTTTCTAAATATTTTTCAGTACAATGATTTATAACCATTATTCAAAAATATTATTTCAATTTGGGATCCTATTAAATTATATTTCCAATAAATAAATTTATATTTCATTATTTCCCCTAGAGGTTTTTTAGTTTACCTATAAAAGCTTTTGTATAAATATTTCTATCTATTACATAGTCTTTATGAAAAACCACTCAATTATATAACATAATCAAAAACTGAAATTATATGTATAAATGAAAAAAATTAAAAAAGAATAGTTAAATATGAAAAAAAAGAAAATAAAATTGAGAAAGATAAAATGAACGAAATAGATATTTGACAAGTTTATAATTTTTTTAAAAATATTAAAATAAAATAATATGAAATTAATTTTTTATGGAAAAATATAGATGAATTATTCAAAAGGGTATTTATTTATGATATAAATCATTATAAATTCCCAAAAATTATTCCAAAAAATTATTGTATCTTTTTATATTAATGTTTATATTAATTATTTTAGATGTTATGTAGAAAGTTAGTAAAAGTTGTTTTCTCCCAAAGTGAAATGTCAAAATATTATAACAAAATCAGCTTCATTAATAAAAAATGAATTAAAGATAATATTTTTTATATTATTTATATATAAGTAGAAAACTAATTTATTAAAATATATATATTAATTTAGAAAATGTGATCAATTCATGTTAGGGTTTCATCATGATCAATTACCATCATTCACAAGGGATTCAGAATAATTAATAAATTTCATAGATTTTACTATCCTAAAGAGTATTATATATGTATTTTTTATTTGATAAATCTAATTCATAAAGAATATAATAAATATTAACATCAAAAAGTAATGACTCATGATAACAAATAATCCTATTATTGTAATTCTCAACCATTTTCAAATGAAACATAAGACACGAAATAATGATGAGAAATAATTAAGGGTCCCTCAAACCTTAGCTAGGTATTTTAATTCATATCAATAGTTTAACATTTTCATTATTTTATGGGAATGGATTGATGTTAATTTCACATTCCAAAATCCTAAATATGATTTTATGAGGTTTATGAACCTTAAATTTATAATCCAATGATAATATATAAAATTACAAAAACAATATTTCAAAATAACCCCTTTTATATTAATTATCTTATAGAGTTTAATTCCCTTAAAAAATACATGTTTCAAAATAAATTTTTGTATAGTCCATATTTTATCACCCTACGCTGAAATTAATCTTCTAATAAATGAAAATTTTTTGGATTATAAATCAGCCATAATAAAATTCAGATATATAATAATAGAAAATTCATCGTCTTCAAGTCATGAAATTCATAATTATAATTATTACAAATAATTATGTTTTATCAATATCCAAAGGATTATTTACCACTTCAAAAAATGAAAACACATTAAAATAATATTATTTAAGAATATCTTGTTTTTGATCATTCATGGTTAAGACACAAACATGATGCAATGGAACATGGTGTGGGTGACATAATAATGGAGGATAAATGTTGACCATTTTCGAAACACAGAATCCATATCGTGTTAGCCTGGAAAGGGGGAAGAAAAGTGATGGTCTATTGTTGACCGTGTTCAAAACATAGGACCTGACTCGAAGTGTTGCACAAAGTCTTTCGGGGGCGTTGGCCCAGGATGGTTGGTGAGCTAAGGTGGCATGGGACCAGGCCATTAGGGGTTCCTTTTAGACATGAAAGGGAATGAAGATATAAATGAAGGACGTGCAAAGAATGAGGTGGAGTGATGGATTTTTTGAATGGATTCCAGTGCTCTCGATGTTATGCCACTGTAAACATGGCATGAGGCATCTTATGCTTGGAGCATAAGTCATATCTTGAATGGAGTAAGAGGCATAAAATTATTGAATGGTAAGGAATGCTACATTTTATAGTCATGTAGAGAGAACTATTTCCATATAGTTTAACGTCATATGGATAGGATGAGGGCCATACATTTTAACATCATGTTGTCAGGACTACTAAGTAAGAGAGGCCTAACAATGGTTGTCGTGGTACTTATGCAAGCATGGTCCTTTATATATGAACATAGAAAAAGGAGTTATGAAATGGGGTTATAAGACAGTCATGAGGAGTAGCTCGACTCATGGAATTTATAGGACGGATGTTGGAGTGGCATAAGGGTGAAAGATAAAATATTGATGACCCAGCAAGAAAAGATACTTGTGCGACTCTCCATTTTTCATGGGGGTCAGTGATGGTAGCAAAGGGACCAGCCTGGAGGGCCGGGACCACATTATAGCACTAAGCCCGAGCGGGGGTGCAGGGGAACAGCCACCATGGTATGGACCAGCGAGTGCATGGGGTTTTCCGCATGGGGAGGGCCACGTAGGAGCCGGTCGCATAGGAGATGGCCCAGAGAGGGTATCCATGGAGGAGCTGGCCATAGAGGAGGTGGGCCGCAAAGAAGCTGGCCGCCTAGGAAGTTCGCGAATGAAATGGCCGCTAAGGGCGGGCCGCAGATGAGCTGGCCACATGTGGTTCACAGTTTGGTTGTCAGCAAAGGGTGTCTGCAGAGGAGCTGGCTGCGGAGGAGGTGGATTATGTAGAATCAGGACACGTAGGAGCTAACTACGAAGGGATGCATGCGGAAGGATGCCCGCGAGGAAGCTGGACGCATAGGCGCTGGCCGCATAGAAGATGACTGCAAAGGGGGTATCCGCAGAGGAGATGGCCATGGAAGAAATGTCCACGAAGGGCGCCTGCAAAGGGGTTGGCGCCCGTTCATCTTCACGCCCGTGGAGGGGTTCCCACCTCCATTTCGCGAATGACGATGTTCTGGGGAAGGGGTGGCCACGAAGAAGATGGTCGCATGTGGTTCACAGTTTGGTTTCTCCTCTATGCAGAAGAGTGAATACGCGAACGATCTGGGGTCTGAAGATGGTTTCGGAACTTTACCACTGGGAGAGATTTCTCCAGCGTCTCACCACGGGTTTACACCCTTCCTCTCCTCTCTTCATTTCCGGTGCCCCTCGGTGACTATTTATAGAGTCACGAAGAGGATATATCGACAGGCACATGATACTTTTTGTGGAATCCCATGAACGAAAACCCGGTTTATGGATGACTTGGTCAATCCGAAACTCGCGGGGGGCATTGAATGCACCTAATTTGTGAACCAAGTCGGCGCTTAGTGTCCGAGCAAGGCTCCGCCTTTATTCCGCGAACGACAACACATATGGAATGGGACGGTCGACACTCTTTGCGGCTAGGGAGGTTCATGTCAGTGGACCGGCGTGGCCCCCATCCTGCATCGCGCCTGAGGAGGGGTTCCTGCATCCATTTCACAAACGATGCTGGTTTGCGGCCACATATGGCTTTTTCCCCCATTTCGTGAATGACGGCATGCACGACATGGGCCGGTTGGCGCAGTTCGCAGCGGTGGAAAGGCCTGGCGTCATCGGTGGTCTTCCTGGTTCAGGCCCGCATAGGCGCTCCGCCCCCATTTCGAGAACGACAGCGTCTGTGGGAGGGTGGTTCGCCGAACCGACCGTGTACTATTTTTTGGTGCCGGTACGTAGACCAGTTTGGTCCTTTTCCATGTTTTAGGGTAATTGGATTTCCCCTTTGTGGAATTTTTAGGACCCTACATCCATCAACCCAGAAAATAATACAAAACATCAATAAAAATACATTAAATATCCATGTTTCAACATTATAATATTTTAATCTAGTTCCTTTATTAATCATTATGGAGGCAAGCAGAAAAAAATTACAATTGTTTCACTATTGATGTTATATTTTTCATAAATTTCAAAAATACAAAATTCATAAATTTCAACGATAATGACTAAACTATAATGGTTTGATAAAAATGAAAATAACTTACTATCATGGGGATTGAAAATATTAATTTTATAACTCTATCATCTCCCTATTAAAAAATATATTTTATGACATACCATAAATAGAGTTTTACTTTTAAAAATTGATAGCCTTTTAATACTTTTATTGATATTAAAATAGTGTAGTAATTTTACAATAAAGATTTATTTGTTTCGAAATAATATGATTTTATAATATAATTTTCCAAGATTTTGTAAATTAGTATAAAATTATATATTTTTAAAATATAATATATAATCATTTGATTATAAATGATTCTAATAATAATTTTAAATCAATAATTTGATTATATTTTAGGGAAAATATTATAATTTTATAATATTTTTTTTATTATTCTCATTATATAATTAATGATAATAATTAAAATATTTATTTATTTTTTCTAAATCTAGAAATATAATGTCGGCTCAGGGAAAAAGGTTTTTCAAATATTTCAATTATAAAAATAAAATTTCTCATTCCTCAAAATTAAATATTTATTTATTTTCTTGAAAATGAAATTTTTTTGTTAAATTTTCATCCTTAATAAATAATACCACAAATGAATGTAAATTAAGCTATATAAGACATCATGTGATGATTATAGGGAAATATTAATATATTTCAGTCTCTCACGAAGAATTAATGCTATTTAATAGAGAAGTTCATCTATTATGGATCATTATTTAACTGATCCCAAAAGGGAATTCCATTTTGTCTTAGGTCATAATAAATTCATCCATATTGTTATTCCCTCTGTTGAATATATGATTCAATATCATAAATGTTTTACTGAACAATTATTTTATATCCTCATTTATATCAATTTTTATCTCTCTTTCATATTTGAGATTTTTATTATTTTTATGGTTTTAATATTCAAGTAAATTACTACGACAACTCCTTGAGTGTAAATCAGAATGTATAATTAATTTGAATATTATCATTAATATTTTATAAATATCTTACCCTATATGGTTTTTTAGCCTTGTTTTGTTTTTTGAATTAAATTGTTCCTTACTCTCTTGTTTCTAATATATCTTCAATATTATGTTGTCCCGAAGTCATAATATAAATACTCTATAGTAAACTTCCAAGTATCCATGAACCACATTCCTTGACCACTGATCTAGTGGTAATTTGTTTCGTATTGTTTTTAATGTTTATATGATTCCTCATTTTTTACCATTACTCTTTGAATGTTGAGGAATCAATTCTTCATTTTTTCTCTTCCATCATAAAGGACACAACTAATATCCTATACTACCAAAAATAAATGAATAATTGAGAGTTGTTATCGTCCCATATGAATTCATTATAGTAACCTTTAGATCCTCACTATGTACTTCTATAGTACCATATTCATTGAAAGTGATTATGGCATGCATTCTATTCAATCTATGAATAGATTATTTTCAACCATCTGAATAATCCTCTCCTATAGCCTCATTATTTAGATATGAGATAATATTTTGGAGGTGGGATCCCCATAACACCATATTATATTGCAATAATTTTCATTCAATGTAATATAATGTTTAGTATCATTATTCACATGTAACAGAAAACTAAACAAATCGTAAAACATTTTATTGAGATAAAATAAAATAATAACAATATGGGAAACCATGTATTATTTTCCATGGTTTGTTACATCCATTAGAAGTTCATAAATTGAAAGGATATAATATCTAGAAATGGATAAAAACTTTTAATCAAAGAGACCCCTTAGATCACCTTCATCTTGGATAATCACTATAATTAAAACTAAACCTATAATAAAAACCCAAAATGAATGTAAGAAAAAAGTATTAAATATTGAAAGAGAAGTGTTATTTATGAAATTAAAATGGAATGAATTATTTTCGAGTTTCTATATATTTAAATAAATTCAAACCATTATAAATATGGTCATTGGAAATATATTCATTACAAATATGATCATTTGAGATATGGTTATTGGTTTTACATGTATCTAATAATTATACTGATGTTGTGTATTGTTAGTAAAAATTGAATATTATGTTTTAAAAATATTTATTTATTTAAAAATTTTAATATTCAATTAAAATAATTTATTTTAAAAATATTGTTATGTCTTATTGATATTACAATGGAAGATAAATATTTATAAATTAGGATAATATTATTGTTAATGAAAACGTGAATATTTAATCAAGTTATTTTATTATAAAAAATATATATTTTTATGTTTCAAATTTTATTATATGATATATTTATAAAATTAAATGAATTATTTTAAAATCAATTGATTAGTAAAATTGCATATTTTATTAAATATAAATAATTTTAATGGTATGTTTTGAAACTTTTGTAGGTAAATTATATTTTTCAACGACTAAATTTTTAAAAATGTTCTTCATTTTTTATTTAATATTTACTAAATAATGATTATAGTGAATTTTAAAAAAATTAATTTTAAGAATATAAATTAGTATTCCATGAATCAATATTATTAAAAAAGTTTTATGGATAAAATAATTTTGTATTTAAAGAATATTTTCCTAAAAATTCATGTAAAAAGATACACATTTTTTTAAGAATATAAATATATTATGGGTAAATTAAGATAAAATAAATTGTTCATATGAATAATAAACTAACACTAATTTAATAATTAATTTATATTAATTTTCATTGTGAATAGTTAATGTTTTCAAAAGTCATTTCCCAATATAAAATCAATTTTCATTGTATTATATTTATCCATTAAAAAGTTAAAATCCTTAATGATTGAAATTTAATTTCAAAAAATGAATATTATTATTTTTTTATTCAACATGAAAATAACATATTTTTATAGAATGTGTTTATTTATTCTGATAAAAATTGACTTTTTGGTGAATAGTAAAAATTATTACTTGTACAAATATCATAAATTTTATAAGACCATTCAGACGTAAGAATGAATTTAAAATTTTTGACAAAAGTTAATATACAAATATAAATCTATGAATTTATATAAAAACCAAAAAATTAATTTTAAATCAGATACCTATGATTTATATCGTCAAACCAAAGTTATATTTTCTTTAAAATAATTAGTATACGTTATAAATTTATTATTTTTATTTTAGCTTGTTTTACAATTGAATATTTGATATTATGAAATGTGTTTCATATTTATTACTATAATATAAATTTTATCAAATAAAGTAAATTTTATTTAATTTCATAAAATAGTTATCGAGGATAATAAAATTGTTACCATTATAAAGGTAAATAATTATAAGAGTTATATATTTGTTAAAGTTATAAAATATCTCAAACTGTATAAATAATTTCTATACATGAAAAGTATATAAAATATGGGTTACCCATATTCATTAAAATCATCTTTGGGGGCCACTATCCTTGAATATAGCACATTTTATTACAAAAAAATCACTCCCTTAACATCTAAAAGTATCCCTTCATGACCCCACATATCCTCTCAATGTAAGTCTTTTGGTATAAAGAAACTCAATCCAAATCCCTCATAAACCCTCCTATCACCACCCCAGATGATCTATTATAGTAAAATGACCATCTTTAAAAGGTTTATAAAATTTTCAGTGGACTTATTTCTAGGAGTTTGGTAAATCTTCTCAAATCACTCATTTAATTATTTTTGATTTAGTATTATTATTGTAAATAAAATTATTTTGTAAACTACTAACATAACAATAAGCATATCATTAATATATATTATTGTTATTATATTGATATAACAATCATTATCTACTTTCTATCATTATCCTCATAAAAATGAATATGATGTCTTGTGTGTGTGTGTGTGTATAATAACAAAAATATGAATGACTTGGTTTATTTTTCATTACCTCATCACATGTCTAGTTCAAAATGGGTATTTAAGGGATAAATATTTTTTTGTAACATGCATATATATTTTTAAAGGATAAATTAATTTCTACCTTGTTTCCATTTTATGAAATCTAAAAATTAGTTCTTCTATATGTATGGACTACCACCTCTATAGAACAAAGTATTTCATTTTTAATCACCACCATAAGGGGATTGTTATATGAATGTATATAAATAATTAAAATTATTACAGTTCATAAATTATTATTTTCAAATTTTGATCATAATATTCAACTAGATATTATTATACCATCATTTTTTTCATTAAAAACAGTATTGAAATAATTTATCACTTATTTTGTCATCACGAATCATGAGAAAATGAAAAAACATACATTATAATTTCATAAATAATTTTAAAAATTATATCCTTGTTACTTTAATAATAAAAAAATAATGAAAATTTTAAAATAAAATATGGATCGATAACTCTATTATAATAAAAAAAATTATTAACATCTAATAATGAACATAAACCATATCTAACTAAAATATGTTCACAGAAATATTTTAATGACATATATAAAAGGTATTTGATTTTTAAAATTATTTTTAATAGGTTATTTTGATATTTATATCTATTATACTAGATATAAAATATATTTCTTCGAATTTTAGAGTAAAGGTAATGGGTTTGATTGACTCAACCTTTTTTTGTAATTCATATTTAATTTTCATTGACTACGTTTTAACATGATTACTTATTCCTTCCTATAATTATATTTTATTAAGTATCCTAATTATTTTATGTATAATTATATTTTCATATCAAAAAAATCTTCTTAGATAGACTTATTTATTCAAAAAAACTGATGATGTTTTGAAAATTTATCATCCACTCTAAAGCATTTAATGCTCTAACATGTCTATATTCAATCCTCTCATGAGTGTTCACCTTTCTTGTTTTTTAAAATATATATATATATTTTCTAAATATCTATATATTTATTTTTACCTTTTTCAGAACCAATTATTTATCACGCTTTTTATAATGTGGTTAATATTAAAATAATTTTATATAATAAATTGGGGGTTTTCATCACAGTATTTATTTTATCTTCCATTCAACATTCCATTTGAAAACCCATTATTTTATATTTTAAGGATGATTTTTTTATATTTATTTTATTATAATGTTTATGAAAAATCATCCTTACTTCTAAAAACATAATTTTCTAATGTGAATAATAGAATTTAATCTTTATAATGATGTGAATAAATATGTTGTAATGACATATTTGAAACATTTCCCTTAAATTGTTCTCATTGTTTCTAAAGGATCAATATATTTTTTTATTAATATTATATGAATAAACATAGAAATCCCTTGATATTTTATTCCGTATGAATCATTTAATTATTTGAATTTTCTGATATATAAATCTTAAATTCATTTATTTGATTCCATTTAGAAATGTTGTGAAACTCATTTTCATTAATTGAGATTGTTATGATATAATGGATAATTAAATTCTTATAGCACAAATATGTATGGAAATTAAAAGATTATGTCATTTTATTCCCTATATTATATTATTTTCATATTTATGTCTCATGAGATAATGATTTTGTTTTGTGGACATGATTAAAAATAGCTTTTTTCATATGTTTTTTTCTATGTGAATAATTATAGATATATTTTTTTAGAAGTTAGTCTAATGCAAATGATTATTGATATATTTTTCCATAGATTTTTGTTTATGCATGATTTTTAGATGATTTATTCAATAGATTGTGTATGGATAAAATTACTAATAGCCTTAGCCCTAAGGTTTTCATTTTCTATGATCATTCTTATGCAACATTTCTCTGTTGTATTCTTATGTCATGATCCATGGATTATATTTATCATATCATGTATTCAAAATAATATTCCATTGAATATTTTTTATAATTTTAGAATACATGGTCAACGGTAATTGCAATTTATTCTGTTTAAATAATATATATCCAAGGTACTAGATTTCTCATATGGTTAAGATCGATCCCTTTATGACTCATTGATAGGATTTTTTCCATTACTAAGAATTTGATCTCACCCATTTAAATTGTTTTCCAATACCCATGTTATGAAAACGAGTATAATGTTGTAATTTTTTAAAATAGTATAGATTATGGTGTGAATATAGAGAAATGTTTAAAATATTTTTTTTATGTAGATAATCTACAAACACATTAAACATATGTGTTCTTCAATGTGATTTTTTGTGTGATAAAAGGAATATTCATGTAAAATATAGTAATACGAATGTATAAAATACATGGGTTACTACCCCTGGTATCATAGAAGGGAATTGTAATTTTTGGGGATTAATAATAGAGAATTTCACTCGAAACCATAGGTATAATTCTAGAAATATGAAATCATCCTAAAATTTTGATAAATTATATCATGTGGTCTCATAAAAATGACAACCCTCTTAGGATACAAACTATTCAATCTAGTCTATAGAATTTATTCCACTATGGGGAAAACAATGATTTTTTTGAGTATTAACTCGATCATCACATGATATATGACAGGTGGGGAAAACTACATGCTTGAATTGAAACTCTGGTGGGATATTCATTTGTTAATTATCAATGTCATTATAAACCATTATGAAGTATTTAAATGTATGTTGATGATGTTACATATAACTATATAGGTTACAGGACCTAATTGCGTATGAAAATTGAAAAGTTAGGATAAAGTATTGGTGTTATAGATTGATTTAATTATATAATATATGAACTAAAAGTATCATAAGTTTAAGTAATTGTTCCATTGGGGAAGAAATATTATGATTGAGATTCTCTATTCAAATATTCATTTTCAATTATTTTATTCAATATTGTCATAAAAATTTATGTCTTCATATTTTTTTTGGGAAATATGATGATTATAATGAAGTAAAAATGGTTATATATCATAAAATAACTAATATTAATAGCAAGATAAGTATTCATATTTGTCACAAATAGTTAATAATCACAATATATTTTTATACTGAAGAATTAGATATTTTTTCTATTCATAAATAAATTAATGAAGTTTTAATACCATTAGAAATTATATATTTTGGAATATACATATTGTGGATACACTTACCTTTTTTTATAAATAATTTATAATTAAAATTTTTATGATAAAATTCTCTGAGGTAGGGGAATGTTAAACCATATATTTTGATTTAATTTTCCATACATTTTATTTTCAATATCATTATTTTTATGTGAAAAAAATAAATAAAATAATGATATATTTTATTTTGATAAAACATTACAAAATAATTAATGAAACCATGTATTATATACCATGTGTTGTTATATAAATTAAAATTTCATAAATTAATATTTTATAATAAATATAAATTAGTAACATTTTTAGAACTATGATATCTTTTAGACCATATTTTCCCTTGACAATCACCAATAATATAACTAAACCTACAATGAGAAATAAAATAATAAAAGGTGAAATAATTCTCCTAAATTAGGAATTATAAGAGTGGAATAAGAAGTTAAAATGTAATCAATGAATTTATTATGTCAAAATAAATGAATTAAAGTTGACCCTTATAAACATGATTTTTAGAACTACACTTGTTGAAAATATGGTTGTTGGAGATATGGTCATTGTATATACATGAATCCAATTATACAAAAAAATTAGGGTATTATTAGTAAAAAAAATACATATTCTGTTTCATAAAAAATAAATAACAAAAAAGTATACATTTAAATTAAAACATTTTAATTTAAAAATATTTGTAGACATTGATATTAATAAACTCAAAGATAAACATTAATATGTTTTTATAATGGACTAATACAACAAAAATATATAATTACTTGATATATTTTGTTATAAAAATATTAATTTTTTATATATATTATTATATTATGTATTTATAAAAATAAAGGAAATATTTTAGTATCAATTAATCTATAAAATTAAAATAAATTAAAATCCATCCAATATTTTTTAGTATTCAAATAGTAATAATATATTTATTTTATGTTTAAAGTGTATATATTTCATAAAACATCATTATTATGTTATGTAATTTTGTTTTAATAAAATAAATTTGTTAATATAAAATGATTATAGAATATATTTTGTACATTAATAACATATTAACTCTAATTTAATTATTAGTTGCTAAAATATATGAATAAGAACATTTAAAATATAGAAAAGTCAATTCCCAATATTAGTATAGTTTTTTTTATATTTTATGTGTCAATTTTAAATTTAAATTCCTAATTTTCATTAAATTTAAAAAATTAAGGTAATTTCTTAATTAATAATTACAATATATGATAATCATTTTATTTATTTATTTTTCTAAAAATATTGATTTTCATGTAAATAATACTAAATACCATTTTGACAAATAACATAGTGTTTTTTAACATAATTTTTTGTAAAGTGAAATTAAAATATCTGAAAATAAATTAAAAAAATATAACTACATTTACTAAATATAATTATAAATATAAAAATATTATGTTTATATTTGGAACCTATTTTTTCATTATGAAACCTCAGTAATATTATTTTATGAAAATATTGTATGTGTTCTAACATTATTATTTTGAAATTAATATTTATCAAATTTAAAAATTTTATATTATTAAATATTTTAAATATTTCTAATAAAAATATCTGAATTATCTAATAAAGGTAATTTTATTTTTAGAACCATAAATAAGCTACAATGGTAAAATATTGAGCCACCATGGTAAAAATAAATTCTGGTAAACATTAAAAAAATGGCATAAAATATGTCAAACCTTATCTATTAATTATGTGGATGATATTTGGATTGACAAGGGGTCAATCACTCTCAATTTATGTACCCTTTTGGATCCACTTCCCTTTAATAGTAAAAATTTTATTAAAAAAGGTCACTTGTATGAATTATAAAACGAGCATTTCACCATCCCACTTATCCACAAACCATAACCATCTTGATTTAGAAAAAATATACCTTAATTTGGCCCCATAATCATAGATACATACTAAAGGTTATTTTATTCTAAAAACCCACACTTAAAATGCTTAATCCTATTGACAATGTTTTTATTCCAAAGAGAAAAGAAATTCTCAAATAACAACTTTTCATTTATCTTCTCTTAAGTGTTCTTATTATACTAAAATGGTTATTATACAATCCTAAAATAATATAATTATTATCATTATGATAATAAACTGTTATTTTATTTTTGTAACATTCATTATTTACCTATAACCATTCTGATTATAAAAATGAATACTTCATCCATTTATACATGTGGACTACCACATTCATGAACAATATGTTCTATATTTCCACATATCCTTACAGGGATGTTCCAAGAAGTATTTTTATTGAATAAATATAATATTGAAAATAGTTTTAATAATATAAAATACTAAATAATTTTCAATATTATTTCCTTTTTTTTGGAAAATGAAAATGTCACTCATGTGTATATGTGGACTACCCCCAATGTAGAACAACATATTTAATTTTTCATCATCACCATTTGTGGATGATTATAAGAATATATATAGTGAATTAAAAATTTATATTTATTATATGCTTAAAATTATGGAATAGTTATATTAATACTCAATTAATTATTAAAATGCCAACATTTTTCCATAAAAATAACCAAAATAGGTTTTTCACCGATCTCATATTTATGAATTGGGACTCAAAATATCATGGAATTATATTTAACAATAATAAATAAAAATAAAACAATTATTTCAAAAAAAATTAATAATATAGTAATGATTATTCTTTTCAATGTTCCATGATCAAAATCATCATTATGAAACCTATACTAAACGACCAAATTTACCAACATCTAATGATAAAAATAAATAGTATCAAACTAATATATTGGTAGTGGGTGATTATTAGTAACTTTTATGAAAGGTAATTATATGGTCGTGAAATGTTTTCATAAGGGAGTAAATACTGTTACGAGCACTTTTCAAAGAAAAGTAAACATTCCTATATGTCTAGTAATGAAAATAAATAAAAATTGAATTGAAAATTTGAGAATAACATTGATGAAATCAAATTTTGTAAGAGTCTTTAGTGTATAGTATACTATTACTGGGAATGGTTCGTAGGGAACAGGAACCACTAACCATCGGTACATAGAAAGAATCGTGAGGTGCTGGCCCACCGACCAATGGCCAGTAATCCTAGGATGCAATGAACTTTGTCATTGTAGAAATCGATCATAGAAATTCCATCTTCATAATATCCCGGGAACTATGAAGTTCACGAATATATCTAGATTACAAGGTTCTTCATACCACCTCTCATGAACCACATCCTCCAAAAACCTCGATTGACCGAGTCTTCCACAGGTTGAGAAATATATTCAATGGATTTTTCAAATGGAATCACATTCCCACATATATGATTTCTCTAGTTCTCTATTAAAGGAACAAAAGTGGTAGTGGGGGAAGATAGATGAATAGAAGAGATCCTGAAGGAGACACTAGATGTTGGAAGAGACAATTCAGATATGAATAAGATTCAGACTTCGATTTAGAATCATCGATGAAGTGATAACTGCAAACCACTTCTCAGCAGGTATTTCCTGTCGCAAAAAAACAAAGATGGAACATAATAATACTAGGTGAACCGAGAACCTAATTTGTGCCATTCCAAATGATATATCCCTCACAAATAAATTTATCATGAACCACATGCTCCAAGACCCTTCTTAAATATGCCACTCTCTATAGTGCATCACAGTGATGATCGAACCATGTTCCATGTACATCACCAATACATGGATGGAATTCGAAGCAGAGTGGTGAACCACATCCACGACCACGTACCGCTTTGGTACTTGGTGGTCCGTAACGATGTCTATATACTACTTCAATACGTGGACGACCCCTCTACCCATATACAATTATGCTATGTGGGGATACCCCCAACCTGCAAGCCAAAAACACTACATGGAATGGGGTGTCCTTGGGTGTCTGACCCTCTTGCTCCACTCTTTCCCCTCTATCAACGTCCAGCCCTCCATAGCTCCACATTGAACTTGTCCCCGGATTTCAGGCCTAGGCCTCCTCTGAAGGCACCATACTTGTATGATCATATCGTTGGGTTATCTAGCACACCTTTTTAATATATATACACAAGGTATGTGGGGTCACTAAGTATGTCCCCACAATGGATTGGGTCCCCATAATGTCTCTACGTCTACATTCTCAAAGTAACCCGAAGACCTACTTCGGGATGCAAACGTGAACCTCCCTATTCTAATGTTTAGGGATAACAACTAGAATTTTCCTTCAGTGAGTTCTAGTGAAGAGAAAAATGTCACTCTTTCCTTCCCCATTAACCAGGTTTGATTCTACCCCTTTCGGAGAACCCGGAAAGGTCCCTCCTCCTGAGGAAATCCCCTATCATTTTGTGATAGGTATCAGACTTCACCCCCTTCACCACAATTATGGACATGTCTGGATAGATCAATAGATATTCCCATCCTAGATAACATCATAGGTGAGGGTTTCATGCTAAATTATCCCCTTTCCATCTCTCGTCAGGCTTCTAGCCATATCCTATTTTTCTTTTGTCATCCCCCTTTTCACATAGCAAATAGGTGAATTAGTCCCCTTGTTTACTATTTCACATCCTCTTGTTTCTCACACTAATAATGAATCACATGGGCTTAGAGATCCTTGATGATATGATATTGTAAAGACCCCAAATTAACTAAGAGAACTTTTATTCTTGTTCCAACCAAGATACATAGGATTAATGGGTGAAGGCCTGAGCTCAAAATGGTTTCCTTTCAAAAGGTTCACATGATTATTCCCCAAATAAATGGTCATCCTCCCAGGTGTAACCCACACAATAAATTAAATATGTGAAATATGATTCCCATAATACTTGGGATACATAAGATTCAGGTCCAAGGCCCGAGATCAAGGGGAATTTTCCTTAGAAGTCAGTCTTGATATAATTTTCCCCCAAATACAAAAGGGCATCCTCCTATGTGTATGTCTCGATAACCACCCAAAGTGAGCTCTGATTCCTTTCATGAGGATATATAAGAAGCCCATCGTATGTGTCCGACCCCAACATCAAATCATCTTCTATCTCTCCAGGATGATGATAAAAAATGGAGTGCATCATTTCATGGGTTGAGTCATCATTTCATCCATAGCATCAAATCCATGTGTATTTATGGGGATCCTACAACCCATATGTATCCCATAGATATAGTCATCAGGAATGAACGGAGGAATCAAAAACATAGGAAAAAAATATTAAATCTATAATAGAGTCCTCGAATAAGAAATACTTCTCCCCAAAAGGGTTTGATGAGCCCTCCCTCCCATCCTCTCGAGCAATGGTTTCCTGAAGAGTCATTGGCCAAATCGTCATCCATGAAGAGCTTGCCTTTGGAAAGTAGTTCCATGAATCATGGATGTCATGTATATTGGATGTTTTGGATCCATGAACAAACTCATTGGAGACCATACATGGAAATCATATCCTAAGTGGACTGATTTCAGAAATACTTACCCCCCATCTATACCCCGATAGGACCATTTGACTGTGGAACCTCCTTCATAATGAAAATTGATAAACTTCCCATCCCTCACAGGTCAATCCAATTCCCCCTAATGGATAATGATTCGTCACCTCATGTTAAAACAAAAAAAGGTGAACTTTACTTTAAACACTCTCTAAAATAATAGATGAGTGATGATTCTCATCAGACCATTTTTCCCCAAAATGCTCAACATAGGTCAAATGAAAAATGGTGAACCTAATGTGAAACTCTTTCTACAATAGTAGATGACTGATGATTCTGGTTGGACCATTTTTCCCCCCAAAATGCTCACCTTGGTTCGAAACAAAAATGGTGAACCCCACATGAATCATCAAACAAGGTGAATAATTTTATCACAATCAAGCCCCAATACCATATAAAAAGGAAGGGAGCTAGGGAGAATTGTAATATATGCATATGATTAAGAGATACTACTTTAAAAGGGTATTTTTCTGTATGTATCATATATTTTTTCCATGTTTCCATAGAAATATTCAATTCAAATGGAATCCCGACAACCAACGTAGACACGTACCTCAGTGATACCATGGGCAGCTGGAGCCCTAATGAAGATAAGGAACCCATCACCAACCCACCATCTTCGACACTGGATTTCCAACACAATTATTAGAGAGTACCACCAAAATTTTACTCTCCCAACCTTGGAGGCTATAAGACAAGACCTTTGATATGAAAAAGCTCATTAGCTCCCTCCATAGTTATACCCAATGCACCATCACAAGGTAGCCTTTGTGGTCGTCTCGAAATTCTTTAGGAGTTTATCCCTAGAATGAAATAACAAGTATCTCAATTATCTCAGGTAGGTAGATGAAGTCGATGTTGATTACTTAATCCCAACTACATATGGGGTCCTACTCAAATTCCTGTACCAAAGAGCGTCACCACCAACACTAAGAGACCATGTATCCTCACTCTAAATAGGTTTTTATATAGATGGCTCCTATTGATGTCCAAAGGGAATGATCCCCTCAGGCCTCCCACCAAGGGTAGAAAACATACAACTAGGAATTGTCCGTCACCCTAATTTCTGAGGAGGAAATTCACTATAAAAATGATACAGTATTCAACATGAATAAATAAACTCCCCCCCCCCACTAGATCCTACCACAAAAATACGGTAGAAAAATACAAGCACGTGCACATTCTTTCTAGTGCTCACTGGTCTCGCTGGGAAGACAGAGGGGAATATTACCGGTAGATGAAAATATATGTTGTTGCACAAGAATAGCATAATCCAAATAGGAAGGCAACCAGCTATAAGCTAGAACAAATACATACTACTGTGCATCAATCCCGCCATCAAAATAGGTCACCAACCAAATATGAGTATAGTAAAGTTCCTATGGAGTCATACAAAGCCCGTGAGACGCATACAGTGGAAAATGAGTAGATGAAAATTACTACTCATAAAAATGAATCCTAGCAGTCCAATACGGTGGAAACTAGAGAATAAAATTGGTGGTAGACTCATTAATCTGTCCTGGAATAGGAGAACAACCTGTATCCTCTAGAAACCTATGGAGGACCTGAGAAGGCAGAAAATACTACTCTAACATTATAATGGTTCTTTATACCTTTTCCAACCCAAGATGAATCCTATCACATCTTGGTAATGATGGAAGATCATATGTCTATTCCAGAGCATATCATACAGACATGTCAAGATATCATTTAATCCATGGTAAAGTTCAGGAACTAGGCCCATAAACCAGTTTCCTTGAATGGAATGACCAAATCGCAAAATGTGTTTTCCAATATTAAGATGTTATTCATCCCCACTCTAGTCCCTGGGGGTCGATGGCAATATCCAACAATACATAGACAACTGGATCAGGAACAAATAATTATTCCAACTGGGGGATGCCGATCCAATGTGGGTGCCACTCAAGGGAAAGCATATATCCCTACAAAAACTAAATCTGCAAGTCGACATATCCTGGTGGCATCATGGGAACCAACAAAATAGGGACCCGTATATGAAGGTTGTTACCAACGACAAAGGACCCTGGATACCCTCAAGAGAGCGGAGAAAAATGATATTTTCCAAAGGATACTAGAAAATGAAGTGAATATACCTGATTCTTCTATACTAGAAGCTGGAGTAATTTATGCCCTTTAGAAATATCAATAAAGGCTCAAGTACATATTAGTCAACTACCAAATTATGGAAGTGGCAGTTGTAGTATTGAATTCCCTCACCACAATGTTTCTACATGTAGCTCTGAAGGTCCTCCCTAGATCACCCACCTTGGCTTACTCCATGGGCCAGGAATGATTAATCATGAGATCCTATCTCTTGATGCATGTCAGGGTTTCCTTCCCCTTGACCATAATATCATATAGCGAGAAGGTCATCCCCATATAAACATTCACCTTGATGGTCCCCCTATGGTATATGCTGGAGATATGATTCTCCATGCTGTCAGATGTCAGGTCATGATGGTATTACTATCCATGATGACAATCACTGAAAAGGCCCTCCCTACAATGGAAGTGGCAGTGAAGGCCCTACCCATAGTGATATCAAGCAATAAGAAGGTCCTCCTCTCATTACAGTGCATCCAGAAGGCCCTCCCCAAAATGTTCAATGCAATGATTAATCCTACAACCAAATATCAAGTTGTGATTGTAGTCCTCGCCATCATAACAGTCATCGAGAAGGTCCTCCGATTAGTGACATCAAGCATCATGACGGTCCTCCTCTCATTTCTACCCACCCTAAAGGTCCTCTAGTGGGCATATGTCATAGGGAAATTCCGCACAATCAGTCATTAATTAGAAATGGAATCCCTCTCCATTGTAATACTGATTGACAAGGTCATCCCGACAATTAAATGTCACACTAGCAAGAAGTCCTCCCCTTACCACAAAAAATGTGAGAAAGCCCTCCTATGCCATCATGCTTGAAAATATGGAGTCAGGCAGGTCAGACAATATTTCTATGATGAGTGATATTCTTTCACAACCAATGGATGATCCTGGTCCATGCTCATCATTGGATCCACCTCTAATATGCTCACATATCAATTGGGCTCATACCAGCCCTACTTCTAAGAAATAAATCATTAAGGAGAAGTCAAGATGGGCATATCAAGTAGCGGGGTCCCAAAAAGAACCAAAATAGGATATGTTGATCATGAAAAGACAACTAGATGGGGATGATATACCAGTGATGTATTGTCCCATGAACACTTCTCACTTCAACATATCGAGGGATTTGTCCATGGAATAAATGCATATCATTCACAACAATATCGGGATAACTCTCCCCTTGATAAAAAAAGTTCCTAATTTATGAATGGAATAAATACTATGTCATAATATTAGGAGATATTTTCCATTTAATCATCTTGGAAGCCCTATCATATGCACGGTGGCAATAATCATAATGGTTAAAGAATGACCTTGAACTGACCTATCTCCATGCACTGCACATGTTGTGTTGCCTCATCGGTGAAGCCCTATCCAGAGTTTACATATGGGGACGACGAGGACATGGTGCTCTACATATCACCCCATATATTGTCTAGTATAAATCATCAGAAAGGAAATATTTCAATGACATTAAAAAAAGTAAGTAATAAAATTAAATCCCTACTCAAGAAAGTTGAAACGTCAACAAGGATCATCCTCGAGTAAGTCTCAAAAATTGTCAGGCCCGATGAGATCAATCCACCTAGAAGCTTCTGATCCATGAAACTGAGAACAACTAGTAGGATTCCAAACAATGAAATCCAACCAACAACCAATGCTCATTTCCTCAAAATAAAATAAATATTATGCAAAATCAGTGTCATACCTAGCTCACATCCACATCGGACTGCATTAAATCATGAAGGCGGAAATAGTGTCAGCTACCGCCGAAATAAAGAAACAGCCCCATCCCATAGGGATGAAGGAATATTTAACCCAAATTCCCCCAAATGAAAATGAATCTGGGCCATAGCGCATCAAAAAATGAATGAGAGAAACTCCACCCCATAGGGATGGGGGAATTTTTACCTCAAATTCCCACAAAATAGATGTTTTTCTTCTCTAGTATGGGAAGAATAATGAGCAGAGAGGTCACTCGTTCAGTACCGTCTCGTGGTTCAATCCCCCTCAGATGGAGGAATATTGCATGGTCAGATCAGGGCTCCTTTTGGGTCAATCTTCGCCATGAAATATAAATAATACCACAATATGGAAGGAGAAAGTCCCAAAAAGGATGCAAAACGATCTCCTACCATTCGACACCAGGTGCACCGCCCCCTATGTGGTATACATCAGTGAACGTGGTGTGCTCTAGTCCCATTGATCTCATAGATATTATACAAATCAATAGGATTCAAGAGAACATGGTTCCCTCTAAGAGGCATCCCACACCATTCCCAATGGTGTGCATACCCAGAATCATAGTGCTTCCTTAAACATTGGGACCCCCTCTGCAAACCCATTACAACCACCCTCGTGAATCCCAAATAAGGAGAATAATGAATCCCATGTCATATATGAACCACCACCTCCTCCCACTAATAATGTGTACCTCATTCTCGAGGAAATATTCACCAATCATGAAGGAGAATAGAATGATCTCAGTTAAATCAATGTCGGGCTACATTGGGGATGTTGTCTTGTCGAATGTGTTCCTAAAGTGGAATGTCACCAGGTGTTCCCAGAAGAAGTACCTTTTCCACATTCACACATCCATATAAATGAAACTAAGCTTGAATTACCATATAATCCAGCAATAGGACTATCAATATACTTGAGTCTGGCCCCAGAAGGACATCAAGACTTCCCTCAAGTAGGAAAGAAGTTAGAATAAATTTAGGAGAACCCACAAAGGATACCCCATTCCGGGTATCTACACCAAATTCTAGCAATGTCTTCACGCCTATTTTCCCCCTACTGCACCTACCCAACCCCAATTTCAGCTGGATATGTGTCAATGGATCTTGAATACCTTCAAGAAATTTATAGTCATACCGGAAGCCAAGGAAGGGCAGTGCTCTCTGATACAACTTGAATGAAAACCATGCCATGCTTGGATGAGCAATGTTACTCCACTTCCAAACATCGAGAAACTCATATTCTGAGTGTTCAATACTCTAGGAGACCTAGAACAACATCTAATGCACTATGCATCTTATTGTGACCCCATGATGATCAACCCAAGGAAACAAGAAGTAGTGAATCTTGGGTTCTTCATGCGAACTTTGTATGGTTTGGCCTTCATGTGGTATACTAGTTTACCACATAACTCAAATACAGGCTAGGAAGATATTCAGTGATACTTTCTCTTCAAGTATATTTCGAAATTTCCTAAGACAATAGTTATTGATCTCATCATCTATATACACTTCTATAAAGAAAGAGTTTCAAACTTCATTGTCAGATAGAAAAGCCCAACTTACTCCCCGAACCGGCCAATCCCCCGGGATGAAATTTATACAATGTGCATTAATAATCTCTGTGGTGAATTGCAGACTCCAATCATCCTAAGGAAATACAAAATTGGGTTCCAAGATATCTCCTCTATTGGAAAAATGATAAAAGACTCCATGTAGCAGAACAATGTCATGTTTCAAGCGGCTCCAGTGGCCCCAAGGAAAAGAACAAGAAAATATGAAGTAGATTATATCATTCTTAAGTCACCATCGACACCAAATATAGTATCTAGACCTCCACAAAATGGTGCATAACCCCCTAGACACCAAAATCCACCCAACACCATGGCTAGATGGGAAAATGGGTGCCAAGATAAATCAGTTCGTGAAAAAAAATAAAGTCTACTTGTTCTGAGATGACCACGTCTGTGGCTACTTCATATCCACCATGAATTGTAGCTTCCTCCAACTACTAGAACAAAATCAAAATGATGAAGTGGGTATTAATGATTTTCTAAATTATTTTCCCTACCACGGGAGACTAGGACACACCATCCCAAATTTATTCGTCTTCAAGGATCCCCTGTAAAAGATGGTGGATTCTGAACAAGTCATGTTATGTCTGCCGCCAACAAAAGTGGAATATATCTCCACCTTAGACAAAACAGAAGAATAAGAGTTCAAAACCTTCACTAGAAAAAAGGGGAAGAAATTTGATAGTTGGATGACTCGGAAAATAGTCATCTGAGTTCATGGAATCTTTCAAGCATAGTTGAAGCAACCAACCATTCCCCTGATAGCTCATAATGATACACAACCATCATCCTCAATCTCATTATCCTCCAAGGGCAAAAAATGAAGAAATCATGAGCAAGAATATGATTCTTCAGTAAATCTGAAAGTGTCCATGAAACTTTCATACTTCATTCTAGTAGACTTGAAAGCACGGGCACTACCCCACCAAATGGGACAACGTGCACCACCCCGTCATTTGGTAAAATGGGCACCACCATGAAAAATAGTACCATTAGAGGAATACAGGATGACAGAATTATTTTCTTATTAAGAACTGATCTTTGGATCCATTAATGTCATTCACTTTATGGACCCCTTCTCTGATTGAGACAATGGCCATGAACACGAATTCCCTATGTCCAACCGTAGAGCTGGAGGAAGAGGCCCCAGAGGTCGGGGGCTTCCAAGAAGGCAAGATCATGGCAATAGTAAAAATATCTTCCACACCTTAACTCAAACAATTAATGTTATGGAAGCACAAAAAAGGACCCTCCAATAGACACAATAGGAATCCATGTGTTTCCCAACCCCTACCGGAATAAATCTGAGCCCAATCCTCTTGGTGTATCCATCAACGGAAGAGTAGATGTTTAATCACCCAAGGCATGTAGGTAGACCAATTTGGCCAAACATAGAAAGCATATCAACACCATCATATCCTACCACAGAGGCTATAATATCTAACTCCAAAACACCAGCCCCTAAAGAACAAATGAAAGAGAATACCCAAGCTGGTATGTTTAGGGAATTAGAGAAAAAATATGATTTTCATAAGTATATATATGTTTTAACAACAATTATATCTATCATAGATGCCTTGAGTCTACCAAAATACCTTAGGTAGAAACTCATAAAAGCCTTATTAAGTCCCCTAGAATTCTAGGCCAAAGTAGCAGCTTCTGGATTCCATTAGAGAGATACCAATCCTAAATAATCCCTTGTTGTCATCACCTAGACATATTATTATGAAGACACCATCATGTATGGATACTTCAAACCAATGTATGTGTCTTGTAATATAAATGGAATTTATGTTCGGAAAATTTCATCAACAATGGCTCTGGAGTTATCCTCCTCCCACAGCGATCACTTTTTCAGTCAGGCTGTGATCAGGATAGTCTAACACACTGCAACACAACACAGTTGGGATATGAAAAATGAAAGCACAATCCATAGGGAGAAATCAGGTTTGAAAAATGGATTGGTGACCTTTTGTTTGATTATGAGTTTCTAGTTGTTTAATATTGTACATCCTTCAACATCTTATTGGGGATGTACTAGATGCATCATCATGCTGTGATTCCCTCATCATACCATCAGTGCATCAAATATTGCATTAATGGAAAAAATATAAAATTAGATTATGATAAATCCCTATTCGAATCCTATGAGGAACATTACATCGATGTGGGGTTATATAAACCGAAAGAGAGGCAGTATTTAGATGATTTTTGTTGTTGGATAACTACCCCAAACAGATAGTAAATGGATCCCTCTAATCCCCTCAAATAGCTTTGGGAATAGTATGTATTACCCGTCAACTAGGTTGACTACATGTGTTCAATCTCAGACACAGATTTAGCTATCATCTTAATTTTTGTAATAACTGCGAAGTAAAAGGATGTTGAAATGTGTGCTAACCTAAAATTCCCTGACCCTAGTTACCCAAAGTCAGTGCAACATTACATAACATTTTCATGGTCATAAGGGATCAAATCCTGAAAGAGTGATCAACTTAGTGGCATCAGAAGTACTAGATACAAACATATGTTTTACGTTACATTATAAAATAAAAAAAACAAAATTTTTTATCTTTTGATCATATCATCTCCCTTAGACTATCCCTATAGGAAAGTCATAATACACTTTTTCGCATCCTAGGAAAAGTGAAACATGGAAACGGGTGAGCTCGGGTGGTCAGTAAGGATTACAATATAGTGGAAACATTCATAAATAAGCATAAACATTTTAGGAAATGTATAAGACTACATCACAAGCCTTTTAAACATATCTTTATCATAATATGGAAAATTTAAATCAAATAATGCCATTTACTTATTCACATGGATATTCTACTAGTCAAATAATCACATGTAATATCAATATCCAATTTCATAATGATGAAATGCATAATTATGGACATTATAACCACACAGTCGAGGCCTCGTTCCATGATTACAAATAAGATTCTGTCGAGACTTTATGCCGGGACACTATTTTGTCTCAGGAGACCTAACGATGCATCGAGGAGCTATAGAGGACTCCACCCAACACTTACTAAGTCTAATTCATTCCTCATATGAAAAGGTTGAAACATAACATAAACATTTGTATTAAAACTAGCATAAGAAATGTTAATAAGATGACCACAAATCATGAATAGTATAAAAATAACACATCCACATTCAAATATATCAGAAAACCTTCAATACAATATGGATGATTGTATTATAATAAATCCACTTCAAAAAAATGTAAAATCCATCAACTGATGTTGAAATAGATAAAATCAAACCAATTTGATAGAAATATATCATTCTAATTTGAAATAAATTAAAAGTAAAATAATTATAAAAGAAAACATTTAATTTGAAAAAAATTATTATTAGATTGTAAGGGGATATTATAATGAGTTATAAAAGTGGAAAATAGCTTCACCCGCTGTATAAGTTAAAAAACATTTTTACCTTATTTTTTCAAAAAGGTAATATAGTACCATATTTGTAAAATGACGGAAAAATTCATTTCAAACCATTTTATAAAAGATTAAAACAAGGTATACATTACTTTAACCCAAATTCTAGTAAATATTAAAAAAATTGAAATAAGTTATTAAAGAACATGGATGTTGATGATAAATAGGTCCCCGTAGATAGTCACGTATAAACAACCTCTGATAATAAAGAGATTTAAAAATTTACCCATACCATGTACATTTCCTTGGTCGAATATATGTTAACCTCAGGTATAATAGTTAAATAATTGTTATTAAGTTATACAAGAACTATAGGCATAAATACTATATTATATATGTTCTTATAATATTTCTTTGTATATAATATTTCAGTAGTATTATTATATCGGGTGTTAACTGATTCATTTTTTGTATATGTTTTCTTACATAAATCATGTTTGATTAGGATAGGATGTATTTTATTCATATCTAGAATGATATTATGTTCCTTAAAAATTATTTTTATTCATAAATTGAAAAATATTATTTAATGGTTACGATGGGGAATGAATCGCATCGCGTTCATGGTAATGGTAATCCGTACATACGCACAAGAGACAATATCATTCTATTAGTGGTTAAATCATTTGTAATTTAATGTTATATCATATATATATAATAATTAACATGATATATTGATTATTCACATCAACTAAACTCATTATTAAACCCATCCAAATAATGAAGTGCTGAATAACGAACTACACCACAACGTGGAGACGGTATGTCGTACATACACACGTATGGTGACTTTGTCACTCATAGGATGGGTAGAATAATGAAAATGGTTGTACCATATTTTTAATAACATCATAGTATGTAGAAGTTACTGGAGTTATCATTTTAGTATGGGAATAACAAAGAAATAGAAAGTGGAAGAAGAAAAAAACATTGAAAGAGGTGATGAAATTATTACATCTTCTTCGGGTACTTCCTTTCTATTTACACAAAAGGGCTCCTTAGATTAGATTCTGATCAATGTAAGGCCTTTAGGTTGAATTGAGGGTAGTTGTTAATATATTTTAGTATATTTAGGAAGTGCCAAATGGATTTGGAGGTGTGATTTTGAAAGAAGGGGAAGTACCCTTTTATAAGAGAGGTGAGGGTCACTTTAGGAAAAGATTGAAATATTATTTTATTATACAATCATATTTGGTTTATAGTGGCTCAAAAAGGAATTATTTCTAGGATTAGGTGATGTTGGGTCCCAAAACTCTCATCCAAAAGGTTTTAGACAGGTGTATGTCACCATATTAATCTTATCTTTTAGATTTGACCCTAATTTAAATAGATTAACTTTTTCCATGTATTCTTGTACTATTTTAATAAATGGTTAATAAACATACTATAAAAAAAAGAGAGTCCCAAGTAGTTAATTATTGATCTATATGACCATATATATTTCCTTTGGATGAAACTTATATTTTTAGGAATATTATATCAATTAATAATATTGTATTTGTTTTAAAAACTCATTTAGGTCAATTATGAGACAATTTACTATTTGGTTTTTGTTAAAGTCATAACAACATTATCACATCGAAAAAAATTATTTAATCCACCATAGCATGTCATATTAACCTAGAAAATTCGTGTAATACATCAAAAGTCTCAATTTACAATTATATTATTATTTATAATATCAAATATTTTAATCTTTCAACAAAATGTTATGTACTTCATCATCATTGTGTCAAAAATAAATAAATTTATTTAATGTATAAAAATTATATCTAAAATACCATTATGTTGAAATATTTTTATCTTTCTAATGAATATTTATTGTCAATGTTATCTTATGTATAACCCTACATTAAATTGTTTTTGTTATTAAAAATTTAATTTTACACTTTTAACTCTTCATTAAATTGAATAATAATAAATGTCCAAGTCTAATCCATGTGGACCCAAAGGATCCTATTTTATTCCTAGGGTTGATTTTGTTCAAAATAAAATTATCAAAAAGAATTATTACATTTGTTAGGGTAAATATATTATACTTTTTACCTTTAATTACCCTATTTACTTTTAACCTTGGTAAATAAAATTCAAAAGTTACTATTCACAATAAAAAATTGTTTTCATCCTATAGAACCCCATTTTACATACTAATGTCAACTGTGTGTCTCAGATTTTTGAAAATCAATTCACAGAAGTGGTAAAATTACGTTTTCTATAAATTTTCAAATGTTCCTAGAAGGTGAGTAAAAGACTTAATATTAAATAAAATGATATATATATAAATTCTTATTATAAAATGACTCCAATGATTTACATTGACCATATATAAGTATTATGAATCCATTTTGACTTAAAAGAAATTAAAATAAAAGAACTATTTATTTAAATAAAAATTCGGTTTTAAATAAAAACGCAATCTTTATCACTATTCATCAAAAATTGAATTTTTTTTAGAAAAATACAAAAAAAACACCCTGTGCTCATTTTGATATTACAAATCCAAAATAAATTTCATTGTGAATAATAAAATTTAAAATTTTTTATAAAGTGCATATTATTATTCATAACAGCTAGTTTGATTGGTCGTGGTATGCTAGAACTCGAAGTTGCGTTGAACGCAAGCTATTAAATTATTCAAAGAGAAGTGTACCATGGAAGCTTGGGGTGTTACATTATTCCCTCCTTTAAAGAATTTCATTCTATAAATTTCTATAATATTATTTCATAAAATGATTTTTGGAGATACTTGGAAGCATTTCCAAATCGTAAGCTACAACTCCAATTCATTCTAGAATTTTGAAAGGTCTGATGTACCTAGGAATTAATTCACCCTTTTTACCGAAATGTATGACACCCTTACATGGAGGTACCTTCAAGAAAACATGATCACCTAATTTAAATTCCAAATCCATACTTCCATTATTGGCATAGCTCTTTTGACTACTTCGAGTTGCTTTGATGTGGGTTTGGATAATCTTCACCTTTTCCATTATTTCTTCAACAAGGTTTGGGCCTATGATTTTTCTTTCAGCAATATCATCCAAAAATGTAGGTGTGTGAAATATAATTCTATATAACCCTTTATATGGTGCCATTAGAATACATTAATCGAAGATATGTTTATATAAAAATTCTACCATAGGCAAGTATTTATCCCACATACCTTCAATGTCATGTGAGCAAGATCTAAATTGTCTTCTAAGGTTTGAATAGTCCGTTCTGACTTTCCATCAGTTTGAGGGTGGTAGGCAGTCCTCAAATTAAGTTCATTATTTAGGGCCCTCTGAAGAATTTTCCATAATCTTAATTTAAAATGGATATCATGATCAAAAACAACTTATAGGGGTACTCCATGAAGTCTTACAACTTTATTAATATATAGTCTTTCTAAACGTTCAAGTGGTAAATATTTTCTTTTAGCAAGAATATGTGATGACATGGTAAGAATATCAACAATGACACATATTTCATTATTCCTTCTAGGTGTCTCTATTATCTCCATAACAAAGTCCATCATAATATCAACCCATTTTCAATCCGGTATGGGAAGAGGTTTCATGATGCTTCCAAGATGTTTTCTTTATCCTTAACCAGTTGAAGAACCATACATCTTGACACATAATTCGAAATATTCTTCTTCATGTTGTCACACCAAAAAAGTTCCGTAAAATCTCTATACACCTTAGTTCTATGAGGGATTATAGGGAAACTGGAGCTGTGATCATCATCCAACAATTCCCTTTTTAGACCAGGTTTATCAAGAAGACAAAGTCTCTTCCCAAATTTTAGTGTTCCTTATTCATATATGAATTCAATAAATACCCCATCAATCATAGCTGTAATTTTTTTAAACTCTTCATCATCATTCTGAGAATATTTTACCCTTTCTAGTAAATATGGTTTGGAATCCATTTGAAAAATAATGGATGTTTCCACTTCCATGATTATTCTGATATTCATCTTTACTAGATCTATGAACATAAGATCCCTTTCAACTCTTATCTTGTTCAAAACTCCATTATCCTTTCTGAAAAAATAATCTTCCACCGTATCTGCCTTCCCCGTGTGGTAGTATATAGTGTAATCATAATCATTGAGTAGTTAAAGTGATCATATTGCCTCATGTTGAGTTCTTTCTATGAGAAAATATACTTCAAACTCTTGTGATTGGTATATATCTCACTATTGTTTGCAATAGATGTAGTGTATCTATATCATCAAAGAAACGATTATAGATGGTTACTCAAGATCATGAGTAGGATAGTTTTGTTCATGAATTACTAGTTGTCGTGATTTATTGGAAATAACTCAATCCTTCTACATAAGGACACATCCAAGTCATTTTATAAGCTTTACTATAAATAACAAACCCATAATTCCCTGATGGTGGAGTCAAGATTGGAAATTGACTAATATTCTCTTAAATACATAACAAAATTCTTCACACTATTTTTTCCAGACAAATATAATCCCATTACCTCATAGAGTCGTTAATGGGTTAGTCAATTAGGAAATATTATGGATGAAACGCCAATAATAACCTGCTAAACCAATAAAACTGTGTACCCCAATTATAATGGTCGGCGATGGCCATTATTATATTTCTCTTATCATAGAAGCAATGATATAGATTCCATCCTTAGAGACTATATGTCCATGAAAAGAAATATCCTGAAGCCAAATTCACACTTTCTAGACTACCCTTATAATTCGTTTCTTCTATGAGTCTTTAGAATAATGCACAAGTGATTTTCATGATCATTGTATATTTTTGAGTATACAAAGATATCATCAATAAATACCACTACAAATTCATCAAGATATTTCTTGAAAACAGTATTCATTAGATCAATGAAGACAGAGGGTTTATTAATCCATCCAAAATGCATTACTGTAAACTCATAATGCCCATAGCTGGTACAAAATGCTATCTTCGAAATGTCTTCCTTCTTCAAACACAACTGATGATATCCATATCAAAGGACATTCATTGAAAATATTTATCTCCATGATTTTTATAGAGTAAATCATTAATGTGAGGTAGGGGATACTTTTTTTTGTTATAGCATTGATCTCCATATAGTCAATGCACAACCTCATATATCCATGATTCTTCTTAATAAAAAATAATAGGGGCACCCCATGGAGAAATACAAGGGTGAATAATTACCTTATTACTCAATTACTCAAGTTATTTCTTTAGTTACACTAATTCCACAGTGGCCATTCTAAAATAGTTCTTTGATAGGGGCCTTGAACCAAGTGTTATATCAATGGAAAAATCAATTTATCATTCTAGAGGATGTCCAGGTAAATCCTCTAGAAACACATCAATATATTCTGGAGCAATAGTTACATCTTATATTTGAACATTCTTTTCCTCACCCATAGTTATTTCATTATATTCCCCATCAATAATTGAATTTAGTAGAGCTACTAGGGGTGGATCTAGATAAGAATTAGGTGGTGACGTTTCTTCTTTAATAATAAGGTACTCGTTATCATCATCAAAAATTGTAACCTCCTTCTTCTTAAAATAAATTTTGCATGATGGTCTGAAATAAAATCCAAAACAAGGATTATAACATATTCAATCATGGTTATCATGATGAGATCAGTAGATAAAGCACCTTTATATACCCTAATGAGAACTGATTCCCAAAAAAATTGTTGTAACAATACTTCCCTTAATAGTTTGATTGACAAATAACTTGTAAAATAAAATGGGAAATATCTAATTTTTATAGAAAACTCATAATATATGAAATAATGAAATGATCCAAAATCAATTAAATCATTGGCTAAGTTTGAGGAAACCAATAAATTACCTGCCACCAGGTCATTCAGGGCTTCAAACTCAGCAGTAGTGATCACATAACCATGGCATTTACCCCTTGTCCTTTTATGAGGTATGTTTACCAGACACTTAAGACATTCATTTTCATAATTCCCCATTTCTCTACAATTCTAGCATTTAACATTGACAGCCTCTTTCTTTCCCTTGTAATCACAAGCTTGGGGGATTTTTCACCACACATGTAACAGACTCACATTCTATTCAGGAGAGTATTAGGGTGTTTCTTCCCACATTTACTACAAGATGGAAATTCAAATATTCCCTTATTCCCCTTACTTCAATTTCCAGAGTGCATGGTAGATCTCTTCTTCTATTTCTTTTCATTAAATATGTATGACTTAAGGAATTACTTTTCTATCTTTATAAAAGATGAGACAATATCTTTGTACGACAAGAATGATTGTGAGACTAATTCTCAATGGATAAACGATTTTAACCCATTGAATAATTGATAAATCTTACTCCTTAGGTTACGTATATGTTTTGTTGTATGCCTTTCTAACCTTGTAAAGTTGTCCTCATACATTGTGACATTCTCATCCTCCTTTTTCATTCATACTCAAAAATTTCCTTTCCATATCCTCTTGATTGTCTCAAGGAATGTATTTGTCTAATAAAATCTCTTTAATGTCCCTCAATTCCATATTTGATACATCTTCATCATCCATTGGGTTTTGAATTAATGTCCACTAATGATCTGCATCTCCCGTGAGGTTATAAACATCCATGACAAAATTTTCTATATTACTACTTTTAATAGCATAAAATATTTTCCCTAAAGAAGATATCCATTTCTCAACTACAAATGGATTTTTAGTCCCATTGAATGTTTGTTGTTGTTGTCTCATGAAGTGGTATAACATTGATCCTCTGGTTTGTGGGTCAGGGTGCTCTATACGAGTATGGTTATTATCCATAACTTGAGTGAGTTTTCCCATTATGGATTTAAGTTGTTTAGCAACAGTTGTATCACCAGCTCCACTATAATTATCATGAGTAGAATGGAAACCCATACATGTATTTTTTATGTTTATATGGAGTCTATTCCTTCCACTAGGCACCATTTCTAAACAATGGCATAAACTAGAATAGTTTATGAATCACAATACATAATTTCAAACTAGTAAAACACCTAACTTAAATTGAACAATTTATTCATATAATTAATAATAATAATAATAATTCTATGAGGAGTTATTTACTCATAAATTATTCAAAATGGTTGTAAATAAAATTTGAATTATCCTAATAGTATCCCATGGGAGTCTCGTAACCAAAAGAACTGCAAGTCCCGTTGTCATGTACTAGGATATCCCTGGTCAAGCTCGAAACTCCTTGTCAGTGTTTTCATTCCTTGGTACATTTATGATAGAGCCACCTCTACCTTCTCATATCCAGATATGGTTGTATTTCATGGAAAATACACAAAATCTCTACATTACAAAAATTATAGGATGTTTTTCTATTCTAATCTGCAAAATCTATCTGAGGGTAATGTTCTGTAATCAGAGTTTTCCTAAATATTACATCTAATGTTTGTACTAAACTTACTCTGATACCAACTGTAACTCCCAACCGTAGTTACCTAGAATCAGTGAATAATTACATAACATTGGCATCATCCAACAGGCTTTTACCCAAGTTGTACAAGCTTCTGCTTGGAATCCAAAAGAACCCGGATCAAATCAGGGAACAGACGAATTTTCTGGTACTATAGCAGGGCACTGTAGCTGTGGACGAACTATTGTAGTGGATACATTGTAGCAGCAGAGGCACTATAGTAGTAACAGAATTGGTGGCAGTGCTGTAGTAGGAACTGTAGCAGCACGGTACTGTAGCAATACTGTTCACCAAGGGGTCCTTTGGGCCAAACAATGTTCTTTCAAGCCTTGTATTCAGGACACATTTCAATGGACCTTTAGTATATGTAATGGGTTTCCCTCTACCCAGTCTAAAGAGCTCATTGATTCAATAATAAATTGGGGCTTTGACCCCAAACTTTAAAAAAACACAACATTGGCATGATCATAAGGCATATAATTCAGAAAGACTGATCAGTTTAGTATCCTTTGAAGTATTATTTACAAACATAAGTTTTAAATTATATTATGAAATGAAAAACAAAAAAATTGTTTCTCTTTTTAACACATTTATATCCCCTAGACTATCCCTTCATGTATGTCCTAATAAACTTCTTCACATCCAGGGAAAATGAAAACATAGAAAGTGGTGAGATCAAGTTCTCAGTAAGGATGACAATATAGTGGAAACATTCATAAATAAGCATAAAAATTTAAGGCAATGTATAATAATAAAACAAAAGAATTTTTGTCATAAAATTCAGCATAATATGGAAAATATAAATCAAATAATTCCATTCACTTATTCACATGAATATTCTACTAGTAAAATAATCACATGTAATGTCAACAACCAATTTCTTATTGATTGAAAGCATAATGTCGAACATCATAACCACATAGTCAAGGCCTTAAACCAATAATAAATAAGATTTTTTTTCAAGGCATTGTTCAAAGATATAGTTTGTCTCCTAAGACCTACCGATTCATCAAGAAGCTATAGCGGCCTCCACACATCACTTACTATGTCCAATTCATTTCTCATATGAAAAGGTTGAAACATAACATAATCATTTATATTAAATCTAGCATAAAAATGTTAATACATTAACCATAAACCATGAATGGTATAAAAATAACACATCCACATTCAAATATATATCAAAACCTTCAATTCAATATGGAAGATTGTATAATAATAAATCAACTTCAAACAAGTGTAAAATCCATCAAAATATATTGACATATATGAAATAAAAACTATTTTCGAGGAAAATCTCTTTAAATTCTGAAATCATTTAAAAGTCACATAATTATTAAGTAAAATATTTTTTTTGAAAATATTCTTATAATCTTGTAATGGAATCTTCTAAGGTGTTATAAAGGTTGAAATTAGCCACACCTACCATATAAGTTAAAAAACATTCTTACATTAATTTGTCATAATAGTCATAAAGTACATTATTTGGAATGTGATGGAATGATTGATTTTAAAACATTTTATAAAAAGTCAAACAAGGTGTAAATTAATTTAACCCATAGTCAAGTAAATAGTAAAAGTATTTTGAAATAAATTTTTAAGAAACATAAATGTTGATGATAAAGAGGTCCCAGTTGATACTCATGTATAAACAACCTATGAAAATAAGAAGATTGTAAAATTAACCATTACCTTGTACTTTTTCTTGGTTGAGGGTAAGTTAAAATCATGTATAATAGATAAATCGCTGTTATTAAATTATACAGGAACAATATAGATAAATACTATATTATATATGATCTTCTAATATAGCTTTGTTAATAGTATTTCAGTGGTATCATTTTTTCGGGTGTAAACTAATTCATTTTCCTTTATATGTATTATTACATAAGTAATAATTGATATGGATATGATGTATTTGATTAATATATAATATTATATTATATTCCGTAAAAATTATTTTTATTCATATAATGAAAATTATCCTTGAATGATTATGAATGGGAATGAATCTCAACGTATTCGTGGAGACAGTAATCTGTACGTACGCACGAGTGACAATATCATTCAATTAGTGATGAAATAGTATGAAATTTGATTTTATATGAAATATAAATAACCATTATAATTTTATATTTATTATTTTCATCAATTATACTCATTATTATACCCATCCGAAGAACTATGTGTTGAATAACAAACTACACCATGATGTAGAGACAGTAAGATGTACGTACGCACGTATGGTGACTTTATCATTTGTAGATGAAAAGAATAATGAATATGGTTGTACCATATTTATAATAACATAACATTATGTATAAGTTACTAGGGTTTTCATTTTGGTATGGGAACAACAAATAATGAGGAAGTGTAAGAAGAAAAAACATTGAAATAGGTGATGAAATTATTACCTCTTCTTCAGGTGCTTCCTTTTGGTTTGATCAAAATGGCTCCTTAAGTTGGATTATGATAAAATTAAGGACTGAAGAATTAATTTAGGGTAGTTGGGAGGAAATTTTAGAAATGTTTGGCTGATTCAAATGGCTTTGGAGGTTTGGTTTTGAGAGAAGGGGAAATAGACTTTTATAAGAGAGGTGAGGGTCACTTTAGGAGAAGCTTGAAATATTATTTTATAATATAGGCATATTCGGATTATAATGTCACAAAAAGATTTATTTCGAGGATAAAGTGATTATGGGTCGAAACCCTCCCAGCCAATAGGTTATAAAAATTTTAAGTCACTATTTTAACCTTATCTTTTTTATTAACTCTTAGTTTAATAGTTTAACTTTTACCATGTATTCTTGAATTAATATAACAAATGGTCAATAAACATATTATAAAAATACATGTGAACCCAAAGTTTTTCATTATTTATATATATTACATTATATATGTCCTTTGGCTGAGCCTATTATTTTAGGAATATTTTGTCAATTAATAATATATTATTAGTTTTAAAAACTCATTTATATCAATTTTGACTCTATTTAGTATTTAGTTTTTGAGAAAGACATAACGACTTTTTCACTTAAACAAAATTTAATAAATAATAACATGTCATATTAACTTAGAATTTTTTTTAATACATCAAAAGTCTCATTTTACAATTATATTGATATTTATAATATCAATTACTTTAATAATTCCATAATAAGGTAATTACTGCATCATCATTGCATCATATATAAATTTAATTATTTAATGTCTAAAATTTATAAATAAAATACCATTATGTAGGAAATCTTTTTATATTTATAATGAATATTTATTGATGAATTTATCTTATGTGTAACCCTATATTAAAAATGGATTAGTTATTATACATTGAATTTAACACTTTTAACTCTTCTTTGAATTAAAAAATAATAATTGTCCTAATCTAATCCAAGTGGACCAAATAGGGTCATATTTTTATTCCTATGGTCATTTTTGGTCGAATGATACTAATCCAATAGAATTAAGACATGTGTTAGGGTAATACTAATATCATTTTTACCCTTAGTCACCTTATTTACTTTTAACCGTGGTAAATAAAAGTAAAAAGTTTCTATTAACAAAAAATAATTTTTAACTAGTTAAACAACATTTTACTCCATGATATTAACTGTATCTCTCAATGTTTCAAAATTAAACTCACAAAAGCGGTAAAATTATGTTTTATTTAAATTTGAAAATGCTCCTAATAGTGGGTTAAAGACGGTGAAATGTTCAATAAAATTTAATATATCTAATATTATTACAATGTGATTGCAACTAATTACATTGAAAATATATAGGTATTATGTATCAATTTTTACCTCAAATAAATTTAAATAAAATGATTATTTATTTAAATAAAAATTCAGTTTTAAACTATAACTCAGTGTTTTTCACTATTCATCAAAAATTGAATATTTTCAGAAAAATTCCAAAAATTCACCCTAAGCTAATTTTGATATTCCAAATCCAAAAATTAAGTCCATTTTGAAAGATAAAATTTATAAAATTTCAAAAAGTGGGTATTACTATTCACAATAGCTTGTTTGATTGGTTGTGGTGTGTTAGAACTCGACGTTGCGTACAACACATGCTATTGTATTATTCAAAGAGAAGTGTACCGTGGAAGCTTTGGGTGTTACATTCACCCCTCCTTTGAATAATTTCATCCTTGAAATTTCTAGATTATTACTAGGTAAAAAGCCTTGGGTGGTTCTTCATCATAACTTCCTAGGTTCCCATATTGCCTCTTCCATCTTATGGTTTCTCCATAGAACTTTTACCAGACGAGTCGTCCCATTTCACACCACTTGTTCTCTTGTATCAAGAACCTTGAAAGGATCTTCAAAATAAGACATATCATCTTCATGTTCTAATTCCTCATACTTGAGTACATGCGTTGGGTCAGACGTGTATTTTCTCAACAGTGATACGTGGAATACATCGTGAACTTTGGAGAGACTTGGTGGCTTTCCCAAATGGTAAGTTAGAGCCCAAATTCATTATAGAATTTCGAAAGGTATGATGTACCTGAGACTCAATTTTCCCTTCTTTATGAAACATATAACACCCTTCCATAGAGATACCTTCAGGAGAACATGATCTCCTACCTGTAATTCCAAATCCTTCCTTCAGTTATCAACATAGCACTTCTGCCTACATTGATCTTCTTTGATGTAGTTTTGGATTACCTTTACCTTTTCCATTATTTTTTTCACATGTTCTAGGCCTACAAGTTTTCTTACACTAACATCATCCCAAAAGGTTAGTGTACGACATCTCTTTCTGTATAACCCTTCATATGGTGCCATCTGAATACATGAATGGAATCTATTGTTATAGGAAAACTCTACCCGAGGTAAATATTGATCCTACATACCATGAAATCCATGTGAGAAAGATCTCAACATGTATTCTAAGGTTAGAATAGTCCATTCTGATTTTCCATCAGTTTGGGGGTGGTAGGAAGTTCTTAAATGAAGTTCAGTATCTAGGGATTTCTGAAGACTTTTCTAGAATCTTGATGTAAAATAGGGATCATGATCAGAAACAATAGATAGTGGTACTCCATGATGTATTACAACTTCATTAATATATAATCATGCTAAATGTTCAAGTGGAAAATCTTACCTTATTGTAAGAAACTGTACATACTTTGTAAGATGATCAACAATGACCCATATTGCATTGTTCCTTATAGGATTCTTTGGTATTCCCATGAAAATGTATATTGTAATACTATCCCATTCCCACTTAGGTATGGGAAGAGGTTGTATGACTCATGTATAAACAACCGATGACAATAAAGAGATTGTAAAATTAACCATTACCTTGTACTTTTACTTGAATGAGGGTACGTTAAAATCATGTATAATAGATAAATAATTGTTATTAAATTATACAATAACCATATACATAAATACTATATAATATATGATCTTCTAAAATAGAATTTTTAATAGTATTTCAGTGGTATAATTGTTTCAGGTGTTAACTAATTCATTTTTTTATATGTACTTTTACATATGTAATGTTTGATATTGATATTATGTGTTTGATTATTATATAAAATGATATTATGTCCCTTAAAAACTATTTTAATTAATATAATGAAAATTATTCTTCAATGATTATGATGGGGAATGAATCTCATCATTTTCGTGGAGACCGTAATCCGTACGTATGCACGAGTGACAATATCATTCAATTATTAATTAAATAATATGTAATTGGATGTTGTATAAAATATAAATATTTATTATTATTTTATATTTATTATTTATATCAATTATACTCATTATTATACCCATCCGAAAAACTAAGTGTTGAATAACGAACTACACCATGACATAGAGACGGTAAGTCGTACGTACTCACATATGGTGACTTTATCATGTGTTGGATGAAAAGAATAATGAATATGGTTGTAACATATTTATAATAACCTAAAAGTATGTATAAGGTACTACAATTTTGATTTTGGAATGGTAACAACAAATAAAGAGGAAGTGGCAGAAGAAAAACACATTGAAATTGGTGATGAAATAATTACTTCTTCTTCAAGTGCTTCGTTTTGATTTGATCAAAAGGAGTCCATAGATTGTATTATGATAATATTAAGGACTATAGGATTAATTGAGGGTAGTTGGGAGGATATTTTAGAATATTTTGGTGTATCCAAATGGCTTTGGAGGTCAGATTTTGAGAGAATGTGAAGTACCCTTTTATAAGGAAGGTGAGGGTCACTTTAGGAGAAGCATGAAATATTATTTTATTATATAATCATATTTGGTTTATAATTGATCCAATAAGATTTATTTAGAGGAAAAGTTGGGTCTAGGTTGAAACCCTATTATTCAATAGGATTTAGACATTTTTAGGTCACCATATTAACCTTATCCATTTTATTAACTCTTAGTTAAATAGTTTATCTTTTTGCATGTATTTTTGTATTAATATAATAAATGGTTAATAAAATTATTATAATAATACCAGCAAACCACAAGTGGTTCATTAATTATATATATAGCATTATATATGTCTTGGTGTGAACCTGTGATTTTTAGGAAGATTTTTTCATTTAATAATTTAGTATTTGTTTTAAAAACTCATTTATGTCAATTTTGACCCTATTTAGTATTTGGTTTTTGTTAAAGTCCTAACAACTATATAACATAAAAATATTATTTAATAAATAATAACATGTCGTATTAACATAGAATGTTTTTGGAATACATCAAAAATCTCATTTTACAATTATATTAATATTTATAATATCAATTACTTTAATTATTCAATAATAAGGTAATTACTGCATCATAATTGTGTCATATATAAATTTAATTATTTAATGTCTAAAAATTAGAAAAAAATTACATTATGTAGGAATCTTTTTATCTTTCTAATTAATATTTATAGTCAAATTTATCTTATGTATAACCCAATATTAAAAATGGTTTAGTTGTCAAACTATGAATATAATACTTTTAACTCTTCTTTATATAAAATAATAATAAATGTCCTAATCTTGTCCAATTTGACCAAAAGGATAATATTTTATTCCTAAGGACTATTTTGGTATAAATACACTTATCCAATATAATTAGGACATGTGTTAGTGTAATTCAAATATCATTTTTACATTTCATTTCCATATTTACATTTAATCCTGGTAAAAAAATTCAAAAGTTTCTATTCACCAAAAATTATTTTCATCATATTGAACAAAATTTTACATACTGATGTCAACCATATTTCTCAGATTTTTTAAATTCAATTTATAGAAGTAGTAAAATTAAGTTATCTGCAAATTTTCAAATGTTCCTAGAAGGTGGGTAAAAGAGGTTAAAAATTAAATAAAATTTTATATATCTAATATTATTATAAAATGACTCCAATGAATTACATGGAACATATATAGGTATTATGTATCTATTTTGACATAAAATAAATTTTAATAAATTAACTAATCATTTGAATAAGATGTCGGTTTTAAACAATAAATTAGTGTTTTTCACTCTACATGCAGAATTGAATGTTTTCAAAAAAAAATACCAAAATTTCACCAAAAGCTAATTTTGATAACATGAATCCAAAAATAAAGTCCATTTTGAAGAATAAAAATTATAAAAATTTCAAAAAGTGGGTATTATTATTCATAACATCGAGTTATATTGGTCTTTGTTTGCTATAACTCGAAGTTGCATACAAAGCAAGCTGTTGCATTATTCAAAAAGAATTGTACTGTGGAAGCTTGGGGTGTTACATAAACCAATTGATTATGGTTATGGATCTTAAAAAATTCTCACAATATATCCTTGGGGCCCTAGACAGTTTCTATCTTACTCATAAAGGTATAATAAAAATTCTTATCACTAAAATAAAGCAAGGAAAATCTTCCACACCCATTCCATCCTCTTCAAGATATTCCCTGTAGTCGGCCGACGCAAAAGGAGCTGTTTCATTTTCCATAAATCAGAGTTGTTATTTCTCTCCCAATGCTGGAGAGTTCATATCAATAATCCTCTCTCCATCTAAATGTGAAGAAGGTGAAGAAGAGGATTAAGTAGAATAAGACAAATAATATGATATTGAATATACCCCTCTCATGTTCAAAGAAGGGTTCTCCACCACAATTGGTGAACATATGGAGATTAACCAGGGCACTGAAGATGACCCGTGACCCATGATGATTAGTGTGGCTATTTAATTCAAGGATGAAGAGGCATATAAAACCTTCGTAAAGAGTAATTGAGATTTTTTACTTGGAACAATACATAAACTTTAGGCCAAGATCCTGAGGTCACCACTCATCACCTGGTCCAGTCAGAATACCATCGTGGTTACAACCAGGATGCTAGAAGGATCGGCCCAATACATACTACCAAAATAGAGGCTGATGTTGAAAATCTAATCAAAGATAACATCATTCCAGAAATATTAATATCTGATCTAGATAGAAAACACAGTCCTTGTCAACATGAAGAATAGGCATAACAATGTTTTCATTGACTTCAAGGACCAAAATGAACACTTCCTGAAATATGATTTCCTAGTCCTGATAACTGAATTATTTATCAATGTGACCACTAGATATGAGGTCCTCTCTTTATTGGCTGGCTACTCTGGATAAAACCAGATTAAAATGGCTTGATGTGATAAAGAATCCATAGCCTTCATAGACCTTAATGAGTATTCTTCTACAAGATGATACCCTTTGGTCCAAAAAATTGGCACTCCAAATCAGCATGCCATGCATCAGATTTTCAAACCCTTGCTGGGAAAATTCATCGAGTGATAGGTCGATGACATGGTGGTTAAATCTAAACAGTACTCAGAACACCTAACAGATCTTGATACTATCTTCAATAAACTCTGAAATCATAGTCTAATGATGAATCCCCTAATGTTTTTATTGAGTGTTACCTATGGGAAATTCTTCGGCTTCGTCATACACCATTACGTCATCGAATTCAACCCTAAGAAGACATAATAAATATTTGACATGTAACCAACTTGTAACCACACCGAGTTGATGGGTCTCTAGGGTAACTTGTCCTACATTTTACACTTCATAGACAATCATGTAGGTAAGTGTTTTCCTTTCACTAGGTTTATGAATAAAGGGTCGTATACGAGTGGGATACCGATTTTCAAGAAGCATTCAACAATATTAAAAGGTATCTCCTAATACCACCAATGCTGATGCCGCTAGTTGAGGGAAGAAAAATAATTTTTTACATAACCACCTTAGAATGTTATTTAGGTTCTCCCCTCGCATAGTAGAATGATGTATGCAGAAAGAATATTTGCTATTACCTGAGTCAAAAAATGATCGATGCTGAGACTCGATATTAAAGTATCAAAAATAATTTCCTAGCCTGCAGCACCACGAGGTCCATCTGGTCTCCTGATATAACCTATTAAAGTATGTCTTTAGCCATTATATGCTAAATAGATGCCTATCAAGATGGGATGTCATCCTATAATAGTTTGACATTTGGTGCATCACCCAGAAAGCCATCAAATTCCAGGAGTTATAATATTTCCTAGTGAAGCACCCCTCAAGAAGAAATGACCCCATTGGATACTGAAATTCCTGATGAAGATGTATTATGAACCAAAAAAGGCCCCCAGGCATGGGAAATGTACTTCAACAGTGCCTCCAGAAACCTGACAGGGAAAAGGATGGAGGATGCTAAGATCAAAAAATTATGCATGGGAGTTATACTCATATCTCCAAAAAGGTCATATTTCCTTACTCCTTCCTACTTTTAGAGAGTTGAACATAAAATTAAGTTGAATATCAGACCCTCATTGTAGGCCGACAGCATGCACTTCATGCACAAGACAAACTCCTGAAGATACAAGGTGATTTAGAGTTGGTCATCAAGCAGATCAAAGGAGACTATGTCATTAAAAAAGAAGTATTGGTCTCTTTGATGAACTATGTCTTAGGGATGATGGAAGAATCCCCATCAGAACCAAAACTAACTTTTGTACCTCGGTCACAAAATTATCAAGCTGATGCATTGGAAAATACAGCCACCACTTTAGATGATCTAGACCAGGATGAAACAGTCAATAGCATTACCCACCATTGGATGGTCTTTTTATCCATTCATAACAACATGGAAGAAATCAACGATATTGGACCCATTCCGGAGGCTTACTGTTGCTCCATCAGATAGATCACTCCCATTGAAAATTACCTCTAGAGGGGTAAATTCCCTATAGATAGGGTTGGAATAGAACAGATCTTGAGACGGGAAGTCAATTTTGTTTTGTACAAGGGTGCAAACCGAGAAAATTTCTCTATATACAAGGCCTAAACAATGTCTTTATTAGGTAAATTGATGTAGAAGATAATATTTCCATCATGCAATAAGTGCACAATGAAACTTATGTAGAACACCAATCACCAGCCAATCTCTTCCATAAAATTCGATATCATGGATACTATTTGCCCACTATGATATAGGATTGTTCCAAATTCGCCAAGAAGGGTCATCCCTACCAAGTTTATGCCAATTTCATTCACCAACCCATTAAAATACTTCACATAGATAAGTACTATTACCCATTTTTTCTATGGGGGATGGATTTCATTGGATCAAATCCCCCGCCAATGCCAGAAAATTTAAGTTAATTCTCCCAAAAATGGATTTCATCTCCAAATGGGATAAATCCATACACCTTATATAGTTTAGTGTAGGAAACATTGTTAGTTTTGTAAAAGCCATCATCATTACCAAATTTGGTGTCCCTCATACAATACTTATAGAAAACGGAACAAACATCTACTCTTTTGTGTTAGAAAAGTCTTACCAGGAGTATGGAATCATATCCAACCATTCATCCCGCTATCATTCAGTGGACAATGGGAAGATGGAGGATTTCAAAAAGACTCTATCTAACATAATCCAGAATATGGTAGACAAGGATAATAAATTATGGTAGACAAGATCCTCTATGATTTATGGGCTGAGTTAACTATAACCCACACTGCCAACATGGAAACCTCGTACTCCTTAGTATACAGGACATAGGTCATCTTGACTATCAAATTTCAAGTGTCATCTCTTTGCATTGCCATTTGTGATCAATAGTCTGTGGATGAGAAATATCACAAACTATTTGATGAGTTAGAATGACTGGATGAGAAAAGGTTTCACACTTTTTACCATTTAGAAGTCTACCAAAATTCTATTGCACTAGCCTTCAACAGAATGGTTAACCTTTGGTAATATCATGAAGGAGAGATATTGTTGGACCTGAGAACCCCGATGATACTTGAGGGGAAACCCCCAAAGCATGATCTATAATGGGAGGGACCCTATGTCATACATAAGGTCTACTCAAATGGATCATATTCTTTGATATTAATGGATGGGAAGCTTATCATACCTCTCACCAATGTAAGATTTTGGAAGAAATACTTCATATAATAGAAACATATATGTCCTAGACGTATCGTGTAAAATTATATAGTAACATCTTCACCCTTAAAAATGATTTTAAACTACTAGTCCAAAATCATCCTTGCAATATGATTCTAAACTGTGTAGCATCTTCAACTTTTCTACATGACGCTAAACTGCATGGTAGGTATTCTGTTTCAGCTGGAACCTTGTTACATATAAGAAAATTTCTCATGAGGGAAATTTTACAATACCCTCACACTTTTTTTTCAGGGGTCAGACCAACAAAGGAAGGGTATTTTAGAACTACACATGGAATGATTTTCATTAATTTGTGGGATATGTAGCCATTCCATAACACTCGATAATGTCCCATCCATAACATGAAAAAAAATTCCACTGTTATATCCTCTATCAACCCATACTACGAGGACCATCATTGTCTCTTAATTTTTTATCACATCAAGTATAACTAATGTGAGATTAGGATCAGTGGTAAGGGTTCCCTTTCATAAAAAAATAGTATAGGAATATGATTGACCCGACACCCACAGAGGATGTAACCGAAATTCCCTTAATCCTTTTCTTGATTCAGATCAATGTATGGTGATTTTTTTTGATGAACTATGTATTGATTGATTCCATCCCTTATAGGAAACATAGTGACACTCGAATTTAACATCCTATACTAGACAATAATTAAAGAGAAATGGTTTTTTTCCCTACACATGGACCAAACCTCTATAGGGAACTTTCATAACTATAAATGGATTCATTCATGCCCTTGAAGGATACATAGTGATGTTGGGATCATCTATCATATCACATCCCTCAACAGTAGATAAAAATTCCCCCTCCATATGTATTGATATGACCTATACTTGTAGAGAATTTTCTTATCTATGCTTGTGTTGATACATATCTCATAGGAATATTTAGTGACGCCCAAATCCCATGTTTTGGGCCCATCCATAATATGGTTAAATTCATATCGGTTTACCTTCATCCTTACCATCTAATGTTTATCTGCATGGAATATTCTACAACTAAATATGGATTTCTTCTTATCTTAGTGGGATATGTAGTGATGCTCGGATCTTGTATTCGAGTTCATTCATCATTGAAATGTCATCCCCCACCTTGTGCATGTACCAGACCTTTACATGGCGGACAAGTATAGAAATAAATGTGGCTTTATTTCTGCCCTTTCCGGATATGTAGTGACACCATGACCCCAAATATTGGTCCAACCACCAGGAAAATAAATTCCCATTTTCCCTACATATGGGACAAACCTATGTAACGATTTCTTTTCAAGAATGACATGTGGATTGATTCCTACATTTTTAAGATATATAGTGACACTCGAATACTTCATAATGGTCCACACACCATTTAAATAAGGGAAATTCCCAATCATATTTTTATATGTGAAACATTCATGGGGAAATCCAAGAATACTCCTAACTTCATGACATTAAACTCCATGGATCCTCAAGAATGATGTGTTCCCCAATTCACGATGTTATGAGATCCCAAAAAATCCCTCAATTTCCTAAACACAAAAATGATAAGAGATTAAGGAAATTTCAAGTTTTAATTCTGACACATAGAAGGAGTTAAAAGATCATGCTTTCCCCTATATATGATTCAGATCTATATAGAAGCCTCTGTAGTTCAAAACTAATCACTGTCTGGATATTTATTATGTTCCGAGACATAAATTTCCCATTTGTCATACTCTATCCCTATGAAATCTTGGGTCACCATAAAAATTCATGGCCATATGAGATGGATGGAATATATCACATCGATGGTATTTTATAACTATTCACAACATGCCCCAGTGGCTCTGCATATGTTTCCAAAAAAACGAGCTTGTTAAAAAAGGAATGTTTTTCTTCAGTATAGGATTTTCTTATTTTCGTATGCCCAAAGGATTCCAATACCCATGTCATTCATATAGATCCAACAGCCCCTAAGATGATGGTCTACACCTTCTATCACCGGTCATGTCTATGGAATACCATAATATCCTGACCACTATTAACTCAAAGCTATTGATGGTCATTGTGAAACGTTTTCTACATAATACTATGGTAAAGTGTGCGACCAATGTCCTTACCGCATGATGTTAAACTAAAAGGCCATAATTGACCCAGCTACATGACATTAAATAGAACCACACAATGGAAATACCTGGATACTTATCTGGGATTATCCTCCTCAAACAAAATTTATTTCCATTCTATGAACAGGCTATACCTATGCAAGGAATGTTTATTGTGAATCATGTGTGACTCGGTTTCCCCATGATAAGATGTGTTTTATACTCAAATACTGTGATCCAGACTCATCCACATAAGGTATTGAGATATCTCTTTCTCTATGTATGAATTTAATCAAATCCCATAATCCCTGTACATGTCCTATGTATAGTGATTATTAAGGGTAATCATATTTCCCATCTTTCATTAAGGGATTACCATATGTGTGCCGCACTGACAGAGAAAATTTATGTGCATATTTTTGTATCAAATAATGAGCATTTTTTAAAAAAAAATCAATTATAAAACCCATGAATTTCATTGTTTTATTATAATAATGTGTAATTCCAATTTTAGAACGAAAATGAGCAAAATTGTGAAAAGTGCATAATTCTAGATTTTTGGAATGATTTTTACCACAAGGGTATTTTTCTCATTTATTAAAAAATATAATTCCAAATTCCATGAAACTTATTTTTTTAGAATTATAATTCTATTTCTTTCATCTTTGTCTGCTGGACCTAGAGCTGATTTGGCCATCTAGTGGCTCTAACAATTCATTAATGATGGAACTTTTTCCAGGCGGACAGTGTGGACCCCACCCCTGTAACGGAACCCAATCTCGGCCTACACATATCCAAATTAGGTTCTTCAACTTGGGATTAAATGAGTATATATATTTTTGGCTCTACACCTGATTGTTTGGAGTTTTCAAGTCATTATGGAAGCCATTAAATGACATTCTTTTGGAGGAACCTTCCTGGAAGCTTCTTCTAGAAACAGATGTCATCAATGAAAATTTCATAACTCCTTCCTACAAAGTCCCAATTTACTGAAATTAGGAAGGTGAATGGAAAAATTAATTTTTTACAACATTGAAGACGGGTTCCACATGTGAATCTGCTATTTAATGGTTCAACAATGCGCAATATTTTGGGGGACGGAAATCTTCCTATAAAAGAAGGCCCTCTGCTCCTTCCAAAACGATCAGATCGACACCGAAATCCAAGGAGGGGTCCCATCGGGGCACTGGCCGCTGCTACTCTTATGTTCCCCCCTCATTTCTTCTTTTATTTTTATTTTCAATTTAGTTTTCGTTTCATTTCATTTTTAATTGTAATTTATTTTATTTTTAGTTTTATTAATCCATGCATCTGTGTTTCTCCATCCAATTTTCATATTTTCTTTCTCTCTCTATCCCTCTCTCAATATTTCTATCTTCATACACCCAATCCAAAAATTAATCTTATACTCTCGGAAATGAGAGGCTAACTCGAGACATGGATTGGGGGAGGTCGAGATATTCATGAATTTTCGTTAATGATTGTTTTATTGTTTGTGGTAGATTTGAGTATCATAAATTGGTGAGGCGAATGTCCTTGATTGGGTAACAGAACCAAATGACATTATACTCAAACTATTTCTATTCTAGAAAAGATAAGTGATTCAAATATGACATTTCATGTTTGAATTATCAAACTAAATAAAACACCTATAGGAAAATAATGACTGAATCCAAGACTGAACCCCAAAACCATGTTCTTTATTATTAACTCATTCTGTTTGCACTGCATGATTGTTCAAATTTTTAAATCAAAAACCCAAAAAATAATTTCATCGCTGTAAATTAAAAACAATACCACAAAAATATATAGTATAGGTAAATTAGAATAATGTAAGTGAACCAAACTGAAAAGCTCCACAAGAGAGACGACCCTGGTCAGCCACTGTGCTGCACTTGGAAAAAATATATTAGGGATTTTTTCCACACCTCACGACAGGCGTGCGTCAAAACTGGCACCATTACCAGGGATCCAATCATTTATTAATTTACTTTGTCTATTTTCACATCATAGTTAGATTTTATTTACTTCTATAAAATAAAATAACTAAAAAAATTCATTCCATGATGAATTTTAATGACTATTATTCTTCATGGACTGAAAATTACTCATAGGTGCTAAAAAAACAAGAAGAAGATTTTAGATGTGCTCGGATGCAAGAACTTAGAGAAATAATTGAACAATTGACAAGAAAAGTTGAACGAGAATTTGACTATGTTCATTATTTAATGGATCATCCCAACACCGATCAGGATCACGAACCTAAGGTGGCAAAGGATGATGACTTGCCTGCTGAGCTACAATTGGGAGATCAAGAAGGATTGGATGATTTATTTATTAAATGTGGATAACTACCTGATCTCCTCATACAATACAAGGAAGAAAAGAAATCACCACTGAAAAAATAAACCACCAAAGTGGTAGAATTTGATGTTAAGATTGAGGAGCCCAACTACCTGCCTCCATCCTCAGAGAGTATACTCCAAGAGGCACTTACCCCTGAGGTAGATATTGAGGCTTAACCTACTCAGGGATTTGAACCATTATTTGACTCTATATCTTATAATTTTATTGAATCTGAATTCTAAATTAATCTTTGTTATTTTGATTATATAAATTCATCCAATCTCATTTATGCCTTGGAGGATGATGAATAACCTGGATTTTCACCTGCTGAGGAACATATGGAGCTCCGTCGACAAGTTGAATATTTATTAAAGGAAGCCCTTGAAGATATGCTAGTGGATTTTCCTAAGGAGACCATGGAAAAATCTTCTTACTTTGATGGGGAATAATTTGATCTTAGTACATATTGTTTTAATTTTATTCAAATAGAATTGCACTCTGACTTTACCATTGACTATTCTTTGGATGCAGTGTACCATGAGGAACCACTTGATATAGAAGAAGTGGTTGCACAATTAGTAACCAAAAAGAATGATGATGGTCTATACTTCAACATACCCCCACCATAAAAGTTATACATCATTATGAAGGTGGATGATCTGGTGTACTCTACCCATGGATCATTCCTCACCCATAAGGATGAAGCACAAGATGGGAAATGCCATATGTGGTTGTTCAAATCAAAGAAGCTTCATCCTCCATCAGTCTTTGGATAATATCTAGTACTGCCCTCTGGAGGTAGTAAAAATTTAGGGACCACTTGGGGGACCGTTCCATTATTTATCCTTAAATGATTACTAAGAATTTAGATTTCAATTTATTTTCTTAGATTTACTACAGCATGAATCCCCCTCCCTCTTATATTTTTAGCATTAATGACATGATCTTTGAGATTAATTGATTTTTTTTCTTTTATAGGTTCATAATGGTAGAAAGTATCCCTAGACATTGAAGGGTAGGGACCAATTTTCATGGAAAAAAGGGAGTTCAATTTTAGTGTTTTATCTTTTAAACTCTCCACATTGTGGTCCAAAAAATGTTTGGAGTTTTAATGATAAAATTTCATGCCCACACTTGAATTAATGTTTTAGTCAACTTATCTAGGAGACATGAGTTTCATAGGAACCTACTGATGCCATGTTTTAGATTATAATGTTGATATGATTAATTGATCGAAATGAAGAATTAAATTTTTAAAATGAAGCATGAATATTGAAATGATGACTCGTGATTTGAAGGAAGTAACTTATTCATTTAAATGAAATTTCCCTACCATCTTTCATGCTTTGAATTTCATAAGATTATGTGAATTGATTTATTATTATTATTCATGCCATGAGTGACTGTCCAATGTTATATTTCTCATTCTTGAGAGGATTTCTAGACCAAGTACTTCCTATTTATTCTTGAGCATATTTCTTGAGTAATCTTGGGACATGTAACCGACCAGAACTTGTATTAAAACTTTTCAAAGCTATGACTGTGCAAAAGAACATTTAAAATGACCGATGAATCCTTTTAAAAGATACATTTCCTTAAAAGACCACTATTACATCAATCCTTCGTTTAGCCCATAGAGACCATGAATGACCTTTATAAGGATGAGCCATGTTTCAAGTCATTTTTATCCATTCATACCCAACTCTTGGTATTTTCATGATATTTTAATGTTCAAGTGTGGGGGTAAAGAGAATCATGGTGGACAGGATAATACACATTGTAAGGAAGAAGTGTGGGGGTGTTATTGTGGGAATTTTAAAAGGCTGTGGAATCATTCATTATACTATATTGTTTGCCCCTCTTGAATTAAAAAAATAAAAAATGTAAGAATGAAAAAAATAGAAAAATTGGTTTTGATTTGGGAGAACCAAAAATAACCATTTTCCAGACCAATGATATTATGATTGTATGTGGTTAGGTGATGGATGTGAGGTTTGATCTAATCATAACTTTTGAAAAATTAAAAAAAACGTATGAAATAAAAAAATTCAAGAGGGTGCACAAGTCATCCATTATGATTACATGATCATAACCTTTTATTTTGAGTTTTGGGAAGTGGGTGTTGCTATTTTGAAGTGAAAAAATTCATTATACTTTTACTTTGAATATCATGCATTGTACTTCAGATATTAGATTCCTCCTTGAGGCTTAATTTTTAAAGCATCAAATCCTACCAACCTTAAGCCTCAGATTCATTTAAACATTTATTGCAAGCCCTCATGATTTTATGTGTTTTTTATCCTTACATAGTGGACAAATTAGTTTATTTTCAAGCCTATGGATAAAGAGCATGTTCTCCTGATATGAGCATAATTGTACTTGAATTGTATCATGAGTGATGAGAGAAAAGAATCAAAATTGAGGTAAATCATGACTTGGAATATTTAATAATGATGAATCAAGGAGCTTGAATGAATGGAAGGATAAGTTCTATCAATTTTCAAAGGGGAAAAGTAAAATATGTGAATTATTTGATTCTTTGAAAAATGGGAAGTTAAATTGATATTTTATGTAGATATTTGAAGGATTGATTTTTCATTAAAAATTGATTGATTTTATCGAATTGTAATTTGAATATTAGTAACATTGGTGTCCTCTGATTTCCATGTTGAGATTTTATGCTTGAGGACATGGATGGTTTAAGTGTGGGGGTATTTGACAGAGCAAATTTATGTGAATATTTTTCATCAAATAATGAGTATTTTTTTTAATTTTTTCAATGATAAAACCCATGTATTTCATAGATTTATTAAAACAATTCGTAATTTAAATTTTATAATGAAAATGAGCAAAATTGTGAAAAGTGCATAGTTCTGGATTTTTCGACAGATTATTACCACAAGAGTATTTTTGTCATTTCTTAAAAAATATAATTCCAAATTATGTGAATCTAATTTTGGTAGAATATTAATTTTATTTCCCTCATCTCTGTCCTCTGGACCAGGAGATTATTCGGCTATCTAGTGGCTCTAAAAATTCATTGATGTTAAGAGTTTTTCTAGACAGAGAGCGTGGACCCAACCAATGTACCGAAACCCGGACTCGGCCTACACTTATCCAAATGAGGTTCTTCCACCTAGGTTAAACCGAGGACAGATAGGTTCGGCTCTACACCAAATTTAGTGATTTTTTTAAGTAATTAAGGCAGCCATTTAATGACATACATCTGGAGGAACCTTCTTGGAGGATTCGTCCAGAAACAGAAGCCGTCAATGAAAAATTCATAACTCCTTCATCCGGAGTCTAAATATACTGAACATTGGAAGGTGAATGGAAAACACATTCATGAACAACATTCAATAAGGGGTCCACGTGTGTATCATCCATTTATGGGCTCAACAATGTGCAAACTGTTGGGGGAAAGAAATCTTCCTATAAAAGGAGGCCCTCTCCTCCATCCAAAAATGATCATCTCGATACCCAAATCCACGGGGGGATCCCACAAAGGCATGGTCCACTGCTGCTCGTCTCTTCCCCCATCATTTATTCTTTTTTTTTTAATTTTAATTTTTGTTTTTGTTTCATTTCATTTTTAATTGTACTTTTTTAGTTTTATTAATCCATGCATCTGTGTTTCTCCATCCACTTTTCATCTTTTCTTTCTCTCTCTCCCCCTCTCTCAATATTTCTATCTTCCTACAACCAATCCACAAAGTAATCTCAAACTCTTAGAAATTAGAGGCTAACTCGAGACTTGGATTGGGGGGAGGTTTAGATATTCATGAATTTTCTTAAATGTTTGGTTTATTGTTTGTGGTAGTTTTGAGTATCATACAATGGTAAGGTGAATGTCCCTGATTGGGTGACGACCCCCAATGACATTATACTCAAACTATTTTTATTCTAGAAAAGAGTAGTTATTCAAATATGATATTTCATTTTTGAATTATCAAACTAAATCAAACACATGTAGGAAAATAATGATTGAATCCAAGACTGATCCTCAAAACCAAGTTCTTTCTTATAAACTCATTCTGTTTTCACTGCATGATTGTTTATATTTTTCAATCAAAAACCCAAAAAATATTTTCATCGCTTTTAATTTAAAAACAAAAATAGAGAAATAGATAGTTTAGCTGAATTAGAATAAAATAAGTGAACCAAACTGAAATTCCCCTCAAAAGAAAGGACCTTGGTCATCCACTGTGCTGCACTAGGAAAGAATATATAATTGCTTTTTTCCACGCCCCGCAATAGGCGTCAGTCTCCCACGTTATGTAAATTGTGTGAAATTATTCATTTTTGTATGATGCTAAAACTACATAGTGTTTTTATAAGAATAATATTCTCCCTTAAATTGATTATTCCATTCTTAAGTGGTGAACTGAAATCTGATTATTCCCTTGTTTCTCACACCGATCATAGTTCATCTGAGCTTAGGGACCTCATTAGGAGATCCACAATAGAGTCATGGAAAATCAAAATAGGATTTTTTTTCCAAGAAGCACGAACCTAAATGGGGTGTTATGGTTCCCTTCCCCATATGGAACCATATGTCCTAGCCATACGACATTAAACTATAGGGTAATCGAAATATGGACCAAATACATCACCCAATGTATGAGCTAGATCTATGTAGGGGATTACTTGATCTCATGGGTTATTAATATCCCGGATGATTCTAATGTATCTCAATACATCCCTTCCACAAATAATACTCTATGATTTGAGTAATCATTGATCCCCATAACCCGCCAAGGCCATCAGATATAGAAGTCTAGGATCCTACAGAAACCTTTGTTTGACTATGCACATCATGCCTTAGTAGATCTGTAAATGTTACCAACAAAACAGTCCTCAACCAAAGGCAAATTCAACATCAGAAGAGTCATCTCCTACCATAGTGTATCTAACAGCTCCCAAGACCCATTTCATCACTCCTGATATAAGAACCCTCAAATTCAAGGTTTTCATTCTCTTTAATACCCACATCTTGGATATAACATATTATCCTGGCTTGATTCACCTAAAATCCTTCAAGGCTTCTATAAAATAAATTTTCCCCATCTATATGCATGAATTTGATCCATGTACAAAAAAATCCCCCACGTATTTATATTTTTCCTAGTAAATATAAATAAAATAAATTCAACCCATTCATGTTTAGGCGCACCCCCATTCATAAGCCATACATCATGACCAGAAAGGTCACAATCTCCATATTCCTTCATGGAAATCAGAGATGGAAGTTCAGTGTCATGTAGAAACCTTTTTATGAATTTGGAAATAATTCCCTAATGGCTCTACATAAGTATCTTATGAAATCGCCATTAACCAACAGAAAGTTTATCCTATGGAGAGCCCTTTCCAATTTCCATACATGCGAATGAAATTTATATCCCATCTCACATCCCAAATTTGAAAGCCCCTATATTAGAATTTATATAATTTTCCCTTTCAAATCCACAATTATATAAAAAATTCTAGTTTAACAGATGAATAAATTACTCTCTCTTGGTTAGAGTAAAATGATCTCCCTTAACAAGCTTCACGTGTCCAAGTTTTATGACGTTAAACTACACAATTCACCAAATCTCCCTTACACAAGTGAAATTAATGTTGGCGCGATTTAAAATTCAAAGCAATTAAAAATGACCCTAATTCTTTCAGACATCATCACTTAGATAGGCCAACCACTATTCTCCCAAACCTCAATGAAAGTCCAAAATGTTATAAATCTCCCAGGCTATCTGAAATAGATTTCCAGTGTCCAGTGGACACCTCTTTTTTAATATGAAAATCAAGACCAGGTGGCTCTATATATGTCACCTACAAAACGACCTCCACCAAAGGCAAATTCAACCTCAGGAAATTACATTCCGACCAATGTATTCCTAAAATGTCTCCCAAGCCTAATATATATACAAAACACAAAAATTTGGAGCAAAGGAAAAACCCCTCATTCATATATAAATGTTATTAGGAAATTATTGGATGATGAATCCAAAATTAGGGACCCTGTCCCATCAATTTTGGTCATAGGTTCTCATCCGAAATACTAGTAATAAGTCTAATTGGCAAGACTATAAGCCACCAACAAAAATGACACAATACTCTCCAGATTGAAAACCTACAAAGGGAACTCTGTGAAAAAATTCTAGTACTAACCAGTTAAACCTATACTATGTATGGTTTAGGAAAATTATCGAGGAATAAAGTATTCAAAAAAGTCATAAATCTTGTTAGGTTGAAAACCCACAAAGGGGAACCTACGAAAATGTAATGTTATACCCACTAATCCGGTACCAAATAGTCCTAGGAGAAATTAGGGAAATAATGAAAAAGGCTCAAAATTTTGTGAGGTTTTCTATGTAATCGTAGAAATAGTTGAACGACACATGCTGAGTTACATGGATCAGGAAAAAAATTAGAGCCTGATTTGATTATTTCAATTTACCAGTTTTGAATCATGGATTGAAATTAATACCTGATCGAAAAATGTTTATATGTTTGATTGTAATTGATGAGATTTTTAGGGAAAAGGAAAACGAGAATGATTAGATTTAGAAATAGTTCCATTGTATGACATAGAGATATGGATGGATTCCATATCCTGGAGCCTCTCCTTGGAGGTGGGACATGATCATACAAAGAGGCGTTTGGTGGACTCACAATGTTGCATCAACCATTGATGCGATTACTCAACAGATTGATGAAGTTTCCAAAAATTGGACATCTCAGACTCTACGCCTGCCCATAGTGACTTTATGTCCTTCATTACTTAAATTCTAGTCCTTTATTATTCTTCCACCTACCATCGCCCCTCCTCAATAGTGACTGTAACATGACCCCACTCTTGCTTAAGTCGCTCCAACTTTTGGCTCCACTTCTCCAAATCCTGGCCGAGTGGTTCCACTAAGAAATCATGCTATGTGAGATCATTTGGTATCCTCACATCCAATCTAGTAGGATTGGAGGCTTCATCAATGAGTATTTTCCTTGTAGTTGCATCATGAGCAATAGAATATGTAGTATAAATTAGAGATTTTAGTGTAATAATCCCTTCCCTAGAGGCAACCACATGTCTCACTATATCATAGATTCCATGATGGTCGAATTTTCTAAATCCCAGGACTATAAACTAAGGGTGTAGTTTTGGAAACATCTCCAACATCTCTTCTAATAGAGTCTGGGAGATTTATTTAAAAAATTATTCCATGCATTTTGAGGATGGGATTAAGGTCAACCAAGCCATCTCGGTTAGTCTCACAGTCACTTAATGATGAAAAACTATAGTTAAGAATGAACATCATGGGATAGGGACTCGATTGAGTGGTTGAAACATGACTCAACCCCTCATTATCCTCTCCATTAATGATTTCAATAGGGTACATAGTGGGATCATTCTCCACAATTTTTAAATGATTGAAAATTTCAATTCTAAAAGTAGTGGAAAAAAGGGTAAATATCCTCGACTCTTGAAACTAGACACAAATGGTTGATTGAAAGACTGGGGAACTAACATCCCTCTATTGAGGATTCAATACCTCCCACAGCCCCCAACAACAACACTTCCCGGTGAATGTGGAACCACATATTTTACCTTTAGTCACACTCAAAAATAACTCTAGTGTATCAACGACCTAGAACCATGCATGACCTGAAAAACAGTCTCCAGGAAATCCACCAAATGTTCTCTCACCGATATCATGCATGTAGGGATGATTAGTCTATAAAATCATACTAGTCTTGATATAATTTGGGTTGAGAGCACAATTTCTCTTAGAACTAGATAAAAGGTCACAAAATCCCACTCCATGTTTTCAAGATCTGGTATAATTACCTCCCTTGTGTTTGTGACTTCTACATAGGAGTAGTCGACTTGTTCAAACAGAGCATAAATCTATAAAGGGACTCCCCTATAGGGTAAAGTCCATTTGATCAGGAACGATTGGTTCCTCGATAATTAAAGTCTCTCTAATGTCCTATGGGGATTGGGGCTATTCATTGTATTCATCACCTACCATAAAAGATTTCTTCTATTTCTCTATAGAAACAAACTCAACAAGTTCAATCGAGGCCCCAACTTATGGATGTTCAAATATTATTAAGGAAGAGTTTTTTTGATAATGAGAAGACATGCGTAAATGGTTGAGAATACCCCTAGATTCCCATATTGTCATCTTACTCTGTGTTGGTCAATAAAACTTTTTGGTGACTATTACTCTACCATTAAGGTAACATGAGATGCAGATGTTGAGAAACTTCCATCTAGTCACTAACAAGATCTACATCAAAATGTGTTGATAATAATGATAAAATAAGATAAGGGTACTCGGTTTGACCACCAGGTGAATAGAAAAATACATATAATTCCCCTCCTAATGTGTCTTTATAGTTTGGTCATATGTTTCCATTTCTTTGATTTTCATGGAGATGGTTCATGAATAAGATCACCCAAGGGATCCAGAGGAGGAAATTATCTAGGAGGTTCTGTGATGATTTCTTCCATATTCTCTCAGTAACTATTAGATCTATCCTTAGCACCCTACATAATTAGAAGGGTACACTCCACAACTACAATTTCCTTAGGGGAATAAATTGTGGAAAGAATAATTTCCAACGACCATACAAGCTTTTGAAATGTAAAAAATGGGGGCATTAGAATCTCTAAAACAAAGGAAATTAATTCCATGATTTTTTGAGATAAAAACCTATCTCTCGATGGTCATCGATTTTGGGAGTGCTTCCATCAATACTACTCAGTCAGACCAGTAATGCTAATATTTGGAGGTGTGAAGGAACATTTCCATTTTGTTCAAATATGCATCCAACTCATCAGACCCTTATTTAGTATAAATAAAGGTAGGGAAATTGATCCTCCAAATCCCAGAATGTCATTGAGTGCTCAATGAAGTAGTATCCAAATAACCTCATCAGAATCATTTTCTCTAAGTTTATCCCAGACCCTCCAACCATCTTGAAATTCAGCTGTGACTGGGATGGCCATTGATGGAATATTGGAATGGGGGAGCGAAGTGGGTCTCATCAGCCATAAATTCTTCTTGTCTTCTTCTATATTCTTGGGAACCCTAGGAGATGAATTCTTAAAAGACATTGGGACAAGGTAATATGCTTATCCCACTGTAGTCACAACAGGAAATCCAATAACATCATCGTCCTTGTCATCAGTTTCTGGTCAAGGCATGGAAAGTAACCAATGTGATTATTTATGGAGACCCCTCTGAGAATGGATCATGGTCTTGATTTTTTTCAAGGTATTCACCAACCTTATCAGGATCTTCATATAAAGAGACATCAGTAGGTGCTAAAACATAACCAATGCCAGTACGAGAAACTTCTATAGTCTAGACGAACATCCATAATGCATGACAAGACTTGTCACAAGTTGATAGGCGGCCTCTCAAAATGTCCAATATCTTCTAGGAAAATGAAAAATAATACTATAGTGAGATGGAAGGTTGACTCCCTACAGTAGATTTGGTAGCTCATTCGACTATCTGTATAGTCACAACTCTGTCTTTCACAACCTTCCTTGGGGGATAGCTGTGAGGCTTTCGAAGGACCTTTCCTGGCATGGACTTCCCAAAGAATTTCTTGTTATTATCTTTCCCCTTGGCCCCATATTACTTATATTGTTGAGACCAGACCCAACAGGGCTCGAGCTGCGACTCCCCAATCCCACCTCCTGTAGGCCAGGGGCTGGCGTCAAGCGCCGAGTAGGCTATCAAACTCATTGGAGGCATTAGCCTAAGGTACCTGTACACACGCATCCACATACACCTCCATTAAACAGTGTAGAGATATATAAAACGAAAATGTAAATGCAGGCATACAACTATCCCAAAACCGGAGTATGGCAGAAGTATAGAATAGAAAAACATGGCCCACCAAGTGAAAACTACTAAAGCGTCCAACCTGCTCAGAAGAAGGGAAATATTGCCGAATGCACTACTAGAAAGCTCCTCGACACAGCTCCGGTAAGACTCCACATTCAGTACTGCTCACTCAGCTCCGCCAGCACTGGGTCTTCCTAGGACACCGTCGAAAGGCATGCAGTCTACACAAGACACAACATGTGAGGGAAAAGCATGTGCAGGGGTGAGTATAACAATACTCAGCAGGCTCCCCAAAAACCTAAAACAAAATAGAGCTAATGAAAGGCAACAGTCTGCTCATCCCAGCTAGAGGGAACCCATACAAGAGAGAAACTCAATCTCGTGACCATCCTTGGCTAAACACAACTAGTCAGCTCAATCAAGGTGCATTCCCATATATACAACTTGAACACCCAGATATACTAAGCTCACACACCAATCCACATGAGGTACCGAACTCATCACCAGCAATGGTTAAAAACCAGTATAGCACACTCCATGATCACCGCCATCCCAGATGACACTTGACTGAGAGATACACTCCATCAGGTCCCACACAAAAATCTCAGATGCTCACCCGAGAGATCACGCTCGTCGGATAGAATCACTGATGAATCCTCGCGGAAACAACATGAATACAAAACTCCTTGGATATGGGATGAATCCTAGGTTCCACTAGGGGATTACAGAACCCATACCGGTATACGAAGATCTATAAAATGGGGGATCACTCCCAGGGTCCGCTGGGGTATACCACAACCCGATCTGGCACTCGATAGGAACACATCACTCAGATATATGATCGTCACCCATGTAAAGGTTGTCATGAAGATACCATAACCCTATCTAGTAAAACTCATGATGTATGGGATCAGACTGACGATGCTGCAACCCTATAGAAACCATGTGCTGAGTAGAGGATCGTATAACCAATGATACCGCAACCCTACTAAAACCTCATGCTGAGTAGGGGATCACATACCCAATGATTCCACAACCCTACTGAGCACGTCCCACTGTGTAGAGGATCATATTCCAGATGATCCAACAAACCCTACGGTGTTAACCTTTTAGATAGGGGATCTCCCCTTGTGGATAAGCGGACACAGCGATACGATGAACCCGATCTAGGGAAACGATGCTAGAGGATCTCTCTCCATCTCACCAGAAAGATGCCACAACTCTAACAGTTTAAACATCCCATCGAGAGGGTCAAAATACTATACGAAGGTTGTGATTCCGTTTGAAACCTCGTAGGAATGAACCAAGGGAGTATCCTCAACCACTGCTAGCTCGAACGTCGCTAACCTGAGCGACCTGCAACAACGCCACATCGTGCACCTCCATGGCTGATAATGAGTCCTCCATGGCGATCCATGCAATAAAACACTCAGGAAAGGCTGTTTACTCGCCCGAAATAGACAACCGGTGAAAAAGGCACTATTCACCATTGCTAGCCCATGCGGGGCCCACACAACGATCGTGAAACACATCTAGCGGATCATACCATGGCGATCCCCTCAGAAAAACACACAGAATTGACAATTCATTCATCCCCAATGATCCCCAGGTAAAAAAGGTAATATTCATCAAAGTCATCTTGAGTGGGGCCCATGCCTGAATCTCGAAACACATCGAACAGATTGCACCATTGTGATCCTCTCAGAGAAACCAACAGGATCGACTACTCACTCGTCCAAAACAGACACCTACCGAAAAAGTTGCATTTTTCCTAAAACGCCAAAACCTAGCCACATGGGGCCGCATAGCAAACTAAGTTGAAACACCCAGAAACCAAAAAGAAAAGTCTTTTGTACCATCAGGGTCTCAGCGCCACTAACGGAACATCAATCAGATGCTGTGGGTGGAAGATACAACGGCCCAAAGATGAATAATAATATATTATTATTATTATTTTATTAGACATTTCAAGATCCCGGGCTACAATCCTGAAACATAAAACTCCCAAACCCACTCTATAGGGTTTTCCTTGTCTCCAGGGACGCTTCACCATAGATGGAACGCAAATATAACCTCCAGGGAGCATGAAGCGGGGGTTTTAAAACCTCTGTATATGAAAAAGGGGTTGTCCACGCCTTAACCTGTCGATTCGGCCTGCCTGGAATGGCCCGCCGCCGCTGGCATGCCCTGGCTGGCGACCCTCCACTGTTCGGCTCCCCACACCACCATGCTCTACAGTCCAGGCCGGCGTGCCGCCGCCTGGGGCGGTCGGCCACTACACTCTAGAGTGGACCGCCGCGGGTCCGCCGGGGTCACCCCGGTGGTCCGTTTTGTGATCTGAAGGTACCGGCCTAACCCTTGGGATGCGTTCTTCCCTGATACGACATCAAAATGAATATATTCATAGAAAAAATGGGGTTGGTGGAGTAAAACTCCAACTGCCTATCTCACGGGCGAAACACCAACCTTCTAGCTTAGATACGCGTTCCAAAGCTTCCACTGCACGATTCTGGAACGTCCACCGTCGAAATCTGAGTCCAACGACACCTTGATCGTGCGATTCGTTAGACGATTCACCGTCTGATGTATAGGAGGAGGGGGAAGGAGGAACCTCCTCTGCTGCACACAACACGTCCAATGGGGGGAGAACAAGAATATATATTTTTAAAATATCTCAGGCTCCTGACTCGCCCCCCACCTGGTGCCCAATGTAGATAAAAGTAATGTTAACCTTAAGGTAAACATGTTGTTCAGAATGCAAAAATAGTCTCAAATTTTCAATCTGAGACTCTGTTCAGAAGTTATTGGAGTCGAACCACGAAATTAAACTTTTCTATTTATTTATAGAAACGCCCATGGTGGCATTTTCCATAGCAGGCCTGCACCCGCAATGTTTACTCCTTGCCTAGGGTAAAATGTTCTTTCTAGATTCAACTGTTCCCTCGGAATCCCATTCTGAGCTATCTTTTAGGAGATAACACACCCCCACCACGTGCATAGTATAAAAAAACTTAATATTTTTATTAAATTAATTCCGGGCACACTGGGCCTCATAATCGCACACCATCTTTGCTCCTAGCTCTGTAATTATTCATAATAAATATCCCCAAGTCTGATAGGGCCAAAACCCCTGTTTCTATATCCGGCCCCATTAGAACTTTTTGTCCCCGAAAATCCATAAGCACAAGGAAAGCGACTGGACTCTCAACTGGGTCCCCCACGCCAACGAGTTCACCAAAAAACACCCCTGTCCGAACACATAAGTCAAAGGGACTAATCCACCACACCTCAACACCGTCCACTATGGGTGGCACAGAATCGCTCTCACAGTTTTGATCGCGTCCCAAAATGTTTCTCGGTGGGGGAAGGATCTTTCTTTCTCACGCATTTGAAGCACGCCAAATAACACCCAAACATGGGATTACGAACGCCCTTAAGAATACTCGAGCAAGCAATGGAGAGGAAGGGTACCACTAAGCAGTGTCTAACAAACTACTTTAGAAAGAAGAAAGGACAGAAGGTGTACCTCTATCCATCCACAGAGCCTCTGGGTCAACAAACTCTAGGGCATGCCGTTGTCTGCGCCCTCATTCCCCCAGCTCCCTAGGCTTGGTGTGGACAACATGCAGTTGGGGGTGGTGGTAACTGATATCGCCTACAACCACATGTTGTTGTACCAGCTCTGTCTCCAGGTCCACCGCCCTATGGACCTCCTTGCTCGAGTTACTGCCTCTGCCAAGGCGGTCTGTTGACCAGCTCCCACTCAGCAGCACGACAGGTCGGACAATCTCTATCCATATCTCCACGAACATCGCAGGCATAGCACCACATCCCCTACGACTAACCAAAACCGGCACGCAAGACCTGTGATCCTTGAGCCTTAGAGCCTCCATCCTGGGGCCACCTCCTGAATCACCGGCCACGCCCAGTCCCCTTAGTCTGTCGTCAGCTACCAGATACCGCTCCGACTGACGAAGTATCAGCTCTCACATGCCCAGCACTAACAGGTGGGGTCTTCTCAGCCAGAAATCTCTCCACGACTAGGGCACACTCCATCACGGCAGCATAGGTGGGTAGTCAGAAGGAAACCACACATCTCTTATATCCCTTCAAAAGCCCTACTCAAAGGTCTGATCCCTAAAGAACGGGTCTCGAACCATATCCATGGAGTAGCACGATAGGTCTGTAATCCTCGCTGAGTACTCTGAAACAGTCAGGAACTCTTGAAAAATCTTCAGAATCTCCTGGATCCACACTGACCTCATCATTACCAGATAGAACTCCTCCCTGAAGGGATAATCATACTTTTCCCATGTGAGCATCTCCTCATCATGGGACTGTGTAACCAAAATCCACCATCGCCCAGCCGAACAATGCATAAGGCTCGATGCTAGGACCACCATCTGATCTGGAGGTGTCCTCACTAGAAGGAAACCACGAGTGACTACATTAAGCCAGTCATCAGCTGACTGGGGGTCGGGATCACCACGGAACCTCAGATGTAACACCCCGAGATTTTATGAAAAATATTCTTTTTAATTTCATTAATGTATTTTGTTATACGCTACACCAAAATGAGATTTCACAACACACATCCTTGACCTGCCTTGCATTACACGCAATTGTGACCTTCCTCGATAGCGTGTGTAGTACGTAATACTAAGTTTCACTAAACAACGATATGCTATTAAAATATTATTAAAACTAGCCGTTAAGAATAGTAATAACCACCTTTTAAAATTTTAGAAATTTTAGCTCTCAAAATGGACTTCATTTTTGGATTCGGAGTATCGAATTTAGCCTAAGGTAAAATTTTGGTACTTTTCGGATAACATTCATATTTTGATGAATAGTGAAAATTACTAAATTTTAATTAAAAACATCATTTTTAATCGAAATAATTAATAGTGATAAATTATTAATTTGAGTGGTTTTAAAGTATATTTAGAATATATTTTTACAATTCAATACAATGTTGGTCATTGGATGTAATTTCACATTTACGCCAGACATAAACTAGTGTAAATCTTTTGATAGTTATTATCTCTTAAAAACACGCTATTTGTTGTGGCAGTGGAAATTAATTATAAAATTAATTAATGAAACTTATATGTTAGGAATTTTGTAAAATAGAAATCATTTTTGAATTCGGAATATCAATTATAGCTTAGGGTGAAATTTTGGCATTTTTATGAAAAACTTCAATTTTTGATGAATAGTGAAACTACTAAGTCGTAGTTAAAAAATTAATTTTTTTCATAAATCTTAATTTTACCTCTTCTGTGAATGAAATTTCAAAAATTCGAGAGACACGGTTGATTTCAGTATGTAAAATGTGGTTCAATGAGATGAAAATAATTTTTGGTGAATAGTAACTTTTTACTTTTATATACCACAATTAAAAGTAAATAAGGTAATTAAGGGTAAAAATGATATTAATATTACCGTAACACATGTCCTAATCCTTTTGGACAAGTTTATTTCGACCAAAAACAAACTTAGGAATAAAATATTACCATTTAGGCCCACTTGAATTAGATTAGAACATTTATTATTATTTAATTCAAAGAAGAGTTAAAAGAGTTAAAATCAATGTTTATTTAATAAAACATTTTTAATATAGGGTTATACATAAGCTAAATTAGACTATAAATATTCATTATAAAGCTAAAACGGTTTCCTACATAATGGTATTTTATTTGTAATTTTTAGACATTAAATAATTTAATTTATCTATGACACAACGATGATGCAGTAATTATCTTATTAAAGAAATATTGACATAATTGATGTTATAAATACCCAAATAAATATAATTTGAGACTTTTTTTGAATTACACTAATTTTATAGGTTAATATTACATGTTAATATTGATTAAATTAACTTTTTTTGAATTATCATTCTGTTATGATTTTTTAAAAAATCAATTACTAAATAGTGTCAAAATTGACATAAAATAGTTTTTAAAAAAAATATTATATTATTAATTGTTATTTTATTCCTAAAAATATAAGGTTCGTCCCAATGACTTAGATAAGGTTATATATATTAATAATAAACAATTTGGGGTTCGTTTGGCTTCTTATAGTAAGTTTATTAACCTTATAGTATAAGAACACAAGAAGACACGGTAAAAGTAAAATTAATTAACTTAATTTTAAATCTAAATGATAAGGTTAAAATAGGAACCTAAACTTTTCTAAATTCTATTGGATGAGAGGATTTAGACCCATCCCCACCTTAGATTCGAAATAAATGAATTTGGAGCTATTTAAAACCGAATTTGGCTTTATAATAAAATAATATTTTTAGTTATTCCAAAGGTGCCCCTCTCCTCCCTTATAAAAGGGCACCTCCTTCCTCTCCTCCTCACACCAATTTGAGCTTTCATGCTCGGCCAAACCCTGCCAAATTCTCTTCTCCACTTCCCTTGAAACATCCTAGAGGTTCTGGGATTCCTCAAAGACCAATTTTAGTTCCCTAAGAGGAGATCTTAAAGAGGCGCTTCAAAGAAGTGGTAATTTCCGTTACCGATTCTTTCACCATTATTTCTTCTTCCACTTCTTTTTCATAGGTTGTTTCATTATGAAGTAATAACACCAGTATCACTCATATACTGATATGTTATTATAAGTATGAAACAAACCTATTTCACCATTTATCCATCCTACGGAAAACGAAATCACCGCACGTGCGTACGTACGGAATACCGTCTCCACGCCGCGGTGAAATCATTTTCCACCACCACATTACTTGGATGAGTACAATGGTGTAAATAATAACTATATATGATTATTATAAAGTGATATTTATACTTAAATATTATACATACACTTCAACACAAGTTCACGAACATGAGAATGATATCATCACTCGTGCGTACGTACGGACTACAGTATCCACGACGCGATGAGATTCATTCTCCATGTTAACCATTTAAGAATGATTATAAAGTATATATAAGAAATAATAATTAAATATATGAAATTATAAAGCTACTATATTTATGTATATATGTATGTCATCTACTTACTTCCCTTCAAGATAATAAGGAAAGGAATACAACGTTCATGCGTACGTACGGACTACCGTATCCATAAACGGTGTGTTTCATTTCATTTATCTATCTATTATATATATATATACTGAATATATATGATATATAAATCATGTTTTATATACTGGAAGTAAGTAAATCATGATATAAGTAATAATAATGTTAAGAACAACAAGTCCAAACACCTACAATAAATGAAATGATTTTACCCAAAACGCTTCTTTAACATGGAATTTACAAAAGAACGGGTAATATAATGTCATTAATGAACCATATATGATATAATATCAATGAATATGATTCTTTAATAAGTTAATGACATTATTTAAATCATTATAAAGGAGGTTCAGACACGTACAAAGTATATCGGACCTAAGGTAAGGGAAATATCACAATCTCGTTTTTATCCGAGATTGATTATACTTTGGTATTTATTGGGGTGTATTTTATCATCCACATCCATGTTTCTTCAATAGGTAATATTATTTCCATCCACATAAAATTTTTTAAATCCAATTTTACCCTTCGGTGAGTTTTTAGTAAAAGATATGAAAGGAATCTTTTGTCGTTTTTCATACGAGGTACTTTTTTGACTTTTCCCACAAAAGTACGAAAAGAATGTTTTTTTAACTTATACGGAATGTATGGATTTTTAAAACATTATTTCCAAGAATATTCCTTTACAAGTTTTCAAGTTTATTTTTAATCAACTTCTTTTAGTTTAAAATTGTATGACATGTTAAGAAAGGAAAAGTATTTTTGAAGTAGAAATGATATTTTCCTCAAGAATGGAGTTCAAGTGTTTTATCAAAATTATTTTCCATCTAAGATAATAAAGGGTTCTGTTTCTATCCCTATTATTACATTGATTTGATTATGTTGTGATGGAATTATTTTTATGAATTCCTTTATCTTATATGAATTGTTTTTTGATGTCACGATGATTAAGATTCCCATTTTTATTTCATGGGTTATGCTATGATGTATGGTTTATGATTTTGTGGCACACATAAGAATGGTATCATTATGAGATGGGTGGGACCTATATCTACCTCCAATGCATTGGGTAAAGATTTTATATCTCATGAGATAGACATGGCTGGAATGGTAGGTTATACCGGTTCAGTGAAACAGGACTGAAATGAGGGTGACTCGGTTCAGAAAGGGACTTTGTCCACTAAGATAGTCTTGGCAATGAGTCTTGACTAATAAAAAATTATTCTCTATGATTATGTGTGTATTCCACAAAGTTTAATGTTTTAAGTTATGATTATTGTGATTACATTTCACTGCCATGAGTTATCCCAGGTTATGAAATTATGATCTCTTTTACAGGTTAAGATTTCCAAAAGTTATGTGCTTATGTATATGATGTGATTGATATTTCTTTTGTTTACCCTTACTGAGCATTTGAGCTCACCCTTTTATGTTTATTTATCCCTAGGATATAAATAAAAGTTTAGGTATAAAAAAAGAAGATCTTTATGGGAGATGTTGAAGATCTTTCACCAGGATTAGAAGATTATATTCCGAGTTTCCAAAGACACTAAACTATTACGGTCCTTGTTTGTGTGTTTTTTGTAATGTACTAAGTATTACGCAAAAGTAAAGTAATGTCCATGTACGTCAGGCTTCGGGTCTCTACATTAGAGGTCACTGCCTTTGGAACTCGTGCAGCATACTCAGCCTGTGTGCAACCTCGCCCTGCACCGCTGGCACAACCAACTACATGACAGGTGGTGGAACAACTAGCGGACCACATGGAGGTCCAGACTCAGAACCTGCGCCCTAGTACATAGCCTCTAGATGGGGTGGATCGTCACCACATTTCTGCTGCGGAACCCTCATTGGCCATCGTCATGGAGGAATCTGAAAATATATTAGAGATGCACCACAATCAAAGAGTATATCTAGAGAGCTGACTCAATAAGGACAAGGAAAAACCCAAAACCCCGTCCAATATGATGCATGCACCATTATGTACCTACGACCAGTGTATGAATGTCTGGAGTCGAAAGGTAGGTTATTAGAGTCCTGGTGTATTGATACATGAGCCACCGTACCAACACTGGTGTCCCTGGCCTTAATGCCAAACTCGAAACATCCTAATGATGCTGCTATGAAACCCAAACCAAACTCACAGCTAGACCAGCTATGCTCTAAGATCCCAAAGGTTGAAATTCCTCTAATACCACTATGTCACGACCCGACCCAACGGGGCTCGAGCCACGGCTCCCCAAGCCCTCCTCCTATAGGCCAGGGGCATGAATCAAGCACCGAGTAGGCCATAACATACATGGGATGCATTATCCTAAGGTACCTATACACATGCACACACATTCACCTCCATGAAACCGTGCAAAAATATAAGATAGAAAAGTAAATGCATGCATACAACTATCCCGCGACCAGAGTACTGTAGAAGTATTGAAAGGAAAAACAGGGCCCACTAAGAGAAAACTATAAAAGCGTCCAACCTCATCGGAATAAGGGGTATGCTTCAAAAAGCACCACGGGAAAGCTCCTCGACAGAGCTCCAGTAAGACTCCACATTCAGTCCAGCTCACTCAGCTCCACCTGCTCTGATTCCTCCTGGGACACGGTCGAAAGGCCTGCGGTCTGCACAAGACACAATAGGTGTGCGCAAAGCCCATGAAGGTGTGTGTATAACAATACTTAGTAGGCACCTCAAAAACCCAAAACAAAAGATAGAAACTGAAAGGAAACAGTTTTATCATCCAAGCCAGAGGGAACCTAGATGAGAGAGAAACTCCATATCGTGAACATCCTTGGATAAACACAACTAGTCATCTCAATCTAGGTGTATGCCCATACATACACCTTGAACACCCAAATATACTCAGCTCACGCACCAAGCCACATGAGGTATCGAAATTATCACCAGGAACAGTTCTCAACCAGGATATCACACTCCATGATCACCATCATCACAGATGACACTCGTTCGAGAGGTACACTCCATCAAGTCCCACACAAACATCTCAGATGCTCACCCGAGAGATCATGCACGTTGGATAGCGTCACTGAGAAAACATCACTGAAACAACAAGAACACAAAACTCCTCAGATATGGTATCTATCCTAGGGTCCGCTAGGGGATTACATAACCAACACTGTTATGTAGAGATATCACAGATAGGGGATCACTCCCAGGGTCCGCTGGGGGATACGGAATCCCGATCTGGCACTCAATAGGAACACGTCACTCTAATAGAGGATTGTCGCCCGCTTAAAGGTGGTAATGGCGATACCATAACCCTATCTTGAATAACTCACGATATAGGGGATCGAACTAATGATGTCGCAACCCTAATGAAACCACGTGTTGAGTAGGGGATCATATAACCTATAATACTGAAACCCTACTAAAACCTCATGCTGAGTAGGGGACCGTATACCCGATGATGCCACGACACTACTAAGCATGGCCCACTACGCAGGGGGTAATATTCTCGATGATGCCACAAACCCTACGGGGTTAACTAGCTACATTGGGGATCTCCGCCCGTGGATAAGTGGACACAGTGATACCAAGAACCCGATCTAGGGAAACGATGCTAGAGGATCTATCTTTGGCCCAACAGAGGGATTCCACAACTCTAATAGGTTAAATATTCCATCAAAAGGATCACAAACCTATACTAAGGTTTTGAGATTGTGTGAACCCTTGTAGGAATGAACCAAGGGAGTATCATCAACCACTGCTTGCCCAAATGTCACTAACTCGAGTGACCCGCAACAACACCACAAGGCGCACCTCTATGGCTAATACTGAGGCCACTGTTGTGATCCACAAGGAAAAACACACAGGATAGGCTGTTTACTCGCCCGAAATAGACAAATGGTGAATTAGGTTTTGGAACCATGTCTATTATTTGCATGAATTGGAGTATGTTTTGTGTTTGTTGTCAATCCTCAGTAGATGTTCAGAATGTGTGCCAGTAAAGTGATCATACAGTTTATGCAGACAATAGTATTAAAGGTGGTGCCGTTTCTAAGTGTTTTCCAAATTTTTGGGCCAGAAAATCAGAAAATGAAGACATAGGTTCTTGGTAAGAGGAGGTTCATGAAAAAATGAAGTAGTAATTCAAATAAAAGAGGCGTGTGTGAAAAATAGTGGGATGCATGAAAAATAGCGGGATGCATGAAAAATAAGGCGATGTTCGAAAAACAGCAGGATGCGTGAAATACAACGTCGTGCGGGAAAAAAAGAGAGGTGCGTGAAATAGTGGAGAGAGATTTTTCGCGCAAGAGGTGTTTCAGAATCAGAATGTCCAAATATGGAAAAGGCATGGGCGGCATGAAAAACATAGAGATGTGCGTCAAAAATGGTACTTGTGCGAAATATTACGCGCCCAATGAGATGTTTTTTCTGCCACAGGGGGTTTTGCGCATGGGGGTCTGAGACACCAATAAATAAGTGGTGACCTCCCTCATTTTGTATGGTTGAAGACATAGAGAAGATCAGAGGTCTGATGTGCATAAAAGGTTCTCGTAGAGGGTGTTGCACGAAAAAGCTTGAGTTGCACGAAAAGGGTTCAGCTGCGTGAAAATGCAGACATTGCGCAAAAAATTTGAGGTTGCGTGAAAAACCCTAAGCTATGCAAAAAGGTTGTGGCGCGTAAAGATGCGTGTAATGAAGTTTGTTGATCAAAATATTTTCCATGCCAAAATCATGTATTTCACGCCAAAGTCAGATATTTCTCGCAAAGGGTTATAGTTGCACGAAATCTTCAGTATAACCTGTTTGCGCGTTTCTGATTATCTGGTTCATTGGCTAAGTGGATTCAAGTGCATCATTTCTGGACTTCGATGCAAGAAGATTCTCGTGCTAATCAGAGGCAGAGACTTCAATGCAAATATATTGAACACACCTTCATGTCTATAAACTAATTGGGACTTCACCAAGGGTAGTGAGCCTGGGGGAGTCAACGGGAGTGAACATAGGGACACGGTGGGCTATCCCAGAACAGTTGTAAAGCTAGTGATCCTAGGATACAGTGACTATTCTCGAACCATTATAATCCACAACTAGTGAAGAATAGTGGAATTTGTTATGACCGAAAACATGTTGGTGTATTCTCCTTAAACGTATCCCTTAGTGGTGAACCAAGTAAAAATTTATGTTTTTTCATTTTTCATTTGAATGTTAGATTGCTTCTCATATCCATCATGTAGGTTAAAATAGTTCCTACCAACATGGGAACAAGATCGATCCGTTTAAAAGAAAAATTGACACCTTGATTCACCCCTCCCCTCTCAGGGTGTCCCGGGGTCCATAAAAAGGCACTATTCACCGTAGCTAGCCCATGCGGGCCCCACAAAATGATCCTGAAACTCATCAAGTAGATCATACCATGGTGATCACCTCGAAAAAACACACAGAATTGACTATTCGTTCGTCCCAAACGGACACCCAGTGAAAAAGGTACTATTCACTGATGCCAACATGGGTGGGGGTCATACCTCGTTCATGAAACACATCAAATGGATTGCACCATTGTGATCTTATCAGAAAAACACAAAGGACTAACTATTCTCTTTTCCAAAACGAACACCCAGTGGAAAAATTGCTTTTTTCTGAAAACACCAAAACCCGGCCTCATGGGGCCCGCACCCCAATCACTATCCCAACTCCAGGAAACCAACAAGAAAATACATTCGTACCATCAGGGTTTCAATTCCACTGATGGAACATCAATCAGATGCTCTGGGTGGAAGATGCAACAGACCGATTTCGAATAATAATAAAGGATTATTATTTTATTCGACATTTCAAGCTCCCGGGACACATTCCCAAAAAATAAAACTCATAAACCCACTCAGAAGGGTTCATCTCATCCCCAAGGTCACGTCGCCATAGACGGCATGAAAATCCGACCTCCAACGAGCAAGAACCAGGGTTTTTCAAAACCCTGTATATGAAAAATGGGTCAGACCGGCCTGAACCGCCCGGTCCGGCCAGCCGGGACCGGCCTGCCCTGGCCGGTGGTCCTCAGCCGTGTGGTGCCCCACACTCTCTCTCTACTTCACAGACTTTTTTGGGCCACCGTTCTTCTTCGCAGACTGCCGCGGTCCATCGCGTGTCATCCGGAGCCGCACCGGCGGAGCTTCCGTGGACCGTCGGGGTCACCCTAGTGGTCCGTTTTTCTATACAAAGGTACCGGCGTGACCCTTGGGATGCTATCTTCCCTGCTAAAACAAAAAAACGAATTAATACACAGAAAAAAAAATATATTGGGGGATTAAAACTCAAACCACATACCTCGAGGTCGAGACACCGATGTTTTGGCTTAGATCTGTGCTCCAAAGCTTTCGCTGCATGATCCTGGAACATCAGTCATCGAAATCTGAGTCCAACGGCACTTTGATTGCGCAAGTCGGTCATACATTCGCCGTCGGAAGGGGAGGAGAAGGATAGGGAAGGAGTAACCTCTTCCCCTATGCACGAAACATCTAAGGGGGGGGGGAAGAACAAGAAGATATTTATTTTTTAAAAAATATCTCTGGCTCCCGACTCGTCCCCTGCCCAGTGCCCGATGCAGACAAAAGTAAGGTCACCCTTAGGGAACATTTGTCATTCTGAACACAACGGAAGATGAATATTTTCGATCCGAGAATTATTTCACATGTCATTCGATCCAATGCTCAAAACTAAACTTTTCCATTTATTTACGAAAATGCCCCTGGTGGCGTTTTCCCCAGCAGGCTCGCGCCTGCAAAGTTTACAACTCGCCTAGGGTAAACGGCGCGTTCCTGACGTAAATGTGCCCTTATATTTTAATTCTGAGCTATCGCTTATGGTATAACACACCCCCACCATGTGCATAGTATAAAAAACATAATGTTTTTATAATATTATTTCTGGGCACACCGGGCCTTGGAATCGCACTCCATATTCGCCGTAGCTCTGGAATTATTCGTAGAAATTATCCAAAGTCTGACAGGGCCAAAACCCATGTCACTACATTGATGTTGTTATAATAGGAACTAGATCAGCTAATTGGACATCTAAATATGATTTAACTAAGGCCTCAGCATATATTATGGTGATGAAGTGAGCAGAATCCCCCGAATTTAGAAGTATGACCTGAAACTGGGGGTCCTCCCCGGTAAAAATCAGCAATAGTTGATATGATATAATCAGATGTTTCTCTTGACATGCAATTTTTAGAGTGTGAGGACACAACTTCTGGACATAATTAAATTAAAGACTAAATCTGCAAGGTGCATAACCGTAAGAGATAATATCCCCTTCAATGTGAGAAAGAAAGACACATTCTATAAATGAAAAAAAATAAAATTGATTGAAAATGTCATCAGATGCATTATTCACAATTGTACCGGTAGGGGAATTTTAAGGATAATAAGAAAAAATTGCATGGACGTTGAGATGATACATTAAGTATTCATCATTCTTTATTCTTCTCCTCTTGATTATCCTGTGAGGCCCATGCTATCAACATAACCCCACCGGTTCTCTGAAGGTATGATCGAATAAATTCATAGGGTATCAGAAATGAATTGATAAAATAATAACCTCCTATTTGGGCTCTTATGCATCCCCAAATTATTTGGAAGGTCCCCATCATCTAGTAAGGAGGAATCCCTTCATTCATCTGGCCCACCAAAAGTTAAATCTTATATAGCGCTAGAATAGATAGATTGATACATCTACAAGTGTCCAGTTGATCAGCCATGATTAATTTGGAGACTCTCACACAAACAGAGTCCCATACTTGTAATATCCATCCCCTAAAAAAATGTCTAAGAAGGCCTCCAATCTAAATAATATGTCAACATCTGGAACAAGTTCCCATCCCCATTCATGAAATTTACTCTTTTCTATGGTGGAAAAAATAGGTACCTGCTTGTATACGGGTTTCCTTGTTAGGGTGAGCTCTAGGTCTACATTGGGGGGTCTCTAGACCATTTTTCCTAACAAATACACTAAAACAATCAATGAAAGAAATTTCATGCTTTGAATAAGGATCAAATTCTTTCAAAAGCGACATTGTCTGAGAAGTTATTTTAATTGAAAAAGTAGGATACTTATCCTCATTGTCCAAATCAATGAGAGGAGTTAGGAATTAATCTTACATATCCCTGAAAATAGAGACCACTGAAATTAGACAGATGTGACAAAGGCTAATTCTGACCTCCCAATGGGACCAATGAATGGTATTGTTGTCCGCGATCCAGCAGATCTGGAGATGTGAAATAAGGGTGTTGGGTGAATGGGTGTATGTCTGAGATACCCAGGTAGCCTCATATAGTCCCATAACCTAGAGCTCAGTCTAAAATTCTTCACAGTTTTCGAGAACCCAAAAGGCCACCCCTAGTCTAAGCTAACTGAGTCCTGAGAGGGAAGGTCCTGCTTGGATTACCAGTCGTGTTGTTTATTCATTGTAGAAAACCACAAAATGCTTTGATCATAATGGATTGTCTTGTCTAGATTCCATTGAACCTCCCCTAAGTTTCTATGTGTGTAGATCTGCAGGGATCCACATCGACATCTCTTTAGAGATATCATCCTCTAGAAGAGATCATGGCCTTTGGGATGGAGGTGTTAGTTATCCAAGAAGTTGGCTGATTAGCCTTATATGGAGCTAAAATCGACTTGTCGGAATGTAGACAAAACTCATATGTTGTATGCTTATTAGAATTTGGATATACCCTTTGACTCATCATAAGAATATTTTTCAAAGATTGATGTGGTGGATGACTTAGAATTTTTTTCATCAACCGAGACCACCGGGTTCTTTAATCTCTAATTAGCATTAGAAAGAGGGTTAGTAGAAGTAGCCTCAGATGAATAAATGGCATCAGCAGCAGTCTGTGGAAGAGCCATTGCAGTCTTCACAAAAAGATACCAGAGGCCACAAAAAAAGTCATCCCAATGAAAAATTTGTTGGATAACAGCCATAAAAATATCCTAGTTAATTAAAAAAAGAAGGTTCCTCATTGGGATCCATGTAATGATCCCGAAAAATGTTTACAGAATAAATTTCCCACATATGAAATTGGTAAGAATAAGCAAATTCCTACATAAAGACTCGGTATGTGGAAGGCCCATGAGTCACTTGCCCTCGAAGAGTTGTCCAACTAACTATGTGGTTCATGGAATGAATAAACTGTGAACTAAGGACTCACTATAAATATGATCAAAGTTTTATGAATGTAATGTTAAGTTTGATTTAACCATGTTTAATGTTTAGTACGACATTTTAAAATTTGGTGTGAGGAACATGAAAATCAGGTAGCGTTCTCTTATGCGGAGGTCTAGACCTAAGTTATAAATTCCACAGTGCAGTTCACTAAACCAAAATTCAGTTCACTGGCATAGGAAATTGTGAAGTGTTTGGTTCACAGAACCTACGAAGTTGTTTGTGAATAAGTATTTCACAAAGGAGCCAATACACAGGTGTAAAGGAAGTTGATGAGAGGATAGGAACACTTTTCACCATGAGAAACCATAAAAGTTGAATGTATTGGGTCCCTATAAATAGGAGTTGTCCCCCTACCGAACCTTCATTTTCTTCCACAAACATCTTCAGTTCCGGACTGCTTATATATTGTAATAATCTTATCTTCGTTCCAATCAGACCCCATTCGAATGTGGGGCATTTTTAGGGTCCTAAAAACTTTTCCAAGGAAGGTAAATACTCCCAAAATCAAATTTCAGAAGGAAGAAAACATTACTATAGGTCTAGAAAGAAATAATGATCCAAATTGAATTGAATATTTGAGAAGAAACTTGAACAAATAAAAATTTTCAAGAGTTTTTAGTGTACCACATACAATTATTGGGAATTGTTTGTGAGATAGATAAGCTGCAATCCACCGATACGTGGATGGACCTATGAGGTGTTTGCCCGTGGGTAAAAAACTAGCAAACCCAAGACATCGTGAACCATGTCAATGATGAAATCGAGTGTAGAAATGCCATATGCATACCATCATGTGAACTAAGTAGTTTGTGAACAATGAAAGTTGGCATGGTTCCTTGAACAACATCCCATGAACCATAGCCTTTACAAACCGCGGTTCACTAAGTTATTTGTGTGTTGAGATATATCTTCCTGGGCTTCCAGAAAAGGTATCTCATGCCCAAAAATATGATTTCCCTAGTTCTCTATAAAAGGAGAACAAGAGGGATTAGAGGAAGGGAGATGGGTGTAAGAGAGAACCGAAGAGAACCTAGAGCCTAGAAAAGAGAATTCATATACGAAGAGGATTCCAACTTCAATTCCAAATCATCAATGAATTACAAATCGATAACCACTTATTGGTAGTTATAACCAGCCACAAACTATAAGAATAAGGAACTAAATAATAATGGGTGAACCATGAACCTTAATGGTGACATCAAAAATTATAAAACCATCGCAGATGAATTCCTTGTGAACCATTGGTTTCGAGACCCTTCTTCAATATCGAGCACCTCGTAGTGAATCGTTAGGCTGATCGAACCCTACGTCGTGTAGTATTTTAGTACGCAGATAGAACCCAAAGTTGCAAGGAGAACCATATCCAGGACAGCATACTACTTTGGTATGTGGTGGTCCATACCCAAGTATGTGTACTACTTTGGTACGTGGACCTTCCATCTACCCACATAGAATTATGATATATGGGGCTACCCCTATCACATATGAGAAACTATTATGCTAAATGGGGTTTCTTCATGTATCCTACCCTACATCTCCAATCATTCCCCTCCATCACCGTCCAGCCCTCCATAGCTCCTATATGAACCAATCCACCGGCATCCAGCCAATGCCTCCTCCAAATCCACCGGACCCTAATGATCAGATTAATAGGGGCACTAGCATGCCTTTATGAATCTACATACCTAAGATAAGTGAAGTAACAAAGGTTGTTTCCATAAAGGGTTGGAACCACTAAATTCAACTATGTCTACATTCCCAAGGTAAGCTGAGGACCGAATTCAGGATACCAACGTGAACACCCATGTTCTCAGTTTTAGGGATAACCACTAGCCCTTGTCTTCAAAGAGTGCTAGTGACAAGAAAAAAGGTCACTATTTCCTTCCCATTTGACCATGGATGATGCTCCTCCCCTTTCATAGAACATGTAAAAGGTCACTCCCACTAAGGAAATCCCCTATCCTTTTGTGAGAGGTATCACTCTTCACCCTTTTTCACCTTAACTTTGGACATGTCTGGATAGATCACAAAGATGTGACCATCCTAGTTGTCAACAACAACGAGGGTTGCAGGCTTAAAGATTCCATTTCCCACCCTCTTCGGGTTTATATCCATGACCTCTTCCACCGTTTTCACACCCCAGGCTTCCACGATACGCTTCTCTTTGAATAATAAAATAGCATGTGTTGTACACAACGTTGAGTTCTAACACACAACAACCAATCAAACTAGCCATTATGAATAGTAATACACTCTTTTTGAAATTTTATAAATTTCATATTTCAAAATGAACTTCATTTTTGGATTCGGAATAATGAAATTATCATACGGTGAAATTTCGGTGTTTTTCTAAAAACTTTCAATTTTTGATGAATAGTGAAAAACCTTGGTTATAGTTTAAAACCATTTTTTTTAAATAATTAATTATTTTATTTAAATTTATTTTAGGTCAAAATAGATAAATAATACCTATATATTTTCAATGTAATTAATTGGAGTCATTCTGTAATAATATTAGATATAAAAAAATTTATTTAACTTTTCACCGTCTTTTACCCACCTCCTAGGAGAATTTGAAAATTTACATAAAACATTATTTTACCACTTCAGTGAGTTGAATTTATAAAATTCAAGAGACACGGTTATTATCAAGGAGTAAAATTTTCTTAAATAAGATAAAAATAATTTTTGGTGAATAGTAACTTTTAACTTTTATTTACCATAGTTAAAAGTAAATAGGGAAACTAAAGGTAAAAATGATATCATTATTAACCTAACACATGTCATAATTCTATTAGATGACTATAATTCGACCAAAAACTACCTTAGGAATAATATATGAACCTCTTTGGTCCACATGGATTAGATTAAGACATTTTTTATTATTTAATTCAGAGAAGAGTTAAAAGTGTTAAATTAAATGGTTAATAACTAATACATTTTTAATATAGGTATAAAAATAAGATAAATTAGACTATAAATATTCATTATAAAGATAAAAGGATTTCATAAATAATGGTATTTTATTTATATTTTTTAGACATTATATAATTTAATTTATTGATGACACAATGATGATAGAGTAATTACACAATTAAAGAAATATTAAAATAATTTATATTATAAATATTCAAATAAATGTAATTTGATACTTTTAATGAATTCCACTAATTTTATAGTCTAATATGACATATTAGGGTTGTTTAGATGAATTGTTTCGAAGTAATAATTTTTTTATGAATTTAGAAAAAACAAAATACCAAATAGTGTCAAAATTGACCTAAAAGAGTTTTTAAAACAAATATTATATTGTTAATTGATATTAAATTCCTGAAAATCTATGGTTCAGTCAAAGGAATTATATAATGATAGGTGTATCATTAATTAACAACTTGGGGTTCTCTTGGAAGAATATAGTATCTTAATTAACCATATAATATAAAAATACAAAGAGACATGGTAAATGTAAAACTATTTAACTAAGATTTAAATCTAAAAGATAAACTTAATATAGTGACCCAAACCTGTATAAAATCTATTGGAAGAGTTTTTTTTACCCATAACCACCTTAGCCTTTAAATAATTCACTTTTGTGCCAATAAAAACCGAAAATGATTTTATTATAAAATAATATTTCTAGCTTTTCCTAAGGTGCCCCTCTCTCCTCTTATAAAAGGACACTCCCTCTTATCTCCAATTCACACCATCAAATCCATTTGGATCTGACAAAACCCAACCAAATACCCCCTAAATTGTCCTAAATTAATCATAGAGGCCTTCGTTTAGTCAGAAATCCAACCCAAGTAGCCCTTTTGGTCAAATCAAATGGAAGAACCTGAAGAAGAGATAAATATTTCAACACCTCTTTCAAGTTCCTTACATCTTCCCATTCCACTTCAACATTCTTTGTTGTTCCATTATAAAACAATAATTAATGTATGTTATATATAATGTGATTTTATTATAAATATGGTACAACCAAATTCATTATTCTATCCATCATTTGAATGACATTTCACCATACGTGCCTCCGTACAACTTACCGTCTCCACGTCGTGGTGTAAACGTTGTTCAATACATTATTATTTGTATGGGTATAATAATGATGTTTAATTGATTTAAATAATAAATATAACATGATAATGATTCTGAATATATGATATAGCATCCATTTATATATTATTTTAAGATCAGAAAAATGATATTGTCGCTCGTGCGTACGTACGGATTAGCATCTCCACAAACGCAATGAGATTCATTCCCCATCGCATCCATTCAAGACTAATTTTCAATAGATAATTAAAAATAATGTTTAAAGAATTAATATCATTCTGAATATAAATAATATAAATCCTATCCATTAAAAACATGGCTTTTGTAACAAAACATATAAAAGAAAATGAGTAAGTGAACACCTCAAATGATGCTAATACTTAAATATTATTAACAAAGCTATATTAGAAGATCATATATGATATCATATTTATGTATATGATTCTTTTATAATTTAATGACAATTATTTATCTATTATAAAGGAGGATGAACTTCCCTTGACCAAGTAAAATGTACAAGGTAAGGGTTTATTTCACAATCTCTTCATTATCTGAGGTTTTTTATACATAATTATCTACTGGGACCTCCTTATCATCCATATCCATGTATTTTAAAAATGTATTTCAAAACATTCTTACGATTTTAATTGTCTAGGAGTTAATGTCATTTATACCCTAGTTTGACTTTTTATAAGATGTTTATAAAGGAATTTGTTTTCATTTTCCAAACAAGGTCATTTTTAACCTTTTCGAAAAAATTAAGGTAAGAATGTATTTTTTTAACTTATACAGAGGGTGCAACTATTTTCCCTCTTTATAAAATCGTCGAAGCATCCATTACAATCTTATAAGAATATTTTCAATGTAAATGTTTTCTTTTATAATTATGTGACTTTGAAATGATTTCAAAAAAGATATATTTCTCTCAAATAGTTTTGATTTCATATATGTCAACATCCTTTGATGGATTTAAAGGTTATATGAAGTTGACTTATTATGATAAAAAACTTCCATATATTATAGGAGGTTTTGTGATATGTTTGACTATGGATGTGTTATTTTTATACCATTCATTGTTTATAGAGAAAGTATTGACATTTCGTATGCTATTTTTAAAACGAATTTTAATGTTATGTTTAAACCTGTTCATATGAGGAATGATTTGGACTTAGTAAGTGATGGGTGGAGCCCGCTATAGCTCCTCAATGCATAAATAGGTCTCATGAAAAAAATAGTGTCTTGGCACAATTATTTGACAAAATCGTATTTGTAGTCTTGGCACAATGCCTTGAATATGTGGTTATGAAAGTCTGGCATTATGCATTCTATCATTATGAAAGTGGCTATTGATATTTTATGTGATTGTTCGACTAGTAAAATATCCATGTGAGTAAATAAATGGCATTATTATGATTGTATCTTTTCAAATTATGTTGATGTTCATGTTTAAAAGGTTTTTGTTTTAGTTTTATGCATTGCCTTAAATTTTTATGCTTATTTATGAAATTTTTCACTATATTGTTATCCTTACTGAGCATCTGAGATCACCACTTTCTATGTTTTATTTTTACCAGGATGCGAAAATGTATATTATGACTGACCTATAAGGATAGTCTACGGGATCTCAGTGTTCTCTATGGAAACAATGTTGTTTTACTTTTCTATTTATGATGTAATGTAAACCTTATGAATGTATATAGTATTTCCAAGGCTACTAAACTAATCGGTATTTCAAGACTTGAACTTTTATGATCATGCCAATGTTATTTAATAATGCACTGACTTTGGGGAACTAGGTTTGGGGCATTACAGTTGGTATCAGAGGAATCTTAGTAAATTCCTTGGAATCTAGATTTACATAAACTCTAATTAGAGCACATTACCCTAAGATAGAATTTGAGTATTAGTATAGAAGAACTTCCTAGAATTTTGGTTTTGTAGAGATTTTTTGGTTCTTCCAAAAAATAAATCCTTGTCTAGATACGAGACGGTAGAGGCGGATCTGTCACAGATGTACCTATGGGTAAAACTCAAAAACACCTCTTTGAGATAGACTCGAACGGGAACTGGTGCACAACTACGGGCCTGGATGCACTCTTGGTTATGACACTCCAAGGGTCTATTCTTAGGATAATCATCATTTTCTTTACAAACCATTATGAAGTGTATATGAGTATATAATTCCTCAAAGAAAACATTTTTACGATTATGGATTATATCCATAAAATTTTCAATTTATGTTAAGTGTTTTACGTGTTTGGAATTATGTATTTCGATTCATAATCTAATCTACTTTATGCCATTGTTTATAAATGGTGCTTAGTGGAAGGAATAGAAACCGTATCAATGCAAAAACTCCATGTAGAGATTTCCCTTCTGTATAAGATAATTATAGTGGAGCTAGTGATGCAATTGGTGCTGATCAGCTAATCACTGTACTAGGACAACTCACTCAGGTTATGAATAATAAACTTACCCGTATGGTGCACCCTAATCCACAACGTGGAGGATCAATGTTAGATAATTTCATGAGGAAAAAACCTCCAACATTCAATGGGGGTAAAAATCCACTAGTCGTCAAGCAGTGGATAAATTCCTTAGAGAAAATATTCCATCCCTTGGGGAGTAGCGAAAGGGAAAAAATTTTCATGGACGTTTACGGCCTCACTGGAAATGCTGATCAATGGTGGTCATTTATTCAAAACACAAAGGATAATGCTGAAGTATTAAATATGGAATGGAGGGATTTTAAACAATTTTTTTAGAGAAATAATTTCCTCATGACCATCGATCAGATATAGAAAGGAAAATTCTGAGTCAGAGGCAAAAGGAGTATGAGAATGTCACAAAGTATGATGCTAACATTACAAGGTTAGTGAGGCATGCTGCAGATTACATACGTAACCAAATAAGTTTGATTGATTATTTATTTGATGGGTTAAACCCATTTCTTCATTGGGAATTAGTCCCACAATCCTTCTCATCGTACAAAGATATTGTCTCTTATGCTATCAAGATAGAAAAATAATTCTCTAAGTCTAACGACATTAAAGCAAAGCCAGAGAAGAAGATACCTGCTAAACACTCTAGAAATGGATATATATGGAAGAAGGGAAAAATTTAATATCAATATTGCATTAAATGTGGGACGAAACACCCTGGAACATTCCTGAAGGGAATGAGAGTCTGTTAAAAGTGTGGTGGAAAAGGCCTCCAAGCTCGTGATTGCAAGGGGAAGAAAGTTGCAGTCAATGTTGAATGCTAGAATTGTAGATAAAGGGGGAATTATGCAAATTAATGTCTTAATAATCAAGGGAAATTACCTCAGAAGATGCCAAGTGATCTAGGAAAAGCTTATTATATCAATTCTGCTGAGGTTGAAGCTCCGAAATATATAGTGGCAGGTAAGTTAATCGTATGCACAAGTTTAGAAAATTCTTTATTTGATTCTGGATCATCGCAATATTTCATATCTTCCCAGTTTTCTATAAAAACTAGATATTTCCAATTTAATTTAACAAGGTAGTAGTCAGTCAAAACTCCTCAGGGATGTATCATCGCAACAATGTTTTGTGAATCTGTTCCCATTAGAGCATATACATGTTCTTTATCTACCGATCTCATCATCATACCCATGATTTAATTTGATATAATCCTTGGTATGGAATGGCTTTCGTACCAGGATGTGAAAATTTATTGTAAGACAGTGGAGGTTAAAATTTTTGATGATGATGAGGGGTGCCTTATCTTTAGAGAAAAAACATCACCACCTAATTCTTTTCTAGATCCAATCCCTGAAGCTCAACTAAATTCAATTATTGGGAATGAAGACAATGAAATAACTATGGGTGTGGAAAGGAATGTTCAAATAGAGGATGCACCTATTGTGAATGAATATTTTGATGTGTTTCTAAATATTTAACAAGACATCCTTCAAAATGAGAAATTCAGTTTTCTGTTGATTTAATTCCTGGATAAAGGCCCATATCGAAGCCCCTTATAGAATGGCCATTATGGAATTAGTGGAACTAAAGAAAAAACTAGATGTATTGAGTAATAAGATATTTATTCACCCTGGTGTTTCTCCATGGGTATCCCCTGTCTTTTTTTGTTAAGAATAAAGACGGATCTATGAGGTTGTGCATTGACTACAGAGAGATCAATTCTATAGTAATAAAGAACAAGTATCCCCTACCTCGCATTGATGATTTATTTGACCAACTTCATGGAGCTCAGTACCTTTCAAAGACTGACCTTCGATCTGGATATCATCAGTTGTGTGTGAAAGAGGAAGAATTTCCAAAAACAGCATTTCATACCACGTATGGGATTTAAGAGTTTACAGTAATGCCTTTTGGATTGACTAATTCACCTACTGTCTTCATGGATCTAATGAATAGAGTTCTAAAGTAATATCTTAATGATTTTTTAGTGGTATTTATTGATGATATCTTGGTATAATACAAAAGATACAAAGATCATGAAAATCACTTGTGCGTTATTCTTAAGATTATTAGATGAGACAAAATATATGGGATTTTTAGCTAGTGTGAATTATGGATTTAGGAGAATTCTTTTTGTGGCCATATTGTCTATAAGGATGGAATCTATGTTGATCCTTCTAATACAAGAGCAATCCAAGAATGGCTAGCACCAATGAGTATAACTGAGGTGTGAAGTTTTATTGGTTTATCATGATATAATCAGCATTTCTTCCAGAATTTTTCTCGATTGGATAACCCATTAACCAAGATCACACGTAAAGGGGTTAAATTTTTTTGGAAAAAAGAGTGTGAAGAATGTTTTGAATAACTTAAGAGAAGATTAGTCAATTCTCCTATATTGACTCTACCAACGGGGAATTATGGGGTTGTTATTTAAAGTGATGCATCAAATAAAGGAAATGGTTGTGTCATTATGCAGAATGATAGGGTTATTGACTATGCATCACGACAGCTAAAAATTCCTGAGCAAAACAATCCTACTCATGATCTTGAGTTATCGGATGTAATCTTTTCTTTGAGGATATGGAGACATTATCTCTATGGTGATAAATGTGAGATTTATACTGATCAAAAGAGTATGAAGTATATTTTCTCACACAAATAACTCAACATGAGGAAAATTAGATGGCTTGAAGTACTCGAGGATTATGATTACACGATACACTACCACCCGGGGAAGGAAAATAAGGTGGAAGATGCTTTATGTAGAAAGGATCATGGTGTTTTGAACAAGATGAGAGTTGGAAAGGATCCTATATACATGGATCTAGTGAAGATGGATATGGGAATAACCATGGAATGTTAAACATCAATACTTTTTCAAATGGATTTCAAACCATATTTACTAGAAAGGATAAATAGTTCTCAGATCGGTGATGAAGATTTTCCAAAGAATATTAATGATGTGAATAAACGGAGACTGAGTGACTTCGTTTATGAAGATGAAATTTTGAAAATTGGGAAGAGACTTTATGTTTCCAATATACCTGATCTAAAAATGGAATTGTTGGATGATGCTCATAGTTACAATTTCTCTATACACCCTGGGACTCCAAAATGTATAGATATTTGAAGGAACATTTTTTGGGGGACAAAATGAAGAGAGAGATTGTTGATTTTGGGTCATGATGTATGGTTTGTCAATAAGTGAATGTTGGAAGGAAACAACCTGGAGGAGTCATGCAACCTCTTCCCATACCTAAGTGGAAATGGGATAATATTAAACTTTACTTTTTTATGGTACAACCAAAGACTCTTAGATGGAACGATGCAAATTGGGTCATTATTGATCGTCTTACCATGTCAGCACATTTTCATGCTATAAGGGAAGATTTACCACCTGAACATTTAAAAAGATTATAAATTAATAAAGTTGTAAGACTTCAAGGAGTACCACTATCGATTGTTTCTGATCGTGATCACCATTATACATCATGATTCTGGAAAAGTCTTCAGAAATCCCTGGATACTGAACTTCGTTTCGGCACTTCCTACCACCCCCAAACTGATGGAAAATTAGAACGGACTATTCAAACCTTGGAATAAAAGTTGATATCTTGCTCACATGACTTTCATGGTATGTGGGATCAATATTTCACTCTGGTATAATTTTCCTATAACAATAGCTTCCATTCAAGTATTCAGATGACACCATATGAAGGGTTATACAGAAAGAGATGTCACACACCAACATGTTGGAATGATGTTGGCGATAGAAAACTTGTAGGCCCCAAACATGTGTAGGAAACAATGGAAAAGGTAAAGGAAATCCAAAACCACATCGAAGCAGCTCAAAGTAGGCAGAAGAGATATTCTAATAACTGAAGGAAGGATTTGTAATTTCAGGTAAGAGATCATGTTTTCTTGAAGGAATATCCATGGAAGGGTGTTATACGTTTCGGTAAGAAGGGAAAAATGAGTCTCAGGAACATCAGACCTTTCGAAATTCTAGAATGAATTGGTGATGTATCTTACCATTTGGAAATGCCGCCAAGTATCTCCAAAGTTTAAGATGTGTTCCACGTATCACTATTGATAAAATACATGTCTGACCCAATGCATGTACTCACCCATGAAGAATTAGAACTAGAACACGATATTTCTTATTGCAAAGAGCATGTAAATGTTCTTAATATAAGAGAACAAGTGGCGAGAAACCGGACGAATCATCTAGTAAATGATCTATGGAGAAACCATAAGATGGAAGAGGCAATGTGGGAACCCAAATGACATATGATGAAGAACCAACCGAATATTTTTACACAGTAATACACTAGAAATTTTGAGGAAGAAATTATTTGAAGGTGTGGAGAATTTAACACCCCATGATTCCAAGGTACGCTTGTCTTTGAATAATAAAATAACGTGTGTTGTAAGCAACATTGAGTTCTAACACACCACAACCAATCAAACTATCCATTATGAATAGTAATACCCACTTTTTAATTTTTTTAAATTTTATCATTCAAAATGGACTTCATTTTTTGATTTGGAATATCGAAATTATATTAGGGGGAATTTTTTGTATTTTTCTGAAAACATTAAATTTTTGATGAATAGTGAAAAACACAGAGTTATAGTTTAAAAAAATATATTTAAGTAATTAATTATTTTATTTAAATTTATTTTAGGTCAAAATAGATACCTAATACCTATATATGATCAATGTAATTTATTGGAGTCATATTGTAATAATATTATATATATTTAATTTTATTTATGTTTTCACCGTCTGTTACCCATCTCCTAGGAGCATTTTAAAATATACATAAAACATAATTTTACCACTTGTATGAGTTAAATTTTGAAAACTCGAGAGACACAGTTAATATCAAGCTGTAAAATGTGGTTTAATACGATAAAAATAATTTTTGGTGAATAGTAACTTTTTACTTTTATTTACCATGATTAAAAGTAAATAGGGTAATTAAGGGTAAAAATGATATTATTATTACCCTAACACAAGTACTAATTATATTGGATAAATATAATTAGACCAAAAACAATCTGAAGAATAAAATATGAACCTCTTTGGTCGACTTGGACTAAATTAGGGCATTTATTATTATTTAATTCAAAGACAAGTTAAAAGTATTAAATTCAATGTTTAATAACTAATCAATTTATAATATAGGGTTACACAAAAGATAAATTAGATTATAAATATTTTTTAGAATGATAAAATTATTTCCTAGATAATGGTATTTTATTTATATTTTTTATACATTAAATAATTTAATTTATTTATGACACAATGATGATGTAATAATTGCCAATTTAATGAAATATTAAAATAATTGTTATTATAAGTATCAAAATAAATGTAATTTGAGAATTTTTATGAATTAAACTAATTTTTTAAGTTAATATGACATATTAGGGTTGTTTAGATGATTTTTTTTGAAGTAATAATGCAGTTATGAATTTAGAAAAAACAAAATACCAAATAGCGTAAAAATTGAAATAAAATAGTTGTTAAAAAAATATTAAATTATTAATTCATATTATATTTCTAAAAATATAATTTTAGGAAAAAGGACTTATATAATGATAGGTGTGTCATTAATGAACAACTTGGGGTTCGCATGGAAGTATATAGTCTATTTATTAACCATATAATTTAAAATACAAAGAGACATGGTAAATGTAAAACTATTTAACTAAGAGTTAAATCTAAAAGATAAAGTTAATATAGTGACCCAAAAATGTCTAAAAGCTATATATTGAGTGGTTTTAGACCCATACCAACCTTTTATTTTAAAAAATTCACTTTCGAGCAACTAAAAACAGAAATTATTTTAGTATAAAATAATATTTCTAGCTTTTCCTAAGGTGGCCCTCACTCCTCTTTTAAAAGGGCACTCCCCCTTTTCTCTAATTCAAACCTTTAAAGACATTTGGCACGGCCAAAACCTACCCATATAACCTCTAAAATATCCTACCTTAATCCTAGAGGAATTCGTTTAGTCAGAAATCCAATCTAAGGAGACCTTTGGAACAAATCAAAATGAAGAACCCGAAGAAGAGGTAAATATTTCATAACCTCATTCAAGATCCATTCTTCTTCCACTTCCACTTCCTCTTTATTTTTTGTTTCCATTATAGAATAATAAATCCAGTATATTATACATACTTTGTTGTTATTATAAATATGGTACAACTATATTCATTATTCTACCCATCCTTTTTATGACATGTCACGATACGTGTGTACGTACGACTTACCATCTCAACGTCGTGGTGTAATTGTTACTCAATACATTATTGTTTGTATGGATATAATAATGATGTGAAATTGATGAAAATAATAAATATAACTTGTTAATTATTCATTATATATGATATAACATCCAATTATATATTATTTTAATATCAAAAAAATGATATTGTCGCTTCTGTGTACGTAAAGATTACCGTCTCCACGAATGTGATGAGATTCATTCCCCATCGTATCCATTCAAGAATAATTTTTAATTAGAAGATTAAAAATAAATTTTAAAGACATAATATCATTATGAATATGAATAATATACAATGTATCCATAACAAACATAACTTATGTTTCAAAATATATAAAAGAAATAAGTAAGTGAACACCCGAAACGACGATAATACTAAAATATTATTAACAAAGCAATATTGAAAGATCATATATGATATCATATTTATGTATATAATTACTCTATAATTTAATAAAAATGATATAACTATTATACAAGATGTTAACCTACCCTCGACCAAGGAAAATTACAAGGTAAGGGTTTATTTCACAATCTTTTCATTATCCGAGGTTATTTATACATAATTATTTTCTCGGACCACTTTATCATCCACATCCATGTTTCATAAAAATGTATTTCAAAACATTCTTTATATTTTATAGACTATGGGTTAAAGTTATTTATACCATTTTTTGACTTTTTATAAGATGTTTATAAAGGAATCATTCCGTCGTTTTCCAAACAAGGCCCTTTTTAACCTTTTCGACAAAATTATGGTAAGAATGTCTTTTTTTAACTTATACGGTGGGTGCGACTATTTTCCACCGTTATAAAATCTTCAAAGCATCCCTTACAATATTATAAGAATATTTTCAAAGTAAATTTTTTCTTTTATAATTATGTGACTTTTAAATGATTTCAAAAAGAGAGATATTTCTCTCAAATGGTTTTGATTTCATCTATGTCAACATCCATTGATGGATCTTAAGCTTATTTGAAGTTGATTTATCATAATACAAGACTTTATATTTTACTAATGGTTTAGTGATATTTTTGACTATGGATGTGTTATATTTATACCATTCATGGTTTATGTATAAAGTATTGAAATTTCTTATGCTAGTTTTAATAGGAATATATATTTTATGTTCAAACCAGTTCATATGAGGAATGCATTGGACATAGTAAGTGAAGGGTGGAGACCGCTATTTTTCCTTGATGCATCGGTAGGTCTCATTAGACAAACTAGTGTCTTGGCACAAGGCCTTGACAAAATCTTATTTGTAGTCTTGGCACAAGGCCTTGACTATGTGGTTATGAAAGTCAAGCATTATGCATTCCATCATTATGAAAGTGGATATTGATATTGAATGTGATTATTAGACTAGTAGAATTTCAATGTTAGTTAATAAATGGAATTATTATGATTTTATCTTTTCCATATTATGTTGATATTCAAGTTTAAAAGGCTTTTGTTTTTTATTTTATACATTTCCTTAAATGTTTATGCTTATTTATGAATGTTTCCGTTATGTTATTATCCTTACTGAGCATCTAAGCTCACCCCTTTCTAGGATTTATTTTTCCTAGGATGCGGAGATGTATATTATGACTGACCTGTAGGGACATTCTATGGGATCTCAGTGTTTTCTATTGAAATAATGTTGTTGTATTTTTCCATTTATGATTTAATATAAACCTTATGAATGTATCTAGTATTTAAAAGGCCACTAAACTAATCAGTTTTCCGAGATATGATCTTTTGTGATCATGCCAATGTTATGTAATAATGCACCAATTCAGGGTAACTATGGTCAGGGAGTTACAGTTGGTATCAGAGAAAGTTTAGTACAAACCTTTAATCTATATTTAGATAAACTCTGATTAGTGAACATTACCCTAAGATAGACTTTGAGGATTATTATATAAGAACATCCAAGAATTTTACTATTATAGAAATTTTGTGAGTTTTCCGAGAAACACATCCATGTCTGGATACAAGCAGGTAGAGGTGGCTCTGGCATAGATGTACCGAGGGGTAAAACCCAAAAACACTACTTTGAGCTAGACTTGAATGTGAACTGGTGCACGAAAATGAGCTCTGTTGTACTCTTGGTTACGACACACTCGGTGGATATGCTTAGGATAATCCTCATTTTCATTAAAAATCATTATGTAGGGTTTATAAGTATCTATATCCTTAAAGAAAACATTTTTATGAATGTGGATTATATCCATAAAATGTTCAATTTATGTTAAGTGTTTTACAAGTATTGGATTATGTATTTCGATTCATAAACTAATCTATATTATTCCATTCTTTAGAAATAGTGCCTAGTGAAAGGAATGGAAACCATATCAATGAAAACACTCCATGTAAGGATTTCCCATATGCTCAATATAATTATAGTGGAGTTGGTGATGCAACTGGTGCTGATCGGCTAATCAACATACTGGGAAAACTCACTCAGGTTATGTATAATAACCGTACCCGTATGGAACACCCTGATCCACATCATGGAGGATCAATTTTATATTGATTCATGAGATAATAACCACCAAAATTCATTGGGGGTACATATACATTAGTAGTTGAGCAATGACTAACTTTTTTAGAGAAAATATTGCATCCCTTGGAGAGTAGTGAAGGGGAAAAGGTTTTCATGTCAGTTTACCGCCTCACTGGAGATGCTGATTAATGGTGGTCATTGATTCAAAACACAAAGGAATATTATGAAGTATCAAATATATAATGGAGGGATTTAAAATAAATTTTCATAGAAAAATAATTTCTTTAAGACCATTGATCGGATATAGAATTGTAAATTCTGATTCTAAGGAAAAAGGAGGATGATAATGTTGCAAAGTATAAAGCTAACTTTACAAGGTTAGTGAGGAATGCTGCAGAATATATACGTAACACAAGAAGTATTATTTATTCTTTATTTCATCGGTTAAAACCATTTCTTCATTGAGTATTAGTATCAAAATCCTTCTCGTCATACGAAGATATTGTCTCATGTGCTATCAAGATAAATAAAGAATTCTCTATGTCTTACGACATTAAAAAAAGCAACAGAAGAAGAGATCTGCTGAACACTTTGGAAATGAAAATAAGGGGAAGAAGGGAAAAGTTGAATATCCATATTGTAGTAAATGTTGGTAGAAACACCCTTGTACTTTCCTGAAGGAAATGGGATATTGTTACAAGTGTGTTGAAAAAGTCCACCAAGCTCGTGATTGCAAGGGGGAGAAAGAGGTAGTCGATGTTGAATGCAACAATTATAGAGAAAGGGGGAATTATGAAAATGAATGTCCTCAGCATCAGAGGAACCTACCTCAGAAGAGGCAAAGGGATCAAGGCCAATCTTATGTTATCACTACTGCTGAGGTTGAAGCTTCGAAAGACGTAGTGGCTGGTAATTTAATAGTTCCTCAAGTTTACCAAATGCTTTATTTGATTCTGGATCAGCGCATTGCTTCATATCTTCCTAGTTTTCTATGAAAATTATATATTTTCAATTTTATTTAACAAGATACTTGTCAGTAAAAACTCTTAAGGGATGTATCATCGCAACAATGTTTTGTGAATCAGTTCCCATTAGAGCATATAAATGGTATTTATCTCCAGATCTCATCGTCATACCCATGATTGAATTTTATATAATCCTCGGTATGGATTGGATTTCAGAACATGATGCGAAAATTTATTGTAAGAAGAAGGTGGTTATAATTTTTGATGATGATAAGGAGTAACATATCATTATATTAGAAACATCACCACCTAATTCTTATCTAGATCCACCCCCAGTAGCTCAACCAAATTCAATTATTGGGGAGTAATGGAATGAAATAACTATGGGTGAGGAAAGAAATGTTCAAATAGAGGATGTACCTATTGTGAATTAATATGTTGATGTGTTTACAGAAGATTACCAAGACATCCTCCAGAACGAGAAATTGAGTTTTCCATTGATTGAATTCATGGATCAAGGCCCATATTGAATGCCCCTTATAGAATGGACATTGTAGAATTAATGGAACTAAATAAAAAACTATAGTAATTGACTAATAAATGATTTTTTCAACCTAGTGTTTCACCATGGGGATCCCCTATCCTTTTTGTTAAGAAGAAAGATGGATCTATGAGGTTGTGGATTGACTACAGAGAGATCAATGCTGTATCAATAAAGAACATGTATCCCCTACCTCGCATTGATCATTTATTTTACCAACTTCATGGTGCTCAATACATTTCAAAGATTGGCCTTTGATTTGGATAATATCAGATCTATGTAATGAAGGAAGTAATTCTGAGAACAACATTTTGAACCAGGTAGGAGCATTAAGAGTTTACAATAATGCCTTTTGGATTGACTAATGCACCCTTTGCCCTCATGGATCTAATGAACAGAGTTTTCAACGAATATATCGATGATTTTCTAGTGGTATTTATTGATGATATATTATTATACTATAAAATCTACGAAGATCATGAAAATCACTTGCGCATTATACTGAAGACATTTATAAGACACGAATTATATGGTATATTTAGTAAGTGTTAATTATAGCTTTAGGAGAATTCTCTTCTTGACCATATTGTCTCTAAGGATGGAATATTTGTTTATCCTTCTAAGTCAAGAGAAGTCCAAGAATGGCAATCACCAACAAGTATAACTGAGGTACACATTTTTTTGGTTTAGCATGTCATTATCCGCATTTCATTTAGAAATTTTCCCGATTGGCTAACCCATTAACCAAGATCACACGTAAAGGGGTCAAATTTGTTTGGAAAAAAGATTATGAAGAATGTTTTGATGAACTGAAGATAAGATTAGTCAATTATTCTATATTGAATCTACCATCGGGGAATTATGGGTTTTCAATTTATAGTGATGCATCAATGAAAGGACATGGTTGTGTCCTTATGCATAAGGATAGGGTTATTTCCTACACACCATGACTGCTAAAAATTCATGAGAAAAACTATCCGACTCATGATCATGAGTTTACGGCTGTAATAATTTCTTCGAAAATATGGAGACATTATCTCTATGATGGAAAATGTGAGATTTATACTGATCACAAGAGTTTGATTTATATTTTCTCATAGAAAGAACTCAACATGAAGGAAAGGATATGACTTTAACTACTCAAAGATTATGATTTCATGATACACTACCACCCAGGGAAGGAAAATGAGGTGGAAGATTCTTTGAGTAGGAAGGATCATGGTGTTTTGAACAAGATGACAGTTGAAAAGGATCCTATATACATGGATCTAGTGAATGTGAATATGGGAATCACCATGGAAGGTGAAACATAAATACATTTTAAAATGGTTTCAAAACCATTTCACTAGAAAGTATAAAGAGTTCTCTGACTGGTGATGAAGAGTTTAAAAAGAAGGTTAAAGATGTGAATAACAGTAGATTGAGTGACTTCGCATATGAAGATGGAATTATAAAATTTGGGAAGAGACTTCGTGTTCTTGATATACCTGATCTAAAAAGGGAATTGTTGGATGATGTTCATAGTTAAAATTTCATTATACATCATAGGAGCAGCAAAATGTATAGAGATTTGAAGGAACATTTTTTGTGGGACAACTTGAAGAGATAGATTGCTGATTTTGTATCAAGATATATGGTTTGTCAACAAGTGAAAGGTGTGAAGGCAACAGCCTGGAGGAGTCATGCGTCCTCTTCCCATACTTCAGTGAAAATGGGATGATAATACAATGTACTTTGTCATAGGACTAACAAAAAAATCATAGAAGGAACAATGCAATATGGATCATTGTTGATCGTCTTACCAAGTCAGCACATTTTCTTGCTATAAGGGAAGATTTAACAGTTGAAAGTTTAACAAGATTATATATTAATGATGTTGTAAGACTTCATGGAGTACCACTATCGATTGTTTCTAATCATGATCTTCGTTTTACATCAAGATTCTGGAAAAGTCATCAGAAATCCCTAGATACTGAACATCGTTTGAGCACTACCTACCGCCTCCAAACTGATGGACAATCAGAATGGACTATTCAAAGCTTAGAATACATGATGAGATCTTGCTCACTTGAATTTAATGGTGTGCGGGATCAATATTAACCTATGGTAGAATTTTCTTATAACAATAGCTTCCATTATAGTATTCAGATGGCACCATATACAGGGTTATATGGAAAGAGATGTCGCACACCAACCTGTTGGGATGACGTTGGTGAAAGAAAACTTATAGGCCCAGAACATGTGGAGGAAATGATGGAATAGGTAAAGGTAATCCAAAACCACATCAAATTATCTCAAAGTAGGCAGAAGAGCTATGCTAATAACCGAAGGAAGGATTTGGAATATCATGTATGAGATCATGTTTTCTTGAAGGTATCTCCATGGAAGGGTGTTAAACGTTTCGGTAAGAAGGGAAAATTGAGTCCCAGGTGCATCAGACCTTTCAAAACTCTAGAACGAATTGAGAATGTAGCTTACCATTTGGAAATGATACCCAGTCTCTCAAAAGTTCACGATGTGTTCCATATATCACTATTGAGAAAATACATGTCTGACCCAATGCATGTACTCACCTATGAGTAATTAGAACCGGAACCTGATCTGTCTTAGTGAAAAGAGCACGTCAAGGTTCTTGGTACAAGAGAACAAGTTCAATGAAACCAGATGACTCGTCTGGTAAAAGTTCAATGGAGAAACCCTAAGATGGAAGAGGCAATGTGGGAACCTGAGGAAATTATGATGAAGAACCACCCAAGCCTTTTTACGCAATAATAATCTAGAAATTTTGAGGGAGAAATTATTTTAAGGAGGGTAGAATTTAATACCCCAAGCTTCCACGACACACTTCCCTTTGAAAAAATACAATAGTGTGGGTTGCACACAACTCCGAGTTCTAACACACCAAAACCAACAAAAGTAGCCGTTATAAATATTAATATGCACTTTTTGAAATTTTATAATATTTAAATTTCAAAATGGACTTCATTATTGGATTCGGAATATAGAAATTAGAGTAGGTTGGTTTTTTTATATTTTTCTAGAAACTTTCAATTTTTGATGAATAGTGAAAAACACTGAGTTATAGTTTAAAACTGAATTTTTATTTAAATAATTAATTATTTTATTTAAATTTATTTTAGGTAAAAATAGATACATAATACCTATATATGTTCAATGTAATTCATTAGAGTCATTTTGTAATAATATTATATATATATATATATATATATATATATATATAATTTTATTGAACTTTTCACCGTCTTTTTCCCACCTCCTAGTAGCATTAGAAAATTTACATAAAACATAATTCTATATCTTCGGTGAGTTGAATTTAGTAAATCCAAGAGACAAGGTTAATATCACGGAGTAAAATGTGATTCAATAAGATAAAAATAATTTTTGGTGAATAGAAACTTTTTACATTTATTTACCACGGTTTAAAGTAAATAGGGTGATTAATTGTAAAAATGATATTATTATAACCCAAACACATGTCCTAATTATATTGGATAAGTATAATTCAAACAAAAACAACATTATGAATAAAATATGAATCTCTTTGGTCCACTCGTATTACATTAGGATATTTATTATTATTTAATTCAAAGAAGAGTTAAAAGTGTTAAATTCAATGTTTAATAACTAAATCATTTTTAATATAGGGTTACACGTAAGATAAATTCGACTATAAATATTCATTAGAAAGATAAAACCATTTCCTACATAATAGTATTTTATTTATATTTTTTAGACATTATATAATTTAATTTTGATATGACACAATGATGATACAATAATTACTTAATTAATGAAATATTAAAATAAATGATATTGTAAATATCCAAATAAATGTAATTTGAGACTTTTTATGAGTTACACTAATTTTATAAGTTAATATGACTTATTATGGTCGTTTGGAAAAAAAATTGGAGGATAATTTTGTTATGAATTTAGCAAAAACAAAATACTAAATAGTGTCAAAATTGACAAAAAAGAGTTTTTAAAACAAATATTATATTATTAATTGATATTTTATTCATAAAAATCTAAAGTTAGGACAAATGACTTATATATTGATATCTGTATCATTAATGAACAAATTGGGGTTCTCTAGTAAGTATATAGTATGTTTATTGACCATATAATATATAAATACAAAGAGACATGGTAAATGTCAAACTATTTAACTAACAGTTAAATCTAAAAGATAATGTTAATATAGTGACCTGAAACTATCTAAAACCTATTGGTTTAGTGGTTTTAGACCCATAACCACCATATAATTTAGATAATCACCTTTGGAGACATTATAAACAGAATATTATTTTATTATAAAATAATATTTCTAGCTTTTCCTATGGTGCCCCACACTCGTCTTATAAAAGGTCACTCCACCTTCTTTCTAATTCACACCTTCAAAAAAAACTTTCACAGCCAACCCCAGCCCAAATACCCTATTAATTGTCCTCTATTTATCCTATAGGACTTCCTTTAGTTATAAATCCATCCTAAGGATCCCTTTAAATCATATCAAAAGGAATAACCCGAAGAAGAGGTAAACATTTCATCACCTCTTTCATTTTCCATTCTTCTTCCACTTCCACATCCAATTTATTTGTTGTTTCGGTTATAAAATAATAACTCTAGTTTTTTTTATATACTGTGATTTTACTATAAATATGGTACAACCATATTCATTATTCTATCCATCCTTTGAATGACTTGTCACCATGCGTGCGTACGTACGACTTACTGTCTCCACATCGTGGTGTAATTATTATTCAATACATTATTATTTGGATGGGAATAATAATGATGTGTAATTTATGTAAATAATAAAAATAACATGATAATGATTCTGTATATATGATATATCATCCAATTATATATTAATTTAATATAAAAAGAATGATATTGTCACTCGTGCGTACGTACGGATTACCGTCTTCACGAACGCAATGAGATTCATTCCCCATCGTATCCATTCAAGAATAATTTTCATTAGATAATTAAAAATAATTTTTAACGACCTTATATAATTCTAAATATGTATAATATATAACCTATCCATAAAAAATGGCTTATTTAACAAAACATATAAATGGAAATGAGTAAGTGAACACCTGAAACGACAAAAATACTAAAATATTAGTAACAAACCAATATTAGAAGATCATATATGATATCATATTAATGTATATGGTTCCTGTATAATTTAATAACAATGACTTAACTATTGTACAAGAGGTTAACCTACCCTATACAAATTAAAAGTACAAGGTAAGGTTTTATTTCACAATCTCTTCATTATCCGAGGTTATTTAGACGTAATTATCTACTAAGAAGTCTTTATCATCCAAATATGTGTTTCTTAAAAATGTATTTCAAAACATTATTACAATATTATAGACTATGGATTATGGTCATTTATACCCTTTTTTAAGTTTTATAAGATGTTTATAAAGTTATATTTCTGTCATTTTCCAAACAAGGTCCTTTTTAACCTTTTCGACAAAATCAAGGTTAGAATGTTTTTTTTATACTTATATAACCGGCACGACTATTTTATGCCATTATAAAATCATCGGAGATTTCCTTAAAAGTTTATATGACGATTTTCAATGTATATGTTTTCTTTTATAATTATGTAAATTTTAAATGATTTCAAAAAAAGAGATATTTCTCCCAAATAGTTTTGATTTCATCTAGATTATCTTCCTTTGATGAATTTCAAGCTTAATTGAAGTTGGTTTATTATGATAAAAAACATCCATATTATACTAAAGTTTTTGTGATATGTTTGAATGTGGATGTGTAATTTTTATACAATTCATGTTTTATAGAGAATGTATTGAAATTTCATATGGTAGTTTTAATACGAATGTTTATGTTATATTTAAACCTGTTCACATGAGGAATGAATTGGACTTAGTAAGTGATGGTTGGAGCCCGATATTGCTCCTTGATGCATCGGTAGGTCTCATGAGACAAACTAGTTTCTTGGCACAAGTCCTTGAAAATATCTTATTTTTAGTCTTGGCACAAGGCCTTGACTACGTGGTTATGAAAGTCTGTCATTTTGCATTCCATCATTATGAAAGTGGCTATTTATATTGCGTGTGATTATTCGACTAGTAGAATATCCATGTGAGTATGTAAATGGTATTATTATGATTTTATCTTTTCCATATTATTCTAAAGTTCAAGTTTAAAAGGCTTTTGTTTTAGTTTTATACATTGCATTAAATGTTTGAGCTTATTTATGAACATTTCCGCTATATTGTTATCCTTGCTGAGCATCTGATCTCACCACTTTCTATGTTTTATTTTTCCCATGATTTGAATAAGTATATTATGACTGGACTTTAGGGATAGTCTATGGGACCTTAGTTTTGTCTTTGGAAACAATGTTGTAGTTTTCCATTTATAATGTAATGTAAACCTTATGAATGAATCTAGTATTTCCAAGGCTACTAAACTAATCGGTCTTTCAAGAATTGATCTTTTGTGATCATTCCAATGTTATGTAATAATACACCGACTCTAGGTAACTAGAGTCAGGGCGTTACAACTGTCATCGTCTTCCTTTTCCATCAGTGGACTAGAGAATATATTCCCCTACTGATTCTTTCACATCCTCTTATTTCCCACACAGAGCAAGAATCATGTGGGTTTTTATGTTGTGGATGATACAGCATTGGCAGAAATGTTAAATGAACTATGATTACTCGGATTCCTGTTCCAACAAGGATACGTAGGAATCCTACTTGAAGACCAGAGCATAAAGGTTTTCCCTTCCAACAGATTCTCCAAATTATGCCCCCAACAAATGTGCCTCCACCTAGGTGTAAGTACCAAGTTAAATGAACTACTAGAAATCTAATTCCTACCATAATTGGGATATGTAGGATTCATTTATAGAGCATGAGATCAAGGAGAGTTCTCCTCAGAAGTCAGTCTCAATAAAATTTTCCCCCAAATTTGAATTGGCTTCCTCCTAGGGGTAAGTCATGATAACCAAACTACATGAGCTCTGATTCCCATCTAGAGGATACGTAGGAAGCCCATATTATGATATTGACCCCATCATCAAATCACCTTCTGTCTCTCCTAAAATTAAATAAACTCTATAGAACCTCATTTCATTGATTAAGTCATCATTGCATCTATAGAATCAAATACATTTATATCCATGATGATCCTACAACCCATAGGTAGCCTATGGAAACACTCTTTAGGAATGAACCGAGGATTCACGAACATATGAACAAGGTTAAAATCTATTAGATAGTCCCATAATATGTAATATCTTCCCCAAAAATTGTGTGATGTGTCTGATTTCCCATCCCCTTGACTAATCGTGCGCTTAAGTGATGTTCTCCAAATATTCATCCAATGATCTCTTACCTTTCAAATGAAGGTCCACGAATCTTGGATACCATGGCTGTTTGGTGTTTCCGGCTCCATGAATACACCTATTGAAGACCATTTGAGGAAATAATAGCCTAGTATGATTGATTTCACAAATAATTAACCCCCTAAAATCACCCGCTATAACCATTTGACTGTCTCACCTCATTCGATTTGAAAATGGGATAAAATTCATAGTCCCCATGATGTAAATCCGATTCCCCCTAAAGGAAAACGACATGTCACCTCAGGTCGAAACAAAAATGGGGATACCGATATTAAACTCTCTCTACAATAATAGAGGAGTGATGATTCTCATCAGACCATTTCTTTCACCCAAATTCCTACATCAGGTCAAAATGGTAATATATTTAAATAAGATAAGTATATATGTTATTGATATCATTATGTTAAATAAAATATTGGATAATACCCTTTTATGGAATTTGGGAGATAATATAAGTGTTTTTATTGACCCAAAATCTTTTATTGAGTCATAATTATTCTTCTTTGACAATGGTATTGCAATATTGCTTTAATCTATCCTATTGTGGTATTAAATATATACTCCAAAATTTTTGGGAATCACATTTTCATGTCATATATAGATTATTTTATGGATTTACTTCTTCAAAAAAATTATTAATGTTAGTAATAATTCTCATCATCACTAAAAGATATCTTTCTCATTCATGTCTATATTAAATGTTCTCATCAATATTCTTTTTTTTGAAACATAAATATTTATTATTTACAGTGATATTCAAATTTCCCATTTATTATTTTTTATATATATTATTTATAACTATTTTTAAGATGTTGGTTTCAAAAATTTTATTTTAATTATTAAATTTTCCCACTTTATAGGAAAATATTTTATTATCCATTCCACATTTCATTGGGAAAACCTTTATGTTTTTTACAGATTCTTTATTGACATTTAATTTGAAAAAAATTTGAATAAAAATTCATGAAAACATTATAGAAATTATATTTCAAATAGTGATTCACTACTTAGTCTCTTTATAATTATGTTAATAAATGTTTTATAAAGACCTTTACTTAAAGGATAACTTCCCTTTTACTCTTTATTTTAAAAGGTCCTATCTCTTTTGTAGTTATTTTTTATAAATCAACCTATAATTAAATTTATGAAATCATAATTTATGATTATAGAAAAATTTTCCTCAAATAATCTAATGCTTGAAGTCATTTTATGTTATATAATTTAAAAATACTAACAAACACATTTTATTTACATATGTTCTTTATGATAAAATGAATGATTTATTTATTTTTTCACATATATGTATAGATATAAATTTATTGGGTTCTATATCCCCCTCCAATTCATTTTTTAATGATTTATTTCATTTTTTAAAATTATGTTTTTATGTGTACAAGATTTTAGATAACATTGTTCAAAATTTTTTTGTATGTACATGATTACAGATCACCTTTTAATATGTTTTTTCTGTGTAATTTAATGTGGATATATGTTTCGTTTTAGTTTTTTTTTTCAGACCTCGAAACGCCCAACCACTCTGTATCCAATGATTGATGGACTTTCTTTCTAAAGGCAGGCATTCATTGGATGGTCATACCAGCGACTCTTAAGAACTCACATTGGTCGAGAGGATGAGAAGTCGGGCTCATCACACCCTTTTTGGGTGGGAATTATTGCCTGTTCTGGGACTCTCTTAAAGATTTAAGACGTATTCATAAGTTCATGAATATTTGGTTTATACCCAAACTTAGTATCCATAGATTTAACTTTGGTGGGCAATGGTCAACTGGACCTAGGGGTTCGGAATCATATATACCTGAGGTTTACCATCCCTCGTTAGATTAATGACCCCGAAGAGTCGGAACTCGCTTGAGGCGGCACTATGAGCGGCGTGGTGAACCGATGTGAGGATAGTCAGATCAACCGGTTGTCGGGCTTGAACCTAAAGGAGGCATCCTATGTACCCCGCCTAGGAGACAGGGATCAAAGTCCACGTAGTTCAGATTAATGTGGGGCTTACGCTCGGGGGAGCCCAAGATGTGGATTGGGGCTTACACTCTGAGGAGGCCCATAGTGAGGATTGTGGCTTACACACTAAGGAGGCCCATATTGAGGATTGGGGCTTACACTCTGAGGAGGTCCATAGTGAGGATTGGGGATTACACTCTGGGGAGGCCCATAGTGAGGATTGGGGCTTACACTCTGCGGAGTCGCAAGATGCTGATTGGGGCTTACACTCTGAGGAGGCCCAAGATGTGGATTGGGGCTTACACTCTGAGGAGGCCCATAGTGAGGATTGGGGGTTACACTATGAGGAGGCCCATAGTGAGGATTGGGGCTTACACTATGAGGAGGCCCAAGATAATGAATGTCACGTTCGATGCTTACTCTAACCCCACGTGAGTCATTCTCAGTGTGATAAATAAGAGTCAGCAGGGACCAGAGGATGACGTCGCGAGAGGTGAATCCGTGAGAAGTGGAGTGGGGCTTACGCAAGAGGGCGTCCCATGAGGTCGGGGGTTACTCCGAGATGGACGCCCGGGGAGACAAAGCCCAGTGGGAGAGGGAAAGGGGGTGCTCCTGTGCCCATCTCCTCTCTTGCAGTGCATGAGGGCATCCTTCTGATGTCTATTTTACCATCTTCGAGCAAACCTCAACAAGTGGAGGGGATGAGAGGGGATTCTCGAGCTGAGACTCCACATTACCGTTGGAATGTAAACCTAGGAATGCTTCGGGAATCTTTTCAAGGGTCGGGGCAACCCCTTTTCCCCTATTTACCATGGGTATGTGAAATAAAAATGGCGTGCTGATGCACATGAAAGCTACAACATGCGGATCTGGTGGCTCTAGTGGATGCCTCGTCTCGGGGAGGATGAATAAGCCAATGAGGGATTCGCGAAGGACATGGATGGATTGGAAGGATCTAACCTTTCTCGGGAAATGAGAACACCAAAGTATTTGGCGAGCCACCAAGAGGTATGGGTGGTGGCGCCCTTCGCGTGGGGAAGTGTCACGCGGCTGGAGAAGCCGTCCGCGAACCAGGGTGGTCCGCGGAGTAATTGGTGCCCCGCAAAACAGGGTGGTTCGCAGCATTGGGTTCAATCCGTGAACAAGGGTGGTTCATGGAGGGTTCCAGGTGGGCAGCGACGGCCAAGGGCAGCACCGGTCAGAGGCTCGTCGGCCGGGGCATCACCCGCGTCGGAGATTACTACGCGGCGTGATGGATTGGAAAAGAGGAATAAACTCCCTGGTCCATGAGGAAATCATCTGTGGTGGGGGTATGGTTCATGGTTATCCTCTTTTTCTTTTTTAAATTCACAGTTCACCAAATTATTATGTGTTTTCCAATTCCATGTTAATTCGTATACCTGCTGTGGTTCATGGGTGGGAATTTCGCGGTTTGAAATGTACGAAGACTTCCTTCAACCAATCTCCTTCCGAATCTCCAATCTCTCCAAATCCGATTCTAGTTCACCGATCCCGGTTTCATTCCCCCTATGGTCACCTTTTATAGAGTGGGGAAAGGGATGTATCTGTGGCCACTCGGCACCTTTTGCGGAGGCGCATAACCAAATACTTGATTTACAGCTGACTTGGTAAATCCGTGATTTGTGGTGGGTATTGAAAGCTTCCCCCCCCCCCCTCCATGAGGTGAACTCACGGAGTGCTCCGCAGCTATAGAGGGTTCTGCCTCTATTCCGTGAATGACAACGGGTGTGGCTTGAACCGGTCGACGCGGTCCGCGGTTAGGGCGGTTCGTGACGGTGAACTGGACTGGCGCCCATCCTGCCTCACGACCGTAGAGGCTCTCCGCCTCCATTTCGTGAACAAAAATGGTTCGCGGAGGGGGGTGCCTCGCGGGGCCTGGCCACGTTGTTCTCCCATGGGACCGGTTCACGGACCAGTCCTATTTGTGTCCCTTCTTTGATTATACACCCCAATTCTATGGGGGATTTGTGTAGAATCTCTTTTGCGGATTTTTCAGGACCCTAAAAATGCCACCCATCGGAATGTGGTCTGATCGGAATGAAGAGGAGGCCATTCTGATGCAAAGTGGTCCTGATACTGAGAAGGTTTGCGGTAGACAGGTGGACCCGGTAGGAGACCACACCTATAAATATGGGGAGCCCTTAAATTGTACTTTACCGAATTCCTCGTGAAACTAGATCTCCTTCGCCTCCACGTGTTTGCTCCTTCGCGAAGTGCCTTGTCCGTGAACCGACAGTGACGTCCGCGAACCATTTCTTCTTCGTGGTCACCTTCATCCGCGGACCAACTTCTCAACCACGAACCATTACTCTTAATTATTTAAAAAGTAAGTGATGATGGGTTGTGGAGAAACTTTCTTCATGGTTTTGAAGCTCGGCGGACCAAAATCTCTTTAATTTTAGAAGTGCCATAATCTCCCGAACTTAATCACTTAAACTCGGGATTGAAATTCCACAGAGCGACCTGGTTCACGGTTTCCTGGCCAATGCTCCGCGGGCCAGGGCTTCGCAGACTGATTTTTTGAAGGGCTGGTTCGCGAAATGATGTCATCGTGAACCATCCTCCGAGGCCTCGTTGAGGACTTTACTTATGAAGGCTCCTTAACAATATATCTGGTTATTTTTGTCCAGAATTTTATTCCGGAATAACCAATTGTTGGCTGCCACTGTGCAGGGATAAAATATGGATCCCCCTCATTCTGAGACGAGGCCTGCTACAGAGCCACTCCCAATTGTCTCGGAGAGACGTTCAACTATGATTCACAGGGAGGAGGGTGTCAGAGAAGACCCTAGTCGGTCCATAATTCCTGATGATGACATATTGAAGAACCTGCTCTCTCATGAGCTTCTGTGTTATCCACTATCAAATCGGCTCCCGCTCTATGGATTTGGTCTTCAGGATGACGTCCTTATCCCCCCTACATTCTCAGGTCTCCCTTCTGCTTTCCTGGAATAGTCCTCAAAATGCATTCAGGAAAACCTTACCCAATCCGGGGAGATAATCTCTAATTCTAGTATGAAAAACACATTTATTCTGAGGGGCTCTGTCTAGACCCAAAGTGATCAGTGCACTCAATACTTTTCTTAGAAAACTATCCTTAAGGACTACCCTTCTATTATCAACCTTTCTCGAAGGGATCCTGACACAGGTTGGGTTCCCAGGTTAGATCTTCAGTCCAACAGGTTCTTCTCAAATGGTTGGTCCTGGGCTTTTTGGGTCCACCATCATTTTCGAGAGTCTCTAGAATTACTGGCAGTAGTCAATCTATACTCCGTAGTGTGGGCTTCCCAATTCGTTGTTTATCCACCATCTCTGATCCTGCCCGGCCTGTTCAGCCACTGGTGTTCAAGTAATAATACTTCCCACCTTTCCCACAGTGAAGTCAGCAATAGTATGTGGGACATATACTAGATAGGAGGACTGTCGATTACTGGCGAGATGTATGATTCAATTTTTTCCACTCCAGATGCATGGGACGATGACGAATAGGTGCCTTTATTGTTGAAGGAGTTGATGGTTATGGAAGAGCTGTCATTGGGTCAGGCATTGCGTGCCCGATCTCTCATTACCTATAGTACCTGGATTGGGTTATTTCTGAACACTACTAGTCCTGTGACGATGATCAAGCGCCCCAGGACACTCCCTTCTCAACAATCACGAACCTCCCCAGGTTTCTACAGGGCGGTTCTGGAGGCGGGAGACTACCTTTCATGGGGTTACGAAGTGTTCCCTGATGTGTCACCTACGATCCGGTTGGATGGTCTATTTGCTAGGTTTTTGAGCGGCATGCTATTTCCATCCCGGGATTTTAACCTAGGTGTCTGGCCCTACACTTTGATGATGGCGGTGAGTTAGCAGAGGGCCACCTAGTGAATTTAGCCATGCCCACTTTTGGCCGTATCTATGAGCTACTAAGCCACATGTAGGTGGGCCGGTCACCCTACCATCTGAGCGGGCCATTTGAATTTTTGTACGGCTGGGTGGTGGATCATTATCGCTGTTATGAGTACCGTCACAACATGGTCATCCTGCTTCCTACCTTTCGGCCTACACTACTGGATATAGCCAGAGTTTGCTTGAAGTCCCTCAATTATAGTGATGTTCTCGAGCTTTTGAGAGACTTATCCAAGTTCATCTTCACTCCCTACCCCACCCCTTCTGGCATCATAGTTGACAACTGCGGGGGGAGCCTGGAGGAGTGCTCTTACATTATCTCCCTACGGGATGGGTTTCTGTCTGCACGAATCGATAGAGTTTCCCTGTGTGACAAGTATGGCCCGTATTTATTTTCTCATTACTTAGGGTGAATGCAAGTCCAAGATTCCCTTCCCCCTCCTCGGACTCGAGGACTACACCCATCCATACTTCGTCAGTGGTGGCTGATACTGTCACGGGAGGGATCTGAGGCAAGCCATTCCCTGCCCGATACGGGGGTGGCTGCCGACCTTTCCATGGAGTATGAAAAAACATGGGTAAAATAATATCCTGATGGGATCCTTGGGAAGGATGTCCAAAAACTTCCCAAATCAGGAGGTATGGTAGCTACTGCATCCACCACACCTTCCTCATCATTTTTAAGGGAGGATTGACTAATGTCTTGTCGATCAAAGTGACTCAGAGATATTTCCCCTCCCAACCCTTCAATGGAAGCTGTTCAGACAAATTCATACCTCTTATGTGTGGATGAGGACGGCCCTGTGGTTTCAGGTCCTAGCGAGACCATCCCGTAGGATCCGCCAGTCGATACCGGGCTTAGCAACTTGGCCCCCATGCCTGAACTGGGGAGAGAGGCTCCATACATTCCCGCTATAGAGTCAACTTCTAGTGAGCACACGTCCGCGCGGGATGCCATGCCAGACTTTGTTCTTGTGTCGTCCAGTGAGGATACCAATGATCGTAGTACCAGGGCGGACCATCGGGCAGTGCGCAGGTTGGCCTATCCCCGAATCTGTGAAATCATCACTAAAACCCCTTTAGCCGAAATGGCCACTAAAACCGATGCTCTTCGACAGCTCTTCTTGGGTTTGGGGTCATGTAGCTTTAACTATCAGCAATTCCATTCTCTTACTTGCCATGTTTTCATGGCCCATGAGGAAGATGTCACTAATGAAGGCATGCTTGCTCACTTTGATACCACTCATTGTGGGGATAGAACCTTGGAAGAAACCACAACAAATCACAATCAACTGATAGCACGGGAGGTGATCTATTGAAATCAGGCGGCCATCCTATCCTCCAAGTTGCATGAATGTGAAGAACGGGTTGTGATGCTGAGGGATCAGATATTGGCTATGATTGGTCGTCTTGAAGCTACAAGAAAAGGGATCAAAGACCTATAAAGCACAGTGGAGCGTATTCGTCCGGTGGGTGAGGCTGAAACCAGGGATAAGGAAGTGTTGGAACAGTCCTGCAATGACCTTCACCGCGAAGTCACTAATATGGTGGGGAGAGCGAGTTAGGCTCCTTTATATCTATCAGAGCCACATTTGTATCACTTGTTTCACTTACCCCTATTTCACTTTTTTTTGTGTGATAGAGAGACCCCGGCTTGCAGACGTCCTCCCATTTTTGTTCGAACGAAACACTATCTCTATCAATCACTGGTTTCAGTGAACTTTTATTGTTACATAGAATAATTTTCGGGTAAATAACGATTCACCGAATCAGAATTAATCATAACCCAGAAAAACAAACTGTATATTTTTCCTAGACCATGGGGTACTGCGAGCATAGTTTGACTATTCTAGGGTTTTATAGGAAAACCCCACAAACTTTTGGTCTTTTATTTTAATATCCAGATTTTTCCTGGCCCATTTAGTGTGGACCCAACAGGTATAACCCAACTTTTTCTAAGGCCACCCTTTGGGGTTTTCGGCTTAACAGGCTTCATGCCTCTTTCTTTTGTGAGCGGTTTAAAGTCCTGCAGACAAGACTATCACTACTAGTGTTTTAGATCAAACATCTTTGACCAAATATGGTGGGGTGAGGGCCCCAATGGGGTTCAATTGATTAAAATATGTCTCAATACAATTCTGACACACATGGGGGAAACATGTTTAAATTTGAGCGACATGCAGGACATGTCTCATGGCATTAGAGTCGTGCTGGCGTACAGAGGTAGGAAGAGCGTTTCCAAAGGAAAACATTCCTTTGGTAGAAGGGCCAAGGGAGATCTATATGCAGAGCCACTGAGGGCATGGTATGTATAGTCGGTCAAAGGTGTCTTTAAGTCAAGGACTATCCATTTCTGATGGCCAGGGGACTTCATGGAAGTCCGGTTCATGGAAACCACGATGGGTGGTTTGGAGAAAGAATAAAAAAATGAAAACCACCGGGGGTGGCTCGGAAAGGGTATGTGGTGTCTGAATTGTTTTGGGAACATCTGTATGAATAATGAGTGTGAATGAAAGGTTCCCGTCCTACGCATTTATCTAGCATAACGGATGGTTGGGGCTTGGAGTAGTATAATGTCATGCAGCTAGGACCTCATCTGAAATGGAATGACTTCTCTTGGTTCTCTGTAATCTTGTCAAAGATGTTCCGCCGCATTGAGGTAGGATAGTGGAAGAGGCCAATAAACTATATCTCATAGGGATTCCGAATCTCAGGATAGAAATGGGGGCTCAGAGGCCAAGAGGCGTACGGAGAGAAGCATTGCCTAAGGAAATATTGCCTTTGGTAGATGGGCCAGGGGATATCAATATGCAGAGCAGCTTAGGGCATAGTATGCATAGTCGTACAATGGTTTCCTTAAGTCAATTACTATCCACATACGATCGCCGAGCAACATCAGAGAATTTGAGATTTTGGGACCACCAGGCGTGGATTATTAGATATCGGCTTGTTTTTTCTGAGTACAGAGTATGGATTATGATGAGAGGGTGCCTAAATACAGAAGAAATATCTAGACTAAACTTCCCAAGAATGGGTGAAGTAATTCTTTCTCACGCTCGTGTGAGGCGGTGGTTCATGCAGGTCTGACCCGTGCACTGAAGGGTGGAGAAAATCCTCTGTTTCTCATTGAACCTATGACGAGTATGACTGTTTAGTTTGTCGTCATGTGGTTGGGACATATTCCGTGCAGTTTAGCGTCATGCGGCAAAGACGATAGGCATTTTTGAAGGTTGTTGTGCAGTTTACCATCATGCAGCAAGGACGGGGGGCATTTTTTTTAAATGAACTAGTGAAAACACTTTCAGTTGTAGGCATTTCCCTGGATGATTAATGCTTCGCCTTTGCAGTTTTGTGCCAAGCAGCCAAGATATCTCGTGAAGTTTAACATCGTGCGGCGAGGACATAGTTTCAAAGGCCACTCTTCCTCATAATATAATTGGTCTTGAATACCTCAACATGCCCCGGATGTGGGGGGAGGGGGTTGATTGGTGTATATCATGATTTTAGGGCTTCTTGGACCAGGAGGGGTGATATGGGGGCTCTGAGGCCGGTAAGTGTACGGAGCTAGGAAGATCATCGCCTATGGAAATATTTCCTTTGATGGACGAGCCGGGGGCTATCAATATGCAGAGCCACTGAGGGCATGGTATGCATAGTCGTACAAAGGTTTCCACGAGTAGATGACTTTCCACATCTGATGGCCATGAATGCTTACGAGGATATGCAATTATCCAGGCCACGAAGTCTGTCATGTGGCAGAAGAACATCTAGACATGTCGGGGATATCCACCTCGGGTTGCTTGTTGAGTTTCAAACAGCTCCCTGTGCTAATTTCCTTTGTGTGCGGGGGCGTACCTTTACTACATGTAGTTTAACGTCATGAGGTAAGGATGCAATACTCCTATTTTAGCGGTCATAGAGCTCAGACCATTGAGTTACTAGTACTATTGTCACTCGAAGGATAACTAGGTTAACACATTCTGATATACATGGAACAAGGTGGAGGATGAGGGTTGTAAACTGCAACTTTGAGTTTTCTCGGATCAGGAGATTTGGTGTGGGGCCTCTAAGGCCAGTAGGTGTATGGAGCTGGAATAGTACCGCCCGAGGAAATCTTGCCTTTGATGGACGAGCCATGGGCTATCATTATGTAGAGCCGCTGAGGGCATGGTATGCATAGTTGTACAAAGGTGTCCCCGGGTTGATAACTTTCCACATATGATGGCCATGAATGATTATAAAATCCACAATTGATCACAGTGCAGAGTTCGTCATGTGGGGATAATGGTGTCTGGGTATACAAGAAACATATTCACCGTAATTGTCCACTGAGTCAAAGTAGCCTAGTCCTGGATTGATGTTCGTTGATGTGGGTTGCTATGTGAACCACTGACGGACACATAGGCTAGCCAGATAGGGATAACCTAGCAACACCTGGATGTGAAAAGGGGAATGAACTTGTAAACCACTTCTCCATAAACTTCTGGATCTGGAGGTATGGTATGGGGGCTCTAAGGCCGGTAAGAGTATGGAGCTAGGAAGAGTGTCACCTGAGGAAATCTTGCCTTTGGTAGATGAGGCAGGGGCTATCATTATGCAGACACATTGAGGGCATGGTATGCATAGTCATGCAAAGGTGTCCACAGGTCGATGACTTTCCACATCCGATGGCCATGAGTGGTTATGAAGATCCATATTATCCCAGTCGTGGAGTCTGGTGTATGGAGAGGATGCATCCAAATGTACAAGGAGTATCTTCATCTCGTATTGCCATGTGTCTTGGGTGGGTCGCGACGAGGTCCTTGCAGTTTAGCATCATGTGGTGAGGACGATGTCCGTGCAGTTGATCATCATGCGGTGAGGATGAAGTCCATGCAGTTGACCATCATGTGGTTAGGAAAAAGACCGTGAAGTTTAACGTCAAGCAGTGAGGACGCAAAAATAATCCCCGTGCAGGTCTAGCCGACACACAGGGAAAAGGGATCATTTTTAAATCTTGCTATCCGTGCAGTTTTACGTCATGTGGTAAGGACGATAAGTACACCCTGTTCCGGTCTGGTTCGTACATGGGGGAAAAGGAATTTTTATCTTTTATTCAGGGGGCTGGGCCAGGATGGGGAACCCTGGTGTCACTACATATCCTGTGAGGGCAGGAATAATGCCGCACGTAGTTCTATGAAATAAGTACACCCCATGCAGGTCTTGTCATTACATGGGGGGAAGAAGTCATTTATTAGGGAGTGGCTGGGCTAGGATAGGGGATCCTGAGGTCACTATGTATCCTATGAGGGTAGGAATCAAGCCATACATAGTTACCTGAAATCCGTGTAGTTTAATGTCATGCTGTGAGGATGAGGTCCATACTGTTTAACGTCATGTGGTTTGGACGAGGGGTATTATTGGATTCCTTGCAGTTTAACGTTATGTGGTGAGGATGTGAATATGCCACGTGCACGTCTGGTCCGTACATGGGGGAAGGGGCATTTTTTTAGATGGCTGGGCCGGGGTATGGAATTCTGGCATCACTACATATCCTGCATGTGTAGGAATCAAGCCGTACGTAGTTCTCTGAAATACAATACACCCCGTGCAGGGCTGGCCCGTACACAGGGGGAAGAGGGATTTTTTTGAATCATCGTTTCCATGCAGTTTAACATTATGCGGTGAGGACGTAATACTCTTAGTTTAAGGTCATAGAGGTTGGACCGTTGGGTGCTTGGCAGTCTAATGTCATGCAGTTTGGAAAATGAATACACCCAACGCAGGTCTAGTCCATACACGAGGGGAGGGGCATTTTAAACTCTTATTATTCGTTCAGTTTAGCATCGTGCGCTAAGGATGAACTCAATGTAGTTTAACGTCATGCGGTGAGGACGTGAATACACCTCGTTCAAGTCTGGTCCATACATGGGGGAATGGGCATTTTTCTTTTTCTTTTTGAGGTGGCTGGGCCAGGTTCTGAAATTCTGGCGTCACTACGTATCCTGTGAGGGTATAAATCAAGCCTCACGTAGTTCTCTGAAAGGCGATACACCCCATGTTGGTTTGGTCCGTACATATGGGTAGATGGAATTTTTAAATCACTATGTCCGTGCAGTTTAACGTCATGCGGTGAGGATGAAATACTCTTAGTTTAAGGTCATAGAGTTTGGACCGTTGGGTGCATGACAATTTAACGTCATGCAGCTCGGACGATGAATACATCTCATTTTTTTTCTTTTCTCCGTCCGTGCAGTTTATCATCATGTGGTAAGGACGATGAATAAATCTAATTTTTTTCTTTTCTTCATCCATGAAGTTTATCGTCGTGTGGTAAGGAAGATGAATACATCTCTTTTTTTTTCTTTTCTTCGTCCGTGCAGTTTATTGTCATGCGGTAAGGACGATGAATACATCTCATTTTATTTCTTTTCTTCCTCCATGAAGTTTATCGTCATGCGGTAAGGACGATGAATACATCTTAGTCTCTATGCAAAATACTTTCTCAGGAATTTCGCATTGGTAGGAGCTGTGGTGATTTGCCCGTCCATGGAGATCAGGACATATGCTCCATTGGAGTAGACCTTGTGTAAAACATTTGGTCCCTCCCACTTGGGCTCCAGCTTTGGAGGCTTCTTCCCAGGTATGATTGGGGTCCGTAGGACCAGCACTAACTCCCCTTCCATGAAAGAGTGGAGGTAGATCTTTTTGTTGAAGGCTCATGCAATCTGGTTCTGGTACCCCACCAGGTGGTGTAGAGTGTGCAGTCGCTTCTTGTCTAGCTGTTCCAATTCACCTAGTCGCTTTACTGACTTCTCATCATCGGATAATTGTTCACATTTGGAAACACAGAGTGAGGGATGTTTGAGTACAATGGGCAAGACCGCCTCTGTGCCGTACACCAATGAGTACGGTGTAGACCGAGTAGCGTTGCAGATTGTGGTTCGATAAGCCCACAATGCATGGAGGAGATTATCCAGCCATGATTTCTTGTCTTTATCCACCATTTTCTAGTGGATGTTGGACAGGGTCGTGATGAAAGCTTCTATCTGTCCGTTGGCAGCTGGATGGTAGCGGGATGAGTGGTTAGCCTTGATACCAGACTCGTGGTATAGCTTTTCCAACTCAGCAGAGCAGAAATTGGTGCTGTTGTCCATCAGTATAGTATGAGGGACACCAAATCTGGTGATGATACCGGTCTTCACGAAGCAGACAATATTTCTTGCCCTGACTTCCTTGACGGGTATGGCTTATTCCCATTTGGAAAAGAAGTCGGTTTCCGAGAGGATATACTTCCGTTGTTTGGCTGTGGTGGGAGGATATGGTCCCACGATGTTCATCCCCCAGACGGAAAACATCCAGGAGTACTTAGCTTGTTGAAGTAACTCCGGATTCTGGTGTATGACATTGGCATGAATCTGGCATGAGTGGCATTTTGCAGTAAAACGCTGGCAGTCTCGTGCCACTGTGGGCCAATAGTACCCAAGCCTTCGAACCTGATGGGAAATATTGGTCCGTGGTTGATGTGCTTTACATGCTCCTGCATGTACTTCAATCATGACGGCAGTGGTTTCTTCTTCTTTAATGCATCTGAGGAGCACTACATCGATTCCTCATTTCTATAGGACCTCTTGTTGGCCCGCATCGCCATATATGTCAAAATTTAATTCCCTTCTCCATATTTGCTCTCGTTCATCCCTTTGTGATGGATTCTCTCCCCGTTGAATGTAGTTCATGATTGGGGTCATCCAGCTGGTGGCAGGAGCATATGGCTTGGGGACAGGACTGACTACATGGATTTCTTCCGTCTTAGCTTGAACAAATGGCAAAACCATTCATCGGTGAGAAAAACCGATGACCGTCTTATCCTGGTCTGGGTTGGCTAGGGTTGATGCCGTGTTGGATAATGCATCAGCCTGAGCGTTCTGGGACCGTGGAATATAAGCCAATGTTGGTTCTTTGGAGAACTCTGCCATTATCCCTTGGACATGGTCATGTAGAGGGATTAGCTACTCCTTTTTAATAGCATAGTCACCATTGTCTTGCTTGATGACCAGCTCCGAGTCACCTTTTACCTTAAGGTGTTGTACTTGTGCCTAGAGTGCGAGCTCTAGGCCTGCAATGAGGGCTTGATATTCCGCTTCATTGTTTGTGAATCCCTCTGATAGGAGGAAGGAATACAGAAAATCTGCCTTTTCTGGGAACACGAGTATTATCCCCAGAACCACTTTGATAAATATGGGATCCTCCATCCTCTTCCCAATGGGGCTTTGGGACGAGCCATCAAAGTACATTTCCATTGCTGGGAACTCCTCTTGGACCGAGAAGATATCTTCATCAGGTAGTTCGGCATCCGGTGCAGTGGTCCCTGTTGAAGGGTGTTCTGTCAGAAAATCTGCTAACGCCTGGCCCTTGATGGCTTTTTGAGGCACGAACCGTATGTCGAAGTGTTGGAGGATGATCGCCCATCGGGATAGGCGTCCAATTAGAATCTTGAGACTGTGGATGTACTTGAGAGGGTTACTCCGCGAGATCAAATGGACTTCATGATGCTGTAGATAATGTCTCATATTTTGAACCGCAAAGACCAAGTCCAGGCATCTCTTCTTGATATTTGAGTATTGAGTCTCAGCATCAATCATGGGTCGACTGAGGTAACAGAGACTGTTTTCACTTCCCACGCCATTCTTTTGCATGAGGAAGGCTCCCAGTGATCACTCTACGGCCATCACATATAGAATGAGAGGTCTTCCTTAAACCGGGGGCATGAGCACCAGTGGGATTAAGAGGTACTTCTTCAAGTTGTCAAACGCCTCTTGTCAGTCATCCAACCATTGGTACGTGACCCCCTTCCTCATTAACCTGGTGAAAGGCAAGCATTTTCCTACCAGGTAGGCTATGAACCATATAATATAGTCTAGGGGTCCTTGGATTCCCCTCATCTCAGTGTGATTTGGGGGAGGTGGCAGGCTTAGGATAGCCTTCGTCTTCTCAGGGTCGACTTCGATGCCACGATGGCGTACGACGAAGCAAATGAATTTCCCTGAGGTTACCCCAAATGTGCATTTCAAGGGTTTTCTCTTCAAGTTATGTTGTCGGAGCTTGTTGAAGATGGTATCAAGGTCCGATAGGTGATCCGAGCGCTGTCTGGACTTGACCACTAGGTCATCCATGTAAAATTTAACAAATTTCCCCAATAACAGCTTAATGATCCGATTCATGCCATGCTAATACATGGCGCCATCATTTTTGAGACCAAAGGGCATGACCCAATAACAGAATACCCCTTAAGGGTCCCTGAAGGCGGTGTAATATTCGTCTTCTCAGGCTATCCTTATTTGATTATATCTGAAATATTCATCCATGAATGATAGAGCCTCTTACCCAGTCGTTGCTTCAATTAACAACTTGGTGATCGGAACCGGGAAGTCATCATTTGGACAATGCCAATTAATATCTCTGAAGTTGTAGAAGATGCAGATTTGTCCGTTCTTCTTCTTGACAGGGATGATGTTGGCTAACCAAATGGGGTACTAAACCTCCTGGATGAAGCATTCTTTGATGATATTATCTACTTCATCCTCTATCTGGGAAACATGCAAGGGGTGTGCCCTTCTAGTGGCCTGTTTGTAGCCCCGATGGTCTTCTAGAAGACCTACGTGATGCGTTGCTACCTCAGGATCGAGTCCTCGCATTTTCGTGTAATTCCAGGCGAAGAAATCTCGGTGTTTCCTCAGGAAGGATTTATATACCTCATGTTCCTCGGGAGACATGGACATTCTAATGAGAGTGGGCCTCGGGTCTTCCTCGGTACCGAGGTTTATTTCCCTGAGTTTGTCCACAGTGGTGAAGATACCTTCCTCAAATGTGGGAGGTTCATCCATAATATATTCCCCTCTTCTTCTTGCAAATCCTCATCTTCTTGGTCTGATGAGGAGAGAGCTCCAATCACAAGTTATTGGAAGTCCAGAGGTGAGGGGTCGTGGGCGTACTTGCTCGAGCATTCGCCCCACGATTGAGGGTCGGCGGATGTTCCCACATTATTAAACTCAGTCGTTATGGATGAAGTCATGAGGACATCTGAGTGCGTGTCTGGACATGAACTCCTAATTTCCATGTGGTTGATGGGAAAGACATAATCTCTTCCACGAGGCCTGAGGGGGTCATTATGACCCATTTTAGGCCATTTGGAGCGGGGATCCTGTCGACACCATCGACCAAAGGCTTCTTTTTCTTTTGCTCGTATAACCCAGGGTCAATGTAATTATACTCCGAGAGCTTCAAAGGGGCCTTATCGGCGTGCAACATCCCTCTTTGTCCATTGACATAGTACTTGATACACTGGTAGTAAGATGAAGGAATGGCCATGTGCTTATGGAGCCACGACCTTCCCAGCAGTTCATTGAATGATGTGCTCCACCGAACCACCAGGAATTCCATGTAGGCTACCAGGTCACCAAATTGGGTCTTTAGATTAATCTATCCCATTGGTTTCTACTCAATCTTGTTGTAACCCAACAGAGTTGTGGCTGAGAGTATTAGATGGTCCTCACTATAGCCCAACTTACGGAGTGTCCGTAGGGGAAGGAGGTTAACCCCAGAGCCATTGTCTATAATGACTTTCTGGATCTCAATACCATTCAGTGTGTGAGACATATATAGTGGTATGATGTTTCATTGCATGATGGTGTCTTCATCCTGGTCGGTGAAGGAAATCACAGCATTGCATTCAGCCTGACTAGCCTCCATCTGGAAAATCTGGGTAGCAGCTACCTAAGGTCGAAACTCCAGGGGGCTGATCAAAGCTTCGATAAGAGCCTCCCTATGGTCGGCTGACAATCCCAGGGCATCCAGGATGGATAGCTTGGCTTGTACCAATGCTATCTGCTTAAGGATATCATATTTCTGCTCCAGCGGCCGACGCTTCTCCATTGGGGGGAGAGTCTTGGAAGGTGCATTGGGAGCTGGAGAATTTGACGCGGAAGGACCAGCAATAGGCATGGACACTGATGTCATTCCTGTATTTTGAGTACTTGGCCCGGTTGGTCTGTTTGTGCGCACTAGGTGACCAGACACTTGCTCCTCCTCTGGTGGGTATCACAGAACAACAGGGCCAGAATGGCTGCCTGTTGTGGTAGAGGGGCATTCCATCTCCTGCCGAGTCCACTGAAAGGATCTCTCATGGGCTTCCGCAATATTAACGGTTTGGTCCGAGGTCCAACCGTAGGGTTGGTTTTGGCTACGGTTGCTCCTCCCCTGGTATGCCCTACTTTTGCGGTTCCTCCACCCAGTTCCTCATGCAGGGAACTCGGGTTCGTAGTCATACCCTTCGTTGGGTAATGATTCCATGAGATGGTTGACGTTGATAGAACCAAAAATTGGCTCTTCATCCTCTGACAGGTCAACCTGGTCGGTTGTCTCTGATAGTGCTGTTTGGTGGGTCGGTGCCCATGGTGTCAAATTCGAGGGCCTAAAAACTGCCAAGGTCAGGACTAACATTGGCCCCACAGCGGACTGCTCCTCTTGTGATTGATTCCTCCTTCGACTCTACCCGGATGACCAGATCGTAGAGGATTGTGAGGCTGATGATGTCAGCTCTGTAGCTTTAGGGGTGGTTGGTGGAAACACTAGCTGCTGTAGTTGAGCTCGGAGAATGCACTGGGCTCGATTGATAGTCTTCCAAGTCATCCAGTTGTCAAATTTCTGACCTTGTTTGCTGGAGACTTTTTTCCATCCCTCCTCTGTGACAGAGTCGGTGGTAGAGATACATGCCACATGTGCTGGGGGTGGTCCCAACTCGACTTTTCCAGAATCTACCGTACTTTGAAGGAGGTCGTTGAAGACAAAGCATTCTCGGTTACTGTACCCCATCATCCGATGTTAGGGGAAGTAATCTGGCCTATAATCACGGCTGACTTCTTCGGGCTTCCTTGTCTCTGGGAGGCGTAGCAAGTTGCAATTCATGGTGGCAATTAAGTAGCCGTGGACTTGATCATCCCAGAATGAGTATACTTTTTTTCCCCGTTCCTCAAATTGGTTCCGCTTTGGTCCTCGCAGACCCTCCCGTATAGGCGGGGGAGACCGCGGATATGCAAGAGGCCCTTAATGTTTTGGTGGAGGCCTGAGCGGCGGAGCGGGCACTGGGGCCGGCTTGAGTGTGACAGCGGATGGTTCATCTATATGGGATCTTTTCGCAGGAGCCTGCGAGTCTATTCAGGACTTTGAATTAGTCTGCTACAGGGAGTCCTCAATTTTATGGGCAATGGCCGAGAGATGGCGGAAGCCAGTGGTGCACTCCACCGGTATGATCAATGTTCGTAGCTCATCTCTAAGATTATCGATGCATAAGGACAACATCTCATCTTGAGGCATTGGACTGTTCAGAGAATAGGTCAGACCTTTCCATCTGGCGATGAAATCAGAGACCCTCTCATTCTCCCTCTACTTGCAGTTCATGAGATCACTGACCGTTGTTTTCGGCAGCTTTAAGATGAAGTGTAAAAGGAACTGCTACCGGATGTCCTCCCAACTCTTTATCGACTGGGCCGACAGACTCGTGAACCAGATGAAGGTGGATCCTTGCAAGGTCCGTATGAAGAATCTGAGTTTCACTGCTTCTTGTTGTTCTAGAGTCCCCATCATAGGGTAGAAATAGGATGCATAGGGCATGAAATGCGGCTCTGGATTGACAAATCCATTGAATATGGGGAATACAAATCTCCCAAAATTGGGTGGAGGTGGTGTGTTGGTCACCCAATTTGGGTAGGGTTTCTACTCCGGCTGTATCGGCGTGTGTAAAACTTCCATTGCTTCCAATCGAGTTGTTAGTGCCTTGATGGTGTTGGTGAGTCCCTGGTTTACATGCTGTTGGGCCCAGTCCTGGGAAGGCGCAGCCTAAGGCATTGCCTGAGGATTCGGGTCGGCCGACACTAAGTGTGCAGTTTTCGTTGGGTGTACCCTCAGAGTGTTCAGGCATACTTGGTTCAGTTGCTTCCTTAGTGGAGGGAAATCTTTGTATTCATCCGGATCCACATCTAGGTATTTGGATGGGATAGGCGCCTCATTGGATGAGAGCCCTGACCGTATTTCGTTAGCCAGGGAAAACCTTAGCCTTTGAGGTGCACTTTCTGGGAGTGCATGATGCGGTTCCTCCTGGGACGTGCTTTCAATAAGGCGGTTCCTCTATAGAAGATCAGCGTTAAGAAGTCTAAATTCTTTCATCTCTTCTTCCTATCGAGCGAACATCTCTTCGAGAGTGAGTGGATCATTTTTCTTGAGAGAAGGAGATGGGTTAAGGGTAACCGTTCCTTTATTCTTATCCTTGTTGGAAGCTCACAGGGTTAGTGGAGGGAGGTCAGCTGAAGGGGATGCCATATTTAAGGCGGCCCTCTGGTTCCGGGTCTGCACCCCTGGGGGTTCGTTGTGAGTCACAGCCTAACCGGAACCATCTTCTCCTGATCCTTCCGGATTTGCATTTTCCCCAGTGTCACCCGTGGGGTTAGCATATATGGCGTTGATGAAGGCATATTGTGGGTGGAGGGGACATCATCTTCCAAATAGTAAGAGGATCTCCCGTCTCTTCTGCTAGCCTTCCCTTTTGTGTCCTGGGATTGCCTTCAGACTTCTTGACGAAGGGTGACGCGGAGGGTTCTTTAATGCAGCCTTACAGTGCACCTTCCTCTCGGAGGGGATGATGATTCAAATGACGTGATAGGATGGGATCCTCCTCTTCTAACTATCCTCTCCAAACGAGAGAATACCAACTCTTGTGGGGGGGGGGGTGTTGTTGAGGGTGTAATAATGCCCCCATCCCTGAGGGCTGGGGCTGGCTCTGTTCCCTGGACGTTGAGTCTCTTCCCGTTTATATTGGTCTTATGGGGGAATTTGTTGTTAAAAATGCCCCCAGCCATACAGGTTGGGGATGAAACTGGATTTCGGTAGTGGCTGCGGCTATCGCGACCTACCTGATCATGCGTTCTCCCATCCAGGGGTGAACCAGATCTGGTGCCGAATTCACCTGTGGATCAGTCCCCTTTGGGGAGGCAGGCAAAGATCCCTGATCAGCCTCTCTTAGGCTAGAGGCCTACTGTATGCTCTCGGTGGCCTGATCCAGGACTTTTTGAATGTCTTGTTCCCATTAGGCCTGATGCTTCTACGACTTACTCAAGGCCCGAATCTGTTGGGTGTGTTGCCTTTCCTGAACTGGGGGTCCACTCGATTGTCATTTTGTCGTGATGATGTTGCAAGACACCATGCCGAACGGGTTCCTTTGGGTGGGGAGTGGAGTAAAATGTAGAGCACCATGTTCTCCCCATCCCCTGATATGGACTCCCACCTGAGCGTCACTAATGAGGTGGTGCAGCTCGTGCAGTTCACAGAGGCATGCTGCCTCTATATTCCCATTGCGACTCTCGGGGCGTTTTTTTCGCATCGAGGAACGGTCCTTTTGGTCGATGTGATTCAGGAGGTCTCCTATTGTCTTGAAGTGGTCTACATTCCCGTCATAGGGCATGAAGCTCTATTTCAGCTGGCGGAGGGTCATCCATATATTATGGCGGATGTCGTTAATGCATTCTCCAAACAAGTATCTGGGTATGTCGAACTGAGAGGTGGCTGTAGGCCAAAACAGAACTGGTATATCATCCTCGGACAGTTGTTTCCTCGGGTACAGCATATCGGCATACTCCTCCGCCAGTGATTCCTCTACCTGGTTAGCCCAACTAAGGCTCTCACTCTAGTTGGAGGCAGTGGGATGGGTAGGTATTGAATGGTCTTGTGGGCGATTCCGAGGTGGTTCAGAAGATGAATGCGGACCTGGAACGACTCCTGTTCAAAGAAGGGTGTCGCTATCAAGAAGCTAGGAATCTGACATGATCGATCTTGTCCTTCTGAGTGCCTCGGCATACCCTTAGGTGCTTGAATCGGCTAGGGGAGGTCCTTCCTATCAAAATAATATGTCATCGTGGGGTGGACCTCCGCAATGGTGGCCGTAATGGCGAGGTCTACCATTAATACATGATTCTTCACTGTATAGAATAATTTTGCAGTGCACAGCCTGGGGTGGACCTCCACGTCATGTCGCAGCAAGGGGATTATGGTTTGGATGAATAGCATCGTTACGGGGAGGACCTTGACGACAACTTCCATAATGGTGAGGATAACCATCATGGCTTGACGTTCGACGCGCATCCTGGGAAGGACCTTCAGGACACGCCCCGACAAGGGGAGGACCTTTTTGTTTCATGGGGCCATTACGGGGAGGACCTTTGCAATGGCGGCCATGGTGGTGAGAAATACCATCACGGCTACGGTAATGGAGAAGACTACCATTACTACTGCCGTAGAGAAAATATCTGTGAGATACATCCTGGGGAGGGCCTCCAGAATGTACCGCAACGAGGGGAGGGGCTTCTCGTTGCTTGACGTCTCTACGAGGAGGACCTCCATTATCAGGGTGGTGAGGACTACCACCATGATTTGATACCCGGATACATGGAGTACTGTTGCAGTGTAACCCCTGGGGAGGACCTTCAGGGTAGGCCACGACAAGGGGAGGGACTTCTTGTCATGATGAGACGTCACTACGGGGAGGGCCTCCGCAGTTGTGACTTTGATAGTGAGGACTACTATCACAATTTTTCGTTGCACTGCATGGAGAGTGATTGTAGTGTATACCCCAGGGAGGACCTTCAGGGTGGACCGCAGCAAGTGGAGGACCTTCTTGATACTCAATCTTCTGGTCACGTGGAGGGTTTCGTGACTCGCATCAAAAGAGGAGCTCTCGCGATCGATCATTATATGCCCGTGGGGGAGGCCCCCACGGGTGCTATAGGTAGAATCGTCAGAGCTGCTGGTAGCAATATTGCGGGGAGGACCTTTACAACTTCTACTACCGCTCCCATAATATGGTAATGGGTGGGTAGGGTTCTGAACCTTTGACATGTTCTTGGTGGAGTTGGGAAGCCCAACTTCTAGCAGAGCGGAGTAATGAAACCGCTCTTTATTTTCCAGCTGCCTTTGGCGCATTTGGGGCACTCTTTTGCGGGCAGCGAGGACCGTCTACTGTTGGCAACGACCTTCGCCTTTAGGTCCCAGTCCAATTAGGTCCTGTGATGCTTCCGGGATACGCCGACAAATATCTTGACTATTAGTAGTGATATATGCCTGCTCTGGAGCATCCACCGTGATGGATGGTTGTCCCCTAGTTGGAACGAGTGAAGCTGCATGATCCGGTTGCCCTTGCGTCGTGGAATATGGCCGACGACCCTCTTGGGCGAAAGCAGGAATACAAATCTGCTCTAAGGCAGCTATCCCGTCTCTTATAAGAGTCGCCTCAATTGGGGATATGGGCTCACGGGCCTGAGTCCTTGCTGTTGACACTGATGCAATTACATGCTGGAATGTTTTCAAGATATGATCTGGGATCGATACCTTCTCCTCCATCATTTCCAGGATATGTAGAGAGACATAATTGGCTGGAACTGGTATGAAGTCACATTCCGGTATTTTAGTAGGAATATCCTGCTCCAGTCCTGCAGTGGTCAGTGGGTACCAAAAATTCTCCAGTGTTAGGGAAGTTGAACGAATCTTCCCCTGTACCGGGATACGCTAGTTTATCTCTCCATTTGCCGCCACATCGGGGTGGTGGTCATTACTTGCATCCGTAGGGATCTGGCTCTGCATATATTGGTTTCCCACCATATTGAGTCAGTGGCCTTTTTTGGCGGGGAGACGTGCCCACCTATGATTTTCCACCACATCTGGGTGGCGGGCTTTGTTGATTTCCACCATATCAGGATGACAGGCGTCAGAATCAACTGTTAGGAGCTGGTCCTGCTGGCGCCGGGTCGCCACCATGTCAGGTTGGTGGGCTTCACGACCCTGGGTAGGGAGAGGTGCATGCCGAGTAAGTGCTGTCCTGCATGAGAAACGGGCTTGATGGAGCTCGGTGGGGATGCGTGTCGGCTCGTACGATGCCTCCATGCCTGGATGCCAGGCTCGTGAGGAGCGAACAGGTGTAGTTGCTTGTTCATGGTACGTCTCGATGGCTTAGCAGCGGAGAAACTCCTCAGGGGCCAGGGTGATGACCGGTCCCTGATTGTACGTCTGCCGCCCTCGTTGGGATGTCCGAGGGGCCGGAGATCAGGGAGCGTGGTCTTGAATCCTCGAGGAGACATCCTCCTTGGCATGAGTATGTTGGGTCATGGCGTGACCGTGATGGCATCTGCTGGAGTGGTCCTTAGAGTGGAACCCCCATTTGGTGGGGATGAAGTCTTGAACGTCGACCTCATCCACCTACCTAAGATAAGGGAGGTATACATTATCATGTTCCGGGGAATTAATCCCAAAATGGTTGGAGACATCGACATGGGCTATCTACATCTGCTTTTTTGGTTGCTGCTGCGCAGGTGACCGGCATGTTCTGACGAATTGGAGGGCATGCGTGGATGCCTCCACTGTTGAGAGAGTACCTTTCACGTGGTACTCTGGGATTAGTGCCTCTGAGACCCAGCGCTGAAGACGCTGGGTGGGTGACAGGGTCCTCCGTAGGTGAGGATGCCTGGTCAATGCGTTGTTGGAAACACAAACTTGTGAGTTCCTTTGTGATGCCATTGGATCAAAGGGAGTTCTGAAGGTAGTACCTGCAAAAATATTTAGCAAATACAAGCTGCAAACCCGTCAAAGTAGCATCTCATAATCCAATGCGTAATTAGTGACCTTACTTGGACCTATTTTAGAGAATGAGGGGGAATAGGGTGGGATTAAGTTGAATCCGTCATGTTTGGTGAAAGATTCACATCGGGTTCAACATTTTTGTTTCGTTTTGGTTTTTTTCAGACCTCCAAACGCCCAGTGGCTCCGTATCTAATGATTGATGGACCTGCTTTCCAAAGGTAGGTGTTCACCGGATGTTCTGACTAGTGACTCTTAATAACTCACATTGGTCGAGAGGATGGGAAGTCGGGCTCATCACACCCTTTTGGGGTTGGGGATTATTGCCTGTTTCAGGACTCTCTTATATATTTAAGATGTATTCATATGTTCGTGAATCATTTTTTTATTCCCAAACATTGTATCCATGGATTTAACTTTGGTGGGAAATGGTCAACTGGACGTAGGGGTTCAAAATCATTTATGCCCGAGGTTTACCATCCCTCGTTGGATTAATGACCGACAAGAGTCGGAACTTGCTTGAGGTGGCACTAGGAGCGGCGTGGTGAGCCGATGTGAGGATAGTCGGATCAACCGGTTGTCGGGCTTGAACCTCAAGGAGGCTTCCAACGTACACCACATAAGAGGCAGGGATCAAAGTCCACGTAGTTCAGATTAATGTGGGGCTTACACTATGGGGAATCCCAAGATGTGTATTGGAAGATACACTCTGAGGAAGACCATAGTAAGGATTGGGGATAACACTCTGAGGAGGCCCATAGTGAGGATTGTGTCTTACACTCTGAGGAGGACCATAGTGAGGATTAGGTCTTACACTCTGAGGAGGCCCCTAGTGAGGATTGGGGCTTACACTCTGAGGAGGCCCAAGATGTTGATTGGGGATTACACTCTGAGGAGGCCCAAGATGTGGATTGGTGCTTACACTCTGAGGAGGCCCATATTGATGATTGGGGCTTACACTCGGAGGAGGTCCATAGTGAGGATTGGGGATTACACTCTAAGGAGGCTCAAGATATTGAATGTCATGGTCGATGACTACTCTAAGCCCACGTGAGTCATGATCGGTGTTGGAAGCAAAAGGCAATAAGGACCAGAGGATCACGTCACGAGAGGTGCGTCCGTGAGAAGTGGAGTGGGGCTTACACATGAGGGAGGCCCATGAGGTCGGGGCTTATTCCGCGATGGACGCTCGGGGTGACAAAGCCCGTCGGGGGAGGGAAAAGGGGTGCTCCTGTGCCCATCTTCTCTATTGTAGTGCATGAGGGCCTCTTTCTGATGGCTATTTTACCATCTCCGAGGAACCCTCAACAAGTGGAGGGGAATAGAGGAGATTCTTGAGCTCAGACTCCACATTATCGTGGGAATTTGAACCCAAGAATGCTTTGGGAATCAGCTCAAGGGTCGGGGAAACCCATTTCCCCCTGTTTATCGTGGGTATGTGAACTCAAAATGGCATGCTGATGCACCGAAAAGTTACACCACGCGGATCGGGTGGCTCTGTTGGAGGCCTCGGCTCGGGGCCAATGAATTATCCAATGAGGGAGTCTTGGAGGACTTGGCTGGATCGGAAGGATCTTATATTGCTCGAAAAATGAGAACACCAAAGTATTTGGAGAGACATCGAGAAGTATGGGTGGTGGATCCCTTTGCGTTGGGAAGTGTCACATTGCTGGAGAATTCGTCCGCGAACCTGGGTGGTCCGCAGACTAACTGGCACACTGCGAACCAGGGAGGTTTGCGGCTTCGGGTTCAATTTGCGAACCAGGGTCGTTCATGGAGGGTTCTAGGCGGGCAGCGGCGGCCAAGGGCGGCGCCGGTCGGAGGCTCGTCAGTCGGGGCTTCACCCATGTAGAAGAGAGCTACGTGGCATGACGGATGGGAAAAGAGGCATAAACTACCAGGTCCACGGGGAAATCATCTGCAGAGGGTGTATGGTTCGCAGTTTTCCTCTTTGTTTTTGTTATTTTAGGTTCATGGTTCACCAAATTATTATGTGTTTTCCAATTCCTTGTTAGTTCGTATACTTGCTGTGGTTCGCTGGTGGGAATTTCGCGGTTTGGGAAATCTGATGCCTTCATTCAACTGATCTCCTTCCGAATATCCAATCCCTCCAAATCTGATTCCAGTTCTCCTATCCCTGTTTCTTTCCCCTTTGGTCTCCTTTTAAAGAGTGTGGAAAGGGATGTATCTGTGGCCACGTGACACCTTTTTCGGAGGCCCATAACCAAATACCCGGTTTACAGCTGACTTGGTCAATCTGCGATTTGAGGTGGGTATTGAACGCTTCCCCCCTCCGCGAGGCGAACTCAGGGAGTGCTCCGCGGCTGCGAATGGTGCCGCCTCTATTCCGCGAATGACAGCAGGTGCAGCTTGGATCGGTTGAAGCGGTCCACGGTTGGGGTGGTTCATGATGGTGAACCGGACTGGCGCCTATCCTGCCTCGTGACCGCGGAGGCTCTCCACCTCCATTTCGCGAACGAAAATGGTTCGCGGAGGGGGGTGCCTCGCGGGGCCTCGCCACGTTGTGCTTCCATGGGTTTGGTTCGCAGACCGGTCCTATTTGTGTCCCTTATTTGATTATACGCCCCGATTCTTTGGGGGATTTTGGTAGAATCTCCTTTGTGGATTTTTCAGGACCATACAATATATTTCGTCACAATTTTATTGTTTTTTAAGGATTTATTGTAAATTTATTCATAGGATTGTTCATGGATATGATATCTAATATCGTTTTTTATAATGATTTAATTTCATATGCTTATGACTATGAATCATTTCTTCATTATACACTTATATTATGACCCATAGATCATTTTTATTAAATCATTCTTCCTCACCCTTAAGTGATGGAATATATTTGGTAATTTGAGATTTCATAGAAAAAACTTATTAGTTCATGTCCTTTTTAATTAGATATCTCTCCCATTCTTAGGATTTGTAATATTGTTATATCTAAAATTGTATGACTCCTTGATATTTTTTCATTTACTCAGAGTTTTTGATCACCCATTTCAGCTAATTTTCATTAAAATTTTTATGATTAAGATTATTATATATGAAATATCATTTAGGGGATCTATTATTTCCTTATAATAGATAAGGTTTTACAACTAGGTTTATATATATTTAATATCCAACGACACTAATCCAATGGGTTCTTCGGTGTGATAAATTTTTTCATTAAATGAATCTTAATGTAAAATAAATTAATATGAATATATAAAAGGATTGAGTCACCAAACTCTAAAGGAATAATGTTTCTCCTATGATAATGATAACCTAGAACAGTTATGATCTATTGACATCATATCACCCAAATATTTGTCGAACATTTCAACACAGACATCAAACATATTGATATATTGATGTAAAACCATTATTTTTACAAAATAGTATTAAAGAGTATGTGGTTTTCATGTTAAATATACTAAGTCTAAATATGATTCACAGTTATAGTACAGAAAATTGTTCCACACTCTATATAATCGTTCGGTTCTATATATACTGCATTGACATAGGTCGATGCACCAACCGTAAAATATAAGGGATGAATACTCACACCCTAAAAAATATTGCACCAAATGGATGGATAAATGCCTACAAGTGTGGGATTAACTAACGAAAAACGTTCATGAGTAAACCAATATTTTTCATTTCATAAACATATTCGATAATTTTAACTACACTATCATTAATTTGTGGCCTTCTCCTATGATGGAATGCTAGTTTTATATTCTCTGAACAATAACAATACATTAAATCATAACTCAAAAATTCTATCTTTCCCACTAGGAAACATAAAAATTTCATATTGAAGACACACCAAATTGCCTCAAATGGGGGCTTGGGCACATAAATTTCAAATAAAACACATAGCAGATGGGGTTGAACCTAGATTGAAACCTAATATAAATTCATATGACATAACCTACCATTTTTTTATAATTAAATGAATATCGTCAATTTTAAAAGGAATAGGTTGTTATAGGAAGATTACCCATATCTCCATCAATGGGGTCTATTTTCATATGGAAATCAAAACACAATTCAAATAACGAGAAATGAGACTTGTCGGTGATCCAAATGTTTGGGTACTAGGATAAATAGAGTTCATCTTACACCTCAATGCATATCATCTGGTGTTGAGAATAAATAAGGATAACATATACATATTCTTTGAATCATAAAGAAATAATGAAAAACATGTTGAATATATCCACTGGTAGAAATCTACGTCCAAATCAAGTAACCATTAATTGGTTAAGGAAGGTTAGATCTTCATATAACTCTTTAAGAGATTGATGGAGTTGTGAAATATATAAAATGAATGAATAGACATTACGGATCTTCGAAATAGATGTAAAATAAAGAAGGAAATCAGGGGTAGAGAAAGGATAAAGAGGTATGGAGTGAGAATAAGATAAATTAAAACCATCCCTTCCAGTGATTTATTGGGGGATGGGGTGGTCAACACCAATAAGGAATCTCTTTATTAAAAGCCCCACCAAGATAATCCTCATATAAAATTTATCATTCAAATTATACTTTATTTTTTTTATTATTTGGTATGATATGATAATACATACATACAATAAAAGTACTAGAAGTATCACCAATCAATTATTATCCTAGAATATCATGTGTTGCGGTAATATTTTATAATAAAAATGAGTATTTTTATGTTTGTAAATATTGAGTTAACTAATTAGAATTTTTTTTGAAACCTTTTAAGGAAAATTATGAACTTTAACCAGATCATATGGAATTATTGATATACATATCATTGAAGTATGTGTTTTATATACAATAAATATTTCTATTATCCTGAGTATGAAAAGATTCCTAGTGCATAAAATAACATTTTTAATATCTCTCCCAAATAATTCATGGGAATTGATAAAACAAAGGATGATTGAGTTTGGTTTTAGAATGACATGTTTTTGGTAATTTCTAACAGTATGATAGGTTAATACAGATCATATATATATGAAGGAAGTCTAAAATATATATATTTTTGTATTAATATATGATATCTGAATATTGTATCTTATTTAGTAAATATGATTTATATAATGAATTTTCATATTATAATTTACATGATTTTCATATTTTTTTGGTCTTAGATATGATCAAATTATTCAATAAATTAATTATTATATTAGAATTTATGTTAATTTAAATCTTAAAGAAATTATTGACCAACATTTTTTTGTTATTGGATATTAATAATTTTTTATTTTGAATTGAGATATAAGAATAATTATTAATATTATAGAGGCCACTAGGGATAGATGTATAGCCACATAGAGATTATATTTTGACTAAATAGATTATAAACATATAAAAATTACATATTTAATTTGAATTACTAAACTTATTTAAATTTTTTATTATATATAACATATTTTATCTTTAATTTTATTTATTTTAAAATGTTATTTTAAGTAATTTTTATTGTATAATTTTAATGTTATTTAAATTTAATATATTTTAGTAATAACACATGTTTGGATATTATTATTAATAGTTAAAAATAAAAATATAGTTTGGAATTAATTTATTTAATTTGAATTATTCATTTTAGTTTGTGTTTTAGGTATTTAATGAATAATAATTAATATATTATTTTATAAAAAATATGAATTATTTTTATTTTTATTATTTTGAGCAATTTATACTAATTTTAAAGTGATAAATTAAATGAATTTAATTATTATAAAAGCGTAATTCTAAATTTTTATATTCTATTTTATAATAATGTATTTTATGAATATTCAACATTAAATATGACATATAAAGAAGATATTTCAGATGATATTTTTTTATTTCATTAGTATTATGTATTTCTCTATATGTGTGATTGTGTCTTTCTTTCGTCTCCCTCTCTCCATAAATTGTGATTCAGAGATAACTCATTTGATTATATAGGTAAAATATGATCATAACATTAAATGATATTTCTTAATATTTTTATCATGAGATAAGTTTAAATAAATATCATACATTAGTACTTGGGAACAACATTTCTTATAAGGGTAATCGTATAATATTTTAAAATATCATAATGATACAAATCAAGGATCCAAGGGTTTTGTGGTATTTAGTAATCTAGGATACTCCTATCATATATTTATAATCCTATAATAGAATCTATTATATCATATTAATGTATTTAATATCAAATATGTGATAAAAAGACTTTTTCTATTTCACTATTAATAAGTTTCTATCATAGTTCAAAACTAGAAGAGAAAATTTAATTTTTTCATAAAATATAATTATATGGTTATTATTGATCATGCATATTATTATATTCATAATTATGAAGGTTATTTTTTTACCATATCAAAAAACTAAGGGTGTCAATATATTGATAGATATTCATTATTGTATAAAAAATCATTTAAATGGTGTATTTTATGATCTATTATTTTTAATATATTTTAACCATTTACATATGTATTTCTTGTTATAAACTCATAAAAAATAAAAACTACACAAATAAAATTGACAATATGAATTATTTATTTTCACATAGTAATATGAAAACCATTATACCATTTTTTTAAATTATTATATGAATATATTAGTATTTTATATCTTTAAATTTATGTTTTACAAAATAAACATCATATTCCATTTCAAATTATAATAATAAACAAAAAATATTGTGTGTAATGTAATAATTATTTTTCTTATAATTTTCAAAATATATTTCCTCCTACATTAGGAATTTTTTCAATGTTTTCTATGATAATTAAAACGCATTGGAATAAAAAAATATTATAGGTGATGGAAAATTATATTGGTTGGATTATATTACCTAAATATCTATTTTTTCATTGAAACTTAACAGTTAAAAAATTTAGAACCTAAAATTGGTAACTTTATGATTCAGTGATATATTTTTAAGAAATCCAATTAAAAAAAATTCTACTATCTTCTTAATCCAGTTATGATTATGCTATAGTGTCTTCTTTACAATACTCAATGAAGACATTAAAATAATATATAGTATATTAATAAAGTTAATATTATTTTTAATGTTTAATTTACCATGTGGTTGACCTAAAAAATTTATTTATAATTATTTCCCTTGATACATCAGTATTTATACCAATATTATAGTATTTTTGATGTATAAAGTAATTTTAAATGATTGGAGTTAATATATTTTGTAAAAAATATCATTAGCCTCAAAGAATCATATCAATGATATATTTATAAAACAATTGTTAGTTATTTATTTTAATTACTTGATAAATTTTTATGATTTATAAAATTACCTTTATCAATCATAATAATAATTACACTTTTATATATTATGGATTTTTTAATTTTTTTAAATGTAATTATTTGATTAAACATATTTTTTTAATTTAACACTACAATGAATTTAATTTTTTTATATTAAAAACCTATATTTTTTTAACTATATTTATTTTCATTATTTTAAAATTCAGCATATCAATTTTTTAATAAAAAAGGGGGAGAGAATGGCATGAAATTTAAATAAGGGGGGAAAATAAAATAAACCCAACACATCTAGTTAAATTATTTTTTTGTATACCATTGGGGACAAAACCAATAATTATTATAATAGATGATTCAATATCATATTTCTATTAGAGTTTATGATGATCTCCACTACATTAACATCACCAAAAGTCCTATTTTATAATCATTTTTCGACAAAAAAACCATTTGGTACTCTGAAAATCATAGATAATTATCTATTATTCTTGATATTCACTGGATAGAAAAAATGATTTCAAATGGTGAATCATATTCCACCTTATTTAAGGGAATATTTCACATCCTATGTGGTTATATTACATTTTTCATTGAATCTTCATTTTCTATAATTTTATTTCCACTACTATAGTTATTATCGAAAGCAAGAATAACTAGGTCTCATTGATCATTAATGAGTTGACCAGAACACATCATCCTAGCTAAAAATGATACATCTGTATACATATACAACCTAATAGGTGGTGGATCCTAATATTATTATTTTCCACATTAATTACCACTATGGAATTATAGTATACAATTTCATAAATTTATAGCTTCTACTAGGGTATAATATTAATGTTTTTTATTAAAAAAATAATGTTTTTGATAATAAAAAATGTCTAAAGTTTTATATATGGCATGATAGGCTTTTAGGATTGATTCCTTTTATCATTGTAATATCCATATATGGGTTAACAACCCATATAAAATGTGATTTTGTGAATATTGATGTCATGTGACTGAGTAGTTATACCACAGAAACACAATAACAAGAACTGATTGATTAAGTAAAATTTGATTAACATGTCCAAATGATTATTGAGTATATATCAGAGAGAGTAAAATATCACGGTTAGGAAAAGTGTGAGGCTTAATTTACATTAATTAATCATAATAATAGAGATAATTGGATTAAATTTATATTCCCTTATATTTCACACATTTTCCCTAGGGAGGGACCCATTTTGGATATATATTATAATCAAATTCACCATAAATTAAAGGATATTATCCAAAAAAATCACCCAATGATCTTATACATTACCTACCTATATTTTATTTTAGTAATAATTCTTATTTATCAAATATAATTCTTGTGAATTAAACAAGAATTAGTTTTTCCCCTCAACCAATCCATTTTATTTAAATAACAGTCTATTATTTTCATCAAACACATAGTTAATGAAGTATGGACATCATGTTACCAACATAAAAATAAATATTAGTTTTACGAATCCTATAAATGAAAGAGTATTCTTACATAGTTATCTTCCTAAAATATAATATTCTCCATCTCAATAATCCAACGTGATTGGAAGAAATAAAAGGGGAGACAATACTATAAGTCATGCTATAGTAGAGAAGAAAATTATCATTCTTTATGGATGAAATAATGTGAAATTCCAAATAAATTATTGATGAAAATTTCCCATATATACTACCCTTCTATCATATAACAATATAATTAATTAACATAATTATATAAAACTAATATTATATTTTCAATAAAAATAATATTTTTTAAAAGGTGATCATATAATTTATAACATTAATATTATTTTTTCAATTGTGAATAAAAATATATATTTAATTGTAAAAAAAATTATTGTCGCATCCTGGTGTTTTATTATTGTATGAAAATAACTTTACCAATCTTTCTATCTCTTGGTTACCCTTTTTAGTATTCATGTGGTTATAGATATTTTAGAGGACATTATCGATGTTGTTGTAGTGTTTCATGGTATGAAACATATATTCATGTAGTGATATTTTTTGGATATTAGTTGTAAATCTCAAGGTGAGAAGCGTAAGTTATAAAACTCATTTTTCATAGAAAAAACCACCTAGTCACATCATGAATTGATTGAAAATAAATGATTCATAATGGGAATCATATTTCATTTTGGAAATGTGTAGGTCTGAGTTTTTTAAAATAAAAATTTATATATTTACATTGCTATGATTTAACCCTATTGTTATTTTCTATTTTCAATACTCAAACTAGCTAGCATCTAAAACAAATAAATTTTTTCTTCTTTCATCTATGATTTTTTTAATAGGGATACACACTGTATATTTATGGGACATTGAGATAAGTGATTTATCACAACCTCTAGGATATTTTTCCTTCTCTCTTGTGTTTTCAAATCACCATAGGACTATCAATGCCTGGGGTTTGTTGGATCCATAGTTTATTGATAAGGGTTTAGGGTAAGTGATTTTTATTCTTCTTCTATGGGAGTTATAATCCATTGGTTTGTGGGTTCCCACTAATTTATGGAAATTTTGAGTCAATATGGTATGGGGTTTCCTAAAAAGGTTTCTCCATAAAAATCATTATTTAAATTCATTTTTTCAAAAGTGGTTTTAAATTGATAAAGGCATGGTTTTGATTTCCAAAAAAAATTATTCAATATAACAAATGAATTGATGTTATTTTTTTTTCAAGCATAATTATTTATATTTTATGGTGTTTTTATTTCTTTGAGTAAGATATATTTTAATCAATAAAATTCCCCTTGGAAATGTTTTGAATTATTGACATGCTAACAACCGATGGGTTCATCAAAAATTTTTGGATAGTATTTAACAATAATGGGTATGTATGGTTTGATTAACATGAATTAAATATGTATAAAAAATAAAAATAAACACTAGGAAGTATGGAAACATATTATGGGGATTTAAAGTGTGCGAATTAATTTATTTTATTTTTCGTGGTCACTTGTGGTGTGATGATCATATTTACCTCAAAACTAATTTGTCTTATGACTCTTTAATGTAGAGATAAATTACGTTAAATGGGTTTTAATTTCATAATTAGATATTTATTATTTTAAATTAAATTATTTATTCATATATTCATTATAAAATATCATGAAATAGTTCATTATCAAGTTTTTATTTAATAATATGAAATGAAGTTTCTCATGACATTTATTTAAAACTATTGCAAATGGGTTATTTTATATGAATAATAAAATATTATAAATGTTTAATCTAATACTCATATATAAATATATACTCAGAATAATTGATATATGTAATTATATCAGCTTTTGAATCATTTGTATTACCATACAGGGCTATTATATCACACCATGAAGACACAAAATTGTTTTATGTGGACATTATCATGTCTAATCTTGGAAAAGATGAGTCCCCACTTCGTATAGATGGATATTAGAGCTATTTTTTGGTCTTGATATATTTATGGAATGGTGGGATTCTAACGAAAATGTAATTGGGGATACGATGCAGTATATTGTTTTTTTTCTAATTTTACCCCTAACCTTATTTTAGGTTTTCCATTATGGAACCTTTATCCTTTAATACATTGTATCTGGATCTATCTGGTAATTTTGTATTATTTTTTGGAGTTTCTTTTAATTATGATATATGTTGGAATATTATTTTTTTAACTTAATATTGAAAGATACTTTTTTTCTTATGGGATAAATTACTCCCAAAAGAAATTTGTGGATTTTAATATGATTAATTCCAATATGTAGGATCAGAAATTTTCATAGGGCCTTTACAAGGATATCTTTGGTTCCCTATTTAATGAAGACCTGGTTTGGCATGGTATAAATTTGTATCAATAAAATTTTTTAGTTCATATTATTTCATAATTCATTGTATAGAGGAGTTATGATGATTTGGAATTAATCAATTTGTTGTGAGTTAGTTTCTATCTAGATATAATTTAAGTAAATATTGACTTTCTATATGATTTCTCTAATTTTTTTCCTTATGTTTAGTTTTTATTTTATTTTATATTATATATTAATATCTAGGTTTTTCCTCTTTTGGCATTTTATCCTTTATATCTTGTGTTCTCTAGAACCATAAATCTCATAATTATTCGAGTGAATCGTCAAGAGGGTTCTATTTATAATGGTCATTAAAAAAAATATTTGGTTGATCAAAATAATTTCATGGTTTTTGTGTATGTGTTTCATGCATTGGAACATGTATAATCTCTAGTTCCTACTCTAGATAGATATTTTAAGCTATAGAAATACATTAATATGAATCAATACCAAGTATTTATCTGATAAAAATCACTATAATTCAAGGGGATGAGTGATCGTCAATTAATAAAGGATTTTTTTAATAGGATTGAATGTATATTTTACTTCTTGGATAATCGAGATTCTATTCAGGTAATGTGTGTCATATTTAAGCATGGAGAATGTTATAAAGGTTGGTAGGACGTAGGGGTTTTGGAAAAAGAAGCACAAAGGTTTGGATTGAATGTGATTTAATGACATCTACACATTGTAGTTTTACCCCAAGATTATGGGTTATTCTATGTCCATTGAGATCCTCACTCTTCAACAAGGTGATTAGTCAATAATTTAGTATTTTAATCAATTTTATGAACATTAATTTTATTCACCATAGGTTGTATCAAATGAGAAGGTTATATGATTTGAGGTTTCAGAGGTTATTTTGAATAGATATACCTTCTTAATATTTCATAATGAAACATTGTACCTATACAAATGTATTTGAGAGATAATTGTTGGTGGAAATTGATCGTGTAGGTATGTATGAATTAATGGGGATTCCACCAATTTTTAGTGGTAGTTATAGTGGACCTTATAGAGGAAGAGGGAAAAAATGATTGAAATAGGGAGTGGAAGTGTCTCCTAGAAGATCACTCATTATATTCCCTCTATAATTCCCATAATATTCCCTCATACAAACTATATTTTTGGAAAAATAGGTAATATAAATTTAATTTATTAATTTCATCAAAGTATTACCACTTTTGTGGATGTAAACATCATATAAACGTTTTCTATACGATTTACATTCCAAATGAATTGTTTCAAATTATTCAGTCTTATGATTCATTCATCATTTTTTTAATGAATTGTATGTTGGTAAATAAATAACCAATGGATAGAATGAGCTTCATCAAAGATGTTTCATGAGAATATTGAGAAAACACATCACTTATAATAATTTATAAAAGTTTTCTTATTATGTCTGAGATGTTAAATTCTTACGACATGTGGTATTAGAACATCACATCATAGTTCACCCTGAAAGGGTAAAATCCATTATTACATGGGAAGATACATGGAATGTTTTTTAGGTTCATATTTCCATGACTCTGGATGGTAATTACTAGTGGGGTGTGAAGACTTTCTTGTAGCTGGAATCACCATTGACATTTATTTTGAGAAAGGGGAATGAAATTGTCTTAGGGATTTAGATTGCATGCTTCCTTTAATGAATCTAAGTGGCTATAAACCTCAACCCCAAACATCATATTTCCAAAATCGGAATTTGGTCCCATAGTTTAATATGATGAATTAGGTGCAGGTTTGTGTTGTATTCTTATTAAAAGATATCAAGTGTTGTCTTAGGGTATATGTTAGATTAGGAAACAAAATAATAAATACCCCACATATAATTTTAAACATAAAGTAGTTATTCATTCCATTGATATTTAAGTAAGATACATTTTTAGGAAAATACTCAATGTATTTTCTAACCAAAACTTTTTGAGATAACAAAATTCAAGGACATAATACTTAGGTAGAGGGAGTGGGTGAAGTGCTTTTAGTCATATGATTTTTAAATAACATAGATTGTAGTAATGGTGAGGGTTAATTTTTATTCCATCTGCATAAATTATACATTTTAGTTTGTGATGGAGTAAACAAAATAATGAGACCACATAATACTTTTCAATAGGATACAATTGGATTCCATGGATGATGGGAGTAATGATTCTATGATGAGTATCCAGTTGGAACCATCTCTTCTCGGGTTGATTTTCTAAGAATCATATAATGGTAGAAAACTCCATATGATGTAGAATCTATTATATGCTATGGTGACCATCATAAATTTTTATTTCTCCACATAAGGTTATAATTGCATCAAAAATTAGTGTTGTTGTTCCTTTTTTCAAATAAAATGTTTTAAAAGAGTTGAGTGATTTTTCTCAGCGAGCTATTCATCCTAGAACTACTATGATGTATTATGATATAGAGAATCAATTTTGGATCCCGAAATCAAACTACATCATAGTTGGTTTCATATCCCATTGTTATATATGGAAGAAGATTAATGTCAAGAACTAAAAGGCCCTTGGTTTTCATTAGGCTCTACCTATATCGATAAGGATGTGGGATGATTGGGTAATAGATTTCATATTTGAAATACTATTGACTTAGCATGGGAATAATTTAATATGGGTTATTATTGACTCGTTAAAAATATCATCTCATTTTGTTCTAATTCAAGGTATTATTTAAGTTTAAGATATAGTAATGTTGTACATGGATCAGATTGTGAAGTTTAATATGGTCTTTTCAGTTATGTTTTTGGGTAGAGACCCATGATTAAAAATTTGTTTTAGAATGACCCCCACGTAGTGATGGTTGATTATGTTATTCTATGCATAGCCTATTGTCTTTACATGGGCAGTTAAACCAAGTGAGTGAATTTGATACTTGAAGATATGATCTAGGACTTCCCTAGAATTTGGAGGTACTTGAAAATGTCATTTCGGAATAATTGAATGGTATTAAAATAATAGTTACCATTTATCAATCAGTATTGATACCTTTAGATACTTTTATGAAGGTCTTTGAAGGTCACTCGTTAGTTGGAATGAGGTCAGTCAATATTATTTGGTGGGGTCTGGTATTGTTATGTAGATAATTACTATGATATTGACTATTCACCGTTGGTTAAATACCCATTTGTGTTGGAATAAATTATATATATATATATATATTTTCACTTCATTTTGTTTGATTTTTTGGTTAATTACAATATATTTCCGAATTTTTCACCACATTTGGGTTTCCATTAGCTTGGTATATACGGATTTTTGGCTCCAAGATATGAGGGTCCTTTTAAAATCCTTGAGAGGATTGGAATGGTGAAATATAATTTTAAATTACCACCATAATTGACATTGATCCACAATTTCATTCATTTTTATAATATAAACAAGTATCACTATAAGAAAATCAACATATAGTGGTGGTTTTTTGATTTCATAGTGGTTTAAACAACCTCCATGTGGTTCTATGATGGTTTCTAAAAACCAAAACAAAATTTTTCATTGTAATCCAACTTGCATCCATTCCATTCATTTAGCATGGGTATATGGGAACTATCAAGAAACATTTTAAGTGGTTTTTTTGTTCTTGTTGTGGTTTTCCCTCACAAAAAATGTTAAGGAAATAGCGTCATATTAAACCACTACTATTCACTCACCATTTTTTGGGAGGGGAAACCCCTACTAAAACAAAAAAAAAAACTACCACTACGTAAATCTTGACTATATATATCAGTAGTTTAAATTGCTTCTCAATATTAATTTGGCATAGATATTAGTAGTTTAAACAACCTCTATATATCACATTAAAAAATTGCAGAACCTACAACCCTGGAATAAGAAAACAAAAAATAGAAATATGTTATAATATAAAAAGAAAAACAATCAGAATAGAAATAATAACATAGTAAAAAATTTATCAAAGGCCACAAACCATTCCACCCCGAATTACCTATGGTTTTTGAATAATACCTTATTGTTACTCAAAGTTTAACTAAGTATCACCATATCCCTTCTCCAATGCTCACCTTAGAACCCAATCCATCGTTGTACCCTCCTTCCACAACAAAAACATATCATTGAGATGTTGTAATTATAAAATTCCCAATAAGAGTTTTTATTCATGAAATGTTACATGATTGAGACCACAGTTCATAGTTTAAATTCCACCATATCTATTGTATCATGATCCATTACATGGATTATCCTAGGGACATTCAATTATTGTTCGCAACCCTGGAACAAGTATAAAACATAATAGATACATATAAACATACATGTGTGTATTTATGGACTGTTGTAAATAGGACCAATGTGTTTTCACTAAATATTTTTTGCAATTCCATTTATTAAAAATATCATAAAATCTATATTGAGCATCATTTAAAAAATAAGGTATTTCAAATTTGTTTTATAAATAAAACAAATACAATAATTTTTAATTTTTTATATCTCTAAGGTAAAATATTTTTGTTAGCATAATATCATTATTCATCTAGAAACCCAATATTTCAATCCCATGTGAGAAAATAAATCATTACATTGAAACCATTTACTAAAATCACATGTTTATGAATAAAGGGGTGGATCCACCATATTCTGATATTAGTCATTAAAAAATTAAAAGGTGGAAATCCACATTTATGGAAAAAATAAAACCAATTTTTATGTTTGAAAAAAATTCACATCATCAATTTTCTAAATAATGAAAAATATAAACCAATCCATAAAAGAAATAATTTAAATAAAAAAATGGGATAATCATGTCAACAAATCAGAATAAAAATAAACAATAATAAATAATTATATTAGAAAATATAATATGAGTACAAGGTGATACAAACACTGAGAAAAATAGAAATCCCAAATATAATAACATAAAAGATGAATATGAATCCTTAGAAACTCATTAAGAAATTATTTTCACAAAATAACCTACATCAGTCTACCTGAAACCACTTAGCCTTAATGGTGGAAGCCCAAACTCTTTAGAAAAGAAAATTTACAAGAATTATTCAACCAATTCCCTAAAAAAGAACATCTGGTACCCTAAATTTGACCATCAATAAATAGGGGATCAAAAAATCAAGTGTAATATAAAAGAGGAAGTATAAATAATACGAAAGAATTATCTCACCTTCCCAATAAAATATGAATCTGACCAGAAATGGATTTTAAAGGTTAGGGGAAGAAATAAGAATCTATATTGATATTTGCAATGGATGGTTGATGTGGTGACTTATTAGAGGTAATCCAAATGTTAAAAATGGAAAATGTTTTATAAAGAAATTAACATAATATAATTTTTTAAATATAACATGGTTTCCTTATAGTATACCGAACTATGCACAAATTGTATATCATTTTGAGTAATAATGATTCTACCCTCACATGGTTTATGCACAAAGTTCTTCAATCCATGGGAAAACCATGCACACCCCACAAGATAACACCCCATGTCTATGAATCACCCACATGGTTCACCATAGGATAATTGTTTTCCACACTAATTTCAATAATACATGAATTAATAAATTGATGAAAAATCCTCATTGGTATTTATTTTTTCACAATTACTACTTTAACCCACATTGTCATGTAGTATACTTATTTTATAGGTAAAGTCCATTTGTAAGATTCATCTTTATTGATTTTTCCAAAACATAAGGTTTTACACATAGCTGCACATAGCCATATGGAAATCCTTCATTAGAAAAATTCATCTGAAAAATAAAAGTTAAATTCCAAAACTCAGTAAAATTTAAAATACTATAAATTATATCATATATAATATAATATTGGAATGGGGGTGTCATGATTCATTCACTACATAATATTTAAGCAAAAAAATTCATATGGTAATCTTAGTAATGGAATATAAAAAATGAACCAAGCATATGTATTTTCAAACAATATAATGGAGAGATAGATATCCCAACCAGACACCACAACAAGGTTTATGTATTATCATATTAGTGTTATACGGTCATAATTTTAATTACACATCATCTCAAATTACAATGTGAATACTAATCACTAGTCAATGAACTTTGCTCGACAACCTCTTTGTCTCCATCATTACTCCCATCTACCAGAACCTACAAGTCAATAATATAGAAAATTAAATAGTGTAGTATATTTAAATTTAAATAAAAAACCAATAAATGTTTGTGTACTATATAATTTTGAGGTTTTATGATTTACCTACCCAATACCATCCATTGAGGAAATATAATTAGACAATGATATAGTTTTATTCTAATATAATTAAATTAATTCATTCAGTAGAGCAATAACCTTTTCATCTTTCATCTTAATATGTGCCCCATGTTCCTAAACAATGATTTTCATTGAAAACAACTCGCATTGAACACATAAAGGTAGTGAGTAACTAAAAATAGGGGTAGATGCTAATTAAATCCCTAGTGGCTTGCTAATGACCATCAATGGTAATAGTCCCAAACCTATAATGTGAATGCAACATGGATTCTCATGCCCCAGGACATGACCAATGGGATAATCCAAGGAGACCGAGAAGGACATCATTAGATTGAAATCCCATAGTTATTTTATTTTCACATATAAATAAAATATAATTCATATTCCTTAAAATTCATATTAACATAGTCAGAACTGAAAATACTTTATTAAAATAGAAAAGGAATTCATACCCCCCAACATCTTTATTGGGATCGTTAATATAACTGCCATCAGATTTTTTTTGATCATAAAAACAATATTACAATTGGGAAAATTGGTTCCATATATTCTTTGACTGAATTAAACAATGATAAATTAATAATCTAATATATTAAATAGAAAATTTAATCTTATAAATAATTAAAGTAACTAAAATATTACTATAGTTGATCTTTTTCTCAAAAAACACTTTGACAATGCAGCGTGGGGAATGATTTTTTTAGCTCTACTTGATGCATTTCTCCTTGAAACATCCTGAAATAAATAACATGTTATGTAATAGTAATGTATACAATTTTATCAAGTTATCATATGCATATATATATAATTTTATATTAATATAATAATATATATTTCAACAAAATTTGTCTCTCATGAAGATTGATATCAACAAAACCTTCTATTTCTCTCTAGGTAACCCTTTGGGTACAATATAATACAATTGCTAAGTGGTCAAAAAATTATCCTTGAATTCATTCTAAAATATCCATTTAAAATCCATCCACTTGTTACCCAAATTTTTCTATGTCCACATTCTTGATATAATATTGGAAAAATAAAATTTGAATATCATCTGTACAGAGAAACTCATATTTTAAATATTATAATTTAATTACATAATCAAAATTAAATTACATAATAATGAATTAAAATTACATTTATCTAGGAATCAAAGACTTTATCTTTTCAATATTTAGGCACATGCCTCCAATCATCATTGGTAATTAAAAGGGTAAGTGTCTCTTCAAACAGATGGCCCAGAATCTTGGCTAATTATCCTATGACATCATTTGTGTTCACCCCCATAACAAAAAATAGGACTACTATCTTAATTTTGTTTAGATTGTAGACATATAAAGAATTTATATTTCTCTTTGTAGTAACATTGTTTGCATATTTTAGTAAAAATAGTTACTAGTGAAAAAAATTTCAATAACATTTTTCATATTAATATTATACATATAATTGTCACACTCTAACATCCTTGTGAAGAAACATGACTGATGACCTATTCCCTCCATGCTGAACCTACTAAATGGGGATGCACTATCTCGGATGTTGATGCGACAAAGAAGGAGGGTGTTCAAGACACTAATAGAATGGGGGTCCGAGAGACACTAAAAGGGGCAAACAGATGTTGCAATAGATGTAGTATGGAGGAAGACTGATGGATTATCATATGTTAGTGCGCATTAGGGAATGTAAACTGTGAGTCAATTAGGATAAGGGAAATTCTTCTTCTTTATAATTTTTATCATTCAATCAAATAAAATTATCTTCCGAACATATATTTCAAAAACATCGTGCAAAAAGAAAATTTTGAAATCATTTAATATGTAAAATATTGAAAAAAATTTACATAGTTATAAAAATGAATGATTTCACATATAACATAAGTGATTTATAAATTAATTTAGGATTTCACATCTAATAATTTTTTCCTTCAATCATGTTGTTTTACTGATCCATCAATACATTATCAACTTCTTACACAATTTAATGACTTCTATTTTGAAAATTATTATGAAAATTTAAGTTAATTTCTTGTTGTTTATGGGATTCAATTGAAAATGATAAGTCATCCACTTCATCACCCATATCATACAAGTCTCCTTGTTTTATGAGAACATATAAATGCCACCCTTAATCTAGGACAACATCCAAATAATATAACATTTTATTGCGATGTGAACATATACATATCATGTAATTGATGGTCACATACATCAATCACGTGAGATAAGTTCATAGAAGTAAATTTGAAGGAATATATTTTAATACTCTTAGAAATACCGACCCATTTTAATTTTAATAAATCAGTTGAAAAATGGCCGTGGTTGTTTAATTTTACAATATTAGTCAATTTTATGTAGTATCCAAATTCCGGAACATTAAATATACCACTACTCATTGTTTATGAAACTTCTTCCCGATCCACTATATGAAAATAAATTTTGTTGAAATTATAAGAATCAAATTTACTATCCTTTTTTGGAGTATATTGATCCAAAAATAAAAAATCCTCTAAAAACTAGGTCTGAGTATCAGTATTCATGATCATAAAAGAGTAATATACATTATTAAATTTAAAAAATATGTTTCTAGGTCATTGGGATAAAACCAATGATCGAAGGATGATAAGGGTTAAATGCATACCAATGGCCTATTAATATCCTTGTCAATGTGTCCTTTGTTGAACAATTTGAAAAATAAAATATTAATATTTAACCAATGGTTTTTTTTTGTTTTTGTTTATAGATGGATGTATTATATTTGATAACGTATTCTAACCATATTGGTTTTGGAAATTAGATAGTGAAAAACAGAAAGATATTTATCTGTTTTTTGGACCTTATGATCAGTTAAAATTGAATTCTCGTTATTGGGGAATAAAACATTAATTTTAGGATATATATTTATTGGAGTAATGGGACTAATTGGAAATTGATTAAAGCACAACCAAATTATGAAATTATAGTCATGAAATAGAATGTTTTCTTGTAAGTACATTTTCATCTATTTTTAGATATAATAATAATTTCTCAACTTAGTAAAAGGATATTGAAATAATAATTTTATCTTATTACAATAATATTGATAAATTATTATTTCTTTTAAATCATCCCAGATTTTGGTTTTTGAATCCTTTAACATTCCATTGACCATTTCCTTGATTGTGATCAATTCTACTAATAATCCTCTATAATTATATCTTTTCATCCATTTACATATCTTCAATTATCACCTATGTTATCCTAATTGTAAACCTTATAATTTTTTATTCAACATGATGTTGGTATTTTATGTTCTCTCTTTTTAAGAGGATGTTTTATTTTCTCTTTTTGTGATGTGGGATTTCAAAAAAATTATTTTTAAATATCAAACCATGATACCAAGATCAATTTTAAATTTCAGGGATATAATATATTTAAGGTGTGAAGAATGTAACACCACAAAATTCTAAAATAATAACATCATATATGATATTGTATTCATCACACAATAACTAGCTTAAATTGCCCACAAAATATATTTCATTAAATTTAATCTCTTAGAAAGCTTGCAGAACATGAAACCCCAATTCTAAATGAACTATAATATAGTGTTCCATTATAATATAGATGCTAAATTGTTCAGTATGAATGGTTCTAAATAAATTATGAAAATTACTGTTATCAAATGATTAGAAATAAAATAAGAATCGTTTAAAAGGAAAATCATGTTTTTGTGAAAATATGTACTTTTTCTAAAAGATAATTTTGTTACATTTTGTGAAAATAGTTTAAAATAATTTTCTAAATAATTATAAAATATTTTTGAGAAACTAAATCTCATTTTTGAAATCATCGTATAAAAATTATCATAGGGTGAATATATTAGATTCTAAAAAAATATTTCATTTTAGATCAAATAGAGAAAAATATGGAATTTTAATTGAAAGCATCATTTTTATTTGTATTATTTATATATATAAATTATAATTTATATTGGTTTAAAAGAAAAATTAGTATAATTATATATCAATTAATCCAAATTTATCCATTTGATCATTATATGCTGAATCGTGATATAACAATTTATTATACTTTTGAATATTTTCGCATTAAAAGATTGTTGTCTCATTGTGCCGCTAAGAATAATTTTAAATTAAACTATTCACATTTTGTGAATTAAATTTGGAAAAAAAGATTCTATATTCAAAATAAGCATAATTTTTAATTTTTAATATGGTCAAATTAAATTTTAACTAAATAGAAATGTGAAAATAGAAAAAATTAATTGTCACGGTTAAGGTAAAAAATTATTTACCAGGGGTAAAATATAAAGATAAGGGTTACAAATAACCTAGAGACTTATCCAAGACCCATTAGGTGGCCATATTTAAACCATATTTGTAATTTCCTAGAACTCTATGTAATTTATTTTAAATTATATGAGATTATTTCGAGGAAATGTTCTCGAACGACAGTTGATTCTGATGCCCGGTGAGCCCACAATATGTGTTTAAACTCTTTTAAGTTTATTTAAAATAGCGCACATATGTAGTTTACTCAATATCCAAACATGTACCTGGATTAAAAATATGAGGTAACGGTTGTGTGTGAAATAAAAACATTAACTAAGAAAGGACATAACCTTGACCGGAGTGGGTGGAGGGGAAACATTAGTTTTTTGACTTTTTATGAAAATTAAAATAAAAGATTTTTGTTAAGGGAAATAAAATAAACCCTAAATATTAATATATTTTAATTTCATTGAAACGTAATAACATTTCTACCCAAGCATAAATTAAATTATTTTTCATAAATGAAACAGTGTAATGACCCTACAACACAACATAATAGTAATGTTGAAACACATTGTATTCTTTTGATGGTTTAGCCGAGGGAAGAATGTTGGCATGTTCTGGGAACACTCTGAACCAATTGTGATTTGGTTTTGGAGAGTGATGATCAATAAAAGGCTACTAATGACGGATTGTGGATCGATGAATGCAGTGGTGTGATATTCTCCCACAAATGATCCAATGTCAAGGTAGTGGTTTTTTCTTTATGAATTTGTTTCCATGTTCTGTATTTCTAAACAACGAACATGGGTCAACCACCTAACAAGTTGATCTGTGGGTCGTTTGGTCTTGCAGGATAGTTACATGTTCTTGGGATTTTTGTATTTGGGGTTATACTTGATAAAATTATAAAACCACTCCAACTTGTTCTAAACTTTAACATGAAGGGATCAAGTGGATATGAACAAGGCTCGAATCCATCTATTGTTGCCGTTATTGGGTTCTTCATGACTGAACACCTAGATTGATGGAAAGACAAATTTGGGCTTTTAGTAGTGATGGAAATGATCTGAGTATCCCAAATAATTTCACGGATATCAAAATGGACCCACAGAGCGGACCCAATGGCCCACAGAATGGACCACCTATGGTGGTCGCATGTCGGAGGCCACACGGGCTGATGGCGTGCTGCGGGGGAAGACAAAGCCAACGACAACAGTTTTAGGGGACATGGAGAGTTTCACTGTGCCACATGGTTGGAGGGACTCGTTCCACTTGGACTGTGGTGGTGGATAATGTGGTGACCAGCGGGGTTGAGGGAGATGCGGCGTGACCGCCACATCTTGGCCCAAGTAGGCTGGACCGCTCAGAGTGGACTGGGTAGAAGGATGTGGGCTGCCTTGGGCAGCCTCATCGGCTGGAACTAATGTAGCCTAGCCATCATGACCCACAGCCCAGTAGGCATGACCCACGACCCCGCTGATTTAGGTCAGGCCCAGTAGGCCTGGTCAGACCAGAATATGGCAAGATTCGGGTTCGTTCGGCAAACACATTTCTTCTCGGTCCGACCGGGTCGAACCATACCAAGACCCCACTAACCCCTTTTCAGTAAAACAGACATTACATCCAAACCTTATGTCTGATTGAAAATCTGTTTGTGGTATTGAGACCCACACAATGAGACAATCCTTTTTCATATCCCAAGATAGTTTTCATGGATTTTAAGTTATGATTGATGGCTTCATGTATATATTTTCTCAAAATCAATAACAATATGTGTGAAAATATTTTTGATGTATGTGATGTGACGAAAGTGATGAGTGGAACTCTGTGGAAAATTATCCATGAAGACCTCAGTGGCCGGAAAGACGAGTGATCCTTAGTGGTCTGATAGCTGAGTGAACATCAGTGGCCTGACAATGAGCATACCTTAGTGGCCCAGTATCCTAGTGGACCTTAGGGGCCTAATAGACTAGTAGACCTCAGTTTCCTAATAGAACTCAATGACACATCAGGGATAAGACCCTCATTAATACATTTTTTAATCATTATTAATGATAATCTTGTTTTCTGTACTCTAGGTTATACCTGTGTGAGCTGAAAATTCTTAGTATGTACTTTTCCTTTGATGTCTTTCATTGTGGTTTCAGGTCCCTATTTATTATTTTGTAACTCACCCATACTCAGGATTCTCTTTCACATGTTGTGTCTTGTGAAGACCACCAAAGCTTCGAAAGAGACCTTAGTGGTCAAGGACTAGGCGGTTCCTAGTGAGATCAGACAGACGAGGTGTACTCCTACGGATTCTGGAAGCTACTCTACACCTACCCTTCAGGTAAGGTTTTTTTGTTGACAGTTTACTGGAGACCACATACTACTTTGTTTATATATTTTTTTTATGTATTCTAGCTCTTTTTACTTATAGCATGTACTTCTATATTCATTGGTTGTCTTAGTGTCAGGAATGGTTTACTTTTCAGAGTTTCAAACTGGGGTTGTGAGTTTACATGTGTACAAGTACTCTAAAAACTCCTCCCACATACAGGATAAAGCATTTGGTTCTAGTCTTTATCCCCTTGCCTTTGGGAGGCAGGCGTGGGGTAGTCGTGAAACGGGCCTTGGGGGACAGTTCATGAAAAATTGGAATCAATGGTGGCAGGTTCTACCATATTGACTAAGATTCTATGGTTTTATTTTGAGGCTATAGTGTTGAATGTTTCGAGATTGACATTCAGGCTTGGAGAGTCCAATGTTGGTGCGGAGGCCAATGTATCCATACATCAGAACCCTGAATTCTGCTTTTCTACTCAATACATCAAAACACTGGTGGCATGCATCATATAAGATTTTGAGTGATTCCTCATGTCCTTGTAGAGACAAATCACCAAGTATAACCTTTTGACCATGGTTCCACTTAATCTATTTTAGGATGCTGCCACGCAGATAGCCAGCGATGATTCCAGTACCAGACCACAAGGATGGTACACCCAACGATGAGGCATCAGTGCAAGGACATGTAATGGAGATGGGCAAATCGGGAGGTGCACCATCATTTCCACCACCTATTGTTCAGCAGTTTCTAATAGTTCTACCAGTAGAGAACACACGTAGGCTTACTTCCATACACGAGTTCCATAAGAATAAACCTCCTATGTTTAGGGGTGAGACTAACCCCTAGTCGGTAGAGGATTGGATTGATGAAGATACACGAGTCTTCTCTCTGGTGAGGATTCATATCAACCAGATGGTGATCTTAGCTGCGAGACTTATTTAGGTCTCGGTAGAGAGATGATGGAGATTGAAGATCTAGGAACATAACCAGGTGACCCTCAATTGGAAATTCTTTGAGAACCTATTCAGATAAGAGTTCGTTCTATCGATTTTGTTCTTAGTATGAATATAATATCCGCTACACCTATATTATGGTGTCATAAAAGTAGTGGTGTACTCAAAAAGATTCACTACGACCTCTCGCTACTCCACACACATAGAGCAATACTCATTCATCAGGGCTCAAGATTTTGAGCAGGAACTACATTGGGAGATTAGGGCATCCATGGTATCACTTAGAATCTATACTCTAGAAATGGTGTTGGAGCTATCACTACTCGTGGAGAGCTTCTGGGCATAGTAGGTTCCGACAACATGGGCTACCATTAAACCTTGAGTAGAGGATTATTCAGTTGTGGGTAGTAGGCAGTAGACACGGGGGCCCAAGATGGCCATGATTTTTAGGGGATGACCCCCAGATACAAGATTGATGATTCATGACCCCCATGTTAGAGGGAATCGTTAGTGGGTAAGTTTGTGCTACTCATGCGGCGGGAAGGGGCACGTGGTTCGTGATATACCAACTCACTACTCATATTACAGAAAAACTGTTGAGGGACCACCAAGGTAGATGCAGATAATTGATGAGGGTAGTCCCCATGGCGGTGGACATGGAAGAGTATCTAGAAAAGATGCATGTCATGGAGGATGTTCGATGTGCTACCACCCCTACGCCCAGGTGGTCCACTATGGGCTCTGGGAGCTTGTGGATATGTGCAATGTAATGACCCAAAATATTGAATAATATTTGTTTCTTGTATTTGGGTGTTATTTTATTATTTACTCAAGAAAACTATATCCTTTTATTATTGTTGTGAGTATAATTAAAATGAACAATTGGGTTTCGATTGTTATATGATAGTTGGTTAACATGAGAATTGGAAACTACACTCTTTATGTTATGATTATTGTTTATAAATAAAAATTATCATGGTTAATTAATACCGAAAGAAGAGATTATGGCCTCGTCCAGTAGACTTGGGCTGTACAAAGACCATATGTCAGATCCTGGGAAAGTGGTGGCATCACTGGCCTTTGATTGGGACCAAGCCCAGATTGAGCTTCATCATATGATGCTTGAACATAATCGCCTTCAGGGGAAGTTTTAGATGATAGAAATCACCACTCACGATTTGTTACCCGAGCCAACCCAAGATTCTATCACTATTTCACACCTAACTCTTAGGTTATATGCATGTGGTATAAGGGGCTATGTAACGAGGCCTTAGTTACATTGTGTAATCCTTTTGAATATATAAAACTGTCATTTATTATTATGGTAATTTTTTTGAATTTAAAATGTCAAAATAAATATATGATGAATTTTTTGAAGTTTCGTATCATTGATGAATATTAAAGATGGATTATTTTGAAAAATATTTTCTTATACTCTAAATAATTAATAATGGGAAAATATTTTTAAAAAATGTTCTTAGACAAATGTGATCAGTAAGAATTATAGAGTCTAATAAGTTCAATTTAATTTTTTGTGAATATTAAATTATGAATAGTAATATCACCCTTATGAATATTAATGTGACCAAAGGAATAGTTACCTAACTTAAGGAAGTATAAATATAATTTAGGCATCATCAATGGTAATTTTGTATAATAGAATAAGTAAATTACTATTTCAGAAATTATTAGCTATGTAACCGTATTTATTTTGGAAAATATTGAGTTTACATACAAATTAAATATCTCATAATAAGAAAATTATTTTCATAAATTGAAGTTCTTTATTGAATTCAAAACATAGATATTAAGTTATGGTAAATTTATGTGATTTTTATAATGTGTTTTTCTCTTCAGTGAGTAGTAAAAAAACAGTGTTGAGTTTCGGTGTGTTTAATGACATCATTAATGATGTAATAATTATGCTCTACTTATGAGTAGTAAAATATTTAATCCGGTGTCACATGTGGCCAAATCCATGGGAAAACACCATGGGATAGCCCATGGTTTGGCAAATACCACTAATGAGGTGTCCCTAGGAAATTAATAAAATATTCCATCTCTTTTTCTATAAATACCAACCCATAACATCATTCCTTTCATTAATAATTCCACATCAACAAATATATGGTATTTATATCTCCCAAAGAGTCCTCCCAATGTTCCCTCAATCCCCACAATGTTTTAACCTTTGGATTTTTTATGTTAATCTTCTAGATAAGGGAACCTCTCACCCTCCTTTTTAGTCAACATTTCATTTATGTTATGTCATTGAATTTAAATTTTTATATATTGGGGTATAATATTATATATTCCTCAAACATTAAATTTTATTTCCATATGATGGGATACCTTTTTTCTATCATCATTTTATTTTATAAATTTTTAAGTGACGTCGTTAGGCTGCCAGATTTTCATAAAATAAATCACATCTTCTCTTTTCATTCATGTTTTCATTTGATTTAGCATATCATTAAAATATCCATACTATAATATTATTTATATTTTATTCAATCCCTATTATTTATTATTAATTATTTATCAGTGGTTTATCCTTTTCCACTTTCTTTTTAATGTTTTCGAAAACCATATTATATAGCTGTTATGCTACAGAATGTTTGTCTCAAAACATACTTTTTTTAGAAATTCATTATTATTTTTGGATACCCAGCATATTTATTCTTTAATGGTATTCATAAACATATCAAAAATATATATTTATTTATAGTAATAACATACATGATACCCACCTTCCTTTTCCATGGGTTTTAAATGACATTAAAATCATGTTTTTAATCAGTTTTTAAAACGTCGCGATTTTGATATGAAACACATTTTTTATATTATAATTGAACTATTTATAAAATCTATTAATATGATATATTTAGATGAAAATAATATAAATAAATATTAAGGGTGATACCTACTTGATCTCTAATGCATTGGGCAAAGAAATTAATGTCATGAGATGGCATGTATTATGATTCCTTGGTGAATAATATTTGTAATTTCTATGACACCATAGAATATGAACCTTGGTGATATGATTATGAATATCTAAATTAAATATCGTATCCATATTTTCAATTTATTATTCTTGTTTTTATTAGGATATGCCTCTTTATCCCCATGTTCATATTGATATTTCTCAAGATAACATGTAAATTGTTTCACTTGTTTTTCTTAATGGGCCTTCTGCTCACCCTTTCCATTGATGTATGTCTCCAGGTTATGAGATGCAGTAGTTTAAAATAGAATGAACATATAAATAAGTCTTTCAATGGGATTAAAATAAGTTTTTAGGTTTTTATGTATTATGTACCATTTTTTTAAGACATAATACATTAAAGATCCTTTATTTGTAAAATAAAATGAAGTGTTATGTAATATAAAGGTAGTATACCATAGTTTGTATCAATGGATAGTTTAGTTATATGTGTAAATTTGGATATGAAAACATTATAAAGAAGCATATATAAATGTTTAAATATATGATAAATTCTTGGTATTTTAGTGAAATATAAATTAAGTGGTTTCAAAAAAATAAATGTATACCTTGATATGAACTAGTGGATGTGGCTCTGGCGCAAATGTATCTCCGGGAAAAACTTGAAAACACCCCTTTGATCTAGTCTTGAATGGGAACTGGTTCACAAAAATGGGAATTCATTCAGTTCTGGATTGACACTCACAGAGGAAATGATTTGTTAATCACATATTTTTTATGAATCATTATCAAGGATTTCTAGAGAAATGTAATTGTTTTTAATGAATAATATGTTTAATAATAATGTATTAAGACATAAAAATAAATTATTATAATAGAAACATAATGAAAATATTCTTCTCACTATGGTTTTATTCTTTTATAAAATTACATGATATAGAAGGAACCATGAAAATGTTTACTGTAATGGACCAAGCACTGACGACCCTCCAATGGAAGCCAGAATGGAAACTATCATGAGAATGATGAATCAACTGACTCATGTTATGGAAAATAACTTCAATAAAGATAATATACCGATTTAACTGGGAAGTGAAAAAAAATTCTATTGAGTCCTTTATGCATGAATTACCATCAACATTCAATGTATCTAGAGATGCATTGATTGATGATGAGTGGATCATCTCTATCAAGAAGATCTTTTCTATGCCCCACTATTTAGAATAAGATAAGGCCACCCTAACTATTTACCTCATAGAGGGAGAATCTAATCAGTGGTGGTAATTGATTTAAAACATGTTTCTAAGAGTGGAGGTTGAATCTATATAAAGGGAAGTGTTTATAGGGACCTTCCTCAATATGTATTTCCCCCATTTGATGAGAATAATAATGTAGAAGGATTTTCTTGAGTTGTAGTACAAGGAGAATGAATCTGTTGGAGGATACGAGATGAACTTAACAAAAAATTCCCATTACACCTCACTCATTTTCATGGATCCTAATGGTAAAGTGGATATATTTTTTGGTGGACTATGACCTCATCTGTAGAAGAATATAGTAAACTGAGACTATGATTGCATTGAGGAGATCATGTTGAGTGTGATGAAAGTTGAACTGTATTTTAGAGAGACACAGTGGTCTCATAAATCCAATGATAATAATAGATCAATAGAACCCAGATTAAAGAGGACCTTTGATCAGGGAAGAGGAGGAAATCAAGTGCAACGTCCTACATGTAATAAATGTGGGAATCAGCATTTGAGGAACTTTCAGCTCGGGAGGGGATGTGCTACAAATGTGAAAGATATTCCATATCACGTGGAATTTTCATAGTGAGGTGAACCCTCATATTCCCAGCACTAAAAAAATGGAATATGGTAAATTCCTTAACTGAATTTCAATGATTTAAGTGTGGAAAACTTGGGAACTTTACAATCACTATCCAAATGTGAGGGAAGTAGAGGGGAATCACCATCAACCTCGAAAAAGGCCAATTGAATAAGGTCATTATTTTTCTATCACTATGGCTGATGTTGAAGTTCCAAATGATGTGGTGGTAGGTACTCTCATTCTTCTGTAAAATCTAGAAAGTACATTATTTGATTCTGGTTCTACGCATTCCATTATTTCTTCTATGAATGCATGTAATTTAGACATGAACCCTAACTTTCTAAAAGTATAGCTATCAATCAAGACTCTATGTGGAATTATCCAAACATCATCAATGTTTAGGAACTCCATAATTTAGTTTATTTTAAAAAATCTTATCTCAAAACTATTAGTCATTCCTATGTTGGAATTCAATATTATACTTGGGATGGACTTAATCTCGAAGTTTAATACTATGATCAAATGTAGATTTATGGAAATATAAGTACGGTTGAATAGAAAACCTATAGTCTATATACCAATGACAGATATCTCATCCTGATATTTGACTAGAAGAACCTCAAATATCTTTCTTTATGGAGTTGATCAATGAAGGAAAATAAGTAAATTGGACTATAATGATAGAAAATTTTCCCATCATCTAGGAATATAATGAATTTTTTATTGTAGCGTTTCTCATAAGACCACTAGAATGAGAGGTAGAGTTAACCATTGAATGTGTACCTAGATCTCATCTGATATAAAAGACCACATATTGGATGGAAAACGGGGAGCTGGAGGAATTAAAGAAATAACTCCACGTTCTTTTGTATAAGGGTTTTATCTGACTGAGAGTGTCTCCTTGGGGAGCACATGTTCTATTTTTTAAGAAGAATGATGGATCAATGTGGATATGCATTGATTATAGAGAACTAAAAGGGAACACAATGAAGAACAAATACCCTATGAAATGAACTGATGGTTTATTTGACCAACTATGTGGTGCTCAATTATTCTCCAAGGTTGATCTTCAATCTAGTTTTCATCAATTGAGGGTAAAGAGGGATGATATTCCAAAAACCACCATCAAAACAAGAAATTGGAATTATGTGTTTATTATTATGCCCTTCAGACCGACTAATGGACCTTATATATTTATGGATTTGATGAATAGAGTCTTTAAGGTCTACCTTGACAACTTTATGGTGATTTTTATTGATGATATTCTGATATATTCTGAATGTACTGATAAGCATGAAGATCATATAAGGGTTATTTTTCAAACTCTACGGATGGAGAATATTTTTGGAAAGTTCAGAAAATGTGAAATTTGGATACAAAAAGTTTCTTTCTTGGGGTACATTGTAACAAATGAAGGAATCATAGTTGACCCTACAAATAAAAAGGTTGTAGAGGAGTGCCCCCATCCTACAACAATAACTAAAATTCATAGTTTTCTTTGATTAAAATTATATTATAAAATTTCTGTGAAAATAATCTATGACTTTTTAATCCAATATCCATGTTAACACGAAAAGGGGTTTAATTCATCTGGACAAAGAAGTGCGAGGAATGTTTCCAATAGTAGAAGAAGATATTTGTTATTGCACCCATGTTAACTCAACATTCAAGTGGAGAAGGATTCACTATTTTTAGTGATGTATCTCTGAAATGGATTGGGTGCATCGTGATGAGAAATGAAAAGGTGATGTCTCATGTATCTCAATAGTTGAAAAACCATGAGCAGAGGTATCCTATGCATGATCTACAGTTAGATGTTGTCATTTTTTCTATAATGATATAGAGACACTGTATTTATGGGGAGAAATGTTATATATACATATACCATCAATGTATGAAGTATATTTTCCCAAAGAATGATTTGAACAAGAGAAAAATGATATTGTTTGGACATCTTAAGGACTATGATTTTTCAATTCATTATCATCCCAGAGGAGCAAACAAAGTTTTTGTTGCATTAAGCAGGAATGAACCAGTTGTTCTGTCCAAGAAGAGGATTAAAAGAGATCATTTGATCAATGAAATAGTAAAACTAGACATGGAAATTATAAGCTAGGGGACGCCATCAAACATTTACTAAATGATTTATATCCATCATTAGTAGAAAGGATTTTAAAATATCAAAAATAATTTTCATAAAAAAAACATTGATGTTGTGAATGATGGGATGTTTCCTTAATATCAATATTGATCAAGATGGTGTACTAAAATTTCATACAACACTATGTGTTCCATCTATTTAGGAAATAAAGAAGGATATTATGGATGAATCTCATAGCCCTTATTTATCTATACATCCCAAAAGAACAAAAATGTATTGGGACTTTCGTGATAATTATTTGTGGTATAAAATAAAAAGGGAGATTTCTTACTACACTACAAGGTGCCTAGTATGTCAGCAAGTAGTGGTAGAGTGACAACTTTCTAAAGGGGTATTACAACCAATACCCATACCAACATGGAAGTGGAAAAATATAACTATGGAAATTGTCACTGGTCTCCAGATAACTTCCAAAGGAAGAAACACGATATGGGTTATAATGGAGTATCTCACAATGGTTTCCCATTTTATCTTTATTCGAGAAGATTTCACTCTTGATCAAATATCTAGGATCTACGTGAAATAATTGTTAACGCTGCATGGATTTCCACTTTCTATCATATGTGATCATGATTCGAGGTTCACACAAAAATTATAGAGAATTATTCAACATGAACTGAATACCGAATTGAATTTTGGTAAAACCTATCTCCCCCAAACTAATGGCCAGTATGAAATGACTATTCAAACACATAAGGACATGCTTATAATATTATGAAATATTCTCTCCTTTTTTATTTTAAATATCCCAAACAAATTTTTTTCTTACTATAAATCTATATCTTTAAATTATTTCCTCCATATGTTGGGTGATAGTTGGCTTGCGAGAATCTTTATTCCTTAATTTTAAAATCGTCTCATATTCCCTGCTTCATATATGGGATTCACATAGAATCAATATTCTATAAGAGATATTAAAAACATTTATCCTCACATTCAATTCAAATCCCCTAATTTTTCAATTGACCTGAAATTTAGGTATCTTATCATAGAATTAACTCTTAATTGTTGGGATGATGTTGGTGAGACAATGCTTCTTGGGCTTGATCTTGTGCATGAGATGACAAAAAAGGTTTATGCCATCCACCAACACATTATAGCTGCTAAGAGTCGACAAAAGAGCTATGACGACAACCATCAATGGGATATAGAGTTTGTTGTTGGTGACAATGTACTTCTCTAAATTTCACCTTGAATGAGAGTTGTGAGGTTTGGGAAGAAATGGAAGCTCATCACAAGGTACATTTGCACCTATGAAATCCTTGATCATGTTGGAGCAGTGGACTATTAGCTTGTAGTTCCTCCAAATCTAGAACAAGTTCATGATTTCTTCCATGTATCCTTCATGATGAAGTACATATCTGACCATTCACATGTGCTAAATCTAGATGTAGTACAACTGGAAAATGACCTCTCCTAAGAGGAGTATCGAGTGGAGATCTTGGATTGAAGATACAAGGTTCTATTAAACTAGACTACCCTCCTTGTTAAGATGTTGTGGAGGAACCAAGATTGTGAAGAAGCCACATGAGAACCTGGGGAGTCCATGAGGTACCCACTCCATTTCTCTTCTTAGAGTACGAGTTGTAATTTTGGGGTTGAAATTTCTTAACGGGGGGAGAATGTAATGACCTGAACATTTGAATAATATTTTATCCTGAATTTTTGTGTTATTATATTTTTACTCAACAAAACTATATCCTTTTATTAATAAAGTGACTATAATTAAAATGATATTAGGGGATTTTGACATTTATATGAACTTTGGTCAATATGACCATTAGAAAATATACTCTTAATGGTTTTATTATTGTTTTTAAATAAAAATTATCATTGTTAAATAAAAAAATAGAATAATTGATGGCATCATCCAGTAGACTCGGGTCATACAAATACCATTTTTCAGTGATCAGGAAGGGGGTAACATTCCAGGGCTTTGCTCTGGACCCACCCCAAGCTGAGCTTCAACATATTAAGCTTTAATGAAATCACCATTGGGAGAAGTTATAGATAATAAAAATCACCACTCAAGCAACGTTTTATGAGCCTCCCAAATATTATGTCATTATTGAAAACCTTACACTTTGGTCCTATGAAGTTGTTATAATGGGTTATATAACAAGGTTGTAGTTAATTTGTGTAATACTTTTGTATAATTAAGATTGTTACTTATTATTGTAATAAATTCATTGAATTTAAAATTTCAAAATAAATATATGATGAATTTTTAAGAAGATTCTAATTATTGATGAATATAAAAAATGGAGGATTTCAAAAATAAATTTTTTATAATTTCAATAATTAATAATGTTAAATGATTTTCAAAAAATGGTATTATATAGTTGTGACTAGTAAGAAATTTGGATTCTAATAAGATCAACTTAATTTTTTGTTGAATAGAAAATTATGAATAGTATTATTACCCTTATGAATAGTAATTTTACCAATGGAAATGTAACATCACTTATGAAAGTACAAAAATAATTTCAGCATCTGGAATGGTAATATATTATAAAATCATATATAAATTACTCTGTTAGAAATTTTTAGTTAAGTGTTAGTATTTTTGGGTAAATAGGGATTTTCATTAAAAATTAAATATCTCAGATTTAGAAAATTATTTTCATAAATTGTAGTTCATTTGTTAATTGATAACATTGATATTAGGTTAGGGTGAATTTATGAGATTTTTTTAAAATGTTTTGTTTTTCGGTGAATAGTAAAAATACTATTTTTAGTTTTTGTGTGCTTGATGACATCATTTATGATTTAATCATTATGTTATAATGAGGGTCAACATGTGAACAGTAAAATATGCTATGAGGTGTCCCAAGTGGCCAAAACCATGGTAAATACCATTTTAAATCCCATGGTTTTTCAAATACCATAAATGAAGTGTCCCTAGGAAAATAATAAAATATTCCCCCACTTTTTCTATAAATACCACCCCATCCCTTCATTAATTTAATTCTAAATTCATATGAAAAAACGTTCTGGTCTTTTTACCTCCAAATTTTTCCTCCAAATTTTTCTTCAATCCCCATGGTACTAACCTTCTAGTTTTTGATGATACTCTTCATGGTAATGGAACTTTTCACCATCCTTTTTTGTCAACACTTATTTTATGTTATGTATTTGATTTTCCATTTTCATATTTTTTGGTATGAGATTATTTATCCCTCTTAATATTCATTTTATTTAAATATTATCAGATACCATTTTTTCTCACATCAATTCATTTTATGAATTTTTATGTGACACTGTTAGGCTGCAAAATTTTCGTAAAAAAATACATCATCTCTTTTCTTTCATGTTTTCTTTTCTTGTGGTATCTAAGTAAAATATCTTACCATGATATTATTTATAAATGATTCTTTCTATATACTATATTTTGTGTTATTTATGAGTGTTTTACCCTTTTCTCCTCTCTTTTAAATGATTTCAAAAACCATATTACATAGGTGTTACATTGCAGAATTTTCATCTCAAAACTTATCTTTTTTTTTCTCAAAATTCATTCATCTGATTTGGTAAATACCCAAAACTATTTATTATACAAGGGGATTTATATAGAATCCATAATTATCTATTTAATTCTTGAATTAACATACACTAATCCCACCTTCCTTTTCTGTGGGCTTAAAATTACATAAAAATCATGTTTTTTACGATTTTTTTAAACGTCAAGCTTTTGATATGAAACCCATTTCTTTTATTCTCTTTTCGTTATTTACGAATTGTTTGATTATGATATATGTGGATCACATGAAAATAAATACATATTAAGGGTGTTCCCTAATATCTCTCTATTGTATTGGGTAAGGAAATTAATCTATTGCGGTGAAAAGTTATACAATACCTTATTGAAAACCCATGGTATTTTATGACACCTTAGGAATGGACCATGGTGATATGATTAGGAATTTATAAATTATATTTTTTATCCACATATTTATATTATTGTATTATTATATAAATCTTTATCACCATTTTATTATAGATATTTCTCATGTTCACATGTAAATAGTTTCACTTCTTTTCCTTACTGGGAATTTTTCACATCCATTCCTTTAATGTATGTCTCTCGCTTATGAGATATAGTATTAGTACAAATGATGAAATGTTCATGAATAATTTCAATGGATTTAAATCATTTTTTATATTTTATGTTATTATGTACCTTTTACCAAGACACTGGACTTTAAAGATCATCTATTTCTAACATGAAATGAAAAGTTATGTAATAAAAATGAATGATTACTTAGGAATGGAAAATAGAAGCATATGACCATGATTCTCTATATATGATTATATTTATTATCTGTGTATTTTCAAATTTAGTTGTATTTATTATAGACACATGTTCTAGTCACCTTTTCCATTCTAGGAACCTTGTTCGATGCTCATAGATTTCAGTGGAGTCATTGCCTCGATATTTACAACTAGAGACACCTAAGAGGGAATATTCAACGATTAAACACTATTTCTAGAAGTGTAATCTTACTCTAGGAGGTTAGTGATTTGGATAAGATCTCCTAGGGATATCTTTGAGGCCTTACAACTTCATCTTGTTTATGGACTAGTTTTTTACAGTTCATGCTCTGATTGAGTGTATTAGGCACAGAGTGTTGTGTGTCAATGAGGATGGGACTAGGTATTCATTCACTGGTGATAAGGGAGACCTTGCAGCTCGTGATGGATTCTCTAAGAGGAGGGTGCAGTGGATCACTCACTACTTGGATAGCCTCACCATTATTACGGTGGAGGATATGAGTCCTCAAAATACTGTAGTGGTGGATGAGTATGAAGACATATTTCTTGAGGATGTTATGAGGTTTCCCCCTCGTAGGGTGGTTGACTTATACATTGATTTTTACCCTAAGAGAACACTGGTATCTAAACCATTATATCAGATGGATCATGTAGAGCATTGTGAGATGAGGGTAAAACTAGAGGATTTCTAGAGAAAGGTCTTAGTGAGGACCAGTGATTCATAGTGGGAAACCCCATTATAGTTTTCCAAGAAAGAACAATGGAGTTTTATATTGTGCATAAGATTCTGGTGCCTGAACCACGTGACCATGAAGAACTTGTATCCTCAAGTAAGGATTGATAACCTCTTCGATCAGCTAAAGAGAGTGAGATGGTTCTTGAAGATATACCTTAGATCAAGTTATCATCACCTTCCTGTATGGGATGAGGATGTACTGAAGATAGACTTTCGATGTTAGTATGGTAACTATGAGTTATTGGTCATTCCATTTGTTGTAACCAATTCCCCAACAATATTCACTAGACTCTTGAATAAGATCTTCCAGCCTTACAATGATCGGTTCATCATTTCCTTCATTGAAGACATCCTGGTGTACTCAATATCTGAGTAAGAGCATGCTTCACACCTACAGACATTCCTATATACACTCAAAGAGCACTAGCTTTATGGGATTCTCTAAATTTTCCATTTCTAGATTCAGGAACTCTACTTTCTAGAAAACATCATTTCAGAGGCTAGAGTTTTAGTGGATATAGTAAGGAAAGAGGTAGTGCTTTCAAGGGATCCACACAAAATTGTGAATGAGGTACGAAGTTTCTTGGGTATGGCTAGTTACTATCAGAGGATTGTGCCTGAATTTCGACGTTTAGCTACACCATTATCACCTTCGACATGGAAGGGACAACCCTTCATGTGGACTGATAAGTTCCAACATAATTCCCAAGAGATTATGCATAGGCTAATGAGTGCCACCACCATGACCACCAGAGGAGGGTGTTGGGTATGTAGTATCCTGTGATGCATTAGAGAGAAAACTCGGTTGTTCCATAATGTAGGAGAAAGCAGTGATCTCCTACTATTCACAAAATCTGAGGAAACATGTGAAGAGCTAGGTGACCCATGACCCAGAGCAATAAGCGGTGTTCTCTTTTTTGAAGATGTTTCAGCTCTACATGAAAGGTGAGTGGTTTGCTATCTCATTCGATAACAACAGTCTCTGGTATATCTTCTCCCAGAAGGACCTAAACTTGAGGTAGTGTATGTGGATAGAGTTCCTCCAGGACTAGGACTTTGAGATAGTCTATACTCTTGGGAAGGGGAACGTGGAAGCAGATGTGCTAAACATGGGATCCAGATTGCAGTTGTCGAGTGAGGTGTCAGATCAATTAGCCACAATGTAGATGTCCTTCATTGATATGGATAAAGCATCTCATCTCCAATAAATGGCCATCAATCACCCCACTCATATAGTGAGTTAGGGAGGCATAGCTGGTGGATGTTGACTGTGAGGCCCGATGTGCCCAGTTATCCTTAGGACAATATCCTAATAGATATTTGGTATGTGGGGAGCATGTTATCGTTTTTAGAGGGAGCATTGTAGATCCAATGGTGTTGTGTGAGGTGGTTCTGATGGAGTTCCACACCTCCCATTTGGAAATATATATTGAACTAGAAATGATGTACCCAGACCTCTGACATCAATACTGGTGGTCGGGGATGAAGAAGGCTTTGGAAAAGTTTGTTTTGCGGTGTCTCGATTCTAAGCAAATGATGGAAGAGCATCAGTTTTCGTATGGATTAATTCAATCACTTGTGGTGCCGAATATTAAGTGGGTGGTATCTCAATGGATTTCATGAATGATTTACCCCACTCATCTAAGGGAAAAAATGGCATCTGGGTGATTGTTGACTAACTCACCATGTCGTCCAACTATCTACCCATTAAAGAGTAGGGTTCAGTGAAGAGCATGAGACACCTATATGTACAGGAGATAGTTCTAATCAATGGGGACCCATCGATGATAGTCTTGAATCAACACACCTGATTTACATCTTGGTTGTGAAAGGGGTTTCATGAGGTGTTCGGGACTCAGCATCACTTGAGCACAACATTCGACCCTCAGATAAATGGTTAGATATATAGGACTATCTATATTTTAGAGGACATGATTTGTGCTTACATCATAGAGTAAGGTATTAGTTGGGAGGATCACCGACCACAGGTGGATTTCATGTACCACAACATATTCCACTCCACCATTGGTATGGAACCATTTGATGTGTTGTATGAGAAACCATGAAAATCACCATTATGCTTGATTGACCAAGGGGAGTCAGCACTCAGGGGTCTCGAGATGGTACAGGATACCAATAAGAAGGTGGAGGTCATCCAAGAGAAAATGAGGACTACACCGATAAGACATAAATCATATGATGATAGGAGAAGAAGGCCCTTAGATTCTAAGGAGGGAGACAATGTGTTCTAATGAGTCTCTCTATGAGGGGGATTTAAAATATTTGAATGGGGAGATAAGTTATCTATGAGATTCATCAGCCCCCATATTCTGAGAAGAGTAGGTGAGATGGTGTACCACCTAGCTATTCCCCTACAGATTCAAAAGATGCATAATGCCTTCCATGTATCACAACTATGTAGGTACATGCATGATCAATCACACGTCATCGACTGGGGCGAGTAGGACATTGAAGACGGGGCAATATTTTCCGATTATGTGATAGTGATTGGGGATAGACAAGATCAGATCCTTTGTGGATAGTCCATTCTTCTAGTGTGTGTTTGATGTTTACATGAGAATATATATGAGAGAACATGGGAGTTGGATGCTCAGATCCCTGCTCAGTACCCCCCATTTGTTTGTTTATCCCTTATATTGGATTATGAGGATGTAAATACCTAAATGTGGGGGTAATATAATGTCCCTGAATTCAATGTTATTTTTTAAGATTATATGGGATTATTTTGAGGCCACATGCTCAGACATCACAAGATTTTGAGGCCTAGTGAGATCAAAGTATGTTTTCGAACTTTTTTATGTTTATTTAAAATTGCGCATGTGCATGTTTTTGGAAACATTTAAACGGGTGCCCAGGTTAAATATTTGAGGGCACCGTTGTTCCTGTAATGACAAATTACCTATTAATGGACTTAACCTTGACTAGTGCAGGTCGAGAGAAATAGCTATTTTATTGTCTTTTTTAGAAAAAAAGTTTCATCTTAAGGGAAATAAAATAATCATTAATGTTTATTTTATTCAAATTTCATTAAAACCTAATGGTGTTGCAACCCAAGTGAAACTGAAATTTTGTCTCATAAAGTATTTAACATAACGACACTATAATGAAACATAACGCAATTGATATAACACATTTTCTACTTTTATTTTTTTATATAAGGACAGATCGTTAGCAAAATCAAGGACTACTCAGAAACCCTTGGTGATTTGGCGTTGGAAAGCGATGATCGACAAATGGACGCCATTGATGGATTTTAGAGTTATGAATGTAGTGGTGTGACGTTCACCAATTAGCAATCCAATATCAAGGTAGGGGATTGTTCTTGATGAAATTATTTCACCGTTCATTCTTTCTAAACAACGAATGCAGATCATCCTGCTAATAGGTTGATTTGTGGGGGCATTTGTTATTGTATGAGGTTTACATGATCTTTGGGTTTTATACCCAAGTTTATACTTATTAGAATCTTAAAACCTCCCCCATATTGTTTTAATATCTAACATAGAGGGATCAGGCCGACACTAATGAGGATCATTTCACTTCTTTGTGGAAATTCTTCTGATATTAATGGTAGAACCTGCTGTTTGACGGTAAGATAACTTTGAGTCTTTAGTATGGACCGTGATGATATGAGGATCCTAAATATGCTCGCGGATTAGAAAACAGACCAACAGAGTGGACCCGGTGGACCACAGAAGAGCCCGACAGCACTGGCGGCAGCCGCATATAGGAGGTAGCGTGCACCGATGTCGCACCGCGGTGGTAGAAAAAGCCCATGGAAGGGTTCTGAAGGTTGATCAAAGGTTCCATGACATAAAGGATGCGACGGTGTGGGAAGGTGGTGTGCTTCAATGGGGAGAGGGCATGCACCATCAGCCACGAGCGGTGGATCAGTGTGCCAGTAATGATCGGCAACAATTCCATGAGTTAATGCGGTGAGCTATTCTGCATCATGTGGTAGGAAGGCTATTGTCAACCTAGACCACAGGCAGTGGACCCCATGGTAACCCGAAGACTAAAGGGAGACACATCATGTCTACTGCGTCTTGATTGGAGTAGAGAGGCCCACTCATAGAAGGGCGGGTAAGAGGAAGTGGGCCACCGTGGGTGGTCTAGAGGGCCTAACCCACTGCCTAATGGGTAGGTCCCATGGTCCAGCCAGTCTAGGCTGGGCTGATCATGGCATATCAGAATCGCACCGGGCTGGATCCGAGTGGGTTCAGCGGACCTAGTTCATGTTGTTCTGATCGGGTCGAACCATACCCACATTGTACACGCCTCTTTTCAGTAAAATGGACATATCTTCCAAACTATACGTCTAATTGATGACAAATTTGCGGTGTTGGGACCCTCAGGATGAGGAGTCATTTTGACATACACCATTTGAGTTTCAGTGGACGTTAAGTTATGACTGATGGATTGAGGATTATATTCTCACAGAATTAAGCAAGCTATGGGTAGAAATCTTGCTGCCGGATGTGATGAGAAGGAAGTGATGAGAGGAACATAGTGCCATGGTAGAATATAAAACCTGAGTATCACAGAAGATAAGAAAACTATAGTTACCTGGTATCCATGCAGGACTTAGTGGCCTAACAAATGAGCAGATCTCAATGTCCCAACAGACCTCATTGACTCATTGGGGATGGTTCCCTCAGTAGTACAAGATGTTCATCTTTAAGACTGATAATATTTCTCTCTATAATTTAGGTTATACCTATGTGAACTGGAATTTCATAGTGTGCACTTTTCTTTTTTGGGATTTCATTGTGTTTTGGTGTCCCTAATGATTATTATTTTACTCACCCATGCACGAGCATCACACACATGTGTTGTGTCTTATGCAGACGATCGACACTTTGATAGAGACTAGGGTGGTTCAAGACCAGGTGGTTCCCAGTGAGATCAGACAGGCGGGGTGTACTCTTATGTATTCTAGAAGATACTATACAACTATCTTTTAGGTAGGGTTTTCTATAGATGGAAAATCAAAGACCATTTACTCCCTTGTTTACAGCTTGCCTTTTGTTGGGTTTGCATTCTGGCCCATTTTACATACAACATGTACTTTTTCATTTACTGTTTGTCTTAGTGGCATGAATGTTTTTCTTTTTCAGCATTTCTAGATGGGGTTGTGAGTGTGCCTATGTACAGGTACTCATAAAATTCCTCCCACTATCAGGAAAAATCCTTCGACCCTAGTCGTCAGCCCATGGCCTTTGGGTGGTTGTCTTGGGGTAGCTTCAACACAACCCCCTAGGTACAGGTCTTGACAATATATCTTCAAGGTTCGAAAATGGAAAATTCTTGAGGAATTTATTATGATATAAATGGGGGCATGATTTAATATTCTCAAACAATTATAAGTATTCCACTAACCTCAATTACAAAATACCACCCACTTTCCTGTCAAATTCACACCATAAAACCTTTTTGGTTTGGAAAATACATACCCAAATTACTTCCCAACATCCCTCTCCTCCTAGTAGATGCCTTTTTTTTGCACAAATCTAGTCTATAAATGTTTTTGGGGAAAACATTAGTAAAATACCCAAAGAAAAAGAGTTTAAATCATGTTAAGCCAAAAGGAATTGTGAGGTAATTGAATTCATCTCAATTTAATTTCATTAAGTCATTTAGTGAGGTTATGAAGATAATTTCATTTATATGGTGTACATACTACCCATTTTATATCCAATACCTTGAATACTAAAATTTTTATGGTATTTTATAATTCAATATTATAAATTTTAACTAAGGGGGTTTTGACTAAAAAGTAACCAAGTGGTAAATAATTTCATAACTCAATTTCATTTCATTGGGTTATATTAATACTTCCTCATATATGATATTTTATGATTATGTGTATAATAAAATTTTTACTATCTATTATTTTAGTTCCAATTATTTTATATATATTTTTAATTGATACAATGAATTGATTAATTTGAGATTTCTCACACCAATGTAATGATCCTTATAATTGTTTATTTCACAAACTCATTATAAAAACAATTATTCTTGAATTTCTATTAAATAAATATATTTAATAAAATTATAATAATCCCATTTACTTTTCTTATCCTCTATTTATTCATGATATTTTCATATAATACTATGATTTTCCAACTCATTGGTATATAAAATGACTGAGAAAATGTTATTCAAAAAATCTGACTTCATTTATCTCATTGGTCAAAATATAATTATCTTTCGAGACCATGTTTCCTGAAAATATATTCAAAAAATGGTTCAAACCTTTTTCAAATTATTTAATAAATACTTTTTTTCATATTTTAACATTAAAAAAAATTGAAAGGAATATTCTTGTGATTCTCAAAACAATTACCTTTTCGGTTTTACTGAAAAAGTGAATGAAATATTTATTTTAACATGTATAGAATAAATGGAATTTCTATCCATCATGACTACTAATATATTTTTAATATTATTTTATAATATTAATATTTTATTTTAAGAGAAAATAATTTTCATAATGTTTTATCAAATATTATTTTTAAAAGGATATTTTCAAAATGAAAATGATATTTTCCCGAAGAATGTATTTAAAGATGTTTTTATAGAATTTATATTTATCAATACAAACAACCATAATTATTACCCCTATCATTATATTTTGTATTGATACCAACCTTATTCATTATGTGGATGGTTTATGGTTATTTTGACAAAGGATATTACTAACATTCACTTCCTTGAATCATTTTTTTTGCCAATGACTAAGCCTTGAAATTTTTCCTTTCCTATGATCATTGGACATTAAATTTCCCATAATTATATATATTATTAACCATGGATATGATTATTTTTTAAAATATATGTCATTTATACATATGGTTTTATACATTGAAATTGATTTTGTATCTGGTAAAATGTTATTAGTTATTTATATTTATTCCTTATAGATATTTTATGATATGGTACATTTTTATTAATTGAATCAATTATTAAATATATGGGTTTTATTTTTACATAAAATTCATGGGAAGGGTTTGGTTATAGATAGATTTTCATTTTATTGATAGTCTCGTTGGATGAAATAGTAGGCTGGCAGTAGTTAAATGTGTTTCTATCCATCGGTTTTAAAATGTCTTGTGGATATATATTGATTGTAGATGCATCATGTCACTATGAAAACGACATATAGTAATTAAGTAATTTTATAATTAAGAATTTATCTGTTATTTTCCAGGATAGTTTCGCTATGATATATCACTAAATGCATTTAATTATTAATTTATTGATTAAATAACATATTTTTCTAGGTATTTACATTTCCATAATGATTATGCCTTATTAGGATATGATTGTCATGTTATTGATTAAATGGAAAGGGTTTTCAGGTATTTACATTTGCATATTAATTATTTTTATGATATTTTCACACTGAAATTCTCATTTCACTCAATTACTTCTCATTTTATTAATTAGATGGAATTAATGTTAAATTATTTACCTTTTCTTGTTTAATGTACTTATTGATTCGTGATTTCATCTACTATATAGAACCTTTACTTAGAATTTCATCTCACACTTAATTTTTTTCTTTTCCCAAGAATTCATGAATTTTGATATTATTGATATGCATTAATATACTTTATGGAATAATGATATTCTCAAAAAAATGTGTTCTAGATTTTATATTGAAATGAAAATAAAGTCTCATGCATGTCACCTTTTTACCAAGAAAACTAAACTCTTTGGTCTTTGGGGAACATATTCCATGTATATTATAACAATGTAGTAAAGAAGAGAAAATCTCTAGGATATTGGGGTCGGGGTCTCTATGAAGACCATAACCAAAAACCTCATGTAGGAAACAGTCATGTTACATGACTCAAGTGGTGGTTTATAAGATAAATAAAATAAAATATATAATGTATATATATATAATAGAAAACATTTATAATCGGTTTAAAATTATATAATAAGTATTATATTAACATATCCCATAATCTCCCAATCACCATTATATATCAACAATATCTTCCACATCCACAAAAATGCATAACAAGAATGAGTATTCACCTCATTTCATTACTACTTCCCATTTCACTAATTACAAAACCTATAAATCAATATTCAAAAACATCATTTACTCTATCCAAATTAATAATATTACCGAATTTAATGTCATAATTTTATTTAACGGAATTATTCAATTATTTCTAGTAATTAATTCACATTTCATGGGTCATTCCAATTTTTAATAAATTTATTTCACTCTATAAAATTAGAAGAAATATTTTTTCTTAATAATATATAAAAAAACTACATCATGCTCACAATAAAACCATAACAATAACCACAATACCATATCATTTTTTATAGCATCACAACACTCAAAATAAGGTTATAAGAACTATCATAATAATAATAATTTTTAATATAAAAATAACACACAAGAGAACATTTTCATAATCCCAAACAATAATCCAATTTCCACATCCCTGATTTTAACATTATGGGTTCCTGCCAAGATTTGTTTTAGATTTCATTACCTCCATTGTTATGAATTAAAAATTTTCATATGAGTAATCCTTAAAAATTAGATACATATCACATAATCAGGATTACCCATAAAAATAAATCAATTATAATATAACAATATAAAAAATAATAACAAGTAAAAAAGGTAAACATGATTAACATATTTCCAATGATATATTTAGGAGTATTTTACTATCCTATATAGGTAAATCACATATATATACCCAAATAAATTCATAATATGAAAATTACACATTATTAAAATAAATAATAAAATAAATAGAAACTTACCAATAACAATGATGTTTCATATTAAAAAACACTAAAATATAAGGAATGAAATAATCTAAAATCATCAAACTATAAATTTTCAAACACCAAACAGAAAATATATCAATTCTCTTTAAAATTTGTGAATAAAATAATTTTTTTTAAAAAAACCTCTATCAAGTACTCCTCTAGAGAAATAAATCAGATAAAAATAGAGTAGAGAAAATAATGATCACCTTAAATCCTAATGGATCAATTTCATGAAGGCATGATCTCAGGATCCCAGAATATACAATCCAAAAAGTCTAATGGATGTCGTTACAATTACTCGATACTAAGATAAGAATAATTTTAATGTAAAAGAATCATTGGATTACTAAATTGATAAAAAAATTATATAATTTCTTCATAATATATTGAAAGGATGTTCATGTCTTGGTTGATCCCTCTTAATGTTAATTTGTGTACCTTAATGATCAAAATAGTTACATGTTATCAAATTTCAACATATAATTTGTTCTTTTAAAATTGAATATATCACATCTATCATATAATCACACTGACAATGTTGTGTCAACTTTGATTTTTACATTGAATCGATATAAAATTATTACATCATATGCACAAGAAAATTTTTTTATCATATCACCCAAATCTTCTATCAAATGGACACAATGTTGTTATAATTATACCATAACATTTTCCCCAATGGATTCTAATAAACCTATTGTTATATTTCTCATTATTGATATATTTTTCAAAATCTATTCATGACAATGAAAATAAGCACTTCTACATGATAATCTAGCACCATAGTATAATTATCCTTAAAGTTTATCTTATGAAACCTAGGATTCTCAAATAGAAAAAAAGAAAACAAAATCATGAGTAATGTATACCCAAAACCAACCCATGGAATAAAGAAAATTATTAGGGAAATAAACATTTCAATGTTTATTTCAAAACCCAAAAACACAATTCCTTTCTTTTAAATCATCTCTAAACTCTTCTTAAACACCTCAAAAACTTAAAAACATAATGTAAGTGAATTTGAAAGTATATAAATCTATATTTGATACCTATCAAATTAGGCTCAACCATGGAAATAAAAATCCAACTAGAAACCCAAAAAATATAAAAAAATCAAGAAAACTTTCTAGATGTGAAAAATTATATTCATTCTAATTATTCCTTTGCATAAAATCATAATTGTATGATCTTCTTAGTGATTTTAGTTGATTTATAGTCATTGTAATAGAATAATTTGATTTAATAGCCTTAATTGATTATCATGGGTACTATTTGGGGGAAATATTAATAATTATTAGTAATTCAAAATTATAAAATTAAATCTTAGCAAATTTTTTGAATGATAAAAATTTGATGTTGTTCTTTGTGTCGGGTGTTTACCATTGGATAATATTTTTCTAATATTTATGAGAAGATGAATTTGTCTATATTTGTTGTCTAACATTTCTAAAAATAGATTTAGAAATAAAAAATCATTTATTTATAAAATTAAATACCTTCCCCAAAAAAGATTCTCCATTTTTAGAGAATTAAGGGTATATTGGAGTATTCACTATACAGGAACATGTAGAGGAATCACTAGAGGCTGGGGGAGCTTGATGGAGATAATCATATAATTTTAAAAAGGTATTTTTTTCTATTTAAAGCATGATGTTTTCACAAATAAACTTATATATTCTTGTTTTATGATTTATTAATTAAATCACACCATTAAATAATATTATGATGTTCAATATGTATTTAGAAAATTGATTATTTTAAAAATTAGTATATTTGACACATATATTTTGAGAAATGTAGACATAACTTATCCATTCATTGGATAGATAGAAAATTATGTTTCATTCATAAACAAAAATATTTTAGATTTATTCTTTGTTAAAAGCTTTTAATTATTAAAAATAAAAAATCTTATTATAAATGGATGGAGATTATATGATGATGTAAATTAAAACCCTTTTCAATAAATCCAATAATATTTTAGATTAACAAAAAACATAGAGTGTAGTTATAGAAAATTTATGTTTATTATTATAATATAATGAATTTATATTCACAGTTTTAAGAAACTGTGGCTAGAAATTGGATCAAGAAGATGATATATACTATAAATTTAATCTATGTGAATAGTAAAAATCCATGGTCCTCAAACAATTGGGTGACACATTGACGGGTGTACATCGGTGTTATTTGATGAGTGACTTCATCTAATTTAATATTAGACTACTTATATATGACCTTGTCAGCCATAATATTCTTGGAAATTGGGGGGTGTCTGTGGAGAAGAAGATATTCACTCATTCATCTGATCATTTAATTGGATATTGATGAGTGTAACACATCGTCCCTAATAAGGGGTGATGTGATATCACAACATTCCCCTTTAAGTATTTTTTAATTTCAACACTGAACTGTAATGTTATTTAGAGATACATGGTATCAAAAAACTCTTTTATGCATGGAACACATGTATTATAGAGTTATGAATTAGGAGATCCCCATGTGACCATGGTGTGAGTTTACCTAATGTGTGGGATTCTATGTGGAACAACCTTAATTTGAAAATATGTTTAGGGTCCATGAGTGACATTATATATCCATTTTAGTTAACAAAGATTGTGTTAGAATACTTATGACATATTTGGACAAATAAAATCATATTCAGTTCATGTTAATGAAATTTTATGTTATAATTATTTGAATACAAAATAGATTATTGTGAAAATTGTTTTTATTACTATGAAAATAATAATAACATAATTTTTATGAAAGGTGGTTTCATAATTCACCATTAATGGCCATCCTAAAGAAACTGAAGTAATTAAAAAATTCAATAAATCTTGAATTGTTATTCAAGGATGTTATGATGGTTCATGTTTTCTATTTATTTTAGTATTATTTCATAGTAATAAATAAAATATTCCGGGGATTGTTAATGAAAAAAAGGAGAATTTTAATTAACCAATTTTATAAGAGTCATAACCTTTGGATGGGGTGATTAGTCTAGGATTAGAATTTAATGATTATTTTATCTGCATAGAATTTAGTAAATAATATTATATATCTTTATAATGATTACTCCAAATTGATTTTGACATAATTTATAAATTTCATTATTAATCAATGCAATTTAGAGGATAAAAAAGTGAAAGTGATTAAGATATTAAATGATTATTTGAGTGAGATATGGGTGTTTTGTACATGTGGAAAACAGTTGGATTGAATAGATATGGTAAAAGTGAAACTGAACAACTTGATGGACAATTTATTATTTATAATATTAAATTGTTTTTAAAATGTTTTATGTGAAATGGAAATATGCAATTTAGATGTAATGATATAATTGAAAACATTTATACCATAATGGGATTAAATTTATTATAATAAAAAATATTGTATAAAAATATTAAATTATAATGGATAATAATAATGGTTTTTGTTATATGTTATCACGGAAAATCAAATAATGATATAAAACAATGGATTGGTATTCGTTCAAATTGTGTAATACAATTTTTGATAAATTTTGATTACGTAATTGATATATTATTATCCAAAATAATATAATCATAAATGGGGATCTAAACCTTTCTTGTTGACATATAAAAATATTACTAGAAGAGAATCATGTAAATATAAAAAAAATTGATGAAATAATATAGAAACATTGGTTACATGAGATGATGTGTATGAAATTATATATCAATAAAGTGGCATTAGTATCATTGGTATTTTATTTGATGAAAAAATAAATAAAATAATTTATTATTATTTAATTATTACTACCATTATATAATGAACATTGAATGTGGGAACCCAGTGTGGATTATCTGGATAATTGGGATAAATAGGAGCTCACAAATATTGACTACGTTATAATGTGGTTAGAAAGAGAGTTCAATAACTAGAATTAATTTACTATTGAATTATAATTAAATTTATATGTGGTTAGTCAATGGGAATCCGATTTGGATGGTATAGAAGAAACACTATATTTTTATAATAGAACTATCATTAGTCTGATATTGTAACATCATCTAGCTTTTTGCAGGTATTCTTAAAACATGCTTTTTAAAAAATCTCTGGTTGTGTTTTTTTGGGGTTTATTTGGGTGAAATTTTGAAAATTTTGTAAGTTTTTGTGCTAGTTCATTGTTGGACCACGTTTTTCTAAAATTGTACGCCCTCCCAAGCCAAACTATGCAAGCCTAGGTAGTGGGGTTATGAATAGTTGGAACACAATTTGTTAGATTGTGTTCCCCAATAGGAGAAAATGTATGGTGCTTTTAAAATAGGTGCACAGCCTGGCCACATGGTTTGGTCAAACCATGTGGATCTACCAAGAAAACTGTTTGTATGGGTATTTAATTAATCAAAATTTTGATTAAAAATTACAACCACCCATTTTTGGTCCCTAGTGGACGGAACAACCCATAATCAGTTTCTCATTTCCTTTGACTTCCAAATATGATTTTTTAGCTCTTTGGAACCCTCCCTGAAGTGGATCTATACTTGAGGAACATCATTCAATCTTCACTATGTAAATTTCTTCTTCTTGTTTTCATTCTCACATTATCTCTTTATAATTCCCTAGGTTCAATGGATCCTTGGGTTGAATTGTGAATCTTTTGCGCTGTGTTTGGGTTTATAAACCAAGGTTTTATATTTGTTTCTTAGTTTCATTGATAGTAATTCTTTCCTTGAAAATTATCAATTATGGTTTTGCATTTCGAGATCCGTTGATCATGTGGTATGTTATTTCAATTCAACACAAAATTTTTGTTGTCACTAAATTGATTTATTTAATTTTAACTATATTAAATAAATGAAATTTATTGATTTCAAATAAATTTATTTCAATTGGTTTGTTGTAAAAAACCAAATTTAATTTAATAGGAGGTTCAAAATTGGTTTTTGGAATGAAATTGGAAAACCCTAAATTCTATTATATTAGGATGTGTTCAGGTAAATGTTTAAAATATAAATTACTTAATTAAAATTGTCTAATTTATGGAAATATTTTATATGAAATTATTGAATTTAATTTTGAAATGTGGTTTTAATTGAAAATTATGAAAAAACTAGTTCCACTGAATTGGGGGATTTGTTTTTCTTCTGGAAATGATGGAATTTTGTAAAAAAAATAAATTGTTAAATTATTTCCATAGAAGTGGATTGTGAAATTAAATTTTTAATTGATTTCAAATACATATTTGTGAAAAAGAATTACATTTTTTTTGATAGAAACCATAGGATTATATCATGGTAAAAAGGAATGTTTTTTATTACATCCATTTTATGTTTTTTAAACTGAAAACTGGTATATTTATAATGGAAAATGGGACTGATTATATTTTATGGTTTCTTTAAATAAATTTACAATCATTGTTTTTACTAGATCTGAAAAAGAATTAGGTAGTTAGTGAGTTATTTGGATAACACGTTTCAGTTTATAATGTTACAAAACATAAATGAACCTCATCATATCCCTTAGGCGATGGTGATTTTTCCTCTTTAAATTTATTTTAAAGGGATGTATGTACATATTGTCATGTCACCATGAGTGTCATGTCCCTATAGCCTAGAACTATCACAACTTATCATTCATATAACCATGTAGCTCACTTGTTTGTATTTAAAACGAAAAAATGCAATTATTGTAAACTGTTTTACTTTCCTTCTGATTTATATAAAATATTTTATATACATATTTTTATTTTAGACATTTGTGAAAATTTTCATTATTTTATAAATATTACATCTATTGAAATGTAAATCCTTTACACAAATAATTTTTATATTTTGAAATTCCAATCATGATTTTTTTTAATTTTTCCTTTAAAATTACAATCAATTTTTTAATTGAATGCTCTATTTGGATAATTTAATATTAGAATCTTTTATGGAATCCTTGGTGAGACCCTACTAAGATTTTTAGCTCACACCCTACCTATGCCTCTAGGTTGTTTTTAGATTATCTCCTTCTGGGTAATATAAAGGTAATGGAACCACCTTTTGGCAGTTGTTGTTATTTATTCATGGACATTTAGACTTGTGTCTACTTGGTATAGGGAAGTTGGTCTTCCTATTTTTTAGAACATGGATTTAGTACATTGTCTTATTAATTAATATTTTACTTCTAGTATATATCTTCTAGTCAAGTATCTTTTGTATTCATTGAATATTGTTATCTTGTTTATGTAAATATAGTGATAAAATCATTTCCAATATCATTCTGTATGATTATAGGTTCTAGTCAAAAACCCATGTGGATCGAGAATTCCCTTCGATCTACTTTAGGACTAGCTAACTTATCCGGTTATGAGGGTACTAGAGCGGGTTACTCAAAAAGTGGTATCGAATTGGATTTAAATTTGATTATTTTCATCACCATGAACCTTTAGATGTCGGGGGTGGTTAGGGAAAGACATCATGAGGATTAGTTCAAGTGTTTAGTATATTTTCTACTTGTATAGGTGAATTCCAAATCTTTTTTAAATATATTGTGGTTAATTTTCCATGTTTCTCTATTTCAGTTTTAATCTAATTCCTTGTTTGTTTTTTGCTGATGTTGTTTAGAAACATGCCTCCGAGAAGACGTGCAAATCAGATCTAGGAGGAAGCTGCTTCTAAGCCTCAATGAGTGACTCCTCTAGTGGAGTTGAATTGGATTGAGGTGATTATGTGCACTATCCATGGTTTTCGATAGGCACCACTGGTAGTTCTCATTCATGCTCCAGTTGTGGAACCTCTTAGGGGCATTTGAAATATTTTGCCTCAAATGTTCCTTTCCCAGAATCCATACCTATTAAAAGCATCAAATGATCTTCAACAGACTGGTTATTGGTTGATAAGGATAGAGAATTTCTCAGGCTCTTGGAGACACCTAATGAAATCAAGGTGATGTGTTCCATATTCTTGCTGAAAGGACCAACCATGAGATTGTGGGGAATGATGATGATGATAAAGAATAATTAGGTCTTATAGTGGACGGAATTAAAATTTATTTTTACTAATGAGTTCTATATAGAGTTGATGTTGTTGTATTATTATACAGAGTTTTCCCAACATAATCAGGATGACTGCCCCTGAAAGTGTATGAAAACCATTTTGATGAGATCAACCATTTCACACCTGAGATAGTACAAATGAGAAGATTAAGGATCAAAGGTTAAAGGTGAGACTTCTTTAGGATATCAGTTCTGAGGATTTCTTCCTAAAACTACCTTTTTACACAAACGTAATGGATAGAGGGTAGATTGTGGATATGAAACTGGATAGAATGTCTGGGTTATGGTATTTTCTCTCTCCCATTGTTAGTGTGCATTACTCTAAGTGAAAGAGGATTCTTGATGACTGTCAGGGTGGTTATCGACAGTAGGGTTTTTCTAATACTTCTACGATACCATGAATTGGTCCTTTGTATTGTTACCAATCGACGAAGTTAGGGAATTAAAATAGTGTTTTCATTAAGTCTCCCAGGAACATTGGCTCTTAAAGATACTCAAGTCTCTTATAATGATTATTCCATTTTTATTCCACTCTACTTAGTGGCATGAGATAATGAACACCATAAAAGCCTATTATGAAACCATACAAATGGATATCATCAATAAGCATATAGAATAAAGCTTTTTTATGTAGTGGAATAGTCTCTATAAGAAGAAGATACATGTTTAGTGACTGTGAGTGGTACCATCACTATAGATTCGTTATTAGTGATTTCTCTATTTAATACTAGTGTATCTCATTCATATATTTAAACCTATAATGTTTATTTTCAAAATCATCATGCAGAGATTTTATCTAGTGCAGTGGATACTACTGTACCTCATGGTATGAAATGAAGAAGAGACTACATATTCCCTCTTGTGTCTTATCTCTTTCAAATTATAATCTTTCTTGGAGTTTATATAGGTAAATTTTAATCCTCATACCATCATTTTCAGAATATATTGGCTCATCAAAAATAAAGCTCATATTTAATGTTATCTAGATTGGTATACTTTATGAAAACCAATGGTGTGTGCTGTTTCTTTCTATTAGAATGGGACTCAAGGTCGTCAAGAGATGGACCTTCTTATCTAGAGTTGGGAAAATTGAGAAGGGTTTTCTATTGATCTGAAGTAGCAATCTGGGAGTGGTGATATCCCTCCAGTTTTCATCAAGTTTCCCAATATGTTCTCCCCTAAAATCTCTAGTTTTCCCCTAGTAAGGGAGGTTGAGTTTTTTATGACATAAAGCATGGTACTCAACTAGTTTATATTACCTATTACTATAGGGAATCAACTGAAATGAAATAGTTGAAGTTTCAATGGGGTGATATTCTTGATAAAGGCTTTATACGCCCGAGTGTGTCACCTTTGGAAGCACTGGTTCTCTTTTATACAAATGATGATGGTTTAATTCACCTCTACATTGAATACTGAAAACTGAATTGACTAAATATAAAGAACAAGTATCTATTTCCAAGGATTGATGATCTATTTGATTTGTTGAAAGGGGAAAAGTGGTTCTCAAAGATCATACTTCGATCTAGATACCATAAATTGAGGATAGAGGAATCTGACATATAGATACCAGCTTTTAAGAAGGTACGATAATTATGAGTACATTTTTATGCCCTTTGGTATAACCAAAGCATCTGTAATTTTTATTTATTTGATGAATAATATTTTCTAGGATTTTCTTGATACCTTCATGGTTTTATTTTTGGATTAAATATGTGTTAACTCTACATTCGATGTGGATCAGGGGCATTATCTGAGAATAGATCTATATCAATTGAGAAATCATTGACTTTTTAAAAATCATTCAAACATTTATTTCTTGATCCATGAAGTGATTTTATTAGGAAATTTGATTTCAGGTTTAGTAATATTAGTTGATCCTGAGAAGGTAATGGATTTTAGGACATTAGAGAAATAGAGAAATGTCCTCGAGATTTGGAGTTTCTGGGGATCAGTTGGTTATTATAACTGGTTTGTAAAGAACTTATCAATGATGTATTCTCCAATAACTTCTATAACATAGAAGGGAGTAAGGATTAATTTGGATGATAAATATCATATTTATTTTTTTATGATGTAACAAATTTTAACTAATACACCGATGTCGACTTTTCTAGAGGCTGGGCAAGGATATGTGGTCTTTTGTGATGCATCGGGTTTATGCATAGGCTCAGGTATTATGTAATGTGATCGTTTCATGGCTTATGGGACTAATCAGCTTAGGACAAATGAGAATAATTATCCAACACATTACCTTGAACATGGATTTGTGATCCATGTGCTTATGATTTGGTGGCATTGAATTTAAGAAGAATAGTTTACCATGTTTTATGAATTAAAGAGCATGATTTATATCTTTTATCAAAAATGGTTGAATCCCGAACTGATACGTTGGGTGGAATACATAAAATCGTTCAATTTTCACAACACATATACCTCAGGGAAAGGGAATGTTGTTGCAGATGATTTGAGTTGTAAACTTCCAACCCATGTAGTGAAATAATCATTTGAGGAGTGGAACTTAATGACCCTATTTTCATAATTTCATATTAGATTCCAAGAATAATGGTCCATTGTTTTCTTGGACATGCTAAGATATCATCTAGGATTCTCGAATTGATTCCTTAGTAACAACATATTGATACTGAGTTTTGTAGAATTAGAGGATCTCATTATGGTGGGAGAAAATACCTAACTAGTTATTCTCCACATAAGGTATCCTATAATATCAAAATCACTAAATAGTATTGTTTGTAGTTAGGAAAGATGTTATGGAAAATTTTCATAGTTTTAAGTGGGATTTTCACTCGAGAACCATGAAAATCTTCTATAAAATGTGAAGGCAGTTCTAATAGCAAGTTATGAGATGTGGAATTGTTGAGTTTTTCCCTCATTGTTATACATGCCCGCATGTTACAGCCGAGCACCAAAAACCCTATAGTTTTTTTCATCAATATTCAGTCCCTATATGGAAATGGGATGATATCTCTATGGAAATTTTGATTGGGATTAAACATAACCATAGAAAGAATAATGTTTTATGGGATGCTACTGATAGGATACAACATCAGATCACTTTATACCCATTTATGATAAAAGAAAATTTTGGGAGATGGGAAATTTTTATGTGAAATAGGATGTTCATTTTCAATGAGTTTCAAATGCTATAGTTTCAAATAGGGACTATAAGTTCACTTTTCTATTCTAGATAGGCCTTAAAGAAGCACTATAATATCATGTTCATCAGTGTATGACAGACTATTCAAAGTCCTATGGTTAGGTTGATAGAGATATATATATTTATGATGATATTCTTCATGCTTGTGTACTCATCATTGGTGGAACATGGGTTGCTCATTTTGGGGTTGCATTAGTTTTCTAATAAAAGTATTTATTTGTGACTGAACATCATGTTAGGGTAGATGATGCTAAAAAAAGGTACTTCATGGAAGGATGATAACTTTGGATCATTTTCTAAGCTAGAATGGATATGATTACTATTATACATGGGTGAGAAATTCAAAAATAAGGGGAAGTGACCATATCATTTTGACATAGAATCATTTGAGCATGATTTCTTGAGAAATAATGTTTCTATAGTGGGTAGGTTACAACATCCTGGTACTATTTTTTGGTATTCATAACCCCATTATTAATCATGATTTTGTTGGGTTTCATTTTGTGTTTCTTCATGTGAGATTTTGAATATTTTGAATGTCTATGGGACAGTGTATGGTTGGTCAACGGTTTTCCCGAACTATGCTCCCTATCAATCCAAACCATGAAAACCGAGGTAGTGATGTTTTGTATAGTTGGTACATGATTTTACAGAATGTGTTTCCTCTTATGAGAAATTGTGCAAACAATTTAAAATTAGTGCATATCCAGGACACCCAGTTCAGTCTAACTGTGTGGGTTTTCCAGCAAACCACATGTACAAGTTCATAATTAATCTAAATTTTGATTAAAAATAGCCAATCCCCCCTTTTCAGTCCTTGTCAGACCAAAATGATAGATAATCAGTTTCTCCCATCCTTGGGGCTCCAATAAATGATTTTTTCCACTCAAACCCCTCTTATAAGCATATTGAATATTGAAGAATGGCATTCGATCTTCACAATTTATGATTCCTATTATCATTCTCGTTATCCAACAATAATTATATTATTACATAGGTCTCCATGTATTCTCATGTTTATTTTTGTATATTATACTCTATTTTGGATTATAAATCTTGGTTTGATCATTATTTCTCAATTTTCGTGAAAATCATTCTTCGTTGAAAAATCATGATTAGGGTTTGGAATTTTATGATCCGTTGATCCTGAGGTTGGTGGTTCAATTACGATGCCAAATTATTTTTAACCCTAAATTTTTTAATTGAATTTCATTTAATTGAATTAATTGAAATTTATTGAGTTAAATTAAAAGGATTTCATTTGTTCTATTACAAAAACCTGATTTCCTTTATTTGGGATTTTGGAAATTGTTTTTTTGGAATGAAATAAGAAAACACCCAATTCTATTGAATTGGGGTGTGTCTATTGAAAATTTTGAAATTAAAAAGTATAATTTAGATTATGGATTTTATGAAAATTGTTTCTATTAAAATTTTTAGTTAATTGTGAAAAATTGTTTTTATGGAGATTTGTGAAAAACCCCAATTCAATTGAATTTGTGTTTTATTTTGAAATTGATGGAATTTTGAGAAAATTATATTATTCAATTTAATTTTTAGATGTGGATTGTGAAATTAAATTTTGAATCGATTTCAAATCCAAAATTTTTAAAATTTCTTAAAATGGTTTTGATACTAACGATAGTGTTTTATTTTGGTAAGAATAAATGTTTTTTTATTAAATTCTTGTTATGGATTTATAATTGAAAATTAAAATATTTGAAATGGAGAATGAGATTAATTTTATTATGAGTTTTCTTTAAATAAATTTCCCATAATTGTTTTATACCATAAAACATGCAAGCCTTAGTTAGTTGGTGAGTAATTTGGATGGAAAATTATAACTTATAATGTTCCAAAACATAAATGTAGTATGTCACATCCCTTAGGTGGTATTGATGACTCCAATTAGTAAAGAGTTTAAATGGGTGTATGTACATACTTCTATCTCACCTTGTGTGTGGAATCTTTATAACCTAGAAAAATCATACATTCTTATCCAAATTACCTTATTGCTCTGTTGATTTTATTTCAAATGAATGTATTCAATTATCGTAAATTTTTTTCAAGGCCTTTTAATTTATATAAACTATTTTATATTAAATTGTTTGTTTAATCCATTTTTGGAAAGTTTAATTGTTTTATAAATATTAAATATATTGAAATGAGATGGATTTTCTTAAATAAATTCCATTTGTTGAAATGTAAAACATAAATTGTTTTGATTATTATTTTGAAATTTCCAACCTTTCTGTTTGAAATTGAATGAACTATATAGTTAATTTAATATTGGAATCAATTATAGAATCCTTACTAAGGCCCTAATAGAAATTTTATCTCACACCCTACTTGTTCCATCAGGTGTTTTTATATTATCTCATTCTAGGATTGAGCTAGGGAATGTCACCACATGAAGGTAGTTCTAGCTATTGATCCGTGGACTTGGATATTTGTTTCCATTTGGACATGGGAGGTCGTTAATTTTTTATTTATAGTAATTTTTAATAATACACTGTCTTGTTTATGCATGTCTGACTTCTAGTACACGTCTCCTAGTCGAGTTTCTTTTTTATGCATACTATATTGTCATATTGTTTATGCAATTCTAGTGGAAAAATTATTCCCAATATTATTTTTAATGATTCCAGGTTTGAGTTTCTAACCCATTGGGATGGGTAACATACTTCAGGCTGTGTCAGGGTTTGCTTGGATATTAGGGTACCAGGGTACCTATGCAAGTTCATGATAGATAGGGATATATTTATAACATAACTTATGTATAGGGTTTTAGTGGGATATAAAAGAATATACATATTCTCATCCAATGATGTATGTATTTTATAAATATGACTAGAATATGTATCTTCTTATACTAACTAGTAGAACTGAAATCCGACAAATCAGATTTAACTTGGTGATAGGCAGATATTTTTCATTTTTCTAGAAACTCTGATATATGATAAATGGATATCGGTTGTTTATCTTGTGTTTGTGATATAAGAACACAATAAATAAGTTTAGTGGATATAGAAAATTATGTTATCACCCCTAATATAACTATGTTATTGATGGTAATTAACATTAGTTGTGACACCCCTTATCTCCCACTTTAGTAACAAAGGTCCAAAATTATGTTCCATATGTTATCTACCCTATAACAATAGATCATAGAATTTATACAATAAAATATATCATCACATCTCAATAGATTTTATGTTTTTATATTATTATGATTTCTATATTTATCCAAAGAGACGTGTATTTATTTGATCCTCATAGAATGTATCCACTTATATATTTTAATATATGTATTTCTTATAGAGATCCAATGTTAGTTGGAAAAATATATTTCCTCTAGCGATTTTTAGATTTGGGATACATGTATTTCATTGAGTATCTAATGTTAATTTTATATCAGGTGAATTTCCATGAGGTAAAACTAGAAATATTAGTGAGACATTATTGTAATTATTATCAAAGAATGTTTTTATTTGGTAAGTGATTGGAAAGTGGTCCATTGTAGAAGGATTATGATTGAAAAATATTTAAGATAAATATGATGATGGAATCTATTGAAGTTGGGTTGTTTCAAGTAAAATAATATTGAACATGTAGGCACTGGTTTCCTATCGAATTGGATCACTACTTAAAATGACCATACTAGATATTTTTTTAATAATCGACATATGTTCACTCGTTTATTGATTTCCATAAGTACATATTGATATACACATATATATGAAGAATGATGAAGGATCCTAGATATGGATAAATGATATAGATATTTGGTGAAGTATAGATACCCTTATAACAATTACCCTTATCTAATCAATGTTATATATTTCACCTATTAAAGGGATTTGGTTGCGTTTTTTATTTTTATTTTTATTATTTCACATTATAAATTAATTTTTTATTATATATATATTTTTTACATTGATCTATTTAAATTTCATGTATATATTGTGGATGAGACTCCATAAAAACAGGTAACATGTTTTATATAGTGGTGATCCCACCCATGAATTTTGGGATACCTTAGTGATAGTAAGTCAAGAGGTGATTGATCAATATCACAAAAATATGAAAAGTATATATCTAGGCATATGTATGTATTAATAGGGATAGATAGAAATAATTTTTCACAAAATATATAGTACATGTATTAAATGAGGACTTTTCAAAGGTTATGGTGACCAATATAATCCTTAGAATGAGTCACATTGATCCCACATAAAAGATATTCTAGAATTAAAAAAATGATTACTGATGGGTGACCATGAATCATATATAACTATTTAAATATTTCTTTTAATATTTTATTGATTTGGATAAATCTATGGATAGTCTTTATTGTATTGAATAGCATGAAATCCATCAAAATCATCATCATTTTCTTTTAGTTTGATTTTATGATATCTTCTAAAGGATATTTTGAAGGGATTTTAGAGATTAAAAAATTCATTATGAATCAATGGTATTGATTATTTTATGATACCAAAATAGTTTATGGTATTTTGGGTCATAACTCTAGATTGAATTTTCTAAATGGTCTGAGAAGACATAGATATTAGTGATCCTATGTGGTGTCATTGATTACATGTTAGATATTGGACTGATTCATTGGTTATTTTAAAATATCACTAATTTATTTGAAATGTGATTGAAATTTAAAATTCATTATATGTAATTTTTGATATTTGACATTCTTTTACATGATTTAATGGGTTATGTTAGACGACAATTTTGGGATATACTTAACACTATGAGGTGCAGTGAATCAGTGTTGGGGACTTTTTAAACCAATTCTATATTTTATCCGTGTACCTCTTGACCTGTTAGGATCTTGATTATCTTATTCTCATTTCTCTGTCACATGAAATAATTGAAATCACTAAAAATATGCACACAATATTTTTACAAGGTTCACCATTCAATAAGAGTAGCTACATCTTTTCCATGAGTGGATATGACCAGTACATGGATTCTCCACTATGATGTGATATGAAATTTCTGTGCAGTAGCTAGGAAAGCAATCCTCTAGCTAGTGTGATTCCCTAAACTTTAGAGGGGGTGGGAAACAATCCTCTTCCCTGTAATGATGATTGCCTAGTCCAACTTACAGCCTCTAGCTTGATCAATATACTACCTTTGGAGACAACCTTCTTACTTCTTCAAATGGTAGGTTCTACTCTTGGTCTTCTTTAGTGATCTTCACTTGATTACTTTCAAAGTAGCAGGAAAGGAACTCTTCCCTCTCTCCTTCTCTTATTTTCTATTGAAACACCAACTCCACTAGACGTATTCTTTATTCTTCTTAATGAAACAACAAACTTCACTAAAACTTCTTCTCTCTTCTTGGCTAGAATCACATTCACCAATGTGATTATTCATGCAGTGAAGATTGGTTCACTTGGAATCACCTGAATCAATTACATTATTCATGTTCATGTATGCATGTTATCATTCATATGAAATTATATTGAACCATTTATTCCCTTTATTTCTTCTTCTTATTTATACACGTGCACAAACATGTTTAGGATTCTTTATTTAAGTCACGTCTTGTGAAAATGTGCATGCATGCAATCATGCATTCTCCACTTCTTCTTATTGTGTTAAATCCCTTAATGAATATGGGTTTTTAAGCACACACACTCTTGGCCTCTTCCTCCTCTTTCTTTTCTTTCATACTTTTTCACTAGGTTAGAATGTTTGTGTGTGTTTCTTCAAACCCGAATGGGTGAAACCCCTTCGTTGTGAAAGTTTCTTCTTCAACCAAATACTCAAGGAATCTTCCTCCTGTTTCTTTTCGTTTCTTCTCTTGAACATAGTAAGGGTGTTTCCATAGGTTTATATGCATGAATAATCTTACCTGAATGGGTATAACCCTTTGTGAAAACTCCTTCTTCAAGGCCCCGGGCTTCATCAAACAATGTATATGGGTTCATTCAACACGTACTTCCCCTTTCTTAGACTCTCATTCACCAAAACTCGAACCCCTACAAACATTAGGATAAATATGCAAATATGATGGTGTTCACCTTTGGGGAGGTTTTGATATTCAATGTTCTTCGTCGTACACAAGGGGCCCGGTTCTTTCCCATCACAGGTTACAATAAGGGTATGGTTGCAACAATTGTGTACCCATGGGACATCCTCATGAAACACACCGAGGGATTCTAGAAAACCTATCAGGTCTTCACAAGTGATGATTCTTCTCAATGATGTTCGAGGGAGCGTAGCACCTATCGAAGGCTTGCCGAATCTCTTCATTACATAGCAGAAAGCTCACATGACTCCTCGTTTCTCTTCACTGAATGAAGAACAGGGAGATTCTCTATTTTTCAAAACAGGAGCTCTTGGGTATATGGGAGCAGAAATTTTTCTTTTCTCGGGCTCCACCTTTTATATGCAAGGGGAGAACCTCTTTCGCATTCAAAATCTGCATATCTCCCATTACGATCAGGGCTGTGAATACCCTATATCATTGGCTTCAAGATATCAAAATCGTAGGTCAATGAAAAGCCGCAAGTCGTAGGTGTTTCCTTTTTCAAAACATTAGATCATATCTTCATGAAAATAGTTAAGATAACATGCACAATTCTCATACATGAATCTCGCATGGATCCTCCATATATCATGAAAAATAATTAAGGCCTCACAACTTCGTTTGATTCGGCCTCCTTCGAGATATCATGCATGAAAGACTTAGATTGCATGCATGGTCTTGGTTCAATATAGTAGCCTTCATGGTGCCAAAATAACCTTTCTTTGATAATTAGAGGTTGTTTATGGAGATCAGGATTCCTCTCCAATGAGATACAATGGCCATGGAAAGTGCTGGAGGTTAAAGAAGAAAACGCAGATGATTCAAATACATGGGAGGATAAGACATCATAGATTCAAATGTGCATGGTGCTAGATCAGATGAGTGGTAGATATTAAAAGATCAGATTCCACAAATGATCGAATGGTTGACCGAGATACGGGATGAGATGAGCAGCTGAGATTTTATCGGTGTTGTTAAAATGTTCTCACAAATCAAAACATGCCGCAGTTTTCTCATGGTTTATCAATAAACTCCTCCCGAAAGATGCTCAAAATTATACTCTCCCCCCTCAGGTGCTACCCTACACCGGTTCTCAACAGGCGTGCTCTACACCCACCAATTCCTCCTGCGAGCGCGCTCTTAGCAGCCACTATGAAAATCCCTATGCACGGGTTGATCACAATGCACACACTCTAGCGGGCTTATACATGGCCACACACGCCTCTATCTAGATGGCTCTTCCTAGGTTTCCCCATGGGCATGGTCGAACCCTGTGTCCACACATGTGCCTCGGGTTGAGGTTGGGGTTGCTAGCTCTTGTGTTGTAGCAATTTTTTAAGTAAGTCCTTATAAAAACGTGGTAGAAAACCAGTATACACAAAAATGCATGGACATTAATAAACACAACCCCAACCACATTATGGCCATCCAAAAGTCCAAGCATCTTTTTAACATTATCCACTTAATTTAATTTTGGATTATCAAATCCAAAGTACTTCATTCATCCTCAAAATGATGTAACTTCAATGTTTTAAACTTTTTATCACAAATGATACCAGTTCTTCTGAACATTTCAAGATCAATGATTCAATAGTCTGATATGAATTATCCATTTAACCTTGGAGAGTGTATTTAACCATCATTGACATTCATTAACCTCATTGAAAATATATACAACTCAATTACTAAAGTGGTCCCAACAATCTCCCCCTTTGTATTTATTGGAAATACCCAAGGTTTTTCTTCTAAATGAATGTGTCAATGTGAGTCATCACTTCTTTCTCTATAAAACTTTAATTTCACTTTTCTACCCCATATTGACAATAAATAAAAAGTTCATGGGAAATGGGGTATCAATACATACTCAAGAAATGTTCCATCAATCATTTCACTCTAAGTCTACATGAGCAATGCTTGCGGTAGAAAACAATAGGATTAGATTTAGAAAACAGATCAGTCCATTATCCATTGAATCATGATACCTCATGAGGTGAGAACTCATGAGATTTTTCTTCAAGGGGTTTCTACTTTCATTCTAGGCATATGATAATATATGTGATATGAAATAATCAACGTAAACTACAGCACACATTTCAACAAATGGGTCAAAAACATTTAGCTGTAAAAAGGTATGATATGTGACCTTAGAACACTTCCATTCTTATTATGTCACTTAGTAACTTTAGTTACTCCCCCTTTGAGAAGTAATATTTATTTTGAGTAACCAAGGATGATATATTTGAGAAATGACATACCTTTTCCAATGATTTTTTCTTCAAAAAATCATCAGAGTTATTATATTTTATACCAACTGAGGTTGATACTGATTGAGATAATGACTATGGAGGCTACTTCATATATCTCCCCCTCAAGGGAACACTTCTCATCACTGAGTCTCAAGTTCTCCCCCTGAGATCTAGTCTCACCTTCAATTCCTTGTATGATAAGAGAAAACACAAAACAAAATGATTTCAGGGAATAAGGTGGATCCTCCATGCTCTATCAATGTGAACAACAAAATTGAGATGATCATCTAAACCCTAATGTTCCATTCTTCACACATTCAAAACTGAATTTCAATGATGACTATGATTGTGTCGACCTTGCTATTTCCCCCATGTATTTGTGTGTGAATTTTCTTGCTTAAAGGGCTATAAAAAAACTAGACTCACCTAGTTAAACATTCATGTTTTTGAGGAATTCTTGTTTGGATGGAGTAAATTCAGAGAATCTTTTAACAGTATGACCATCCTTGTTGCACCTCACACATAGAACTTCTTTTTCATAATGCAGAATCGTTTTTTTGTTTTTAGCACTATCCTTAGCAAATGCATCTTCTATTTTCCTCATTCATTCCAAATATTTTGTCCAGACCACCAAATATGTCATTAGGAATTGAGGCATCATGATTGGATATTCTACCCGGCTTCTTCTAAGTGTAATACTTCATAGTAGTTCTTTTGGATGCACCAACCTTCAACTTTTTGGGCATAGAATCCAAGGAAATCTCTATTTTACTCATTGTAATATTCTTGGGAGCATTTTCTTTTCCAACATACTTCTGATTACTTCCCAAGATAGATTTTTCATTATTCTCCAGCATTTGTGGTCATCTGTTCATAATAACACAGAATACATTTTGAGATAAGCATGCACCATTCTTGTGACCACTCCCATTGCATACATCCCAAATGCTGGCCAAAATTCCAAATCTGTTTGCTGTATACAGATGCTTCTAGATCTGTGGATGTAGCTTCTTCTTCTCCAGCTTTCACCCCCATGAGGTGGGATTTATCTATGATTTTACATTTAAGTGATTGTACAAAATATACAATGCACAATGCTCAAATCTATTAAATAACCATAATTGGCCAAAAAAACCTTGATTTTTTTCCATATTCATTATAAAGTTGTTGAATTCTATTTTTCATAAGTTGTTCTTTATGTGGAGAGATATCTTCCACACTCTTTCCCTTATCCTTCATATCCATCGTGATAGGATTCTTCCAATTTTTCTTCATCCATACTTGTTTATAATTTTTCTTCCAACCTGCACTTTTTTTAAAAGGAATTTTAGAGACATTAATACTCTTTTATTTGGATGGTAACTTTTCTTTCTCATCTTCTTATTATAGATCAATGAGTGATGTTGTGATCTTCGTATCACATGTTGGAGGTCTTTTGATAGTTGAATCCTCCCATGAACATTGAGTACTAGCAGCAACTGTTTCCTTATTTTGTGGATACTCAATATGTGTCTTCTCAAGATTCGTCAACTAAGCTTCCAACTCAAGACATCACATATTGAGGATAACATTTTGTTATTCAATCATTGTCATCTTATCCTAACAATCCTTATTTAATATTTCAATATCCTCTTCATGCATCATTACTTTGTTTAGTAATAAAGAGTCATGTTTTTTGATCTTCTTTGAGTCTTATTCCAAATATAAATCCTTGACATCATTGTTATTTTTATGTTCATCTTCAATGGAATGGATATTATCTTCTAGAGTCTTATTGATTCCCTCTTTTTCTTTAATATATTTTTTCCAACTTAAATAACTCACTTCAAATTCCCACTTTTTTGCTTCAAAGGATCCAACCTGTCCAGAGAGCTTTAAACATTCAATAATTTTTTCTTGAAAGCCTTTCTCCAGAAACTCAGTTTTTTCTTCCAGCTAAGTGGTATTTTCTTTAATGCATTGAAATACTCCACAAACCAAGAATTTTTTTTATTCAAAAATACCATGTCTAATAATTCTTAATATATCAACTGATATTTCTCGAGATGTTGTTGATGGATCATCACCACTTATGCAAGAATTTTTATCATGAGAATAATTTCAAAATTCACTAACACATACCTATTGATCATTTGAGGATGGAAGTTTTTCCATCATTGAAGTAGGGACTTGATCCACCTTCTCATTATGTTCCGAGTCTGGTGTGTCTTCAATTTCAGCCAGATATAGAGAACCAGGTGCTTCATCTTCTTTAGATAATATGGAATTCTTCTTCAACATCTTCTTCTATTTCTTTTTCATTTTCATCATGGTTAGGGTAGATATAGACTTCTGATCAGAGGTAACTGAATCCTCCCCAACACTACTCTTCATTGTTGACTCAGGAAAGGAACTGAATTCTTATAAAGAGAATAGATTCACTGTAGAGGGTCCAACTGAGGTGAACCTTGATCTGATACCAATTGAGGGGACCCATTTGGGATATACCTTACACTGAGAGGGAGAGTGAATCAGTTTGGATGACTTTTTAAACCAATTCCAACTTTTATCCGTGTACCTCTTGACCGATTAGGATCTTGATTCTATTATTCTCTTTTCCATGGCGCATGCAATAATATAAAGAAGTAAAAATATGCAAATAATATTTTTACAATGTTCACAACTCAATAAGAGTATCTACATCCATTCAATGCATGGATATGACTAGGGAATGGATTCTCCACTATCATGTGATATGAAATTACAATGGAGTGGCTAGGAAAATAATCCTCTAACCAGTTTGAGTCCCTACACATTAGAGTGGGTGGGAAACAATCCTCTTCCCTGAACTTGTGATAGCCTAGTCCAACTTGAAGCCTCTAGCTGCTTGTTTATACTTCCTATGGAGACAAACTTATTCCTTCTTCAAAAGGTAGGTTATGCTATTGGTCTTTTTTAGTGCCCTTTACTTGATTATTTGCAAAGAAGTAGGAATGAAATTCTTCCTTCTTTCATTCTATTATATTCTAGTGCAACACCAACTATACTAGACTTCTTCTTTCTTTTTCTTAAGGAAACAACCAACTGCACTAAAACATCTTCTCTCTTCTTGGATAGAATCATATACATCAATGTGATTATTAAGGCAGTTAAGATCAGTTCACATGGAATCATCTGAATCAATTCATTTCTTCTTGTTCATGTATGCATTTGATCATGCATATGAAATTAGATTGAACCTTTTATTTAATTTCTTTCTTCTTCTTTGTTATACATGTCCACACACTTGTTTTTTATTCTTTATTTAAGTCACTTCACGTGTGAATGAGCATGACTACAAGAATTCATTCTCCACTTCTTCTTCACATGTGAAAACCCATAATGAATATATTTCTTTAAACATGCAGACTCTCGACCTCTTACTCCTCTTTCATTTCATTCTTCCATTTTCACTAGGTTATAATGTTATTCTGTGTTTATTCAAACTCAAATGGTTGAAACCCTTTCTTTGTGCAAGTTTCTACCTCAACCAACTACTAAAGGCCTCTTCCTCCTCTTTCTCTTATTTTCTTTTCTTGAGCATTGTTACTGTGTTTCCTTAGGTTTATATTCATGAATCATCATACCTAAATGGTTATAACTCTTCCTTTGTGCAAAATCATTCTTCATGGCCTTGGGCTTCTTCAAAAAATGGACATGGATGCATACAACACATACAACCCCTTTCATAGACTCTCATTCTCCAAAATTCAAAACCCTGTAAAAATTAGGATAAATATACAAATAAGAGGGTGATCACATTTGGGAAGTCCGTGAGATTCACAGTTCTTCTTCTTGCAGAAGGGACATAGTTCTTTCCCTTCATAGGGTATAACAAGGGTGTGGTTGCACCAGTTGTGTACCCATGGTAACTTTCTCAGGAAACACACCGAGGGTTTCTAGAAATCCTATCAGGTGTTATCAGGTGATAATTATTCCCAAAGTTTTTTGAGGGTGCATAACACATATTGAAGTCTTGTAGAATATCTTCTTCGCAGGGCAGAAAGATCACAGGACTCCTGGTTTCTCTTTGTGGAATGAAGCACACGGAGATGATCAATTTTTTGAAATAGGAGCTCTATGGTATATGGGAGAAACAACTCTTTTTTCTTGCGCTCCTCATTTTATAGGTAATGGGATAACCTCTTCCACATTCAAAATCCACATATCTCCCATTATGATCGGGGTTTTGATTTCCCGATATCTTTGGATTCAAGATATCGAAACTGCGGGTAAAGGATAAGACACAAGTCTCGATTTCTTCCTTTCATAAAAGAAAGGATCCTATATTCATGAAATGAGTTAAGATAACAAGAAAAATTATCATTCATGAATCTACCATGGATCCTCAATGTACATCAGACAATAATTAAGGCCTCACAACTACGTTTTCTTCAACCTCCTTCGAGATAACATGCATGCAAGACGTAGATTGCATGCTTGGTCTCAGTTCGATCCAGTGGCCTTTATGGTTCCGAAATAACCTTTATTTGATAGTTAGTGGTTTTCCATGGTGATCTGACTTCTTCTCCGATGAGATATAGCTGCGCTGGAAAGTGCTGGAAGTTGAAGAAGAAGTCGTAGATCATTCAAATACATGGTAGGATAGGAGGGCTCAGATTCAAACGTGCTGATCACCATATCATATGAGCGATAGAGATTTAATGATCAGATTTTGTGAATGATTGGACAGTCGACCGAGTTGCGGTATGATATGAGTGGCTGAGATTCCATCCACATTGTTAAAAATATGTCCCACATCGAAGTGTGTTGTGGTTTTCTTAGGGGTTATCAATCAACTCTTCACGAAAGATGCTCAGAATTCTCCTCTTCCCCTCTGGTGCCGCCCCGCACCGATTATCTCTAGGCATGCTCTACACCCACCTATGCCTCTTGATGATGCGCTCTTAGAACCCACCATGCCCATCCTTGCACACAGGTTGATCACCGTGTTCACGCTCCTGCGGGCTTACACATGGCATGAACATGCCTCTTGAGAGCTTTCTCTACCTAAGATTCCCCATGGGCACGGTCGATCCCCGGTGGTCCCGCATGTTCATCTGGTTGAGGTTGGGGTAGCTAGCTCATCGGATGGCCACATTTTTTATGTAATTCCTTATAAAAACATGGTGTAAAACCAGTATACACAAAAACACATGGCCATCAATAAACACAACAGGAACCTCATTATGGCCACCCTAAAGTCCAACCCTCTTTTTAACATTCTCCTCTTCATTTAATTTTTTATTATCAAATACAAAGTACTTCATTCATCCTTAAAATGATGCTAATTCAATTTTGTAACATTGTATCATACATGATACATGTTCTTTTTAACTTTTCAAGATTAGTGCTTCAATCGTCTACCTTGAATTCTCCATTTCACATAAGAGAGTGTATTTAACCATCATTAACATTAGTTTACCTCATTGAAAACAAGTAAAACTCAATTACTATAGTGGTACCAACATTATGAAACTAGGTTTGAACTAAGAAAATGTTTCTCATGGTTGTTATTGTTTGATTGGATATTTATGATTGTAATATAGTGGTGTAAGTGTAGTGAATACAAGTAGATTTCTTATAGTAGCTTGTATGATTACATGGGGTTCAATATATAATAAATTTTACATGGATAATAGACATCTAAAAATTCAGATAAATAATTAAACGAGTCGTTTATTCAGAATTCTAGGTCGTGTAACTTTTCATTGGGATTCACTATGAAAATTCTCTTTCGGTACAATACTTTTTTATTATATTTATTTTTTTATAGGTTTGGAATATAATATGAGGATAATTATGATGATCATAAGAAGGTAGTTTCAAAGCCTTTCATTTAATTTTTTCTATCACTCTACCTTTCTTATGTTTCATAATAGATCATGGACTATAATTTCTAGGATCATTTGTTTATTGATATATCCTAATAATGTATATATGGTGATAGAGATCATCATAGATGAGATACAATTATATGTAATAGTTGGAGGGAGTGAGATATAAATTTGAGTCCTCTTAGGAGTTATGTTTATCTATATATTTATGATGAATATACCCAACCCCTCTCAAGGTATTAGAAAATACTGAATAACAAATTTATGATGTGAATAAATTGTATGGAGTTATTAAATATAAGATGTAGACATGATATCATGCTCATCGATCATTAGTATGATAATTGAGGATAAGAGTGGTGGTCAATGTTTTCTTATTAATGGGAATGATAGGATATGGCATGATATAATTACATGTTGGTCATACATAAATTATTTTATGAAAATGATTCTTCCCCTTCCCTGAATAAATCATTTTAATTATTTCTTTGATTAGTTGTGGGTCGAATTTAGTAAAAAATTGTGAAATGAAATATAATTAGGAGATGATATTTCTTGGTATAGTTAACTTATTATTCATGGGTATGGACATGAGAAATATATATGTTTCTATTGGATTAATAGATTATCCATGCTAGGAGGGGTTCATTAATGTTACAATATGTTTTGGATAAATAGATAAAGTGCGTAACTATGATTATATTATTAATCATAATGATTGGGAGTTTATATTATTTTCATTAATATTTAATCTTAATCATTAGTTTTGATTGAAAATATATATGATAATATTTTTTTCTTCATATCATTCCCTATATAGGGCCACTAGATCTTCCCATGTACACCCTTGTATAAGGGATTTTAATTACGATGAACGCTTCAGTAGTGCATTAATGGCTACTCAGGCAATGCAGAAATATTATTAAAATTGTGTGGAATTTTAATTGGTGGACTTTATGGAAATTATAGGATGTATTGATATATGGTATTATTGGTTATCGTATAAGAAATTTTGTGTTGATGGTTATGAGGATGCATAAAGGTAGTCTTCATCTTGTGTTGATGATCCATGAGTCATGTTTGTAACTCATGAGAAGTATCTTATGAGGAGGATAATTTAAGATCATATGTATTTTTATATAACATTAAGCCTTCATTACTATATGGGGACCTAGACACTCTGCCTATTTTTTAAATTAGGGTGATATATTAAAGAAATTTTTAGTGGATACTCACGCCTATGAGCTATGTTAACAATAACATTTTAATAATAATGTTTAATCAGTTCTATAAGTGTCATAATATACAAGGTTGGTGAGATTATTAATGTAGTTTATCCTTATGATTGATATGTTAAATGTGGGAATAGAATTTATAGTTAATACATTTTCATCACGTTTAGTTGAATGATTAAAATTATCTTTAATGGACCGCTCATGTTATTAAAATTGATTATTAGATATGATTGTCAATATATTCTCCAAATATATTGAATTGTTTTTATGGAAATTCATGTTGTCAACCTTGCTGCGTATTGAATTTTTATCCTATTGGTTAATGGTTTTTTAGGATTTATTCTTTCAAGTTAGATGGTTGATGAAATTAGTGATTATGATAGTAATGTATTATTTCGTTTCAATAATGAATTTTTTCATTATGGGGAGGTTGTAACAACCATATTTTATGACTCATGGTGCATTTTCTTGTGCTCAAAACTCTATAAACATATATGTTAAATTGGATTGTTTAGAACTCAGTTGAATAAAATATTGATCATCATTTTCCTTGCTTGATCATTTTAGAAGATATTGAATTAAAATTATATTTTTTATAAAAATGCATTTTTTTATATTAATTCGTTTATAATATTTTCTTTAGATAATGGTATAATCCATTAATCCTAGAATCATGTCCTTACATAGGTATAGTATTTTAAAAAAGTTCAAGAAACATTATAATGTCTAGTGGTGTTGGTTGATATTATTCAATAATTTATTTGAACAAATAATTATTTATTTATTTATTCCATGACTGATCTTACCACTTATACATTCATCATTTAGATGTGGGGCATGGTTTATGGGTGGAGACTCTATGGAGGATTTACTAGAGGAATCACATTAGTTCATAGGACCTTGCATGAGATCAATTAATTTCCATAGAAACATATGTTTTTTTATTCAGGAATGTACATTACAATATTAAAATTATCTCGTTATTTTTCATTCTTTATTCTCTAAATTTTGCCAATAAATTTGAGTATAATAATAATTAAACAAAGGGGATTCCACTGATTTGAAAATTTTCAAAATATGAAATTAATTTTGATAAATGATATAGAGTATTTATTAGAATGACTTTGGTGAAAAAATAACATTAACTTTTGAATAAATAATTTTGAATAGTATAAATTGTTTGAAAATATTTACGAGACAAATCATAACTCTTTATAATCTCTCGAACAAGAATTACCGATTTAGAGACAAGATAAAGAGAAGTTACTACACTGTGAACATATAATATAGAATTTGAAGAACCTATGATCTGTATTTTTAAAAACTATGGAATGATATAGGATTATGAGGTTGAGATATACCATCTGTGAAATTTGGAAATTCATTAGATATTGTCAGTGGTTATCAAAAAAAGGTGATCTATTGTATTTTTTTGTAGTAAGGAATGTGGAAGTAATGCGAGGGCCTTATAATTTTTCGCGAGAATGAGTATTTTTCTCCAACAGAATCATACTATATAGAGTCATGGGTATGAGTTTGGTAGAGTACTATTCCTTCTCTTATTTTTCTTATCATTTGGTCAAATGGTGAAGAGTATTGTGTATCGACTGTAGTCAAAGGTGAACTAGATGTGTGATGCAACTCATTATAGACCATTAAATCAAAATAAAAATTGATCAATGGAGCAAGCAACACATCATTAGTAATGATAATAATATCTAAAAAATATGAGGGTAAAATATCAATGATGTTGGACAGATTATGGGGATGATGTGTGAAGCAAATATGGGGGTTCCATGTGGTACCCCTAAATAGAAGAGATTGTCTCGGTTGTATGGGGGTGTGTGTTAACTCTATTTTGAATATATAATGTTTAATTGCACAATTTTGTTAATCCTACCCCTATTCAAATAAATTGTTGAAATTTTGAAGATGTTTTATGACTTAATTAATTATATAATGATGTTAATATTAAGAAAAAAAAATTATTAGTTTGAAAATTATTATAATTTAACATTTTAAGGAAAATTGTTACATGATTCATTGGTAAAGGTCATCATAAAATAAATAAATAAATAAATAGTAGAAACATAGATAATTTGAATTATTAATCAGGGATGGGATGATTCTATTTGTTTATTAAAAGTGATATTATTATTTAACAATAAAAAAATAATACCAAATAATAATATTCACATTAATGTAATGAAATAAATATGGAATTTTATTATTTAATTGGATGAGAGTTATAACCACATAAATTGGTGACTCGACATAGTTGTAATTTTTTTATTAAATGTTTTTTGTATGTATTAAATAAGTTCTTTGATTTTGATATTGATTATTCATATAATATGTTAACATCTATTTTTAAGGTCATCATAAAATAATTAACTTCAAAGGACAAATATTTCAAACGGGTTAAGATATTGAATGTTGAAATGAATGTGATATGAGTAAGTTAAAAATAGGTATCATTCATGACATAGAAAATATATTGAAATAGAGAATGTTTTTGTGCACTGAATTTCATTCCCCTAAAGTCATGAACAAATTCCTAGTTAGTTCACAGACAAATGTAGACCCGAGTGGCCTTGAATATTGTATAAAATCATCAATGCTATTTTTTTCACAAAGCTATACTAAAAATACCTTTAAAGACCAACTCACAAACATATATTCTATGTGGCATCCAACTACTTTCATAGACAAGCTCTATTTCTGATTCTTTCCCCGGGGCGCCTGCATTCATCTATGGAGGACACACAGTTGTTTCCCTGCATTCCCTCTTTCCAAAGGTGGGTGGAATCTATCATTTTTTCAGGGATGTTTGCTCCTTGATCGAAACGGGATGATGGGATGTATGTTCTTCCTTTCGTGGATTCCTCCTAGGAAATCGTCACCTCATCTGGGTCTCCCTTATATATTTAAGACATTGATCGTGAAACTCTTCCTAGCGCAATATCTTTATGGACACTAGTTAATTACTCCGACTCTGTTGGGACATTCCAAGGGGTTAAGCCAAGGAAACATCCTTCAGTCAGGGGAGTAGTCATGTTGGGCATCACTAGACTCTAGTTAATTACGCCGACACTGGCGCGTCTATCTTCTATCCCTAATTATAGGGCCTGTCGAGGGCGTGGAAGCCTGAGGGATCCCACATTGAATGTGGGGAATCATATTCCATGGGAATTTATATGAGGTTTTCCTCATCATACCATGTTTTACAAAAGGAATGTCAAATGTTTAACGTCTAGTGGAGATAGATCAGAATGAATAGAACACATACTAGAGTGGATCAAATGGGTGCAACCCATGGGGGGAACACCGATATTGGGGACAACATGTGGTTGGATTCCCAAATGCAATTAAATGGAATCTAGAATGGGGAGGCATGATCCCATAGGGATGTGGAAGCCCAGGTAATAATCAAGATGTATGATGGGGTGTTGAGTGAAATGGGTGGTGAATGGGATGGATCCACCATGAAGGCGACGGTAATGTTGGTCTTTCTTCTCAACAAGACTTCCAACATAACCCCATGGAAGGGAATCAATGTCTGTATAGTTCAGTAGGGTGATGGGACACATAAAGAGGTGGTCTATGAGAATGGATGTGTGGATGGGACCCATAGGAAGTGGAACCTCTGGGTTGGGGCATGACCTTCCCGAGAAACATAGGCTTGAGGGAATGGTTAGGAGATGAGCTTGAATTGGGGTGTACACATAAGAGAATAACCTGATGATGTGTATGGGGCTTACGCATGGTTACCATCACGGTTTGTTCTGACACCACTTGGACAGACCAAATATGGGGGTCCTAGTGAAGGGGATTACAATGGATTGCTGCCAAATAGGGGACACAGTGGCTTACTGCTGATTAGGATACAATGGTTTACCAATTATTGAGAGACACAACGGCATACAACTACATTTGGTTTACAGTTTAACATTAGGCGGGATAAAGGTGAACTAACATGAATAATGACTTGGGTTTCAGATAGATGGTGTGGGAAAACCAATGTGAAGGGGGGTTAGAAAGACCATGTGATGGGCTTGAACCTCAAAGAAGCTTCCTACGTACCGTGCCTTAGCAAGGATCGAAGTCCACGTAATTTTGGTGGGGGAATATTTTTACTGACGTGAATGTGGCCAGGACCATGTAGAAGTTGGCCTTGAACCTCAGGGTGGCTTCCTACGTACCTTTCCTTAGGAAGGATCAATGTATACGTAGTTGGGGTATGGTTGTGGGGCTTATAATCTAGGCTACCTAGGGAGTTGGTGAATCGATGTGAAGACGGTCGAAATGTCGGAGGAGGTGAGATGGAACCTCTGGGAGGCTTCCTACGTACCTCACCATGGCATGGATCAATTACCATGTAGTCTAGAATGGGGGGCTTAGTGCACCGACATGAAGGGGTCGGAGTGACCAATGTGTGGTGGGATTGGAACTCAGGGAGGCTTCCTACATACCATGCCTTGGCAAGGATCAATGTCCATGTAGTTCAGAATGGGTTGTGGGACTTACACTCTTGGCTACCCAACGAAGATGTCATGGTCGGTTCTTGTTCTAAGCTCACGTGAGTCATGGTTGGTGTGAGAAACAAGAGACAACAAAGACCTGGCGATCACATCACGAAAGGTGCGTCAATGGGAAATAGAGTAGGTCTTACAAGTGATTGTAGCCCAAAGAGGAAATAGGGGGGATTATGTGTGGTTTGTAGCCATAAGAGGTTGGGACATACTCCGGGATGGAGTCCCGGTGGTGAAAAATCCTAGCGGGAGAGTGATTTAGCACCGAAGAAAGGAGGAGCAGGGATTCTTCCTTCTACAGGAAAAGTTAGGGGATTACACTAGGGTGGTTGCCCTTTCCCCAAAAACAGACGTCACTCTGATAAAGAGGATCTCATTCCATATGAGGAATGATCTCACACTCATGGATACTAGTGGGCATGTGGAATATCTAAAGTGGGGGCACCCTGTGTACGAGGCACAGGGCGAGGTCACAGTTTAACATCATCTACAGAGGAAGATTGTGCTTGGATGTTTAATGTCCCACAACATGCACGAAGTGGGTCCACTCTGCACCCCTAGGACTTATATAACTGGTACCCTCTACACCTTGGTGAAGAAAAGGGATAGGCAACTCTGTGGATATGGGGTTTTATAGAGTGAACCATTGGGGGGTCCACATAGGCATGGCTATGTGAAGAAGAAATTGTCGTTAGCGTGCCTGGGTGCTGCTAAGGAGTGTCAATGGTGCCTGGTGATTATGAAAGGAAGTTGGTCATAATGTCATTCACATGTATGGCCATAAGGGAATCACAACATACTGGTCGGTTGAGGTATATAATTGGGGAAAAACCTATGCACATGTGAATAATTGGGATAACACCAAGGGTCGTTGGAATCAATCCAAATAGAGGGAGACGAGAAGTGTGAATCGAATTCACGACATTCTGAACGCAATGATGGTGTCATGGAGATGGAAGATAATTGTTGATCGTGTTCAAAACATGGTTTCCATATCACATTTTCCTGAAATTGGGAAAAAAATGAGTGTCATCTGCTAACCCTGTTCGAAACACAATACCTGACACGAAGTGTTGTCTAAAGTCTTACAGGGAATTGACCTAGGATGGTAGGTGAGATGATTCGATATCGGACTAGGATATTAGAGGGGACCCCTTAGACCTTGATTTGGATGAAGATCCGAATGAAGGACATGCAAAGTGTGAGGTGGAGTGATGGAATGTTTGAAGGAATTCCAACGCTCTTGAAATTACTCCACTGTAATCATGTAATTAGGAATTTTATGTTTGGATCATAAGGAATCTCTTGTTTGTAACATGAGGCATCCTATGGTTTCCACAGACGGTGTACTACAGTTTATAGTTATATAGATAGGACTACTGGCGTCTTATGCATGGAGCATAAAGAATCTTTCATATAGGGAAAGAGACATCCTATATTTGGAACATAGGATGAACTACATTCTATAGTCATGTAGAGAGGACTATTATGCATAAGGCGCCTAGCAATGGATATTTTTTTGACTTATGAAAGGGCAACCCTTTCTGGATCACCATGGCATAGGAGCCAAGTGATAGGGTTTGGGAAAGTTTTATGAGAAATTGTTGGACTCAAGGTACTTGTGAAATTGATGATGAGAATATCAACTCATGACATGGTAATAGAATGAAGAATAATTTGTCGACTCAAGGTGTTTCAGGGTGTGTGGAGTAGTCTCTAAAATCATGGTATTCCATAGGTGGAAGGTGGATGAGCACAAGGGAATAATGGAAAATCCTTACATCCCGGCCCAAAAATTTCATTGTGCGACTCTCCATTTTTGAAGGGGTTGTGTGAAATAAAGAAGTCATGCATGCAATAGGATAGGTGTGGATGCAATTGAGGTAGTTGCGTAGAAAACATCGAGTCGGTGTGAAATCGGGGACATTTGGAATGTAATGGGTGACGCGTACGCAATAGAAATGGTGTGCGTGCAATGTGGGAGATGTGCACACAATAAGAGGCCATGAGCACAATAGGAAAGGAATTGTGCACAATAGAGTAGTACTTGCGTGCAGTAGGGATTTTTTGGGCACAAAAAGGAATTGTTTCACTCAATAGGAATGTTTTTCACGCAAAAGGAAAGTGTTGCGCGCAATAGGGGAGGGTTGCACGAACTAGAGAAGTCTTGCATGCAAAATTGGGCACAATGGCACTCTTTGCGCTAAAAAATAATGTTTTTCATGAGAAAAATGCGTAGGGTGGCCCTTTTACATGCAAATGTGATGTTTTTTGTGTGGCATATGGGGTTTTAAGCGCGGGTGTGGAACATTCAGACTTAAGCGCACTAGAGTGGTGGCCGACCTCTAGGGTCCCTCTTGGTAAGAAGGGGGTGAACATGTATTCATATCATAAAGATAGGGAGGCAATGCGTGTAAAATTCCATGCACACAAATGTTTTTCCATGAAAAACTGTGCGTGTAAAATTCCGCATGCGCAAGGGTTTTTCCACGCGTGCCAGGAGCAGCACAAAAAATTCCACACATGCAAGGCGGTGCATGTAGAAGTATACATGTGCAAGTGTATTTCCATGAAAGATTCTCTTTTTATGCACACGATTCCCTTTTTTATGTGAAAATCCATACTTCACCCCAAAACCGTCCTAGATGGCCATTTCTCGTAGCCCGACTTTGAAAAGCCATAACTTCTGATCCGTAACTCTGTTTGGGCCCCACGATAAGTCAAATAGAATCATGTAGAATGAGCTATGCTCAAAGATCATATATTGAATCATTAGGTGAATTTAGTGGACGTGTCTTCTGGTGCCAACAATCTCGCAAACGTATATCCTCCGTGGCTTCCAACTCACTTCGCAGACCAGCTCACAGACATATGTCCTATGCGGCATCTCATTTTCTATGCATCACCTGATTGTTCTTTGCGGCCATCCCAGAGTAACCTGTCAACCTCCTATACCTATAAATAATAGGTTCATCCCCCTCCCCAACCCACTGTTACTATCACCTTTCGCATTCCCTATCTCTTTTTTGAAGAATATCTTCACGAAGACAAAGAAGGATCACTTAAGGTGCTTAGGATGTGTGATCTGTGCCGCCATTTTTTATGGCCCTTACCAATGGGGATGGATTCCCATTATGGAGGAATTCACCCTTCATAAATGAGGGAGAGCCTGAGGGTTGCTTGAGGCCCCACAAAGAATTAAACCTTCTGGATCACTCTCCAAATTAAGAGCTCTTTTCTAAAGTGTATCTCTAATACACCCAATGCTCTCCCTCTTATATCACCCTTCCTTCACAAAGATCCCTTCCTTTGTGAGGAAACATTCCTTCATGAATCCCATCTCTATGAGGCCTTTCACTTAACTGAAACATCTTCCATGTGGCACTTTAGTCTCATACAGAGTGATTTCATTGTTTTATGAGTGGTGTTTCATACAGAATTTCCCTACCTCTTTCTTCATTTCATAAGAATGCTAACAGTTATTGCGTCTTATCATATTTATGTTAATGTGGGCCCATGGAGGGACCACTCCTCCACCTCACTCCCATTGGTAATTGTGCGAGCCTTACCTTCCCCAAGTTCGGGTTGGTAAAAGTTATTTATGTCTTAGGGGTGAGGAGGGATTCCTCATCACTCAAGCTGAAGGATGTTAACCTTCCATGAACCATCATCCTCAACACATGATGTTTAACTGTTAGTAAAGGCTTTCATGGAAGGCTTGAGTGAACCTGAGAGGGGATGAGACCGTGAGCCTTTCACTTCCAGCTATTTCAATTCTCATTCCCTCTCCTTATATGTATTGTCTCCATGCATACCTTGGGTAGTCTCCTTGTAATCCCTAACACACATCTTCATAGGGTGCTCCCAGTGTGATTTCCATATCCTCCTTATACATATGGACACACTCCTTGGGCTTACCTCTATGAGTAAGTCCTAATATTCATATCCTTGGGTCGCCTTAGTGCATACGCGTCACACTATATCCATCATGGATTCACCTCTCATAGAACGATCGTCATGTCCGAGGCTACATATTGTTTCTCACACTGAGCACGACTCCCATGGGATTTGAGTAAGTATCAATAATGAAATCCTCTTATGGTTTACTAACGACACCCAATAACCATACCCCACTTTTCCTCATGAACTAAGTGGATTTTGATCACAACCTCCTAGGAAAGGTATGCATGAAGCCTCTTTAAGGTTCAATCCAATCATCTATCTATCCCAACCATTTCAGGTCAATTCGCCATCATCCCAGATGAATTTAAATTGTACTCTCCAACTATGTGGGTTTTGATCATTGTCTTCTATATAGGGAACGTAAGCAGCCTTATTGAGGTTCAAACACAATCAAATGGTAAATTTTGGTGCTCCATCTTAGGGGAAAACCATCCTTATGTGACATATTCCATTTTTCAGACACATATCTTTGATCCACCTCCATGAGGTTTTATAATACACCCATGTAGCTAACCCTGAATATGCCCCACCCTCAATCCATACTCTTCCAACCAAGAGTTTCCCTCTTATGATGGGATACAAACCGCATGTAATGACCAACATGCCTCCAGGTCAATGTCCTTTGTGTACACCTATAATCATTACCCCATACCAAACTAAGTGAACTTTTATTCCCTACTATGGGGGTATATTGGAAATCTCTATGAGTTTCAATCCCATCATCCATGTCTCATCTTGGTCTCTCCCTTAAAACCCTATGTTTTGTGAATAACACGCATTAACCCAAGGTTCTTTTTTCCTTTAGGTACCATACTAGCATCCATTATCATGAGCTACCTCCTTACGTGACTCATCACCCAACTCCATAACTACATGGAATTTGATTCTCTATCACAGGGTTACATGGAAAACCTCCATGAGGTTCAAGCCCAACACCATCATCTTTACGTCGGTTTCACAAAATTCATCTCTTCCACTTCATCAAATCATCCATAATCCATAATAAATCTTACCCAGGATACCACAACCCAGTGGCACCACACTGTTCATATGGGTAGCTAACCATGCATAAGACCCATCTATATTCTCGTTTACCTCACCCATATCGTGAAGAGGTGACATCATGCACCTAGTCCATCTCAATGTGTAACCCCAAATCACCCTTCAATCTATGTAGGTTTTGATCCCTGTACTATATAAATTTTAAGTAGTGCACCTCTTTGAGGTTCAATCCCCACCAATCATAAACATTCATTCCCCCTCCGAGGGGTAAACCCTCTCTGATCCACCCTTCGTGGTGTCCTGGTCGGCCATCACAGTGTGAAATCTTCCCTCTTTGGGACACACCACCTAGGGCCCCTCTTCATTGGGAATTTAGATCCATCCATCTGATAAACATTATAGGTGCTCCCCCTAGTAATTTAAATACCTATTCCACTTTTACCAATGTTTTGATTAGTCTTATCCCTTTATTCTAGACGTTAAACTCATGACATACCCTATGTAAAACATGGGATGTTGAGGAAAACCATGGAGATATTCCTCTGTAATAAGATGTCCTGCGATCATCGTGGGAAGCCTTTGGCTTCATCAAAATTGAGAAGACCTATGATGAGGAATATTATTGGTTTTTCAGTGTTTCAGCATCAAGACCTGCCACAGATTCCTCAACGTGACTACTCTTGTGACAAAAGATTACTGCACATATATGAATCTTTGGAATGTCTTGGAAGAAGAATCGTAATTTACCAGTATCTAGGAAGATTTGGAATGAGGAATTTGTTTAACGAACATAATTTTAATCAATAAGTGCGATTTGGACTAGGTGATGAGTTCAATGGAGGAATCCATGGACGGAGAAATTAACATCCCATCATCTCGTTTTAATCAAGGAGAATAAACTATCGAAGATGCAATGGATGTCTCCCACATTTGGAAAGTGGGAATGCGGGGTAAAGTGTGACTATCACCGGATGAGTCGACATGAACATAGTGGGCGTGCCGTGGTGGAATGCATCAGAAATAGAAATAGTCAACCTGATGTGAAACTATTCTCCTCGACATGGGGATTATTAGCTTTAGAGACATCAGTAGATGAGAATATCTGTTGTCAGGCCATGGTAAGAAAATTATGGGCCTTCCATGAACTCACTAGAATTTGGGGCAGTTGACCATCGGAAATTTTGATCAATGAAATCATCATCATGGAACATTCTCTCTGGACATGGAAGACTAAATGGTGCTGGGGAATTGGCCATTGTTTTTCGAATATCTATAGTGATGGCTGAATCTTCCTAATTTATAGGACATAATACCAGCCCTATGAAACTAGTCGATTCCTGCCCACATACAAAGGGGCAAGGGAAATGCCAATGTGGCATGTTAACATGGTTCTACCTCTGTCGTGACGTCATCCACTGGAAAATCTATGGGGAACCCATGCCATATCTCACCCACAGAGTTTATTCAAATGAGGGTGATCGACACTATTATTTGGAAATATGAACAGGTGGGGGTAATACCAACAATGAAAATGGTTCTCTATGATCTGGAGGCCTTTGTGCCTCAGTGTTTCTACCTCCCACAAGGTTCCGATAGTGAACCGCTACTCCCCATTCTAAAATTAAATCGTTTAAAGTGCCTCTTCTAAAACACTCCTATGATTGGCTCCCTTATGCCAATGAAGTAAGGGACGCTAAATTCTTCCCAATGATGAATTCATCCATGCAGCTTCGATGGAGTGACCCCACCAGTACATGTCAACACCACCATTTAGTTTTGCAGACCATGTAACATGTGGTCTACACCCCTACCTAGATGACCCTAGTTCATATAACCTGACGCCAACGTCGGGCACATGATCAGGAGGATGCCCACCAAAGAGGTCATCTTCCACAGCTTCAGTTTCCCATGATACCACATATACTAACTATCGATCCCAATTTACTAGAGAGAAGGTCACTTCCACACTCAATTAGGATTGAGGCCACAACCTCCCATTGGGTGGTTTGGGTTGACTCTTATGATCGCTGGTGCAAGTTGCAACCATTGCACATTGACCCATGTTGATGGTGTTCAGTATGGATTCCCTCCTCATATCCTCACTGGATAGAGTTTATGTCCTCCCAACTCCCAGGCTTACCATGAAGTTCCTCCCTATACCACTGTCAGTGGACCATGTAGAGGTCCTCTCTGTCTTGTCGATACCCAACACGAAGGTCCTCTCCATTCCCATGATCCATGGTATATAATGCATTCCCATATTTCTTGTCATCAACATGAGGGTCATCCCCACATCATTATCAACTCACGAGGAATTCCTCCCCATAGAAACATTAATAAAAAAGATGATCATATTTTCTTTTTCACATATTAGCATGGAGTTCCTCACTATGTTCTCCCCAGATCCAGCAGAGGCCCTCCCCACTTCAGTACTCCCTACCATGGAGGACATCTCTTCACACTATGTAACATAAAAGGAGTTCCTCATGTTCTGCATGACATATCCCATGTTCTCCTCACACCCTAGCCTACCAGGTTGGATGTCCCACCCACTCTGATGAGAACATGTTTGAAGGTCCTATTTGTGTCACATCCAACTTAGTCAGATGTACTCCCTGCTCTAGAACCAACCCACAAGGGGACCCTCCCACTATTACTTTTCCTTGAGGAATCATTCTGTGGTAGGATGGTGAATCGTTGCCACCAAAATAATATCTTTGAGAACTTCCAGATGATCATTTATCCCATCCACCTCTCAAATTATAAAGTATTTTATGACTCGATGATAGAGCCTTCACCCTGATCCTCTAGGTTAGAGTCTATGGAAGGATCTCCATTTTTTAGCCTCATCCTCGTAGAATGTGTGATAAACTGGATACCCGAATCCATTTACCAATAAATAAAAGAGGATGATTTGGATCATTTCTAGGGTCTCACTATGTGGGATTCTTTATTGTCACTCGATTCACTCTCTACCTCCACACGAGATCATAGATAGTTGTTCTGGGGTTTGGTTAATGATGAACAACTGCTTGATTCACTACCCATGACTACCACCCGTGAATAGGAAGCAGTAGTTAGCACCCCATCCTACAAAGATGTGGTGATGCAGTTAGTATAGTCCTCGAGAGACATCCAAGTATGAAACAATTTGTTATCTTGTGCACCGTACTCCCCACTGACTAGTCCACCCCCAAAACGATCTGTATCAGTGCCATTACCAATTCCCCATCCACCCCTAGTAAATGAATAGGAAAATAAGATGAGGGATTTTTCTTCACAGCGAAATAGTATGTGTAATATTCTCATTATAGACCACTTCTTCAAGATGTTTTGGTTGATTTCAAATCTATCCTTTGGAATCCCAGAGTCCCTCAACCTGGATGAAGTCGTGTGTGTCCACAGAACCTAGGTGATGACACAATTCAATATCTACCCTCATCGGCTGGCTTATATAAGGAGCCACGAGAACTATCACAATATTGGCCTGAAATGTTGCCTGATTGAGTTTGTCATGCTTTTAGTGGGCCAAAAATCTACATCATTTTGTTATCACTAGATTATTTAAAAATAATGTATTTATAACCTCACTATTCAATGACTATTTATTGTTGAGGTGTATCCACAAGTGTGGATCCACAATTGGGGATAGTATGTAGCCCTTCACATCAGCCTGATTATGCGACAAACCGACTCAGTAGGTGATATTAGGGATATTTCATCAGGCATAGTGAGAGACAAAATGGCTAATCTCCTAGATAAGCAGGTCAATACGGGGCTCCTTGAAGATAAACTACCCCCTAGGATAGTACCACATTAGTTGGATCCCCCGGCTATAGTCACTTGTCAACAGTGAAATTTTCTCCCCCTTGCGAATCCCACTAGGTCCTTACCTTTCAATCGAGACCCCTATATGGGAAAAGGACCCCCAAAAGATGTTAAGCCCTCTCAACTGTCTAGTTCATTACTAAAGAAGATAGATGATCGAGAAAAGGATGCGTTGTGAAAAAATATCAAAAATTAGGAAAGGATTGTTTATGAGCTTCTTGTCAAACATGAAGCCAAGTGACATCTATACTACGATGATCCTCGATGGGGGTATCAAAGGCTGGTACATCTCCTTCCCAGTGAGTTACCTCATAGTGGTCTAGAAAATATTTCCCATCTTGATAGGGTGGATTTTGGATCATGTGGAATGTGAACATGATATGCATCACCAAATCCACCTGTGGTTTATGCGACTCTTCTCTAAGTTCCAGTTCAATAGGTTATTCCCCCTGAATCCCCTCAGGTGGCTCTATAGGTTCTTATTCAGTTACTTTGTAGGTCAACCCTTCGGAAACCCCATGATTTGTTCCACCAACGACTTCATGGATCGTTGAGTCCACATATGAAATCAATGATCCAACCAACACACCGGTGATTAGGAATCCTTGTTAAGGTGATTCGATAACTAATCTTGTTTCCTATATTGAGACTCTTGAGACCTGGAAGGTGGAAATCACACCCGATGTAAAACAATATTTGGCATGAGTTGATGATGTGTCGTCATCCTCAGATTTTGGAAACCCTATATTTTCACTTTACAATAGGATGGGTGATCCACTACAGCACCTAGCCCACTTCATCTCAAAATTTGGACCAATGCTAGGGACCGTGGGATAGTAGGCCTCTTCCATGATCTTGTGCTTCATACATACACTAGACGGACCTACATTTTTCTGGTACATCTAGTTTCCCATTGGGTCCATATCTGGTTGGGAGGATCTCTATAGTAATTTCATGTATCTATTCAACTCCATTACTCACAAGAGAAGTATTGATGACCTATCCCAGTGCAAGAAAAGGCCGAACGAGCACGTCACAGACATTATCTCTAGGTGGAAGGGCCTCACATATTCACTCTAAACGTCACTAACTCAAGATATTTTTCTAACGATGTATGTGGGGAATGTGAAGACTGAATTGCTTCCTTCCCTTATCACTCAGATTTTAGTTTGTAGATTTTGGGATTTCTCAGACAAGGCTTAGCACAGGGATGAATCCTTGCAGCATGCCATACAAGCATGTATGTTACCTCCCTAAGCTCTTATAGGAAGGGATGCCAAGGGTGGTACAACCCATGTTGCGCATGTAGAGGCCCTGAGGCCATTGTAATTTTTGCTGTTAGAGACGCCTCCACAAACTCATCAAGGGTTGTTCCCTCAAACTCAGCAGCACCCACCACAAAATTGGCCGGCCCCCACCCGATCAACTACTACCACCATGGTGAGATAGTTTTGTTCCACCTCATCACTATATTATATACACTCACCAATTCTAGTTTCCTAGAGTCCCTTCCCTAGAATGGAGGAACCCAACCTACACCTTTTAATATTTTTAGGTACCTGGGTACTTTTAGAGTGCCTTGGAATATGGAATACCGACATTTCCAGCATGTAAGAAACCTAAACAGGTGGATCTCACTAATCCCCCCAACAATTTCCCCAATCACCAATTCATTAAACATAACCAAAATAGTTTTTATGAGTTCAAGAACTAGCTTTAGGACCAGGTCAAAGAAATGTAGTCAGATTGGGTCCGACCCCAGCATAGGTGGTGTGCATTTCTATAAATATTGATAGTTATAGCAAAGTTGAATTTTTGCATGTTTCTATCCATGGATATCAGATGTATGACAACTAGATAGCTTATAAGGTGGTAACTCATGATCATGGTGTCATCCGTACTCATTTGAGTTAGTATAAAACTTTTGAGGTGTCCAAGCATTTCTGAACATCCACAAATACGTCCAAATTTCAGCCTTCATCCTCTCTAAAGGGAATGTGCTGACAGTGCAAGGGAAAGAAAATCCCTCGTTTGATGCCAACTTTTCCAAGTATGGTGGCCGACTTCAAGCCCCTAGATTCAGAAATTGCCCCCAAAATATACCATTTAATGAAATATTATTTATGTAATGACCACGAGTATGCCTTGGTAAACAATATTGAGTTGGTGGACCCTTAAATGGTTCTTAATGATAGGGAATTCCACGTAAATCCTTTTTATGTCCCCAGTGAGAAACATTGTCGAAAAAATCATGGATATGTGAATTTCCAATATGAATCAGCCAGTGATTCCAACCAAACCATGCGAGCAAATGAGATCATACATAAGTCTTAGTATAGAGTTCAGTATATGAAACCATCTCATTCTATCCCATCATATTCAGTCCCACTTTTCTATATGCTGATTAATCAGTTTGATCCACCACAACCACACATTGACTAGTCATGTTTGGTTTTGGATAGACCTAAATCATCCAATCATCATCTGGTAGTCATTTTTTGTGGTTTGACTAGTGAGAAACGGGATATCCCTTCCCCTAGACAAAATGTGTTGGTTCGACCAGCAGTGATGGTCATCCCCCATGGCATAGAGCAACTTCTTATCAACAAAAATGTGTACCTAGAATAGAATCATGATGTATGTGATCACCTAACCAGTATTCCTATAATTTTTTAAATTCTCAAGTCTCTCCTCAGGTCCTATAACATGGGTGAATCCCTCACGTGGGCTTTGAGAATCTCCTTCTAGTTTGAAATAGAGGTAGTGGCTATAGAAGACTTCCATAATGAAGAAGTCAAACATGTGGAATTTTAGGACATCATTTCATCATCTATAGAAGATGAAGGTTATGATATGGAGTGAAATTTCCATCTATTGTATATCACCTTCCAGTTCAATAGCATAATTGTGCACTACTATAATGTTGACATAGGACTAGGGATTAATCTCATCCCAACCTGGATAGTCCACAAGTTGGGGTTGTATGATGTAGACATGGATCCCTATGACCAAAATATTCACTGTTATGATAAGATAGAGCATACTATAGTCAGTAAAATCCATTAGAAGTCCCAATTCAATGGCATGGTTTCCAAAACTATGTTTATGATTGTCTCGTAGGACACTGTCAACAATTTTTTAATGGGTAGAAACTGGCACCACTTGAATGTAGCAGTTCCATCCTCCTATCACCAGTGCCTCATGTACTCTCTTAATGTTCATGTGGACATAAAATATGGCGATACATCTCCCTTTTCCTCTTACGAATACTATTACATTGATTCCAACTATTAAAATATCAAGGACAAGAAGGCTCAGGTCAATGAGGTAGAACACGCTTCCACTATAGACGATCCATCGACAGATTTAAAGGATAACTTTATTCTCCCTATCCATCGGTTGGAATCCACTGATTCGGAAATGAAACATTGTTTTGTCATCTCTATGAAAAGGTGAAAGTATATTTAAAGATACAATGAGATCTAGAAAGTCACTTCATACTCTTATATGAATCATTCTCGAGTAATTCCAGGGCCCCTTACTCATGTTAGATATCAGGACGTTCTCCCCATGTCAACAACGATACACCATACATGTTTGTTTTGGTGGGTTTGGCTGAACCTGCTTAAGCTGACACACCACTACTACATAGATAATATCTAGTGGGGCCCCTTGGTTCAAATTCCTAATGGGATCAGATCAAAAAACTTCATTTCCATGGTTTCAACTATGTGGGAATCTCCCAATGAAGGTTCCACTACTGCTCAGGCTTGTCCAAACAATCCGTTAGGGTCAACAAGCTAAGATGAATTTCCCCTATCGATGATCCTCTCACTGTAGAGGATGAAGATGATTTGGGGGGACTCTCCTATGAAATTTTTGGAAGGTGTTTCCACAACTGTTGATGAGTTAATATAAGTGAATATCAGTACCATGGTATACCCGAGGCCTACTCTAATCGGTGCAACCATGCACACTGAGGAGAAACCACAATATGTAGAATTCTTAAAGCAGCATCAGGATGTATTTAACTAGAACTATGAACAGATGTTGGGTCTATATCAGCATATTGTCATCCACCATCTTAATCATTCAGTAATTCATCATGGTTTCAAGTAGCCTCATAGAAAAACAAACCCTTCTCATGGTGCCATGGTCGAGGCTATGGTTGATAAGCTAATCAAGGCCAACTTTTTCAAGGATGTCCAGAACCCCATATGGTTTGCCAATATCGTGCCCCTCAAAAATAATAATGGATAGATCAAGGTCTTCATCGATATCCAAGATCTCAGTTTTCACTATCCAAAGGATGACTTTTCCCTTATCGTGAGAGAGTTGTTGATTGCGGCTACTGTTGGATTCCATGATCTTTCTTTCATGGATAGGTATTCTGAATAAAAGAATATCTAAATAGACCATATGGATGAAGATTGTACCACCTTCAGGTCACTATAAGGTACTTTATGTTACCCAATAATGCCTTTTATCCTAAAAAATTAAGGACCCACTTATCAATGCACCATGCATTACTTCTTCAAGTTGTTCCTCATGAAATTGGTGTAATGCTATGTAGATGATCTGGTGATAAAATCATGCCAGTGTCAAGACCATCTCAAAGATCTAATAATGTGTTCATATTCCTCTTCCCCTACTATCTAAAGATGAACCCCTTGAAGTGTGCCTTCGGGTTACCTCTAGAAATATACTCTACTTCGCCATGTGATATAGAGGCATTATGATCAATCTATTTAAGATCAAGGATATCAGTCAGATGCCTCCTCCAAGCATTCAATGAGAGCTCTAAGGCTTTCAAGAACATTTGGACTATATATGAAAATTCCTTGTGAATCTGGAAAGCTATTGTATGAATTTTTTATAGCTCATAAAAAAGGTTGTGGTCAATTAATGGGATGAATTGTACCACACAAATTTTGATAGGATTAAGTATTACAAGTTACCGATTTCTATCCTAATGATTCCCTTATCAAAAAAGGCACTGATCCTTTATGTGACTTCCCTATAATGAACTCTATGTGCCATTCTCACCCAAAAGAATAATGAAGGGACAAAGATTAGTTTATACTACCTCATTTGTATGCTCCTCAACATCGATGCCAGATATAAATTTATTGAGAAGAGATGGTCTGTGATTAGCTTTATAGTGAAAAAGATGCGACATTATCTTTAGCACCATGAGATATAGTTGCTTTACCAGGTAGACCCACTGAATTATTTTCTGAACCGCCCCATGTTGATAGGTTGTCTAGCTCAGTGGAAAGTGATCCTTTAGCAGTTCAACATCAATTTTGTGCTTCAGAAAGATGGTAGGGGTCTGTCACTGAAAGCCTTCCTTGTCAACCATCCAACCCTTATAGATCAGTCCTTGGATCATGAATTCAAAGATGTGGCCATCATCATAGTGGATCAATACATTTCTTTGTAGGTGGATGACCATCGATGGTACTTCACTGAGTCCAACTGAAAGAAGGATCAACGATCCCATACGCTAAAGAGTAGGCTTTGGTATCATCTTCATCACACCTCTGCATGTTGTATTTCCCTACTCTTTCTTATTATTACTAGGATACACCAACAATGAGACCCAGTATGAGGCCCTCATCCCAAGTCTCGAGCTGGACCTCGAGATTGATGTTCCCCACTTACATGTGAAGGCAGACTCCAAATTAGTCATCAAGAAGATTAATGGTAATTATTTCATTAGAAATATAGAGTTCTAACCCTTGTAAGAGAGCTCTCACCATTTAATAGCCTAGTTCCATTCTTAGTCAATGTTCAGTCATGTTCCTCGATCATTGAGTGGTCGATCTAACACCTTGGCGAATATTTCCACTTCTCTCATAGAGCTTGTCTAGGAAAATTTTATCAACCATGGAACACATCAAAGATTCATCTCCACCATTACCTCTAACAATGATGATGGTTACAGAGTGATCCATCTCTCCATCGGTTCCTCCCCATCGAGACCTCCAGGTCCCTATACCACATCAGAAAGGATCCACGAGTAGACAACTCCCTTCATTGATAATCTCCAACATGGTCATCTCTGGATAGATAGAGCTGAACATGAGTGAATCCACTAGTTTGAAGTGAAGTTTACCCTACAGTGTGGTCCTATCCATGACTAGATCATCAACATGCATGGATTAAATGGATTCATCCTCCATTACATTTAGGTAGATGAGGTTCTTTACATTATTTGAGAATTTCATGTTGGTTCTTACAAAGCACATCAGACTGGGCCAAATCTCTCCCATCAGATCCAATGGTTGGGATACTTCTTTCCCAACATGATTCGTGAATATATCATGTTTCCCATGATGTTCAACATGTGATGGATTCTTGCTATTTTTTTCCTCAACCTCCACATCCTCTTCATACTACCGAGTAATCATAGCCCTTTGTGGTCTATGGAATCGATGTCATGGGACTATATCCACCAGTGACATCTCGCCAATGCAGGTCCATCCGGACTACAGTAGGTTTTTTTACAAGTGGTCAGAGGTGATTCCACTCAAGGAAGTAAAGGCACATTCTATCATAGAATTTGTGAGCTCTAATATCATTCATTGTTTTGGAGTCCCTCACATAATTCTCGCTGATACAGACACCAACACCAGAGAAGCTGAACTGAATAAATTGTATGCCATGTAGTGTATCTAGTCCAACCATAATTTTAGATATCATTGTAATGACCCGAGCTTAACTAGGTACGAACCATTTTTACTTAATTGCAGTCTAATTAATTAAGTGACCCATGGTGCGCACCTACACACCTCACTGCGGGTCCTGGGCATATTTTTATTTATTTTAAATAATTTCAGTTGTGACATGAAAAAATTTCACATCAATCTTTCGTGGGGTGTTTGGGTTTTAAATAATTAATTAAGGACTCGAAAAGAGTAATAAGATATTTATATAAGATTTAAGATCAAGTAAGAAAGGATAAAAAGATATTCTGAAATAAAATAAATAGGGGGTTAGTGGAAACCATAGGGAAATGATTGAGTTTCGTAATTGGAATCATGTGTTTCCATTGAGTAATCTGCGCGCAGGTCGTTTCAGAATATTTTTACCCTATTTTGGGGTTTTTCTATAATCCTTCGTTTTTATTAATTTTAGTTAAAATAAAATCCTAAAATGGATCATAGATTCATCTATGGCTACAATTATGACTTCCTACTTGTTTTCCCTCCATTTTGTTGTGATTTATAAAAAACTCAACGTTGTGCCGTTAGTCGGTGCCTACCGGCTTTGTGAAATTTTTCCCATTTTAATTACATTAATGGTTTTATTTTTTTGTATCCTTCATAATATTAAATTAATTTTTTTGAATGGTTGAAATAAGATCAGATACCCCTTAGGGTGTGTTGACATAGACATCGTATTTTTCTGTTAGTCGGGTTATTAATTTAATTAGTTGTGGGTGTTGCACAACCCATTTTTATTGTTTTTAAATTAAATGAATAGTTGTTTGAATTATTACAACAAAGTTGGAAAACCCTTTGAGAATGCCGACATGATCGATGTATTCTTACACTATCCATGTTTATTGTTTGATTAGTTTCATGTCTTGAAAAACAACTTTTTATTTTAATTAAATTAAATAAATAGTTACTTGAACATAAACATCAATTGTTGGATCATTGAAACTTGTTTTTCCAAACTGTATATTATTTAAATATGAATTATCCACTAAGGATGATATGATATGTATATTTCCTTTCATTTTTTTGTGTTGTACTGTTAAATTTATGCCATGTGATTCATGGGTGTATCTAGTTAGTTTTCAAGCTCTGACATTATATGTTGATTATGTCATATCTGCTACTGTGAAAACATTAATTAAATTCTTGGTGGGGAAAGGAGGAGGGTCCCTTATTAAGAACCAAACATAGATCCTCCATTCATAATCGGTTACCTCTATTTGTCGGGGGGGGGGGGGGGGTGGTGTCTTTGTCTTTTCCAGACCGACACATCCAGGAATTTCTAATACTTTTGAATGATATCGGTTCCTAAAGGGCCCATCAGGACAAATCCATTTGAAATGTGGAAAAGCCAGCCTCAGATGATAGTCGATCCCTTTTTGTAAGATCAAGATACACTCATAGTAAAGCCATGCCTTAGGTGATACTTGTTCTTTTGAAATATTTCCTTGGACGGGCTCGGTGGCATTGGATAAATTGATAGATGTTCTATTGTGATACCTTTTGCACAGGCTCGGACTATAACTCTCAACTTGAACCTCAATAATTATGCACTTATGATCTTTATTACTACCATTTGAGTATCTTGAGAACTGAGATATCCTTCTGATATGTGGGAGTACACATGATTTACACTTGACTTATACCCCATGTCAAAGCAAAACCTTGGGGTGTACCACTTTCTCGTTTACTATGCTTTTGTGGGTTTTGTATATATACATGTTCCTGCATTCTACTGAAAGATACCCTTTCATACTACCAGCTTAGGCTGAAGTGTGAGATTAGGCACGTGTGCTATTTGGGACTCGAGCCGACTTATTTATTTCATTTCATGACAATTAATTTTTATAAAATGGTTATGTAATGGAACACAACATTTTTATTTTTTCATGAAATGGAAAGGTTTAGACATCATGGGTGCCGACCTACTAGGATTTTTTCTCACACCCTTCTCGGGAATCGTTGACACTCGATTAGAATACATGATCGTAGATATTGAAAACGGGAAGCATTCTACTTCTGATGCTTGATTGTTCATTTCTGGTTAGGATGGAGATTGGGGCTAAGGACCGAGCCTTGTTCACGATGTTGTTGCAGCTTGTATCTTTTCTTTTAGTTGACATTGTGTATGATTTCTGTTTTCTGTACTTTTAGTTTAGACTCATATCTTGGCATGACACTCCTTTGTGAGTTTCCACAGTTGGGTTTTACAATTTAGTTGGATTATTTACATTTCTTCTGCTATAGTTTATTTATTCTCTTGTTTCCACTTCTTATTATTTGTTGTTTTTTACATCCATTGTGATATTATCTATAACCTATGAGGTCATAGTATCCTACACAGAGACAAAGAGGTCCCCCTCTACTAGTCGTCAGCCTCTGGCGTTAGAGGAGATGCGCTTGAGGTTATGTGATGCATTGGTCCGACCATCATCTTAGAGGTGATTTGGGTTGGAACGTTACAAAGTGGCATCAAAGGTGGTTTTTCCTTTTGTCTTACTATTTGGTTTAGACAAGATACTAGGATATAGGGATTTGGGATGCACTCTGTGCTCAAACGTAGCTAACGCATGTACAGGGGAAAACTCAAATTCCTGGGTTGGGATTGCAGTTATTGATTATGCGAGTTAATGTTGATATGATTTCACCTTGGGTGACTCAATGGTATTGTGTTGTTATTGTGCTGGTATTATTGAAATAATGGGTTCACCATTACAGCCTGAGGATACAAGGGAAAAAACATCCCATGCATCATGATAGGCACTATTGAATTTTAATTCTATGCATATTTCCATTACATATCTACTTTCAGTGTGCATTTTCCTATTTCATGTGAGTAATGTTATACCTTGTGGTATAATATTGAATTTCAGGTTTATTGAATATAAGTTTGTGTTAGTCTATTATCTGTTTTCCTGACTAAACCTAGGAGTGGGCTGTATAACTATTTATTAATCCTTTTAGTTGTCTCTTCTATATCGAACCCCAACACTTGAGGTGGGTTCTCTATTGTTTAGTGCTCATAGGAAGGCTATGTACCTAACCTCTTTCTCACCCTACTTGTTTTCTCACCATCTTTACTCATTGTCTAAGGGTGTGTTTGGACGTTGTAGACAAATGCCGACGCGAATTCTTCATTTTCTGTCGTAGGAGAGTAGAAATGAGTGAATTTTAGATACGGTGGGTCCTGAACCATCATTGGTTCCTCTCGTAGAGCCTCCTTCCGAACTAACTCCTATCGATCTTCCAAGGGACCCTAATGCTTAGTTCTGGGATAGTCTCCTCAGGTTTATGTGGTCGACTCATAATATTCCCAGACCCACCCAGTCTCTGGAAGACCTTATGTGGGACTTTCTGCAGTAGCACCCTTACCCCTTCTCAGGGATTGACGACCCATATGATGCAGAATCATGGATTGATGATGTACAGTCTATCTTTGACCACCTTGAGATACCTCCATAGTTAAGGGTCAAGCATGCAGTCTAAAGGCTTCGTGACAACGCCAAATGCTTGTGGGATATTGATTCTTAAGCAGAGAATGCCAGTGACATGGCTTGGGCTGATTTCCAAGAATCCTTCAACAATCAATTTTTTTAGTAGAATCTAAGAGATGATCATGTTCGGGAGTTCCTACATATTTATAAGGGCTCTATGAATATGTTTGAGTATTCTACTTGTTTCACAGAACATTAGCGTTTTGACCCATCTTTGACTGGAGACATGCAGACTACTGCAAGTTGTTTTGGGGATGGACTAGATTATACAATCCACTCACAGGTGAATGTATTCCATTTGACCACTGTTACGGAGATTGCGAAACAAGCTCTAATCTCAGAGTGAAATGATTGGGAAGCTACACTAGTGAGCTCTGTAAGTTTAGTTCTGAGACATGGTGATGGCTCTTCTGGTAATATCAAACGCCATTTTGAACATTTACGTGGGGGAAATCCTAGGCAAACAATAATTCTTTATAGCATTTTCACTTGTGATCATTGTGGTAGGGATGGTAACAAGAAGCCGTGATACATGATAGATCTAAAGGAGTGGCTAGCTTGTGGTAGGATGGGTCACCTTCATCATTTCTGCCATTTTTTCTCTTCAACTCCTGTTGGTAGGGGATCTGCACCTACACCTCAGTGAGGTATGGGATCTATGACTCCATAGAAGGATGGAAGTTCATCTTCAACCAGTCGATTAGGCCGTGGTAATGGAGGAGTTCATGGTCGAGGAAATTATGTTCCAGACTATTAGCGTCAGCAGAGTGGACCTACTCAAACCAAGAAGGTTGCTTATCCGAGTTGTGACTCAGGTCCCATGTACACAGTGCAATCAGTGCTAGAAGAGCAGAGTGTCAGACCATCTACACTGAGTTATAAAATTTTATTAGCATCTACCATAGTTTCTGCCCTTTTTGATACTGGTCTAGAACTCTCTTTTATATCTGCTAATGTTGTTGAAATTCTTGGTTTTCTAATTGAGTACCAATGCAGTTTCCTGTCACTCAACACTCCGCTTGGGGTCAGGATAGAGGGCATATGCCAGGCCAAGGGTGCCCCCACCAGATAGGCGGGTACAATTGTTTTTGTAATTTCAATATCCTTGATATTTCTAGCATCTAAGTCATTATCGGTATGAACTGGATTTCTCCTTACCCGTGCCCAAGTGGATTGCTATCACCGTCGGGTGTATTTTAAATCCCATGAGGGATACACATATCTTCATAAAGGAGAATGTGATCTACAAGCAGACCAAGCTAAGGATAAATAAGCAGGGTTGGTTAGAGAGACAACTCAATTGTCAAGTCTCTTAATGAGCGATCAGGGAATGCAACTAGTTGAATTCCCTCCGGTGGTGGATCTTTCCAAGGACATCTTCCCTGATGATTTCTCTGGCTTACCACTTATGAGAGATGTGGAGTTCACTATTGAGTTCATTCTAGGTTCGACAATAGTGACTATTCCTCCTTATAGGATGGTGCCAACACATCTAGATGAACTCAAAAAGAAGCTTGAATACCTTGAGGATATGGGTTTCATCATACCTAGTACATAGTCATGGGGTTCACCCATCCTTTTCTCCTAGAAGGAAGATGGTACCCTACGGATATGCGTGGACTATTTTCGACTCAACCAGCTCAGGGTAATGAATCGATATCCATTTCCTTGTATTGGGGTTCTCTTTGACCAGCTCCGAGGAGAAACTATTTTTTCCAAGATTAATCTAAGGTCTGGATATCACCAGGTGTGAGTGCGACCATCTATCATACAGTGTACATCATTATGAAGCAGGTTTGGCTTGTACGAGTAGCTTGTTATTCCATTCGGCCTCACGAATGTCCTAACTCTCTTCATGGCCCTGAAGAACCAGGTTTTCCATCTGTATCTTGATTCCATTGTGGTAGTCTTCATGCATGACATGTTAGTGTATTCACGTTTCAGACATGACCATGCAACCCATCTTGAGATCGTGCTGAGTACAGGGAGATAGAATCAGATATACTCTAAGCTCAGTAAATGCCACTTCTATATTGATAAGGTACACTTCATGGGTCGTATTTTTTCTGATGTAGGGGTATCAGTTCACCAAGAAAAGGTGAGCTCTGTTTCTTCATGGGAGCATACCAAGAGTTTCTTCTACATCCAAAGATTCTTGGGGATTGTAGGATATTATAGGAGATTCATCTAGGATTTCTCCCACTTATCAGCGCCTCTCAAAGCCTTGACTAAGAAATGTGTACAATTCATCTAGTCAGAAGCTTGTGAAAAGTATTTTTATGAGTTGAAAGAAATATTGACCTCTGCCCCGATCCTGAATCTGCTTGATCCGGGTAAGATCTATATACTTTATTGTGATGCTTTAGGAATTGGGTTTGGTGTAGTTTTGATGCTGGGTGATTGAGTCGTAGCTTATGGATTCCGCCAGCTGATACCTCGCGAGTAGAACTATCCTTCTCATGACCTTGAGTTTTTAGCTGTGGTTCATGACCTACATAGCTGGAGACACTATTTTTTGGGTGAGAGATTAATTATTTACACGAATCATAAAATATTGAAATATATCTATATGCAATGAAAAATTAACACAATTAAATACAGGTGGGTCGAATACTTGCAGTCATTCGATTTTGAGCTTGCTTATACCCCTGGTAAGGGTAATGCTGTGGCAGAAGCATTATGCCACAAGAAATAGACTCAGGTCGTGCAGGTATCTAGGAGTGATTGGCAGATAATGGGCATGTTTTTAGAGATGCATCTGGAGGTTCAAGAGTAGAGTGGACAACCCGTTATAGCTTCTCTTACATTGGAATCCTCCCTTCTAGATCATTTCCGCAAGAAATAGTTGATTGACTCTGAGAGGCTCGTTTTGAGGGAATGTGTTATAGGAGAGAACCCGCCTCCTGGTTGGGTTATTGATGGATGCGAAACTCTCATTGAATGTGGTCGTGTTTGGGTACTTTCAGGTATACGGGAAGAGCTGATGAAGGGATCTCACACCTCTTTTTGTGTAGTTCATCCTCAGCTTACCAAGATGTATAGAGACATGTGTCAACAATATTGGTGACCTGGTATAAAAAAGTAGATAGTAGGATTCATCACTCGGGGCTCCACCTGCCAACAGGTGAAGGCAGAGCACAAAATACCTGTTGGAATCATAAATCCTCTATCCATTCCTGAATGTAAATGAAATGACATCCCCATGGATTTTATTATAGTCTTTCCAAGATCTCCTTGAGCATTGATATAATATGGGTGGTTGTCGATAGGTTGACCCAAGTTGTGCACTTATTTCCTATCCGAGAGACCTATACTATTGATGAGTTGGGAAGGTTATATATCCTGGAAATTGTGTGACTTCATTGTGTACCTAATTTGATTGTCTCAGACATGGATTCATGTTTTACTTCATGGTTCTTGTAAGGGTTTCAAAAGGCACTCGGCTCACAGGTACATCTGAGTACTGCATATCACCCCAAAACCAAGGAGCAATCTGAGCGATCAATATGAGTGTTAGAGGATATGTTACAACCTTATATCCTTTATTTTGGAGGTTCCTAGGAGAAGAATTTACTTCTTAACCAGTTTACCTATAATATCAACTTTTAGGCGACAATCCAAATGGCTCTATATAAGGCTCTCAATGGTAGACCATGTCGTTCGCCTTTATGCAGGCTCGAAGCAGGTGAGGCAGCTCTATTGGGTCCTCATCTCGTTCAGGAGACATCTGAGAATTTTTTGCTTATTCAGAAGCATATGAATATAGCTCAACCCAAGAAAATGTCATATATCGATTGTCGTTGTAGGTCTATGGAGTTCAAGGGGGGACATCGAGTCTTTCTGCGTGTCTCTCTAAGGTTGGGTCACAGTTGGATCCGAAGAGAGGGGAAGTTATCACTTAGATATGTCAGTATGTTCGAGATAGTGGTGAGAGTTGGGCTAGTATCCTATCAGTTACCTCTACCTTAAAGGTATAGTTCCATGCATGGAGTTTTCCAGGTATCACAGATTTGATAATAACATCCAGACCCGTCTCATTCTTTTGAGCCCGAGGACATCGAGCTTGACGTTGATGCATCCTTTGGGGATCATCCGATCCGTATCATCGACCATATCATGAACGTCCAATGTGGCAAGTTAGTCCCACTAGTCCAGGTGTTGTGGAAACATGGATGCATTCAGGACGAGATCTGGGAGCGAGAGACAGATGTACGTGGGTAGTGGTCGAAACTATTCTCTGGCGACGTTCCACAACCCTCAGAAGGGAATCGCAGGGATGAGTTGTCTTAAGGAGATGAGGATGTAATGAACCAACCTCTATTAGGAATGTACCATTTTTTACTTTATTGTAGTCTAATTAATTAAGAGTCTTGGGGTGTGATTCACGCTCAAATTTACCCAAAAGAAGAAGGTAGGACAGTCCTTGTAGTCTAGCTTGGGTTAATGAATCAATAGATACCTAAGAAGTATCCTATAGACACGTACATTCTATGGATTGTATTTGGATATGATGTGGCCAACATGGGTTGATTTTATATGGGTTTAACTGAACTCTAAGAGACATAAGTGAATTCAATTTAAAAGAGTGAGTTGATCATAGGTTATCACTTGGGGTGTATTGGATGTATTTCCTTTTCAATGATTTCAATTTCTTATATTTGAGATGGATTCATTTAATAAAATAAAACAACATCATCACTTACTGGTTTAATACCTAAAACATTTAATACTAATCACCTATACAATTGAAGGATCATGTTTTGAGCACTTCAAGGTAAAGGTTCGTATTAGCACATGAAGTGTGTGGCCTTAAATTCAACAAGGACGATGGAGTTTAAAAATCATCAAATAAAAATCTCAATTAAAGAAGTGATTATCCATTAATGGGGTGATAAATAACATCCAATATAGCCCCTTGATACTCCCTTGGATCAACCCATAAGTGGTTTAGCCCTCCATTGATCCCATGGTTTCAATGGAAGCGAAAAGTAGACTCATGAGGGAGGAAATGGAGAAGTAAAGAAAACAACAAAAATAAAATGATCACTCCACCGTTGTGTGAATAATTTCACAATATTTGGTGTGAATAAATTCACACCTTGAGGAAACGGTATCAATGTGAGATTTAGTACAAGAAAATAAGAGGATAAGAAGAACTTTTATTAAGAAACTAAAGTGAGTTGAACAACTTACATGTGAAAGACCAACTTGAGACAACAAAAACGCAGCATAACATTAGAATTGAACAAATCACCAAAGATTATCAACTACTCCACCACCACTGCCTTAAATAGGAATTTTTGGATCCTTGGGTTAATAATCCAAAAGAAAAAATCATCTCAATTAATTTTGGTAGGCCATAGGTGGGTGGAAAGTTGAGGGAGAGTTGATTTTTTCACCCTTGACCCAAGGTGGCAGCCAGCTTTAATCCACCGAACAGACGTGGTTGTAAGACCATCTAGATGGCCGAATCAGAGTGGGCCATTTAAGATGAAAATGGAGCCCCGGATGTCTCCTAAAAACCTATAAATTTGTCCCCATTTGGAGTTGTATATTCGGAGATACGATTATATTAGTGGGCTGTTTTTCTGGGCCACAGAATCTGCCTTATAATTTTATCTCTAAATTGGGCCTCCTAAATTGCCACAATGGAGGCCGAATTAGCACTAGATCCTGTATAATTATTTGTTACTATATATGTATTCTATACTTCCACCAAATTTGGGCTTCATTGGGTTTGAAATCTGAGTCCCACAATCTCATCAGTGGTCTGGTGTTCAGTATGACTTCTTCAGAATTGTTTCCTTTCATCACAAAATATCCCCATCTTCTTCCATGAATTATCCATTTATCCCTAAATCAAACATGTTAATATTTAATTGTAGATCAATTTACCAAAATATAAAATTTAAATATGTATAATTAGATTCCTTAAAATCAAATGAATTATTTGTTACTTTAAATGATGTTCAAAAATGATCCACATAATAGTGCATTTTAAGAAAGAATTACAATCATAATGTGAAATGACGTTCAAAGTGTAAAATGCAATAAAATGGTGTTTATGAATATAAAATCACATGAATATTATATATATTAACTATGAATATTATCCTCATTTAGTGGATATTCACACCCCCCAACTTGATTTTTGCTAGTCCCAAGCAAACTATATCTCAAAAATATGAAATTCAAATTCCCTTTTCCAATAACATTTTAATACAAAATTATCACCAAAACCCTTATACCAAATAATCATGAAACCCATAAAAATACTTTAATACAATATTGTTTCATAAGAAGATCCCAATCCCAAGCCCATTTCTTTGTTAAAATTCGTTTCCATATTTCATCCAATACCAATTAAGTATGAGGATGTGTTGTGCATCACAATAGACATGGGGGATCATCTTTATTCAAGTGGGAAATGACTGAAGAGAAAGGTGGAATCACATTTCAATATTAAGATGAGTATTCAATTTTTTTTGTATCATATTTTTTTGGTTTTTGCATTTTTTTTCTATTCTTCCATGGTAGTTGAAATTGCACTCAAAAGAGTCAACCCCTGTAGCGAGACTTTGCTGATGACTCCAAGGCTCAAAGACCATAGGGCACCATGTGAATCCCATATAATCGGCCATCATCTTGAGTTAAAGTAGTCAAAACCAAATTGAAATTTCCCAAAATGGAGACAAAACTACTAACTCTGGGCCAGACAACTATGGAGTCACAATCCCCAAGTGCCGAAAGCCATGCATTAGGTCATTTCATTGCTCTACGTGCAAATTTAATTTTTTTTTTTTTTTTATTGAAAACTCATATTAAAACTAAAATGATCACCAAAACTATGATATTTATTTGGGGGACCCCATGAATTCAAACTAATACCCACTATCCAGAGGACGTGCATTGTGATATTTTTTCATTTGGATGAAAATATAAAAGATGAAATATCTCATTGGACAACCACAATTTCCAAAATATATGCTCATGAATTTATACAAGGATTAAAATCAGAATCAGGGCATGCTCAATTATTTGATATTAAGTTTTAAAGTGTGCAATGTGTATTACCATTTTCAAAGTTAAAGGAATTATTCCTTCCATTTACACATTTTTTTTTCAAATAATTTAATTTATTGACACAAAAGTATTTTTTATTTTATCTCCCCCCAACATAAAATAACACTCTCCCCTGTTTTTAAAGAAAAGAAAATTTAGAAGGGGGTAGAGGTAGAGAATTAAAGATCAAAAAGAAAATTTAAAATGAGGATCATGGAATGAAGTCACCTAGTGGTTGAAGTTGAAATTCTTGCTGCTCCCTTTTAATCCTTTGATATCCACGTCAGATGCAGAGTTCCCTAGTAGAAAAAGGAAAAACAAAACAAACAAAATAAAAAAAATAATATATATATTATTTTATATTCTTATTTTTCCTTTTTCTTTTTATTTTAACCTACAAAAACATTAAAATAACACAAACTGATCATAAATTTTCTTCTTTTTAAATTTCAGGGTAAGGCATTACTCAAGGATCACACTACATGACACGGATGAATATGGTGATCCCCTTTCATACCCATCCATACACATTATAGAAGAACAGTTCAACAGTCTATATTTTTTATTTTTAAATATCAAAATGATTAATTAATCCTAGTTGAAAAATGATGTTTATTAAAACAACAAAATTATTGGAAACTTCAGAACCATGGGTTTCCTCCCATGCAGCGCTTTGTTTAATGTTGTTAGCTCGAAATGAACCCCCCAACTAACCCAATACCAACTTTAAACATTTTAAGGACCACATGATTCTCAAATTCAACTATTTTTAGATTGATTATATGTTTATAATATGATTCATTAACAAACCTATGTTTTAAAATGAGTTGGTAAATCCAAGGAATATCACAAATGGTGGATCTAGTTGCTTCTCTAGTCTTTCCTAATACATCAAGGGTCATTCCACTTTTATTTATATCAAGATGATAAAAAACATTATGGTTTTGGATATCCTAAATGAATGAAAACTTGAGGAAGGATGGAAAGGACACAAGTTCGAGTTCAGGAAGACTAACACTTTCAGACATAGGTTGGGAATTTGGATCAATCTCAATTTCATTTTCAAAATTTCTCAACAAAATTGGTTCCTTTTGAATAGAAGATTCATCCCCAAAATTGGAAAGATCAATTTTAGGAATGGTTATGGACTCAATGTCTGTGATTTATCTCAATGGTTCAATGGTTGGTGTTTTTGAAAATTTATCAATGGAGTTATACTTAGAAGACTCAATCCAGGATGTAAACTTATCAACTTTTGAATCCAAAAAATAAATTTCAACTTGATTTAAAGACCATTAAATAATTACTTTATCAAATTAATCTATCCCAAATTTAAAGGTTTGTTCATCAATAAATTCATGATAGGTTTGTGGGAGAAAAGAGTCTCCTATCAATGACGAGGAAGGGATAGCATGAGAAGGATTGGGTTCCATAACAGCCTCAAAGTTTTTTATTTCTAATATCAATGATGAAACATCAAAATTCATTATCTCCATTTAATGACACAGTATTTCAAGTAATGGTTGTGGATCATGATGGGAAAAGGGGTTGATAAAGATGGTCTATTCCAAGTGGATAATTTAGTGGTTGGAATTGCACAGGAGGGTGTTCAGATTGACTTTGTGGGGATTGAAACTCATTATATGTCGGGACATTTTGTGGATCATAGGAGTAAAAACATTTTGGTTCATTAGTTTGTTGATGATCCCATAAGTATAAATTTGGATGGTCATTGTACATCACACATAGGGTTGGGTGATCAATGTCGGGATAGGTTTCCCATGTTTGGAGTTGTTCAAAATTGAAATCCATAGGAGTGAGGGGGTGAGAACAGAGAAGAGGGATGAAAGAAAAAAAATTATAGTGTATAAGATAACTTACTTACGTCCTCAGAAACAATGCCAAAATTTTATTCACGCTCAAATTTACCCAAAAGAAGAAGGTAGGACGGTCCTTGTAGTCTAGCTTGGGTTGTCGAATCCTCGGAGACCTAATATGTAACCTATATACACATACATTATATAGATTGATTTTGTCTATGATGTTTCCAAAATGGGTTGATTATATATGTGTTTAAGTGAACACTAAGAGACTTAAGTGAATTCAATTTAAAAGAGTGAGTTGATCCAAGGGTATCCCTTGGGGTGGATTGGACATATTTTCTTTTCAATGATTTCGATTTCTTATATTTGAGATGGATTCATTTAAGAAAATAAAACAACATCATCACTTTCTGGTTTAATACCTACACCAATTAATTCTAATAACTAATATAATTGAAGGATCATGTTTTGAGCACTTCATGGTAAAGGTCCGTATTAGCACATGAAGTGTGTGGCCTTAAATTCAACAAGGACGATGGAGTTTAAAAATCATCAAATAAAAATCTCACTAAACGAAGTGATTATACATTAATGGGGTGATAAATAACATCCAATACAGCCCCTTTCTACTCTCTTGGATCAACCCATAAGTGGGTTTTCCCTCAATTGGTCCCATTGTTTCAATGGAATCAGAAAGTAGACTCATGATGGAGGAAATGGAGAAGTAATGAAAACAACGAAAATTAAATGATCACTCCACCATTTTGTGAATAATTTTACAAGATTTGGTGTGAATAAATTCAAACCATGAGGAAACAGTATAAAAGATAGATGTAGAACAAAATAATAAGAGGATAAGAAGAACTTTTATTAAGAAACTAAAGTGAATTGAACAACTTACATGTGAAAGACAAAATTGAGACAACAAAATCACAGTATAACATTACAATTGATCAAAGCACCAAATATTTTCAACTCCTCCACCACCACTACCTTTAATAAGAATTTTTGGATCCTTGGGTCTAGAATACAATAGTAACAAGCATATAAATTAATTTTGGTAGGCCATAGGTGTGTGGAAAGTTGAGGGAGAGTTGATTTTTTCACCCTTAACCTGAGGTGGCATCCATCTTTCATCCATCGAACTGACGCGCTTGTAAGAACTTCTAGATGGCCGAATCATAGTGGTCCATAGAAGAAGGCAATGGATCCCCAGATGTCTTCTAAATGAATGTAAAATTTGGGCCCATTTGAAGTTGTAGATTCAGAGATAAGATTAAATTAGTGGGCTGTTTTTCTGGGCCGCAGAATTTAGCCCAGAATTTAATCCCTAACTTGGGCCTCCTAAATGACCACAATAGAGGACGAATAAGCACTGGATCCTACAAAATTATATGTTCCTATATATGTCTTCTAGACTCCCACCTATGTTGGGCTTCATTGGGTTTGAAATTTGGGTCCCACAGTCTCATCAGTGGGCTGGTGTCCAATCTGACTTCTACAAAATTGTTTCCTTTCATCACAAAATATCCCCATATTCTTCCATTATTATCCAGTGATCCATGAATCAAACATGTTCATATTTACGTGTAGATAAATTTACCAAAATATCAAATTAAAATATTTATAATTATATTTCATAAAATCACATGAATTATTGGGTACTTTAAATGATGTTAAAAAATGTTCCACATAATAGTGCATTTTAAGAAGGAATTACAATCATAATGTGAAATGATGTTCAAAGTGTAAAATGCAATAAAATGGTGTTTATGAATAATAAATAACATGAATATTATATATATTAACAATGAATATTAGCCTCATTTAGTGGCTAATCAGGGTGTGCACCTGCGTACCTCATTGTGTGGCCCGAGCCGCTTTTTATTTAATTCAAAGAATTGTACACGTTTCATGAAAAATGACACGTCGTGATTTGGTGCGATGTTCGGGTTTTAAATAAATAATTATGTTTTGGAAAAGATTAATAAATGATTTAAATAATATTTAAAATAAATAAAGAGAGGATTAAAAGAAATTCTGATATAAAATAAAGTGCGGGTTATGGGAAATATGAAAATAATTAAAATGGGGGATTACCATTTTTAATTATTTTTATTATTTTCTTTTTTGTTATTTTGTTTTATTTTATCTATTTATTTTATTTATTTTTCCATATAATTTTTTCTCTTATAAATTTTATTTTGTTTTTCTTACCTTTCTCTCTTTTCTTTTTTTCCTCTCCTCTCGCCCTCTCCCACTCATCATGTCGCACCCCTCATTCCTGTCACACCAACAAGCAGCCCCTTCGGAAATCCACTGCTCTTCCGTCTGATGTCATTTTCCTTCACCGTCAAATGTGAAGTAATCCTTAGGTAAAGGATAACATTCAGAAATTTGAATCATGCAGTTTCATTCAGTAATATGTGCAGAGTTCTTCGCGGGTTATTTTTAGGTCAAATTAAAGACTACCATGAATCTTAGAGTCATCTATGACTACAAGTTAGGGTTCCTACTTGTTTTCCCTCTATTTCATTGAAATTTATACAGAACACATCGTTGTGCCGTTAGTCGGTGCCTACCATCTTTGTGAAATTTTACCCATTTTATTTACTTTAATGGTTCAATTTAATTTTCCCATCCTTAATCATCTTAAATTAATTTTTTGAATGGTTTCAACAAGATTGGACACCCCTTTGGGTGTGCCGACATAGTCAGTGTATTTTTCTGTTAGCCGGGTTATTAATTTAATTAGGTGCGGGTATTGCACAACCCCTTTTTACTGTTTTTAAATTAAATGAATAATTTTTTGAATTATTAATACAATTTTGGACACCCCTTTGGGGGTGCCATAATAGTCAGTTTATTCTCCCATTAGCCAGATTTATTGTTTGATTAATTGCATGTATTTCGAAGAAACTTTTTTTTTGTAATTAAATTAAATAAATAGTTTCTTGAACATGAAATTCAATTGTTGGATAATTGGAACTTATTTATATAAAATGGTTATTATTTAAATATGTATTATCCACCGAGGTTGAAATGATATGTATATTTCCTTGAATGTTATTGTGTTGTACTCATAAATTTATGCCATTTGATGCACGTGTATATCTAGTTAGTTTTCAAGCCGCGAATTTGTATGCTGATTATGTTGTATCTGCTGCTATGAAAACATTAATTAAATTCAGGGATGGGAAATGAGGCGGGTCCTGTATTAAGGGAAACACATCGATCCCTTGTTCCTGGTGGGTTACCTCTATGTGTTGGGGGTGGTGTCATTGGCTTTGCATGACCGAGACTTCTTGGACATTCTCATACTTTAGAGTGAAACTGGTTCCAAAAGGGCCCATTGAGATGGATCCGTTAGCAATGTGTCTAATCCATCCTCGGATAACACTCAGCCCCTTTTTACGAGATTCAGATGGACTCTGGGTAATGCCATGCCTTAGGAGATACTTGGTCTTTCGAAAGATTTCCTTGCACAGGCATGGTGGCATTGGATAAATTGAGGGATGTTCTATAGTGATACCTTCAGGATGGGCTAGGACTTCAAACCTCAAATTGAACCTTAATAATGAAGAACTTAAGGTCTACATTACTGCCATTTGAGTTTTCTGAGTATTGAGAAATCCTTCTGATATGTGGAAGTGCGACGGATTTACACTTGACTTAGACCCCAAGTCAAAGCACAAGCTTGGGGTATAACTCTTTCTTGTCTGGCATTATTTTTTGGGTTTTATATATATACGTGTTTTTGCATTCTGCTAACAGGAACCCTTTAAGACTACCATCATAGGCTAAAGCAGGTAATTAGGCATGGGTGCTCTTTGGAACCCAAGCCAATTTATATATTTCACTGAACTGTAATTAATTAATTTAAAATGGTGACGTAATGAAATAATTCTTTTTTATTTTTTCATGAATTGGATGGTTTAGATACTGGGGGTTCCGGCCTACTAGGATTTTATCTCAAACCCTACTCGGGCATCGTCGACAACCGAGTAGATTACATGCTTGCAATAATTGAAAAGGTGAAGCGTGCTGCTTCCGATTCTTGACAGTTCATTTCTACTTAGGATGGAGACTAGGGTAGAGGATCGAGACTTGCTCTCAATATAGTTTCTGCTTGTGTATTTTATTTTAGTTGACTGTGTGTTTGAGTTCTATCTACCACACTTTCAGTTTAGACTCATATCAAGGCATGACACACTTTTTTGAGTTTTTTACCTGGTTTTTACTATTCAGTTGGATTATTTATATTGCATCTAATACAATTTATTTATTCACATGCTTTAGATACATATTATTTGTTTCTTTTCTCTTCCTCTGTGATATTATCTGTTAACTATGAGGGCATATTCTCCCCCACTGACACAAAAAGGTCTCTCATTACTAGTCGGCAGCCTCTGGCATTTGGGAGATGTGCTTGAGGTTATGTGACACACCTGTCCGACCACCATCTTAGAGGTGAGACGGGTCGAGACATTACAATCATGCATTTGAAATTGGAAAGATTGTGGTGTTAAAAAAAACCTCTCAAACGTTCTACAGAATATGGTTGGGCAAAACAAGAAATTTTGCCAGACAAGCTCCCCAACGCTCTATGGGATTACCAGACAAAGACTCGTAATTCACCCCAGGTGACCCCATAACCCTAGTGTATGGAATAGAGCCAGTACATCTTATCAAGACTCATCTTCCTTCACTCTGCATAGTTTTAGACGATCATCAGACATCAGACAATGTAGTGGAATTCTTTCTGGATGAATAATAAGACCTCGATGATAACAGGCTATGGGCTTTGCACAATATGGAAAGTCACTATAATAAGATATCAAAAACATTAAATCATATAGTTATTATTCTATATTTCCTTCAACATGAGATGGTTTTATCTCTAAGGATGCCAATGAAATTGGGAATGAAGCCACTAATGTTGGAGCCCAAATGGAAGGGACACTATAGGAAAACTGAATATTTGCGAAGGGCTATTTGCGACGGGATCCCGTCGCAAAAGGTCTTTTGCGACGGAGCCCTGTCAGAAATCGCCCGTTGCCGAAAACGGCGTCGCAAATAGGTGTTTTTATGGTGGTCCTGTTGAAAAAAGTTTATTTGCGACGATATTTTTCCCCCATCGCAAATGAGTTTTCGTTTATATATAAAAAAGGTATTTGCGACGGGCCATCGCAGATATATTAGTTGTGACGGGTCAGAATCCCGTCGCAAATGAGAAATTTTAAAAAATACTTGTGATGAAGGTATTTGCGACGGACCATCGCAGAATGGTTTTCCTGGCAGGTATTCGTCCCTTCGCAAATGGTACAGTAAAAAAACATTTACGACGGGTATTCCCGTCATAAATGTTCCCATCGCAAATATTTAAAAAAATAAATATTAAATAATAATTATTAAAAATTGTATAATATTATATAAAAATAAAAATAATATTAATAATATAAAATAATTATATTATTATAATATAAATAAAAATATAAAAAATATAATTATGAAATATTAATATAAAATTATAATAATATGAATATAAATAATATAATATAATATAATAATACTAATATTAATAATATTTAAAATTAATATAATATTATTATTATTAAACTATCTATATAATATTAATATCAATATTAATAATATAAATAAATTATATTACTATAATATTAATAATAAAAAATATATATAATATAATTATGAAATATTAATATCATAAAATAATAATAATATGGATATAAATAATATAATATTATATATTATAAAATATTAATATCAAAAAATAATAATAATAGTACTAATATTATTAATATAAAAAATTAATATTATAATATTATTATTAAAATAAACATACATATTTATGAAAAAATAATATTAATAATATTAATATTATTAAAATTATAAAATTATAAGCTTCTCAATATTGACAATAAATATAAAATATTAAATGTAATATTAGTAAAATAAGCAGACATTAAAAATAATACTAATAAGTAATAATATATTAAAAACAATAAAAACAATTTAAATCAAGTACTACTCGTACCAATATGAACGATGAATTGTAAACAGTTAATATGACAATAAACTATGAACTCAAATGTTTATTACATCTAAAAAAATCACTGGGGGAGGATAATCTGGAGGACTTGGAGGACATGGAGGAGGTGGTGGAGGAAACTCCATCCCTGAACTATGAGTCAGATGACGCATATACTCCATATACTCCTGATGTTGCTCCTCATATCGACGTCTCTCCTCATCCTCCTGCGATGCATCTGCTCCTGCCATCGACACATCTCCTCATCGTGCTGCTGACACATCTGCTCCTACCCTTGACGCAAATCCTTCATAAGTTGACTCTGAGCACGCAATTGCTCCCGATACTGTGAGGCATAAGATGAGGTCTCTCCACGAGCTCCTCTCGAGCTGGATGCCAACATCGCAGTTGTACCATAATAAGTTGCAGGACTCAAATGAGTGCCAATACCAACTACTCATCCCTTTTTGATGCCATATTGAGTCGCCTTCATGCCTGTGATCTCATCAAAATGGTGCGTACTAGTCTGATCACCCGTCTCATCTTGACTCTCAGCCTCTGTCTGAGAGGTCAAGGCCTCATATGACTCCTTCAGTTTCAATTATAAATTAAAATAATGAAAAGATTATATGCATTTAATTTGAAAACTGAAAAAAATAATACTGACCACAATCTGATGCTGGCGGTCACCTCTAATCTCTCCAGTAGACGGATCAGTGTACATCCTCTGATAAACACCGTACGCCGAAATGACAGGATGCTCGGCTTCCTAAATGAATATATAATAAACTGTTTATATTTAGTGTTGTGTAAAATATAAAAAAAATGTTCTTACCATACGCTCTCTATGCGCACTGAATGTACGACTACCGGCTTGATGCGTCACCTCTTGTCTCCCCCGATTCTGTCGACCCAATGCAGATCTCCTCTGAAACCCACCACCCAAACAGTGTGTACATAATCCATCCCAAACGTGAGATGAAATTTACTCTGGTCAGTGGGCTCTATAGGACTCATCAAATTCTGTCACTCCGGATTTCTTCACAGTTGACTTTCTCAAATTATGCAAAAACTGACAGAAACGGTCATGTATAGACACCACCCATGCCGCGTGGATAGTGGCACGCATGCTCTCATCAATGGGATACCATAAAACCTAATATAAAGTTATCAATGAATTAAATTTCAAAATAAATAATATTTAATTACGTACCAGCCAATGATCGAACATGGCGGCCTGCACATCAGCAGGAATCTGATCCCATGTGAGCCAGGGCTAAGAAAAATAATTTCACAAGATAGCGCTCCCCTGTCCAATAGCTATATGTGTAAAACTATGTAAAAAGAACAAATAATCAAACAATTAGAATATTAATAAATTATAATGAAAGATAACTAAAATACACAGGTCACCATACCACCGAGTGTGTGCATCTAATCCAAGAGGTTGACGTCACTCCGGGATAGGATCTAGAATCATCAGTCTGGAAAGACCACACCCCCTCCGAGTGCTCCCTATAGTGCCAACTTCTTGAGGGTCATATGACACAATAACCTCATCATCCATAGGTAGATCGGCCTCCATCAACTGACGAAACGTTTCCAAGTCCATCTGAAACATGAAATGATTGTTATTAGAAAACAATTGAAAATAACTATTATGTATAGATATATATTTTTTAGGATTCAAACCATCATTTTATTGTGTCAATGTTCATCTTCGTCATCATCTTCATAGTTTTCATTGTCAATGTCTTCATCTTCCTCATCAACATCATCAATTTCCATATTAGTTTCACTGTCATCATCTCTTGTCATTTCAAATTCAGTTGTAACATAATTGACAACATTTTCATCATCGACCCTTAACTATGGGGTGTCATCCTCAATATTCACGTCTCTTTGTTAAAAAGATGTGTTTTGAGGAGTGTCCTGAAAAATTTCAATTCCTTGCACTTCAGTGGAACCACATTCAGTTTGAGTAAACTGATTTTCTCGAGATTTAACTTTTATTATACTCCACCAATCATCCAACTCTTTTGCAGTAGCACAGTATTTTGCATAATAAATTTAATGTGCCTAATGAGCCAATAAAAATGGTTCATTTACTGCAATAAGTCTTTTATGTTTAATATCAAAAATTCCATCAGTCGGATGAATACACAATCCTCTCTCAGTATCCAGCCATCGACATTTAAACATTGTTACATAATTCTGTCCCAAATAACACAGTTCAATAATTTCTTCTAGAATGCCGTAAAAGTAAACTTCAATATCTCTATGTTGTGATCCCTTCAAAAAAACACCACTATTCATTGTTTTCTTTGATTCCCCATATGCACGTGTATGAAAGCAATTACCATTAACCCCATATACATTATAAGATTTAACCATTTTGGATGGTGGGCTACTCAAAATACGCAATCGATTATCAATCATATCAGCATGTACAGATACCTGAAAATTTATAAAACATTTATCACTATTACAAGTAATAAATTGATTTTATATGTAAAACCAAAAAATAATTTATGTTACCAGTTTTTGAAACCAGTAGGCAAATTTTTTTTGTTGATGTTCTTCTAAGCCAGCTGCTGTAATTTGTGGAAATTGTTTCATGATATGATCATCATATAACCTAAAAATACAATATGATTAATTTACTGTAACAAAATCTATAGAATAAGGGATAAGAGCAATCACTGTACAATTGGTGAAATTTCTTCAGAGTTGAGTAGAACATATGTATGAGCTCTATGATGTTCGTCATCTGAAAGCCATCTATCATGAACTCCACCAAAGCCATGTTCAGGCTGATTGAAAACTGATAATTGATTGTTCATATCATCATCAACATTCCCCTCGTTCCGGCCCATGTGGTTAAATTTTTAGGGATATTCAAATTCAAAATAATGAGAGCAGAATAAAGAAACTTCTTCTTGCAAATATGCTTTAGCAATTGATCCTTCAACTGATGCTTTGTTACAGACTTTTTTCTTCAATTTCTACATGCATCTCTCAAATGGGTACATCCATCGAAACTGAACCGGACCTCCACATTTTGCTTCATGTGGAAAATGTAATATCAAATGTTCCATCGAGTCAAAGAAAGATGGCGGAAATATTTTTTTTCCAATTTTCATACAATAACAACAACAGCTTCTTCCAGTTTTCTTAGTGTATCGTAGTCTGTTGTCGCCACACACATGTCTTGGAAAAAATATGATATATCTGTTATCGAATCCAAAATCTTAGAATTAAACAAACCTCTTAATCTAATATGCATAAGTCTTTCCATTATAAAATTACAGTCATGAATTTTTAATACGGTAATATGACCATTTTTTACACATCTTCCCAAGTTGGAAGCATAGCCATCTGGAAGTCTCAAATCTGCAATCTACTAACAAAATAATAAGCGACTCTCTTTGGTCAGTGTATAAGCTGCTTTTGGATTCATTAATATCTGTGATATGACATTTTCAAACAATTCAAGTTCCGGTCGCCTGCAAATTTGGGCAAGATCTAATCGTGCCTTTATATTATCTTTGGTTTTACGCGGTGTATCCAAAATTGAATGAAATAAATTATCAAAACAGTTCTTCTCAATATGAATGACATCCAACATGTTTCGGACCAACAAATCAGACCAATATGGCAGATTCCAAAAAAGGCTCCGTTTTTTCCAATTGTGTTCTTTCCCAAAACCATGAATTTTCTGTTGGTTTATTGTTGGTCCAAAAGTGATGGAAGTTAATGAAAATACAACTGATTGTAACTCTATACCTGAGATCATTTTTGAAGGTTCATCTCTTTCAATTCTGCCTTTTCTGAAATGATATTTATTCCTCCGAAAAGGATGATCGATTGGAATAAATCTACGATGATAGTCAAAATAGCAAGGTTTTTTTTTCATTCACGAGCATAAATTATTTGTTCTCTCCCATACAGTAAGGACAAGATTTTGGACCATGTTTACTCCAACCAGATGACATACTATATGCAAGGAAGTCACTAATTGTCCACATCCAAGCAGCTTTCATTACAAAATTCTGTTTCGCAACAGCATCATATGTACCAACACCATGACTCCACAATAAATTTAACTCATCAATCAGTGGTTTCAAATAAACATCAATATTCTTTTTCGGATGTCCTGGGATCAATAATGTCAAAAATATATAAGGATCTTTCATCAACATCCATGGAGGCAAATAGTACAGAGTTATAAAGACAGGACAACAGGAATACTGACAACCAATAGATCCAAATGGACAAAAACCGTCAGTAGAAAGACCCAATCGCACGTTCCAGGATTATAAATCAAAAGATTGTTGCACTTGATCAAAATGTTTCCAAGAATCTCCATCAGATGGATGAATCAAGATTTTACCATTTGAAATATTGGTTTTCTTCCAAGACATCATTTTTGCTGTGTTCTGAGATATAAATAAACGCTGCAACCTGGGTGTAAGCAGCAAATGTCTCAACTAATTTACAGGAATCATTCTAGACTTCCCTGATTGAGCTTCATTATACCTCGATTGTCCACATGTGGGACAACTATCCAACGACTCATTTTCACCAGAATATAAGATGCAATCGTTTGAACATGCATGGATCTTCTGATAACTAAGGCCTACATTACGAACGAGTCTTTTTCTCTCATAATAATTAGCAGGCAGCACATTTACTTCATGTAACAATGATTTAACCAAACAAAATATCTGATCAAAACAGTTATTTGACATTCCATTATTTGATTTAATAGACATAAATATTTCAACTGCTTCTAAATTTCTTATCATGCAACCGGGATATAATGCATTCTCAGCAGACCTAAACAACTCAGCAAATTCAGATGGTGCCAACTCGTGAGGTAAATCAACATCATCCTCAATTTCTGTTTGTTGAACGGATTACCCTACAACATCATGTACTAAACTCTGAAACCGTGATGGATCCGAAATCAAATTATTAGTATCTTCTCTGGAAATACGTTCACCAAGTTGATACCAAAAAATATAATCTGATTGAAAACCATAACGAAAGAGATGTTCCCCAATGATTTCAAATGTCTCAAACATTCTCAGAGATCATTTTTTACAAGGACACTTAATTATCCCTTCTGAAACAAATTTCACGTTTGATGATGCAAATGATAAGAAATCTTCAACACCATCAACATATACAGGATTAAAACTAGAACCGTTTGGATTTCTGCGCTGATTTATCAAAGCACGGTCATCTAATAATGATTGATGTCAATTTCCTTGTTCCATATTCATAGATATGTTTCTACAAAATTTAAAACCATTAATATTGTTAAATAATTTGATATAAGAAACAATATCCTAAAAAAGGAAGATACATAAATACAGTTATTTAGTATTAATTACCAATAATTATAGGCGACATAGTTAGTTTGTAATCAGCCCCACTAATTATTATTAATTTAGCAATACTTAGCAATAATTGGAAAAATGAAATATTCTTGAATAATGAAATTATATTTTGTAATCATCGTTGTGAAGATTATATTAATAATTATTCTGATTTGTCCAATGGATCATCTCTTTTTAACTTTCTCCCGATTGAAATTTGTATGAAAAACTTGCTCTAACATACGTTAGAGCACATATTTCATACTGATTTTAGTGGGAGAAAGTAGCAAAGATATGAGACGTTGGACAAAAGGTGGCCGTCGATCTGCTAGAAATTGTGCCAATTTATAACCATGTACTTGAATTTATTTTATTTTTGATTAATTTTATTAGTAATTATAACTAATTATTACAAATCTCAATATTTCCAATAGATTTTGCTTTATTCTTAACATGTTCAAATATTAAAGGGTCATCAATTTTCAGGTCATGCCCAATAAAAAGATTGGGTCAACCTTGACCAATTTAAACTCTATAATTGTCCTTACATGGTTGATCATCTCGCAAGTCGTGTTGCAATAGGACAACACAAGTAACGAGAAAGACATGACTTGGGTTGTCCTATTGCAATGCTACTTGCGAGGTGATCAACCAAGCAAGAACAATTATAGATTTTACAATGGACACGATTGACACAAACTTTTTATTGGGCATGACCTGAAAATTGGTGACCCTTTAAGATTTGAACTGTTAAGAATAAAGAAAAACTTTTTGAAAATATTGAAAATTGTAATATTTTATAAATTTTTTATAATTTTAATAATATTAATATTTTTTTATAAATATTAAACATATAATAATAAAATATTTATATTATAAGTATTATTTAACTATTAATATTAGAGTAATATAATATTTATATAATGTTACTAATTATGTTACTAATTATGTTATTAATTTAAAATGCGAAGATATGCATATATGCCGGGTGGTTAATCAATCAATGAATATAAAAACAAACGTAATTGACCACCCATCTACCTCAATTTTCTTTTCATTTTTGTGTTGAGGCTTGATAGGAAACTTATGCCTCCACATATAATATGTTCTTTTACTGTCAAAATTATAAACCTCATCACCTCAATATTGGTGAGGAGGTTGATAATTTTGACAGTAAAAGCAGATATTACATGTGGAGGCAGAAGTTTCCTGTCACACCTCAACACACAAATGAAAAGAAAATTGAGGTAGATGGGCGGTCAATCACGTTTTTCAATTATACTAATTGTTTCCTAATTATACTAATTGCTTTTTAATTATACTAATTGTTTCCTAATTATACTAATTGTTTCCTAATTATACCAATTGTTTCTTAATTATACTAATTGTTTCCTAATTATACTAATTGTTTCCTAATTATACTAATTGTTTCCTAATTAAATATAATTGTTTCCTAATTAAATCTAATTGTTTCCTAATTATTTTAATTGTTTCCTAATTATTTTAATTGTTTCGTAGTTATTTCTAATCAATAAAATCTAATTATTTCCTAATTATTTGATAATTATTTTAATTAAATCTATTTATTTCTTATTAAATGTTTCCTAATTATTTTAATTGTGTTTTAATTATTTTAATTGTTTCATATTTATTTTATTTGTTTCCTAATTATTTCTAATCAATTAAAACTAATTTTTTCCTAATTATTTGATAATTATTTTAATTAAATCTAATTATTTCTTAATTATTTGATAATTATATATTTATTTCTAATTATTACCAAAACATCTCCCGGGAGTGTCGAACCATGAGTGCAGCAAGGCCCGTTGTCGTGTACCAGGTTACCCCGAGTCAAGCTCGAAACACCTTGTCAGAGTTTTTACTCCTAGATACATCTGTGCCAGAGCCGCCTCTACTTGTTCGTACCCAGACAAGGATTGTTTGGTACAAGCACATAAGCTAATTATACTATATAGCTAAACATTCTATTAAAAAATTTAAAAAATAAAAAATAAAATTAAAAATTATCAATTAAAAAAAATATTAATACCTTTAGTAATCTGTGCCTTCTAAATCCTTCCTTCCTCTACTCGAAAGAAAAAATTAAAATAAAAAAAATCTACTCAGAACTGAAAATTAGAGAGAGAGAAGAATAGAGTTCTGATTGTTATGGGAAAAAACGGATGGGGTGTATATATAGGTTAGATTTTTGCGACGGTCGTATTTGCGATGGTCAACCGTCTCAAATACGAGGTATTGCGACGAGATACTGTCGGAAATGCCTTCGCCCACATTAAATATAGGCGGCGGGTAACAGGACTATTGCGACAGGCCCGTCGCAAATAGCCAACATTAGCGACGGGCGGCTATCCCCGTCGCAAATTTCTATTTACCGCCACTGGTATTCGCGACGTGGCCCATCGCGAATACCTTTTCCCGCATTAATTACGGGCAGCGGGTGAAAGGGTTGTTGCGACGGGCCCGTCGCAAATGCCACACCATTAGCGACGGGTAGATATCCCCGTCGCAAATTACTATTTACCGCCACCAGTATTTGCGACGGGTGGATATCCCCGTTGCAACTTCCTATTTACCGCCGCCGGTATTTGCGACGGTTCCCATCGCAAATTCCTCCAGTTGGATTAGCTGTTGCGACGGGTAAATAGTCCCGTCACAAAATCGTATTTATGACCACTGAGTATTTTGCGACGGGTTATAGGTGACCATCGCAAATAGGCTTTACATCGGCCGGTATTGTCCACGGGGCCCATCGCAAATAATACCGGGTGAATATTTGTTTGCGACGGAGAAATTTCCCCATCGCAAATATGATTTACCACCACCGGGTACTTGCGACGGGTAGCCTTCTACCCGTCACAAATATCCTTCCCACATTTTGGCACGCAAACCCCGCCATTGCAATTACGACAGGCCCTATATTTCCGTCGCAAATAACCTACCATTTGCGACAGGAATATATTCCCATCACAAATAACCTTTTAATCGGAGTTGTTGCGACTGGAATAAGACCCGTCCCAAATACCCCGTAGCAATAATCTTTTTTTCCCGTAGTGGGACCTTACATCATCCATAAGGATTACCCCAGTGATGTGTACTATCTAGTAATGATGGATGGTTAGTGAATTACCCCTCTCACAAATTAAAAATTCCCCAAGTTGTATTTATCTTGAGAATATCTTTGTCCTTATCGCATGATGGTAAAATACGTGTGCCATCAAGGCTGAAGTATAAAAACTATCCATCTTCACTTTCCTGCATGATGATAAACTAAAAATTTAAAATGTACCCTACAGTCTGAACTCTATGGCCTTGAACTAAGATCCCTTCCATTCATACCATATTACATTAATCTACATGGAGCTTCGTGAACTATGTATATCCTTTATTCCATCCTCATGGGACATATAAAAATTCCTAGTAATTTTTTCATCGGGTGTTACCCCATGATCCTCCAACATTGGTCTCTCCACACAGGGATTCCCTCTTGGGATTAAACGTGTCGTGGTATGGGATGCTTTCACCCTCATTCATGTGTGATATTCAATAGCCACTCCATATTCCCTCCATAAAATAACCTCTCCATTCATATGTCCTTACTGTATAATTTTTTATCTATATATAATTTCAATAACTACGTATGGCTTGCTTCTATCCTTTTTATGATATATAGGAATGCCTGAACATTTTGTCACTGAGTCAAGCCCCATGTTCCACAAACCTTTTCTTCCATTTGGACCCTTGTCGTGAGTTCCCTCCTGGGATTATGTGTGGTGCAATGTGAGGCCACGTTGGTCTTCATTCCCATCAGGTTTTCTTTACCTCACCAAGGACACCCCATTTTTGGGGGCCTTAATATACCGTCTTTTATAACCACATAACTTTAAAATGCATGGTATCTCAATAACTATATGTGGAATGATTCCCATCCTCATGGGATACAGAGGGATCCCCATACACATTTTCATCATGTCTATCCATAATGTTTACATATTGTTTTCATCTAAGAACCCATTCTTGGATTTAGATCTTTTTAAGGATTGAATATGGGGTGGTGGGGGCCTATTTGGTCTTCATTTACATTGGGTTTTCAATGGAAACACCATGTGATACCCCTCAAGATCTTCCCCTTTACTTTTTTCCACACAACATGATGCTAGACAATGCAACATCTCAATAACTATGTTTTACTTGATTCCCTTATACATGGGATACATAGAAACACTCAAACTCATTGTATCTGGTGCTGGATCCTAAATATACAAATTATACACAAGAGGGGGGGGGGTGAATTGTGTCTTTCAGATTTTTCGTTAACTCTATGATTGACCATGTTCTGTCCTCTATGCTTTATCAGAATTGATCATGAAGTGGGATAAGTAAAATCAGGGACACATAAATGTATAGTGGTTCAGGGAACAGAAGGCCCCAAGTCCACTCCACCAACGCTCTACTCCATGAGCATGGTGATTTTAACTATCTAGTCTTTTTTTCTACAGACCATCCAACAACTAAAAAAACATAGTTGACACCTTTACAATTTTTAGGCAAACAAATCCTTCTAGTTCAAACACGAAACTACTCAGTTTAGTACGAGAAGCTGGGCACTCAAGATAAAAAGTGTTTTCGTTTAGAAATAACTTTTCCAGTTGACCTTCACAATTGCAACAGAATGATATTGACAGCATATGGATTGTCATCTTTAGAAATATTGATCATCAATTCAATGTAGTTATGAGTCGATCCGGTTATAGTAGATATAGAAAAAATAATCGTAACTTAAGAAGCAGTAGATTCAAAAAAAGATTGTCCTTGACAAATAGATGAATCTTCTGTTGTGTTCCTTCTTCTTCAATAAAATAGAGTGTAGTCGCTCTTCATAATCAGTAGATCTTTGTATCTTGATTTTTATTTATTTTCTCTCTTCATAAATAGCTTCGTCTATGCAGCAGATCATTCTTTCGAATATAATTATTGTATCTGCACTTGCATTCTTGATCGCTATGTGTTCTTCTTTCAAATATTCGCTATATCGACCTCTCTACACTTTTTCGTATATCACACTTGTTTATGTTAATATGTGTCTTGTGTTGTTTGAAATTCAAAAATGAGAATAGATATATCAAGCGCTTCCTCTGTAAAATTAGATCCACAAATATCTCCCTTTGACTCGTAATATTCAAACTTGTGAATTAATCTGAGCAGTCGTAAAACTCCATTATATTCTCCATAAAACGCTCTGGTGAAATCAATCCTTCAAACTGTTTTGAATTTGTAAAGGAAAAACATTAAAATCAACATTTAGTATGGCTTAAAATTATCCGGATCAATCTCTGGCAGACCATTGAACAAAAAAAATATCTCCTTCGAATTCTCGATGCCAAACGTAAGGTTGAGTTGCACAGCCTGCATCCTCTGAAACGTAACATATATTAAACGTAAGGTTGATGTCACATTCTTTAAATGTAAGGTTGATGATGAACGTATGGCTGATGACATATGGTTGACCACAAACAAATGGTTGACCATCCAAACTTTTGTCTTCCATATCCAAACATATACCATACTTTTCTAAACATCCATAGGTAAGGATTACAATCCAAACTTTTCCAAGTAACGTAAGGTTGTTTACAAAAGTAAGGTTGATTAACCATACATTTGAGAAACAAACAATACATTTAATATTTATGTAATGTTTCTTCTTACATACTTTTTCAATATCCCAAATGTAGGGTTCCTTCATAACGTATGGTTCTTCTTCACGTAGGGTTCCTTTCATTCATACATTACTGATAACGTATTGTTGTTTAACCATACTTTCTTGATAATATGTAAAGAGTAAACAGAAGGTTCCTTTTTTTCTTTACACTACACTTTACTTTCTTTATTTACGCTACACATTCCTTTCATTCTTTACTCTACACTTTCCTTTTTTTCTTTATGCTACTTTTTTCAAAAGTAAGGTATGAATAGTTCTTCTAGATCACTTTAAATTGATTCTCGAATGGTTTAGAAATTGTTCCATGCTGTGTAAACACTTGAATATTCATTGAAAAAACGAGAAGATATAAAATATATAATTCATGAAAAATACTTAATGTAAAATCATTAGAAAACAGTTAAAATGTATATTTGAACATCAAAATCATCATAAAGAGATAGAATATTGTTCTCAACAATCACCCAATTAAATATGTATTGTTGAAAAACAACACATGCTCAACAATCTACCCCTTTTTGATGATCACAAAACCCATAAAATAATAAGACTAATTAAATGAAATTAACATTCAAAATTAGTTACATATATTTTAGAATTTTGAAAAGATAAAACAATAATTAATTTTAACAAAATCATTTCAATAAATAATAATTGTATTATCATTAATCATAAAAATAAATTTCTCCCCCCTATATTTATAATGAAAATAAAATAAAATTAGTTTTCATTAAAAATAAAAGTAAAGAATAAAATAATTTTTTGTAGTTTTATCCAAATTTCTCCCTCTGGATAAAATACATTTATTCAAATTTCGCCCAAATAAAATGTAAAAGAAAATGTCCCCTTTATAATAAATGACTATTATTACCTTAAAATAGTTTGATGTATAAGTATAAATCCATATAAATCCCAAAAATAATTTAAATAAAAATAAAAAGGATTTTAAATATACAAGAAATCATTTAAATAAGGTTTTAAAATCATAAAATAAAATGTTGTGTTTATCCAAATTTCTCCCCCTTTTTGTGATATCAAAAAGAATGATAAATCCTGGATTTAAACACATTTAATGTTTCACTAAACTGTAGGAAAATTCTATAATTAACTATTTATCAGTAAGGTAATCTGGTATACTGGCATATTTAAACGTAAAATAGTAAAAATAGATAACCAAACAGATAAATGAACAAATAAAAAAATGTAACAAATTTTCATTCAAAAACAGAAGTATGTACATGATAATGATATACATAGGAATCAAGGGATATTAGGGTTAAGATAGGTTCTATCTTCTCTGAACAACATCCTTGATTTCTGTAAGTTGCTCCCTCAGTCTCTTCATCATAACATCACCAAGCATCATAATGAGATCTCTGTTCTCTGGAGTCATATGAATATCCTCGATTAAATTAACTGTAAAAAACTATTGAATTCTTTCTTCTTTTTCTAAAAACACTGAGAGATTATCTGACATCTAATTTAACATTGTTCTAATTCCTGGCTCACTGGATGTCAGCTGATCCACTAAAAATTTCTGATTGTCTAGCAACACTGATAATGGAGCACTGTTAAATTAAAGATCAGTCAACCTCTCTGTCATATTGCCCATTACAGTTGTAATATCCTGAAATCTCCTTATGAGGTCAGGTGATGTACCTGAACCACTGGATCCACTAGACCTTGTGGATTCAAACTGAGATTCCATATAATCTTTAAAACCAGACAGATCAGATTTGAAAACCATTTATGATTTTATTTTGACCACTTCTGTCAACATTTCCTTCTTGAAATTCTCAACTTCATTTCTTAATAATATGTTGGATTTCAGTCTATGAAATTTCAAATTCTCTAATTCCAAATCTCTCCTTAGAGCATCATTCTCAGTTTCTAGTCTTTGTAACTTATTGTAAACTTCATCAACTGCTTAATTCAATGAAGTAGAAGCACTCTGTGCTTGATTTTCTTCTTCAATTCTTTGATGTATCAATACTAGGGGAAAAGATTCTCCAACTGTTTCTTCATCTCCCATTTTAGCTTGATCTACTGATTTTTACTCAGAGTATTTCCTAGACACTTATACAGACAAATCTTCCTCCAACACATTATTGTGAACATCTGATGCATCATCAGAATGTTATTCAATAATGATATTATCATGAACATGATTTTCAACAACATATTCTTCCTGAACAGCCTGAGGACTGTCCACTTCTCCTCCGGGAACTCCATCTTTCACAACATCAGTTGTATTCTAATTTTTTAGTTCATCCACTGATTCAACTCTTTTGGGTTCAACAATAGCAGTTTCAGGTCTATTTGTTTCAACATCCATTACAACTTGAGCTACCTCTTCTTCAGGTTCAACAATATTAGCCATATCCCTCATAAAACTATAGTCCAAAATATCTTTAATATATAGTGGTTGAGAAACCACTATTTCCTCTTCAGATCTTACAACTCATTTCCTTATTACTTTAAGTCCTTATTGACATCCTTCATCGTCAACCTTTTCAATCTCAAAACTAAGTTTCCTTACAGTAGTAGGTTCACTGGTTTCAGGTTGTTTTTCTTTATCTTTTTGAGGCTGAGCTGGATCAATCCGCTCTTCTTCCTCTTCTGTCTCCACTGGAACGATTTTTCCTTTTACGGTGATCCAGAAATAACGAATTTTCCTTAGTGTCCCATCACTAAAGGTATTACCGTGATGACACCTTTTTATCTCTTTTAAAAGCCTTAAAAATTCTTTCGTGAGCAATAAATTTGAAATGAACCTTCCAAAAGGATATAAATTCATTCATGCCTCGTTATGGCAGTAGTAATTGAGGTACCTCACAATGTACTATGGGAAGTTTAATTTGATGTAACTTAACAGAAGATACCTTATGTACATATCAAGGTATAAAATCATTTCCATTTCTGACATCCTGGTAGCTATTATAGTTTGAACAAATTTAACCATGATTTTCAGATCTGGTTCTAAATCATTTACCATCATTTTATTAACAGTAGATGTTCCAAAAAAATGACATAATTTCCTCTGATTTATACACATCATCTCTAATGTTTTTCAAATCAAAATAATATACTCATTAATATGGGAAATTCAGGATTTGTCCTATTTCAACAGAAGAGATTGAGAAATCTCTGTCCTCAATCATTGCAATCATAGTGCCTTCATTCTCACCTTGACTAAAATGAACTTTTCTGAAGAAATAACGTAGTTCTACCTCATATATAAAATCATACCTTTCACTATTGAATGTCTTCTTAAGGTTTTGAAAAGAAAAATCTTGTTTCAACATCAGATTAGTCTGGATTAGCCATTCCAGATCTATAACATTACCTTGCAAAATTTTTCACCCAACTGACTTTTTCTTCTTCACGTCACTACTCTCAGCCTCATCTGCTCGCTGGGTTTTTTCCATTACTGAGTATATTTCTAAAGGTTTGAAGATTTTAGGGTTTGAATATTCAAAGATAAGGGGTGTGCAACAGTATGTGGTTTCGGGTTAGAAAGGGGGTTTTTTATGGAAATGAAACAGTTTCGAATTCGAATGGGCATGGACAACCATGATTCCTGTGTAATCACTAATCAATAAATTTATTTTAAAAACAAATAAAATTTTTATTTCACGAATTTAACAAAAAAAAAGTTAAACCTTTTTTGAAAAACAAATAATTAATTGATCATAAACAGTATTTACAAACAAAATAATATTTACACAACTAAGAAAATAAAATCAAAATAAATAAAATTAAAAAAATAACATTTAAAATTATAATTAAAGAAATTATTTAAAATTAAATAAACATATCTCCCCCTTAATGAAATCAAACCATGCAGTGGGAAGTGGTTTAGTAAAAATATCTGCTAATTGAATTTCATTATTTATAATTTCTAAAAATATATCCATTTTAATAACATGACTTCTTAAAAAGTGATGCCTTATATCAGTTTCCTTAGTTCTAGAATGACTATTATGATTTTTAGAAATATTAATTGCACTTGTATTATCACATAAAATAGCTGTATTATTAAAATTAAATCCAATGTTCATAAGAGTTTCTTTCTTCCACAACACTTGTGCACATCAACTGCCAGCATATACATATTCTACCTCAGCTGTTGATAGGGAAACTGAATGTTGTTTCTTACTAGACAAAGACACTAAAGACATTCCTAAAAAGTTACATGTTCCTGGCGTTCTTTTTCTATCTAATCTACAACATCCAATGTCATCATCTGAATATGAAATCAAATTAAAATCATAATTTTTAGGATAGAGTAGAGATTGAAAAGTAGTTCCTTTTAAATATCTAAAAATTCTTTTAACAATAGTTAAATGAGATTCTTTGGGATTTTATTGAAATCTAGCACAAAGACATAAAGAATATATTATATCTGGCTTGCTAGCAGTAAGATATAACAAACTACAAATCATACATCTATATAAATTGTTGTCAACTGATTTCCCAGTTTCATCCAAATCAAGTTTTATATTAGTACACATTGGAGTTGTAAATGTCTTGTTGTTTTGAAGTCCAAATTTCTTATGTAAATCAGAAATGTATTTTCTTTGATATAAAACATGTCCAAAATCATTTTGAAATATTTGAAGTCCCAAAAAGAAATTTAATTCTCCCATCATACTCATTTGAAATTACTCATTCATTAATTTTGAAAATTCATGACAATGTGTTTTATTAGTTGATCCAAAAATTACACCATCAACATAAATTTTAACCAATAAAACATTATTTCTCATAGTTTTCTTAAAGAGTGATGGATCTGCCAATCCAATAGAATAATAATTTTTCAAAATAAAAGAACATAATATTTCATACCAAGCTCTAGGTGCTTGTTTAAGGCCATAAATAGCTTTACTAAGTTTAAAATCAGAATCAGGTTTTTGATAATTCTCAAAACCAGGAGGTTGCACAACATAAACATCTTCCATTAAATAACCATTTAAAAAAGGCAGATTTAATATCCATCTGATATAATTTAAAATTCCTATGAGATTCATAGGCTAAAAGGATTCTAATGGATTCTAACCTAGCTACAGGTGTAGAAGTGCCATCATAATCTATTCATTCTTCTTGATTATATCCTTTAGCTTCTAATCTTGCTTTATTTATAGTTATTATACCTTGGTCATCCTGTTTATTTCTAAAGACTCATTTGGTTCCTATTAATGGATAATTCTGAGGTCTTTCCACTAATTTCCAAACATCATTTATTTTGAACTGGTTTAATTCATCTGTCATTTATATTACCTAGATTTCCTCATCTAAAGCTTCTTCTATAGTCTTGGGTTCTAGTTCGGATAGGAAGGCAGAGAATTCCACTAGATTTCATAAGTTTCTTTTAGTTTGAATAACAGTTTCTAATCACTTATCACAGTTTCTAAAGGGTGATTATTTAGGGTTCTAGAATATCTAGCCATTACATTTAAAGGTTCTTCAATATCATGTTCCTCTAAACTGGACTGAATTTCATTTATATCATTTTTAAAATCATTCTTTATGTTCTCAATGCTCATTTTATTATTATAGTCAGGTTCATCTATTTGATATGTCCTTTTCTCAGAAGGATTAGATTCATCAAATTTCACATGAACTGAATCTTCAAAAAACCTCAACTTTTTATTAAAAATTCAATATGATTTGGAAATAGAAGATTATCCCAAGAAGATTCCATTATCAGATTTTGGATCAAACATACCACGATTGTCCTTGGTGTTTAAGGTGTAAACCTTGCATCCAAAAACTTTAAAGTAATTTACATTAGGTTTTCTCTTATTCCATAGTTCATAGGGTGTATTTTTTAATATATGTCTTATTAAAAATCTGTTAATTATATAGAAAGTGGTATTTTCATATTCTTCCCAAAAATATATAGGTTGGATATATTCATTTAACATAGTTCTAGCCATTTCTTGAATCATTCTATTTCATCTTTCTGCAATCCAATTCTATTGAGGTGTTCTTGGTGCAGAGAAGTTATGTTTAATACCCATGTCTGAGAAAATGGAATTAAATTCCTGATTCTCATATTCTCCACCATGATCACTCCTCAATGAGATTATATTAAAACCATTTTCATTTTGAACAGATTTGCCGAAACTTTCAAATCAAGTAAAAGGTTCATTTTTAAATTTCAAATAGAAAATCCAAGTAAATCTGGAATAATCATCAACTAATAAATAAACATATAATTTACCATCCAATATTTCTACACTTTAAGGTCTAAAAAAATCCATATGGATATGTTTTATATGTTTATTTGTAGCAACTTTGTTAATATATTTGAATGATTATTTCTGTTTCCTGCCAAGTTGGCAGGCATCACATAATCTGTTACATTCAAATATGAGACTAGGGAAATCAGAAACTAATTGTTTCTTAGATAAGTTATGTAAAACATATATATTACAATGTACAAGTCTCCTATGACAGATCCATGATTCACTTACTTTAGCAGTCAAGCAATTTATTTTTTGTTTACACAATGAATTTAAATCCAAAGTATAGACATTGTCAGTTCATGGTGCCTTAAATTTAAACAGTTTATCTTTACAAATAGTACAGAAATTTTTAGTATAATGAATAGTATATCCATCATCAAACAGTTGAGAGATACATATCAGGTTTTGTTTCAATCCTTGTACATAAGGTACTTTTTTGATTGAGACTATTTTTGGACCTCTAACAATTCCAATGCCAATGATTTTTCCTTTTTCATTGTCACCAAATGTGACAAGTCCTCCTTTCTTTTGAGTGAGTGTTATAAAATTTTTTGAGTTCCAAGTCATATGCCTTAAGCATCCACTATCCATGTACCATATATGTTTTCTGCTTTTGTGGAATGCTACCTGCAAAGACATTTATAAAAATTGCTTTGGTACCCATATTCTATTGGGTCCAGGGGTGTTAGCTAGCAATGATCTGGGTATCAAGATTTTCTTCGTTCTTTTAAAAACAGCTGAATCATATAAGTCTTTTGAAACATATACTTTCTAAATACCACAAATTTTAGGTTGTCATATGAAGAAGTGTTTAGTTATATGTCCATTTGTCCCATAAAAGTTACAATTAACCCTTTTAGTGCTATGAACAAAATATTTTTTCTATAGCTTACGTTTTTCTCCTTTACTGCCAATTCTAAATCTTTCCGTTTTAATGAATGTTTTTCCAAGAATTTCATTTAATGAATTATCTACTTTTGTAAAAACCAATAAATCCTTTTTGTAATATTCTACTTCATCCTGCAGTGTTTTTATTATTGATTCAAAATTAATATAGTTAGTGTTAATGGAATTGTATTTATCAGTTAATTCCTTAGGTTGTTTCAGCATTTTATCTCTTTCATCTGAAACATCCTTATATAGGTTCTTTAGTGAATTATGTATCTTAAATAGTGATTCATATCTTTCTTCATTCATATTGTAGTATGTTGTAAGTTTTTTATTTGTGTATATTGATTTAGAATTTGATTCATTATTTGAATTAGAGGAGTAATATGATTGTACCTCATCTGTTTCTACCATGAAAAACATGTTTTCGTTTAGATTGACTTCTTCTTTCTCTGATCTGGATTTTGGAGAGCTACTAGAGTCTTCCGATACACTCCAAATGGATTTCGTATATTTTTTATCTTTCTGATCATAGTCATTTCTTATGAAGAATTTCTTCTTATTTGCATCTCTCAATTGTGTAAAATCTGGCCTGATGTGCCCCATTGTATTGAATCCATAGCATCTTACCTCCTTATCAACTTTCTTAAAGGATTTTTTGAAGCCACTTTTCCTGATGTAGAATTTTCTGAATTTTCTAGTTAACTGAGCCAGTTCTTTATCTGAGTTTTCTGAGTCAGAGCTCTCTGATTTGGCTTTGTCTTCTCTCTTAGTCATCTTTCTATTCATTTTTTGTGAAGTTAAATTCAAGGAAGTGTCATAAATTTTTATGTAGGATTTATGTTCATTTGCCTCATCTTGCATTTCAGCTTCGTACATAATTAGTGTACCAATCACCTCTCTCATGGTGAGATTTTTAATAGGTATTGATTGTCTGATTGCAGTAGAGATACCATTCCATAGAGTAGGATGTACCCTCAATACTTTTAATGCTTGATCAGCCAGCTTGATAGGATCTCATAGAGTTGTTATATTATTGACAATTTTTTGTCAATCTACAGTTCTTTTGGGTAATTCTTTCACCTTCAAACATTCTGAAAGTATAAAATTTCAATTTGGCAGTAGCATATCTCATTTGTCTCAGACTATCTGTTCCCTCATATGCCAAAACTATTATTTTCCACATCTCATATGCTATTAGGCACTGAGATACTCTGTTATATTCATCTGGTCTTAGACTACAGATGATTTCATTCATATCCTTCTAATTCATATCATACTCTGCCTCTATAGCAGCACTCCATGTCTCCGGATTTTCAGAAATTTCATAAGGAGTCAGAATCTTTGAATAGACTTTATATCTGAGGTTTTTCAGATATATTATCATGCGTTATTTCCAAAATCCATAGTTCTCTTCATTATAATATGGTTCTCTGACAATTGACATCCCTTCTACTGTATCAGTAATGATACTCTGTTGTATAATCATTAGGTTCTTCTCGCTTGGTAGGGCTCTATCAGAATCTACACCTCTGATACCAATTGTTGGATTATGAATATACCGATTATACACAAGAGGGGGCTGAATTATGTCTTTCAAATTTTTCATTAACTCTTCGATTTATCGAGTTCTGTCCTCTATGATTTATCATATTTGGTCATGCAGTGGAATAAGTAATAGTATGGACACACAGATGTATACTGGTTCAGGGAACAGAAGTCCCACAGTCCACTCCACCCATTCTCTACTCCATGAGCTTGGTGATTTTCACTATCTGGTCCCATTTTCCACCGACCTTCCAACAACTAAAAATAGGCAGTCAACACATTTACAATTTTCAGGAAAACAAAGCCTTTTGGTTCAAACACGAAATTACTCAGCTTAGTACGAGAAGATGGTCACTAGAGATAAAAATTGATTTCGTTTAGAAAGAGCTTTTCCAGTTGATCTTCACAATTTCAACAGAATGCAATTGACAGTAGATGGATCTTTGTTTTCAGAAATATTGATCTTCAAGTCAAAGCAGTTTTGAGTCGATCCGTTTGTAGTAGATAAAGAAAATATAATCGCAACTTATGTAGTAGTAGATTCACAAAATATTGTTTTTGACAAATAGATTAATCTTCTGTTGTGTTCCTTCTTCTTCAATAAAACAACGCAAAATATCTCTTCGTAATCAGTAGATCTTTGTATCTTTATTTGTCTCTATTTTTGCTCATCAGAAATAGCATTGTCTTTGTAGAATATCTTTCTTTCGAATATAATGATTGTATATGCACTTGCGTTCTTGATCGCTATGTGTTCTTCTTTAAAATCTTCACTATATCGATCTCTATACACTTTTCGTATATCACACATATTTCTGTTATGATGTGTATTGTGTTGTTTGAAATTTAAAAATGAGAATAGATATATTGAGCACTTCCTCTACAAAATCATATCCATAAATATCTCCCTTTGACTTGAAATATTCAAACTTATGAATTAATTTGAGCAGTTGTAAAACTCCATAATATTCTCCATGAAAAGATCTGGTGAAATCAATCCTTCAAACTGTTCTGAATTTGTCGAGGACACACTTTAAAATCAGTTCTTAGTCTGGATTAAAATTAGCCTGATCAATCGGTTGCAGACCGTTGAACAAAAAAATATATACTTCAAATTCCTGATGCCAAACATAAGGATGAGTTGCACTTCATGCATCCTCGGAAACGTAACATAGATCAAACGTAGGGTTAATGTCGCATTCTTCAAACATAAGGTTGATGATGAATGTAAGGTGGATGACATATGGTTGACCATAAACATAGGGTTGACCATCCATACTTTTCTCTTCCATATCCAAACGAATACCATACTTTTCTGAGCTTTCATATGTAAGATCTACGATCCATACTTATTGAAGTAACCTAAGGTTGTTTATAAAAGTATGGTTGATTAACCATACTTTTGAGAAATAAACAAAACATGAAATATTTACGTAATGTCTCTCCTTCCATACTTTCTCAATATCCCAAAATATAGGGTTTCTTCCTAAAGTAGGGTTCTTCTTCATGTAAGGTTCCTTTCTTTCATACTTTGCTGATAACGTATGGTTGTTTAACCATACTATTCTGATAATATATAATGGGTAAACATCGAGTTCTTTTCTTTCTATACACTACACTTTCCTTTCTTTCATTACGCTACGCTTTCCTTTCTTTCTTTATGCTACGCTTTCCTTTTTTACGTTACACTCTGCTTTGCAAACATAAGGTATGAACAGTGTTTCTAGAACACTTTAAATGGATTCCCGAATGGTTTAGAAATTTTTTCATACTGTGTAAACACTTGAATATTCTTCCAAAAATGAGAATACAAAAAATATATAATTCCTTAAAAATAATTCAAGTAAAATAATTAGAATACAATTAATGGTTATTTGTGAACATCAAAATCATCATAAAGAGATAGAGCTTTTTTCTCAACAATCACCCCATTAAAAATGTATTGTTGAAAACAACAGGTGATCAACATTTGGGTATATCAGTATAATAATAATTATATTTCTATCCTATTCATTACTCATATTTGCAAGTCATATACCTTCAGTAGAATCCCTCGGCCTCTGTTTTTTTGCATCAACATGCTCAAATGCATTCTTGTGTGAGAATTAGAGTATAAGATTCTATATGGAAATTCACACACCCACCCCCATGATTTTTTCACTCATGTTTTGGGTGTCTATTATATTTCACATCTTAAAGGACCACCAGATGTCTTGGTCTCATGTCACCTTGGCTCACATACCATTCTGGGCCAATACACAGGAGGATCTCAAATGGGAATTTTATACCAGTCCCACGTTGTGAAAATGGTCAGCGATTGATCCTCAATTAGTTTTTCCCATTACAAGCCATGATATAGATAATGTTTTGCGAACATGGCCAATAGTTATCCTCCATATTAATCTCACAATTTTTCATGTCTGAAATATTTTTCTGATGATTAACATTCTTTCTCACATCCATATGTCTAGGAGAAATTTCATTACCCTTAGTTTCTTTCCTCCATGAACCTTTGTGCATTGAGTAAGAAAACCAGCTTAATTGCGTCATCCATGGGCCCTAAACCTCTATTCCCTTATTGTGTGTTGTTGTGTGTAGTAAGGATATTTTATTCCCCTTTTTTCCCTCAACAATCATTGCTTACATGGGCTTAGGGGTGTTGATATGGTTTATTCCCTCATGGGAAAGTGTCATACCAAAACGGTCTGAAATCTACAACCTTAAACTAGGAGTTCGGGTCCCAAATTTTTGGAATAATGAGCCTAAATTGTGTGTATGTTATTTGGAAAACTATTAATGCAATGTAGATATCATTAGTCGTCATTCAAAATGGTTTTTTCTAAAAACCACATTTCATATCTCATCAATAGTTCGATATCTATGACCATAAACTAAGATCTCTTTCATCCTTACCATAATAAACTACACCGAGATGTCCCATGACCATGACATTAAAATGGGCATCTACTGTCCATGCACTATGGTCATAAACTAATATCTCCATTGTATTTACTGAATTATTCAACATGGACATGCCCCATGCCCAAAAATTAAAATGGGCATCTATTGTCCAAACTCTATGAAATTAAACTAAGAATTTGAATGTTTGAATTCAAATGACATTAAACTGCATAACAACCATGATTTTTATCACTTGAGAGAATATCCCCACCCTTTTTCATATTGGCTACATTCCATTCCCTTCCAGGAACTATTTTTGGATTGATTCCTGCCTCTACAGGATATATAGGAACACAAGAACATTTTTCTCTTCGGGCCCAACTGCAGGTTCATTAACCTCCCAGTCCCTTTCGCCCCTATCGTGGTCCAAACTCTAGGAACATAAAATAGGATCCCTTATTACATGTAATATGTCTTTAAACTATTGGACATGGTGTATGTAGTATGAACATAAACTATGTGAAATGTCTTACACTATGATGTTAAACTATTACATGTTTCATCCATACCATATGATGTTAGACTGCATGTCTATCATCCACATTTGAATGATGTGAAACTGCAAGCCATCCTAGGAACTCTCCAAAGAGGGCTTATCTAGAAGTATGTTTTAACTCAATCTATGCTTATATGCTCAACCACAGTTCTTTCATCACAGTGGTGTAATTTCAAAAGTTTTTCTTCCACTCGAATATCCCATCAATACATCTTCATACTTTATGTGCCCTTTATTTAGTTCCTCATCCACTTCCACAACTAAAGGGTCCGCCTAATGGACTTGTCCCATGCCTCTTTGACTCACCTTCCTTTTTGAGTTAATGTTAAAGAAGACATCACATGAAAATTTTAGTTTTGCCTCATGTTTCAAACATGGTTATTGTTCGGACATCCTTTGTTTATCCGCATTTATATCTAACATGATATGGATACTGTGTTGTGAAAATTTTCAACAGTTATCCTCCATCATCATTCCATCCCCTTTTGTTATGCATTTTGGGTATCATGATTCATACTTTTCATCCCCCTTTGTTCAGATTGATTCCAATGCCCTTGTAATTATCTCGCTCGTGAATTAGATCACGTTGTAAAGAGTGGTTTGGATGCTCTGAGAACCTTACTCCATAAGTCATACCCCCACAAAAATTCTAAAAAATTGTGTAGTCAGTTAGACCTTGAGTGTTCAGTGACTATCCAACTCTCTCATATCCCAAGTGAGCGGTTGTGTGATCATCCCTAGTTTATCACACCGATCATAACCCATGTGGGATTTGGGATTGATTGTCAGCTGATGCACATATATGATTGAAATGAAATAATCAAAACAATTAAGAAATATGCCCATGAATTGAGTTTAAATGTGTAGGTGTGTGAAGAATATATGTCTTAGTTTGGCCAAAACACATCCCTTATGGATCTACTCCCTCAATGAAATGGTTTAATTCTATCACTCTTTGCTGTGTAGCTTACAAGGTTTCTTTCCAATTCGTGAGATCCTCCTCCTCATCGACGACCGAAAATTGAATATCGTCATCTCTGATCTACGTTCCGTCCTTTTCAGCTTTATGTTTTTCTACTTGATGGTTCACCTGAATTAATTACTCACGGGCCTCTGCTATTTAGGCTTTTAGTCATTCAATGAGCCCCATATTCTTAGCATTGCATTCCAAATTCTCACTAATCTTCTATTTTTTTAATATCTTGTTCATCCTCTTGGAGTTTCTGGATATTTTAGACTTTTCTAGAACCACTTGGCATCTAGGTGTTATCCTCTCACCCAAATCCTCTAAAAAATGTAGTCTAGTACCAATGTGTGGTGATGTTGCACATCTACCCCTCCAAAACATAGATCTCACATACATGTGAGGAGCCATCCAATTCTAACTATCTACTAAAGAACTGGAACCTCATTGAGGAAGCATTTGATTAGCTTCCATGCTCAGAACCTAGCCTTTGGCCATGTTAAGCTGTGTCAGAATCAGATTTGTTTTTCTCTTAAAGAATAGCTAGTTCTTATTTGGGAAATTCATCTAAGAGATCAGCTGCAAGTTCATTTTTACACATAACATATGAAGAATCAGGTTCTAGGTTATCTGGTTGGTCCTCATAATTTGATTCTACCTTGATGATGTCATTCTAACCAGCTCCATGTTCTACTCCACCAATAGATTCACCTTTCATCATGATTTATTACTTTCTATGACCTATAACTTGGCTATCATGGGTACATGACTCCATGAATATTATCACCACTCTCATTGAAGGTTCCCCGAGTCCTTTGGAAATCTATACCAGTAGGGATCCCTCCATTTTAAGAACTATTCAGACAAGGGACATGTCAGCCATTTTGATTAAGAAAAACAACAGGTGTGGCTACATGGATAAGGATATATATGATGGTCAAACACCTGATATAACCTCTAATTTACTATCAGTAGATGGAAAAGGCATGGTCCTCCATATAAGATGGTAGGATCTATAGGTTCTAGTGATCCTTCCCTTATTTTCTTAGCACTGCTCAACTCTGCCTCCATTGTTTCTCTAGATTCAAGTTCCAGTACTTGTTCTTCCCCACCCATTGTCACATCATCATCCCTGATAGTAGGGGTGGTATTCACAATGTCCTCATAAATAAGTAGTTTTTTATTGAAGGACCAAGATAAGGTGGGAGTTTTAACATCTTAGGAGACGGGTCGGGGCTTACTTTGAGAGTTACATCAAATTCTCCGAAAGAAGTCTCCTCTAAAGCACTAATTTTTCCTTCCTCATGAAGTCCTCCCATGGAAACTACTTCCCCATCACCCTCCTAAAGGTAATCTGCATCAACCTATTCCCCCATAAACAATCTATGATAGACAAAGAATTATCTTTCAAGTTGATCTTCTGATAACATTGGGGGGATGTCCTTGTTCAACATCAACCTTACTCATCTTTTCAGGGGTCATGAAATGCCTCGAGAGTATACTATTTCCACTAGTTTTTTTACAAATTTTATTACCATTGCAAGGTCCACCTTGTAGCTATAATTGGTGAATAAAATTTCCCCTAGCTACATATTATTCTTATTCATGTTTATCTAGATGTCATAGAAGGTGACGAAGTGTTCTCAAAATTTCCAAACATTCCAGACCTCCAGATAGACTGCATCTGGAGGAATCACTTCTTGATGAAAATTTATCCTAAGAGACTAAGGGGGAAACTTTCAGAACCCACATGATCATTATCTTCACTCTCGAGTCATCTTGTCTAGAGCTGCTGGGTCTGGAACTACCACCTCCCTTGCCTCACCTTTAACTGGTGTTGGTTCGTTGCTTCTTGCCCTTAATTCTTAAACCTCATCAGCATGACCTGCATCAACACCACCCTTATGAAATCCTCTTTTTGTCACTTTACCTCTACTATGAGGCAAGGAAAACCACTAATTTACATGACTAGCTTGTTGACATCTTCATCATCTCACCGGGGTAATCATTCTCCCAACTCAATGCATATTCGTGAATCAATCTGATTATGATGGTAGTTAGTGGAAGCTCATTCCAAATGTTTCCATCCTCTAGTGTGAAAATACACCATAGTTGTCTCATTACACACAAGTGGTTCTCCTGGTGCACCTCTATGTACACATTTAGATTCAGTCTCTACATACAGATGAATTTTCATAGGAAACAATGTGGAGTATATGGTTCACATATGGGTTCACAGTCTATCTGGATGACCAACAAACCACTGTAAAAGGAAAACATATATGACTTATTCTCTATAGTGATTGTTCCATCAACAGTTAATACTCCAGTCGGCAGGGGAAATGTGTGGAAAATGAATTGGTTAGCTTGTGTAATTTTTCGCAACACTGTCGTCTTTCCAAGCATGATAGGGGATTCCCACAATATTAGGAATAACTAGTCAAGAGTGTATCCCAGGTGAAGCAATGGGGTTAAGGTATTCATAGCCCCTCATGTGCATGGTGATCTATCTATATAAGAAATGGGATTGTCGGCACACATGAAATGACCTTATTCCCTCACTGATGTGTCAGAGTAAATGATATAACTTCAATATAACCGGTATGTACATGTTGATGAATTATCCACAAGCCATTCGTGCCACTATAATAAATGTTCTTGGTCTCACTCCCATTTGCACATCCTTAACCGGAAGCATCCACCCACTAATCTGCACTAAAATGAATCCATCTAGACTTAATATTGGCTATTGTCCATCAATGATATTATATACCAACATTTTTAACTAGCTATCCGCAAGTATATTCTATTAAGAACCTTACATTCCCCGTTGATCTCCCTTCAGACCATAAGGGTGCCTTATTGGTAGTTTCATTGGCACTACCAATCCCTTGGACAAAATGTTTAGAAAATAGTTGAACCACTGCTTAATGGGTAAATCTATCATATTATACTTTCCATAAATTTTTCCCGATACTAGGATCAATAATGTACTATCGAAAGGCTGTATATGTTCTCTATCCTCCCAGAAATTCATGGCATGGAGGAACTCATGGTACATCCTTCCTAGAATCAGGATGCCAGTGATTTTATGGATATACGATAGGTTGATACCAAAATACCTATGGTACAGGTGGAATGTGTTGTTATACAGAGACTACCATCCTAGCAGTTCTATAATGAACCCATTCTACTGGGAAACATGGAAATGGGAATCCCATGTTTCTTTGTATAGGCCTACTCACCTCATCACAATATCGAAATTGACACGGGATGCGTAGGCCCAATATGCCCATGCCCACTCACCCATAATGTTGCTTCCCTACCATAGATCCCATCTATCTATCCATCCCTTATCTGGATTCCGAACCCATACCTTATTTATAATATTGTACAAAGTCAGGGATGTCTCTTCTTCCAATTCCGTACAATCAATGTTGTTGACATGATTGTAGAGGTAGTGAGCTATAATAGGAGTATGATCATCCTAGATGTTGCTGTATGTGGCCATGTATCACTATGTTTTTCTTGGTGTTCCCCTAAACTAGATGGCCAACTCATCTCAGCTTTCCTCGAGAATGAATACATTGTCTCGCAATACAATTTTATACACCGGTAGCCATTTTTATAGTTGGTGGTTCATCTAACCATTAGAAAACAGTTTTGTTAATGATTTGGGATCATAAGTACTCTGAATGTTCTATATTATTTGTGTATTTCGTTCAATTTTCACCTCCAGGCGTCATTATTATGAGCTTCTCAATCATCCTCCTAAGTAGCCATCAGCCCGATATAATTGTGAATTTTTGGGTTCCATTCAAAGTGGCCATTCATAGAGACCGATCATAGAGTAGAAGTACTAATAGCTCACGTCACAAAAGCGAAAGGGTTCATGATTCACTGGTTCATTGTAAATCATACATGGATCACTTGACCATAGAACCCAGTTCATGGAGGTGCATTCATGGGGTGGATCTCTTCACGAACAAAGAGCGTTAGAGCCGTTGTTCTTAGAGATCTAGGTATGGAAAAATAGATTTGTTTCCCTATTTATAGGCATGATCCAACTCACCCTTAATGGAACCCTTCATGGAGACCTTTCATGACACCATTTATAGAGACCATTCTTACATGCTTCTCTGAATTCGTTGGCCGGTAGAGGTTCATAACACTGATAACCCTACATATTTTTCTATCCAGATTTGTGATTCAAGAAGAGTTTTTTTAGATTTACCATCAAAATTCGACCCTATTTTTCCTTATCTCCCATTATAAGGGGGATTTTTTTGTCTTTAAATTCAATTCCCTAAAGGTGTGAATAATTTCACGGCTATTTAAAATCCAAATGTAAACCTGAGTGGCCATGAATCATGAATAAAATCATCAATGGGGTCTATTTTGAAAAGCCCCTCCACAAAGACCCTTCACGGACTAGCTCAAAAATGTATCCTCTATAGGGTGTCTGGCTCCCTTCATATACCAGCTCACAAATGTTTCACATCCACGATGTCCAACACCCTTCATGAACCATTTTACAAACATATATCATCGTCGTATTTTTTATCCCTTTGCGGACCAGCTTATAGACATATGTCCTCCATGGAGTCTCTTTTTCTTCACAAATCCTGATTGTTCTTCACAACAAGCCACAATAAACCCACATACCTCTGCTTCCTATAAATAGACAGCTCATCCCCTCCCAAAACAATTTTTACTCTGACATTTTTCCTTCCTATCTCTCTTTTCGCAATGCCCTTCACGAAACCAAATATGGATTGCCTATGGTATATAGGCTGTTTAAGTGATGACTCATTTGGTTCTTTATGAACACCACCTATGATTGGGATTCCCTTTGTGATGAACATCTCCCTTTGAAAAAAATAGATCCCATTTGTGTTTCTCAAGGTTTCATGAATCATTAGTCCTTCTTATAGTACACTAACACTTATATGCTCTTTACTAAAGTGAATATATGCTCCACCCAAGCCTATCCTTTTCGAAGCACCCATCCTTCATGATCCACCCTTCCTTCTCTAGGTACCTTTCCATCATGAAGCTTGTATATGAAAATAATTTCTTGAACCCTTAATTTATGCGGAAATCTAGGCTCATACAGAGTGATTTCATGGTTCCTTGAGTGTTGTTTTAAATAGTGTTTCCCTGCCTCATGCTTCTTTACATAGGAATGATAACTACTATTTCATATTCTCATAGCCACACTGACATGATCCCCTCAAGTGACCAATCTTCCACCTCACTCTCGTTGGGAATTTATTGTTAATTCCCTTCCCTATGTGTGGGTTGCTACAATTTATGTAAGTCCTAGGGGTGAGGAAAAATTCCTAATCTTCCGAGATTTAAGATGTTAAACTTGCAAGAACCATCATCCTAAACACATGTTGATAAAAAATGAGTTTTCACATGTAGGGAAGGACTGATTTGATCAAAGAGAAGATGATATCTGCATTCTTTCACTTCCAAACATTCCAACCAGCCTTCTCTCTCCCACTACGCTTTGTCTCCATGGGCACCTTGAGTAGTCTCTATAAAAACCCTAAACCAAACCTTGATAGGGTGCTCCCAATGCGATGTCCATATCCTCCTCACACTTCTGGAAACCCTATTAGGGCATCCATCCAGGAGTAAGTCCCAATTTTCATCTCCTCATGCCACCTCAGTGTGTAATGCCCCACACATTATCCACCATGTCTGTATATCTCACGACACGATCGTCAAGTCTAGTGAGACCACTTGTTTCTCACACTGAGCATGACTCACAAGGGCATAAAGTTAGCATTGACTATGACATCCTCTTATGGGCCGCTAACCATGCCTAAACCCCATACCCCCATTTCCTCCTAAAATATGTGGAATTTTATCTCTGAAACCTTTTTACGGTACATAGGAAGCCTTCTTGAGGTTCAAGAAAATCATCCATCTTTCCCGACCATTTCACATATATTTATCATCATACTACAAGAAATAAATTGTATACTTGAACAAAGTACATTTTGATCTATATCATCTATATAGGGTATATAGGAAGCCACCATGAGGTTAAAACCTGATAAAATGGTAAACATTGGTGCTCCATGCTAGGTACATACCCTCATAATGTGTCAGCTTCCCTTTTTGGTACACATCACTAGGATCCACCTCCACGAGGTTTTCTAATCCACCTATGCAACTAACCATACATAAGTCTCACCCCCAATCCGTTATCATCCCACCAAAAGTTTCCCCATGTGACGGGATGCTAACCACACCTAAGCCTTAACATGACTCGGTATGGTTTTCCTTTGTGTACACCCAAATTCATTACCCCATCTTGAACTACATGGAATTTGATTCCCTACCATAGGGATACGTAAAAAACCTCCCTAACTTTCAAGATCATAATCCATGTTTATTCCTAGTATCTTTTTTGAACCACTATGTTTTGAGAAGATCATGCTTCAGCCCATGGTTCCATTGACATAGGGTCCTATCCATGCATCCATTCTCACAAGCCTCTTCATTAAGAGACTCATCACACCACTCCAGAACTACGTGGACTCTAATTCTCTATCACATGGATATATAGGAGACCTCGTTGAGGTTCAAGACAAACACCATCATATTTTAGTTGGTTTTACCCAATTCGTCCCATATACTTCATCAAATCATCCATCATCCTTCCAAATTATTACCTAGGATAACACATCCCGGTGGGATCACACCATTCATATGGGATTCTGACCATTCATAAGCCCAATTTTTCTACTCTATCACCTCACCCTTATCAGGGTAATTTCATGCCATGCACCTAGTCCATCTCGGTGTGTAATCCCTGAATCACCCCATTGAACTATGTGGGTTTTTATCCTTGTCCTCTATATAGGGTATATAGGATACCTCTTTGAGATTCAATACCATCAATAGGTAATCATTGGTGCCCCCTCCATGGGTTGAACCCCCTCTGATACACCGTTTATAGTGTCCCAATCATCCTTCACGGTTTGAAATATTCTATCTTTTAGAAACAAATCTGAGGTTCCTTCCACATTTGGTGTTTTGATCCATCCATATGGTAAACATTTCAGGAGCCCCTCTAGGGACGTATCCATTTGGTCTACTTTTATCAGTGTTCTGATCAGTCTGATCAATCATTGTTAGACCAAAAACTTGCGGCATACCCTGTTTTAAACATGGGAAGCCTTGTAAAAACATAGAGATATTCCTCTTGCATAATATACCCCACAATTTCTATGGGAATCCTCAAGTTTCCTAGCCCATGATAATACCCATAAAGTGGAAAAATACAGGTTTTCTAGTGTTTCATCATCATGACAGTACACAAATGCCTCAACAAGACTACTCTCTTGACTGATAGAAGATGCCAAGACATGCCCCTTTTGAATTTAATAGAAGAAGAAGGGTAATTAACTAGAATCCGTGAAGATATGTCACCATGAATGACGTTCATAACAACATATTAATCCTTACGAGAGACCCTGACTACGCGACAAGTTCCAAGGAGGAATCCACAGAAGGAGGAACTGACATCCCATCATCACATTTTGATCAATGAGCATACACTACCAAAGAGGAAATGCATGATTCCTACATTTGTAAATATGGAATTCAAGGTACAGTGCGACCAGAACCGGACACACCAACATGTGCACAGTGGGCGTGCCCAAGTAGAAAGCTATAGAAAATTTTTTAATTACATGAATGCTAAAGTATTCTAAATTTTTTTTGGTGGATTCTTTGGATTGCTTATATTTAAAAGAAATATATGGATTTGATGTGATAATATATATGAAATCATATATATCAATATAGAATTAAATTTTTTAAAATAATTTTTTTGGCTCAAACATATTGAATTATAAAGGGTGATTATAGTGGTTATCATTTTATATAAATAATTATAATGAAATAATGATATAATAATGGGGATGGGTATTCCCAAAAATATTGTGACACTATTGTGAATAATTTTAATGTATTGAATTAATGATTTTACTCCATGAAAATATACTAATGAATAGTTATTTTATTTTTATAGGATAATATAATAAAATATTTAAGGGTGTCACTCTTCTAAACTATGAAAATGGGTGGATAATTAAATATAATAACACTGATTACATGATAAAATGCAAATGAAACTCTATGGGTTGAACGTACTATAACCACAGTTCTAAGGTCCCCAAAAACATAATTCGTTAACTAAATTTATAATTATTGAATTATTATATATAAAATTTGTTAAGCTATTAATATGGAAACCTATATGAGTTTTGGTGTCTGTTTCGGATGAACAAGTGAAAAGTAATATTGGTTATGAGATGAAGTGACTAGAATGATAATTCAAGAACTAAAATTTATATGTTATTGAATTAATAGTGTATTTTTTCAGTTCTAATGGTAATGAAATCAATGATAGTGATGTATCATCTATATATTGTTATATAGGGATATTATAGAAAATGTTATAGGATATTTGATTGGGTTTATATGAATTATTTCAAGTACTCAACTACCCTGATATGGGACACAATATAAAGAAGATGTAAATTGATGTAAATAGATGTGGTAGTGGGTCTCCTTTAAACACTCATTATATCTATAGTTAGATTTAAATGATTATTATAATACCCACCACTGACAAGATTTATATGTGATCGATGAATAGTTATAAATGTATCTATTTCAATTCTCACATAGCAGGGATATTAGATATATCACATATCTCTATAAGAAATGTAAAGATGGTAGATTCCTTCATCTTATTTTGTGAGGGATAAGTGGATATAGAGAATTACTCCAATATCCATGGAATGGGGAAATAATGAATGGGATGGGTGAAGATGTGTAATTACTCCATCATTCGTAATATGATCATGTGATAGATGCTAATTCACAAGGGCGGTGACATGATTTCTCTCCCAATATAGCGATAATGGTGAATGATAATGCATATAATGTTATCTCTCCCTTACAAACAACTATATGATGTAGGATATGTATATAAAATTTAACACTGGTGGTGTAATTTTACATCTGTATAATAGTATACAACATTACCCATATAGGTGTATATTTACACTAGCATGAAGATATTTATACATTTCTTGATTTAGAGATGTGTATTTAATCAATTACATAAATTATAGTTGAAGGTGTACATTTTCACAATTTCATTTTAGATTGGAAAAAAATATACTTCCTCTATCATATCAGGATAAATTTATCCTTTATGAATTATTATGAAAAAAACAAGGGTTATGAGATATGATTTCTATTTTTTAACCAGAAGCATTTCAATTTTGGGAGTGATTTGAAAATGATATATCACTATATGGATCAGGAATGATCATAATGTTTTATATATCTAATTATGATAGAAGGTGAAATTAGTGTGTCTAAAATTTAATTATGATTGACTCATATAAAAAATATATGTCTAAGGGGGTTGGTTCACTACTTATGATGCCCATACCTGGTATGATATACTCATTATTTCATGTGTGGTTGCACATTATTCATCTCATTTACATTTATATTTTTGGTTATGGATGATGGATGGTTTTAGATAATGGATTTGTATATCTAAAAAATTATTAGTGGTGAAAAATCCTCTTATGATATCCACCCTAATCCACCATCATTTGATCTTACACTAATCAGAGTGATTAGGATTTATATGGTGTTTTATATTTTATTATCATATATTATAGAAAAATATTTTTATTATATAAAAATTGGTAACATTTTATTGTTTTAATTCCATATTTTACCTATGGATGATATTATATGATATATGTTGAATGTTTGGATATATACGCAATCCATCTCATTCTATTTTGGATACAGTGGTGCTAGTATCTATCCCCTAGACTAATGGGGGGAGGTTGGGGTATTTTATATACTAGTGTGCCTAGATTCAGCATAAGATACCTATCAATATTAAATCTTGAAACCATGAAAACTCAATCAATCATTGGAAAAAAATTCAATAATTCCTTCATAAAAATCAAAATAACGGATACCATAAGAATCATATATCAAAACAAAAGTAGATATTTATATTGCATCTACGACTCACACAATTTGTATATTACTCTAGGGCACTATGCCTTCAAAAGATACAGACCAAAGGGATGATTCATTAATGAAAAAAATTCAATAAACAATCCTAAATTTCAATAGGAAACATCATGAATATCACATACCCATCAATATTCAATGATCTGGAATAAATAACATGAGAGTTACAAGATGGTTTTACTGATGCCATGATACACAGAAGAAAGTCATCAATATGATCTATATTGTAAGGAATATTAAATTGATAATACACATTGAAAAATATCATCAATTCAAGGAATGTTACCAAATTTGTTTAATAAATATTAATATGACTTCCAAATATCAAATATTAACTGCTATAAAACCTAACCAAAACAGGATCACCAACTTTAAATTCCATGAACCTCAACCTTTATTTAGTATATGATTTTTAAAATATTTATTATTCCTCTTGAAAACATTAATAACATATAGTTTTTATTGATTATACGAGAGATAGTGATTGTAAAACCAATGGATACAACAGTTTTTATCAATATATCTCTCTCACAAAGGTGTTATGGACATTGATATTTTTACCACTAAAGGTAGATAGAATGTTTCTAAATCAAAAAGTGACGCTATGAATTGTGAAAAAATGTATTGTTTACTATTTACAAATAATAATAAAAATGATTCATGATAACAATATTGTTTTCAATATTTATGAATATTTTATTTTAAATGATCATGATGATGATAAACATCACAAGTGTTCTTGTTAGAAGTGAATCTATATAAAAAATTCTTAATTAATAGATCAATTATTTTATTTATTAGGAAACTGTACTGAAATAATGATATATATAGTGGCTTTAAAACCCCAAAGATCAACCATCAATAATAGGGATATTAGTTAATTGGAATTACATCTCACATAGGTTTGGTTTCATTCGTGTTATTTTATTAAGATTTGATAGATAGATCATTGGAGTTGGATATGTTTTTCAAAAACTACATAATGATGGAATTTTTTATTAGGATATCTATTTTTAAACTATTTATTTGGATAATACATGTACCCAAAATTGGAATATAATCTATGGGTTTAATTGTATACATGGATGGGAAAAAATTGATTTTGATACATCTTCTCCAATTGACATTCCGATGAGGATATAAAATGAGAACGAAATGGAATGTAATGTTCAATTTACTAGAGTGTTTGTTTAACTATATCTTATAATCACATTTTTTAATATCCTTTCCCTTAAAAATTAATACATTTTAATAAAAATTGAAATAATAAGGATACTTGATTTTTATCTATGTGTGTCATCATTACTCATGTAAAATCACTCTTATTAATGACCTTGTATATTTCACTTTTTAATTACAAGTTCATTATTTAAATATTATAAATAAGTCAAATGATCCCAATTATGGGGAAGAAACTACTCATCTTTGTGATGATTTTGTGTAGGGAAGTGATCCTAAAAATAATTTGTACTCAATTGTAGAAATGGGGTTCAATGATTCCATGGAGTAACAGAGAAATGATATCTAGTAAAATCATGGATCTAATCTACCTAAGAGAGTGGATTTGAATTATAAGAAATTTTTATATTCATAACTAAATAATGATGTATAACTTTTCAATGCTGAGGGATTTTATTACCTATCTAGATAGTTAACTAGATAAGTTTATATTTTCAATAACTAATTCCAAATAACACGATGAGAATGTTGATAGCTTTAATATGTTGCATCACAAAGAACAATATAATGAATTTCATAATGATTCTGTATATATAATGAAATGAATTATTATCATTAGAAAATATTTATATGTTATAGATTCTATGTTTTACATTAATAAGGTTTCAACAACTATTCATTATATTGTTCTTTATGATGCAACATATTACATATATATAGATACATTTTTTTTCAAAATTATACATTTCAACATAATCATAGATTTACCGACATTCATTGGAGGATATGAGACTAGAAAATAGTTCTTTATGAAAATTAATGATGACTAATTTCAAAGTGATTATGGATATGATCCAAATGATGAATTTATTTATAATGATAATTCTATTCATGGTGTTTTGGTTTAATTTTTAATTGTTTACTATTATAATTATTATGACTGTTTATTGGAAATTAGAGGTTCTAATAACGAATAACTATCATTTGGTTTGAGCAGGCGATGATGTTGTTGTCTGAGGTTATGTCGGTTGGTTTATAGATGAAGGTTGTCCTGAATGGTGGTTGCAACAATTATGAGTTTGATATAAATGGATGATCTGGGAGTAGTTATTGTGGCATCAGTATATTATTATAGGAATGATAATGGAATTGAAACCAATGTGGGATTGGTTGTTTAGAATTGATCTAGCCTAAAAAATTCAGTAGACCCAATCTACATTAGAAGCATCAATTAATATCCTAGTTTTAAATCATTAAAAAATTAATTTTTTTGGAATTTTTTTCATTTAAAGGAATGATTTATTTGTGGTCAATATTTGTGGATTATTTTTTTTATTCCAAATTATACGTAAAATTTTGATTTTATTCAATAATAAAATATAGGATTTTGAGGATGAAATATGAAGATATATATTCTTATAATTATTTGAGTTGGAGTATTCTTAAAACATTCTTATATAAATATGATATTATTTATTATTAGTCTTATTCTAAATTTAAAATGAAATATTTTTATAATATAATATACCCCACACTAATTAAATTTCAATTCAATTTTTGATAAATGGGTTTTCTGGTTTATTTTTAATGTAATGGCATAATTTTTCTTAATTGAAAATTACTAGACCATTCTCTATCATACGCTACAAAAAATATGATATAAGAATCATGGAATTTCATACCATAGAATATCATAATAGTGATAAAAAATATTACACATTCAAATCCTTAAATAAATCCATTCTGATGGTTGAGTGATATTTATTTTTAAAGGAAAACTAAACCAATGGTAAATATTTCACCAGTGAACCTCTAAAATTAGGAATGAATGTAAACAAAACTTATTTTATTATCCATATTATCCACATTATCTAGAATCGTATATTATAGTGAAAAACAATTTTAAGGAATAAATTAGAGAAAAATTATACATAAGCTTACACAATAATTATGTAAAATAAGGAATTACATTAGATATGAGAATATTTAAACCACCTTATAGGATCCCCACATGTTCATAATAGAGACTCATAATATCTTTTAATATATGTGATTCCATGATCACCATAAAATTATATGCCTTTGAAAAATGGTCTATAACACCAAAAAATATTCATTTAAACTTCTAGATTAAAAAATAGCCACCAAAGCCCCCATTGTTCCACCAATAGAATCATAAGAACCTACAATGGATACAGTTGACTTACTTGAACTCAATTCTCATATTTTACCCACTGACATGTGAAATATTATAATGTGAACTATTCCACTAAACTATTATTACCCATTGACAAAAATAAATATTTCATATTATGATACATCTAGGTGACACCCAACACGACCAGTTAGATGCAAAATGTTATGAAATTATATTAAATATAATAAAAAGGATATAGACATAAAAATAACCCATATTCAAAAATCAGTTCCAACCATAAATGAGTAACTACATATCTTAGTAATCATAATCATCACCACATTCACAGTAAGGTGCATCCTACATAGAAGTTTATATTCAATATAAGTTCATTTTTTATTTCTTCAATACATTGGAATACATTCTTCTAAGATGCATTTACTCCACAGAGAGTTGCTCCTTGTGTGATTTCTTGTTTACATGACCCTTTTTAGAATCATGGGAATCCCCTATTTTCCTCCTTAATGAGGACCTGGTGGATACAAGCTTCATAGTATAAGAATAGTCTTTTCTTGGCCTCCTCTTTAGTGAAGTAGTCATAGCTCCTTCACTTGCCGATATCTTATTCCATCTACCTTGATCAATATCATTGTAATAAGGTCTTACAACATCTATACCATTCTCTTTATCACTATTAGAGAAATTCCCCAATTTATCAGTGAGATTCAAAGAGACAATGATTTTGCAACCAACATATTTATTTGGAAATATGCCTTCTAAGGATGACAAAAACACTCTTCCAATCATCTAGAAGGGCCTATTAATACCAATAAAATAAAGGCATTAAGTGGTCACCTCATTGACAAATCCATAAAGGGACCCCTTCATTAAAACATCCTCTGTAGACCATTCATGATTGTTGGAACCAATACTCGAGTTCATGTCTTCAAGTACTTGAGGATCATCCATAACAATGGGCGACTCCTCCTAATTCATGCCTTAAAATCTATTTCCACAAAGCACCTTTACCCCTAGAACATTATTAAACTTGACATTTCCTCTTTCCCCATAGATCATTTTTTCAAAATCGGTATGAACTTGAAAAAACATAGCATCACCCACTAGTAAGGGTAGATCCCCAACACCAAGATCATCTTTTATAAATTCAAAGACATACTTCAATATTGGATTCAGTTACTCCAGAACCTCCTTCATTGCATAAGAATGCATATTAAATTCTATGAATTCATCTTTCCACACCTCCCACTCCATGCTTGTACCATTCAGTGCATCACTGAGAATGTGATCCCCACATGATCACACCACTCAATAAAAACTCTCACGACAACACTCACAGTGTGCTCTGCAAGGCCACCCCTTCCCCTGTTCTCACCCCTAACTCTATCATCATTTCCACATAATTATCCAAGTATAGAATTTAGACAATATATAGGCATCACCACCATCAAAGCTACTCCTTTACACTGCTTGTGAAATTCGATTTAATCTTTTTATATGACAAACCAAATCTAAATAGCCAAATCGACAGCAAATATACAATATCACTTCTATGACTCAAATAAGTCTTCTTGTTTCCAACAGAACTCATTTTCTATCCCTGATCAAGACAAAATCCACCGGTGAAATTGAGGAATCCACCTATACACAGATCCATGGAAAAATTGGGTGACACACAGACTCGGTTCGACGATCAGGACATAGATATCAACTGATCATATTTCCAACTGCACATAGAATATAGGGATTTTAGAAAGAAATGGATAGGCAAGAGAGGCCTTCCCAAGTCACGATTTTCACAGGGTCCCACCACATATGAAACTCAAAAATTTAAAAAATAGGTAGAGGTTAGATCTGTTGTATCTTCTAGGTGATACTATGATAAAAAAACCAGAGGGTTTTCAAAACATAAATTGAATTGTCTCCCACAACACTAGATCAACAAATATCATCCCTTAGAACAATACCGGATATGTAACATCCTCTAAAACCCCTACTATGCACCCCCATAGAAGACACTATCTCTACGCGCCTACACCTCAATATTACATAGTTTACACTCATCCACCTTATGAATCAAATATGAATTCACTTTCGTCTAATAATTAAAAAAACCAATATTAAGATACTCCATATCAAAATGAAGGCTTCCACCTTCCTCGATCACCCAGTAGTCATATCAATACCAATAAGAAATATATCCTCATTACATCATACTTAGTGCCTTAGCTATAATATTTCCATTACTCAGAGTGTAGAATATCTCAATGCCTTGTTTATTTAAGGAATCAATATATATCATGAAATTTATATTCAAATAACATTTATATAATAGATAATATTTATTATTGTGATAATTTATGAGTATAAATCAATCTATGATAAGATAATATTTTCATAAATTCATATAAAATGTAATGACCCAGTATTTTGGAACCTCAAATATTGATATTATTTTTTTAACTTGTCTCACATGCTACACAAAACCTAAAAAAGTACAAAATTTTAATAATAAATTATTAAAAAATCTATAAAAATATGTGATGGTAAAACATTAATATTTAAAACCTTTAGAGTATATATAATTTGTAATTTTACATATTAAAAAGGTTATTTTCAATAAAATAAATATCTTTAAATTAAAATTTTTATTTTAAAACCCTAAAATTAATTTTTTTGAATTTAAATTTTATAATTCTCACTTCATTTTTGAGTTACTAATATCCAAACATGAGTATACTGTATTTTGGGTATTTTTATTAAGTAATCATAAATTAGTTGAATAGTAAAATTATACAGATTTTCAAAATTCCATCTCATTTATATAACTTGTATGTTTTTGAAACCTATTTATTTAAAATAAATTTATTTATAAATTAAAATAAATCATTTAAATGTACTATTTTCATTTTATCAAACCCATTAATTTCATTTTAGAAAATCAATTAATGTTTTATGAAACTATTTTTCCATTGTTTCTATAATTTTATAAGTGGGAAAATTAGGTTTTGGATTTATTTTAAATTTTACATATCTATAATTTATAAAATTTTTATCTTATTAATATAATTAAAATATATAAAATTCATAATAATTTCATTAATATAATCTTATACATAAAAATAATTTTTTTAAAAAACTTCTTTTTACGTGTTGCATGCTCTAATATTAAGATTAATTTCTATTAACATAGAACATTAATTTGATAAAACTATTGTTATATTTTTTATTTTAATTTTTATAATATTTAAAATGGATAATTTAATTCCTGGTTCATAAACATGACTATTAGGATTAATGTTAATATTATTATTAATAGTGAAAAAATTATTTTAAAATTACTATTATTCAAATATCAAGGAATTTGAATTGAATTGGAAAAATTAAAATCCCTTAAATGGTGAATATAATATTATTTATAAAACTCTAAATAAATATATTATCACTGAGTAAATTTTTAATAAATATTAAATAAAATTTACAATTCGTAGTGGCCAAAATGTAATTTTTTTACTAAACGTTTTTTATTCATATTATATGTTATAGTTTAAAAGATTGTATTTCAATTTTATAAATTTAGCTTTATTTAATGGAGGACAAATTTTGATACATAATGACTAATTTTTTTTTAATATGGGTTGTTTTATATTAATAAAACATCAAATCACATAGTTAAAAACTACTTACCAAGTTTGAAAGTAAAAGAGTAAAATGTAATTAATTATTGTTAAAACCCTAATAATTTGTTTAAAAATATTTAGAAATAATTTTTTTGGCTTTCATGATCCAAATACACCTGGAAGTTAATTATTAAGATGCATTGTATCCATTTGACATTGAATAGTGTCATGTAATTGTTAATATATAAATGGTGTTTCTTGAAGCTCCCTTTTTGTCTTCTATAAAAGGATATAACATACACCATTTCAAAAAAAAAATGTCATATTTGAAGTACTAATATAAAATATAAAAATTTTCTCATTATATAACTCTATCCCTAAAATATATTCCCCTGATCACACATTGTTTTTTACCGAATCCATTCAATTTAATTTGGATTCTTGAGGGAAAAAAATCATGTCTCCAACGTAAGTATTATATCATTCATAATTTTTTCATCTTAATATTATGCTTCTAAATGTAATATAACAATAATAATATGTTAAAATAAGAATAATTACTATACTTATATTATTTAATATAAATAGTACAACCCTTATTTTTCTATTTTTATCCCCATTGAAACAAATGAACCTAAATCATGGATGTGTGTGGACAATAACCTCACGAAGAAACTTTTTTTGTGTTTATTGTAATTTTCATTTATTTTTCAAAGAAATATAAAATATGGTTTTCTATAATAATATCATAAAAATTATATAATTAATATTTTGATATATTTATAAATTTGAAAAATAATCATCTTCTTAAACAAACACTCCAACTGAGTAAAAGTGTTTTCAAGTTACATCTGGTTGGACCACCTGTGTGAAAATACATTATAATGTAATCATCGATGAATATTAGAGACTAAATAATGATAATTTTATATGATAATAGGAAAGAAATTATGATTTTATTGTTTTTAAAAATTATTATATTGGTCAAAATTTATTATTAATAAATTATCATCGACCACCATAATTTCAGAAATAGTTCGTTATTAATATGATTTCTTTATACCATAAAAAAACCACATATGGAATGAAATAAGAATATTTTGACTCAGTATAAGTTAAATATTGATGAAAATTAATCGATATATAAATAATGAATTGGGTACAAAATTATGGGTAATGATATGAAATTTTTTAAATTTGTGCAAAACTTTTAAATGGGTTTTCGTGACTAAATAATTATGAATGTCATGGTGGTTTTTCATGAATTAAATAGCTTACTTGGGTAAAACTCATCCTTATCTATAAATTATCATTTAACATTGTTCAATTATAACCATTTATAAATTCTAATATATTTAGACTTTATTTCCAATGTAAATCTAGATTCCAACCAATGTCTTCTTCCTAGATGAGTCTAATGAATCCTTAAAACACATTTTTTATGAATAATTTATATTTTTTGTGGTTTTTCTCAATATTAATTGTTTTAAATATCATAAATGTTATAATTTCTTTATCAGAAAATCCAATATTTTTTTACAATTATATTTTTTCTACAAATTATTCATTGTAAGAAAAATTTCATCATTTTAATAATTTGGTTTTTCCACAATTAGATTTAAAAATATATAAATGGTTTTTCCATCGTTTAATAAAATTTATCATTCACTATAAATTTTATTTTCATACCTTTTATTTCTTTTAATAGGTTCCATTATTGAATTTTATTTTTAAATAGTAAATACTTCAAGTTTATTTTCATAATATATTTTCAAAACATTAGTTATTTTTTAGGTCTCCATTAATTATTATTCTTTTAAAATTAAATATTTTACAATTCTTTTAAATTCCCCGTTTCATTAATATTATTTATTATCTATGGTTGGTTTTTAATCTAATTATAATAAGGCTTTACAACATTATTCACATTCCTACAAAAAAATTAAATTTATTTTTACTTTAATGTTTTAAAATGTTTTATGAAAAAATTTATATTTTCAAATATATTCACCCTCGATTGATTATCTTTCCTAAAAGGATGTTTGGATTTACCTATATATGTTATTATGATATTATTTTCTTTGTTAAATGAGATTTCTATATCTCATAATTTCGTAGGTACATGATATATGATATTTATCAATGGTTGAAGAAACCCAGTATTTTTCAAAGAGTTATCTATGTTATGAAGATGATGGATTTATCAATGGGTTCTTTAAGTATCAAATATATGTATGGATGATGATATGTGTTGTCCTATATCGCCCTCCAAAGTATTTTTTATAAGTTTATGTATAATATGATAGCTAGGTGTGTAAATAATGAGTTTTTTATCATAGGTTTGAGAATGATCTTTTGCTCACATATTCAAGCATGAACATAATTTGTTTGTTCACATAGGTGTGGGTGTGATGGGTTTGGTCACACAGGTTTTCCTATAATTATGGCATTTAAACATTTCAATGTTATTACAAAAGTTTTGTTAAAATTTTTAGATTCTTTTAATTTAAATGAATATCCTTATTTTCCCGATTTTCACTATATTTTTAATGTATTCCACACATGTTTATCATGTGTTTGAATAAAATAGTTTATAATGTATACAAGAGGGGGTGAATTGTAGTTTAAAAATTAAATATAAAATAAAACCAAAATAACACTTTAATTAGAACGACCAGACTCATATATCATCTGATGATATATAAAATCAATAAAACATATTATAAAATATTTTTTTTAATTAAGCTCAAGAAAAAATCTGATAAAAATAATTTTTAGAAATATTAGTAAAAAACATTCTAATGTGAATGAACAACAGAATGTATAACTTATAGAAACTAGAAAAATGAAATCTGATAATAATATCATAATTAATTACAAGCTTTACTAATTTAGATTTACTCGTTAATATTATTTTTAATTTATGATAGATTCCAAAACTACGATATCCATAGTTTTTAAAACTAATTGTAATTGTCATTCATTTGACCTAGGGAAAGCCCTTGAAACAATTATCTGAATAGTTACATCTTCCAAAACAATGGAATCCCTTAATCTGATTTATTTTTATCAACTCAATATTTTATATAAATTCATCAATTCAATGATGGACGTCAACTCTATATCTGTCACCCTAGACGTCCTAGATCTGATGGACCAAATTCTACCATCTTTCGTTCACTAAAAACCCTTGATCAAAACCGTGATTTGATAGAATGATTACAAAAGAAATTACAATTCTATGAATTTTAAATTTTTTCATATTAAATCCTTAGAACTAAATTCTCTAATAAATTACAAATCATAAGAATGATATGTTTAGGTTGATACAAATATCATATATAATGAGTTTCAAATACATTAGCATCTGTCTCATTAAATTAATTCCTATTTATTTAAATCTCTCCAACTAGTATATTTCCTCGAATCATGGAGTTGTCTGCAACAAAATCAGGTGTTCCTCACATGAAAACCCAACAAAATGTTTCCATCTTATGTCATTTTGATTATCTCCATTTAAACTTTGTAATTAATTTTACCTGATAGAAACAATTCCAACTACTCTGATTATAAAATATGGATAGTTTGATGGACTATACTATTGTTGTTTTGTCGGGTGAACATGAATATGGTTATTCCAATGGATCATAACTATAATATTTCTGATAGATATGAATTTGGAAAGTATGATAGATAAGACTATTAGTCAAACTAATTGATAGAACACGAGGTAGTGTAATCAACCGGATTCACCATTAATCTGATGTATTGGTTTGAATAATGAAAAGTTTATATATTTTAGAACCATTTATACATTTGGTAAGAATTTATTATTCAAAAAAACATTCCAAAACACCTGTAACATAGATATTTATACAATATAATTTATATAAAGTATTAAATTATTTTTTATTTTCAAATGTATGGAAAGGAGAAAATATAACGTATAAATTTATAAGCAATAATCTAAAACTTTTTTGAAATCACAAATAATAACACATATCATAAAAAATTGAAAAATATGCAACCCATTATTCATTTATGAAAATTAAATTAATTCTTCATAAGTCCCCATGTGTTGATGACTTTATTTTTTATCATACTTGATCTGAATGGAAATATTACCTAGGATTCCCCCCCAGCTCGTATAAAATTATATCCATTGGATAGATTTATCTATAAATTTATTATCCCCTGAAACTACTACTCTCCCGGAATGAAGTTTCTCCATTGACAAAAATTCACAAATTTATCTCCCACTATGAATTTCAAAAACGAATAGGGAAATTAATATATACATCAAAAATGATAGAAAAACAATATATTAAAAAAATTTTGTTTGATAAGTTTTCATACAATATAAAATATAGAACATTAATCCATGTAGAATATGAAAATTTTCATGAATGGTGTTTTTGGAGAAAAAATAATTCCAACAATTACATTTAAAATATTTTATTTATAAATACAAATTGTGTTTGGGAATAAACGAATCATTGTTTCATAAATAATTTGATAAAAATTTACTTTAACTTCCTCAAATAATATTATTTTTTCTAGAATTATACTATTGAAGACTAAATATTTTCGTCCCTCACTACAATTATGGATTTCCTATAAACCATTATATTGAAGAATTCAAAATCATTTTCAAGAAAACTGATTTTCATGTTCTCTTACTTCAACCTCAAAAAGTATTCCTAAAAAAAGAATCCAATTTCATCTTTCAACTTCTGATTTTATTCTTTCAATTTCATTACATCCTCATTATATTTAACTATCATATCTTTGATCTGATCGAAAAACAACACTATATCTGATATATCGGAATATAACATTTCAAATGAATGTATAATTTCAAAATAATTTTTTTTTCACTTCAAAAATATTATCATCATTATCTTTTAAATCACCATAAATATTTCATGAGCATCTCACCATTTGATGAATATTTATTTTGGGAATAATATTATCTCCTTTGAATGTTTTTATTTCAACCTCATTCTGAATGACTGACTCTATCAATAACATTTAATTACTATAACTATTTAGTCATAATATTCTGAACCTATTTACATGTACACTAAATATTCAGTAAGTGAATTATTGTGTAATCTATTTGTTTTAGAGTTTTCAAAATATTCCAAATAATTTTCTAAGCTTCTATGGCTGGTGAGTTTTAGGACTTTGATGTTGCCTCCACAATCTGTGGGTGTGAAGTCCCAATAACTGAATTTTATTTCACTTAAAATATTTCCTATTATGTAACATTATAAATATCTATATATTTATTAGTATTGTCATTTTATGATACTCTATTAAGAGAATTATGGAAATCATCATCTCCTTTTTATAATGAATTTACTTCTATAGAAAAATCAATAATAATATTCTTGTTAGACTAAGTTGAATTTGAATTTGATAAAGATGATGATTCTGATGAGGAATATTTTACTTCTCCTTATTATTTTATTTATGCCTCTTCTTTTTATTATCTTATTCTTCTTCTTATAATTCAATCTCCTCTTTCCTTTCTTTTCTGAAGACTTATTTTCCAACTTTCTTTATAGCTTTTTTTACCACACCCACTGACTATTATTTAATTTGCAAATAATTCTATAAATAAATTTTAGAATTTTAATTCTTACACAACTTATTTACCTTTCCTCTTATCCCCAATTACCATTGGAATAGTAGTGGCCTAAAAATATCTCTGTGTTCAGGTGATAATTGATATGGAAGTGTTTGATCAGGAGTAGAAATAGTTTTGGATCTTAGAACCGTTTGAATAATAGATAATGGATATACTAAAATCAGACTAACTTCCAATGATTTTTCACCTAAAATCAATAATATTTCCATCATTATTACATGATATAGACTTTTCCCAATTATTATTCATATATTTTTTTTAATTTATCTTTTATTATTATATTTGGATATATAGCTTTAAACATATCATGTCTGAAAGAAGGGTCTTCTGGATTCTCTTGGGGTTTTTGAGCCATAAGCTTTTTAAAATAATCATAAGATAAATATTTTTTTGTAATTTTGGATGTGAATAATCCATCTTTCTCTTCTCTTTCACAATTTTTATTGTTATTTTAGAGACTTGGAATCAAATGAAGAATTGTCTTATTTTTCCATGCATTTATTCAACATAGAATTAAAACATAATTTCATCATTACCATTGTTGCCTCTCTAATGAGAGAATGTTTTTCTTTTGGGGTATAAAACCGATTGTGGATCTCGAAAATCTCCATGATATCTACTAATATATTTTCAATGAAATAGGGAATCATAATAATTTTTGAATTCATTTGTTCCTTATTAATTTATTAAATCAAAAGGAAATCAAACATGACTAAGTAAATTTTCCTCATGTTCATTAGAAAATCCAAGATTAATATTTCAAGGAATCTCAAAGTATAAATTCTACTTTCCCTGGGATGAATAAAAATGCATCTAAAGGGTTAATACTATGACATCCCTAGTTAGAAGAAAAAATTTTCAAACCTTATATAAGGATGTAAATAAATATGGTTCAACTTTTCTGTTAGCATCCCTCCCATTTGTTTCATAAAAATATTGTGTGAAATAATATATGCTTCACCCTCTAAAGGTACTTCACTAACATAGAAAGTTATTGATACATTAAATTGTAATTTTCACCAATTTTTTTTTAAAAATAAATTTAATCCTATTCTATATTAAATTATATTGAGGAATAAAACTCTCTTAAAATTTCTGTAGAATGTTTTTCAATTCATCATTATAAACACATGTTTCTTACCAACCTTGAAAAGTAGTAATGTTTTTTAGAAGAGACCCATATTTTTATAACAGGATCTCTCGACTAGTCTTTCTCTAATGAATTATCTATTTGAAAATTATTCTATATGGGTAATCAAACTGAAGAAGATACTAGAGCTTGGACTATTGTATTTGATCAGACAAATGGAAACCCTCTAGAATAAACAATATATGGGGTGCTTGGGGTTGATAGTAAATGACCTGAGAAAAAATTTGGGACATAGATACTCCATCCTTATATATAGGCATTGTGGTGATTAACTCCAAAAAATACATCATCTCATATTGAAAATCAAAATTTGATCTGACTCTAGATATTAAATCCCTTAATGATAAAATAAAATATTTTAAACTCATGTGGATTTTAAGAAAACATTTCAACATACTAGAAAATAACATGATTATAAAATCTAAAAAAATTTCGACAATTTTATTGTAAAATAAAATAATATGTAAAAAACATTGAAAATTAAATGTAATGGACTATTAAAAAAACAATAAGATTAGAATAATATATTTTATAGTAGAAATTAAATTTTGGAATGAAATTTTTACCAAGTAGCATATTCATATTTGGTTTTGTAAAATAAAATGAATCTAATAAACTTCAGAACAGATATTATATCTAGATATTTTTTAAAATAATTTTGATTCTAAAATACTTTAGTAAATATTTTGGTGTAATGAAAGACAAGTTTAAAAAAATTCATTTAAATTACTAAATTTTTTATAAAACAAATATAATTGTATAGAAACAAAATCTATAGAAAATTATGTGTTTTCAAAAATAAGAACATATATTCTAACCCTTTGAGCTAGACTTAATTAATGTAAGGAGATTAATATACATGAATAAGTTTTTAATAACAATTTTATATTAATCATTCCAATTTTAGGTTTAATATACATAAATATATCAGGAATATTGTTTTGGTAAAAATATCTACATATTATTATTAAATTTCTATATATTATAAAATAATATCTCATTTTATTATTTGATCCAAAAAAAATGTTATATTATATATATGTTCTCATCTCATGAGTGTTGTGATGGGTTTTAATTAATGAAATGACACTTCTATTATGACACAACATTTTACTTTTAAAAAAACTCATTTAATAATTAGTGAGCATGTGTTTCATCAACAACAATTGAGAAAAAAACATACAGCTAAAACATATTCATATTCCTTAGTGAAAAGTGATAATGGGTGCTTTTTATTACAAGACAATGAAACTAAATAATCACCTAAAATATTACATGTTATAAAAGTATTTTTCCTATTAATTCTACATCCACCAAAGGCATTATCAAAAAAACACTTTAACTAAAAAAAATTTCCATATGATTAAAATAAACGCATATATATATACTTCCCTTAAGATAATTAAAATTTTGGTTTACATCTCTAAGATGGAAATATTGTAGATTTTATTAATATCATTTAATTAATCATACAAAAAATAGTAAATCCAAATGAAAATAGATTAAATAATGTATACTTCCAATAAATACTCAAAAAATATTTTGATCCACAAGTTTTCTAATTTATTCAATATGTAAACAATTTTATGTTCGGATAGGTGTAAAAATACTTTTAATACTATCATATATGAATTAACAAAGAATATATTTTATATAATTTTGTTGAGATATAAAAATTCATTCTAGTTTTTTTTAATTTGAAAACCTAAAAAATATCTTAACTCACCTAACATTCTCATTTTAATTTATAATTTCATATGATACATAAAAATAATGTAATCATAATATAAGGTAATCATAATATAAGGTAATCATAATATATTTTTTCATTGTATTTTTTTTAAAATTTATGTTATAAAAATATTTGATTCATAAATATATTAAAAGTGTTTTTTTGTAAAAATATATAATTATCCTATCATAACAGGACCTAGGGGCTTGTTTAAGTTCGTAATGTGACTTAGTGAGTACAAAAACATATTCTGTATGTTTTGTCCTTTTAAAACAAGGGGTTGTTCTACCAAAAAAATACATATATACATATTAGTTAAAATAATAAAACTCCACATGCAATTCGAATAGTTGGAAATTTAGACAATCTACTAATGATATTAGTATATGAATAACCTCAAGTCTAGCTACTAGTGTATATTTTCCTTTATAGTCTATACCATCTTGTTGATTATAACCTATACCAATTACTGTATATATCTTTCTAACAATTACTCCATTTTCATTTCTTTTTTTCTGAAAACCCATTTTACTATAATTACATAAATATCATTATTTCATTCAACCAAAGTCCAATATGTTTTCTTTTGAATTTATTGAGTTCATCTTGAATTTATTTTATTTAATCCTCCACACCAGAATCCTCATCATGAGTCTAATTTTTAAATTGTGATAAAAATCATAAAGGTTCACTTTTATTTTTCAGGGAACCTATATTTATAACTCATTGATCTACATCAATAATGAATTTATCAATAGGATGATTCTTAAGAAACAACATACATTTGGTTTTTTATTAACTTATTTCTTCTACAGTAGGTTCAAAATATTATTGAGGTATAAAATCATAAATATATTCTTAAATTTTTATCTTATGAGAAAACCATTCCAAAAAAATTAGAAAATCAATTTTATTTGTTACACCTGAAGGTTTAGGTTGAGGATTTTTAAATCAAATAGATCATTTGTATAAAATTTAACATGCGTTGTTTTGTCAATTATACATGTGTTTAATTAAAAATACTATTTTCCCTACATGTTTTAGAATAACTTAAAAATATTACTTCATCATTTTTTGGTTCAAATTTATGCAATTTATGTGTACTATTCATAATGAATACTTTCCCTCCAAAAACATTGATGTAAATTTTTTTTGGATTCCTTCCGGTCCACAACTCATAAATAGTTTTATTAATAAAATTTGTAATCAAAACATAATTTATATTTTAATAGGTAGTACGCACCAAATCATCTAAAAAATGTGTATCAATTGAGTATTCACTCCTAATGATTCTAGTAATCTCTGGAATAAGTCAATATTTTTCAACTACACCATTTTATTATGGAGTCTTGTGTGCCAAAAAGTTATATATCATACCGTTTTACTAAAAAAAATTAAATATCTTAATTTAAAAGTTCCCCACTAGGATAACTATGAATAATAATCAAGATAAGTATTTCTCATTTTGTAATCTGGGTAAAAATATTATAAAACAAAAAAAGGTATCATACTTCTTTATTAGAAAACAGACCCAAGTATATCTAGTGAAGTCATCAACTAAAACATATAAATATTATTTTCCACTAATACTCCCAACTTGTGTAGGACCAAAAAATTTTATGTTCACTAACATTAAATCATTATATTTTGAGACATCACTAATATATTTGAAACATGACTTGTGTTGATCTATATTTATATATAAGGACCACACTCTTTTGAAGGATTGAACCAATGCTCTGGTAGATCCATAAATAATTTTTTTTATAAAACTTATCTATTGTTATAAGATTACAATGTCCTAAAATTATATTCCTTATTCAAGATTGTTTTTATATTTCCCTATCTCATGGTATATTTTGGACCCTTGGTGTTCTATGTTTAATGATTATACATTCTCATGATGATTAGTAGAAAGAATAAAATTGTATTTATAACTATTAATAACACATTTATCATTTATAATGTTCAAAATATTGCCCTCATTACATAATTCAACTATTCTAATATGTTTGTGATTAATTCATATAGCAGGGGGGATGTCTAATGTCCACTACAATAAGAAATCATTATTGCACTATGGGAAATTCTCTAGTATGGTGGCCAGCTAGAACAAATCCTTTGTGTACTTAGGTGGGAGAATATCTACTTCCATAAATGTTGACATCATTTGTAATTTAGGAAGCAGATAAGTTACGGTTCCTTTTATTTATTATAGGTTTTGTATGTGCTAGGGTAGACCAATGACTTGAAAGTTTACGAATATCATCATTCCGATCATAAAATAGCTGACTTCATTGAAAGGTAAGTGTCTTTCCATGGATGGTCACATTTTATTGGTGAAATATATCATCACTTAAAAGTTTGAATATTCTTTTCTATTATACGCATGGCCTACCATTTTTATTAAGAATACTTTTTTCCATAAAAATTATTATTTGGAGTGGTAGTATTCTTGAAAGGAATCTTTCCATGGTGGATTACAAAAACTTTTTATATGCCTTATAATTATGGTGGTCTTGGTATTAAAAACCATTGGATTTTTTAATCAATCATTGTAGGCTCATATCATATAGATATTAGTGAATGGAAAAAATGATCCACTCACCATTATTTGGGAAATATTTTTTTTTTGAACTCATAGGTAGAAAACTTTCTGAAATGGTCTCCTCATTTTAGCCTGTAATGAAATAGATCTCTTTATTCATTGACATTCAGTCAAGGTGGATGGTTTTAAGGGATTATTCTTTGATTTTCTAGATTATTAGTAGGACTGGATTTCCTTTAGTTGACCCCATTTCAGACAATGAGAACATGAAAGATCTTACCATATCTATTTTAGTTTAAATGAACAGTCTAGAGGGCATTCCACACTCTATTCAAAATATCTTCATAAGGTTTGGTTTCTTACTCAGATCATATATTTGGATTTGGGAGCCTGTATCTAATGGTGTTCCGAATTCCAAATCATTCTATTCCCATATTGCTAGATCAGTCTTGAATTTTCAATTGCTGGGTAAATTGAGGTGTTTATTTATCCCCCTGCTCAGTTATTGAATGGGATGCTTCTGATGGTAAGGTTTCTATATATTTATTATTACATTGATGTGGCACTTCTCTATTCTCTTTGTGTTCCCTCTTTCTTCAGCATAGAGAAGACATTGATCATTTGTTATTATGTTTTTCCACTACCACTTCTATGTTCCATTAATTATTTGATATATTTCAGATCCAACTTCCTTATATGTCATACATCTGAGATTTTATAAAAATTTGGATGCTTAATCCATTATCTCCTCATATCCTCATCAACATTCGGGAAAATTCTATGGAGCCAATACATTTCATCTACAAATCTCCTAAGAAATCGTTACATGTGAAAATTATTTTTCCCCTCAAGATTCATTTTCCCAAAATTTAATGGTTATCAAAGAAACAAACTTTTTTCAAAAAGCTCATTCCTTAAATAATGTTCAAAACCATTCAGTTTTAAGAAGTATTGGTATTAGAGGTAATTTCATTCCCCCTCATGGTATGTTCAATGTTTTATAGAAGTCACCTTTTGAAGGATGGATCAAAGTCAACATGGATGGTTCATCAGTGGGTAACCCGAGTTTTTCTGGTTATGGTTTTATTTTCAAAAATAAGCATGGGGATACTTTGTTATGTCTTTATGATTCTTATCACTTTCCTTTCTCTCTTAGAGTAAAGATGATGAGTGTCATTATGAAAATTAAATGTTTTTCTCTTCTTGATTAGAATAAGCTTGTAATGGAATGTGACTCATTTATTGTGGTGCAAGATATTAGTGTTTTTAGAGCATATTTTATGGATGTTGACTTCTAAGTGGATTTATTTCAAGGAATATCTCTTTTCTATTATTTTTTTGTCAGTCATGTTTGCTGGGAGGCTGAGTTCCTAGTATATGGATATTCCAACAAGGGTTCTGATGGTGGTAATCCGACTTGATGTACCCAGTTTTTTGATGATGTTTTTAATTTTTTCAAAAGGTTTTGTATAAATCTCCTATTTTTTAGACTTTTTAAATTTTTTCCATTCTATTTATTTAATAAGATACTTTCTTTTTTGGGAATTTTCTCATATTTCAAAAAAATCCTACAACAAATAAAACATTTGAAATTAATGCTTCTCCAAGAATAAATTTTTTTCATATACTATTAATTCCTCCTTGAGAAATATCTTCAAAAGTGACATTCTCACCTTTCATCGTTATAATATTCTTAAATAATTTTTTTATTAGGCATCTTACTTTAAAAGAACTAGTCATGTAATAGATATTCTTTTTTTTGATACAATCTTCATATTCTTGAAAAATAAAACATTAGAACATTAGAGGACATACATTCTTAGGTCCAGTATTATTAAAACAAAATTTTTTACAAATACACATTTTTCTAACATTACTTTAACACCTCATGAATACATAGTACGTTATTTCTTCAAAGTAATTCACTAACTTTTACTACACGCAACACTGAGTTCAAGGGCATCACGACTTACTAAACTAGCCGTTAAAAAGAGGTTATCAATAGTATTAACTAAATGTTGATATTTATATAATACTTATAATTTTAGAATCCATATTATTAGTTTCTTAGACATAATTAAAAAACAGATTCATTTTTTCCAGATAAAATAAGTATTTTTAAAATAATTCAATTTTACCGCCTTTTAATGGTGAACCCTCTTTAAATCAAATATTTGAAACTTTTATATATTAATTTTGAACAAAATTAACTTTTTCTTTATAATCGGCACATAATAATTTAGTTTCAATAATTTTTTTGTATTTTTTTGTTAACTTTCATATTTGGGTGAATAGTGAAAACTCCTATACATTAACTAAAAAGAAAAAATTAATCATAATAATATGTAGTGTTAAATTATAAATTTTAATTATTTAGAAGTATAAATATATTATATTTTAACTATTAAACAAATTTAATTCATTAGATTTAATTTCCCATTGAAATTGATCATAAACAAGTATCAATCTTTTGTTAGTTATTATTTCTTAAAAACACGATTTTTGGTCTTGATAATGGGAATTAATTTTAAATTAATAAATGAAAATTATAAGTTTTTAATTTTCTAAAATAGACTTAATTTTTGAATTCATAATATCAAAATTATCATAGGGTGAAATTTTTGTATTTTTCTGAAAACTTTCGATTTTTGATGAATAGTGAAAAACACCGAGTTATTGTTTAAAACCGAATTTTTATTAAAATAATTATTTATTTTATTTAAATTTATTTTATGTCAAACTAGATTCATAATACCTATATAAGTTCAACTTAATTATTTGGAGTCATTTTTTAATAATTATAGATATATAAAAATTTTATTGATCTTTTTACCATATTTTACCCACATCCTAAGAGAATTTACAAATTTACATAAAACACATTTTTTCTGCTTTTATGAGATTAATTTCAAAAATCCAAGAGACACGCTGTATATCAGTATGAAAAATTTGGTTCAATAAGATAAAAATAATTTTTGGTTAATAGTAATGATTAACTTTTATTTACCATGGTTAAAAGTAAATAGAGTAATTAAGGGTAAAAATGATATTATTAATACCATGAAACATGTATTAATTCTATTGGATAAGTTTAATTCAACCAAAAACAACCTTAGTAATAAAAAATTATCCTTTAGGTCCACTTGCATTAGATTAGGACATTTATTATTCTTTAATTTACATACGAGTTAAAAGTGTTAAATTCAAAGTTTAATAATTAAAATATTTTTAATATTGGGTTACTCATATGATAAATTTGTCTATAAATATTCATTATAAAGATAAAAATCATTCCTACATAATTTCATTTTATTTATAATTTTTGGGCATTATATAATAAAACTTATTTATGACACAATGATGATGCAGTAATTACTGAATTGATGATATATTAAACTAATTGATATTATAAATATCCAAATAAATGTAATTTCTGACTTTTTATTAATTAAACTAATTTTAAAGGTTAATATGAAATTTTAGGGTTGGTTAGATGAATTTTTTTCTAAGTGATAATGCCGTTATAAATAAAAAAACCAAATACCAAATAGTGTCAAAATTGACATAAAAGAGTTTTTTAAAAAATATTATATTATTAATTAATATTCTATTTCTAAAAATCTAATATTCGTCCAAAATACTTATATAATGATAGGTGTATTATTAATGAACCACTTGGGGTATTCTTGGAAGTTTATTGTATGTTTATTAACCATATAATATAAAAATACAAAGAGACAAGGTAAATGTCAAACTATTTAACTAAGAGTTAAATCTAAATGATTAAGTTTATATAGTGAACCAAACCAGTCTGAAGCATATTGCTTGATTGTTTTTCTACCCATACACTCCTTATACTTTAAATAAAACATTTTGGAGTCATTATAAACAAAAAAATGTTTTATTATAAAATAATATTTCAATCTTTTCATAAGGTGCATGTAACACCTCTTATAAAAGGGAACTCCCCCTTCTCTCTAATTCACACATTCAAAGAAATTTTGAACAGAAAAACCCTGCCCAAATACCCTCTCAAATATTCTACCTTCATCCTAGAGGCCTTAATTTAATCATAATGTCAACCTATGGAGCCCTTTTGATCAAATCAAAAGTAAGAACCTGGAGAAGAGGTAAATATTTCATCACCTCTTTCAAGTTCCATTCTTCTTCCACTTCTTCTTTTTTGTTTACATTCTAAAATAATAACTTGAGTATCTTAAATATATTTCAATGTTATTATAAATATGGTACAACCATATTCATTATTCTATCCATCCTTTGAATGACATGTCACCATATGTGCGTACATATGACGTACCGTCTCTACATCGTGGTGTAATTGTTATTCTATACATTATTATTTGAATGGGTATAATAATGATGTATAATTGATGTAAATAATAAATATAACATGATAATGATTCTCTATATATGATATTCCATCCAATTATATATTATATTAATATCAAAATAATGATATTGCCGCTCATGCGTACGTATGGATTACCGTCTCCATGAACATGATGAGATTCATTCCCCAACGTATCATTTCAAAGACTAATTTTCATTTGATGAATAAAAAAAATTAAAGACATGATATCATTCTGGGTATGTGTTGGTCGGAGTGGTTTACTCAAGAGGGGGGTGAATTGAGTACCAATTAAAATTTCTGTATTTAAAACTATGTCTTAAAGACCCCCAAATAAAATAATAAATTAAACTGTAGTGAATTTATATTAAAGTAGAGGTTCTGTTAGATTCTCATGGGATTGATTAATTCCCAGTTAATCAACACATGAGTGTGTGATTTATCTTTTGAAACTAACTTACTGATCTACACTTAACATAAACACTTGCTAATTTAATTATCAAAGTAACTTTAAAAACAGTATATGTTTTAATGTGATTAGCAGCGAAATAAAACTTTGAAAGAGATGGCACAACAAATGTAACCAAGAGGTTCAGTCTCAAGCCGAGACTTAGTCCTCTCAAAAGTTTATATAAAAATGATCCACACCCTAGATCGTGGTTCAATAGTTTACAACTGTCCAGGTCCAAGACCTCTACCACTGTTATTCGTGGGAAACAGTACAACATCAATCAGCTGTCGAGGTCACACACGACCTCTACCACTGTTCTTCGTGGGAAAGAAAGATTGAAAGAGTTTGGTAAGGATTTACAAATCCTCTAGTTTAAGTACAGGAGACAGTGTATGTGTTAGATACAGCAGATAACACACACTGCTCGAAAAGTATAATAATAAATCACAGAACAAGAGATGTAGAGTTTAGAAGTGGTTATGGTGATTTCAGTGCAGCTCTGGACTACTTTGGATTCGATCAGAAGTGAGTTTTAGTCCTCTTCTCGTTTCTGTTTGTGAAACAGAGTGTCGTATGCTCCAGGTTCACAGAGTGAAAGTGTAGTGGTTGAAGTTCTTCAGTGTTCTTCTTGTATGCACAGAACACTTCTCGAGTATGCTTGATTGTCTATGCGCTTCTCTGTGTTCTTCTCGTTCTTGTGTTTCTGGTATTATTTCATCCACCACACTTCTCATCTCTTTTTGTTGTTGTTCGTTGATGTGTGTCTTGGGCAGTGTAGTCTTCTCGTATTTATCTCACGGGCAGCAGGGGACCGAAAAGATTTCCTTTCTGCAGGTACGAGGTACGGCTTCCTGACATCCGACAACCTTTATCAAATATTTGACAAATCATTAAAATGTATGATATGACCGTTGGATATATTAAATATAGGAAATAAAGAAATTCAAACAGTGAGTCGAGTGATCGGTAGGTAATCAGCATCGGTAGCTTAGACATCGGTAGCTTGAACATCGGTAGCTCAATTTCATTAGTTGCTTTGACTCTATCGGTGGCTCTATACGTCGGTAGCTTCATGCGTCGGTAGCTTCATGCGTCGGTAGCTTCATGCGTCGGTAGCTTCATGCGTCGGTAGCTTCATGCGTCGGTAGCTCCATGTTTGTATCGGTAGCTGTCTGTAAGTCAGTAGCTTACATTTATAAGTACATCTGTAGATCTGTGTTAAGTATATCGGTAGCTGTCTGTCGGTAGACTAAGTCTATCGGTAGACTGGGTACCGGTAGCTCTTTATCAGTAGCTATAGGCAGATTACTTATCTGTTTTATGCAGAACACATCCGATTGTGTTAGAATTAATTTATAACTTGTATGAACATGGATAAATGAGGATTAACATATTCCAAAGACTATTTTTAAAAAATTATTATTGGTTTGATCACAGATTTGAAAGAATTAAAGTATAGATCAATGATACTTAAAAATATCATAGAGAATGAAAACATAATTGGGATTTTCAACACATATGAATACATGATTGAGATTATCAAAACATGTGAGGTCAACAATCTCCCCCTTTTTGATAATCACAATTTATGATATGCGCATTTAACATAGTGAAAATATAATAGTAAAGAGTATAATATTGAATTCAATTTTATTATTAAAAACAGCATCAGAGATAATAGAAATAGTATGATATAGACATAAGTTATCAGAGGTAACAATCATAAGGTACTAAATAGACATAAGTTATCAGAGGTAAAAATGAAAAAAGGGTAATGTGTCTCCCCTTATTCCTTATTTTTCTCCATTGAGAATATTTTTCATTCTCTCCGTGTGTTCTCCCCCTTATTCTCTCATAAAATGTTTCTCCCCCTCTTATTGTTCTCCCCCTTTGTGATAATCAAAAAGTGGGAAAGCATATATATATATATATATATATATATATAGGAGACAAATAAATCATGAGAAGTAAAAGGAGTTCTTCTATATTAGAGTAGTCAGAAAGTACAGAAACAAAATACAAATGAATTCCTATTAAAAATCCTGGCCACTGGATCAATCCTCATCTGCAACGTGAGATTTTCTTTTGGAATAAGAAGAAGGCTCGGGTGGTGAGGATGCAGGTGAAGGTTTTGGAATGCCAGAAATGATCAAAGGAGGCTGAGCTACTGACACAGAGTCAGGCCTGTAGGTTGAATATCTTTGGGTGATCATTGGTGTGAGGCTTCGAATAGCTTGAGCAGGAGTCAGCTGGACTGTGGAAGCAGCTGATGCAGAAGCAGGCAAAGAAGGAGGTACGATGACAGGTCTGGAATCAACATGCAAGAAGGGCAGCAACAGATTTCTAAAATCCATAACAATTCCTCCTCCTCTTTCCATAGCAGAGATGAAATCCTCTTTGTTCTCCATGAATTTATCTAAGGCAGGAGTCAGTTCTCTTAGCTTGCTCACTTGTTCTCTGAAAGCTTGAGTTACTTGAGGGAGCTTCATGTTTTCCAACAGCAGCTTGAAGTGATGATCGAGTTGATGCTTGGTGAAAATGTTGGTGAAGTAGTAGTCCACTTTGCTCTTTATGGCTTCCTGAGAGGCAGAGGCTTCTCTCATATAATCTTGAACAATATTCATTATTTCTCTGGCAGAATCTCTTGTAGAAAGCACCACTCGGCTCAACTCTAATGAGTCCACAGAGCCACTGGTTGAAATAGAACTAATCTCCTCCTTCAACATTCCTCGAACTTGATTCAGATCAACTGATAGTTTGGATGTGAGAGGGCCAAGAGAGAAGGAAACGGTTTCTTTGAAACTCTTAGACAATCCACTGATTAGGATTTGAACTTGAGAGTCCTGTAATTGAACATGATCCTTCACTGAGGTTTTGAAACTTTCAAACACCGAGACAAACTGGCTTACTACACTCTTCACATAGGCTAGGTCCTTGTCAGCTTGAGACTTGGAGCTCATATAAGAATCCAAAGCAACAACTGTTGTCTTGAGAGCTTCAAGATATGCTTCAATTCTAGAAGACTGAGTCTGGCACTCTTTCACTTCTTCCATAATCTCAGACACAAAAGAAGATAAATTACAAGCCAGAGATAGCTCGAAGGATCTCTCTAACATTTTCATTTCTCCATAAAAGCTTTGCTTTATCTCAGCATCTGATACACTGAATGATTCTTTCAGCTCATTCTTCATGGATTCAAGATCGGATTTAGAGACAAAATCATTAGGGACAACTGTAGCAGATGCCTTTACTGAGGCCAAACTAACTACAGAATCAGTCATTATTGAATTAATTGAGGATGAAAGGGAGGTTTCCATTAACTTCACTTCTTCAACAAAACTGGTTTTGAGGTCCTCTTTCAGCTTATTCAGATCATGAAATCTGACCACATCATCTGGCAACAACTCAGAAGCAAGATCATAATTGGTCTTCGGTCTATTCACAGTCATCTCATTATCAGAATCCAGATAATCCAATCCACAGACTATAAACCCAGGGTCTTCTACCCAGTCTCCAAGCTCAACAGCTACTGTAACATTTCCAAGAACAGATTGATGCTCCCCCTTCATGGGTGCATTCTCATATATCACAACAGCATTCAGTGCTGGATTCTCTTCATCAGAATCTTCTACTACAAGTTCCATCGGTGCAGCATCTAGAAGATCTTCTGATACAGGTACAACTTCTTCTGTATCTCTTTTTACTTCAGCAGTCGGCATAGCTAAGCTTCCAATCAAAGGACTCATACTTAAACTACCAGAAGCAGGTGATTCAGATACATTTTCCTTTTCCTCTTCTTGTTGGTGAGGCACAGACTGGTCTTCCTCATGAGTAGTCAAAATTTCCTCCACCATTCCTTTTCTAGAATAAAACAATTCTGCAACAGGACTTGGGGGAAAGTCTGGATCTCCTCCAAAATCCATAGGAGTTTCTTCTTCTTCTTCTTCTGTTTCATCACTATAAATAGGTTCCTCTTCATCAGGTCTCAGACCCGGATCTCTCTCATCCTTTGGTCTTGAGGGATGATCCACAGGATTAAACCTATCATATATCTTCTGATCATCACTGACCCATTCTCTCTTCCATGGGTTCCAGTTAATTTTCATGTACTTACAAACAGTCGATGTGATGCAGAAATTATTCCTGACTACAACTGTCTCATCCTGAGACTCTGCTATTCCTTTCACTTTTATCATTACTGAAATCATCTTGGCAAAGAACAAAGCATTAGTCTTTGACTTTGGTCTAATCATGTCTTCCATTTGAAGCATTAACAATCTGCACAGATTGCTTTTCACACCATGTCTTAGAAAATAAAGAAGATAGATATCTTGATATCTCAGATTTGCAAAATCTCCTCGCCTCGGTATCAACACATGCTGAACAAACTTGAAGAGCAGTCTATTCTCTCCATCCATTTCAGTAGCTACCACTTGCCTTTTATTTCCATTACCGGTCAGCTCTTGCAAGGCAGTTTCATAATCAAAGATGTCACTGCTAGGTGGCATTGCTCTTGATACATACCCAGAGACACCTTCATGTGGTACTTTCAAACTCTCAGCACACTCTACTGAAGAAAAAGACATCTCTTCTCCATTTACAAAAGAGCTTACTCGATTCTCATTTTCAAATTTCTCGAAGGTTACAAACTCGTAGAACTGTTTTACCAACTTTGGGTAGTATGGGCCATTGTTATTCGAGAAACAATCCACCCATTTCTGGTCTTCCAGAATCTTGAGTACTAACGATTTGCTAGGTAGTAGCCAATCCACGCATTGTTCCTTCTCGATTACTATGTCTCCATTCTGCAAGTGAGGATTCACTGGTCGCTTTCCCGATCTCGTTCTGACTTCACTAACACTGGCTTTATGCTATGTCTTCTGCTTCTTAGCGTTTGGTTCTACACTTTCTTCTCTGACAGTAGGAAGCTTAGTTTTTTCCATCGCGGGTTTAGGGTTCTTGGTCGATTTGGGAGCAAAGGTTCGAAGGTGAGAGATTTTGAGCTCGGTGAGGTAAGAAGTGGCTCAAGCTTAGTTTTATCATTTAGGAATTCCAAATAAATGACTAAAATTGAGTAAGATAAAATAAAATAAAACAATTCGTATTCTTGGCGGAAGACAGATGTTTTAAAACATTGCATTGGTGTGAGTTTCAACATTGGTGACGATTTTACGTCGGTGAGAATTTTCACATCGGTGAGAATTTTCACATCGGTGAGAATTTTCACATCAGTGAGAATTTTACATCGGTGAGAATTTTCATATCGGTGAGAATTTCACGTCAGTGAGAATTTTACATCAGTGATTAAACATTCCCAATTCGTGTCTTATGTAACTTAGCCTATCCAAACTTAAAGGTTTAGTGAAAATATCAGCCAATTGATGTTCAGTGCCAATAAATTCAAGAGAAATATCACCTTTTTGATAGTGATCTCTTAGGAAATGGTGTCTTACATCTATGTGTTTGGTTCTAGAGTGATATACAGGATTCTTAGAGATGTTAATTGCACTGGTGTTATCACATTTGATTGAAACATGTTTAAAATCATATCCATAGTCCAAAAGAGTGTGTTTCATCCACAGAATTTGTGCACAGCAACTACCAGAAGCTATATATTCTACTTCGGCAGTAGATAATGCAACTGAGTTCTGTTTCTTACTACACCAAGAAACTAAGGATTTTCCAAGCAAATGACATGTTCCTGATGTACTTTTTCTATCTAACTTACAACCAGAAAAGTCATCATCTGAATAACTCATTAACTCAAAGGATTGTCCTTTTGGGTAAAAGAAACCTAAGTTAACCGTGTGTTTGAGATATTTAAAAATTCTTTTAACAGCAAGAAAATGAGATTCTTTTGGATTAGCTTGAAATCTAGCACACATACACACACTAAACATAATATCAGGTCGACTAGCAGTAAGATAAAGTAAACTACCAATCATACCTCTGTAATTTGTTTGATCAACTGGTTTCCCAGTTTCATCTGCATCCAATTTACAGGTAGTACTCATAGGAGTTTTACTTTCCTTGGTACTATCCAGACCAAAACGTTTTATAAGATCCTTTGTATATTTACTTTGATTCAAAATAATACCATTTTCATATTGAAATACTTGAAATCCAAGAAAGTACTTAAGTTCTCCCATTAAGCTCATTTCAAATTCATTTTGCATACTTTTTGAAAAATCAGTACATAAAGAGTGTTTAGAAGATACAAAAATAATATCATCAACATATATTTGTACAACTAAAACATCTTTAGAAATTCTTTTAATGAAAAGAGTTGGATCAGCAATCCCTTTAGTAAAACCTTTTGAAATAAGGAAATTGCTAAGTCTATCATACCAAGCTCTTGGAGCTTGTTTTAAACCATACAGAGCTTTAGAAAGTTTAAAAACTTGATTTGGAAAATGGGGATTTGTAAATCCAGGTGGATGTTCTAAAAAAACATCTTCAATTATAAAACCATTTAGATATGCACTTTTCACAACCATTTGATATAACATGAAATCCAGATGTGCAGCATATGCAAGTAAGATCCTAATGGCTTCTAGTCTAGCTACAGGTGCAAAAGTTTCCTCATAGTCTATACCTTATTCTGGACTATATCCTTGTGCAACTAGTCTAGCTTTGTTTCTAACTATATTTCTAGATTCATCTACTTTATTTCTAAAAACCCATTTTGTGCCTATTGTCAAGGTGTCCTTAGGTCTGTCAACTAATTCCCAGACTTTGTTTCTTTCAAACTGATTTAATTCTTCCTGCATAGCTATTACCCATAATTCATCATTGATAGCATCATTGATATTTTTGGGTTCTAGCTGTGAAAGAAAAGCTTGATGTTCAACATGGTTTCTTAGAGAAGCTCTAGTTTGTGTTCCTCTATCAAGATTACCAACAACAGCTTCTAAAGGATGATTCTTTATAATCCTCGTTGATCTGGTAAAGGTTGGACTAGAAATTTCAGGTTCATCTATGGGTTCGGGTTCAACAGAAGCAGATTCTGGAGAATGTCCAGAACTGGATGCTTTTATAACAGGCTCTTTAGATTTATCATTAATGTCCAGAATTGACAAATCTTCTTCAAGATTCTTAAGAGAGGTTTTAGGCTCATGTGGATCAGTTTCATCGAATTTGATGTGAACAGATTCTTCCACACATTTGGTTTTCTTATTGAATACTCTATAGGATTTACTTGAAATAGAGTAACCCAGAAAAATTCCTTCATCACTTTTGGAAGCAAACTTATCCATATTATCTTTAGTATTCAGAATACATACTTTGTAACCAAAAAATTTAAAGTAATTAACTTTAGGCTTTCTATTGTTCCACAATTCATAAGGGGTTTTCTTAAGAACAGGTCTGATTAAGACTCTATTGATGACATAACAAGCTGTATTTACAGCTTCAGCCCAAAAATAAATAGGCAGGTCATATTCATTGATCATGGTTCTAGCAATTTGTTGAAGGGTTCGGTTTCTTCTTTCTACTACACCATTCTGTTGGGGTGTTCTAGGGGCAGAAAAGTTGTGAGTATAGCCATTGTGTGAGCAATAAGAATCAAAATCTTGATTTTCAAACTCACGACCATGATCACTCCTCAAAGTTTTAATCTTAAGTCCACTAAGGTTCTCTACAGATTTAGAGTGTTTAACAAAAGAAGAACATGCTTCACTTTTGTGATCTAGAAAATATACCCAAGTATATCTAGAAAAGTCATCTACAAGAACATAAACATAGTGCTTCCCATTTAAACTAGAAACTCTTGATGGTCCAAACAAATCCATGTGAACCAATTCAAGTGGTTGAGAAGTCGAAACTTATTTCTTTGATTTAAAAGAAACTTTGTGTTGTTTTCCCTTTTGACAGGGGTTACACACTCTATCATTTGTGAATTCTAATTTAGGTAGGTCTCTAACTATATTTTTTCTAGAGAGTTTTCTTAGTGAGTGAATGTTGCAATGTCCCAATATTCTGTGCCATAGCCAAGATTCTTTATGAAAAGCATTCAAACAAATAATATTTTGCTTAGCTAAAGAATTCAGATTAACAGCATAAACATTTTCATTTCTTAAGGCAGAGAATACCAAAACATTCTTAGAATTAAAAACTTTGCAAGAATCATTTTCAAATTTAACATGAAAACCATCATCACATAACTGAGAAATACTTAATAAATTGTATTTAAGCCCATCAACAAATAAAACTTTAGAAATCAAAATTGAATCAGTGTTACCAATCTGGCCTAGGCCGATGATTTTTCCTTTAGAGTTGTCACCAAAGGTGACAAAGCCTCCATCAACTTTTATTAAACTCTTGAAACAAGAGAAGTATCCTGACATATGTCTTGAACATCCACTGTCCAAATACCAGGTCTCTTTACAGGAGCTCTTTAAGCAAGTTCCCTACAAAACAGATTCAGATGGGAGATGATTTTGGTACCCAGATTTTCTTGGGTCCAGACAGGTTAGCCAATAACACTTTAGGAACCCATATTTGTCTAATGAGTCTCATATAATTTGTAGAATTGACATGCTTTGAAAGATAAACTTTATTAGATCCATAGCTATGTATATAACTAGTTGAAGCATATGAAGTTCCAGAAATACCTTCATTCTGTCCAGATTTAGAAATGAATCTAGTTTTGGCAATTTTCCTTTGTCTAGGTTGATATCCTATACCAGTAGTATATTTAGGTGCTACTTGCTTTCCTAGCATCTGTGTTAGTGTATTTTTGCCATTGGTGAACTTCTCTAAGTCTTTCTTGAGTTGCTCATTTGTTAGTTTCAGTTTAGTGTTTTCTTTTAATAGTTGAGCATTCTTCTCCTTTTCTATATCAAGATCAGATTTATGCTTAACACTCAAAGCATGCTGTTTCTTTAAACCTTTGTATTTATCCTTAAGTTCATTACATGTCTCTTCCAGCATATCACAGTACTCAAACAATTCATTTTTAGACATTGTTCCAGAATCAGAATCAGATTCTGCATTATCTCCTGAGTAATAATAATTTAAAGCAGGAGTTTCAGCAGTTACCTCAGAAGTGTTTGTCATAAATCACATGTTTTCCTTATTTTTGTGTTCAGTTTCAGAGCTTTCAGATTCAGTAGAGCTATCCTCAGAAGCACTCCAAGTAGCCTTCATGGCTTTCTTAAACTTATTGTACTTATATTCATATTTCTTTTTATACTTCAGCTTTGGACAGTCGGCTTTAATATGTCCTTTTCTCTTGCACTCATATCAGACAACATCATCTGATTTTTCATTCTTCTTCCAATCCTTTTTCCAATTACCTTGGTGATCATACTTACCCTTATGATCTGTTTTTCTGAAGAACTTCTTTTTCCTATAAAATTTCATAAATCTTCTAGCAATGTGAGCCATCTCAGCATCACTGTCAGAATCACTTTCACTGTCATCACAGCTTGAACTTTCAACTATAGCTTGAAGCTTTTCTTTGTCCTTATTCTTTGAAGTTGAGGATTTGAAAGCGACAGACTTTCTTGGAGGTTCATTTTCTTCCTCTTTATTCACTTTAAGCTCTTCTTCATACATCATCATCTTGCCAATCAGTTCCTTGACATGTAGAGCAGCAATGTCACATGATTCTCAGATTGAGACAGATGTGCCTCTCCATCTATCAGGTAGACATCTCAAAATTCTCATAATTTGTTCCTTCGATGAGACATCCTTTCCCTGCGAGATCATTGTATTGACAATTTCATTGAACCTGAGATACATGTCAGAAATGGGTTTGTCAGGCTTCATTTTAAAATTATCATACTTGATAGTATAAGTGTTCAATCTCATTTCTTTAACATTAGTTATTCCTTCATGAGAAACAGCTAAGGTATACCAAATTTCATATGCAGTTTTACAAGAAGAAATTCTATTAAACTCTTCATCTCCTAGAGCACAGTACAAGGCATTCATAGCTTTGCAGTTATTTTTGTAAGCAGTCTTTGTAGGTTCATCCCAAGTAGATCTAGCAGTAGTAGGAATTTTGTATTCTGATTCAATAGCAGTCCAAATATCAAAACCTATGCTTTCTAGATGAATTTTCATTTTCAGTTTCCACTGAGCATAATTAGTTCCATTGAAGAAAGGTGGACGGTTAGTAGCAGCACCCTCAAGTCTATTGTCCATGATGAGAAAATTTTAAAGAGATAAAAATTTAGATATAACAGAAATTTTAAGAACTTTAAAATACAACTAAAATCACAGTTCAAAAGCAGAGTACTTTTAGAAAGTATTTTCAATCCTCTAATACCAAGTGTTGGTCGGAGTGGTTTACTCAAGAGGGGGGTGAATTGAGTACCAATTAAAATTTCTGTATTTAAAACTATGTCTTACAGACCCCCAAATAAAATAATAAATTAAACTATAGTGAATTTATATTAAAGTAGAGGTTCTGTTAGATTCTCAAGGGATTGATTAATTCCCAGTTAATCAACACATGAGTGTGTGATTTATCTTTTGAAACTAACTTACTAATCTACATTTAATATAAACACTTGCTAATTTAATTATCAAAGTAACTTTAAAAACAGTATAAGTTTTAAAGTGATTAGCAGCGGAATAAAACTTTGAAAGAGATGGCACAACAAATGTAACCAAGAGGTTCAGTCTCAAACCGAGACTTAGTCCTCTCAAAAGTTTATATAAAAATGATCCACACCCTGGATCAGGGTTCAACAGTTTACAACTGTCCAAGTCCAAGACCTCTACCACTGTTATTCGTGGGAAACAGTACAACAACAATCAGCTGTCCAGGTCACACACGACCTCTACCACTGTTCTTCGTGGGAAAGAAAGAATGAAAGAGTTTGGTAAGGATTTACAAATCCTCTAGTTTAAGTACAAGAGACAGTGTATGTGTTAGATACAGCAGATAACACACACTGCTCGAAAAGTATAATAATAAATCATAGAACAAGAGATGTAGAGTTTAGAAGTGGTTCTGGTGATTTCAGTGCAGCTCTGGACTCCTTTGGATTCGATCAGAAGTGAGTTTGATTCCTCTTCTCGTTTCTGTTTGAGAAACAGAGTGTCTTATGCTCCAGGTTCACAGAGTGAAAATGCAGTGGTTGAAGTTCTTCAGTGTTCTTCTTGTATGCACAGAACACTTCTCGAGTATGCTTGATTGTCTATGCGCTTCTCTGTGTTCTTCTCGTTCTTGTGTTTCTGGTATTATTTCATCCACCACACTTCTCTTCTCTTTTTGTTGTTGTTCGTTGATGTGTGTCTTGGGCAGTGTAGTCTTCTCGTATTTATCACACGGGCAGCAGGGGACAGAAAAGATTTCCTTTCTGCAGGTACGAGGTACGGCTTCCTGACATCCGACAACCTTTATCAGATATTTGACAAATCATTAAAATGTATGATATGACCGTTGGATAGATTAAATATAGGAAATAATGAAATTCAAATAGTGAGTCGAGTGATCGGTAGGTAATCAGCATCAGTAGCTTGGACATCGGTAGCTTGAACATCGGTAGCTCAATTTCATTAGTTGCTTTGACTCTATCGGTGGCTCTATGCGTCGGTAGCTTCATGCGTTGGTAGCTTCATGCGTCGGTAGCTTAATGCGTCAGTAGCTTCATGCGTCGGTAGCTCCATGTTTGTATCGGTAGCTGTCTGTAAGTCAGTAGCTTACATTTATAAGTACATCGGTAGCTCTGTGTTAAGTATATCAGTAGCTGTCTGTCTATAGACTAAGTCTATCGGTAGACTGGGTACCGGTAGCTCTTTATCAGTAGCTATAGGCAGATTACTTATCTGTTTTATGCATAACACATCCGATTGTGTTAGAATTAATTTATAACTTGTATGAACATGGATAAATGAGGATTAACATATTCCAAAGACTATTTTTAAAAAATTATTACTGGTTTGATCACAGATTTGAAAGAATTAAAGTATAGATCAATGATACTTAAAAATATCATAGAGAATGAAAACATAATTGGGATTTTCAACACATATGAATACATGATTGAGATTATCAAAACAGGTGAGGTCAACAGTATGAATAAGAGACATCCCATCCAAGAAAAATATTACTCACATAACAAATAATATAAAGGAAAATGAATCTGTTAACATCTGAAACGACGATAATACTAAGATATTATTAACAAAAAAGCGTCAAAAGATCATATATGATATCATATTAATGTATATGATTCTTCTATAAATTAATAACAATTATTTCACCATTATACATGATGTTAACCTACCCTCGACCAAGGAAAAGTACAAGTTAAGGGTTAATTTCACAATCGAATTATTATCCGATGTTGTTTTTACGTAAGTATCTACTGGGACATATTTATTAACCATTATCATGTTTCATGAAAGAGTTTTCACAGGGATTCTTTTAAGGGACTTTTTTTACTAAAACATCACTTTAAATGTTTTAATCATTTATTCCTATAAATCATTCTCATTAATTTCCATGTTTTCAAAATGGTTTTTAAGGATTTATCTATATGGACATCAATGTTTTTAAAATGTTAATTCCATTCATTAGGTACAAAGTGGGATGAGACACTTTGATTCAAGAATGTATTTAAATGTCTTCCTTTCTAAATTGGGTGAATTTTAAATGTTTTCAGGAAAAATGGATATTTCTCTCTAAGAGTTTTACAAATCATTTTCATCTAGGTCATCATCATTTGATGGATTTTAAACTTGTTTGATGTTGATTTATTATGATAAAAATCTTACATATTTTATTGAAAGTTTTGTGATATGTTTGACTATGGATGTTTTATTTTTATACACTTCATGGTTTATGGATAAAGTATTGACATTTTATATTCCAGTTTTAATAATAATGTTTATGATATGTTTAAACCTATTCATATGAGGAATGCATTGGACTTAGTAAGTGATAGGTGGAGCCCACTATAGATCCTCGATGCATCGGTAGGTCTCATGAGACGAATAGACATGGAATTGGCCAAGGCCTTTCCCATTTTGATAAATGGTTCTGGCCAAGGCCTTAATTATTTTTAGAAGTCTTGGGTGAGGCCTCGACAAAATGTTTCATATTGTCCGGCATTATACATTCCCTCATTATTAAAATAGTATTTATGGTTCATGTGGTCAATCGACTAGTAGAATAACCATGATTAAGTTTTATTATGGCATTATTTACACAGATCATGTTCCTGCCAGAAAAGTATTCTTGATTATTACTGGTAAAGGCATGTGGTTTCAATTATTCACCATGCTTAATATTTATTTTATCTTCCACTATATTGCATTACCTTACTGAGAATTTGAGATCACCCCTGTCTTTTGATTCATTTTCCTTGGATATGAAGAAGTTAGTTATGAGTGACTTGAAGGCATAATCTAGGATTCTTGGATGTTTCTAACGGAATAAATTCAAGTTTTATTTATTTTCAATTTGAAAAGTTAAACTTATGTATGAATCTTGTTTCCAATATTACTAAACAGATCAGTCTTTCGAGACATGATTTATTTGTGACCATGCCAATGTTATGTAATAATGCATATACTATGGGTAACTAGGGTCGGGACATTATAGTTGGTATCAAAGGTAGCTTAGTAGAAACCTTGGAAAATAAATTTAGATAAACTCTGATTAGAGAATATAGACATATGATTGACTTTGAGAATTAGTATAGAAGAACTTCCTAGAATTTTGGTATTGTAGATATTTTGTGAGTTTTCCAAGAATTATATCCTTGTCTGGATATTAGCAGGTAGAGGCGGCTCTGGCACAGATATACCTAGGGGTAAAACCTAAAAACACCGCTTTGAGCTAGACTCGAACGGGAACTGGTGCATGAAAATGGGCCTTTCTGCACTCTTGGTTATGACACTCCCGGGGGATATACTTAGGATTATTTTCATTTTGATGACAAACTATTATGAAGGGTTTATGAGTATATACTTACTCAATGAAAATATGTTTATTATTATAGATTATATCCATAAAATGTTCAATTTACATTGGGTATTTTACATGTTTGGAATTATTCATTGGAATTCATAAACTGATCCAGTGTATTCCATTGTATAGAAATGGAAAATAGTAGAAGGAATGTGAACTCTTGAAATACGTATAATCCAAATAGTAAGAAGGATCATATCTTTCACGGTATTAAGACAACATTTAGAAGGGAAATAGTGTCCCATGTATTCTCAACATATGAAGAAATAATATCGTGTGTTAATAAGATAAGTGAATAATTCCCTGAGTCTGATGGATTTGAAGGGATGCAAGAGAAGAAGAGGATGGAAGATTGAAATATGGATAAAGGGAAGTTGGAAAAGAATGATTTTCCCATACTTGATAACTATGGAAAGAATCACCTTGGTAAATTATTTAAGGGAATGAGAGTTTTTTATAAGTGAGGAGAAAAATGACACAAATTACGTGATTTCATGGGTAAGAAAAATGTTTCAAATTTACAATGATTTATCTGCAATGAGTTGGGACACTACGTGAATCAATGTCTAAATCCTTAGAGCATACCCCAAATGCTGCTATTGGATAGTAATAAAGTAATAATACTACCAAAGATGAAGAGGAATTATTAGATTTCTTACGTTGTTATTAAAGTATTGTGTCATTTTAGTACTGTCTTAATGATGTACATGTTATAATAATTATAGATTATATAAGGATTATACTATAGTAATATTGTATTATGGACATGAGATTGTGTGGAACCATGAAAAGTGACTCAATAGCAGGTTAAATTTTTGGAAAATATATGGTTAAGAGAAATACAAACCATAATATGGTTCTGATACCAAGGGAGTGATTTATGAATAATACATGATTGATTTGGATAAATTATATTGGTTATTCCTAAATACCATGAAACTGATTAATGATTTGTATATTCTATAATTAATGTATTTTACAACATTATTGGATTGAAGGGGTATACCCAGTATTCTATAAGGAATAAGAGAGCATGAATGTAATCAATAAGGTTTTATAGTAATTCAGGATGTTGTACTGTTTTAAAAGAATACATGATCAAGGTGTTCACATGTTATTATGTGGAAAAGGGTATTCATTGTTTTTACCATCCTTATATATTTATGACTATGAGTTTGGAAAAAAATATTTTGGATAATTCAAGTTTGATATTATTTTTTGATTTCCACAAAAAGGACAACCCGGAGGCCGGGCGACAACCTGTCGCATCCGGTAAGGCCACAAGACTTGAACCCACAACCAAAGGGTGACAAGGGTGTATCATCTACCACTAGCCCATGTGATGTCCTATATTTAATAATGTAGTTTTTTAAAAGGTTTGGTAGATAAATTATAAATTACTTTTTTTGGAACCCTATAGGAATATGATAAACAAAATAATTTTTTAAGTTCTGTTATATTTTAGAGTGAAAGATGAGTTTCTGGTAGAAATTAGTTAATGGATCGAACTGTACTTCTCAAGTATATATTTTTTCTTCTCATATTCTATGAAGAAATTATTTCTTAAACATTATGTAAGGGATCTTAAAACTAAAAATGTGTTATCCTAATGACTTATGTTTTTTTTGAACTGATTATATTTTAAATCGTCATAGATTTATGACTTTGACGCCCTCAATTCTACAATTGTTTGTGAATGATGACCTCAATCACTCCCTATAAATATTTTCATTTTTTCTCTATTTATGGGTCTCTAATTTCTACCAATGTTCTTATAATTGAGATCATAATTCGGTGGTGACTATTTCATTGCCCTTTACCTCTTATTAAGACAAAATTTTATTAAACCAATTTCTGATGAGGGTTTTCCAACAAAGGTATTTTCTATTTTCATTCTTTTATTTTCAAAAAACAATTTCAAATTGTGAGGACACAATTAATTAAACGAGGGTAGAATGTAACACCCCTATGATTTCATATTACGTTATTTCTTCAAAGTAATTTAATAACTTGCACTATACGCAACACTGAGTTCAGGCACACCACGACATACCAAACTAGCCGTTCAAAAGAGGTTATGGATATTATTAACTATATTTTGAAAATATATTAATCCTTATAACTTAATAATCCATATTACGTGTTTCTAAGACATAATGAAAAAAAATTCTTCTTTTTTCATATAAAGGAAGTATTTTTTTAATATAATGTAATTTTACCGCCTTCTATTGGTGAATGCTTTTAAAATACAATATTTGAAACTTTTATATATAAAATTTTTAAAAAAAATTTCTTCATTGGAATCAGGACATAAGAATTTAGTTTCAATAATTTTTTTGTGTTTTTCTGATAACTTTCATATTTGGGTAAATACTGAAAAATACAATATATTAACTGAAAACAACTTTTTAATTCAAAATAATTTGTAGTGTAAAATTATACATTTTAATGTTTTGTAAGTATAAAAAGATTATATATTAACTATTTAATCAAATTTTATTCATTGAAAAAAATTTCACTTTGAAAATGAACATAAACAAGCATCAATCTTTTTTTAGTTATTATTTCTTAAAAACACGCTTTTGGTTTTGATAATAGGAATTAATTTTAAATTAATAAATGAAACTTCTATGTTTTTTATTTGGTAAAATAGACTTAATTTTTGAATTCAGAATATCAAAATTAGCTTAGGGTTAAATTTTGGTATTTTTCTGAAAAAAAATTAATTTTTGATGAATTCTGAAAAACATAGAGTTTTTGTTTAAAACCGACTTCTTATTTAAATAATTATTGATTTAATTTAATTTTTTTGGTGAAAATAGATAAATAATACCTATATAAGTTAAATTTAATTAATTGGAGTTAGTTTATAATAATTTTAGATATATAAAAATTTTATTGAACTTTTTACCATCTTTTACCAACCTTCTAAGAGCATTTACAAATTTATATAAAACATAATTTTACCACTTCTGTGAGTTGAATTTCAAAAATCATAGATACAAAGTTGATATTAGTAAGTATAATTTGGTTCAGTGAGATAAATATTTTTTTTTGAATAGTCACTTTTTACTTTTATTTACCAGGGTTAAAATTAAATAGGGTAATTAAGGGTAAAAATGATATTATTATTACCGTAACACATGTACTAATTATAATACATAAATTAAATTTGACAAAAATCAACCTTAGGAATAAAATATGATCTATTAGGTCTACTTTGATTAGATTAGGACATTTATTATTATTTAATTCAATGAAGAGTTAAAAGATTTAAATTTAATGTTTAATAACTAAAAATTTTTTAATATAGGGATACACCTGAGATAAATTCAACTATAAATATTTTTTAGAAAGATAAAAAAATTTCTTACAAGATGGTATTTTATTTATTATTTTTTATAAATTAAATAATTATTTTATTTATTACACAATGATGATGCAATAATTACTTAATTAATGAAATATTAAAATAATTGATATAATAAATATCCAAATAAATGTAATTTGAGGCTTTTTATGAATTCCACGAATTTTATAGGTTAATATGAAATGGTATGATTGGTTATATGAGTTTTTTCTAAGGAATAATGCTGTTTTAAATTTAGAAAAAATAAATACCAAATAGTGTCAAAATTAACATAAAAAAGTTTTTAAATAAAATATTATATTATTAAATAATATTATATTCTTAAAAAACTAAGGTTCAACCAAAATAATTATATAATGACAGGGGTATCATTAATGAACCACATGGGGTTCTCTTTAAATTTTATAGTACGTTTATTAACAATAACATATAAATATACAAAGAAACATTATAAATGTCAAATATTTATCTAAGAGTTCAATCTAAAAGACAATGTTAATATAGTAAAAGAAACCTGTATAAAACCTTTTGGTTGAGTGGCTTTATACCCATCCCCACCTTATCCTTGGAATAAAATTTTGTTGAGCCATTATAAAAGGAAAATGGTTTTATTATGAAATAATATTTCAATCTTTTCCTAAGGTGCCCATCACCCCTCTTATAAAAGGGCACTCCACCTTCTCTCTAATTAACACCTTAAATCCCATTTTGAATGGAAAAAAGCTAACCAAATACCCTCTCAACTATACTCCCTTCATCATAGAGGACATAATTTAGTCAAAAAGTCAACCTATAGAGCCCGTTTGATCAAATCAAAAGGAAGAACTCGAATAAGAGGTAAATATTTCATCACCTCTTTCAAGTGCCTTTCTTCTTCCACTTATTATTTCTTCGTTCTTTCTAATCTAAAATAATAACTCCAGTATCTTCTATATAATGTGATGTTATTATAAATATGGAAAAACCATATTCATTATTCTATCCATCCTTTGAATGACATGTCACCATACGTGCGTATGTACGTCTTACCATCTCCACATCATGGTGTAATTTTTATTCAATACATTATGATTTGGATGGGTATTATAATGATTTTTAATTGATGCAAATATTAAATATGACATGATAATGATTATTTATATATGATATAACATCCAATTATATATTATTTTAATATCAAAAGAATGATATTGTCACTCGTGTGTACGTACAGATTACCATCTCCACAAACAGGATGAAATTCATTTCCCATCATATCCATTCAAAGACTAATTTTCATTTGATGATTAAAAATAATGTATAAATACATGATATCATTATCAGTATGAATAAGATATATCCCACACATAAAAAATATGACTCACATAACAAATAATATATAGGAAAATGAATACGTTAACATCCTAAATGACTATAATACTAATATATTATTAAAAATGCAATGTTAACAGATCATATATGATAGAATATTAATGTATATGATTATTTTATAATTTAATAACAATTATTTCAACATTATACAGGAGGTTAAACTACAATCGACCAAGTAAAAGTTCATGGTGATTGATAATTTCACAATCTATTTATTATCTGAGGTTGTTTTTACGTAAGTATGTACTGGGACATATTTATTATCCATGTTCTTGTTTCATGAAAGAGTTTTCAAAGAGATTATTTTAAGAGAGTTCTTTTTACTAAAACACCATTTTAAACGTTTTAAACATATTTTCCTCTAAATAATTCTCATTCATGTCAATGTTTTCAAAATGGTTTTTGAGGATTTCTCTATATTGACCTGAAGGTTTTTAAAATGTTAATTCCATTCAAATGTTTCAAAGTGGTATGAAAAAAATTGACTAAAAAATGTCGTTAAATATCTTCCTTTCTAAATTGTGTGACTTTTAAATGTTTTCATGAAAGAGGTATATTTTCCCTCAAAGAGTTTTACAAATCATTTTCATCTTTTTCAACATCCTTTGATTGATTTTAAACATGTTTGAAGTTGATTTGTTATGATGGAAATCTTCCATATTTTATTTAAGGTATTGTGATATGTTTGACTGTGGATGTTTTATTTTTTTTACTATTCATGGATTATGGATCATGTATTGACATTTCATATGCTAGTTTTAATATGAATTTTTATGATATGTTTAAAACTATTCATATGAGGAATGAATTGGACATAGTAATTGATGGGTGGAGCCCACTATAGATCCTCGATGCATCAGTAGGACTCATGAGACAACTAGACGTAGAATGGGCTGAGGCCTTCCCCATTTTGATATATGGTTTTGGCCAAGGCCTTAATTATTTTTAGATGTCTTTTCTAAGGCCTTGAAAAAATGTTTCAGAATATCTAGTATTATACATTACCTCATTATGAAAATAATATTCATGGTTATGCGGTCATTTGACTAGTTGAATACCCATGATTATGTTTTATTATTGTATTATTTACTCATCTCATATTCCTTCCACAAATATATTCATGTTTTTTATTGGTAAAGGAATGTGGTTTCAATTATTCACCATGATTAATATTAATGTTATCTTTCTCTGTATTTCTTACCCTTACTAAGCATTTGAGCTCACCCCTTTATTATGTTTCACTTTACCGAGATATGAAGAAGTTAGTTAGGAGTGAGTTGTAGGAATAATCTAGGAGGCTTAGATATTTCTAATGGAATAAGTTCATGTCGTATTTATTTTTTAGATTTAATGTTGAACTTATATATGAATCTTGTTTCCAATATTACTATATTGATCGGTCTTTCGATACATGATTCCACTGTGATCTTGCCTAATGTTATGTAATAATTCACCGACTCTTTGTAACTAGGGTCTTAGAGTTTCAATTACAATGTTAAGAAATTTTAATTTCATTCTAAAAATATCCTTTTTGAATTTCTAGATATTAAACATTGATTAAATAACATGTTTTCTTCTAGTGTCCAATACTTTTACATTTGATTCAAAATAGAGAACTTTTCAAAACTAAGTAGTTATTACTAAAAATATTTTTTGGGTGTGTAAAATCCATTCCAGAAATATTATTATGATGACTATTTTTATAATATTTTCAATGTTTTATTTCATAGTTGTAAAATTAGACAACAATTTTATAAAAATATAAATCCCAAACATTAATTAAACAACTATGTTTTTATACTTAATATAACTTGTATTAGAGTTATGTTATTCAATATCACTTCGTAATCTTGTTTTCTGAACAAATATATTTCTCAAGATAATTTGAAAGAATGTATTTTTAAAAATTATATTTATCATGATATTTTTGAAAAATGACCCCTCATTAGTCAAAGTAGAAAGTATTAAATTTTACTTAGTATGTATTGTTTTAGAATAATATTGTTTTTTAGAAATATCATATGTTTTATATTGATATGAATTTGGAAAAATTGAAACATCTTTAAAACATAGTAAAAAATTATTTTCCTCATCCGATGAAGAAGATTCTTCATCAAAATAGTTAAATTTATTTCCATCATTTTTAGGATGGTTATAATTTAAGGTGATATTTATATAATATTCAGTAGTTACATTAATGATAAGACATTTTTTGATCTTTGGTATTACTATAAATAATCTGAAATGCACTTATCTAGGACTAGAATTGTTTGATGAATCCTTAAAAGAACTATATCATCTACTATCACTTTATATGTCAGAATATTTTAGGATATTATTTCTCTTGTTCTGGTAGTTATTTTTAGAATTCATCTTATCATTTCTTTATATCTTATCAATCCTTTTCAACATACGAAAAAATCGGTCTGAAATGTACTGTTTTCTTACACTCCAACCATAGAACATCTGAATAATATTTCTTATGTCATATATCCCTATGAATTTTATTATATCTATACTAAATATATTTATTACATATTTTCATGTTCATCATTTTTTCTAGATTATCATATTTATTGTAATACTTTTGTGACAAACTACTATCACACTGAAAAAATATATTATTATTTCTAGAAGAATTCAAAACATTTTTAATAGATTTAACATTCCTGTGAAAATTAAATGTTTTTGAATATAAAAAACATCCATTGTTATTTCAAAAAACTTTAACATCCCTTCCTATTCTACCCATGTACTACATAATGGTTCCAACATGATCATCAAGAGTAAGATCACAAATCCTTTCAATGTCATATTAAGCAGTTGTTTTGGATTACCATTCCATTGGAATGATAATAATTATTTTCTAAACGAGAATATTATCTTCATGATCATTGTCTGAAATATTTTTTGAACTATTTATAATACTCTTAAACCTTTGGTTCATCTTATAAATTGACTCTTTGGGAAGAATTTCAAAAGCATGATAATCAGTATAAAACATAGATCTTCTTATATAAATGAATTTAGAAGTTCAAAAATGTTTTACCTCTAATTTATTACAAATATTTTTTTCTATATCTCATGAAGATATTTGACTATAGATATGTTTAGTCTTGGAATATAACAGATCATTTCTAACTTTTTTTTTCAAATGATATACTAATATTTCCTGATTAGTAAAATATGTCATATCTTTCTCTAAATTTTTTTAATTACCTGTCAGAATCACAAAATTATCAATACCATTATTTATAAAAATAATAATCATCATTTATCTATAGTATTCGTTAAAATTTACATCAAATATAGGTGGTTTAATAGGATTCATGTTCTCTAGGGTGAAAACATTTAACCCATCCATCTAATAGAAACATTTTTTTCTATAATACATGCTACTGTAATAATTGTTTATAAAAAACAAGCTTATAAAAAAGTTATTACACTTCTAGTAGATAACAGAAGTAAAAAAACATCATTTACATTAGTAGAACCTTATTTGATACCAATTTTTTGATAGTAATTGTTTATAATGTCTATAATTGGGGTTTAATTGTAGTTTAATAATTAAACTAAAAAAACACAAATAACTCTTCCTTTTAAAAAAATAGGACTCTGATATCTTCCGATGAATAGAGTGTGTATATCGTATCTATAAATCATATAATAAAATAGTTTTTTAATCAGAAATGTAGATAAACTGATAAAAACTATTAGTAAAATGATTAGTAAAACAAACCGTCTAATGAAAACGTACCGAGGACATCATAACTTTTTGAAAAATCTAAAATGAAATCTTATACCAATGCAAGAATGAATTACAAGATTTATAAAAGTAATTATAATCATTCACATTAATATTAATGGATGTGAGAAATTCAGATATTATATATCTACAGTTTGAAACCCTAACTATAAAGTTATGGCTTTCCACACTATGAATTCCCTCGATATGATGATCAGAATATGTCTTTATTCAAAAATCCTAGAAGCCCCTGATCTGATATATTGGTATCATCCATTTATTTATTAAATAACAAATCCCTCAATACAATTATTAGTGTCAGCTCTGTCTTCTTAACCTCAAAATCCATAGATCTGATCGATGAAATTCACATGTCTTCTTGTCCCTAGAAGCCCTCGATCTATGCCATGATCATAAACACTAAATTCAAAAGAAATAATATTTTCATATATTTTATAATTCCTCACTAGAAATCCTTATAATACAAATGTACAAGAAATTTACAAGTCTGACAAATAGATGTTGAAGTAGATAAAAATATCAGATGTGTTATGTTCCAAATGTATCAGATTCCATCACCCAAAATTCTCTCCTATTTATATACATCCTTCCAAATCCAATATTTTCAAGAATATCACATTTGTTTTAAATGGAATCAGTTTTTCTTCACATGATATCTTGAAAAATAAATCCATCTATTGTTATTTTGATTAGAGGAATTATAATTATATAAAGAATTCAATATAATAGAAATAATTCCAATTAACCTAATTATAACATTTATACATTCTTATGGACTATACAAGTATTTCAAAATATAAGGAATATAACTATGGTAATTATAATAAATCAAAACTATTTTTAGTCAGATGTATATGAATTTTCTCTGTTTTATAGAACAAATTATTAGTCAAAATTATTGACAGAAATCTATTCATTCCATTAGGCTAAATGCACTATTAATCCGATGGATCATATTGAATGATAAAAACATAATATTTTTTGTAAAACCATTTATGTGTTAAATATAAAATGATATGTTCCAAAAAAATTTAAATAAAAAGCTATATATAAATTTAGTAAAATTGATTTTATATAAGGTGTTAAAGTGGTTGTGATTTTTATGTTTAAGGATATGAAATGTTTAAAGTATAACTTTTGATTCAACATCTTTCTCCCATGTTATATGACTATTGATATGTTTGTTGTGCTATATCATATCTTTTATGATTCCTTAATGACATTTATATAATCTGAAATTAGACTAACTGGTTTTAATGATTATCATATAAGATATTTTGATATTCTAGTATGACATTTATTTCCTCCCTGTGTTTTCCTTCATGTTGTGAAATTATTTTTCCTTACTGACCATCTGAGCTCAATACATTACTATACTTCTAATCCCTAGGATTCTAAGAATATTATATAATTTTGATATATTGGGTAGGGTCTATATTGTCATGGTTATGGGGAAATGATCACAAGAATTATAAATTCACACGTTCAAGTAGCTAACTTTAATGACATTCTACATTTTCGTCCTCATATTTGTGAAACTTTTTTGAGATACATTATATAAATAATCAGATTAATTTAATATTTATATCATGTTAATTGTTTCTCTACTCTTGCCAACCCATTGTAGATTAATTAATGGATGTAACTAAAATGAACAATCAGTGTGAGATATAATTTGAAGGTTTTTTCAACAAACAACATATTATAATTAGAGCAGCATTGATAAACCCTGTCATTATTCTAATCCTGATATAGACAAATATGATAAATAAAATGAACATATTTTAGGTACTAAACACACCAAAAAAGATAAAGATTTATTCTTATGAAATAACAATTGAGGAATTTGATGAAGGAAAAAAATTTATTTTTCTATATTTGAAATATTTGGGATGAAGCACCAATGGAATTGACTCAATAGTACTGGAAGATGACTTACGTATGGTAAATATGTACATCGAGCATTATAATTTCATATGTAAATGAATTATTCTGTTAGAAGAAGGAAATAATATATAACTCTTACAATGTTAGTACTAACAATATAATGTCTTATGTGTAGAAAACTCAAACATTATCCAAGTCAATTCGTTAATCCTAGGATTTATGATGATGGTAGGAATCCACAACCTCCTAGACCCTGGGAGAAATGATGAACCTATCAAATGACTATAAATGTTGAGGATAGTGGTAATTCAGTTTTATTATCCAACTATACTGAATTAGTGGATGTATTATAGTTCTATCAACCAAATTATATATAGGTTTTTTCTTAAGAACATAATATCACTGTCCTTCATGATATGAACTTTAACAAAAACATATCATTGTATGATTTTTAATTTTTTTAGAATAAATTTTTTTTAAATCATAATATCCATATTTATAAAATTTATTGAATTTTTAAAATACAATAGAACTATTAAAATTACCCCACATAAATTTCTTGAGTCAAGAAAAAAAACATTCTAAATCATATATAACTATATATTGTGGTTGGTCCAACAATAAATTATCTAATAATAAAATTTATTCCACTACAAGGATCATAATATGTGACACCCTAATTGTCCTAGTGTCTTTATGTTTCTCTTAATTTATAACTCGTTGAGTGGAGATGAGTTTCCATTAAAGGAGGGAAAAAAGTTTAGTCTTTTTGGGCCATCTTGGAATTGCATAGTTAGCCCGTACAATTTTTCATACCGTGTGTTCCTCATGTGGGTAGACCATTCCTTTGGATAGTGAATTTTTTCACAACATCTGTATGGTTTATCAAACGTACAGATCTTCTTATATGTTTCAAAATCATTCTAAAAATTTATAAATTTCCTTTGTATGAACTAATAATTAGATATAGTATCCTCGTGATGGTTTGGAATCATTTCATTGGGTTTTATGCTTCACTTGTCGTTTTTACATGTGAATTCCTAGTATCGTTATTTAAAATTGAATGTTTTATTATTCTATGGTTATTATAATATTCTTTATAGATTTTTTAAATGGTTTTCAAGAGGTGAACCGGGTTATAACCCATATATGGTCATCGTTGAGGGGAAAAAATATTTTCTTGTATAATTTGGTTTTTATTTGAGGTGTGGACCTAAAAATGATTTATAAAGGGGTGTTTTACTGTATTTTAGATGGGTATTTGAATAGTGTTCACTATTTACCCCATTTGAAATACCAAGTGTCTTTCTTAAAATTGTTTTACAGTAAATGGTTGCCATTTTGGAATTATGTGGTTTAAAAAGGGAAATAAAATTTTGTAAGGGTAGATGTGAGTCATTTTAAAGGAAATTGGTGATTTATTTGGACCTATTTAATGTTTTAAGGGATTATTTACAAATATTTTGATAGAAATGATGGATTTAGACATTATTTGGACTTTTAACGAAGATATCACTTATGTAAGGGTGAAAATGAACAGTTTTGAATGTATGAGTGGTTACTATCATTTTCCAAATGGTGTTTGGATGTATTTTATGAAATGTGAAATGGGGTTGGCTATCTGAGAATTGATTTGAAGTTTAAATATTGTTTGGAAATTTGGTTTTAAATTGTGTATGTTGATGGAACCCCTGATTATTCCATGCTTGGGTGCCCCTTGTATGTGTTTCTAATTACAATGTGATTCTTTTTTCTCCCTTTGTGTGGGGATTTGATTTTATTCCTTCTTTTCATGTTATGTGAATGACGATTTCCATCATTGGGTGTCAGATTTTAGGTTAGTTATGGTTGCGCCTCGTGGGTAGAATTGTATTTTTTACTACACCTCACTTTACTTTGGTTATGGTGGTACAAATACAATGTCGGAAGGCCTAGAATGTAGCAGTATTTGGTTCACACACAACTAGTGTTCCCCTAAACATGGAAGAAGGTTATGTGGGGGTTTTATCTCAATGATTTTTTGGGGATGATTAGATGATGGTTTTCACATAGCACATGATGGTAGCTACATAGGGTGGTAATACCCATATACTTTAGGTCCTATGCATGTTATAGATCTATGATAGAGAACATAACATATTTGAATGTTTATTTGGCTAGTGATTCAAGGGAGTTTTATTTAATTCTTGTATGTATCATTTTTCGTTAATTATTTTGATGGAAACATCTGTGTTCATCTCTTTAACACTTGAATGATTTATTTAATACTTTCTTAAAAAAAATTAATTATTAAATTGATTTTATTTCATGAAATTGTGATTTTAAATGAACCATGAGACTCTATTAGTATAAGTGACCATTTTAACATAGATGGTAGGAAATCTTGAATAAATATATCTAACTTATGAAAATGTATGGTGAATTTATTTGATAATAAATATTTATGAAAAACATAAATCAATTATATTTCTTCTTTTTTGTGAATTACTATTAGTAAATAAAATTAATGAAAAATAATTTATGTATAATTATTAAAATATTTTTTATATTCATCCAATAGATATTTTTTCATAGGGTATAACACCCTAGGCTTCCACGGTACACTTCTTATTTAATAATACAATAGCTTGCGTTCTACACAACATTGAGTTCTAGCACAACATGACCAATCAAACTACCTGTTTAAAAAGGAAGTTATGAGTAGTAATAGCCACTTTCTGAAATTTTATAAATTTTAATTTTCAAATTCGACTTCTTTTTTGGATTTGGAATATCAAAATTAGTTTAGGGTGAATTTTTGTTATTTTTCTAAAAACATTCAATTTTTTAAGAATATTGAAAAACATTATGTTATTGTTTGAAACCAACTTTTATTTAAATAATTATTTTTTTATTTAATTTTTTTAAAGTCAAAATATTTACATTATAGCTATATTAATCCAATTTAATTCACTAGAGTCATTTTATAATAAGATTTAATATAAGATAATTTATTGAACTTATTAATGTATTTTACCCTCCATTTAGGCACATTTGCAAATTTTCATAAAATGTAAATTTAATACTTCTGTGAATTGAATTTCAATAATCTGAGAGGCATGGTTTACAACAGTATGTAAGATGTGGTTCAATAGGATAAAAATCTTTTTTTGGTGAAAAGTAACTTTAAAATGTTATATACCACAATTAAAAGTAAATAAGATAATTAATTGTAAAAATGATAGTATAATTACCCTAAAACATGTCTTAATTCTATTGGATAAGTGTATTTCGACCAAAATCAATGTTATGAATAAAATATGATCCTTATTGATCCACTTTTCATATATTATGAAATTTATTATTCATTTATATAATGAAGAGTTGAAAGTATTAAATTCAAATTTTAATAACCAAAACAATTTTAATATAGGGTATCACATAAGATAATTTTGACAAAAATTATCCATTAGAAATATATAAAAACTTCCTACATAATGGTATTTTATTTAAAATTTTGTGACATTAAATAATTAAATTTATTTATGACACAATGATGATGTAGTAATTTCCTTATTAAGAAAATATTGAAATAGTCGATATTAGAAATATCAAAATAAATATAAATAGAGACTTTTGATGTCATAAACGAATTTTTTAGGTGAATATGACATGGTTTTGTTGATTTAATGATTTTTTGGAAGTAATCAAGTTTTTTTGAATTTCCAAAAAACAAAATACTAAATAGTGTTAAAATTGACAAAAATGAATTTTAAAGAAAATACTATATAATTAAATTATATAATATTTCTAAAAATATAAAATTTTGAAAAATTAATTAAATAATGTAACATATGTCATTAATTAACCACTTAAGCTTCACTTTTCATTTTATATTATGTTTATTAACCATGTAATATAAAAATACATGGAGAAATGGTAAATGTTAAATTATTTAATGAAGAGTGGAATATAAAAGATAAGATTAATATGGTGACCTGAACACGTCTAAAACCTATTTTTCAAGAGAATTTAGACCCATTACCACCTTATCCTCCAAATAAATCCATTTTGAGTAATTAGAAACCGAAAATTATTTTATAATAAAATAATATTTCAAGATTTTTCTAATGTGCCCCTCACCTCTCTTATAAAAGTATACTTCCCCTTCTCTTAATTTCACACCTCCAAATCCATTAGTCTCAGCCAAAACCTGATCAAATATCCTCAAAAATACCCTCACATCAACCTAGAGGCATTACTTGATCTTAAATCCAAACTAAGGAGCACATTCGATCAAATCAAAAGGAGGCACCCGAAGAAGAGGTAATTATTTCCTCACTACTTTCATGTTATTTTCTTCTTCCACTTCCTCTTGCTTTTTTGTATACAAACTAAAATAATAACTTCAATAAATTTTACATACTGTTATGTTATTATAAATATGGTACAACCATATTCATTATTCTATCCATCCTATGAATGAAAAAGTCACCATACATGCGTACGTATAGCTTATCGTCTCCATGTCGTGGTGTAGTTGGTTATTCAACACTTCATTATTTTGATGGGTATAATAATGAGTATAATTGATTCAAATAATAAATATAACATTTTAATGAAATTTTTTGTATAATATACCATCCTATTAAATATTATTTCACTATCAATAGAATGATATTGTCGCTCGTGTGTACGTACAGCTTACCATCTCCAAGACCCAGTGAAATTTTGTTCCCCATTGTAACCATTCAAGTATAATTTCAATATTATGATTAAAAATAATGTTTAAGATGTAAATTTCATTATGTATATGAATTAAATACATCCTATCCATAACCAGCATGACTTACGTAACAAAATATATAATGTAAAATGAATTTGTTAACAATCAAAACAATGATACTAGTAAAATATTATTAACAATGAAATATTTGAAGATCATATATGAGGTCATATTTATGTATTTGGTTCTTTTATAATTTAATAAAAATTATTTAACTATTATGCATGACGCTAATTTACCATCTACTATGGAGAATTACAAGGTATGGGTTAATTTTACAATCACATTATTATTCGAGGTTATTTATTCGTGAGTATCTACTGTGACCTCTTTATCATCCACATATGTTCTTCTTAATAATGTATTTCAAAAGAGTTGTACTATTTACTAGTCTATGGGTTAAATTCATTTATACACTTTTTTGACTTTTTATTAAATGGTTTTGAAGGAACTTTTCTATCTCTTTACAAACAAGGTACTTTATGACCTTTTCAACAGATTAAGGAAAGAATGATTTTTTACTTATACAGCAGGAGCATATATTTTCTACTGTTATAACACCTTCGAAGCATCCCTTACAATCTTACTAGAATAATTTTACAATATAATTTTTATTTACTTTTGAATGATTTAAATGTTGAAATAAATATTTCACTCAAATAGTTTTTGGATTGATTTCATCTATGTCAGAATCCTTCAGTTGATTTTACATTTTTTTGAAGTTGATTTATTGTGATACAATCTTAAAAATTGTACTGCTAAAGGTTTTGTGATATGTTTGATTATTAATGTGCTATTTTTATTCCATTCATGGTTTATTGTCAAATTATTGACATTTCGTATTCTAGTTTTAATATAAATGTTTATATTATGTTTAAAACATTTCATATGGGTAATGCATTAGACATAGTATGTGGTTGGTGGAGCCCGTTATAGCTCCACGATGCATCGGTAGGTCTCATGAGAGAAACTATTTTCTTAGAACAAGGCCCAAACTCAATCTTATTTGTAGTCCTGGCACGAGGCTTAGACTATGTTGTTATGATGTCTCACATCATGCATTCCATCATTATTAAATTTTCTTTTGATATTACATGGGATTATTTGACTACTAGAATATCCTTGTAATTAAGTAAATGGAATTATTGGATTTATCTTTGCTATATTATGATGAAGTTTACTTTTAAAAGACTTGTGTTTTAGTCTTATACATTTATATAAAAGTTTAATCTTATTTATGATATTTTTCTATATTGTTCTTTATATTGAGCATCTGATCTTACCCCATTCTTATTTTTCTTTTTTCTAGGATCTGAAGAAGTATATTATGATTGAACTATAGAGATATGCAAAGGATTATGAGTGTGTTAAAAGGAGACATAATGTTGTTTTTTTATTTTATGATGTAATGTAAAAATTATGTATCTATCTAGTACTTCCAAGGCTACTGAACTAATCATCCTTTTCATACTTGATCCATTGTGATCATGCCAATGTTATGTAATAATTCACCATATCGGGGTTACTAGGGTCGGGGTGTTACAGTTTGTATGAGAGGATGTTTAGTACAAACCATGGAAACAAGACTTAGAAAAGATCTAATTAGAGAACATTACCCAAAGATAAAATTTGAGAATTAGTATAATAGAACTTCCTAAAATTTTGGTAATTTATAGATTTTGTAAATTTTCTAAGCAATAAATCCCTGTCTGGATACGAGCAGGTAGAGGCGACTCTAGAATATATGTATCTACGGGTAAAACCTGAAAACACCACTTTGAGATAGACTTGAATGGGAACTGGTTCACAACAACGGGCCTTACTGCACTCTTGGTTACAACACTTCTTAGGGATACACTTAGGATAATTCATATTTTCATTAAAAAACATTATAAAGGATAAATGAGTAAATATTAACTCAAAGAAAGCATTTTTTATGATTGTGGATTATATGGATAAACTGTCTATGTTAGGTATTTTACTAGTTTGCAATTATGTGTTGCGATTCATAAGCTAATTGAATGTATGCCAATGTTTTGAAATGGCTCCAAGAGGGAAAAAGGGAAACTATATCAATGCATGTAATCCATGTATGGATTTCCCCCCTACTCAAGATAATTATATTGGAGTTGTTGATGAAACTGGTGTTGATGATCTTATAACCATACTGGGACAACTCACTCAAGTTATGAAAAATAACCATAACTGTATAGAGCACCCCAATCCACAACATGGGGGGTCATTGTTAGACCGCTTCTGGAGGAAACAAACACCAACAATCAATGGGAATACAAATCCATGTTTATCTAATAAATGGATAAGTTCCTTAGTCAAAATATTTCATGATTTGGGGAGTAGCTATAGGGAAATAGTTGTTATTGTAGTTTATCACCTCGTAGGATATGTATATCAATGGTGGTCATTAATTAAAAACACAAAGGAGGATGAAGAAGTAGCATATATGAAATGGTGGGAGATCAATTATCTGTTAATATAAAAATACTTTCCTCATGATCATCGAATGGATGTGGAAAGGAAATTTTTGAGTATGGGGTGAAAGGAGGAAGAGAATGAAGCGAAGCATGAGGCTAAAATTACAAGGATAGCAAGGCATGCTACAGATTATATACATAACCCAAGGAATAAAATTGATCGATTATTTGATGGGTTAAAATGATTTATCTATCATGAATTACTCTCACAATCTTTCTAATCATAAAAAGGTATAGTCTCAACTGCTATCAAGATAGAAATGGAATTCTCTAAGTCTTATGACATTAAAGAAAAGAAAGAGAAGAAGAGATCTTTAGAACACTCTGGAAATGGAAATAAGGGGAAGAAGGGAAAAGTCTAACTTCCATCTTGTAGTAAATTTGGGAAAAATACCCATGTACTTTCCTAAAAGGGATGGGTTTTTGTAACAATTATGGGGAAAAGGCCATCAATCTCATGATTTCAAGGGAATGAAAGAGGTTGTCAATGTTGACAACTAAAATTGAAGAGAATTAGGGCATTATGTAAATAAATGTCCTAATCATTAAGGAATCCTACCTCATAAAAGAACAAGGGAGAAAGTCAAAGCTTATGTGATAAAAAATGCATTGGTTGATGTTCTGAATGATTTGGTGGTAGTTACATAAATCATTTCTTAAAATTTAGCCAATGCATTATTTGATTCTGGATAATCATATTCATTCATATCTTCCCAGTTTTCTATGAAAATTATATATTTTCGATTTGACTTAACAAGGGTGGTGTCAGTCAAAAATTTTAAGGGAAGTCTCATTGAAACAAAGTTTTGAGAATCAGTTTCCATCATTGTATACAAATATCCTTTATCTTCTAATATTAATTCCATACCCAAAACTAAATTTTATATAATCCTTATTAGGGATTGGGTTATGGACCATGATGTAAAAATTTATTATAATAAAACCGATGTTACAAATTTTGATGATGATAAAGAATACCTTATCTTTAGAGAAGAAAAATATCCACCAAATTTTTATCTAGACCCACCTCTAATAGCTCTACTAAATTCAATTATTGGGGAACAATGGAGTGAAATAACTATGGGTGAGGAAAATAATGCTCAAATAGAGGATTTACCTATTGTGAAAGAATATGTTGATGTGATTTTAGAGGATTTACATGACCATCCTACAGAACGAGAAATTGAGTTTTCCATTGATTTAATTCCTGATTCAAGGCCCATATTGAAGGCCCCTTATAGAAAGTTTACATTGGAGATAGTGGAACTATATAAACAAATAGAGGAGTTGAGTAATAAAAGATTTATTTTCACTAGTTTTTCTCCATGGGGAGCCCCTGTTATTAATTTCAAGAAAAAGGACGGATCTTTGAGGTTGTGCATTGACTACAAGGAGATCAATGATATAAAAATAATGAATTAGTATCCCCTAAATTGCATTAAATATTTATTTGATCAGCTTCATGGAGCTCAATATTTTATAAAGATTGATCTTCGATCGGGATATCATCAGTTTTGTATGAAGATATAATACATTCCAAAGACAACATTTTGAACTAGGTATGAGCATTACGATTTTACAGCAAGGCCTTTTGGACTGAATAATGCACCCTATGTTTTCATGGATATAATGATTAGAGTTTTCATGTAATATCTTGACAACATTATAGTGGTACTTATTGATGATTTCTTGGTATACTCCAAAATATATGAAGATCATTAATATCACTTGCACACTATTCTAAAGACTCTGAGAAGAAATAAATTATATGGGACGTTTAGGAAGATTGAATTCCGGAATCGAGATATTTATTTTATTGGTTATAGTGTCTCTAAGGATGGAATCTCTATTGATACTTCAATGAAAAATGTAATCTACGAATGGCCAGAACCACTGAGTATAACTGAGGTATGTAGTATTATTGGTTTAGCAGCTTTTTGTCGGCGTTTGTCTAGAATTTTGCCTGATTGGATAACCCATTTACTAAGCTCACATATAAAAGGGATAAATTTGTTTGGACAACAGAGTGTGAATTTTTTTTTAAGAATTGATGAGAATATTAGTAAATTCAATTACATGAACTTTAACATTAGAGAATGATGGGTTTATTATTTATAGTGATGCTTCAATGAATGGACTTGGTAGTGTCCTTATGCAGAATGATAGAGTTATTGTCTGTGCATCACAGAAGCTAAAAATTCATTAAAAAAACTATCCCAATCATTATAATGAGTGTTCAGTTGTAATATTTTCTCTAATGATCTATAGACACTATCTCTAAGGTAAAAAATGTGATATGTATACTGATCATAAGATTTTAAGGTATGTTTTCTAATAGAAAGAATAAAACATGAGGCAGAAGAGATGGCTTTAACTACTCAAGGATTATTATTGAACTATACACTATCACTAGGGGAAGGAAAATAAGGTGGATGATGTTTGAGTATAAAGGATCATGGAGCTCCTAACAAGATGAGAGTTTAAAGGGATCCTATATTAATGGATCTATAAAGATGGAAAATCAAATAATCATGAAAGGTGAAACATCAATAATTTTTCAAATGGTTTCCAAAAAATCATTACTAGAAATGTTAAAATGTTCTCAAACTGATGAAGAGGAGTTTCAAATGAAAATTAAAGCTGTGAATGATGAGTTATTGATCTAATTCATATATGAAGATAGAATTTTGATATTTGGGAAGAGACATTGTGTTCCTGATATATCTGATCTAAAAAATGAATTATTGGATCATTCTCATAGCTCAAATTTCTCTACACACACTGGTAGCACTAAGATGTATAGAGATTTGAAGGAACATTTTTGGTGGGACAACACGAAGAGGGATACTAATGATTATATGTTACGATGTATGGGTTTTCAACAGATGAAGGATGGAATACAACATCTTGGAAGAATCATGCAAACTATTCCCATACTTTAGTGGAAATGGGATGATATTACGATGGAATTTTTCAAGGGGATACCAAAGACTCCTAGAAGCAATGATGCAATATGGGTCATTATTGATCTTCTTACCAATTCAGCATGTTATCTTAATATAATAAAAGATTTACCACTTTCATTTTTAGAAAAGCTATATATTAATGAAGTTGTAGACATCATGGTGTACCCCTATCGATTGTTTCTAATCGTGATCCCCATTTTACATCAAGATTCTGGAAAAGTCTTCAGAAATCCTAGGATACTGAACTACTTTTGAGCCCTTCCTACAACCATAAAACTAATGGACAATCAAAATGGACTATTAAATCCTTATAATACATTTTTAGATCTTTCTCACTTGACTTTCAAGGTATGTTGATTAGTATTTTCCTTTGGTAGAATTTTAATATAACAATTTCTTCTATTCAAATATTCATATGGAACTATATGAAGTGTTATAAAGAAAGATAAGTCACACACAAACTTTTTGAGATGATGTTGGTGAAAGTAAACTCATAGGCCTATAACATGTTGAGGAAAAAATAGAAAAAGTGATGATTATCCAAACCCACATCAAAGCAGCTCAAAGTAGGCAAAAGCACCACATTGATAACTGAATGATGGATTTTTTATTTCAAGTAAGAGACCTTGTTTCTCTGAAGATATCTCCATAGAAGGGTGTTATACTATTCATTATGAAAGGTAAATTATGTACCAAGTACATCAGTTCTTTTTAAATTCTAGAACGAATTTGGAGTTGAAGCATACTTTTTGGAAATGCCGCAAAGTATCTCCAATGTTTATGACGTGTTCTACATATCAGTGCTGAAAAAATACATGCCAGGCCCAAAAAAGGTACTCACCTATGAAGAAATAGAACTAGAACCAGATCTATCTTATTATGAAGAGCCTATTAGGATTCCTTATACCAACGAAAAGGGGCTGTGAAATTGGATGACTAACCTGGTAAAAGTTCTTTGGAAAAACCATAAAATGGAAGAGGCAACGTGGGAATCTATGTACATTTGACGAAGAACCACCATAATCTTTTTATACAGTAATATTATATAAATTTCGAGGATGAAATTATTTGATGGCGGGAAGAATGTAACACCCCAATCTTCCACGGTACACTTCTCTTTGAATAAAACAATAGCTTTAGTTTTACCCAACATCATGTTCTAACAAATTACAACCAACCAAACTAGCCATATAGAAAAGAATTTATGAATAGAAATACCCAATTATTTAAATATTATAAATTTTATTTTCCAAATTGGACTTTATTTTTTGATTCGGGTTATCAAAATTATGTTAGGGTGAATTTTTTGTATTTTTCTACGATCATTAAATTTTTGAGAAATGGTGAAAAACAATATGTTCTTGTTTAAAACCGACATTTATTTAAATAATAATTAATTTTTATTTTAATATATTTTAATTTCAAAATAGTTACATAATACCTATATTGGTGCAATCTAGTTCATTGGAGTCATTTTATAATAAAATTAGATATATAAAATTTTATTAATCTTTATAAAATCTTTTACCCACCTTCTAGGTACATTTAAAAATTTGCATAAAACGTAATATTACTGCTCTATTAATTTAATTTCAAAAATATTAGAAACATAGTTGACCACAGTAAGTAAAATTTGTTTCAATAGGATAAAAATAATTTTTTAAAATAGTAACTTTTGAATTTTATTTACCACGACTAAAAATAAATAGGGTAATTAAAGGTAAAAATGATAATATAATTACCCTAACACATATCCTAGTTCTATTGAATAATTTTTTTTCGACCAAAATAAACCTTATAAATAAAATATCTTCCTTTGTATCCACTTGGACTAGATTAGAACATTTATTATTATTTTATTTGAAGAAGAATTAAAAGTGTTAAACTCAAATTTTAATAAATTAAACATTTTAAATATATAGTTACACATAAGATAATTTTGACTATAAATATCCATTTGAAATATAAAAATATTCAATAATTCATTGTATTTTATTGATAATTTTTAGATATTAAATAATTAAATTTATTTATGACACAATGATGATACAATAATTACCTTATTATTAAAAGATTTAAATAATTGATATCATAAATATCAAAATAAATGTAAATTAAGATTTTTGATACCATCCATGAATTTTCTATGTGAATATGACATGTTAGAGTTTAGTTAATGTATATTTTCGATTTAACCAATTTTATTTGACTTTCACAATGACCAAATACAAAATAGTGTCAAAATTGACATAAATGAGTTTTTATAAAAATACTATATTATTAAATGATAAACTATTACTAAAAATATAATATTCGGCCAAAATATATACATAATTTTATATATTTCATTAATTAACCACCTGAGACTCTCTTGTCATATTATAGTAAGTTTATAAACCATGTAATATAAAAATTCATGGAGAAATGGTAAAAGTTAAACTATTTAACTAAGAGTTAAATCTAAAAGATATGGTTAATATGGTGATGTAAATATCTCTAAACCATTTTGGCTTAGGATATTTCAACCCATTATCACCTTCTACATGATATAAATTCACATTGATCTATTAGAACTTGAAAATTATTTAGTAATAAAATAATATTTCAAGATTTTCCTAAGGTGCCCCTCACCTCTCTTATAAAAGGGTACGTCCCTTTATCTTAATTTCACACCTCCAATGCCATTGGGCTCTTCGAACCCTAATAAAATATCCTCCCAAATACCTTCAATTCATCCTAGATTCCTTACATTGATCATAAAAGAATCCTACGGATCCATTTTGATCCAATCAAAAGAAAGAACCTGAAGAATGGATAATTATTTCAACACCTCTTTCAAGTTATTTTCTTCATCCACATCTTAAAATTGTGTTGTTTCCCGACTAAAAAATAACTTAAGTACCTTATACATACAGATATTTTATTATAAATTTGGTACAGGAAGTTTCATTATTTTATCTGTCCTATGAATGACAAATTCCTCAAACGTGTGTACGTACAACATACTGTCTCAACATCGTCGTGTAGTTTGTTATTCAGAACGTATTATTTGGATGGATATAAAAATGTGTATAATTGATGTAATTAATAATTAAAACATGTTAATTATTCTGTATATATAATATATCATACAATTACATACAATATAATCATCAATAGAATGAAATTGTGGCTCATGTGTAAATACAACTTACCATCTCCATGACACGATGAGATTTCGTTCCCCGTCGTAACCATTCAAGAATAATTTTAATTTGATGATTAAGAATAATATTTTTGAAATTATTATAATTTAGTATATGAATCCAATACATCCTATCCATAATCAACATGTCTTATGTAACATAATATATAACGAAAAATGAATCAGTTAACACCCAACACAATGACACTACGGAAATATTATTAACAAAGAAATATTATAAGATCATATATGATGTCATATTTATGTATGTGATTATTTTATAATTTAATAAAAATGATTTAAATATTACACAGTAGGTTAACATACCCTATACTAAGGAAAAGTATAAGGTAAGGGTTACAATCTCTTTATTATCTGAAGTTGTTTATACGTGAGTATCTACTGGGACTTATTTATCATCGATATCTGTGTTTCATAAAAATGTATTTAAAAACATTTGTAATATTTACAATAATATGGTTTAAAGTCATTTATAACATTTTTTTTAAATTTTATAAAATGTTTTGAAAGGAATATTTCTATTTTATTCACAATAAGGTACTTTATGACCATTTTGAAAAACCATGTAAAGAATGTTTTCTTATCCTATACGTAGGGTACGACTATTTTGGGCATTATAACACCTTTGAAGCTTCCCTTACAAGCATATAAGATTATTTTCAAAATAAATTTTTTCATTATATTTGAATTATTTCAATGTATAAACAAATATTTCAATCAAATAGTTTTTGGATTGATTTAATCTATGTCAACTTACTTCATTAGATTGTATATTTGTTTGGAGTTTATTTATTATGATACAATCTTCAATATTGTATTGAAGGTTTTCTGATATGTGTGACTGTGGAGGTTTTATTTTTATACCATTCATGGTTTATGGTTAATGTATTGGCATTTCATATTCTAGTTTTAGTATGAATGTTTCTATTATGTATTAATATTTTCATATGAGAAATGTATTAGACATACTATGTGACAGGTGGAGCCCGCTATAGATTCTCAATGCATCGGTAGGTCTCAAGAGACAACCTAGGTTCTTGGATTAAGGTCTTGGAAAAATCGTATTTTTAGTCTTGGCACGAGGCTTTGACTATGTGGTTATGATGTTCGGCATTATGCGTACCATAATTATAAAATTTGTTATTTATTTTAAATGTTATTATTAGACTAGTAGAATATCCATATGAGTAAGTAAATGGAATTATTTGATTTATCTTCCCCATATTATGCTGAAGTATAAGTTTAAAAGGCCAGTGTTTTAGTCTTATACATTGCCTTAAATGTTTATGCTTATTAATGATAGTTTATGTTATACTGTTATCCTTACTGAGCATCTGAGCTCATCGATTTTTTAGTTTTCTTTTTCCAAGTATGTGAAGAAGTATATTATGATTGAACTTTAGGGATAGGTTAAGGTATATGAGTGTGTTCAATGGGGACACAATTTTGTTTTTTTATTTCATGATTTAATGTAAAACTCTTGTACGTATCTCGTACTTCAAAGGATACTAAACTAATCGTTCTCTTGAAACTAGATCACTTCTGATCATGTCAATGTTATGTAATAATGCACTGACTTTGGGTAACTAGGGTCTATGCATTACATTGGGTATGAGGAAACCCTACTTGATGAATAAAAACATATTTTTCAAAAGGGAAATGTTTTTCCAGTTAATGGTGAACCCCATGGGAATTATGATTTTTACACATTAACTATTTTTATGTGAAAATAAAACTTATTCTCTAGAAGTGGGATATATACATTTTCTTTGGATTAACTTGTAATATTTTTCTAATAACTTTCAAAATTTGATGATTAGTAAAAATAACTAAATTTTAAATGAAAATTACATATTTTTAACCAAATAATTTATATGGTTAAATTTAAATATTTAAATGTTTTAATGTCTAAATATAATATATTATTATCATTCAAAACAATATATTTCATTATATTTAATAATACAATTAATTCATAAGTAAAAACATTTCAAACATTTGTAATTTTTTAACTTTTGAAAAGCATTCTCTCTTTCCAACAACGATATTAGATTTAAATTAATTACAATAACATATGTGTTTTAAATTTTTAAAAATTGATTTCATATTTGGAAATAGTGTGTCAAAATTATTTATATTTATATTTTTATTTTTAGGCATTATAAATAGTAACTTCGGAAATTTTTATTAATGCTGTAAAAGGGTAAAACGTGTAATTAAGGGTAAACATACTATTATAAAATTACACTAAAACTTGTAGTAATATCATTGGATGATTCTATTTCGACCTAAATCATCCTTGTATCTAAATAATATCCTTTTTAAGACAGTTGGATGAAAATAAGACATGTAATTTATTTTATTTAATAAAAGTTTAAATTTGTCTCACTCATACATTAATAAAAAAGACATATTTTTATAATGTTATACAAAATACGAATTAGACCATAAATACAAATTTTAAAGATAAAATGTTTTTATTATCATAATAATTTGTTTTTAATTTTTAGAAAATAAATAATTATTCTAATGATTTATACTTTCATGATATAAAAATTAATTAATTGGTGACAAATCAATAAAACAATTTTTATTAAAATATTAATAACCATCAAAGGACCCAAAAACCTGATAAAATATTATTGATAACATATTTATTGACAACAACCATCCAAGGGTCGATTTAGTGACCATTTATATCCATATATGAGAGATTGTGAAACTTATATTATTTTATTTAAAGTGATGGTAAACATGTCACATTCATATTATAATAGATATAATATTTTAAATGTTGTATTTTATAGAATATAAATTTTTCTAATTATATTATTCTAAAATAAATTAAATTTACCTCCATCATTGTATTTTATTTTTTATTTTATTCAAAAAATAATTATAATAAATAATTACACAAAATTGATGTAATAATTATATTATTATTGGGAATATCAAATAAATGTTTTTAAAAATATTAAAATAAATAAAATTTGGGTTAATTAATATTTCCATTGAATTTTATATATTACCTTGACTACATAAGAAAGTAATAAGAGAATTGTTTTGAGGTTAAATTGTTATATTAATATTTTGAAAAATCAATCAACCGAATCGTGTCAAAATTGACATTATTGATCATTAATCAAAATAATATTTTATTAAATTATTTAAAAATAATAAAACATTTAAAAAAATTATAATAATTATGATATGGTAAAAATTTATGAAGGTACGTATTTTTGGTCTTATTGACATCAAATAAGTAAATATTTTAACTTTTTAATATTGAAATATTTATTAACCTAATTAATCTTAAATAGAATAACTAAGTGTTAATTAAAATTTTATTGTTTACATTGACAAAATCACTTGAATAAATATTATTTGTTGATGATATTATACACCAATTTCATATAATATTCTAATTTGGGACTTTTTTTAGGTTTTGGGTAGGATTTTATTTTATTATAAATTCATATTTTTAGAGATCCCAAAAGTGCCACTCAACTCAATTATAAAAGGCCCCATCCTCCCTCATCGGTTATCTTCACATTGATCCTTCAAGCTATTTAATAACATACCAAATTAACTTATCACCTTCCCTATTTACATTAAATAGGTTTTATTATTCTTCAAAGTCCAACTATAGTTCTCTAACAAGAGATTTAGAGCAAGCACTTTGAGGATGAGGTAATCTCTTATACCGATTCTTTTGATCATCTTCCTTCATCTACATCATATTAATTAGTAGTTTAATTATTAATTAATAAAATAAGTATCAATAATAAAATTATTTTTTATTATAATTATGAAACAACATTATTCCTCCCTTTTTCATTCTACAAAAAACAAAAATCACCAAATGTGTGTACGTAAGTTTTACCATATCCACGTTGTGGTGTAATCTATTTTTCACCACCACCGAAATTAGATAGTTATAATGATAGAAATAATAAATATATTTTATTATTATAAAAAGATATTTATTCTGAAATATTAAACACCATCCAATTCAATACCATTAAATAATTAAGGGAATGATATCGCCACTCGTGTGTACGTATGACCTACCGTCTCCACGATGCGACACGATTCATTTTACATGATTTAATTAAACCATGATAATATAAGTTAAAGGAATGAATAAATATTATTTATATTATACTAAGATCATTATGTAAATATATAACTATAACCTAAGTAGTGTAACATGAACTTTTCTAACAAAACATGCATAAGAACAAAAAGGAGTTAATACCCGAATAATGAGTAACAATAAAATGTTACTAACAAAATGATTATAATATTAACATATATTATAACATAAAAATTAATATAATTTTTAATAAGTTAATAACATTATTTAAATTATTATACAGGTGTTTCGAATACATTTGAAGGATATCATACCTAATTTAAGGGATAATTCTGCACTTTCATTATTATTCAAGATTGTTTATACATAAGTATTTACTGTTTTATATTTTTCATCCACGTTCATTTTTCCTAAATATTAAATATTATTTTTATTAATATTTGATTTTTAAAATCTAATGATACCCATTAGGGAATTTTTATTAAATGGTATGAAATGAATATTTTGTCATTTTCTATATGAGGTACTTTTTGACTTTTCTAGCAAGAGTACAAGAAGAATGTTTTTTAACTTATATGAAATCAAAAAATTATTATGCTTTAATAACACCTTACTTACATGAATAATTCAATATATTATTTAATGTTTATTTTTTATTTAATTCTTTTATTTTAAAATGTTTTGTCATTTTGAGAAAAGAAAATGTTTTTGAAGAAGAAATGTTATTTCCCTTAGAATTAATTTTGTATATTTTATCCAAATTATTTTACATATAATATGAAATTATTTAAATAGGGTTATTTTTCTATCCCTATTATTACAATTATTTGATTTTGTTTATTATAGAATAATTTTTATGAAATTTATTTATTTTATATGGATTATGATGGAATGATTTTTCAGAGACCCATTTTTATTCTCTGGGATATTCAATGATGAATGATTTATGTATTTTTGTGACAGGTAAAAATGTTTTCATTATGATATGGGTGTGACCTATATCTCCCTACAATTAATTGTGTAAATATTTATATCTCATTAGAGACACATGACAAGAATGAAAAGTATATCAGGTTCAGTAATACAAGGCTAGAACAAGAAGTGAACTCTGTTCAGCAATGCACTTTGTCTGCTACGATGGTATTTGAAATGAGCCTTGAATAATATGAAATGATTCTATATGCTTATTTTTATGAAAAAAATTAATTTATTATGTTATAAAATTCGGGATTATGTTGAGCTTTTATGATTTATCCCATGACATGATATCACAGTTTTTAAATACAAGATAATATTTTAAAAGGTAATGTTTTATTGTTATATGATTATGATATGATTGATATATATCATATTTAACCTTATAATAATTTGATCTCACCATTTATTATGTTTTATTTCCTCGGGTCATTAAGAGGAGTATTTTGTATGAAATTTCAATAAAGGAGTCTAGTTATGAAGAAATAAGTGGGAGACATTGTAGATGTTTTATGAAATAGTTTTTTTATTTCATAGTTTCTAAAGACACAATACCTATATGGTCATGGAATGGGTTTGTTATATTTTTTAATTAATATTATTAAACATTGAAGTAATATCAATGTATGTAAATTACGTATTGTTATAGTTGGTACCATAAGAAATGTATAATTAACCTCTAGAAACAAGGATGTAAAAAACTTAGGAAGAACCCTAAGGATATGTAGACGTGTAAGTTAAAATCCCAGTGTTTTATAAATGATCATGAATAACCTAGTATAAAAACTAAATATCCTATATTAAAATATTATAATTTGTCATGAGTTTTTCCCATTATGATTAGTGTTTCTCATACAATGCTTCTTTGTTTTAGTCAATGGATAGAACCCAAAGGAACTGCATTAATGCTCAACGTGATGGGAAATGGAATGATTTTCATCTTGAGAAACAATATGTTATTGGAGATGGAATGAAAAATATTATAGATATGCTCACAATACATTCTCAAGCTATGAATCATACAATACTTACAAACAAGAAACGTAGGGAATAATATTCTTTTGAGTCCTTTATAAGGCAGCATCAACCTTCTATCAGTGGGTTTTCTGATCCATTAGTTGTTGAACAATGGGTCAGTACACTAAAAATATATTTTCAGGTCTCCAATGTCCTGAACAAGATAAATTCATCTTAGAATTCTATAGTTTGGAATCTAAAGATGATCAATGATGTATCTTTATCAATAATAGGAGGAAAATTGGTGAAATTTAATCTATGGAATAGGATGAGTTCATGAACGTATTTTTAAATAATTACATTCCTCATATTCTTAAAAAAAATACAGAGAATTTGTTCCGTGAACATAACAAAAAGGATAATAAATTTTTTGTTACCTATGATGAAAATATATCAATATAGGCAAGGTATGCTTCCAGATTTATTATCCAACCAGATAATAAAATTATTCGGTTCTTTAGTGGATGAAAGCTAAGTCTCCGAAGGGAATTTCTCAGAGGGACTTCAATAGCTACGATGAAATAATTTTATGTTCTCTCAAGGTTGAGATGAATAGTGGAGTAACCCATCAGTCATATGGGTTTGATAAAAAGAGAAAATTTAATTCAATGGAAAATGTAAAGACCACACTGAAAAAATATTAGTTTTCTACTATTATCAATGTGCGGAAATAATCATGGAGGAAATATTATTAAATGGACTAGTAAATGTTATAACTGTGGAAAGGAATATCATTGGGTAGTTGAATTTATAATTAATGGGAAAAAGATGTCTAATGATATGAATAGAGAAAATTCTATACAGAATTCACCTCCAATGCATCAAAGTTAAAAGTGAAAGGAAATGGTAAATTATGCCAATCAATGCCCAAATCTAAGGGTTATTGATGTTGATTGATATTAGAAATTTCTGAAGGATAATGAAAAATGAATGTTGTATGTGATCACTAATGGTGATGTGGAGTCTGATAATGATGTGATGAAAGGTACACTTAACATCCACTGTAAAGTTGAAAATGTTTTATTTGATTCTTGATGACCCCAATATTTTACATCTGAATAATTTTCAAAGTGTATCACCATATTACCTCAAAAATTAGATGTTGTGTTAGATATGAAAAATCCTAAAGGAAAAAACATCGCATAAAATTTTTTATAAATCTCCCCTAGATTATGTTTATGGGAAAGTGCATCCGGAAAATAACATGGTCCTTTCTATAGTGTAAATTTAGGTGATTCTCCACATGTATTGGCTTTCTCTATATGGATATCATATCAATGTATGCTGAAGGGGAGTCACATTTTACATTCCATATCACACTATGATCATCATTTGGAGTAAGGATGAATATAACCATATATGGTATATTTATTCTATATTATTGGTCTTGATTCCTATAAATTAAGGTTTCTTTTCTCAAGTGATTGGGGATAAACTAACTATAATAAATACACCCATTGTACGATAGTTTAGTTATTTATTTAAAGAATAATTTATAGGTCTTTCATTGAATCATGAGGTTGAGTCTTCAATAAAACTCATTCCCAGTGCTATTCCAATTCAAAGACACCATATAGAATGGCCCCAATTTAGTGGAATTAATTTAATAAGAAACTCCAAGAGAATATTGACAAGGGATTCATACGCCCTACTGTAACACTTAATGGAGCACCTGTTATATTTTTTTGGAAGAAATATGGACCAATGAGACTCTATTTTTATTATCGATAACTTAATGAGAACACTATCAAGAAAAAATATCATCTTCCCAACATTGATGACTTTTTTGACCAACTACACAGGGCTTAGTAATTTATGAAGATTTATCTTCATTAAAGATATAATAAATTAAGGTTAAATAAAGAGGATATACCAAAGATGACATTCTATACAAGGAACATACATTATGAATATATATTTATTCCTTTTGGTCATACTAAATCCCCTATTATATTCATAGATATAATGAATAGAGTCCCTAAAGACAATCTTGAACATTTTGTTCTAGTATTAATAGAGGATATTATTTTCAATTAAAAGAGAAAGGAAGAGAATGAAGATCACTTGAGAATTGCATTAAAGACCCTAAGATAGGATAATATTTATAGAAAATTTACAATGTGGGGATTTTGGCTTTGAAAATTTTCATTTTTGGGTCATATAATATCTAGAGAGGGGATATCTGTGGATCTAATACAAATATAAGTTATTGAAAAATGGTCAAGACTAACAATGCTAACTATGAATCAATGTGTTCTTGGTTTTTCTGGACATTATCAAAATTTTGTGAAAGATTTTTCATGATTATCTAATCCACTAACAAATTGGACTCAGAAAGGAGATATGTTCGTGTGGACAGAGGAATGTGAAGAGGATTTTAAAGAGCTAAAAAAGGTTATCCAGTGCACATGTGCTCACATTGCCCTATGGTGGAGAAAATTTTTAATCTATAGTGATCCATCCAATAAGGTTGTGTGTTGTGTTCTGATTAATAATTATGTGGTGATAGATTTTTCTACATGGAAATTGAAAATCCCAAAGCAAAATTACCCAACTCATTATTTGGAGTTATCTTTGGTAATCTTTGCATTAAAGATATGGAGGCATTACCTATGTAGTGAGAGGTGTGATATTTATAATGATCATAAAATTTTAATGTATATTTACGAACATAAGGATTTTAATATTCACCAATGAAGATGGTTATAGTTGATTAAATATTACTACTACTCAACACATTACCACCATGGGAATGTGAACAAGATGGAAGATGTTTTAAGTCGATAGGACCATGCTAGCCTATCCATGATGAGGATTACAAAAGATCCAATATTTATTGATTTTAAAAGGATGGATCTAGAAATTTTAAAGAGTAGAAATATTATCTTTATCAAATGAATGTTAAACAATCTATCCAATTGATGATGAAGAAGGAACAAAAGGAAGACGCAGAGATTCAAAAAAATGGGAGAAATGTTCATTAATCTGGCCATGATTATGATAGAATAATAAGGTCTAGGAATTGGGTTTGTATTCCTCCCATAATATAACTAAATAATTACCTATTGGATGAGGCTCGTATTTTTTCATTCTATATTCACCCCTGAAACACAATGGTGTACAAGGACCTCAAAGAGTATTTCTGGTGGGATGGAATAATAAGATATTTTTTTTCAATATGTCTCTTGCTACTTAGTTTTCAATCAATTTATGGATTTGAGATATAATTATAACTTGATATTATAATAATTACCCATACTATAATTAAAATGGGAAAACATCACAATGTAATTTTTCATCATACAGCCAAAATTATCTACAGTCCATAATTTTATATGGGTTATAGTTGATCACCTTACGAAGTTGGAACACATCATTTCTATTATAGATGATTTATCACTGGATCATATTTCTAGTACATATGTAATAGAAGTGGTAAGATATAATTTAGTACCATAAAACCATATATTAGATCAATATATGAGTTTTAGCTCAATGCTCTAGAGATTTCATCAGCAGTCTCTATATATAGGGTTATATTTCACCACTGCTTATCATCCTCAAATAGATGGTTAGTCTGAGAATACAATTGAAACTCTATAAGAAATTTTGAGATCTTTCTATATGGATTTAAAAGGTGTTTGGGATCAACACCGACCTTGGGTGGGAGTTTCTTAGAATAATAGATTTCACTATAGTATTCAGCTGAATCCTTACGAAGCCCTCTTTGGAAAGATGTGCAGAAATCCAACATGAAGGGATTAAGTTGGGAAAAAATCTATTAGTACATAATAATTTTGATGAAATCTTAGAAAAGGATGGCTCTATTCAAAAAAACATTAGAGCCTCTTTGAGTCAACAAAAAAGTAATTCTGAACACCAAAGTAAAGACCTAGAGTTTGAAGTGTCTGAAAAGGTGTTTCTAATAATATCTCCCATGAAGTGAATAATGAGATTTGGAATGAAGGGAAAGTTAATCCCAAGGTATTTCAATATCTTTGAAATTATAGATATTTTTGGGAAGGTAGATTACTGATTGTAGCCTCCACCGAATCTCTCTCAAGTTCATGATGTTCAATGAATGTATCCTAAGAGAGTTCATACCTAATCATTCACTTGTACTAAACATATAAGTCCTACCACTGGAGTATGATCATTGTTATGAAGAACAACTGATAGATATTGTAGATTGTATAAAAAAATGTTTTCAAACACAAGACCACTGACTTTGTTAAGGTTTTATGGTGGAACAACCAATTTTAGGAAGCTACTCGGGGACATGAGGATATAATGAGGGAGATGTATCCTCCTATGTTTATTTCCAAATGATAAATTTTGAGGGTGAAATTCAGTTTAAGGTGGGTAGAATGAAACACTAGGATGTTTTTATGAAATATTTTATTTAAACAATTTTAATTCTTTAATAGATTTCATTACAGGAAACCATGAGTTTAAAAGAACTGTGAGATTCCCTTAGTATAAAATGACCATTTGAATATAGTCGTTAGGTTAGTAGGAATAAACATAACTAACTTCTGAAACTGTATGGTGAAGTCATTCACTACTAATTATTTATAAAAAATATAAAAAAAATAATATTTTTATATTTTTGTGAATTACTATTAGTAAATGAAATTAATGAAATATATATTTTATATACTTAATAAAAAAATTATTAATCCAATAAATATTTTTGTGATAGGGTATGCGTAAACCCTATTTGATGAATAAAATACTGTATTTTTAAAATGGATAATTTCATCCTTTTAATGGTGAACCTCTTTTAAATTAAGATTTTGAAACATTAAAAATTTGTTTATGAAAAAAAATGCATTGTAAGTGTGATACATAAACATACTTGTGATGAAATTTCAATATTTTTCTAATAAGTTTCAAATGTTGATGCATAGTAAAAATACACTAAATTTTAAATGAAAGAAGTTTTATCATAAAAATATTTTATATGATTAAATTATAATATTAAATGGATTTAATGTATAAATATAATATATTTTTATCATTAAATATAATTTATTTGATTAGAGATAATTTTACATTGAATTCAGATGTAAAAAAAATTTAATCTTTTGAAATGTTTTATCTTTTGAAAATCGTTCTCTCTTTTAGAAAATGAGAGTAATATTAAATTTAGTAATAATACATATGTGTTATGAATTTTGAAAAATCGATTCCATATTTGGAATCAGTATGTATATGTTATGAAAATTACATTTTCTTATTTTTGGGCATTATGAATAGTAACATTGGAAATTTTATTAACACGGTAAATGGGTAAACAAATTAATTAAGGGATTGAATACTATTTTAAAAGTACACTAAAACTTATCTTAATACCATTTGATTAGTATTTTTCTCCATAAATCATCCATGGATCGAAATGGTTCCCTTTAAAAGCCACATAGAATAGAATAAGACATGTAATTTATTTTATTTAAAGAAAAGTTAAATATTTATCACTCAAATTTTAATTTCAATTTCATTTTTTATATGAGGATATTCCAAAGAAAAATTATATTATCAGTACACATTTGAAATATAAAATGGTTTTTTTTTTCATGGAAGATTTTTTTAATTTTTAGAAAATAAATATTTACCATTAAGACTTATACTTTCATGAGGTAAAAATTAATTATTTTATTAGAATTCAATAAAACATTTTTTAATAAAATATTAATAACCATAAAAGTACCCAAATTTAATAGGTATAAAAGGAACCCCAATAAATCTTTACATACCTTCCTGGTCATTCTATACAATAAATTTTTAATCATCCCCCTCAATATAAAATTTATTTTTAAGAGAAAAAAATTTATTGAATATCATTCTTTAACCCCATTTGAAAATGGTAGTCTTTATAATCTTAATTTGAAATTATCTTAATAATAAAATGGATGAAATTAGTGATTTGTTTAGTAAAATCCATGATCATTCAAATTACATTGATAAAGGAAAAATGATCAAGAAATTTATTATAATAGGGTATTAGAATAAAATTACTAAGTGAAGATACCCCAGATTTTTTTCCACTCTATGTTCTCATTATTGTAATCTTGTACCTTAAATCACACCTTTTATGACTAGAACAAGTAATCATTAAGTTAACCAAATTAACAATAATGGAATCTAAAGTCAAAATAAATTCATAGATACCTTATTTCTTTTCCTTAAAATCCTTTTCTTCTGGAGAATCATTGGTATCTCATATTGATGTAGGATTATGATGATGTAATTTATGAACCTATTATCTTCCACTTTTATATCATGAATTTATTTTCTATACTTGTGTTAGACTAAGGATTTATCCTCAATACATGTCATCAAAAAATCAAACCAATTATTTCATTAAATTCATTTCACTATGGGATTAGTACATGGAAAATTATTTATAGAATCCTTTGAAGGATTCATAGGATTCCATCATAGGGTCATTACACTATTTATAACAAAACAGGAAAGAAAATAAATAATTAAAAATCATCAAAAATCAAAACACAAATTCATATAAACAATATAAAAAATATTAATAATTAACTTTGAAATTGAAAACATTGAAAAAATATAAATATCATACTAAACACAATTTTCCAAATGTTTTGGAAAATTATGCACCAACTCGGTCAGTCTCACTAAAAGTGTAAAAATAAGACTCCAAGGTTTTTCCACATAGATAAATAGTGGCACACCATAACCATTATCCATAGAGTATGTCCCTTAACTTCCCATTTCTAATGTATAATATCTTATAATCCACACCCAAATCAACAAATATATAAAAATAATCATTTCCATACATTCAATAGAAAATAACTGAGAAATATGACGAGTATTAGCTACAAACATGATTGAAACTGACACCTAGATCCTTATATATCATATCTCCTATATTCCATGATTTTATAAATATCAAAAATCAAAATTTGATCTATAATTCCATTTCATCATGAACCAAACCAGGTAACCCCACAATTTGAACCCAATGTGCCTCATTAAATAGCCCTAAACATGCTCTAAATACCAATATGATAGACAATTGAAACCCATGAAATGAAAAAATAAATTTTTTATATATTTAAGCAATTCAGGGAATACATAGTTATTTTAATTATAAAAACATTATGTAATTTTTAAAATCAAAAAGCAAATATCAAACTCCTTTCATATAAGGTTTTATTTTAAAGTACAATTTTAAAACTGTAGAATTTTAATTTTACTAATCCTTTTTAATTTTTTAAATCATAATTCAATAATTATATCAAGTTGAATTTTTGAGAATTTTCAAAAAATATTGATTATTTTGTGAGTAATAAAAAATAAAATAAAAATATTGCAAATTTTAATTTATTTCAATTATTTAAACATTAAAGTTATATTTTTTATGATTTGTAAAATTTAAACAGTTTATTTTTATTTTAAATAAACTTGTTATGGTTTTTTAAAACTTATTTTATTCTATAATTTAGTACAAAACCATTTTTATACTTAATTGGAATTTGTTTAAAAAAATTTGTTATTATTTTTAATTTTTTAATTTTATTTAAAGTAAAAAAATTATATGATATGAATATAAAAAAAATGGATTCAATTTATTTAATTATTATGTTAATATTTAGTAACTAGGTTTCTTTTATTTTTAGTCAGTATTAATATTAACATTTATAATTTTTGTTACCATAGTAAATAGTAAATTATATAATTAAAATTAAAAATAATTTGATAAGGACTAAAAAATAAACCCAGTACATGAATAAATTTTTTTAGCTGTGTATATATCATCCATAATCATCATAAAGTTAAATATATGGGGCTTTTCCATTTTTTATGTTATTATGAACTTTTTAATAATTTATTTAATGATAAATAAAAAATGCCACACTCATGTTTTCAGTAACTATATAATTTTTATCATGGATTTAACCATTGGATATGTTCAATCATAGGTATTCTATTGAAATATAAGTAATAAATATTCATCATATAAATTTATTTTCATTTTTTAGTGAATAAAGAACTACTGTAAATTCTTAAAAAATGTTGATGGTCTAATTATTCCAATAATGGAAAAATCAAACAATTAACATTAAAAATATGAAAAGTAGTTTAATATGAAATAATTAATGTGACCTATGAATTTTATAGATAAAAATAACATGTTAAATATGTATTAAAATATTTTTTTCCAAATATTATTTTTCTTTTTTATGTAATAAAATTCATTAAAAATAAATATTGGTAAAGTTGAAAATATTGAAAATTTATAAACATTATATTTTATTAATTGATATAATCAAATAGAAAATCGTCACTTCTAAAAAGAAATTAAAATATGGTTTAAAATAAGAAAATTTATCTATTTATTCCATTTTTCCCTTTATAGCAAATATTATTATCATGAAAGAGTAAAAAACACTGTTGTCAAAGTATGTGTGAAAAGTGTTAATAAAGGGTTAAAACAAAACAATAAAGATAAAATTATGATCCAAATCTGTTTGATATTTATTAGATGAAATTATTTATACTCATAATAATCTTATAGTTAAATCTCAAGCATTTTGATATTTTTACAAATCAAATTTAATTTACATTAATTTAATATTTTTATAAATTTCAAGAGTTCCACTCACCTTTTATATAAATGAGAACCTATTCTTATCATATTATAACACATCAAAATATTTTTAGTTTGGAAAATATTTAAAAAAAATATACCTTCTTTATATTTATTATCATATCATAGAGGATATTTTGATAATAAAAACATCCTACAAATTCTTTTTATGTAAACCATAATAGATTGTCTAAGGAATTGATATTGTTATTAACTGAGTGTTTTTCTTTTATTTCTTATTATAGCTATATAAAATCAAATTTAACCATTAAATGATAATATTAATAGTATATTCCATATATATAGGTGTTTCTTTGTTAATATAACAACAAATATCCATATCATCTCCCATCAAATGGGAAATGAAACTATCATTCGTGTGTATTGTGTACTATCGCCTCACAGGCAAATATAATATTTTTACTTATCATTCTAACATGCATAGTATTAATGATTGAATATATATATATATATATATATATGATATTTATGAAAAATTTATTATTTTAAAAATATTCTCTATCATTTAATTCATTAACATTCCACTCATTAAAAAAAGATAACACCATTCTAGTATGTGTGTTTACTACCACCTCCACGAAGCGTTGTGATTTATATTCCACCCCCACAAAACATAAACTGCATATATATATATAAGTATTTCTAAAAAATTAATATTTTATTTATAATATAATTATAATTATGGAATTATTAAATAATAAATACCCTCTTTCTAGGTGGATTGTTTAAAAATAAAAATATTACTAATGCGTATATATGGCATATCGTCTCCATTCTTCCAATGTAATAAATTTTTTGTAACTATTTTTAATGATTGTATTTAAAAATATAATTTATGTTTATAAATTATAATTATATCATTAATATTATTATGTACATGATGTAATAATGGCATATTTTACCATAATCCACCTACATAAGTCATTTTGGACTTATCATATAAATATCATCAAATAATTATATATAAATAAAAATGATTAAGTAAATTTATATTACTAGGTAGTTAATTAAATAAAGGGAATAATAAAATTGAAAAAGGATCTCAATAAATTAAAGATTAACACGAGCTTATTATTATTTAAGAAACAAAACATACAGGATGATTCAAACACGTGGTAAGTAATAGTTTAACTTAAAACCTCATTTTACATGTTATAATAATTTTTTTCAAAATATTTCTCATCCATTCCCATGTTTTCAAAATTATATTATGAATATATTTCAAAAATAAAAAATAACTATAAATGGAATATTATGCCCCATTCTTTCAATGTTTTTCTAAAAGGGAAATTTTTATTGAATGTTTGTACATTAATTATAATAGACAAAATGAATCCACATTTTTAACATATATTATGATAATGAATTTTTCCACCACCATAACCACTATTTAATGTTTGGATTCCTTTATAATATTTCATTTTTTCTTCAAATAAAAACCCTACTTACCTTTTTCTCAATATTTTGGTATTGAAAATGGTTTCTAAAAACGAATGTTTATTTTGATATATGAAACTATTTTTCACATGTGTTAAAAGTAATTTATCAAGTGTAATATTCATTATTGGGTCCTTGTACATTGATTAAAAAGTGTTGATCCCAATTATAACAAAATATTGACCGTGATACAACTTATAACTCGGTGTTGTCCCCATTATATCTCACTATTGATCCCTATATAACATATAAAATGGGTTTTCTTAGATAATTAACTAATGAATTTGGTAACTAGTATATTATCTTTAAATTTATATAGGTAGTTAGTTTTTTGGTTCTTATAATTTTAAGGGTTTTGTAAGGGTTTTAATATAATGGTTTCCCAAGAAAACTATAAGAGTTTTCTGAGATCCTTAAAGTTATTCGTGGAAATAAATTGATTTTAAAAAGTAATATAATTTATTGTTTAATGAAAAATGATGCTCATTTCAGAAGAAAGGTAAATTTTATTCCAAAATATTTTTCTGGAGTTTTAATTTTTTTCACGGTACTGGTGGATTTCTTAATTTTATGTATCTTTATTATATTATTTTCGTCATACAATGTTTTAAAATGTTTCTCAAAAATATTTAAGGATGAGTAGGGACAAAGATGTGGTTAAAATAAAATTTGTGAAGATATTTCATGAAAATAAAACATTTTTTTCTAAAACATTTTATTTAGAGGGAAATATTGATACTATGTATAAGTGCTCATATTAATAATACATGGGATTATTACATAATAGTTACTACTTAAATATAAATAAATATAAATTCTAAAATACCTTTCGTTATGTAAGAAATTAAATTCTAGCTTAAAGTTAGAAGAATGTGTAATTTTTATTGTTGGTTTCCTACAATTTGTATCAAGAAGAATGTTTTACATAATTATAGGGTAAATATAATGTTAATATGATAAAATCATAATTATTTACAAGATGTTTAAGTTTAAATTATCTATAACGTGAATATTACAATTTTTATTCATATGAATTATGTTTGTTCGAAATGGATTTCCGTAGAGAAAATTGGGTGGAAGTAGTAGGAAGTTACCAATAGGATGATATCCATCCAAATTAGTAACCTAAAATGGTCAAAATTGTAACTGAGTAGCTTGTTATGGTGTTATTTCAGTTTAATCAAGCTATAAATGGTGGTCGAATATATGATTTGGAGAAATAATTTTTAATAAAAAGAAACATGATGATAGCTAATCACTTCATGAAACAACACCCTTCTATATTTCAAATCTAGTGCGGATTATTGGATGGATCAATACCCTGGAGAAGTTATTTCAATTTATGGGGTGTTTAGAATATCAAAAGGTTACCCTTTACATTTATCATTATAATTCCAATATGATTGATGGTGGTATTTTTTTAATAATACCAATGTTGGAGATGATATTGATTCTACTGAATAGTTAACATTTAAGAATAGCATCCTTGTGGAATATTTCTTTATGGTTTTTCGACATAGGATGGACAAACAATTCTTTGAATTTTGAAAATATGATGAAGATTATATAGAAACATGTGAAAAAATTTTTTTCATGATATTCAAGGTATGTGTCATATTTTATCTCATATCTTAATAATAATATTAATTAATTGTACTCAAGGTTAAAAATTAGTTATCTATGGGAATTATCATCCCACAAATTCAAAATTTATACGAAACTTTCTCTATGTGATGAGATTGTAGAATTGGTGTTCATTTATGATCATGTATTCCAATAAAATAAGAATAAAAAAGTCCTGGATATTAGGAAATGGGAAATCATTCATCCATGAAATCTAGGGGTAAGAGAATTAGGTTCTCATATTTTGATAAGTGTGGTCAAAATCATCCTATGAAATTTCTCGTTAAAATTATAATCTGTTACTTATGTAGTAAGATTTTTAGAGGGATCTTGTCAATAAAAGAAATAGTATTGAACAATCTATGAATGGGGTAACCAAATAAATCCATTGGTGAGGTTTTTTAGTTGAGATGAGTTGGGTCATTTTGATAACATGAATCCAAAGTTAGTAATATGGGATGGAAATAATCAATATTGAAAGAATAAAGTCATGGAAAATAATTTTATTTTACTATAATTCATGAATGATAAACTAATGAAGTTGAAATAATTATGTTACTTATTTATTAAAAATGTGAAAATACCCTATTTGAACCTATATCAATTCATTCTTTTATTTCTTGGAAATTTGAAATTAAATTTAGTATTACCTCAAGAAAGTATGGATGAAATTTTGGTGAAAAATCCTGGTGGAAATATTTAAGAACCCAAGATACATAGGAATCATCTTAGTGAAATCAATTCAATGTACATTCCAAAAAATCATGATGAATTTTCCATGGTAGAGTTAGATATTTTTTTTGTGTGGATTAGTATTCAATTTATCATTCTAAGATAGATCATAGAGTCGATAATGCTTTTTTCTATGATTTTATATTGTTAAAAATATGTCAAGAAGTAGAGAAATTGATAATAAATAGTAGATAAAGACAAATAAAACATGTTTTTAAAAATAATAAAATGGTTTAGATTACTGATGTCCCAGTAGTGAATGAATATATTTATTTTTTTCTAGTGGATTTATAAGATTTTATTCACGATCGAGTGGTTGAGTTTATTATTTAATTTGTTCATGATTCAATGGAAATTTCAGAATCCCTTAATCATATGGTTCAAATTTAACCATTACAATTGAATAATAAATTGATGTAGTTTCTTAATAAATTTTTTATTTTACCAAGCACATTTTCATGGGGTGAACCAGTTTTTTGTTAAAAATAAAATGGTTCCATGAGGAATTGCCTTGATTATAGTGATTTTAATAACATCACTATTGAGATAAAGTATCCTTTAGATTGTATCGATAATTTATTTGATCATATCCAAGGAGCACATTCTTATTCAATGATTGATCGCATGTTAGGGTACTATCAGTTGATGGTTAAGGAGGAGGATATCTTGAAGACTATGTTTTAGACGATATATACACATTATGATTTTTTAGTTATGGATTTTGGGATTTCCAATGCACAAGTTATATTAATTGATCTTATGAATATATTCTTCCATTAGGTGTTGGATTTTTCTGATGTTTTTATGTGCTATCACATATTCATATATTCTAAATTTCATGACTTATAAGAAAGAAACCATATGACTATTTTGAAAACCTTCAATGAAAGGAAGTTATATGGGAAATTAATTATGTGTGGATTTTTGTTGCAACTGATTTCAATCCTTAGTTATATTGTTTCTAAAGATGGAATAGTTGTTGAAACTGGAAAAAAATTATTGAATAGTGGTTAAGACCTAAAAATGTTACCGATATTCATATTTTTATTGTATTATTGTGTTTCAACTAATGTTTTATTGAAGACATTTCTCAGTTTCCTATCCCAATGACTATGCTAAATAAAAAATGAGTTAAATTCATATATAAAAACGTTTATGATTATTTTTTTCAGAACAAAAAAATATTATTTTTGAATTCTTTAGAATTTTATTTTCCCTCCAGAAACAGTGATTTTTTATTCTTCACAAGTTTTTATTTGTGCGCTCTTGGATTTTTTCTAATGCAGATTGATCATGCAATTTATTCAACTTCATGGAAATTAAAACCTCTTGATTTAAATTATCAATCACATAATCTAGAATTTTTTTCTTTTGTTCTTAATTTAAAAAATTAAATACATAATTAATTTGGAGTAAAGTGTGAAATATATACCGATCAAAAAAATCATAATTATACATTCACATAGAAATATTTGAACATGAGGAATAAAATATGGATGGATATAATCAATTATAATAATTGCATGATCCATTACTATACTAGAAATAAAGAAATGTATATGATTCCTTTATTTAGAAAAATAATTCTTCATTAACCATGTTTCATTTATAACATGACCATTTTTAATTATTTGTTGAATTTTTTCCTAGAAATTATAGATGTAAGAACTTCCTCTATTTTGTGGTAGGTGGTTGTACAGTTTCCTCTATCAGAAATAATTAATCAAGCTCCACATGAGAAATTAGTTTTATTATATATGGTTGAATTAGTTAATAATGGTATGTTTCTTGAATTTAGTTTTAATAAATAAGAGTTTATCATATTTGGAAACAGATTATATGTTACTTGTGTTTTTCATGTTAAATAGAGAATTGCTAATAGATTCTTATAGTTCATAGTTTTCTATTCCTCTGAGAACCACTGTAATGTATATAGTCCATCTTGAATATTACCTGTTAGATGAAATTATAAGATAAATTTCTAAATTTTCCATGAAATGTTTGAATTTTAAATAAGTTAAATCATAATTGAAATTGCCAATAGGAATGAATCAACATTTTTTATTTCTAGTGTGAAAATGAGAATATGTATCCATGTATTTCAAAGTAGGTTTTCTAAATACTTTATGCCTTCGCTGTCTTACACTACTACTTTAAAGAATTCAAATTTTGGTTCACTGGTTGGTGGAACTCTGCCTTTGGCTTAGTTCAAGGATCCATGTCCTGGTAGAATCATTCGGAAAGGTTCATGTGCGCATGTTGAAGCCAATCATGCGGCCCTGGTAGAGAGAATGATTCTTGGTAAAAATTCTCTGATTGCACGTATTGTTCTCCCTAAGGGTGAGAAACCATGGAAGCATAATGATTTGTTTCACAGAACCTCAATGTTATGGGGTTTTTCTAACTGGAAATTTGTCTCACATGGTCACAAATTCTTTCATTATTTGTTCCCCTATGAGGAGTTGAAGATGCAAGCATGGATCAGTGGAACCCTACTTTTGAAACTTGGCTTGCATTACCTACATGAATGGTCTACAGAAATTAATGTTTCATGTTCAAGAAATTCTTTTTCTCAGGTTTGGGTCCGCCTTCATGGACTCAATTGGGTTCTTTGGCATCCGAAGATATTTCTTGATATCGGAACTGCTATTGGAACTCCCATACGACTTGATAAAGAGACTGAAAATGTCAGTTATGGTCAGTTTTCCAGAATATTGGTAGAGATAGATCTCATCTCTATGATGATTGACAAGGTAATCCTCTCTACACCTTCTGACAATATCCAAATTGATGTTTAATATGAATAAAGGCCACTTTTTTGTAATCATTGTATGGTTGTTGGGCATTCTTTCGACTTATGTTGGAGGAACACCCCCTGTGATGAATGTGGGAGGACAGGCCACCCATCAAATCTCTGTCAAAGGAAAAAAGAAGGATACTTATTTGGAAAAGGACACCATTCATGATGGTGACTCAATTAAAGAGTCACCTCCTGATACTTCTGATGTTCTGATTTTTGGGATTTCTAGTTACTAGTCGACTGAGGGTGGTGCTGCTCCCAGAGAGTCATCTCTGGTTGATGTAGAGAAATCAATATCGCAATTGCCTCTTAAAGACAAAGAAAATCCAGTGGATGTGTCCCCCACAAGAGACCTTAGTGGTCCTTCTTGTGTAAATTTGAACCAAGTAAAGTTACCTGAGATTTCATTACCCGTGCTGGTTGCGGGGCAATAGGTTGTTGATCGACAGGAACCCCTTACTGGTAAATGGGGGGATGTTTCAGATGTTGAGGGAGAAAAGGATAGCTTCACTACTCCAAACAGTGGTGGATCTCTCTCTTTCAAGGATATTGTCATATCTGGGGAGGCAAGGTTGACTGATGGTGAGGATTTTACTTCTGTTCCTACAAAGAGAAGACAATGGAAGGATTACTCTCAAATTCCTATGACGGTGTCGACTCGATCAGCTTCAATGGTCTCAAAAAATTTGAGGACAATTATTGGAAGCCCTTTAACCATGATATGTCTCAACCTGAATAAGAGCATACTGGAGACTCTGATTATGGGAATAACATGTCGTATTATGATTTTTAGTGTTTGAGAATGAGGGCATTACTGATTGTGTGACCCCTTTCGCCTCCTACCTATTTTCTCTTTTATTTATTGAATAAAGGGTCATAAGATTTTTCTTCTGACTTGACCTTTTAAATATATATATATATATATATATATATATGTTATATGGATTTCCTCTCTTTATCATATCTGGTTGTGATCTTAGGTCCACTTCATATTTTCAGAATGGACTTCATAATTCGTTGAGTACTAAATTATACATCTGTGAAACTATTCTTGAAAAATCAAATGGATAATATAAATGAACAATTTACATTGTGAAATATATGATTTATACCTGTTCAATGGATTACAATGGATTTCACTTTTAGCATCTCTAATTAGTTGACTTTTCTTATAATAAATCTTTTCAGTCCAGTATAAATATTGAACCTTTTGATGATTTATTTATAAAGTGGTATTGGAATTAATCTTATTGGGATAAAGCGTGAGAAAGGAAGTTAATGGGACAAGATTTAGTTAAAATGTCTAATGAGGTTATGATGATTCACCAATATATGAGGATACCTCAATGTATGTTGAATATTTACAAGTATAATTGGAGGAAAAAAGCATTATTTCGAGGTAAGTGGTCATTATTTTCTTAAAAAGTATCTCAATGAAAAAAGTTAGTTTTTTTTAAATGCGAAGATAAGACCTTGGTTTCACTGGAAGTATGAAATAATTGAGAAATATGGATTAGTTTTATAGTGATAATACTTACCCTGATTAGTATCTTTGGTACATACAATTTTTTATGTTTTGATGTAAATAAAGCATGGTGTAGATTCATCTCACATTTTTATTTCTAAATTAGTTTAGTTAGATGATAATATTTAATATGAGTAAAAACATATTTATATTCTTTACCATATATAGAATGTTTTTTAGAACAGGTTAATTCAAAAGGATAAATGTTTTCAGAAAACTCATATGGAAAAAGAAGTAATATATAAGTCTTAAAATTCTATGAGGGGAAAGTGACCTCACTTGATTAATTAGTGACTAAAATTTGGAGAATAAATTTACAAAAATTGGGATGAATATGAAAACCCAAATAATTATAAAATAAATTACTTTTACATATTTATAGTATTCATTTATTATATAGTTATATTCATTATAAAAATATTATATAATTTTTTAAATCAAATAAGAAATATTTTGATTGAACACTTATCTTAAAAGGTTTTATTTGAAAGATTATTTTTTGAATTTTGGAATTTGAATTTGACTAAATAAATTTAATTTTTTTATCAGCATGCCTAAATTATATTAACAAAAAATTATGATAATTTTCTAAAATGATTGTTTTTAGTAAATAGTGAAAGATGCTGATTTTTTTATTGAAAATTATATTTCGTTTCAAGTATTCATAATAAGTAATTATAATTTAGATTATTATTAAAATTTATTAGTTTATTTTGATATTAAATATTCCATTTATGGTATTTCAAATTAATTTTATGAATGTATTTATCATACAAACATTTTAAAATAAAAAATTATATTTTTCTGAAAAACTGTTCATATTTGGTAGTGTTGGATTAATTTTAAATTAAATTATTCCACTCATATGATTTGAATCCAGAAAAATGGGTTCAATATTTTTAATCATTGGGTATATAATTTTGAAAATAGTTTCTTTTTATTTTATTTCAATATTTATAGTATACTTAATAAATTATGTTACTATAGTAAAGAGTAAATCTTGTAATAAAAGATAAAAATTAAATGTTGAGCACTAAAAACAACCCTAAGAAACAAATAATTTTTTTTGATAAGTATATCTATTCCATAATCATCATAATGCATAATATTTGAGTTTTTATTTCCATTAGAATGTAATTGTGACAATAATAATATTTTATATAAAGAAAAGTCAATAATGTCACACTCTTGTTTATTATAACTATAATATTTTTAGAAAGTAAATAACCACAATATTTTTTTAGTTATATAAATAATTTTAAAATATAAATGATTTATCTTCAACATGAAATTTTATTTTTAATTTTTAGTTAAAATATAATAAAATTATATCCGTACACAATGATGATGGAGCAATTATTTAGTTAATGGAAAAATATTAAAAATAATAGAAGTAGTATAATTTGTAATAATTATTTTGATCCATGAATTTTTTATATAATTTTTTTTGGTATGTATTAAAATATTTTATTTATATTTAACTTGTTTACATGATGTTATAAAAGTCAAAGAAAATGAATAGTTCAATAATTGATATTCTTGATAATTTATGAAAATAATACTTTACTAAATGATAAAAAATCCATAAAATTTATATATTCATATAAATTATTATGATATTGTTTAATCTATCGACCATGGTTCATTTATAGTGTTTTTTTAATTTATAGTAACCATTATGACCCTCTATGAGTAAATAGATTTGGTGACTAGGAAAATATTAAAAGGTTTAATGGAGGGTTTATATAATAAGATAAGGACAAAAATATGGTGAAAACTTGTTAAATTTTATTGGATCAGATTTTTTTGAAACATCAACATATTATATTTTAATATCATCCATTTTTACCCTTATGGACATAAAAAATAAATTAATATTAAATTAATATTTCAAAATTTCCAAGAGTCCTCCACTCAATTATAAATGTGAACATCTTCATATCATATCATTAAACATAAAAAACCATTAATATCAACCAATAACTTCCCAAATCCATTCCTAAAATCCATCCTAATATCCTAGAGGATCTGTTTTGATCATAAAAAACAGAATAAAATATTTTGATATAAACTTCAATAGATTTTCAAAAGAAGAGGTGTCGTTCTTAACTGGGTGTTTTTATTATATTTCATCTTCGACCTACATTAATTAATATTTAACAAAATGGAACTAATAACACCGAGATATTCCATATAAATAATTATTTATGTTAATCGAACAATTTATAACCATATACTAGTCCATAAAATGGGAAACAGAACCATCATTCATGTATATGGTGAACTACCACCTCAAAAATAATTCATTTTCCATCACCGACTCTAACAACATGTTAAAATAATGGAATTAATGTACACACACACACACACACACACACATATATATATATATATATATTATATTATATTGTCTATATATTTATTATTATATAATGATAACAAATCATTTTATTTCATTATTTTCCATTCATCGAAATATTACAATGTCATTCCTGTATACATGTGAAAAACATCTCCACGAAGCGATTTGATTCAGTTTTCATCACAACATAAAATGTAAGATATATATATTTGTTTTTAAATATATAATATTCCATTTATTATATAATTATAAATATATAAAAATTAAATAATACTTACCTTATTTCAAATATTTTAGTTTAAAAATGGAAATGTTACACATGCTTACGTATGGCCTACCATCTCCATCATTATACCATTATTCATTTGTCAATACCACATTTCATTAGTTGTTTTAAAAGAATAATTTTTTTTCAAAATAGTTATTAATTAGAGACCAGTATTCTAGATATGATGTAATAATGACCACATTGACCAAATTCAACCTACTCAAGTCATTTTGGATTTTTGAACTGAATATCATAAAAAATATGATATTAGCATAAATTCTTTGTTAATTTTATTTTTCATGGTAATAAATTAAGATAATGGAATAACAAAAAAATAAATAATGTAAATAATTATCATGATTTTATTTTTTAAGAATACAAAGAACATTCCTTTCTACTCAAAAATGAGGCAAGAGAAACTTTTACATAAAACATCATTTTAATTGTTATAGAGATTTATTTCTAAAATATTTCTCTTCCATGTACATATTATTATTATTTTATGAATTTATTTATATGGAAAAAAATTTCTATTACTATAACTTTATTATTCTTTCTTTTAAAGGTTTTCAAAAATGAAACTTTTTACGTATTTGTTTTACATTATTTACAAAAGGAAAAAGAAATGTTCTATTTTAACATGTATAGAGATAATGAATTTTCTCACCACCATAAAAATTGTGTTATTTTTTTCCCATTTGAATAGTTTATTTTTTCTTAAAATAAAACCCAACATTCACTTTTTCTATGTATTTTCATATAGAAAATGGTTTTTTATAATAAAATTCTATTTTGATATCTGAATGTGTTGTGAACATGGTTTGAAAAGATATTTTTGAAGTTTTTTATTATGGATATGCTTTTTATACATTTTTTTATGATAGTTCAATCTCTATTTAGCTCTAGCTTGTTCTTGTTAGAACTTATATGTAGGTTTGAGAGCCATTATAACTCGTTGGTGATCTTGATATATCTTATAAAGTGGGTGCATCGAGGTAGCACTCCAATGAATTGGGTAATAATTATGTAATAAATAAAATTATATTGGATATTTTTAATATGGTTATACTCATTATAAAGGTTTTAAGGGTTTTAAGATGATGATGTCCCATGGAACCTATATGACTTTTCCATACTTTCTTATAATTTTTGAGGAAATCGTTAAAGTTCAAAAGCTAGGATAATTTTATTTTTAAATGGAAACTGATTCTATTTTTTAATAAAAATTTATGTATTTAGGAAAATATATTTCATTAGTTTTAATTTTTTAACTAGACTAATGGATTTATACATTTAATTTCCCTTACTAAGATTTTTATGCTCATATAACATTTTTTGATGTTCTTAATTGGGATTTGAGGATGAATAGGGAAAATGATGTGGCCAAGATCAAATTTTTAAAGGTATTTAATGAAAATGATACATTTATATTTTTAATAGTTTTATATTCAAATAAAAAGGGATAATATGTAGAAGATTCCAATTGCTAATACATTGGATTTTTTAATTAAGAGTTGAGACATAACTCTCTAAAACTGTTAACCTAAATGATCACTGGGAATGAAATAATGTGAATTATAATTTAATGTTTTTCGAATATTTATTTTTAAGGTGGGTATATTATAAAAAATGTCACCTGATTGAATTATCACATTTGGGAAAGATTTTAATAACAAGAAGCTTTAATAAAATATAATTTTTGTATCTTATATAACCATTCTTTATCATTTCAAGTTGTGATCTCAAATACATTGAACGAAAATAATAAATAATTAACAAGCTATAGAAAATGATAAATCACAAATAAATCAAAAAAATAATAAATTATAATATGAACAATAACCTTTCCATAAATAATAAGTTATTCAACTATACATATAAATATATATATATACATAAGGATGGGATGGGAACATGAATATGTGATGTAGAACTATGATAAAAATCAATCCAAAAAACAAATCAAAACTCTTAGATATATCCATTTGAAACATGGGCTCAATACCTCCTTTTCACCACGATCATTACATGTTCCACTATCCAAAAAACCCACTTACACTAAGAAGTAACATTTAATTAACTATATCTACCTAAACAAGAACTATATACTACTAAAAGTTGTATGTAGGGTGGAATCTAAAATATCCCTATAGGACACACCATGTATTCCATAATAAATCATTTAAAAATTAATCTGTGCATAGAATTTTAGAAATAAACATTTAAAAAGTACTGTTTTAGTATTTAAATGATGGGTATTCAATAGCTTTTTAGCAGTATAAATTTGAAATTGAAATGAAATAAACCAAATATATAAAAAAAATATATTGGGAAATCCCTTAGTTATTGAAGGTTATGAAATATTTCGATCATCCCAAAAATTGGTGATCTAATTATTCATAACTCACTTTGATTCTATAATCTGAAGATTAATCTCAATTATTAATAGGAAGGGGCTACCCTGAAATCTTAATCCATAAACATATCATTCCTATGTTTACATAGTGATTTTTTATCTTCCACTTCTAGTTACGTCATTCTATGTGTATTCATACATTTCATAGTCTCCTACTTATATACCCAGTGTACTTTGAGATAACCATTTTCAAGAATTAAATATTCATTATTTTACCCAATACCTATTAAAAGTAGAATTTCATAAAAAATGCGGCAGACATCCCTCTTTTCAATAAAAACCCATAGCACTAAAATACATTTAATTTCCAACATATAATGAGATAAAATACCAAATTTTACCTCATTATTAATAGAAATAAAAACAGTTTTAACATGATTAAAGACCATTATATCAGCATTTAAAGAAATGTAAGAATGAAATGTTAAAATATTAAATCTATATTATTAAAAAATCTAACTTTAGCTATCTGAATAATATTCCAATGTTGTAAATCCACTTAAGTGTTCGTTATATTCCCTAGAGTCTTGGAAAGAGATTAAAACCAAAATCCCAATAACATTATAATTTTCCAACATAATCCTTGGGCCCCCAGAGCCATAGGTTATAATTAAAACCATCAAAAAACATGTAAGATAACTTATATAGATTAATGAATCCACATACCATGATTTTTTTAATAATCTATAAGTCCCCACTTTAAATTGAACCATGTAATGGATTAGAGGTGTAATCAAAGTGCATCGGAATTTTGTTTCAAAATGGGACAAAATATAGTCTTATTAGGGGTTAGAAAATGTTGTTTCATTTACGTAATTTCACAATTTTAAACACCATTTTATAATTCACTATTAGGTTTCATAGTTTTCCAAGACCTACACCAATTCTAGTGCTCTTCTAGGACTCTCTGGGTTTTTTTTGGGGGGGGGGGTCGGTCCTAGGTAGGGATCCTTGAGAAGCCCTCTTAAGCTTGTTTTTTTGTTGGGTTCTCTATTTTTCTTTTAAATGGATTTGTCTTGATGTTTTCTAACATAACAAAAATGATTTCTTCAAAACAAAAAAAAATGAATTTACAATCAGTGTACAATGGTTTCACTGTTAGATCTAACCAAAAACTAAACATGGGTTAGTCATTATCACCCATTTTTAGAATATTTAAAAAGAAAACACATTGAAATAAAGGAAAATAATAAGAATCATTAAATGATAAATTCAATAATATAAGATAGAACAATGGGTTTTAGAGATATTATGCAATATTAACCAAGATCAATGATTTGGGACTTTTTTGGTATCATGCACTTGGTTAATTACATTCATTATATGTATTGATACGCTTTATGATGTGATGGTATTGTTAAGGTCATGTCTATGACTACGAAAGGAAAAAATTTGTGGAATATATTACTTAAGGGTGGTTTCTGGAGGTTATTTAAGGAATGTTTTAACATATTGGTGGTTTCGTATTAGATATGCCATATTGGGGGATTAGTGGATTTCATGGATTGATTTTTTGGTTTTTTGATAATTAATATTATGTCTTCTATTATTAGGATCCTTGACAATGTGATTGGAGTGGAATGTGTGGCTATGGGATGATGTGGTTTACTAGTATTGTCTTAGGATAAAGAATAATTTACTAGTTTATATAGGTGCTATCTAGGCATATATTTTTTGTTGTATAATGATGGTTATTTCACATAACATTAGATAGATTCTATTAGGGTCATGTAAAGATAGAAAAGGGCCTTTTAGTTGTTGTTTAGCCATTACATCTTGGCAGTATCCATTGTAGTTGAGTAGCCTATGGTTATGGTGTCTTCATGAAATAATATTAAGTATATGGAGGTGGTACCAATGGAATATACTGGGTAATGATGATCACCGTATGGGGAAATATAATCCCCAGGTGATTAAAATTATCTTGGGATAATGGTAAATTTATATTAAATGGGTTTGTAGATTTCTGTTTCTTGACACATACATTGTGGTATTTTCTATTTTATTGGCATGTTATAGTTTAAATGGTTTGAGGAATTCATAGTATCCAACTATAATAAATAATGGATACCTTGTACTACTCAATAACTATACAATGATGGTAAACATACCATACGTGTCTTTTAGTGTATGAAGTAGAGTTGGATCATAATTTTGGTTCACTCATATTTTATAATTTTCATAATATACTCTTAAAACATATATATACACACCATTTGTGATGGATTAGAGAGTTTTTTACTAACACACTCTTCATGGTCCACTCATGATATGTGAGAAATTATATTGTATTCCTTAGTAATGGGAAAGATAATGATATTAGGATATTAGTAGTTAAACGTTTGGATGGTAATCTGATATACTATTACTGATTTCAGTGATGGGTTTAGTGGTTCCTCAATTTTAAGTATTCATTTTTTGTTTCAATTCAGATTAGAAAAAATATTTTTACAAATTACCTATAAGTGATTCATTTTCTTTTTGTGTAAATACTATGACTTTTTGATTATTCACTTTATCATGAATGAATTTTATATATATTGTTATGGAAGGTGTCTGGTCATTAAATTGATACATGTCCTGGATTATAATATTAGTCATTTTGGATCCTGATATTGATTTATTTATTATATCAGTTGGTATAGACTCTCGATTATCTCTTTTTAGACCATCACCCATAATTGTAGTCTTTGGTATATGGGGAGGTTAACATGATTTTTCTAGATCATTATTCAAAAAACCAGTACTTGTAAGAGAGGACATAGCAGCTAAAAAGTGTTATCAGAGTGATTTTTTATTATGTTGTTTTGGATATGGTATAACTAGGTTATGGTTAGAGAATTATTTGTATATGTGATATGTACATCCTGTTACATATATCATTATTTAAGATATTGTAAATGTTATCTATGAGTAGAGAATTCTAATTGTTTCATGTTTATATTCCTTCTAGATAGTATTTATTTAAACAACAACATGGTTAATAAATAGTTCCAAAATTGCATGATCTGGTTGATTTCAATGACAACTGAGATAAGCCAAATCCTTATGTGTAGGTTCCAAGAAAACTAGAGGATTGAGATGATAAGTTATTCTGTTTTGATTATCAACTATGGGTGAGTATGATATGGGTTATCAAGATCATCAATCATGCAAATCATGTAGTTACATATATAGAATACCTAACGATAGAGTTATAGTCTGAGTGTACACTTTTTCCATGGAGAGATGGCGTAACCTTGGTTGTGGATTTCATTATTGAGTACGTTTAGATGATATTTGATCAAATCAAAATTTCAATGGAGTGGATGGTAAATTTGGTGATTTTTATTCTCATTGTACTAAAACAATGTTAGTGGAATGTATATATTCAAATTTATATACACGAGGAGAGATGTTGCTGTATTTTTGGTTATGTTCTTTGAGAACATCTTCCATAAAATGTTGATAGTATATCCAGTCATGGATTTCATGAAAATTTAATAAGTGGATATTTATTTAATGGATTATTAAACTCAATTCAAGGGTTTTTTACAATTTTAACCAACATTATAAGTACATGAGATCACCAAGGTGCATCAGTTTGAGGATAGAATTTAGAAATATTTCATGATATAGGTAAATATTTTCATATTGACCTTATTTTATATTTTGGTGAACCAAGTGTTAATAGTTTGGGTGGAACCTGAAATATGCGAGTTCACATTTTTATGTTTAAATATTATGTGGGCCATGAAGTAGTTCTCCTGGTAGAATGATGTAGTGATATATGGATTCCCAACAAGTTTATTATGGTAAAATTCATTGTTTGAACTATGGAATGAATCATCTATGATATGATGTCAATTTAAAAATATTTATATTATAATTACATGGTTATTTGTTGTTTATTCAGTATTATTCTTGAGGTTAGATGTGGTGCCTCTACATTTTTTACTAGATAATCATATAGACTGATGGATATTGAAGAACAAGTTTGTTTGAGGCATCTAATGTAGGACAAATAGTAGTGTTAGAGGTAGTACTCAGGATTAAGTTTAATGACCTTGTCAAGGATGAAGACTAGGTGATTAGTAGGGGGTAGTGTATGATAACGATAGTTAGTCATCAAAGAGTTCATACATATGTAGGATAGTGTTTTTGTTAGTTTCACTTGATAATAATGAACTTATTTAATAATTTAGATGATTCTATGATAGTTTTATGTATTCTATGATTTTGTGTTGTGATGTTTTCCGTAATGTAAAATATTTCATGATATGTGTATATGTGTATTGTTTGAAGATGTTTATTGTGTTTTAAATGGAACCAACATGGGACTGTGAATGTTTCAAATTTAGGGATTTTGTGATTTTATAGTGGATGATAGTTTGTTCTTGTGATTTTAATAAGGTGGTCAATTAAGTGATTCCTAAACTATGGATAACCTATACAAATATTCATCCATTATGAGTCTATTTTTTAGAGTATTATAGAAAATAATTTTTTTACACTTCCTTTATATATTGATGGTTATGTGAGTAGGTTTCTTGATTTATCATCAGGCATAGTCATTTTAGTGTCTGCAGACTTCTGGGGTATAAGTTTTGTTATGGTGGGGTGTTGAAATTTCTCAATTTTTTAGGTGATGTAATTTTGATCTAGATTTTATAAAACCATATATTTTTAAGTGTGTTTTATTTATTCGATAGGTTATTTATGGTCCATGTGGATGTCGGCCTAGAAATCAGGCTCTATCATTAAATGATTGAGGGATCTTGGTTCCTTGTGTATGGGTATTGGTTATCATGTGTTCCTATGTAAGGTAGTGGTGGTCTATGAAGTCCACCTAATGCTCGAGGATGGTTTACTAGGTATCTGGTAGTAGTATGGATTTTTTTAAAATAATAAATTAATTAAATAAAATATTTTAAATTAAATCATGAGAGGGGATCTTCATTTCAACGATGTATAGAGGATCTCAACCCATAACCTCTAAATCCTATTTTCTCTCCATCTTATGTGGTATTTCTATTTATTCGTGATTTAAACCGTGATTTTCTAGACTTCTTGAGTCATCATAAATATTCCTCAATAAACTCTATGGATTGTTTCTTGTTTTTTCACACATGAGAATGATTTTAACATAGATATGTATTTTGGGTATTCTTATCTTTTTTCTCAATTATTCTCCGTTATGTCAATTAACCCATGGGATTTAATTTGAAGGCTCATAAAACTAAGAGAAATGATTTTCTGGTTTTCATATATTATTTTTTAAATTAGAGACACTTTTTAGTGAATATAAATGGTTTACATTTTATATATAACTAGTAAGCGAAACAATTTTCATTCCATGGTTTTACAGTAATGTCCAAGGGATGTCTCTTTAGGGGATTGAAAAGGGTTATGGTTTTGATCTTCACAATTATATGTGTGGTTTTAAGAATATCATGAAATGTGCATGTGTTTGGTTGTGTAATAATTCGAAAGGTTTATTTGTTGATATAGTTCCTTAGGTTTGTTATTCTTGTGGGACATGTGGTTATTGGAGATATTAGTCCAATGATATTAACACTAGGTGATTTCAGTTTCACGAGTTGATGGTAGGGTGGTGTAGCATCACTATATTAGGGCCAAAAATTTATGTTCATATCACTCCCCAAGGAATTTAATCTATGTGAGATAATTTTCATATATTAAATGGATCATGATGTAGTGTTAGACACTAGGATCCTAGTGATATCCTCGGTAGTTGTGTATCATTAGATCACGTCAACCCTTAATCTAGTGGAGGGATATGTCATACGTGACCAAATGATATATTAAGTGATGATTATTAGAAATATAGTTTATATTCTAACTATGTTTACGGGATAATCAGGAGTTGAAAATATTATTATGTTAGTTTAGACTCGTGGTTTTTAAAATGTTCCTTTTGGGAGATTTCGAGGCTTTAAAATAACATAGAAGAAATTTTTAAAGGAGTTGGGTTTCTTAAATTGTGGAAGACCATATTTTTATGTGTTTTTTTTTTGTTTTTTTAAATATTGTATTGTTATTTATTAAAATTATACATGAATGGTGGCTGAGGGGGTGTCTCCTTTCACTACCCCATGGACGCCTTTCCCGAGATCTATGACATGGAAAAGGTGGCATGGGGAGTGACTTTCACTTAAATAGAAGGAGATAGGTTACCACATGACTTTCTCCTATGGTAAAAGAGCTTGGTGTCACCCCCTACTACCTTTTAGTTAATTCTCTATAAAAGGGTAGACCCCCCACCCATTATCCGCACATAAAACCCTCCCTTCTTTCGACATTCTATCCTCTCTCTAGAATAATTCTTCATCATGCGTGGTGGATCTGGTGGACTAATAGATGTCTGGGGTTTTTTTAAAGCCTCATTTAGAGGTATTTTTTTTATTATTTTATATATCATTATTTATTTATTTAATTGACCTATTTTTACTTAGTTTAAAATTTATTTTTAATCAAGTAGTTTATTTAGTTATATATTGTTTAGAAATAATAGTTATTATTAGTAATGATAAAGTATAGAATAAATTATAATTAAGTTATAATTTTGTAATGATTGAAAATTTATTATGTATTTATTAAATTATTATTAAATTATTATTGTGTAATGATTAAATATTGAAAAAGGAATGAATAAATAAGTAATGGTTAACAACTGATTGTATAATAATTAAAGATTAATTTAGTAGTGATTAAATAATGATTAAGTATGGATTAAATAATGATTACATGATGATTAAAGAGTAATTAAGTGATAATTAAATAATCATTAATGGATGATTATGGATTGGTTAAGGGATGATTAAAAATTGATTAAGGGATGATTAAGGTTTATTAAGGGGTGATTAAAAAATATTAAGGAATGATTAAACAATGTTTAACTAATGGTTAAGACATGATTGAATAATACTTAAAGGATGATGAACTAATTGAGAAATAATTATGAACCAATGGTAAATAATAACTATGTAATGGTTAGTTTCAACTTTTAGGATATAAGAAAATTTTCTAAAATTTTGGTTTCAAAAGGATTACGTTGTTACCTATGCAATGAAATACCTTTCTGCATAAAAAATTAGATGTAAATCTTGCACAGATATACATAAGAGAAACAACTCTAATAAGGTGGCATGGGCCATACATGGGGTAACTTGGTATATGAATACAGCCCTTACCGCATCCAGGCCTGACACTCTTGTGAGATATACATTATACGATTCTTATTTTCTTTATCAACTACTGAAATACTATTAATATGATTAAAAACTCTACTAATAAAAATTAGTATCTTAATTTAGAATATAAGAAGATGTTTTAAAATATTAAAATCATAAAGATTATATGGTAATCTCTCATTATGAATAGTGCTCATAGAATGTTTTCAAAATTGATGTAAAAATAAGAGAACACCAAATCAATTTAAATATCATTGAAAAAATGACAATTATGAATATATAAAATGAAATAGATAAGACAAAAAACATTAAATAACACATTAATTCTTTACAACTTACAATTAATTCCTTAATGTTTTTCAATAGAACATGGTTTTTATGAGGTGATCTTCACATTGACCATGAGGTATAATCCATCTCATTTTTAATTGGTAGCGTAAAAACAACTTTTAAATTGATGTCTCATCCATTTTCATCGAGATTATTGTGACATTCTAAGATGTTCCTAGAGCCCTTGTGTGAGGGAGGATTCAAAAAACATTCGGTTATAATATTTGCTTTAATAAGGCATGGATGGTGAAATATAAGGTAATTGTGAAGGTCAATGGTGATTGGGGTGACTCGTATCGAGTGTTTCCACAATTGGTATTCATATTGAGTCACAAAAACCAAGTTTTCTTCCATATTTATTTGAACTAACTTGTCTCTCAAGATAACCAACTTGATTTATCTCGAGTTCAATCTCATTAGATTTCTTGGGCATTCCTCCCCTATATCCCTGCATTTCATTTCACCAAATAATTCATTAATATTGATGTAATATTTCTATATGTAAAATACAATGTTGTATTGTAGATTGTGTAAACCCATGATGGAAATTATTCACCTCTCATACTGGACCTTTACATTGTAGAGAAGGGAAAAACAAATCATAGAGTTGGTTTTTGGCATGTATCAGTAATAATTTCACCCACATTCAGAGTGTGTGTTTGATATCTGATCAACATAGGTAAAACAATGAAGAGATAAATAAAGTCCTTGATATATAAGGACCCCTAAATTCACATCATCAATATTCAATTAGACCAATTTTGATAAATGTGAGGAAAAAATTCCAAAAAAAACCTTTGAAGAAAGAAATCACGAGGATAGTTATGAAATGTTTTTGTTATTTGTTTATGTTCATATCTAAATATAGAATCAATTAATGTAAAATATGATCATTTATGTGTAGAATATGAGCTGAATCAATGGTGGTTTAAAAAATGTTTCAAACAAATCCTCAAGGCTAATAAAAAACAGTAGGATTATATGATGCTGCTTCCAAAAGATAAATGGAAATTGGAATATGAGGGGGGTAAGAGGTATGGACATAATACCACAAACAATGTGGAGAGAATCAATCGTGTCTTTAAAAGGATTTTCAAGTTACTTATAAATCCTATATTTCATGGTTCATTTTATCATTGTGAGAAGTACTTCATCGATAGACAAAAACTAGCCTTATATGGAATTCATTAGGGGATTAGGTATGGAAGGAACATTTGACGAGAGATTGAAAAGAACATTGAAGATGATTCTAGTTATCATGTCATACTTTTCTATATAGAATACTCTCAATTTGATGTTCAGGATTATTCAAACCCCATTAAAAATAATAAAAGTTAAAAAATGGTGGAATTACTAGAAGCGAGGAAATTATGATGTGAAAACTTCTAGGACATATGGTATCCATGCAAACACGCCACCTCAACATGTGCATCTGAGAAAATATTATGGGAAGAATATGTTTATCTAGTGTACCATATGGACTTCATTTCCAATTTTTATATTGCACCATGGGTGTCAATTAGGGAGTTTCAATATTTCCCAATTCCCAAAAGACAGCAGATAGTGATACCTAATATTAATAGGTTGAGTAAATGAGGGATACCGAAGTCCAAATGGATTTGGAATGGGATGAATTGTCCCAGAAAAGGGAAAAGTTATGGATACACTATATGCTATCAAAATGTTCATAACCAGAAACGATTCTCTAACATTATTGGATCAAGTTAAAACTCTTACCCAAAATGATGTATCATATCTTATGTGATCTTCCTATATTGTTAATTATATAGTGTTATTATAAAATTATTGATTTTATAGAATTTTCTGACATCTCCAAACACTTTTACTATAAAATAACAATAAGCCTTTTCATATTCAAATTTAAAATAATATGAAAAGATCATTTTAGGTACCATTGACAAATAATCATTCATTTAGGGTTAAACCCTAAAGAAAAATGTGATAAAATAATCATGAAACATAACATCATGTGGTAAATCATACATAAATTTAAAAAACACTATTTATATTAAACTTTTATATAACTAATAAACAAATTAAATATATATTGATATATAATACTATATCCGACAACACTCCTTTCACTAGGTAAAATTGTATCTGAAAAAACTATTTTATAACATGATATGGAAAATATGAAGACATTCCATTTTCTTTTGGAAATAAATAAATTCATAAAACAATGTGAATAAACATTTCATATCTTATATTCTATAATACATAACATTCTACTAACCATACTGTTATACATACATTTTACACTCATAACTCATTTCATTTTTTTACATAAAGATGGATGATATCATACTACTTACTGATCATTCCAGGAATGTTTCCAATGATTTTCTAGATGGTGTTGATGTTCGAGAGATCATGGTGAATCGAGCACATAGTTTTCATCACATGCCTCATCCACCTTCCATTATAGCACACCTACACCATACTAGATTCTGCGGAATTATAGTATCAGATTTCACATTTTTTTACTATAACCTTCCTGTTGCCCTTAAAAAGAGGTGGATACAAGAGACACACACATTCCACTTACATGAGGCAGATATTACCGTCACCCTCTAGGATGTGGTAGTGTTTCTTAGTATTTTTGTCTAGGGGAAGCTATTATTTGACCCACCTGTGCATTATAAACTAACCTAATTCTGTGATTGTTAGGCACTGACATTTTGGCCAATTGTAGGGATAAAAATGGTGGGTCAATATTTATGTGATGTAAGGAGGAGAAATTTACAAAAATACATGATGAAAATTATGACAAGTATTTGATTCGTTATGCATGTTCATATATATTATGACTCATTGGGGGAACCTATGTGTTGATCACTCAGGGAAACATGTCCACATGATGTATCTAGGCCTATTGGAGGATATTGATTGGTCTAGGATGTATAGGTGATGATCATAATTAATCACATACACATATAGATAATTATGATAATTATTCCATATATAAAACAAATATCTCATAGAATGCATCGTCCTTCTTCTGATGTGATACTGGGAGTATATCCCTTCATTCTTACCTGTGATTGAGGGTCCGTCATTACTGGAAGAGGTGGTGAATGATGCTCACAATGGATACTGGTATGATCACTCATCTCTATTGGTTTCTAATTCTAATTGAAGTTCCATAATATAATTTATTTTTATTTTTCACTTTCGATGTTTTATTTTATAGGCGGAGTCATAGATAGCATTTTTTCACGGTTCTAACATGCCATTTGAGTGCATACTGCCTTGAGTTGGGTAGTCTGCTGCCCAACTAGGTAAGTATATAAAATCTATCATTGTATGAAAAATTTAATCATAGCAACAATTTTGGTCTTTATTAAGGAGATTTTTTGAAAAAGGTCACATGTCATTTCAGATTACATGGAGGACATATTGGGCTATATTTGACAAATTTCTAGAAGACGACACTACTAGACTTCATGATGCTATAGTATTAGTTCCTCTAATTCAATACTATATTTTTGATTGGAGGAATCATGATAGATTCATGCAATAGTTCGGTTGTGTACATCCAATTCCATTATTACAGAGACAGGAAGTAAAACTTCATCGCTTGAAGCTGACAGAGGGGCAGGATGAGAACTGACACTGAGTATATGCTGAATTTATCGACCTCTAGGAAATATGTGAATAGAATCCTATATAGGGTGTATATATGATGTGATTATATCATTTAGAACAGGTCAAGTTTGATCCATTATATAAACTAAATTCTATATTGTATCTTACCCAACTAAACAGATAGATTCAATATATGTTATGTCAATAAATTACCATTAGTTTCTTATTGAACTATTTTTTAATTCATTTTTAATCTCTTTATAGTGTACTCACCCAAACCATATTATTCACATGAGTGATCTAGAGGAGGAGGGGGTCCTTAGCTGAGCAGTGGTTCATGATGTAGTCTTATAGTTGAGGTCATCTTATTGAGCAATTTAGGAGAGCATCTTTGAGATTCCACCATAGAGAGAGGAGGTTTTTACCTAGATATTAGAGGTTCTTTATCATGAAAATTCACTAGAAAATGTTGATGCTAAGGAGTCACGATGACAACAATGTCAAAGTCATTATCCTGCATATGATACCTACCCTTTTCTATAGGAAGAGGTCATCCCACTTGCATTACACCCTCAGCCAATTGTGGATGTACATCAGGTGGAATGGAATTTTTCTTTCATAATAGGATATCTATAATTCACACCAGTTTAGTGTATAGATCCATTGAATCCTTGGTTACCTTCTACGATTATATAAGGTCCTTCTACTAGCCTAGTGGGAGAAGGATTGAGAGCGCAATTAAACATATAGTGGAAACATCCTCCCACTAACATATAGGTGGAGCATGCGACATTTGAAATTCCAGTTTCTAAGGATCAACCATCTCTAGCTCATCAAACTCCACCCCAGTATAGAGCTCGACCATCTTGATACAAGCATAACATTTTTAGACCACCATGTGGGATGGAATGAACTCCCAATAAAAATTTATTTTATTTGTTCATGTATATGTTTTATATCTGACCTCCCAATATATTGTTATTACATTAATCCATTTTCTCTTGTTTGTCTAGTTTTAATTTTTCATTAATGTTATAGTCATAGTTTATATTTTATATGCTTTCTATGTCAATTATTTTAAACATAGGAAAAATTATTGAACTTCATGTAGGTAGATTTAAAATATTATAAAATATACGTTATAAAAAAATTTCAATAACATTCCAGACATAGATTAAAAATAAAAAAAGTTTTTTTGGATATAAAATGAATTTCATAAATATAATAAATAAATAAAAATTAATGGAATGAAATTTTTTTTTTAAATACCAATGTAATGGTTTACAAAAATACTAAAAATTATTTTTAATAAAATATTGATGAAGTTGGAACAATGTAGATTCATAATAAACCTATATACTAAACACTAATAAAATGAATAATTTGTATTGAAAGTACAGTTATGATGGATTTAAACAAGGAAACTTGATAATAGTTATTATTGTTAATAATTCCTTATTATTGTTTAACCTTTAAGTCACTAGAATTTCCTTAAATCTATTCACTTTAACTTATATGGCCAAATTTTTCTTAAGGACCCTTTTTCACCCAATGATATTTATATCAACATGAAGATCAACTAGATCCCATACATTTTTATGATACGTGGAATAAATTTTCTAATTCATGCATTCTTTCTATGTTGTATCTAATGATCTCTTTATTTCCTTCATAGAGGAAAGAGGGTTATTATTTTCAACAGAAAACAGGTCACAACATTTGGTGACCACAATTCATTCACAGAAAGGGTTTTATAAATAATAGCATTAAGTTTTCATAGGAAATACTATAAAAATACACTTCTTGCCTTTAGGGACGAATTTGGTTTCATGTTAAGTCCTTAAAAATTGTCTCAAATCCCCAAGAATGCATGTTTAGAAAAAAAATTCATTCCTAATCCATATCTAACTGGCAAGGGATACCTATTTGAACATTGGATAGAATAAGGTTTAGTGTGTATATTGGTATTTGTAATTAATATCTATTAAAGGATAATGAAATTATTTCGTGAATCATCATCAAAATCAATTAGTACCAATTATAGAAGCTATATAGCCCTTTTACTTTGTACACTAGAGAGTGGTTTGGTCATTTTTACTTACAAACAAGAGTGAATATTTTCATTTATTTTGAGCTCCAAAAATTATAAGTAACCGTCTTCATAAGATTTTGTAAAATTATTATTTTTTACATAACCAATATAGTGATTCCACAACTAGGTCTGAAATTATTCATGAAAACATAATATATAAACTCAATTATTGAGTTGTAAAATATCAAGATTTTTTTTTATAAAAGTAGTATTATTTATTTTAAAACATGAAAATAAATTATTTAATTCCATGTATTGAAACAGATATGATGTACTTGGTAATACTGAGAATATAATAATATTTCTCTAAAACTGAAATAAATAATGTTTGAAATATATGGTTGTGGGATGAAATGGCTATAACAACCAACCATGTTATATTATCATCATATAATTTCTCCTCTCCTCATGTGATATTTCAAAATATACTTTTTTTTATTTGAATAAATATTTTAGCACTACAAAATTTGTTTCTTAAAAAAATAGAATTTTCACTTTCAAATGATAATGTCATTATTCCAAACAAAAAAACACTATGTATATAATAATATTAAAATATATATAGTTATAGATATAATAACATATAATTAAATATTTTTTTATTTTTCTGAAAGGTGGAAGTGATCCTGATGCCTTTCATGGACAGTTTTAAATTTATCATTAACCTACACACATTTAATAGAAATACAAACACATATTAACTCATGACAAACCTCATCCACCTCATCCAAGCCTGAAGATGGCCGATTGGTGTAAATAGATAACATATGTTTTGTATATCACAAAGTGACATTGGTTATAAATTTATGTTTAATCATATGTTATTCTTTTCATGAATTCATATAATATAAGAATTTATATATGCACACAATTAATTAAAGCCTACTATGTTTTGTACACACACACCCTACAAGAGTACCTCAAGAAATGTAAATGCTTTATACCCCATTCCTTATGTAACCTATAATCCCTATAATCTGGAATATAATGATTGGAGTTTTTGTAGATATTTTGGATTAGTGTTTGTAGTTTTAGAAATGAACTATGGAATCCTTAGTATTGAATAGTCATTTTTTTATTCTCTTAATTTTTTATCATGTATGTATATGATATTCATATAGGTGGTTTATTTTTTTATTTTCATAACATGCATTAAATTTTGTAAGTTCACTATAAGATAATTATAATTTAAGGATAATTATTATAATAAGTGTTTGGTAATTATGATGATATGTCTGTTAGGTTTTCAAATTTATCATTATCACTTCCACTGTTTCTTTTTTATTATTATCTAAGAGTGTGTAATATACCAAGGATCACATCATAGAGCCCTATGACTAATAAAATTTTTCCTCCTCAAACCATTAATCCGTTCTTGAATAGATGGTCCCCAAATGACATTAGGCAAAACCTCCTCGTACGCCTGGGGATGTTGACTAGTGATGAGGGCCCTTGCATAATGACTTGAGTCATTATTCATAAATGAATATAAATTAATATTTATTTATCTACATATAAATAGAAAAAAACAATATATTCAATTATAAGGTACTTGTATAATTAGTAGTTATTAATTGTGGTATTATAATTTTGAAATATATATAAATGAATATATATATAAATATATATATATATATATATATATTTGAACAAAAGAAAATAAAATTCACCACAAACAATGAACTAAATATGTACATCTAAGAAACTAATAAAATATATTTGTATTCTTGAAACATATTTTATAATATTGCCTTTTTTTAATGTTTATATATTTATGATTAGAAATGATTTTAGAAAAATAGTTAATATACCAAAAATATGATTCCCTATTAATAATGAGTTTTTCATTATATTTTATGAATTTAATTTAATGATAAACTAATAATTTTTAGGATTTTAAATTGAAAACATTAACATAAATTTTTTTATTTATCATGGTAATATTACCTTATGATGAATTTTTTGAATTTTTACGAAAAAAAAATTTATTTTTATCTGAATATTGTAAAAATCCATTTTTAAAAATACAATCTATTTTATAAAAAATAAAATTGAAACCATTTATTGAATAAATATATTTCATATAATAAAATTAGAATATTTTGAAATATCATTTTATATTTTATATTTTAATAAAAAAATAAATTTTTTCTGAAAAATTCTTTTAAATATACTATAAATATGTATTTTATAAAAAAAATAAATCAAATAAAATGAAATGGATTTAAAATTTACAATCTATGGGTCCAAATTATTGAATAAAAGTTATTTATTTCTATTCATGATGATTAATTTACACTGGGTTAATATTTTTTACCTTGGTAGAATTATTATTTTTCAATGAATAATATAATTCAAAGATATATGGATATTCAAAATTAAATAAATAAAATAAAAAATAAATAAAAACACATGATGTTTTGACATATATAAAATTGAATAAAAAATAATTTAAATTGTAAAAAGGTTAAATAATACTAATAACAATTAATAATTAAAATAATATTTTATAAAAAAATAAATTTTTCAAAACATATTTTTTTTATTAAAATGTAAATTTTATACTATTTAATAATATAATTAAGATAAATGAAACCCAAATTAAGATTCAAAACATAATAATTTGGTAATAACGGTGTACTTATATTTTTATTTATAAAATAGTTGGAATTATAAATAATTAATTAAGAGTTGTAATAGTTTAAATGAATAATCTAAGGTGGCTCAATTTTTTAGAAATTAACATAATATTTAAACCTTAAATAAAAACAATTATGTCTAAAATTATTTTTCCACATGTCATAATAACATTCCCTCACCCAAAATAAATAAAATCCATACCTTTCTATTCATAATGCTTACTTACCACAGTTTTCCAGGGAAAATTACCTCTTTTGTCCTTATAAAATGATGATCACATCCACATTTTCAATAATACAATCCTATTTAAATATGTCCTTGAAATACTACCAAAAAGGTTTATCCTTGATGTCATTTACTTACCTTAGCACCCATGGTCACCATAAATTATCTTATATCCATCATATTTACGACTTCTATGAAGAGGATGTTCATGGTCTCAATATAGGCATGACATATTTCTTAACAATTCAATCATAGTACATGTTCTCTGATTACCGCTTCCACATTGCAACTCATTCATTTAGTTCATCACCTCATCTCTTATATGGTCTAAATGATGCAATTTTTTAATATATTAGATTTATATAATTTATTTATGATTTTTAAATGATTACATAATGTCTATATCCACCCCTCTCATTTGTTGAGTAAAGTAAAAGTTAATCGTGCGGTGTGTGGACAACCACCTCCATGAAGAATAGTTTTCCTTATTTTTATTATAATTTTGTATTATTAATTGAATCATTTTAGAATATAGATCAGAAAAAATATAAACTAAAAATATTACAATTAGAATTATATTATAAAAAATATTATATCAAGAAAAATACATCCTTAAGCGTGCTCACTAATAATGCTAAACTGTGTTCATGATTTCGTTAGTTTCACCAACCGCTTAAATAGTGCTATGAAATAATATCCAATATTATTATGGTATCTAAATTTATAATATTAAATTATATAAATATTTACATAATTATTTTTTATTGTTTATATAATGTATAATACAACATATAACTCATTAATTTAGAAAAAACCCATTGTTGGTAAAAATCACCAAATAATGTTTGTTGTCAATTTCATATTCTATGATAAAGACAAATGTACTCTTGGAAAGAAATTTATACATTATAAAAAAATTAAGTCTTAAATTACATTAAAATAAATGAAATATGAATGATGAAATTTGGAATAAGTATAAACACTAACAAAACTCATGTGAACATGCTATAAATGACCAAACTATAATCATTTGATCTGGTAAAATAATAAATGAATATCTAATATACATTTACAGAATGAAAAGAAAATAAAATAGTGAATAATTTTACCTATGAATGTGGTTCAAAAATTATATATGAATTATGTTGTATTTTTTAAAGGATATTAGATCACATATAACAATGAAGTGATGTAAGTTAAGGGTTTATTGATATAAAATTTTAGTCATGTTAGACATGTTAATACTATACATCATGTTTCATTTTTAATTTTCAAGATACTAACCCATTTTTATTTTGTATCTTGATTTCACTATATTTCCTGATTTCTAGTTTATTCATTATTCATTTTCTATAGGGATTTTGATTAAAAATATACAATGCTAACAAGGATTTTTGTCTCAACTTATTTTTATTGAGAAATGTTTTAATTTTATCCTCCAATTTCATATTTTTATTATGTATATACAACCCAAGAATATATTTTTACGTACTCTATATATTAATAATTTTAATTTATAAAAGTATATTATTTTAAATCTATTAATTACTTTTTATTTAGTTATTACTGATATTATAATGGTTTTATCAAGACTCAATTCTTTTACATGGGTCATTATCACTAATATATATCTATTATCTTTGAAAATTGATCAATTTGAACCGATGATTATTTTAAGATGTATTCCACATTATTTTTGGGGGAAAGGATATTTCAAACATAGGTATTATTCCTTACTTATTTTAATTGTATGTTAATATATTTTTTTATTAATTATAATTCTTATTATATTTACTATATTTTTATTTCATCTCTATATTTTTACATCCCACCAATATTCTCCTTTTTGTAGTGGAAACTCAAACTATTTGATTCCCCAATTATCCCTTATTTCCACTTATTTCATTTTAAATAAATATAATTTTTCTCCTTTTTATTTATTTTGTTTTTTGATAAGCATATGTCAAAATTATTCAACATGGTTTCATATCCTTTAAAAATAATTTATTTTATCAACCACTTCTCATTTTCTTTTGAAAACATTTATTTCCTTATCCTGTTTCCATTATTCAAGATTATTTTTAAAGTAAATGTTCTGAAATAATTTTCATAATCCATTTTAAAAATATATATATATCTTTTTAAATCTCTCATTACTGAATATTATATTTTCAACTAATGGTTTTAAGATTATTTTGACATCCTATTTTCTGAAAAATTATTCTTTATTCATGTTCCCATTATTATTGATTATATTAAAAAGTAATATATTTAAATGAATTTTAACTTCTCTTTTATGTGTCATAGTGTCATTTCAATAATCTATTATTTAGGCCACTTTATACTAATGTTTTAAAATTTATTCTCTTTCCTTTATCATACATTTTTTAAAGTAATTTTCACTTTAAGTTTCATAAACTTTTTAAAAGGTTTTATAAAAAACATGGTATTTTAAATTCTATTTTACTACATGATTTATCTTCAATTAAGAGATTATTTTTCCTAACATCATAAGTTATTATGCTATGAATCATTTGGGGAAATAATAAATGTATATACTATGGTTTCTTCTATTTATATTATTTGAATGTTTAATAATCCCATTATTTTTTCATGAGTTATTTTAAATATGGTATTTTTTTATTATAAGTTGAAACAATAATTATGGATATTAGTGGGTTGGGTCAAATATAAATATATAAATAATTGTTTATGTTTATATCTCTTCATTTAGTCAGGCATGTACATAATGAGCTTGTTCACATGGGCATGAGAATGTTGAGTTTGCTCACATTTTTAGTCATGGAAATATTTTATTTTTTCACATCAACATTGACATAATGGGTTCCTCACACAAGGTTTATTATTCATATTGATATTTGACACATAAATGTTCTTCACCATGTTATTATACATTTTCATGATTCAAATAACTTCCTTGAAATATTTTGTATTAAATATTATGCCTTATCTTAAAATTATTTTGAATTTTTATATAATGCTAGAATGTTTTATTAATATGTATATGTTTTTAAAACCATCTAATATGTCTCTTTCTTCCTAAAATATATTTTTATTATATAAATATATTCATAAATGGTTTTATAATCTTCTACTAATAAATTTATGTATCCATAATGTTCTACTTCCTGTATATAATTTAATACATTACGATATGTTGTTTCCCCTAATAAAAATTTGAGCTGAGTTATTTCTAATAATTCCATTACGTTTCTTATAAATATTATTATATCATTTAAGATGTTTATGAAATTTTTAATATGAAAAAAATATGGAGAAATATTTTCATGTGTTATAAAATATCATGTCTTTTTTATAATCTCCAAGTCACAAAACCTTTTGGTCCTATGGTTTTGGAAATGTTTGTGTGATGTATTTTTAAAATAATGATATTATTGAACTATTTAAATTATGATGTAATGAACCATGCTTTTAAATGGATTTTTTTCAGATAGAACTAATCTTATATAATATTATACCAAAATCTTATCTTACTAATAAATATCATTACATTAATTAGATATAAAACTAATAAAAATTCCAAAAATTAAAATTTGAAATATAAATATAAAATATAAAATATAAAATGGGAAAATATGGATCACCCTAATCCTCTAGAATCATCGCCCCAACAACTAACACTATATAAATGACAAAAAAATAAAATAATCAACAATATAGAAAATCAAAATATAACCTTAGTAGCAATTGTATTAGATTTTAATGAAAGAATGAAGTGGTATTTGTAGGGAAGAACATGACTGTTAGAATATCAATATGACTATGGGTGAAATATTTCCTTTGTTCAATGTAACTATTGGTATATTTGACCATTAGTAATAATACCCATTTTTAGTAATTTTATCTTAATATTTATTCTTTATAAGTAGTTATGAAAAAATTTAATTTATATAGAAAAGTAGAAGTGATGACCTCAATGAGTAGAGTACAACCATTTAGAGCCTCTTTTTCAACACATAAGAGGATGGTAGAATAAATTTTATTCTCCCTTGACAAATAAGAAGCTAATATTCAAAAATTGAGTTTTTAATGAAATCACTAAAGGGGGAATTTCAAGTTAATGGTGATTACCTGTTGGTTTATGTTAGTCAAGTCATCCCATGAATCTACGATCTAGAAAAACCTTAACAATAGGGAATATGTAGGTGTAAGAAGGGGTTATGTATCCAATAAATAGTCACATAAAGTTTAATTTCTTTTATATAAATAATATGGTTATTCTATCAATATTGTTTTGAGAATAATGGTTTTTCTATGTTATTTGTTTCTGTTGGTCCATTTTGATAAATTGAATATTGGATGAAAATAAAGAATATTTTCATTTTTAGAAAATATATACACTTTTAAAATAAACTCAAGTATTCTGAATAATATTTGTTTTAATTAAATAGTGTTTTGATAAACTCTTATTTAAATATAAATTTTATAATAAATTTATAATGTCGTATAAAATTTATAAGTGGTGGAAGTTTTACATTGTCTTCAATACAGTTATTTTTTCAATTAATGAAGATATTTGTATTAAAATTTATTATTATTATATTTAGATAATTATTTAGGTAAAATACATATTATATTTAAAATCATAATATCAAAATTAGGTTAGGGTGATTTTTTGAGAATTCTATAAAATAGAATATTTTTAGTGAATAGTAAAAATGTAGTTTCCAGTTATTAGTATGTTTCATTAATAAATATTTATGTGATAATTATTTAATAATTAATTAACCACATTTAACAACCTAAAATATATCATTTTATTATTATTTATGATTTGAATCTCTTTTAATCAATTTCCAAACTTAAAAGTGACCTTCGAAATTCTAAAATAAGAATTTTTATTTTAAAAAACATTATTTTGTAGAAAAAGTAATTTTATATTTCCAATAAAGAATTAAATAATGGTAATAAGATATAATGTAAACAAATATAATAAAAGGTTACTTATATTTCAAAAAACATGAGCAAAAACCATTGGTAATCCAATGCTTTTTCTTTTTCTATTACTTAGTATTCTAAGACATGTATTTAGAAATTTTAAAATATTTTCTCCACTTTTCTAAAATACACAACCATTTCACCCTTCCCCCTCACTCTCAACCCATTCTCCATGAATTTATGGTCATTTTACCTCCATCATATCCCTTATATGGTTTTATTAATCCCCTATGGTTCGATCCTCATGATTCAGGAGAAACTCTTCTAGGAAAGGGAATTCATATCATCTTCATTTCAATTCAGGTAATTATTTTCAGGTATGTCTTATAAATTCTATTTTAATTTATTATTATTTTTTATAATACCCTTGCATCTAAAATTATATTTTATCACTGGTATACCTTTATTCTCCCTCATTTTACGCTTTCCTAAGTCAATGTTTTATATCTGTCATGCTGTTAAATTTACTTCTAAAATTTCTCACTTTTATATATGAAATTATTATATTGAGATTACCCAAATATTTATTTGTCCATGAGTGTTCACCATTTTGTTAATATAATTTTTTAATTTAGTGATTTAAATATACAAAACACCAATTCACATTCTATGGGTTAATAATTATGTAATGATCAATCCATCAAGAACTTATGTACTCAAGGAATTTATAAGAAAATAATACATTATTCTCATCAAGTTTTTAAGATAATTATTTGTTATGATCAATGTGGATAACATGAAATTAATAAAACTGATGGTTTCACCATAATAATTATATAATGCATTGGTTAAATAATTTAATCTATAGAGACGACATGTTTTTTGATACCTTGGTGAATAACCTTTTTAAATACTATATATGGTTTTGTGGTGATAAAACATGGTGATATTAATATTAATGTTTCATTTTTATGTTATATCCACATTTATAGAATATTTTTCATTTTTTTTATATTGATATTCCTCATTTTTTTTCTTTCTCATGTTATATTATTATTTGAATTTTCTTCTTGATATGCCTCATGATCACATTCTAAATGTCTCCATTACTAATTCCTTTAATAGGCACATGATCACCCCAATCCTTTAATATTTTTCCCATGATATGAGATGTAGTGAAAGTTACTTAGGGGGAACCCATGAGTAATATTTTCACATGGATTATAATAAATTTTTTATATTTCTTCTATTATGAAACTATTATCCATGAAATTATCTATAAAATATCTTATATTTTGACTTATGTATTGAAATATTTATGTAATAAATGGTGGGATTTCATATTTGGTATGATAGGATGGGTTAGTTATTTTTAAAAATTATGACATGAATACTTTATAAATAATCCTATGGGAAGTCTAAATATAGAAAATCATCCGAGATTTTGGTGATTTATTAAGTTAGTAGCATCTAAGTAACCAATCCCCAGTATGGATATTATAGGTGGATGCGACCTGATCATAGATTTACATTTGGGTAATGACTCTAAAAACATGATATTGAACAAGACTTGATCGATAATTGGTTCATGAAAATGTTCCTCGTTGCACACCTTGTCTGACACTTCGGGGGGGACATTTTTATTTATCACAATATTTTTATGAACCATTATGAAGGATATATTCTAAATGTAATTTTTATTAGAGGATATTAAAAAAATTATTTAAGATTGATTTTTTAAAAAACACTCCATTAAAAGTTATATTATTCCCTAATGTAACACATTTCTCACTAAGGTTTTCTTATTTTTGAAACATTGTGGGAAATATGAGGAATCATGTATATGTTGATTTAAATGTACAATGCACTGAAGTCCTTTATAACATGATGGAAGATAGAATGTATAAATTAATGAGGATAATGAATCAACTATGTAGATTTATGGATAATGACAAGAATCAAGTTCAGTTACTAGATTCACCTTTAAGGGAATGGTCTTCCATTGAATCCTTCATGTGTCAACAACCACCTTCTTTCAGTGGATCTAATTAACAATTGATTGTTTAACATTGGATTTCCTCGGTATTAAAGATATTTTTGTTCTCCACTATGAAAATATATATAAAGTCACCCACGTTGTATAACATAAATAATTATAAGTTGGAAATTGGTGTAAATTTATTAAAAACACAAACTAAGGAAGGTATATTAATGTAATGTAGTGGGAAGAGTACATGAGATTTTTTTAATAAGTATTTTCCCCATTAAATGTGCAAAAAATATATATGGAATTGATAGAGATAAATTATAATAAAAATAAATCTGTAAAAATCTATGAAATGAACTTTAGAAGACATGATCAATACGACTCTAGATTTTTTTTGGATCCTAAGGGAAAGGCCGATTGATTTTTCAGTGGACTGAGACCCCATCTACAATGTATTTTAGAAATTAAAGACTATGAATTATATGAAGCGACGGTGTGGTGTACATTGAATTTTTAATTATAGTTTGGATAGACAAAGTGGTGACATAAATCTAATGAAGATAAAATAGAAATAGTTCTTAACTTAAGAAATAATTTTTATCCTGGAAGAGGTGGAAATAAATTAAAACACCCCTTGTGTGAAAAATGTGGGAGAATGAATTCCAGGAATAACTTTATTATGAGGGGAAAATTCTACAATTTTTGAAGATATAGGCATAGAAATTGAAAGTGTCATGGTGAGTTGAAGCCACAACATCTCAACACTATAAAGGTATGATGATACAAGCCAATCATAAAGTTTAATGCTTCATTTCTGGAAATATTGGTCACATTTTCAATCAATGTATAAATCATAATATTATAGAGGTAAAGTGGAATAAATTTCATCATAGGATAAGGGAGTAAATTCATTAATTTTCAATCAAAATGGATAAAGGATATGCTCCAAGTGAGGTGGTGGAAGTTAAAATCATTGTTCACTCAATGCTAGAAAGTACATTTTTTAATATTGGTTCTATACAGTCCATTATTTTATCTTTCTTTTTAAGGAATATATAATCAATCCTTGATATTATAGATGTAATGTTGTCATTCAAGACTCCTGTATGGATTATACTAGAATTAATAATGTATTGAAACTATAATATTAACATAGGTGAGTAAAATATCATTAAAAATATAGTAGTTATTCCCATGTGAGAAATTAACAGTATACTAGGGATGGAATAGCTTTCAATGTATAAATCTATGATCAACTATAGAAGTTGGTAAATTGTAGTAGTCTTGAATATAAAAAATATAGATATTTTAAATTTTTTGATATCTTGAACTAATCATTTTTATAAGATCTTATCATATCTTTATATATAGAGATGATATTTAAAGTGGTTGAATGAAATAAAAGTATAAGTATAAAAAATTTCCCAATCATTTATGAATACATTTATATATTTTCTAATTAATTACTTAGTCCTCCCACAGAAATAGAGGTATATTTCTCCATTAAACTCATACTATGATCCAAGTTGATATTGAAGTCCCCATATATAAAAGAAAATGTTGATTTAGAGTAATTAAAAATAAAAAATCAAGATATTTGAGATAATGGATATTTCCAACCAAGTGTGTCTCCTTGGGGACCACCTATTTATTTATAAATAAGAAGGATAGATCAATGTGTATATTCATTGATTTTAGAGAAGTTAATGATATAAAAATGAATTATAGGTAACCTCTCTCATGGATTGATGATTTATTTGACCAATATCATGGGGATCAATTCATTATCAATATTGACATTTTATATGGTGACATAAATTGAGGGTGAAGGAAGCAATTATTCCAAAGATTGATTTCATATCAATATATAAGTATTATAAGTTTTTTGTTATGCCCTTTGGTAGGACTAATTCTCCAGATATATTCCTGGATTTTACTAATAGCGTGTTTAAAAACTACCATGGTAAATTTATGGTAGTTGTATTGTTGATATTCAGATATATTATAAATTTTATGAAGAGCATTAGGATCAACTAAGGGTTATATTGAAAAAATATGATGTTGTAGAAGCTATTTGTAATATTAAAAAAAAAAGTCAACTATGATTACAATAAGTTTCATCCATTGGGAACATTGTAACTAATAAATGAATATAAATTAATCCATCCAAGATAAAGGTTATAGATTAGTGGTCTCATCCTCCAATAGTAACTGAGTGTTGTAGTTTCCTTGGACTATTAGGTTATTATAGGAGTTATTATGAATGTTTCAAGACATTCTAATCCACTAACCATGTTAACTAAAAAGTATCTATTTTTTTAGAAGAAGTAATTTTACGAATGTTTCAATGAACTAAAGGGGAGATTAGTTACTACACCAATTCTAACACTACCATATCATAAATAAGGATTTCTTATTTACAGTGATAAATATCTAAAAAGGGATGGAAGATTCTTTATGATAAATGAGAAGTTAATCGCTTATACATCTTGAAATTTAAATCCTCATCAATAAAATTATCATATCCATGACCTGGAGATAGATGTATCCATTTTTTATCTAATTATATGGCGGAGTTGTCTTTATGGGGAGAAATTATATATATATATATATATATAACCAGTGGTTGAAGTATATATTCACACAAAAAGAATTGAATTTTAGAAAATGGTTATGGTTGGATGATCATAAAGATAATAACTATTCATTTTAGTATCATCCCGAAATATAAAACAAATTTGCTAATGCATTATGCAGGAAATAACATATTGTGCTAGAAATGATGGGGATTCATTGAGATCCATTGATCAAGGACCTAGTATGTATGGAAATGGTAATCATGAGGTAAGGTAAATCATAAATCCTATCCCAAATTACATAATAACTATCATTATTAGAGATGTTAAATAGAGATCAAGGAGAATATACTTTGATACAAAAGATGATAGAGTTTTCAAATAATGGGATGTGTCCTATGTTCAATTTTGATCTAGAAGATATAATAAAATTTTGTACAAGGATATGTATATCATATATCCCATAAATAAATAAGAATATTAAAGAACAATCTTATATCTCTACATTCTCTATACATCTTGTAATCACTGAAATGTATAGGGACCATTGTGATCATTATTGGTGGGAAAATAGGAAAAGAGAAATTTTAGATAACACATCCAGGTGCATAGTGTGTCCATAAGTAAAGGGAATGTAAAAACTTATTAAAGGTGTATTCAAAGCACGACTCATTACAAAATGGAAGTATTAAAATATCACTATATAATTTGATACATATCTCTCAAAAGAATCTAATATAAATAATATTATATTGGTTATAGTGGGTCAACTCACCAAGACTTCCCATTTCAATATTATTTTTTATTATTTATCTCTTGACCAATATTATAGGATATGAATAAAATAAGTGGTGACATAACATTGTTTTCCAATTTCAATTGTTTCTCCTCATTATTTGTGGCTCACATCTATATTCTGAATAATTCTTCAACATGCTATGAATACTGAATTTAATTTCAGGTAATTCTATCACCCCAAAACTAATTTCGAATCTAAATATACTATTTATAAACATGGGTAAATAATGAAAATATGATAAGGTGAAATTAATTTTGGACAGGATTAACACCTACCATTAGATTAGTTCTACAAAAAATAATTCACTCAAGTATTCAAATGGAACCATATGAAACTATATGTGGAAAGATATATAGAACTCCTAATTGATGGGTTGAAGTTAGTGAGAGAAAGACACTTGGTCGTAATCTGGAGAAGGTGATGAATGAAAAGGTTCAGGCTATCTCAAAACTTATAAAAAATCTTCAAAGTCATAATAAGAGCTATAATAACAACCAATGAAGGGTCTTGGAGTTTAATGTTAAAGGAAATTTTTTTCCTTTAGATATCACCGAGGTAGAGATTCATGTTGTTTTGAATGAAATATAATCTCATACATAGGTACAATATCTACTTTGAAATCCATTATCACATATAAGAAGTGGCCTATCGGCTAGAACCTCCACTTAATTTGGTTCAAAATCATGATATATTCCATGTATCTCACTTGAGGAAGTACAAACATGATCCTCACATGTACTGAATCTGGATGTAGTACAACTAGAACATGTACTCTATTATAAGATGAATATGGTGGGGATATTGTACATTAGAGATATATTTGTATGAAAAAGATAACTCAACGTGTTAAAGTGTTATATAAGAACCATAATTATGAAGAGGATATGTGGGAACAAGAGGAAACAATGAAATGGATGTGCCCTCACCCCTTCTCAACTAAGAGTTTTTGATGATATTTTGAGACAATATTTTTAAAGGTGGAATAATGTAACGACCAAGTATTTTCAAATTATATTTGATTGCTAATAAATTATGCCTGTTATAATAATATAAAAAAACCTTAACTTCTTAAAAAATATCATTGAATTTTTCAGCTATGAAACCAATGAATATTCCAAACATTACGGTTGGAAAAAAATAGAAAATCTAAAATGGGAAAATATAGATTACCCTAATCATCTAGAATCATTTCTCTTATGTAAAACATAAGAGAAATGCATAAAAATTTAGTAAATAGATTGACATATTATAAATTAAAAATATAACCTTATGAGTAATTATAGTGAATTTTGAGTGAAATAATGAAGTGTAATTTATAGAAATAATATAACTATTGGTATAATAATATGACCCCTGTTTAAGTATAAATGATGGTTAATATAATCATTGGTTGATTTTACTAATCATAACTATATACATTTGTAATATATTTACTATTATATTTAGTTTTTATAAGTTGTAATTTAAAGGATAATTATTAAATAAAGGATAAATAAGGGCCTCAACTAGTATAGTCGGTCCTTTTGAAGCCTATTTTCTAGAACATGGGAGGGAGGTAGAAAATCTGTGTTTTCACAAGACCAATCAAAATTAGATCTTTAATAATTGAGGATTTTATGAAATATCAAATGAGGGAAGTTTATGTTAGTGTATATTATCATGCAATCAATGTTAGTCAAGACACCTTATGAAACTATCACCACCGTACACCTTAACCTTAGGGAATAAATGCATTTAATAATTGCTTACATGTCCAGCCATTAGTTACATAAAATGTAATTACATTTTAATAAATAAAATTATTATTCCATGAATATAATTTTTAGAATAATTTTGTTTAAAAAATTAAATTTTTAATTAAGAACAATAAGATAAATTCATTATTGGATGAAAATAAAACATATTTTTATTATTAAAAAATCTATATATATTTTAAAAAAATTTATTATTTTGAAAAAAAAATGATCAAATATTCTTCTAAAATACTCTTAATAAAATATAAATTATAAAATAATTTTTTAAGGGCCTAAAATAATTTTATATGTGTCAAAAATTTTGTTGTGTCTTAAAAACTACTAATTTTTAATAAATAAGTATTTTTATATTTTAATGTTAAAATTCAAATAATTAGAGTATTATTTTTATAATAAAAATATTATATTTTAGTTTATTACATTTAAATGTCGTTTGGTTGAAATTTGGATAATTTTCTAAAATGCATTATTTTTCATTGAATATTAAAAATGTAGTTTTCGGTTTTTGGTATGTTTTATGAATTAATATTTTTTTAATATTTTGCTAACAATTAATTAACCAAAATTAATGATCTAAAATATTTTATTATATTAAAATTAATTAATTTAAGTTCTTTTAATCAATCTCCAAACCTATAAGTGACTTTCCAAAGAGTAAAATAGAAAATTTTGATTTTAAAGACATTATTTTGTGGAAATGATATATTTTAATGTTAATAGAATTAATAAATAATAGATTTAAGTGGTAATAAATTAAAATATTATAAAATTTTACTCAAATGTCCAAAACCTTGAGCAAAAACCTTGGGTAAGTTAATGTTTTTTCATTTTCCACAACCTATATTTCCAAGACCCACATTTTGAAATCCTTATGAAATTCCTCCAATTTTTCTAAAAAGACCCGCCCATTTAACCCTTAACATACACTGCTGACACATCCTCCATTAATTTCAGTTCATATTTCCTTCCATATATACACCCATGTTTTCATTCATCACCCAATATTCCATCCTGATGATTTATGAGAAAAACGTCAAGCTAAGGGAATTCTCATCATCTTCTATTACATTCAAGTCATTGTTTTTGTTTATATATTCTAAAAGGAATGTTACTTTCATTTAAATTTTGTTTCATCATACCCTTAATTATAAAATAATGTTTTATCAATGGTAAACCACTATTTCTATCAATTTACCTTTCTTAAAAATCTTGGTTTATACCTATCATGCTGTCAAATTACCTTCCAAAAAGTTTCTATTTTACATAAGAAATTATTATATTGGGAATACCCATAAAATTTATTTACCTATATATATTCATCTATATGTTAAAAATTTTTATGGATTATGGGATTTACATATATTAAACCCATATTACCTTTTTTGGGTAAAAAATATGTTATGATCAATCCTTTAACCACTTACACACTCAATTATTTTTTATGAAACCCATACGTTATTACCCTTAACATGTTGAATTTTATTTTATTATGTTTAGTATCAATCACATGAAATTAATACATATGAAGGGTTAGCATAAATATCACATCAATTGATTAAGTAAAAAATTTAGTCTCTTGAGATGACATTTTTTATGATACACAGTTAATAAAATTGGTAATTTTAATTTATGACATCATGGTGATAAAAAATAGTGATATGATTATGAATACCACATTTTTATTTTGGATCCAAATTTATATTTTATTATTCATGATGTTTTTATATTTATATTCCTCATTTTCTATTGATCATGTAATTTTCATAAACCTCATTTTGTTATCAGTATGCCTCATGATCACAGCTTAAACATCTTCCTTTCTTATTCCCTTACTAGGATTATGCTCACACATTTTATTTGATATATGTACACAGGATATGACATTAATTTAATGATATATAGGGTTTACCAAGGAAGAATGATTTCACTTGTATTATAATAATGATTTATGTTTTCTTTTTTATGTTTCTAATATCCAAGAAACTAAAATTTAAAACATCATGAGATTTTTTCTAGGTAATGAAATGTTAATTTAATAAAAATGTGTGATTCTTTAAAGTATTATCTTCGGTCTCCTTAGTTGTTATTTTAATAGGTACTAGATATTTATGGATAATATTTTAGTTATTTTTATAGATGGGTTTAGTTTAACTGAGAATTAGGTTAGAAAACTGCAGTGAAAACCTAGTGATGAGTCTTTATATAGGATGTTATAATAAAATATTGGAAAATTATTGAGTGGATTTACTTATTGAGATATTATTCATAATTTTTTCACTACATGTGGATAGAGATATGCAATAAAAAACCCTATGGTTAAATGATGTGAAGAGGGTTATTTGACTATTTCATCGATTATCACCCTAAGGCATAACGAGAGGGAATAATATAGCACAATTGGATTGAAACTTATGAGGGTATACTTTGATTGATATTATTCTCATTATTAACTAATATGAAGGATTTAATTTGTAGGAATCTATGGTATTATGTTGATAAATTTAAGATAACATAACTTAAAGTAACCTAGGTCAAACAAATATTTATAATGGTCGAACAAAAGTAATTATAGTCTAACATGATAATATAAAATAACAATAAATTTATAAGGTCAATTTCCTTTTATGATTATGATAATCATCCCAAATTATTAATGTTTCTTCATAAACCAATTTTTGTTTTAGTTATGGCTATAACTAGAGGAAACCAATGTAATTTTGGTTGTTAAGTACAATTCGATGATTACCTTAAAAATCAACCCATTGGAATGATAGATAAACAGAGAAGTTTAAGGATTATGATAATCCATTTATTGTGAAAAATTATTTACAATGAAATATGGATGAAATATTGAGTACACCATGAAGTTAAAGTTGGGGGATCATAAACATTCAGGTAATGAATATGTTGAAGCAAAATATATTCAAAAAACTATATGTAAAAAATATGGGAAGAATCCTCAATGAGATTTCCTCTAGGGGACTAAAATATGCTTTACATGAGGTAAAGGAGTGTATATAACGTCAAAACATCCAAGAAAATTAAGAGTTAATTTAACAATAGTAAATAAGATAAAACTCTCAATGGTAACTACTAAAAATTAAAATAATTTTTTGTGGGTAACTCAAGAATGATGTAATACAATGCCATAATCTAAGGATTGGCGTGGATAGAAGAAATCCATAACCTCTCAGACCTAGGGATGAAGGTAGAACAAATTAAATTTCAATTAATGATGAAAATATTGTTAATTATTTTTCACACTCCCTTAATCTAGAATCACTGGATGTATTTTGGTTTTATCAACCCTTTTTGGTCAATGATTTTTTTTCTGAAAAAAATTAAATAACCACCCATAGGGATTTTTACTTGATGTAACATTTTTCTTATGATTATTTTTCTTGTGCAAATGACCTTTCTTCAAATCCTAATATCCTCCTAAAAATTATCCCACTTTTTGAAATATAATTGTTATATTCACATTATCCCTATATTAATTTATAAAAGAGGATAAACATATTATAAATCAATTATGACTATTTATAAATGTATGGAAAAATATGAATTATCAAAAATGAAAACTGAATCTTTCACATAATACTTAACAACTTATTATGAGATACATTTCCATAAAATCGTTATGGAAAATAACTATTTTCTAGTTTCCAATATGATATTATGGATCATATCTAAAGGTATGTCAATATTTTTTCCCACCATTAGTTATTCTGGTACATAAATTATAATTAAATTCTAAGGATATGATTTAAGCTAGATTCAATGTAATGACTCAGTTTTTTCTCCTCAAATGAATACTTTGTTTTGTAGGTTTCTACATGAGTGTTTCATGTGAAATGGAAGCTCCTGATGGGGAATTCCTAATTATACATTTTTTTGTAATTGATTATTAATTAAATATATACATCAATGATAAATATGATAACCAATAGAACTAAACAAAATATTAATTGATTTCAGACAAATAAGTGAATCTATTTCAAATTTCAAAACTCAGACCCCAACAAGGTGAGTAAAGCGACTCCTCAGACACAAAACCACCTCCATTTGCCTTTATACCATCGTTTAATTCCTATAATCAAACCCCTGATGCACCTTTTCACCATAAATATCATGCAACTCATCGACACCAGCAATACTGCCCCATCACTGGTAAACTAGGATGTTAACAACCATCGTCGACAATACATACCAGATGATCGCAAAAACAACAAAACACCACAAAAAAATAATTGATGACATAGACAAAACCAACACAAAACCATAAAAAATTCACAGTATAAACATCACATCCCGCCTTGGACACCTAATGATATCGAAAAATACATTGAAGACGTCATTCTGAATCTTCTATCAAAGCCGCCAAAAGCATTGTCATTGAAATCGAGAACTACTATCAGAATCATTAGCTCGAACCCTATCAATGCCAAGATCAGAATCATTTTCACAACATTTCATTACTAGAAACCACCATTGAAAGAAATAAATACCACCATCATGAGACACCATCTGATGTTTCTCATTGAAGCCAAAATCTTTGTCACTATACAATAGAAGAACGTCATCATCAGTGTCGTCCAAACCCATGAAAAACACCAAGACAAGCGACCGACATGAAACACAAAAGAAACCACATCGATAGCCAACATCAAAAACTAAAAGTGATAACCAGAAGAGGATTTGTAAAAATGTGGGAAATGAACTCGAAAGTGGATTCATAAATGAATCCGTAGGGATAAACTTTTTAATTCATTCAATGTTATTTATTTATGTAATAGTTAAAATATATTAATTATCATTAAATAATAAAATGTGTTTTTATATTCCTCAAAAACATTTATTAGACCTTGAATATTGTCTATTTTTTTAATAAATAAATATCAATCCATTATTCTTCAGTAAATAAATAAATAATAGATTCACTAAAAAGGAAATAAATATTTTTTCAATATTCATAACATAATATATTATCATGAATAACCTATTATAGAATTTATAAAATCATGTAAACATGAATAATTTGTATACTATATGTGGTAATAATATTTAATCATCATGTTTAATAATAAATAATAATATTAATTAATTGAGGTTCTATGGAGGCATAATGTGTGGCCCTTAAGACATTTTTCTTAGTGGAATTAGAATAACCTACTCATAGTTTGAAGATAACTTCTATAAATACACCTATTAACCCCTGAAGAATATATTTAATGTCACAATGTCATAAATACTCATACATATTATAACTGTGTAATATAATCTATATAATCATGATTATGATGCATAACTCATCCAATCTCAAGCCTTGATTCGTGACAGTTCAAGAGAAATTGAAACATTCAACAAACACCCTAAAAATAGGGGAACATATCTTGCATTGTTTTAGAATTACATAAGGAAAATGAATCGAATATGGGATAAAATTGAAATAATAGACTAACCAATGGTGAAGCAATAAGATTACTGAATATTTATTCTGAGATCAAATGAGGGGGAATCAACCAAGGAGGAGGAGAGAAGGTTGGTCATGAATGGGGCGGCCATTCTAAATGGGGGGTGGAGAAATGTGTAAATTTGATTTATGGTATGAGGTAAAAATTAGTAATATTTTACCTGTTAAAGAGTGATATAGTTAAGCTACACGATTAGAAAAATATTGCATCTATGGTGTGACAGCACTGTCTAAAGGGATGTGTCCTTTCATGGATATGTGTGTTGTGAGTAATACCTTGTGTAGCTTGTTCAAGTCTAAATTATAATCGGAACCTCCATTCTATTGGCCAGGTGCACTATTAGACAACCCATGTGCATGATGTATTTCCACCTCTACAATTTACTATAGACATTTCACACGATTGTGCATCCTTGGTTACAAGGTTTGAAAAACCTTATGCCACCCTCAAAGGCTTTTATAGTTCCCTATGGTATCATCATATGATTAAGATAACTATGTTCCTAAACAAAATAGGATACACTATTGTGCTTCATGATTAATATTAACTATGTACCAAACATGCACCTAAGGTTTTCTCTCATGATAATTACGTTTTGAATCCTAACACTTTTAATCCTTATACGGACATCATAGATCGCTATCTAGCCATAATCCAAGACCAAAAAATCACATATATGTTCTCTAACCATTTTAAATAAATTATGAGAAATAAATTATGATTTGGTCTCTCCACTAACGGAATGTTCAAAATCTTTGGGAAATTTAAACTGGTCCAAAATGTGGGACCATACAATCACCATACATTAGAACTTCTAATACCTGAGAATCCTTGGGAAACAATGATATATCAATATACCTTCTTTGTATGTGGAATTAATGAAAAAATAGTTTTGTTTTTTTAATTAGAAACAGATATATAATGATCCCATTTGAATACATGAGACCTGATCCATTGAATCCTGAACCAACACTCATAAACATTTACAAAAAATAAGGATGATACTTACCTAATCATGTCTAACTAGAGATAGGATCACATCATTTATTCTCTCTATATACATCTCATGGTTCTTACAACCAACATATCTAACATTTATTACCAAATATAAACCATGGTTCTCCCTGCCATTGTATTTAAAAAAACATCCATGTGGAATTCTAATGATGCACTTCAGCATGTTTCTAAAATTGATCAAATGGTTAATCCCTAGACAAACTCTTATATCCTGTTCATATAAAATTTCTCACAAGAATCCATATCCAACCATTTTACAATGATTGTATTACTTGGATGATGTTCTATAATCAGTTCCTCAATAACCACATTAAAAAAACAGGAGTAAGGAAAGTCAACACACTGCCGACAGAGTATCTCTGAAAATGATCAACTTTAGAAGCTGATGCATCCAAAACCTGATTATGTTTCATTTATTTAAAGTATTTCCAATATTATTCTAAAAGTACTCACTAATTATTGTAATAGGATTTTAGTGTTTTCTCTTGGTAAACTAATCATTATTTTCAGCATTCTTTGGTACAAACAAAGTTCATATCTCATTCATTCCCACATATCATCACACTAAGAAAAAAACAACTGAGCCCAACAACATGTCCTTTTTAGCATTGGAATGAACTATTGGATTCCAATAATCTCATCCAAGATTGTCCATACTCAAGGATTTTACAAGTGAGAAATTGGTATATAGCATAAACGTCGATTTATCCAAAATATTGACTGATAATAATAGTGGTATCTTGTCTAGATGTTAAGTCAAAGAATCAGCTAGTTCCAATGATTACATCAAATGCCATACTACATGGGAATTCTAGTACCACTCAGGATTTCCCACACCAATAAAAGTATCCCTTAATCTATATTAAAACCCTAAACGAGTTTATTGTTGAGAAAATAAGTATTTTATGTCTCATTCTTTAGCAGAACATATAATCAACGCTCTCTTATTCTTCCGTATACAATTTCATGATTGGGGACATGATCCCCTTTGATCCAAGAGAACCCTAAGAGGTTATCAAAATTATCATTAAGACCTGAGTCACATGATTCATATCAAGGTTGATCTTTCGGTCATGGATTCCAACAAACCCTATGAAACTATGGCTAGTTAATAAAAATTGATCCACCTATGGATGACATCTTTTAAAGTGATCAAATTCACTTTTCAATGTGTCATCATTAATAGACCATGATTACCCCACTAATGAGGCATTACATGATTATTTTAAAAAACCCACTATAGTTCATCCATGACTCATGGTTTCCTCAATAGTTGTGTACACAACCAACCATTTCATCTTCATGTTGCACTGCAATAACTAAAAAGTTTCAAAACAATTACATCTTGGTCTTGTTACACACCCAGAGTCTAAATATAAAATCTAAACTTGATCCCTCCCATAACTAATTTTTATCTTCATTGTGATTTCATGGACTATATAACCCAAACTACTCACCTAATAGGCCTTCATAAGTAATGGTTCTCAGTCCCAAATTGTCTTTAATATTTTTCCACAATCTGCTTTGATGTTCATTATAAAAAATCAGAGAAACACTCCCCACCTTAAGAGTGTCTTAGTAATAGTTTACTAGGATTTTCACTAATATCTTGTCTCATGCTCTATCCACCACTGAATATAGGTTATAGATGTTGAAAAAAAATTATCTTACAAATTGATAACTCATAAAGAGGAGAAAACAAACTTATTAATAGTGCAATAGATCATGTTTACTCTATATGTACATGTGACTCTATTCCAATAAGCACTCTTTCAAATAATTAGAATCAGGAATATAATTCAAATTTAAAATTTTCTTTAGTGTTGCAACAACTAATTATTTTGAAATATATTCTTATGTACTATAATGAATTATTTTCCTCTAAATCCAAAGTCACTATACTCCCTAGATGAAAAAATAACATAGTTTAATTGTCAAGACTAAACTATTTACACAAAAATCATATGGTCCTCTAAACTATTTTTATCTAATTGACGATACCATGTGTACTGATGTATACTACCCCAATATTTAATAAATATAATGTCGCTTAATTTGATACTATCCATAAGATTATCATCCCTATTTATCTATGTATCGGATGGCCCATGAAAGGTTTTTTCTAAGAGGCATACTATCCCACACAACTATAAATCTAGGCAATGACCTTCTAAGTCATCCATCACTATAGAAGAAGAAGAAGGCTAACATGAAAAATTAAGTGTTTAACCATCCTCTACGCATGTCTAACCATATAAACAATAGTATTACATGATTCTCACACCCTTTAGTGAGTATTATCTTACTAATGGACTACACAATTGTCTGGGGGTGTCACATCTAAATTATCAGTCATAATTTGGAAAAACAGCACGAAAACAACATGACTAGTCTCAAAAGTTTCATAAAAATTTAGCAATATTTTAATTTATGAGGGAACTACCTATCCTAGAATATCCCCTTACTAAAACATAATGAATCAATCCTAAAAATATTCCACATAAAATAGGATACTCAGTTTAATATCCTAACTCTAGATCAATATAAAAGATGTTTGAAGAGGTCCACAAGTTTTTTCCATGATCATGTTTAAGGATTCTCTAGGGAAAATTTAAACTGACCTTAAAAGAGGGTTAAACCTAATAACAACACATAAAATTTTATTTAATCCTTTAAAAATATCACATTTAACTTTTAACAATTAAAAATTATCAATTTAAATAACAACACAAACAATTTTATGGAGATACTTTCCATTATATAATATAATTATCATTCATGTAGCTATGACTAGGTATTACCTTTTGGCCTCATAATAAAACATGTTCATGTGTAATGGTTTTATTATATGTGTTACCCTTCACAACTTATAAAGGCTCATAAACTTCAAAGATTGTTTTTGGAACCCATTTAATCAAATACATAAATGTTTCATCCAATGAAACTAATGGCCTGTTGTTCAAACATGTTAGGATTCGTTAGTTAATGTCCCACAATCAAAAAATAGGGGAAAACACAATTTAGGTTTTTGAAGACACATTAATAACCAATCATATATCATAAATAAATTCATAATTATATTCAAATGCATTTAATATAGTTGAACATGGAAATTTATCAGACATAAGTGTTTACAATTAATCATTCTCAATTATTACCTAAAAATATTATAAAAATAAGCATGGTTCTAAATTAGACAAGGCACAACCAACATGTATCAGGTATTCAAGAAATGTATTCTACATGGCTTGGAGTATGCATGACTTGTGAATCTAAATGTTTCTATAAGGATGTATGTAACAATACTTCCTCTCTGTATTTGGCCAAGGGAAAAACACTATAAAACACATAAATTATTGTGAAGAAGAAATTGCATCAATCAATCAAGGTGGCATAATAATAAACCATAAAAATGAATAGACAAAACAACAGTTCCATCCCTGGAAACATAGTATTTTCTCTATATGTGGGTTGATCACTTCCAAAAATGACTATTTGTCAAACACTAACACATTCATAGTCTCATTTATTCCCACCCAAAGCAGTGAGAAAATGAAAAATAAGTATCTTAAAGCACTTTTTAATGTCCCAACCTGAGATCCACTGAAACAGTACCGGGATTCGATCACCACATGGACTGAAGAGCACCTCCCTATATGCCAGAGGCTTTAGACTAAACGTAGAGGTGTGATAGTGGTATGATGAGGACACTATACCCTCAAGATCAGAGTATTGCATCAGAAAAATATGTAAGTAATCAAACATAAAAATTATATTAAATAATAAACATATGTATATTAACAACATAGTAAGGAAACATATAAATAACTTGTAATAAATAATAAATGAATAAACTATCCAATTCCCAATATAAAATACAACCATGAATGGATATGTGGTTTTACAATGTTCATGCATAAGATACACAGTATAAAATACATAAACAAAATAAAAAATCCCCAAAGTATATCTCCATGAGAATCATGATCTATGGCTCAATGATATTCTCTTAAACTTCCATGTTTAAGAATAACATCATGCAAAGAAGAATCTAGAATCATGGTCCTACAAACTAGAGGCATGTCTTTGTAGAACATGGATTCTCAAATGGTGATTGAGATATACTCAGCAAGCCTCCCATAATGGTGTATAATTCCATTAATTGTGTGGTTATAAAATAAAATAGTGTGCATATATAACAAATAATATAGGGAAATATTAATATAAATAAGATAGACTGGAGTTCTCTAAGGGACACCTGTCTGATAATACCAACATCAACCAAAACCAAAATATCTCTGATGTTCAGAATATATTTATATATATACATATATGTATATATGTAAATAGTAATATATTAGTATATATTAACTATGTATATAGTGAAAAGTATAACCATATATATAAATTCTAATACTAGCCAGCCCCTAAAGTATAACTCAAGAATCCATGCATAGTTGTAAGAGTCTTATAGAGTATGAAGGGATTCCATGTCCTATTATCACAATTTATAAAGGATTTCATGCCTATGTATGAGAGTATATATATAAGGGATGTCATACATACAACAACCCTGCACATTATTACACACTTATACATGATTTATAATATAAAATTAAACTTAATAGAACCCAGAAGATCGATAGGTATAGAATTTTTAGAGATTAGAAACATTACTTGAGAAATTAATATATAAAATACAACATATTTATATAAAACATATTTCCCAAGACCTCAAAATTCCTTCATACATAGCATTTCATGAGATAACCTAAGGTTATACAAAATGAAAGGGTGCGATATAAAGCCCTGCAAGTGAGTAAAAAAGAATAACATTAAGAATAAAATAAATGTTGGTAAATTTGAATGTCAATGTTGTACAAGAGAATCATGGACATAATGGCATGATATAGCATGAATATCATGACATGGAAATGTTTCAACGACATACAACCTGATATTAGAATGAGCCAATGCTCATTGCACATTGATTAGCATGAGCAATCCCTCATTGCACATGAATTAGCATGAGTAAACCCTAATTGCCCATGCTTTATCATTATTAAATGCTCATTGAAAAGTGCATGTCATGATACTAAAAATCACCCAATGCATTGGAGCGCCATCATGATGCACCCTTTATAAACATTTCATTTCACACATAATTGTTCCACATGGATCATATAGAATGGAATCATTCAACCTCATAAGTAATTCCACAATTAATGAATGTGGAATACTTACATGTATGTACCATTAAAAATGTATATGTGATTAATGGTGAATAACTTTTATAGATAAATGGTTATGGGATTCACTACATGATGATATTGTCTTGGCAAATTGTGGTGCAATTTCTACAATATAACGTCATCATATGGAAATTCATAAGTTGGGTTTATGAGAGAGAAAGTGGTCTATCATAACTTATACATAAAATAGACAGTAATGGGATCATGTAACATAATATCCAAACATATTAAATGGAATTTATTTATATAATATGAGTGAAGTACTTGAAAGGATATAAGAATAGGGAAATCCATTATGGAATTTTGGCATGGTAACAGTTGTACACAAAAAGGATTAATGAGAGATAAATTGGTAACTCATTAATCCAAAATAAGGAGGTAAGTATGGGGGGGCTAAAATCCTACACTAACTTTTTTAATAGAAAATAAAAGGGTTTAACAACATGAAGAGACTTTGATAAAAATGAGAAAGGAATGAGTCTTATACTTGAGTATGTGACTTCAAAAGCCAGAAGAGGGGTTTCATAAGAGATTGGGGAGACTTGGGAGGATTATATAAGGGAAAGGGAAGAGTATGGAAATGATAAAAGGATTTTTAATAAAGGGATGTGGGAGAATGGGTGGGTGTATATGGAAGATTAGAGGGTAGTTCTTTAATATTTCACAAACTTAGGTTTTGGAACCTATGTTATTAAATATTCAAAACCACTAAACATCACAAGGTTTGAACCCATGTATTTTTCCATATGGGATAAGAAAACATTATTTTTTATGGAAAATGGTTGAACATAATAAAATATTTCTCTTTATTATGTGGATGTGAGTCACACTCTCAAGGAAATGTATTTAAAATCATAAAATATGTATTATACATTTTGGAGGATTCACTAAGGCATTATAAAATAAGTAAAACAAATGAAAATAATTTATTTTAATGATAAAAAATATATTGGGATGATAATACCCATTATATTATTTATTACATCATTTTGAGGTCATTATGATGTCGTAAAACACATATTTTATTTATATAGAATTTATTTTTTACCTGAAAATTCATCAATCTTGGAAAATTATGAAAAATTCACAATTGGATAACTTTGAAATACTGATTCCAAATATATTATTCATATTTTCTAAAAAAATTCTAAATATGTGAATTTTCAATTTTAAAATAAAAACAGACATTTATTGAAAATTCACGGGTTTTGACAAAAAATAGTTTTCAAACCATAATAAATATTGGATTTTAATTGAAAAAAATTTTATACTCATTTTTTATTCATAAAAGTAATTAGATAATAATATTTTATTAAAATATTAATTATATAAAAAATTCACTAATTCCTTAAAATATACACATTATGTTTTATCATATAAAAAAATATATCCTTAATCAAACTGATTACCTAATCATTTACAAATAATGGACTGATATAGTCATCATTTATAAGAATTGTTTTTATAATCATATTAATAAAATACTTGTTTTATATAATAATGTATATATTAATCAAACTTACCATTTTTACCCTAAAATTATATTTATCAAATTCATCGTTTTTTAAGAAATATTATTTCTATAAATGAATTTATGGAAAAATATTTTTATTTATAAAAAATGGACTACACAATAACTAACTAATAACTTATTACATAGCCCATTATATCACCAACATAATACTTAAGGGTAAGGTGTGTGATAGTTATAGACTCTTAGAGCAAATTGGATAACATTAGTGGGGTGGTAATCTCTATTAACTTGAACTTCTCTTATAGTTGATTCTATTCTAGATTAACATATTGATGCTCAGCATAATAATTTTATGAATAGAAGCCCAGTTGTGATAACTTCTTTCCAAGCTCTAAAAAATGAGCTTCGTAAAACTGGATTCTACTGGATGAGGCCATCGTCTCCTTTGTTTATGTAAAAAATATTTTTTATAACATATATTTATATCAGTCATGTGATCACTATTCAATAACTATATTATCAATGATAATGAGACTTAATAGTCATTAAAACTAAAAAAAGAGTAAATGTGTTTTCTATATCTATATGTCGTTAAGAGAAAGGGAATTTTATTCATAAATGATCAGATCATCAGAACATTCCCCCTTAAGAAATTTAGCCCTACCAATTTCCTTTTCCCAACCTAAAATAGATAAGGGAAAATCTTCCTCATTACTTCCTCAGGTACCCACATTTCATCTTCAAACTTGTTATTTTGCCACAACACGTGGATGAGGAGAATCGTCTTATTTGGTTGTCCTTTTTCTCTATGATATAAGATCTTTACAGTATTCTCTTCACTAGAGTGGTCATTATTCAATAGTACCACCTATGGATTGAGTACATGTGACAGGTCAGGTATGTACTGCCTCAAGTGTGATAAATGGAATAAATCATGTACATGAGATTGGTTTGGTGGGAGTTCTAGTCAATATTCTACTACTCTGATGAAATCAAGGATCTCAAAAGGGTCTATGTATCATGGACAGAGCTTTCCCTTCTTCCAAAATCTCATACCTCTCTTATATGCTTATATGGAGATGAATACGATGTCTCCGAAATCGAATTATAGGTCTCTTCAATGATTGTTAGAATAGATCTTTTGTTGAATTTGAGAAGTTTTACTATGATGGTGTATAGTCTTAACCTTCTCAATCATTTCATTGTCATTTTTGGACATAGAAGTTTTCTCTTCCAAAATTTATCCCAACATTCTAGTGTTCTACACCTTTTCCCATAAAGAGATACATAAGGATCCATTTGGATGATTGAGGTGAAACAGTTGTTGTAAGAGAACTAAACCAAAGGAAGATGTTTTTCCCATACTCCTTTAAAGTCCATTGAGCATGATCACAACATGTCCTTATGTGTTTGGATAGTATTACTAGTTTTTCAACCAGTTTGAGGATGATAAGTCATATTGAAGTTCATCTTAGTATTCATATCATGTTTGTGACCCTTCTATAACTTATAGGTTAATCTGTTATCTTGATTGAATACAATCACAAGTGGTACTACATGCATAAATACCACTTATCTGATGTATATCAATTCTAGTTCATGAAATGGGAATTCATTTACAATTGAAATGAAGTGTTTAGTCTTTATAAGATGATCCAAAATAACCTCTATAGAATTGTTTCATTTGTATATCTTCAGATGTCTAGTGAAAAAGTCCGTGGTGATGTTCTCCCATTTCCACGTTGTTATGGGTAATGGTTTTATCATACCATTAGACATCTTCTTCTTAACCTTCACTTGCTGACATACTAGGAACTTTGATGTATACTCAGTGATCTACTTCTTCATGTTATCCCACCAATAATGCTCTTGGAGTTCTTGATACATCTTTGTGTTTCCTGGGTGAATGGCGAATTCTGAAATATGTGCATCATCCAAAAGTTCTTTATTTTTTTCCAGATTTTATGGAACACATAGTCTTGACCTAAGTTTCACAATTCCTACTTCATTAACATTGACCTCCAAGGATTTACCTTTTCTGATAGTTTCCACTTTTTTATGAATCCCCACAACATCCTTTTGAGCATCCTTTACCCTTTTCAAAATATAAAGTTGAGAAATAATTTGTGAAAGGATTTATGATGTTCCCTTTGTCATGATTCCCATTTCCATATTCATAAAATATAATATGATTTGATCTTTTTCAATTCTCATCAGTGATAGAATCGATGGGTCATTTTGACTTAGATAATCCACCACCTTTTTTCCATTCCAAGAGTGGTAATGGATTGAACAGTCATAGTCTTTGATCAGATCTAACCAACTATTTTTGCGCATATTCAACTCTTTATTTGTGAATATATACTTGAGACTTTTGTGATCTTTATATTTTTCACACTTATCCCCAACGTGATAATGTCACCAAATTTCCAAGCGAAGGATACTTCAGTTAACTCCAGATCATGTGTTGGATATTTTTTCTCATTAATATTCAATTTCCTTGATTAATAGGAAATTAATTTTTAATTTTTCATCAAAACACATCCCATTAACGTTTTGAAGAATCACTAAAGACCACAAAAAGTTCTCTACTTCAAGGTAGTGTGAATATGGGCATAGTTATAAGCCTCCTTTTTAACTCCTTAATGATCTCAACACATTTATAATTCCAAACAAACTTGACTCCCTTTATAGTTATCTTGGTAAGATGGTTTAACAATCGTAATAATTTTTTCAAAAAACAGTGATAATATCCCGCTCACCCAAAGAAGCTACAGATATCCATCATAAATATTGGCCTCATCCATCCCTCAGTAACATTTTTCTTCAAAGGATCTAAAGATATCCCATTGCTTGTGATGATATGACCTAAGTTTGAGACATTCTTAGAACATAACTCACACTAGATGTACAATGCATAGAGATTCTCCTCTCTCAATGTCTCTAGTACAATTATTAGATGCTCCTCCTGCTCCTCCTAGATTTTGGATAATATAATAATATCATCTATATAGACTACCAAAAATATATTGATGCAATCTGTAAAGACTATATTCATAAAGTCCATGTTGATTGATGGATAATAAGGTTGTATGAAAGGCATTACCAGGAATTCATAGTTCCCGTACCTTATATGAAAAGATGTCATGGGGATATCTGACTTCTTCACCCTTACATGGTAATATCCCAACCACAGATTCCCCTTGGGGAAGTATTCTGATCCATGTAGTTGATCGAACATTTCATCAATTTTTTGGTATATGTTACTTGTTATTATGGTGATTTTTTTCAGCTCACTATAATCAATACAGAGGTACATTGACCCATCATTCTACTTGACGTAGAGGACTGGTTCACCCCATGGTGTAACACTTGGGAATATAAACACATTATCTAAATTCCTCAATAGTTGTTTCCTTATATCCTCAAGATCCATAGAAACCATAATAAATTGATTTTTTTATATTGGCAATGTCCCAGGTTTAAGATCAATCGAGAATTCAACATGTCTACTAGGAGGAAGACCAGACAGTTCCTACAGAAACACTTCAAAAAATTCCCTCACAATGGGCATGTCATTGAGAATGGTTCATTACATAGACTCAATCATATGAGAAAGATATGGGTGCTAATAGGGTAGTAATATCCACACTTTAAATGATGGTTCTAAACAATATTTATCCTCTTATATCCACTAGTATATAATTAAGGGTCAATTCACCATATGGGGATTGATTTCCCTCTCAATAAAATTTATGTTTTCACTATATATGGAAAGCCAATCCGTGCTAATAATTTCATAAAATTACACCGAAGGAAGTATGACAATTTTCTAATGTATGTTCAATCCACAAATCATGACAGGGGAGGAGTTATATTTTTTGGATGCAATAATTACCCCATTTTTCGTTCTCACTGACATCTCTACTTCCATGATTTTTTGTGGTCTTTGGATTGTTACACTGAACATTATGGATATAAAAGAATTTTTAGAAACATAATCCAATTGTATGTTCAATATCCTTGATTGAATCACTAGAGTACCTATCACAAATTCATTGTCGTGATTCACATCAGAAGTAGTGATTGAAAAATCTTACCCTTGCTGACATGGAGGTTATTAGTTCCCTCCAAAAACCCATGTATTAGGGAACTGGTTAGCAAAAGTTCCTTGGTTCTTTGAAATTTTTATAATGAACAATGTGTCAAGGGTCGAATGGTGTTTTTCTCTCCACTTCCACAATAGATGTATTCTATTTTTGGTAATTAATGGATAGGTTCCCTTATCTTCCACACCTAAATATTTTCTTCATTACATTCAGGAAATTTTTGGAGTGCTTCTTTCCACACCCTTGGCAAGTGGGGTGCTGTAATTTCATAGATCAGTTAGATTTATACAATGACCGCCAGAATTAAAGTCCATTTTCCATTTCTTATCCCCATGATACCCTTGAAATTATATGATATATAATTCAACATTGAGGGAACGTCATAAAATTTCCTTATATCTATCAATGTTATGAATCGATTGGGATTTATGTAGTCTAGGTTATAGACAACCAAAGAAGCATATAACCTTGTGGTTGGAGGTAACGATAAAGACGGAGGCATATCGTGAAATCCTTTTGATGTTTTCATCATATGAACTGATGGATTTGTCATCTTTTTTCTTGAAGGTATGGAATTACCCTTCCCCATTTACTTATAGGGTTGAAGAAAGTATTTGTCTAATATCATTTTCTATAAATCCATCCACTCCAATTCCTTGATCTCTTCTATGTCTTCATATTTTTTTATCATTGTCTACCATTGATCAGTTTCTCCCTCCATATGATAAGAATATAGAAGAACCTTCACTTATTAAAAAAATTTATGGATGTAGAAGATCTTATCATTGGATTTGATCCATTGTTCGACGATTGAGGGATCATATGTTCTATTGAATGTAGAAGGCCTTTTTCTCATGAAGCTCTCTATTTTGTCTTGTTTATTTTTTGGGTAGAGGGGTTGGACATTACTCTTGACCCATGTCTCTATTCAAAACTTGATTTAACTAATAGAGTATCGTGAAAATGTTTTCAATTCCCACTCCTAATATATTGGTCATCTCATTTTCATAGTTTTCACATAGATATTCACATTTGTTGTTAGATCAATTCTTTCTATTTCCAACCATTGGATAGAATAAAAGGAAAGTTAGGGGTATGTATTTTAAACTATTAAACACATAAATGGGAATCCAATGTCAAAAATATATAACTTATAAATTATATTTATTTCCTTAACTTATGAATCTATAGCCTTTAGTCTATGTTATCCATGATCTACTTCCAAACATATATTCTTAGGGGAATTATATTTAGTCCCTTAGTTATGGTTCATACTAAGTTAATAAATTCACTAAATCATATCCCCTATTTGAGTCGAACCATGAGTTCCACAAGGCGTATTCTCGTGCTCCAGTTCTCGTTCGAGTCTAGCTATTTATTTGGTTTTACCCCTAGATACATTTGTTCTAGTGCCACCTCTACTTATTCATCTCCAAACAGGGACGTATTATATTGATAAACCACTTACTCTATACTCAACAAAATTTAGCTATTATTTTATTATACTCAGTATTATCCATAATTCTTTCACTCTAGTGTTATAAACCTAATCCTAAAAGTAATTAAACCTATACTCTCATACGAACTATGACAACCATGCTCTTTATTACACACTTAAACCTGATTTATTACACACTGAAACATGATTTATTACATAAACATTAATTTAAAACGAACCAAAATATTGAGATGTCTAGGTTCATTGTGTATTAAGTAAATTACATGAAAAATTAAGGAATACAATACAAAATCATTATTGAAAACTCCTATTACATGACCACAAAATTTGTTCATACATATCATTGCATGGGATAACCTAAGAACATACATAAGAAATAGGTGATCTATAAATCCTAATAAGGGAGTAAATAAGGAATCACATGAATAACACTATAAATGTTATGAAATTGGAATATCAATGGATCACAATATAATAATGGAAATAAAGGCATGATATAGCATGATTATCAAAACATTTAAATGTGGGAAAAATGAACATCATGATATTATCATAAGGCAAGGCTCATTGCACTAGGATTAGCATGATTAAAACCTCATTGCAAATGAATTAGCTTGTGTAAACCCTCATTTCACATGAATTAGAATGAGTAAATCCTCATGGAAATTGGTGTGTAATTATAATTTAAATTACCCAATACATTAGTGTGCTATCATCATGCACCGTTTATAAACATTTCATTTCATGCAAAAGTGTACCACATGAATAATATAACATGGAATCATTAAACATCAAAAGTTATTCCATGGTTAAGGATTGTGGAATAAATACATATAATTACCATTAAATATGTATACTTTAATAAAGGTGAATACCGTTGATATATAAATCAGTGTCTTATTCACTACATGATGATTTTTGGCTTGGAAAATCATGGTGCCATTTCGGCAGCCTAACATCCTCATATAGAAATTCATATGTTGGGTTGATGATATAGAAATGGGTATCTCAACATTTATACATGAAATAAATAGTAAGGGGATCATGCATCGTAATATTCCAACATATTATATGGAATTTAGATGCCTAATATGGGAGAAATACTTGTATTGGAATAAGAAGAGAGAAATCTCTTACTGAATTTTGGAATGGTAACAGTTGTTCATTGAAGGAATTAATGAGAGATAATGTGGTATCTTATTATTCAAAAATAATGAGGGTAGTATTAGGGATGTTTTAAATCATACAAAAACATTTTTAATTGAAAATAAAAGGGTATAAAAGCATGAAGAAACTTGGATAAAAATAAGAAAGGAAGGAATCCCCAACTTGAGTGTGTGACTTAAAAAGCATGAAGAGGATATTTTGAAAGGGTAGAGTGCCTTGGGAGTATTCTAGAGTAGGGAGGGAATAGTAGGGACGTGCTCAAAGAATTTTTTGTGAAGATAATTGGGATATTGTGTTGGTTTATATAGGAGTTCAGAGGGGGATTCTTTAGTATTTCACAAACTTATGTTTTGGAACCTATATATTTAAATATATTCAAAACCAGAAACATTAACAAGATTTTTTTAGGGTTTTTTCCAAATAAGTTTAGAAATAATTATTTTATGAGGAAAATGGATGAAATTAATAAAATATTTCCCTTTCTTATGTGGAAGTGTGTCACATTGTCATAGAAATGAATTTAAAATCATAAAATATATTATACATTTTGGAGGATTCAGAAAGGCTTTATTAAATAAGTAAAAATATATAATATATAAATATTTTAATCAAAAAACATATATTAGACCATTAATACCTATTATAGTATTTATTACTTCATTTTACGGTCATTATGATGTCATAAAAGACATATTTTATTTATACCGTAATTAATTTTTACCAAAAAATCAAATATCTTAGAGAATTTTGAGAAAATCACCGTTCAATAATTTTTGGCATCCTAATTAAAATAATAATAATCATATTATCTAAATAATTTTCAAAATATGTGAATTATCACTTTTAAAATGAAAATCGACATTTATTGAAAATACAAGGGTTTTGACAAAAACAGTTTTCAAGCATTAATAAAAATTACATTGGACTTAATTAAAATTATATATTAAATTACTATTCATAAAATTAATATGATTATAATATTTTATTAAAGTACTAATTATTTAAAAAATTAATCAATTCCATATAATATACATTTTCTGTTTTATTGTATAAAAAATATATCTTTTTTCAAACTGATTACCTAATCATTTACGGATAACAAACTGATATAATCATAATTTATAAGAATATTTTTCATAATGTTATTAATAAAAACCATGGTCTATTATAATAATGTATATATTTCTCAAAATTAAAATTTTTAACTGAAAACCAAATTTATAAAATTCATCATTTCTCTTAAGAAAGACTATTCATATAATGGAATTGATGGAATAAGGATTTAATTTATAAAAAATGGATTATACAATAAGTAACTAATAACTTAATACGTAACCCATTAGAACAGTTTCATAAGACCTAAGGGTATGGTGTGCGATGGTGAGAGACTCATGGAGCAGTTCGATTAACATCGCTCAGGTGGTAATCACTATTACCTTGAACTTCCCCCACAGGTGATTCCATTTAGGCTTAACATGGGGAATATCATCTTGAGAATGGTCTTTAGTGAATCCTAGTGATGCTACCTCCTTTCCATGCTCCGAAAAAATGGGCTTCATAAAGCTCGAGTCTAATAGTTAAGGTCATTCTCTCCTTTGTCTATATCGAAAGGATTTTTTTACAACCCATATAATTGTATTAGTCCTATGATAATTATATAATGTCCATATAATCAATGATAATGATACATGATGGTCATTTTAACTCAAAACAAGATTTCAACTATTTTCTATATCAACAGGTCATTAAAAGAAATGGAATTTTACTCATAAATGATCAGATTGTTACAATAAATATGTATCACGGTTTAAAAGGGACTTCATACTGGAGTGTCACAAAATATATATAAGGTTTCTCAGACTATATTATCATAGTTTATAAGGGATTCTAAGCCTGACTATCATAATTTTTAGGGGAATCCTTTCCCTAGTATCACAATAATAGGAATCTATGACTCTGTAACAAAATAATTGGATCTCATTCCTAAATATCGCAATAATGGGATTCCAGGCCCAAGTATCATAATAATTGGACTTAATGCCTAACTATCACATTAATGGGACACCATGACAGAGTATCACAATAATGGGATGCCATCCTCGATTATCACAATAACGGGACACTATGATCAACAAAATTAAACAAATTTTTTTAGGCCATGTTAGTGTTCATTCACAAACATTTTTAAAATTCATCCCAAACCAACTTAATAGTTTTTCTGGGTTACAAGTAGGATAAATCATGTATAAAGGGTATTTTATAGGAACTTTTTTTAACCTTACTAGCCATAAATTTAATATATCACAAATAAAAACGTAATTATAAGATATAAAAATGTTCATGTAATTACACAAGCCCAATTATAATTCAATTTATTTATGACAACATTTAGTACATGAGAAATACCAATTCTGTAATATAACCGATCATGGAACATTTAATTTAAATGAATATTATTTAATTAAATTAATGAGACTATCCAACACACAATGTTAATAATAATGTATGAATCACTAACCAAGAGGATTATCTAAACCATTATAATTTATTAATACCTTTATAAATATTTCAAGCCAATCAAAGAATCCACATAGGGGGTGGTTTAATAAACCTCAACTAAATTATTTTATTTTTAAAAAACACTTTTTTGGTCAATGGGTAACAATCATAAGAACTAAAAAAATATGAAATATTGGATAAAGAGAGAACCCTATAGTGATAAAAATCACCACAAAAACGTACAGATTGTGATCTATTGGGGATATTTCATAATTTCAACAAAATCTCTATACAATTATATTTGGGAATATATGTAGGTTTTCTTCAATAATGAAGGTTATGAATTTCAAAAACATATTTTAATCACCTATAGAGAGGCTTTCATCTTCCAATAATAACCCTAAATAATGAGTTTCAAGACAAACCATAGCATGAGCTCATCATTGAGACCACAAAGACAACTCTTTCTCTCTCTCTTCAATTTAAGATTCACCTCTTCTGTCAGCTATATAGTAGTTCTTTTCTATCAACTTTGTTATTATATAGGTCCCCTCTATACTTGTCATATATTTCATTGCTATTTTTAGATAAGTGGTTAGGGAAGATGAATACCCAAAAAGATATACATTCCAATGATTATTTGTTTTGTGTTCTTACATTGGACCCTATTTTGGATTGAAGAGTCTCAGTTGTCCAGGAATATAAGTAGGTTGATATTTTTATTGGACTCCATAGGTTCATTTACTATTAAAACTAATATAGTCATCATTATCTTAGGCTTAAAGGAGTAATACTGTAAGTGTTCAGCCTTCTTCCTTGAAGGTAACGGGAAACTCACAGACATAATTACTCCATTTTTCCCTTTACCTGATTCTGATCTAATATAATCAACCTTAGTGTTGTCCCCTTAATATAAAGAATAATCTAGAAGATAGTCCCCCTCTTATATAGTAGTGGTAAAAAAACATCTGATTCTTCATTTAATGAGGTGTATGGGACTTCCTCTTCCAATTATCCTCATCCCAAGGTGTTTTCCCATGGATTATTCGTTCTAGACATTACTATTTTACAACCACCTTAATAACCAAAATTATTGAGGATATATATCATTTACTCAAACTTCTTATGTAATGGAATACTCAACCTTCCTTCTAAATAGGCTTTTTATTCCCTGGTTTGACCTGTTCTTGCAGGGAGCCAGAATTATCTTTTCTCTAGCCTACTGTAGCCCCTCTTGTGGCTACTAATTTAAGCTAAGTAGGGCCACCTATATAGGAAAAACATTAATAGTACCTAAAATAAATATAAAATTAATCCTATTCACATACATCTCAATTCCATGTGGAGTAACCTCTCTCACTGCAACTATTGTGGGATCACCGCGTAACATATTACCGAAAGAAGTCCCCTTTATAAATTTTCATCCTTCTCCAGTGCCACTAGCCCCCCCCCCCCCACAACTCAAGATAAGTGTTTTTTCATTCTCAACATCCACATGAAACTCAGACTTGGAATCTTCCATCACATCTTTAGAAACCTCCCCTAAGGTAACACCAAAGAGAGATCTTCTATTCAAATTATCTGGTATAAATCACCATGATGCATGTTATAAAAAACAAAAAATTTAAGTGAATTAATTTCGACCAACTAACTAATTATAATAATTTTTTACCTATGCATTATACAGATTTTAATAGATATCTTTCCTAACAAAATAATGAATTCAACAAACACCTTGAAAATAGGGAAATATAGCTCACATGGATTTGGAATCACCTTTTGAAAAATAAAAATGTAGTGAAGAATGAGGAATAACATAATAACTTATGGTGATCCAATTAGACCAACAAATCTTAATTTCAATCTCAAGTGGGGGAAAACCAACCAATGAGGTATACATAAAATAGAGGTTCATGTGGTGAGATCCTATATAAATAGGGAGGAAATTTGGTTAAATCCAATTTTGTTTAGTGAATAAAATCTATATTTGTTCCCATTTAAAGATGTGGAAAACTAGGGAAAATAGTTTAAAACCCTTATGCAAACCATGTGGTGGCATTATTCAATGATACATGGCCCCACATGGCTAGGTTCACTATTAGACAAACCATTCATATCTTATGTAGGGCGACTATCCATGAGGATCCTCCCCTTGCACTACTAGGAACATAGTTAAAAAAATATTACAGAAGCCATGCTTACCCCTCTACAATTTTATGTAGAAATTTCACATTATTGTACAGTAGTGAATGTATGGATTGAAAAATCATGTGACACTTTCCATTTCCATCATAGTTTCTTGTTGTCACCTCACATGATTAAACCAATGGTGTTCCTTAAAAAAATAGGTTGCATAGTTGTTCTGGATGGTTAGTACTAACAATACACCAAATGTGCACCAAAATTTGTCTCTCTAAAAAATGGGGTGTTGAATATTCACACACCAAAATCATATATAAACTTATGAGACACCACTCAACACTTAAACCATGAAAAAAAATAACACATTTAAGTTCTCAAAACCTAAAAAATCTATTATTTAGCTAAAATTATGATTTATCCCATCCACTAATGGAAAGTTAAAATTGATTTACAAATTTTGAAAATTCTAAAACATGGTACAATATAATATACACCATATATTAAAAATTAGGTGCATAACATTAAAATATACCTCTATAGAGGGAAATTGGGATGATTCTCCTTACATCAAGTTCAGTCCTTCCATGTATGTCCTTTAACAGCAGTATAATAATCTTATATCAGATATTTTATTTCATAAAAAAACTTTTCCACTTATAATCTCTTATACATAATTTATTTATTTTACATATTTTCAATGATATATTTAATTAATTTGTATGTTATTTCCACATAATTTGTTTCGAGACTGTTCGGTTAATTATTTCAAAAAGGATTTTGGGTATTGACCTTGATCAAAGAGGTCATGATTTCCACATCTATACAATAATAATCATTGTATAGTTATCATATTTATTCATCAATAATAATTTAAAACCAATCATGAAATTTGGTAATTAAAAGTGATCTATGTCACAATCTTGGAGACGGTAGGTCATAAGTGTACATGTGTAATGATTCCATTTATCAATGATATTAATGGGAAAAAATTATGTATTATTTTTTATTTATAGAATTATGATAATATCATAAATATTATATTATTTTTTAAATCATTTACATATATCTTCCATATGATTTTTACAAAAAAAAGGTATCCCATCTCTTTGTGGAGGAAGTAGTCCTCATGTATACACGAACGACGTTATCATTTTTTACTGACTTGAAAGAAAAGAGTGAAAAATACAATTATTATATTCTAATAATGATAAAAAATGTCATGAATATCATAATAATTTGATATATATTACAAAAAATCATTAACAATATCCTTATTACCTTCCATGTAAAGTGTTAGTGAAAACTGAATCACATCACTACACAAGGTGGTAGTCCCCCGTATTCACGAGAAACATTATAATATCTCCATAAAAAGGGAATTTAGTGTTTATAAGTGATATGGAAATTACATAAGTATTATTACGTCAAAAATATATCATATATATATATTAAATAAATCATTACAACCAGTCCTATGATTTGGTGATTGAAACTGAATTATGTCTTTTCTCGAGGTGATAGCCATCCGCACACACGAATGACAGATTCATTTCCAAAATAAAGGATGTGGATATTCCATTAGATTATTATATTACAATAATAAAATATTAATATATTGGATAAAATTGGGTTATCATATTATTATAATTGAATAATATTTATGGAGGTGGATGAATAGATAAAATAAAATAAATCTCGGTTAAGCATGATACATTTTCTTAAGAAGGCATACTTAGAATAACACCAAAAACCATCATTGGATGGATTTAAAATCAAACTAGGGTATTTGTTTCATGGTGAAGGATGAATGGAATGTATATGGGAGGGATTTGTTTGATCAAAATGAAATTTATGGTTTTAATAGGAGTGGATAGTGGGGGACATTAATAAGTAAGTTGAGTGGCACTCTTGTAATTTTTGAAAAGAAAAAGGTGTACCCATGTTTTTCACACGAAAAAAGGATAATGTTTTTTAATTTTCTATTAATATTGATTATAAGGTTTTATTATCAAAATTAAATTGATTTTATACAAAATTTTAGGTAATTTTAACCCATATATGTTTAGTTTAATCCCTGGTAAATCCGTTTTCAGATTAACCATTGTAAAATATATTTACTATTTTAACTATTAAATACAGAAAAAAATTAATTTGACCATATTAAATAATATAAAATATTATAATTGAAAATTATAAATTATTTTTACAAGTTTCAATTCACATAAGTGACTGCATTTAATTTAAAAACAAAACCCACAGACATTAAGAAAAATCGGGTTTTCAATACACATATTTTTCAAGAACCAGTCGATTTTATATTAGCTATATGACTAATTCTAATATTTATAAAAATTTAAATTAATATTTATAGATATTTAATATTTCAATTTTAATGAAACATTCATAATTAGGGTTGGTTTTAAATATTTAAAAAAATTAAACCATAAGCACTTTAAAATAGTTTTTTAAAAAATGTGATTTCAAAACCAATAATAAATTTATACTAAAATCAAATATAAAGATGAATTAAATGTATTAATTAGATTAAATATAATTATATAATACTTATTCTACTTTAAATTAAATTGAAGTCATAATATATATTTTATATTACTTAATTTATAGAAAAGAAATGAAAATTTCAATATAATCAGTATTTTTCATTCTCACTAATATATCAATATTTTATGAAAAATATCTAAATTTAACCCTATGTTAATTTTGATATGATGATTTCAAAAAAAATTAATTTTATCAAATAAATTTTATAACATATATAATAAATGATTATATTATTTTCTCACAAAAATAAATAAAAATCATTTTGGATGGAAATATATTTTTTATAAAAAACAACATTACTGAAATCTATTGATAATTTACTAATCATTTATAAATATACATATATTATGTGATTAATATATATATAACTATTTTAAAATTTATTTAATATAATTCATTACCTACAATTAAATGTCTTGGTTATAAGGGTCGTATTTAAAAGAATATTGTTCTATGTTTTTTTGAGCTCATTATTGAGTGTTTTCATATATTATTGATCATAGATTCCTTTTTTGAAATTCTTGTGGTGATACATCCTACCCCTTTAATAAATTGTTTCGTATAAATTTTAAACTGATTTGAATAATTTATCTTTTTAAATGTGAATTTTTTTTGAAAACCCACATTTTATAATGGGTTAATAAAGAATCAACTTGAAAAGAGAGTGGGAGGGAAGAAGGTTTTCTAGAACAACACGTAACTAGGTTTCCATGTAAGAAAACATTAGTGGGATGTGAATATTTGGAAATTGATGAAAAAAATATTTATAAAATAATTATGGATAGTGTAATGATTAATTTTTATAGTAAAGTGAATGATCATGAGAATGTGGACAACCACAAAACCATAAACCAAAGTGGTGTAAAAAATACCATCATTTCATCAAAAATGAATATAATATGATAATATGTTCATTTTAAATACCATTTCACATGATTTGAGGAATTTATTTAAATTATATTCTGATAATATAATGAAATATACATACTTGATAAGCTTAATTTCACCCTTTAAACAATTTCGATCACAATTCCATTTTTTCTCCAAACTAAGACTATTAAAGAAGAATTTTTTAGGTCCGAAGCACTAAAATAAAGAGTCTATGATTCACATAACCTATGAAGGTATAAAAATATATTCCTCCTATATTTAGATATTATCCAAACCCAAAATTATTAGCATATTTCAAGGTAGTTCCAAAAATGATTAACCCTTCATATGATGAAATAATACATTAATCTCTAAAATTAAATAGTAATACTCAAAGATCAAAATAAGTCGTTCCATCCATTAATAACCTTTTATACTAATGAATTTTAATAAACTCAACATTAAATATTAATTTAACCTCAAATTTTATCTTTTATCTTTTATCATAAAATCCAAAAAATACATATATACTATTTTAAAATAATAATGTTCACTTAGTAACTAAATCACTTTTCAATCCCATAGTTATGTATATGATAATACACATGTTCCTATAATGACCTCAATATCCAAGATTATATAAATCATAAAATTTATAAATTACTTAAAACATTTTTCCTAAAAATATAAATTCATACTTTATGTTATATCGAAGAATAACACATAATTCAACCTAATAAAACATCTCCTAAAATTCCATTAATTAATTTAATATCGTATCACTTAAATCCACATAATGGGTATCTAAAACTATAAAATTAATATAAAAAATAATATCATAAACTCCTGATTGGATCCATATCTATTAAAAAAACTCTCATCAAAATATCATAATATAAAATATTATCTAAACCCATCTCTGATACTAATTATAATATCACAAAACCCACACTGTTGAATATAATGCTAAAAATATTCTCTTTAATCTTTTGTATTTGATACTAATTAAGGTGAAAAAAAATTTCACAATTTAAAACATAAATAATCAAAACAATATATTGGATCACTTATCAACCCAATGACCTTTTAGTTTTAGAGTATTATAAAATTATTAAAAACTTGTACATAGACAATACCCATGAATAAAATGTAGTATTTTATCTACTATACCTAGGTTTTAATATTCCATTTTAAGTCTTCACCATATACTAAAAATTTTATCATGTTATAAACCTTTCTAGACACAAATCATTTATTCATCATTATTAATAACCTATGGAAATTGAAACATATTAAGAGATCTCTCAAATGCTCAATATGTATTAATATAAACCTTTAAAACTGAATGTCATCATTGATTAAAAGAAGAGAAAGGGTTATAATTTCATAGCCCATGTGAGTGAGTGTAGCATAATAATATTCACACCCATCAATACTTGGATCATTAATAATGAATCATGGAAAAATTATTTATCAATGTAATGTGTCATTAGTATCAATAATCAGAACCCATGTTATTTTTATCTTGATTAAAGGAAAACATAAAACTATAGAAATAAAAAATAAAATGTATCGATATCTTGAAATAGTAACATCACAACACATGTTAAACCCATTTAATAAATAACTATATCCATGTTAAATCCATAGGAGAAACCATATAGTAACTACCTCCTTCTTACCTTTAAAGAAAAAGAATATTACCCTACACATTGGAAAGCTATCTAGGTTCACCCTTTATATAATCTATATCAGGATCCTGTAGTTCTATATAGGTCCACCCATTATATAAGCTATATCGAGCTCACCTAACATTGTTTGTGGTAACCCATAATATAATCAATACTAGGAGTCGTTGAACCTATTAGGTTACACCGATTATATAAAATATATTCAACTCACTCATCAGCTATAATGGGGCTAAAACCATTAGGAAATATTTTTTGGGGTTATCTTTTCTTCATAAATAATGTAAAAGTATCATTTAGGAATGAGAAAATTAGAAGTATTAACTTTTCAAATGTAAAAAAAATCAATGATCTTTTAGAGAATGATTAACCAATGGAAATGAAATGGGTTCCCTGAAAATCTCATAGTCCACCCAAATAAATATTTAGGATTATATTAATTGAACATATCTATACTGCAGTGTGAGTAACATCACGTATTTTCTAAATGGATTAATAGAAATAAAATTTTAGATCATTAAAATAATTTCTAATTCAAATAACCTTTTAAAATTTGGTAACATTAATGGATGAAATATTTGATGTAAAATGATCTTAAAATATCACATGGAACATTTAATGATGAAAATAAAGATTTCATTTCGAAAAAAAATTATTTAAAATATAATTTTTTATCAAAAAATGGAAAAACATTTCTTTAAAAATAACCTTTAATAAAATTTAGGTATAAAACATAGAGTGGTTTTGATGGTGGAATATTTCATTCATGTAGGGAATGTTAAAACCAATATTCTATTCGTATTTTCGATGAAACTAAATAAGTTCATCATTCAGAAAACAATAAGATGATTCCATTTAATTTTTTTAAAAAGAAAATTATAGTTAAAAATTACTTTAACCAATATTATTAAAACATTTTTGGAAAAAAATTTCATAAAACATGGATTTACAAGGAAAAATATTTTTGATTAAAGGGAGAAATTAAGTAAAATTTTATTATAAATATGTTCTCAATCATCTTAAGTACTGAAGGGATACAAATGGTAATATTATATGATAATTTCACAAATTACCATAGGATTATATGATTTATGTGTTAAAATAAAATAATATCATATTATATCTTCCTAAAGAACCATCAACATAAACAATCCCAGAAAGAAATGAGATTGTGTCATAAACCCTTTAAAACATTGGTAACTCCTCAACTGTAAGTATCATGAAATAATAACCTAATATGATCAATAAATATTATAAATATAATGAGATATATGATACATAATATCAATGCAGTAGTATATACACCACATTACTGAAATTTTTTCATGTTTTAACATATGTCGTAATGAAGGAAATTTGAGATGAGAAAACCATAAAATTATCATAACAATGAAGTGAGAATTAATCAATGAATAAATTATATGTATTATATGTAAATACAACATAAACTGGTTATAAAACATAATATAATAAGAATACATAACACAAAAATATTATAATATCATAAAGAATGAATAGGTAACATTATTAAATGAAAATAAATTGACTTATGAAATTCTATACCACTTGGTATCATTCAGTGAAATCACCTTGGATGAAAAAATTTAAATTGAAAAATAAAATATCATTATTTATGTTTTATTCATTATATTACATGTAAATGTGGATTTATATGCACCATATAAATTTAATTAGTTACATAACATTGATATGTTCCTTAATAAAGGTAAATTAAGATAAAGTCTCCTCCCTCATGTCCAAACTTTCCACATATGTCCTTTAACTAAATTTTAATAAGATTATATAAATTATTTTATTTATTAAGAAACTTATAAAGTTTTAATACCATTTTTATAACTCATTTATTTTATATATTTTAATTACTTATTTTGTTAAGTCCATGTTGTGTGTTTTGATGGAATTCAATTCATTGTTTCAACACGAATTTGATGTGTTGACCATGGTAAAATGGGAAATTATTTCGACATATCCATAATAATAATCCTTAAATTTTTATCATATTCTTATTATTAATTACAACTTTAAAATAAATAATGAAATATGGTTATGAAAAATTATTTACTTTAGAGTTAGGGATACGGTAGGTCATACATACGCATGAGTATCATTTCTATTTTTTAACGATCTTACTAGAAAGAAGGTAAGAATTATTTTATATTTACTGAATTATAATAAAATATTTAATATCATATTATTTATTTAAATACATTTATATATAATCCAAGTGATTTGGTGATGAAAAATAATCACTCCATTTTGTGGAAGTAGTGGTCCACACATACACACGAATGATGTTATCATTTTTTAGTGAGTGGAAAGGTAAAAAATAATATGGTATATTATAGTTTCATAATTATAAATATTCCATTAATATCCTAATTATTCCATATATATGATAAATATTTATTAAATTTATCCTTATTACCTTCCATTTAAAGTGTTAGTGAAATATGAATCTCATCGATTCGTGAAGTGTGAGTCTATCGTACACATGAGAGATGTTAATGTATCCCCTATAGAATGGAAAGTAAGAATTTATATATGATATAAATACTATACAAGTGTAATTATTTAAAAAATATCTTATATAAACATTATATTTATCATTATAACAAGTCTTAATAGGAACTTATAGAAAACAAATTAAATCAATTAGTGAATTAGTGGTCTTTCGTAAACATGAATGGCAGTTTGTTTCCCATTTTAGAGAAGATGAGATATATTTAGTTCATTCCATTAACATGATAACATCTGAATATATGTTATATACTTTATTCATTATATAATCATAATATAATAATATTTTGATTATTTTGATGATTTAATAAAATAAAAATGATTTATTAAGCATAATGTCTCTTCTATAGAAATCATTATTACGTTTTCTCCAAAATACATCATAGTATATATTTATGATATAAATATGTGATATTGGTTATTTGGAGGGAATTAAAGAACATATTTTCTTAGGTATTGGCTGATTGAAATGGATTTTATGGTTTGAAGATAAAAGGAGAGGGGTGGCCTTTTAAAAATGAGTTGAGTGTCACCTTTGTAATTTTAAAAAGAAATATTTGTTCCCACTTTTTCCACATTAAAAAAGGATAAAAAAAATATTATTATAAATATATATGATAAATTTATAAATTTTTCAAAAAATATATTTTAGACATGTTTTAGTCCATTATGATATTACCCTTTCAGTTTAACACCATGGAAATCTAGTTTTCACCTTAACCGCATTAAAAGATTATTAATATTTTCACTATTAGTTAGGAAATAAATATGTTGAACTTATAATATAATTTAACTTTTTTTATTAAAATTATGGAATATATTTTACAATATTTAATTCATAGAAGTGGGAAAATTTAATTTAAAAATAATACTCAAAAATTCCATGATAAAACGGGTTTTCGAGAAACCTATTTTGGAAGCATAATATGACTATATATTAAGTCATTGAAAAGTTATCATCATTATATAAATTTAATTTCATATTAATATATATATTCTAAAAATTTAATTTTAATAATTACTCATTAGATGTTTTTTAAATTATTTAAAATGGGGATACATGATTCATCCTAAGATAAATTTTAGAAAAAAAATTACTTTAAACCTCAAAATAAATATATACTAAAATCCAGTATGAATATGATTAAAATTTAATAATTGAATTAAATTTAAATAATGAATAATTATTTTAATATAAATAAAATTTTAAATAATAGTTGGGCTGTGAAATTGTATTACTCTTTGAAAATAAATGATAGTTTTACATATATTAATATTAGTAACTTCTTGCTTAAAAATAAATATTTTCTGAAAATTCCCATAAATTTAATCTGAATTTATTTTTCATATTCTTATTTTAAAAAATATTTTAATTTCTCCAAATATTTTTTTAAATATCTAGAAATTAATTATAACATTTTCTCTCAAATATAGATAAATTAATATTTGAAGAAAACTTATTTTTTATGAATAGAACGACTTCAATAAAAACTGATTGATCACCAATATTGAATTTAAAAATATTTTTAAATTGATTAGGATATTTATAAATATTATATAAATAAATTAATACTATTCATACTATTCATACTTTTAAATTTAATGGCAATGTTATATTATTAATATTTATAACAATATTTTTTCATGGTTCATTTAAGATCGGTGTTGGGTGTCTTGTAGTATCCATTTTTCCCTTATGATACCCTATAATGATACACTTTATTCCCTAAGATACTTTTTTTCATATAAGTCCTTAACAAATGCATAACAACCCTATACATGTGTGTGAGAAAAAATGAGTTTATTTTAAATCTATAGCTCGAAGAGAATTCCATTTTCCATTTTAGTAGGAGCATTGTTTAATGTTTATGACATATATTTTAATATATATCCCAAAAAAGATAATAAATGGTCTGTATGACTCATCATCAATCATACCATGTTTAGAAATGATTGGTTCCTCCTTTCACTAACACCATTCAGCTATGGTGTGTATGGTGGAAATATTTGAGACAGAATCCCAAACATCCAAAAAAAATTATTGATCTCTTGTTTAAAATATTCAAAAAATCTATCATATTTTATCGTATTTATCTTATATCCATGTAAATTCTTTACTTCTTTCATGAATTCATTGAATTTATCAAGGGACTCAAAATAATACCTCATAAAGTAAAATAATCCATATCTTCCGAAGTAATTAGTCAATGTTATGAATTAATATTAAAAACGGGTACCATCAACTAGAAATATTCCACACATATCAAAGTGTACCAATACATGAATATATATTCCCCTTTCACTATTTTCTAATAATAATGGGTTTTTAATTTTTCCATATAAACAGGAATGAAATATTTCATGTGGTTTTATCTTAAAACAATATAAAAAAACCTTCTTGATATATCTTTATCAAATAAATTCACATTAACATGGCCAACAAGGTAATACCATAGTTGGGTGTCATATAATTTTTGTGAATATGAATTTTTATCAATTTCTAATATGTGGATTTAAAAATTTAATACATATATACTGTTATTTAATTGCCCCATAATATAATATATATTCTTTTTATAAAATAAACACACTTTACTTAAATTTTTTAAAATAAATCCCATTTTTATCTAGAAAGGATACATTAGTTATGTTCATTATAACAACAATTACATAAGATCAATATCAAAAAAATATCATTCATGTCGGTAATGAATGGTGGTAATATCTAATGGCTAGATTATCCATCCTAGAATAATTAGAAGATCATAAATCTACCTCCCTTATTATAATTATTCTGTATCTACTTTGTTGGTGAATTTGGAGACCAATGTGATCACCATAAGATGTATTTAATACCAAATGTGTAGATATTTAAAGCTTCCACTCGATAATGAACACACATTTAGCTTCCCCATACTTTTGAGAGCAGTTCATATTCTAATAGACTTTACTACTTTATATAAAATTGTATTCTTCTAATTTATTTCCTTGCATCTACATCATCCTCTTATTGTAAGGATGGGGTTGGGGAGAAAAATATTTATTATAAGTCTATGGCCATTTTCATTGTTCTTCATTTTCATTATCACTATAAGGACTATTAGTTTATAACACCCAATGTCTTCTTTCACATGGTGAATAAATGTAAGAAGTTATAAACTACATCCCTCATTATTAGTCATGTTACAATTAACAATAAAATTTGGGAAGGATTTGGGTAGTTAGGAATGTAAAATATTTGTGCACAACTAATTTATAAATTTAAACCCTGAGATGTATAAATGTTCATTGTGGAATATATTCTTTACTATATGGACTAACTATAATAGAATATTAAAAATTGATTATAAATAGAGTATTGGATATATCATATCTCTTATCTCAGTTTATTTTGATTGGGATCAAGAAGTCAAGACATCGTGTTATAACAATTCAAGTCCTCAAATTTCTTTAGAAGCTCATTTGTCATGTATGATAGCATGAGACATTAGAAATATTTGGTATTTTCCAAATGTTCCTCATAGAGAGACAATTATTCCTCACCATATAATGGTTGTCTACTTTAGGAATAGGGTTTTATAGCACATATAATTTACATTCTCATTGTAGGATAATGGGTATGCACCTTTTCAATTCTTTTAAATTAGTACATGTGAGAAGGTTATCCTTACAAAGTATGAATTTTAATAAATTCACCGAAGCCATATTTTTTACCATTTCAAAAAATAAGAAGAGAATAATTTTAGTACTTTATCTAATAAAAGTATAGAAATAAATAAATATTATATTTATTTGTCACCCTATATTTTATTATAACCCAATATTCCTCACCACTGGTTATAGAATTTATTTTTTTTACTTTGAAATTATAGTGGAAATGTCATATATTTCTCTTCCCATTGCCCTGAATTTGTACAGACATGTAATTTTATGGGTTTCATATATGTATAAAACTTCTAACTACATAAACTTATAGTTCCTTTCTCTATTGAGTTGACTCCTCAATCTTGAAATCCTTAAATTACATTTCCACAACCTTTTCCTCTTAGTTGTATCATTTCCTTCTTTGGTAGTCAACCCTTGAAGAAAAATATGTTATGAAAACCAAAAAAATAAATTTTAGATTCCCCAATGATTGGAAATAGCCTAAAAATGGTTGGTTAATCACTTTGAACAATTATTTGATTTTAACTAAAGTAGTGGAAGGATATACTGACTTAATTTATATAATTGTGGTATTATTATCTTTATAAATAAGTTTATAGTATGATATTTATTACATTATTATAAATATTAAGTGTAGTTTATTAAGATATTAACCATATCATAGATTAAATTTAGCAGTATCCAATTTATTTTATTTCTATATTTTATGCTTTTTAATTAATTAATTTATGTGATCGAGATAAAATACCCATAATGAAAAAACTATGCAACATAGAAGAAATAAAATAATAACACGTTATGATCATGATATTTTGCAAATGGATATTTTATAAAGATGATGGTAACAGTACATTTGAAATTGGGGGGATTGAATTGTTCCTATTGTTTTTTTCCAACAATCAACCTATGTATCTCTTAGGATTTGTTTTGCATCGGCTTCAAACATTACCTGCATCCACCAGATTAGGTGTTCCATTTATTATATATTCTTTTTACTCATTAAAAATTTATGAGAACCAAATGATTAGTAAATTGTAATACATAAAATAAATTTTGGGCTCATATGAGCCTAGATAATGAGAGGAGTGATGACATTGTAACACTCTATGTTTTTAAAAGTATTACCTATTTTTGATAGTGTATGTGATAAGCAACAATGAACCCAAATTAACCACTTTTATGTAAATATGACTCTTATAACTAAAAAATTATATTGGAAAGTATTAATTTTATTAAATACTGTCATAAATTTTTATAATGGTACTTCCCAATATTAATTTATTTATATACACCTAATGAAAATTACTCAATTTAAAAAAAACCTTATTTCAAAAATGTTTTTATTGTTATTTGTGAGAAATTATTATAAATAATATTTTTAAAAAATATAAATGTTAGTTTTTAAAATTACATAAATTTTTTAAATCATCATTTCCTTATTAACTTGGGGAGAATGTTTGGTATTTTTTCAAAAAATATTGATTTTCTCATTAAATACTGACAAATACCAATTTTTTTATAAAAATAAAATAAAATTAAATAAATTAAACTCCCATTATTGTTTTAAAATGATAATTATTATTTATTAATATTTAATAATATTAATTACAATTAAATATTCTTTATACTATATTTTATTATAATATCATTTTTAGGCTTTAAAACACTTCTTCCTGAAAACAATTTTAATGAGAAAAATGTCATCCATTTCAAATAATTAAAAACACTGCTAATAAGGAATGATTTATATGAAATTTATAGATTATGTATATATAATAAATTAAAAATTAATTTAATTATAACTAATTTTCATATATTTAATATGAGAATATATTTTCCTTAATAAGATCAGTTCTTAGAAAATTATTTTTATGACACGTCAGTAGGTTTAATTTTAAATTAAATTCTTACAATTCATGGAGATTAATTATAAAAGATGTATTCCATATTTTTAATAAAAAAAATTATTATCTAATAATTTCTTTATGCTTATTTTCTATTTATAATTGTAAAAATTGTAAAAATTATTTATCATGGTTAAAGTAACAATGAGTTTATCAGGAGTGAAACTAAAAATATAAGGTTAAAAATTAACAAAAACATGTATAGTTACTATGTTATAGTCAATTATAATCCATATATATTATTATATTCTACATTTTTATATTTTTTATACTTGTGGAATGTGAAAAACATGGGTGTAATTCTTTCATTTTAAAAAATCCAAGTGTTTCCTCACACCCACTTCTAAAATTCCACCGCCCCTCATCTCCTATCAAAAATTAAAACCCCTTTTTTTAAAAAATAAATACCCAAATAACATATTTAGTTTCCTCCATTTATCCTAGAAACTTTTTTGTCATAAATCTATCATAGAATACTTTTTTGAGAAAACCTAAAGAAGTAATCTGAAAAAGGGTAGCGCTCATATCTAAGAAATTTATTTTATTTCATCTTCCACCTCATTCAAATCATAATAAACCATGATGATATAATTACCACTTTATCATATATATATTTATAATTTTTATGTTAATGTAATTACCTACATACCTCTCCTCCATCAAATGGTAAATGAAACTGTTGATCGTGTGTATAACAGATTACCCCCTCCTAAATAGACTTAATTCATTTCCCATCATCGCATATCACACATAGAAATGATGATTTATTTAATTTTTTTATATTATATTTATGAAATAATTATACTTATGTACTTATAATATCATATAAGCCTTCTTAAATTCCATTTCATAGAGAATATGATAAGATCACTCGTGTTTACAGTAGACTACCACCTTGTGAAGTGATGAGATTAGTTTCTCAGATACGCTTTATATGGAAATTAATAAAAATTAATTTTATGTAGATATAATATATTCATGACATATAAATCAATTTTAAGAATAAATATATCATATAATTTCTTACATGACCATCCATTGTATATAGATAACGTTCCTTGTGTGTGCTGCGGACTACCAGCTCGCAAAGCAGTGTGATTAGTTTTTATTACCATGTATCATGGATGATTTGTGTATGGGTATTTAAATAAATAATATGATATTTAAGGTATAATTATTATCCTATAAATATAAAATAAAATTCACCTTATCTTATTCCTGATCTTCAAATATGGAAACATTACCTAATGCATATGTATAGTCTACCGTCTCCGTGATTATAACATATTTCATTCTTCATAACCATATTTCAGAGTTGTTTTTTAAAGTATAATTAATTTATAATAATTATAAATAGGTCATGAATATCATTCTATATGATATTCAGTAAAAATCACTAAATCCTTATCCAACATATAAAATATATTTTGGACATAGGATTCATTTATGATATAAATATTTGATGTGAAATTAATTCATTAGGTAATTGAATATGAAATGGAAAAAATAAAATAAAATGAATAAAAATTTGAAAAATGTTCATTTGAAATTAAATAATTAATATTAGATTTTTATTCATGAATATAAATAATGCACCTGGAAAATCTATCCTGAGGTAAGGGTTCTTTTTAACCCACAATTTTCTTCGAGTTAGGACCATTATCCCTCTAACTCACTTTCTTTATATTTAAAGTGATGGAATAATTCTAATATATATATATATATATATATATAATTTATACCTATATTATTCTCCATTACTTTTCTAGGTAATACATTTCTTATGGACATCTCTCAAATGCCTTATTTAAGGAATCTCTTTTAATTATGTTATAAGACCATGTTATACAAGCAATTTCATTCCAATTGTAATTATTATGTTGTTTCTGTATGATTGATATCATTATATTTAATTTATATGAATGTACATTAAATTAATTTTATAAGTGGTATAAAAATTAAATATCACTCTAATTTGTGGGTTAATTTTTTATTCTCATGAGACGTCGTGTATGGGATTCAAGAGTGAACCTAATACATTATGGGACTCCTGCTACCATGTGATGCCGTCATGGAAGCTATAATTTACTTTTCTTTATATAATGATTTATATAATTACATCTTTCCCTCGTCTCTAGGATCTTATGATACCATGATCGTTTTGTTATTCCCTTATTTTCTTACACAAGCACCTCATATTTTATGGTATCATGTTACACATTTGACTCACTTGTTAGGCATCCTTATCATGTTTATTACATCACAGAGATTTTTAGATCTCACAACTCTTTCATATGTTACATAGGCTCTACCATACCTTTTTAGGATCTCAAATAGGTTATAAGAGAAAACTATATTGAATTAATTTATTATTAAATGTTTTAATTTCATTTGATTTAATATAAACCTAGTCTTCCAGATACATCAGGTCTCCTGGTCTTTCAGATTTAAATTGTTCTATATTTATATTTAAAAGTAATATAACAATATATGTATAAGGAATGGGTATCCTTAGTTATTATTATCCCATTTTTTTACTTATCCTAAGTAGTATAGATTTGTAAAATCATAATGATAAATGTAGGTATATTTATAGGGATATTTCTATGGATAAGAATCAGCCTAGTAAAACATCCCAAAATATTGGTGAACTATAGAGAGAGTGGTTTATAACAAATTAAATCCATGTTTAGATACTACAAGGGGACATGGTTCTGGTACATATGTACCTAGGGATAATAACATTGATAGAATCACTTTGGGATTCACTCAAGTTTTATCGGGTATATGACAACAGACCATACTGCACAACTGATTTGACACTCCTGAGGGATTCTTTTATAAATTCCCAAACTTGTTATTGACCATTATAAAGGGAAGAAAATAACCATAATATTTTATATTATTAAATTGATCATGGATAAAATAGGATGATAGATGTAAATTCATATGTTAATTATTACATTTCTTTTAATATTTATCACTTTAATGTTCAAACGTTTCCAGGTATGTGTTTAACAGTTCAGAAATACTCAAACCTAATTCTCTTTTTTCCATAAAATGGATTGAAATAGGGAAAAATGGGTCAACAATAATTTTTCGGGTAAATGTTTTTACTACCCAAATGAGATTCCCACCACTATTGAAGCAAGATTCGGGAACTAAATGAATATAGCATCACATTAATCTCATGTTTTGAAACGAAACATGAATCTGGAGGAATTCATGAATACCTACATGAAAGAGATAGTATCAATTAAAACCGTTATGTGACAAAGGCCTCCAACATCCATTGTATCATTTAATACATTATTTGATTAATAATGGATCAACTCTATTTAAAATATCTTCTCTACCCTTCATTTCTCTGAGAAAGAGAAGATTTTTCTATATGATTATGGTGTAGAGGTATAAATCGATAGATGGTGGATGATAAAAAACAATAAAAATCTTAAAGAATATATCATATTTATGGAGTGTAAAGAACTATTGAAATTTTTTTCAATAAATATTTTATTCACAATATACAATATAATATATAATGATATTTCATTATTCTCGAGAAATAGGATGAAAAATACCATAGGGTATACAAATAAAACATCACAAGACCTGCATGATTTTCCTCTATATTTGTTATCTATCATAAAAGTAAAGTTGAAAAATATTTTGGTGGGATGATGGAAATTCTGAAAAAAAATCAATTCAATTATTTGATATTTATGGGGAAGTTGTATGTTATTTCTATAAGGACCTGGCCTTAAACATTACTTATTATTGAATTAAATGAATAATTCACATTGAGGATCTTTTTAGGTTTAGAGTTTTAGAGAATTATGACATAACAATTACATCTCAATGATTACAAAGTAGACACATCTACTCAGCTTCCATTTTTTTCACAAAAATAAAAACTCTTTAACAAAAGAGTCATGTCTAGTTCCTTATTTTAGAAAGCCCGACATTTCCTTGATCCCATCCTTGACCATATTCAACTTTATGTCCTTTCAAAAACATATCAAAAAAACATTGGATGAGAATAAAAAGATCAGTAAGGGATATAACCATACGGAAAGAAAACATTAGTCAATTTATACATAAGAATTAATGAAATCATAATTTACTCATAAAACATAAGCAATTTAACATACCTCATGAAATCATGAGATTTATGAATAACTCAAAGAAATCATAAGACATAAAAGTAACTTGAGGCATTTATAACATTATTATGTAGGGATTAACCCTCATGGTTATGTTCGGAATACCCATCATAGTATATTCCCTAAATCTCTTCAGAGAAATCATAGTGGTTAACCCCTTCGCGTTACCCAATGCATTGAGAGATATATCGGGCTCACCTGCCCTTAGTTTATCACGGAACCACTCGTATTCATAAACAATTCCCAAGAAACATAACATAATCATAGAACATAACATAAGCACAAATTAAATATAACATTCCCACATTGTAAAAATAATATAACATTTTCATATATTGAAATAATGATTCCATTCGAAAAACCATTTTCAAAATAATGTAAAACATTTAATAATGAGATTTTTGAATCAAAGTGTCCCATACCAATTTGAAGATATTAAAATTTTAAACCATTAATATCCATATAAATAAATCCTTAAAATAATTTTGAAAACATGGATATTAATGAGAAATATTTATAAGAATAAATCATTAAAACATTAAAAACGATATTTTAGTTAAAGGGTTTTTAACAAAATGAGAGACACTTGAATAAAATAATTGAGGAATAAATTTTAATAAGAACTTTATAATATCATGCGAATAAAGGGATTCATGATATATTATTCCAAAGGACATTATATACACCATATAAGAGTAAATTGGTGCAAAACAACAATGAAGTCTCAATAGAATTGTAAAATGAGGTGAAATCCCTTATAAAAAAGGTATCCTTAAATTACGGATAAATCAATCTCATAATTATGTGTGAAAAATATAAATACACCCAATATAATTTGATATTATGTGTAAAACAACCAGAGGTCATTCACACATATTCATAAGATGACATATTCAATAACTATATGTTGAACCCAAAGAAATCGAAATTGGGTTAAGAAGTTCCCTTGGTAATATTCGACAGCCTAACGGCGTCACATTAAAATTCATAACATTATTTGATGAGAGAGAAAATAGTACCTCATCACTTTGAAATAAAATTTAGATCAATAAGGATATATAAGAAAATATCCCAACATAAATAAAATGTAAATTAAAAGACATAACAAAATAAGTCTTTTTAAAACAGGAGTGTGAAAGGTTCCCTTACCGATTTGGGAAACAATCAAAATGTACACCCCATGAAAGAAGTGTCATACAATGAATATGTAACTACCAATAAATGAGAGTATTTTATAAAAATATTAAACTAATGGGCAGTAAATACACCACACAAAAGGAAATAGTGGCCAATGTAGCATGAATCTCACGGGAATAAAAAGTGAGATGAAAATCCCCTTATGAAAATTGGGCAGCCTAACAGCGCCACATAAAACATCCAAAAATGGATTAATAAGATAAAATAGGGTCTCTAATAATATTAACATAAAATTTACAGAGTTAGAAATATAAAATAACATCCCCCTACATAAGAAGTAGGATCTTAAAGTAAGTTACATAAAAAGAGCACTTAAAAAGAAAGAGAGAGGTAGGATCCCTTGCCTCAAGTCCGACTTGTCTTGTTCGTTTATTTATATTCCTAAATAATAAACTTTGGTAAATTTATAATTTCTTAATTTAATCCTTTAAAGATTATTATTCAGTTCATATCACATATTATAATGTTATAATAATTGGTTAATAATGTGAGTTAATATCAGATGTTTTTGTCGATGTTTGGTACATGAGTCAAAAATGAACTTGTTTGAAAATGATTGTCCATGTAGTCATAAGTAAATCATCTACAGAATATTATTAATGATTTAAATATCATATATATCTAGTACATAATCATTTTATACTATTCCATAACATTTGGAGAAAAAAGGAAATGAAATTCACCGTTCATGGAGATGGTAGGTTGTACGTACACATGAACGCTACTTTCATTTGTTTGACATATTAATGGAAAGAAAAATAATTGATAGATAGATATATTATAATTACAGTATAATATATATGTTTCATAGGCCACATAATGTCATTAATTTCATTCTTTATACATTCCATGTATTGCATGAACGAGTCGCATCACTTGAGGGGGCGGTAGTCCACACTTCCTCATATGAAATTATCGCATTTGCAGACCATGAAAAGAATAATTGTATGTTTTAAATATAAAATAAAGAAGAATTTTGAAAACATAAATACCATATATATCATATATGAAATAAATTTTCATCATAATGGACACTATGGAAGGTGTTAAGAGAATATTGAACAATCATCGTTTCGTGAGGCAGTAATTCACCATCCACAGAAATAGTATGTTCTTTCACCATTAGACGGAGGTGTGTGTAAGTGTAGCTTTAATACATAACATAAAAATATCCTAGTATATTGAAGACACTGGTTTTGTTACAAAATAAAGGAATAAAAAGAGTTTAGGGGTTTGGAGAAGCAAAATAAAACAAAAGAACACAAGTGAAGACATTACATTTAAATCGGGTGACTCCTCCTGGTTTGAACCAAAAGGGTTTCTTGAAGAGAATTATGCCAAAGGTGAGGCTTTAATGATGAATATAGGGATGTGGAGAGAGGAAATTTCCAGGGTTTGGCTGAGCCAATGGCTTGTGACGTGTGGGTAAGGTGGTAGAGGTGGGGGCCTTTTATAAGAGAAGAGGAGGGGCACTCGTGGAAAGTTATAAAATATTACTTTATTGTAAAATTATTTTCGAATTTTAAAGGTCCCAAAAGGATATATTTCGAGGCTAAGGTAATACGGTTTCGAAATCCACCCATCCAATAGGTTTGTGATAGGTGTAAGACTTAGATTTCACCCTATCTTTTAATTTTATTTAAATCGTTCATATATGAGGTAATCACTGTATCATCACGGTGTCATAAATAAAATAATTTATTTGATGTCTAAAAATAAAAAAAACTATCATGATGTAGGAAATATTTTTAAATTTATAATGAATATTAATATTCAAAAATATGACTTGTATAACCCCATGAAAAAATTGTTTTAGTAAAACAATACATGTTTGTGACATTTTAATTTTGACTTTAAATAAAAAGTTATTAATGTCATTTTCCAACCAAAGTGGCTCCATGGGGTCCCCAAGATGACCCATGGATTTCCCTAGTCGGCCCTGACTCAGCCAATAATTTTAGGACATGTGTCAAGGTCATTTTATATTATTATAACATTATCTTTACCTTAAATTACACTAATTACCTCTAATCGTGATTAATAAAACTTAAAAGTTACTATTCCCCAAAAAAGTTATTTTAATATCATTGAACCACATTTTACTTCCTAATTACAAGAAAGTGTGTCAGATTTTTGATAATCAAATCACAGAAGTGGTAAAGTTTCATTTAAATGAAAAATCAGTTTCTTTAACTACCACTTAGTGGTTTCACTATTCATAAAAAATTAAAGGTTTTCAGAAAAATACCAAAAACTCACCCTAAGCTATATTTGATATTCTGAAATAAAAAATTATATCTATTTTAAAAAATTCAAAATATATAAGTTTCATTAATTAATTTAATAATTCATTCCCACTGTCAAAACATATAGCGTGTTTTTAAGAAACAATATCTATTAAAAGATTGACACTAGATTATGTCCAATTTCAAAGTGAAATTAATTTCAATGGCCACCATTGGATTAAAGGGTAAAAATATATTCTAAATACACTTTAATCTCAATTAAAAAGATAATCTATCCGTATAAATAAATCAGATAAAAATTAGGTTTTGAATTAAAATGCAACATTTTCACTAAAAATGATCTTTATCGGAGAAATAACAAAAATTTACCGAATGTAAATTTTGATGTCCTGATTCTAAAGAAGGATTTTATTTTGTAAAATACAAAATATAAAATTTTCAAAATTATATTTAAAAAGGGTTCTCCATCAAAAGGCAGTTAATCATCCTTTTAACGAATATTAGATGATTTATGCCTAAAATTGGATTCATTTGCATTTTAAGCCATTATCATTTGTTGGATAGATGTAAAAATGTTTAACAAACATATATAATCATTTTGTAGTTATTTCTGTTCATTCTCGCTATTACAATGGCTAGGAAATAACTATTATAATATTATTATATTAGTAGTGTGCAATGTAAGATTTCAAAGAAACTTGTTGTTGCGTATTGGGTACGCCATCGAGCATAGCATTCCCTTTAAAGTAGTATTAACATTTTATTCACAAATATTGATAAACATTAGAATATAATATTATTTATTTACCTAGGATGTTATATCCTTCCCCCTTTTGGGAATTGCGTCCTTGTAATTTCAATATTGGCCTTGGGAACTTCATTGAATGTCCCACATCAGAACAAGAGTCAGTAAAACTATCACTTTAAAAGAAAGGGAGAGAAGTACAAAGGTCACCCGAGTTAAGCCATACTAGGATTCAAAGTATGAAAATATGGATATGGAGGAGAAAAAAAAGGGTCATGTTCTGATGGAGAGTGATAGTAAACATGTCTAGGATAAAGTTAACCACAAGAAAATTACAAACTTGTGATGGGTTAAATGTTTTTTGATTTCCCTATCAGAAAAGTTAACAGACAACATTTTTTTTAAGTTACTCTTCATTAAGGAATTTATTTTTGAGCTTAAATAAATCATAATGAAACATACTTACTTGTCATGTAGACATTCAACCTTTACTAGATTTCTTAATCAAAATCATATTTTCTCCAAAAGACAAGTATTTAGGAAGAATTGTTCGCATTAAGAAAATATAATCAACTTCATGAGAATCACCTAATCCATACAAGAGAACTATATATTTCCCATGTCTTTAGATCTCAACAAAAACCAAACCGAAAATTTTAGTACGAGATCAGATAATACCCAAAGAGGATATTTTTTTTACAAAAAGAAAAACTACTCCTAATCTCCAAAAAATTTCAAAAAAAACCCAAAGTTCAATGAAGACCATTCAGTGAACAATTTGACCATTAAATTTCTCAATATAAACCCAACTAAGATTGAAACCCAAATATTTGAAGGATTTAATCACACTGTCTCCCAAGGTACAAATAAACAATTATCTCTAAATAACATCAGTTGCTCTTAAAGTCTCATACAGAAAAGTAATTAACCTAATCAAATATCCTCCATGATAGGTTAATAATTTCCATAGGTAACCCAAAATCAAATTAATATTGATTCATAAAATCATCTAACTAAAAATAATTAGTCAAACTAACCAGGGACTTCATGTAGTCCAGTGGTAGGCGATAAATACCAGTACCACTTTGGTTGTGGGTTCGATTCCCACAGCTTTGTCCGACACGACGGGTTGTCACACGGTCTACGTGTTGTCCTTTTTCCAAAACTATATAATTATTAAAACATTCCCCAAAATGAGATAAAATCTTCAAAAATAACCATAACATATTTTAACCTCAAGTTTATCTCTTGTTTTTCATATTCCATCATAACGTACAGTAACCCATAACTACATCAAAAGTAAGTATCATATAAACCCTTATGGTTACCTATATAATTATTACTTGAACTTCCCTGTCGAGTTGGATCTCTCATACATGATACATTAGAGAACTCACCGAGGTTCAAGTGTTTGATCATGACTCATGGTAGTTGGTTTAGAATAACCTTGAGATTTATCATTGAATCCCCCATTTCATCCAGTCTCTTAATTAGAGAACCACCAAAATTTCCTTCAAACCCATTGTCACTTGGGTCCCTGCTAGATCTATCCATTTACTAAATCCAGAAATGTTAGTGTGAGTATGTCAACAAAATCATTATGTACAAAAGAGGAAGATAAACACTAAGATATACTTATCCAAGTTATCTCAAACTCATTCCAACCATCAAAAATAAAAGTGACTCTATCTAATATAATAACCATTTTGGTTATACACAACTTGTCACTTAACACTCTAAACTCTAAAGTTATCTAAACCGTCCTTTGATACCAACTATAAGGACCTGGCATTAAACATTACTTATTATTGAAATAAATGAATAATTCACATTGAGGATCTTTTCAGGTTTATATTTTTAGAGAATTAGGACATAACTATAACATCTTTAAGATTACAATGTAGACACATCTACTCAGCTTCTATTTTTTTCACAAAAATAAAAACTCTTGAACAAAAGAATCATGTATAGTTCCTTGTTTTAGATAGCCTGACATTTCCTTGATCCCATCCTTGACCCTATTCAACATTATGTCCTGTGAAAAACATTTCAAAAAAAAACATGGGATGAGCATAAAAATCTCAGTAAGGGTTATAACCATACGGAAAGAAAACAATAGTCAATGTATACATAAGAATCAAAAAAATCATAATTTACTCATAAAACATTAGCAATTTAACATACATCATGAAATCCTGAGATTTATGAATAACTCATAGAAATCATAAGACATAAAGGTAACTTGAGGTATTCATAACATTCTTACATAGGGAGTAACCCTCATGGTTATGTTCGGAATACCCATCACAGTATATTTCCTAAATCTCTTTGGAGAAACCTTAGCATTTAACCCCTTCGCGTTACCCAATGCATTGGAGATCTATGTCGGGCTCATCTGCCCTTAGTTTATCACGGAACCACTCGTATTTATAAACAATTTCAAATAACCATAACATAATAATAGAACATAACTTAAGCACAAAATAAAGATAATATTCCCACATTGTAATAACAATATAACATTTTAAGATATTGAAACAATGATTCCATTCTTAAAACCATTTTCAAACCCATTTAAAACATTTAATAATGAGATTGTTGAATCAATGTGTCCCATACCACTATGAAGATTTTAACATTTTAAACCATTAATATCCATAGAAATAAATCCTTAAAAATATTTTGAAAACATGGATATTAATGAGAAATATTTATAAGAATAAATCATTAAAACATTTAAAACGATATTTTAGTTAAAGGTTTTTTAGCAAAATGAGAGATAGTTGAATACAATAATTGAGGAATAACATTTAATCAGAACATTATAATATCATGAGAATAAATGTATTCATGATATATTATTCCAAAGGATAGTATATACACCATATAATAGTGAATTGGTTCATAACAACAATGAAGTCTCAATTGAATTGTAAAATGAGGTCAAATCGCTTATAAAGAAGGTATCCTTAAATTAAGGATAAATGAATCTCATAATTATGTGTGAGAAATATAAATAAACCCAATATAAGTGGATATTAATTTTAAAACAACCAGATGTCATTCAAACTTATTCATGGGATGATATATTCAATAACTACAAGTTGAACACAAAAAAAATCGAAGTTGGGTTAAGAAGTTCCCTTTGTAAAATTCGACAGCCTAACGGTGTCACTTTAAAATTCATAACATTAGTTGATGACAGAGAAAATGGTATCTCATCACTTGTACATACAATTTACATCAATAAGGATATATAAGAACATATCCCATCATAAAAATATGTAAATTAAAAGACATACCAAGATAAGTCTTCTTAAAAGAGGAGTGTGAATGGTTCCCTTACCGATTTGGGCAACTTTCAAAATGTACACCCCGTGAAAGAATGGTCATTCAATGAAGATGTAACTACCCATAAATGAGATTATATTACACGAATAGTAAAATAATGGTCATTACATACATCACAAAAAAGTAAATAGTGACCAATATAGAATGAATTTCACGGGAATAAAAAGTGAGATGAAAATCCCCTTCTGAAAATTCGGCAGCCTAACGACGCCACATAAAACTTCCAAAAATGGATTTATGAGATAAAATAGGGCCTCTAATCATATTAACATAAAATATAAAGAAATATTAATATAAAATAACATCCACCAACATAATAAATTGGATCTTAAAGTATGTTACATAAAAAGAGTACTTAAAAAGAAAGAGAGAGGTAGGATCCCTTACCTCAAGTCCGACATGTCTTGTTTGTTTCTTTATATTACTGAACAATAAACTTTTATAAATTTATAATTTATTAAGGTCCTACTTTAAATATTATTATTCATTTCATGTCACATATTATAATGTTATAATAATTGGTTAATAATCTGAGTTCATATCGGACGTTTTTGTTGATGTTTGATACACGAGTCAAAAATGAGCTTGTTTGAAAATGATTGTTCATGTAGTTATAAGTAAATCATCTCCAGAATAGTATTAATGATTTAAATATCATATATATCCTGTAAATAATCGTTTTATACTATTCCATTACATTTGGAGATAAAAAGAAATGAAATTCACCGTTCATGGAGACGGTAGGACGTACGTACTCATGAACGCTACTTTCATTTCTTTGACATATTAATGGAAAGAAAAACAATTGAGATATATATATATTATATTTACAGTATATTATATATGTTTTATTGGTCACATAAGTTCATTAATTTCATTATTTATACATTACATTTATTGCATGAATGGGTAACATCAATTGAGGGGGCGGTAGTCCACACTTCCTCATATGAAATTAACGCATTTGCACAACATGCAAAGCATAAAGGTATGTTTTAAATATAAAATACAGAAGAATTTTGAAAACATAAATACCATATATATCATATATAAAATAAATTGACACCATAATGGCCACCATGAAAGGTGTTAATAGAAAATTGAACAATCATCATTTCGTGAGGCAGTAATTCGCCATCCACAGAAACAGTATGTTCTTTCACCATTAGACGGAGGTGTGTGTAAGTGTAGCTTTAATACATCACATAAAAACATCATATTATATTGAATATATTTTTGTTGTTACAAAATAAAGGAAAAAAAATATTTTAGGGGTTTGGAGAAGCAAAATAATACAAAAGAATACATGTGAAGACATTACAATTAAATCGGGTAACTCCTCTCGGTTTGAGCAAAAGGGTTTCTTAAAGAGCATTCTGCAAACTATGAGGCTTTAATGATGAAGAGAGGGATGTGGAGAGATGAAATGGGCAGGGGTTGGCCGAGCCAAAGGCTTGAGAGGTGTGGGTATGGTGGTAGAGGTAGAGGCCTTTTATAAGAGAAGAGGATGGGCACTCTTGGAATGTTATAAAATATTACTTTATAATAAAATGATTTTAGGATTTTAAAGGTCCCAAAAGAATATATTTCGAGTATAAGATGAAAAGGTTTCTAAATACACCCATAATATTGGTTTGGTACAAGTGTAAGACTTATATTTCACCCTATCTTGTCATTTTATTTAAATCGTTCATTTATGAGGTAATCATTGCATCATCACGGTGTCATAAATAAAATAATTTATTTAATGTCTAAAAATTATAAAAAAACTATCATGATGTATGAAATATTTTTATCTTTCTAATTAATATTTATATTCAAAAATATGACTTGTAAAACCCCATGTAATTTTTTTAGTAAAACAATACATGTTTGTGACATTTTAATTTTAACTTTAAATAAAAGGTTATTATTGTCATTTCCCAACCAAAGTGGCTCCATGGGGTCCCCAAGTTGACCCATGGATTTTATTTTTTGGACATGACTCATAAATTAATGGTAGGACATGTGTCAAGGTAATTTTATATTACTATAACATTATCTTTACCTTACATTACACTAATTACCTCTAATCACGATTAATAAAACTTAAAACTTACTATTCTCCAATATATTATTTTAATCTCATTGAACCACATTTTACTTTCTAATGACAACCATGTATGTCAGATTTTTGAAAATAAAATCACAGAATTGGTAAGGATTCATTTAAACGAAACATCGGTTTCTTTAACTACCACTTAGTGGATTCACTATTCATCAACAATTGACGTTTTTCTGAAAAATACCAAAAATCCACCCTAAGATATATTTGATATTCCGAATTCAAAAATGATGTCTATTTTAAAAAATTCAAAATATATAAGTTGCATTAATTAATTTAATAATTCATTCCCACTTTCAAAACAAATAGTGTGTTTTTAAGAAACAATATCTATTAAAAGATTGACACAAGGTTAAGTCCAATTTCAAAGTGAAATTAATATCAATGACAAACATTGGATTAAATGGTAAAAGTATATTCTAAATACACTTTAATCTCAATTAAAAAGATAATATATCCATATAAATTAATCAGATTAAAAGTTGGTTTTGAATTAAAATGCATCATTTTCACTAAAAATGATCTTTAACGGAAAAATTACAAAAATTTACACAAAGTAAATTTTGAAGTACATATTCTAATGAAGGATTTTATTTTGTCAAATACAACATATAAAATTGTAAAAAGTATATTTAAAAAGGGTTCTCCCTCAAAAGGTGGTTAATCGACCTTTTAAAGAATATTAGATGATTTATGCCTAAAATTAGATTCATTTGCATTTTAAGCCTCTAAAATTTATTGTATAAATGTAATAATATTTAACAAACATATGTAATCATTTTTTAGTTATTTATGTTAATTCCCTCAATTACAATGTCTAGTTATTAACTATTATTATATTATTATATTATTAGTGTGCACCGTAAGATTTCAAAGAAACTCATTGTTGCGTATTGGGTGCGCCATCGAGAATAGCATTCCATTTAAAGTAGTATTAAAATTTTATTCAAAAATGTTGATAAGAATTAGAATGTAATATTATTTATTTACCTAGGATCTTATATTTTCCTCAATGTCAAAAAGGATATCAGTGAATCTTAAGGCTCCCACTAAAATAAGAAATGGGAAATGGAGATTATCATTGGTGGTATGAAAGATAAATCTAATGGTGGAATGAAATTACAATATCCATATTTTAAAAACCGTGTTAAGATTTATCCTTGAAATTGTATTAAGGAGAGTATGACGTGCTTTATGTTGGGGAAGGAAGGGAGTGTATCTTGTGATATGCTTAAGGAAGAAACCCACCAATGTGATGGAATAATGAAATTATATATACAACCCTCATAATGTTGTATAATATTATAATTTCTAAGAATATGAACACTATAAAAACCAATGCACTGAGCCAAGGGTTATTTATGAAAACTGAGGAAAAAAACCTCCAAGGCCTTGGGGGAAAGGGTGAGATTATGTCATCCCAGCTACAGTGGTGGATCCTAATAATGATGTGGTGAAAGGTTCACTTTATTCATTTACGAATAGATAATTTATTTTTTGATTCATGTTACACACATTCTTTCATATTAAAAATTTCTAGTACAATAATTCAAGAACCACCTCAAAACTCAAGATTATGTATATATCTTTGCTAAAATTTAAGACTCATTATATAATGGATATTTTGTAACTTGAGGAGATAAAGATTAAACTATAGGAGAACTATATAATGGTTTTATACAGCCAAGTACTTCACTATAGGACTCGCTATTCTTGTTCATCATGAAGAATGATTTGTTGATTCACCTTGGTATTGATTTTCATGAACATAAAAAATCACAATAAGGAATATGTATATACTTCCAAGGATAAATGAATTTTTTTATCAACTACATGGGATTAATTATTTCGCTATGCCGACCCTTTAGTAAGGATACCTCCAATTTATAGTGAACAAATAATATATTCATCAAAATGTATTTAGAATATGGTATGGACCATATGAGTTCATAGTGATGCCTTTTAGACCCACTAATTCTTCTGAACTATTGATAGACTTAATTAACTATGTCCTTAAGGATAACAATGAAACATATATGGTAGAAATTATATATTACAGTATAAATTATTCCACAATCTTGGATGATAATTAGTAGAATTTGAATACAATGTTAATGAAATTGGACATGGATAAGCTATAGGAAAAGTACAGTAAATTTGAGTTCTAGTAAAGGAAACATGACATGAAGGAATATTATCATCAAAAAATGGATATATGTTGACCCTTATATGAAAAAGTAGATCATGGAGTGGCATTGACTATCATATTGAAAAAAATTCCTTGGATTATCTAGATATAACTTATGATTTGTGAAAAACATCCTATCATGGTTTTCCATGTTAACAAAGATGACTTAAAAGAAATAACATTTTTTTCTTGACCATTCAATGTGAATATAGTTTGAATTAGTTTAAAAATTGGATTATGACTACACCAAAACTCATTTTCCCATCATGTGGTCAAACTTTTGTGGTATATGCTGATTCTTCAAAGGAGGGTTTGAACAATGTGCTAATTCATAATGATAAAGAAAGAGAATATACCTGAAGGTAGTTAAAATATCATGAGAAAAATTATTCCATGCATGATCTAGATTTGGATGTAGTGATATTTTCATTGAATATTTAGAAACATTATGTCTATGTAAATAAATGTGAAATATATAAATATCACAAGAGCCTCAAATATATATTAACATAGATGGAGCATAATTTTCACCAGTGTAGATGGATAGAGATGATAAAAGACTATGACTACTCAATCCATTACCATCCTCGTAAAGATAAAAAGTGATATATTCTCTATATAGAATGTTTCTGAAATTTTTTTCATGAATATATTTGAAAAATTCCTTCATTATACTTATACATTAAAAGGATGGATATGGTAATAATAATAAAATCTTAAACCTAAATCGATTAAATAACTGTTCATCCATCCATTCATCAGAGGATCAAGGTGACCAAGAAATATGATGAGGTGATACCAAAAAAAGGTATAGATTATTCCATATATCACCCTTGTTAAGTATTGGGTTATAATAATTGGATCTTGTAAATGTGTCCCATAAAAATCAGAGTTGTAGAGGAAGATTTTGGATGATATGTATAACTCATCCTTCAGGGGCACTATAGCAGAACTGTAGCAGGCACTATAGTAGGCACTGTACTGGGTACTATAGTAGGAACTGTGCAGAACAGTAGTAGGTACTGTAGCAGGAACTGTAGTAGGCACTATTTGACACTGTAGCACCAGGGAATATTCTCCCATTTGGGCCTTCGGGCCACCGATTTGGTCCCCGAGTCCTTTAAGGCCTTCGGGCCACCCAGGAAATCGGGTCAATAAGGCCTTCGGGCCACCTCAAGGTCTTAAGGACACCTTAAGTGTAGATGAAAACAAGAAAACCTTCAATGAACAAGCTTCAGAATGAGGAAGAGCCAAAAGAATTCACCATATTAGAAGCTCAATAGATTTCAAGAATAAGATTGTGTGGCACCTACCTTCAGGACAAGCCTGTGCATGGATGGGAAAGTCTTGCTGAAAAGCCATGAGAAGGAGGATAGATGATTCCATGATAAAGATGCTGGGGAGGAGCAGTTCCAAGTAGTTATTGTAGGTTTTATGTAATTTTTGTAGCCTACATGAAATGAATTAGTCTATGGACTACATGCCATGTAATACTTATGCCTATGGGCCTTGTAAGGGTCCCAACTCACCCCCTTAAAGGTGTATTATCAAAATCAATAAACAAATGAAGGCCTTAGGGCCATTGGAGGTATAACCCATCCTTATTTATTCATCTAGGAAGCACTAAGTTTTATAGATATTTGAAGCCAAGCTTTTTGTGGGATGACATAAATAGGGTGATTGTATAATTTGTCCCTAGATTTTTGCTAGGACAAAAAAGTTAATTCAAAATGATATAACTATAAGGTAGGATGAAAATTTTTCCCATACTAGCATATAAATGGGAAAATGTAACCATGGATTTTGTCATAGGAATCCTTAGGGAACTTAAAGGCAATAACTCCACTTCAGTGGTAGTCCATCACCTTAAAAATTCCACATATTTTGCTGTTATAAAAGATTGTTACTTTCTTGAACAACTTGATAGTATATTCGTAAGATAAGTTTTAAAATTTCATTGAGTTCCATTATTTATTTTAACTTATTGAGATCTCAGGTTTACCTCAAGGTTCTAGAGAATCCTTAAATAATATTTTCATATAGAACTTGGTTTCAGTGCTGCTAATAAACCTCAAATTGATGTTCATTATAAGAGTATCATAAAAAATCTTGGGGATGTTTTGATTCCATGTACAATATATTTCCATGGATGTATGGATCAATACCTTCCCCTAGTAGTGTTCTTATATAACAACAGCTTCCATTCTAGAATTGAAATGCAACCTTATGTGGATCTCTATAAGAAGAGGTCTCATAATTTGACACTTTGGAATGATATTAAAGAATAGAATTTAATGAGGTCTAGTATTTTTCAGTAGATGATAGAACGGGTTCAAACCAATCAACATCAATTGAAATATACACAATGTCTACAGAAAATCCAAGAAGAAAATCATCATTGAGTCCTAAATATGAGCTCAACGATAAGGTGTCCCGTCCTATATCATTGTGGAAGAGATACATGAGGTTTGGGAAGATGGTAAATCTTATTTCAAGATACATCATATCCATTCAAATCATTGATTGCATCTAATTGGTGGTCTATCGACTAGAACTTCCACCTCACTGATCTAAAACATGTGATGTATTACATATTACTATATTGAGAATGTAAATACTAGAACCCATACATGAAATAATTCTAGATTTGGTACCTTTAAAAAAATAACCTTCGTATGATTAATATTTTTTGATAATCTTATATCATAGAGATAATCTTATATGAAACAAGAAAACTCACCCGGTTAATGTGTGTTGGTGAACCACAGGTTTGAGGAATCAACATCGAAACTACAAGAGGTGATGAAGCATAATTTCACTCACTATGTTTCACCATAGTATGTAATATGAAATTTATAGGGTGAAATTAATTAATAGGGGATGAATATGGAACCCCATTTTTCTAAAATGAAAAACTATATTTGATAGAATATGTGACATGAATCATTAAACCCAATATAAACATGATTATTTAAATAGTACCATATATTCTAGGAAATAAATTTGTGTGTGCAAATATGATTAACAAATTTAATAAATGAATATAAAGGTACAACCCAATAAAAATTAACTTATAAATAAATAGGAATAAAGACCAATTTTTTAATAAGAATATTTATTTCAAATATGAAATTTTATTTTATTTTGTGAGAAATTATTTTAATTGATTTTTGAAACATTTTGAAGTATTATTTTATAAAATTAAAATAATTTTCTAAATAAACATTTCCATATTAACTTAGGATGAAATTTGGGATTTTAAAAAATAATTTTTTCAGTGAATATTTAAAAATAAAGATTTATATTAAAACTATCATTTATTTTAATAAATTAATGTAATTTAAAATTTTAATTAATATTTTAATTTGATAATTATTATTTATCTTTATTACATCCAATTAAATAAAAGTAAATCAACTTTATATTTGACCTTGTTATAAGTTTTTCTTTAGGTTTTAGAATAATATTTACATAAAATTATTTTAAAGTACATAATGTTCTCTATATTAAATTATTAAAATAACCTCTAATGAGGAATTTCATAAATTAAATTTATAGATTATATATAATTAAAAAATAACTCAAATTAATTTTATTATTATTATTGTTATATATTTAATATCATATCATATTTTTTATACAAAGTTCATTTCTCGAAAACTGTTTTTCATCATGTAGATAGGTTTTATTTTAAATTATATTCTTCCACTTATATGAGGTGAATAGTAAACAATTGTTTCAATATATGGATTAATAATGATTTATATTATCTATAAGTTAAAAATAATATTTGATTATAATAAATATTGAAAAAAGTATAAATTATTTACAGTGGTTAAGGTATAAACAAATTTTCTATAGGGTTAAACTAAAATGATAAGGGTTAAAAAATGACCTAAAACGTGTCTAATTACTATTATACAAACATATTTAAACATTATATATTATATGTTATCCTAATTCTTCATTTTTTATCCTTTTTTATGTTAAAAACATCAGTATAATTCTTTCCTTTAAAAAAATCCAAGTGTGTCATCTCCCTCACATATAAATGGAAACCCACTCTCATCTATTATATACACATCCAAAACAGATTACATCATACAATACATACCATAATATATTCCTTAATTATCTAAAATCATCCATGAATCATTGGTTATGTCATAAATCTATCTTACAAATGATTTTGGTGAAAACCTAAACAAGTTGTCTGAAGAAGGGGTAATGTCCTTAACAGACCGTTTTATTTTATTTCATCATCCAAATAATTGAAATACTATAAAACGATGATATAATAACTTCATTATCTTCCATATAATTATATTTTTTACATTAAGGTCATTTCTTATCACTATCCCATCATTCGTCAAATAGGGAACAAAATTGTTGAACATGTGTACGACGGCCTACCCCTCATGAACTAACATAAATTTTTTCAATAATCACTTATCGCATATGATAATAATGATTTACTTAATGTTTATATATGATATTAATGGTATAAGTATAATTATTTAATTTTAATAGCATATAAACTTTCTTACTTCTCATTCCACATGGAATAAGATAAAATCACTTGTATGTACAGTGGACTTCTAAATCATGAGGCTATGTGATTCTTTTTTCACATATTCATTACATGGAAGGTAATAAGAATTAATTTTATATTGATATATTATATTAAAAAAATTCCTCATTTTATAAAAAAACTATATCATATACATTCTTACCTTACCATCCATTGAACAGATGATTACATCTTTCATGTATACAGTGAACCACCACCATACAAAGTGATGTGATTCATTTTTATTAATATATAACATGGATGGTATATATAAGTTTATTTAAGGAAATAGTATTATATTTATGGTATATATATGACCCTATAAATATAAAATAACTCTTACATTTATTCTTTCATTATCTTTGAAAAATGGAAACGTTAATCATGCTTACGTTTGGGATAATATATTCATGATTATAACATTTTTCATTTATCATAACCATATTTCATAAATGGGTTTAATTTTATAATTTATTGAAAAAACATATAATTATCTCATGATTTAATTTTATATATAATTAAATAATAATATCATTGACCTTAGTCAACATACCAATGTGATTTTGGACTTATGAGTCATTTTTCATTAATACATATGACATAATATTAATTTGGTATGTAACTTAATATGACATGGTAAAAAATAAAATAAATAGAATAATAAACATGAAAAGGGATATTAATAAAATAAATAATTATCATTAATTTATTATTTAGCAAGACAAATAATGAACATGTCAAATTCCGATTGAGAAAGGGGATTATGCTAAGCCACGTTTATCATTGTGATATGAACACACTCTCCATAACTCACTCACTCTCATTAATATTATACAATGATTTAAATTTTTTTATATTTGTATCATCATGTAATCAAATATTATTCTAACTTCTGTTGACATGGTAATACATTCCTTATGACCATCTCTCAAATTCCTTCTTTAAGTAAGCTCTTTTGATTATGTTATGAGACAAGACTATACAACCCATTTCATTCCATAAGTAATTCTTTTGTTTATTCCATTAAATTTATTTCCTTATACAGAACACATATTCATGTGAAAGAAATGAACGCTATAAGTGGACCCATTTTTATACATCCTTATAATTCACTGGGTAATGTTTTAGTGACATGAGATGTTATATATGGGATTAGGGAGTGAAACTAATCAATTTTGGGCCTCTATCCACCATGTGATATTGCCTACACAATTGTCCTTGACTTATTTTTTATTTCATGTTTCAAGAAATTTAAAAATTTCCATTTTATCAATATCATATGATACCATTAACTTTATTTTCTGGCTCCATTTGATTTTCCATGTACCTTATCTTTTATGATATCATGTTATACCTTTGACTCACATGTTATGCTTCCTTTTTAATTTTATTCCATTACTGGGATATTTTGATCACTCCTTTAATTCATGAATTCCCTATGTTATCCCATGTAGTTTTAGGATATTAAATAGATTTTAGGATATTTATATGGAAAATAAATTTTGGATTCTATGTTTTAACTTCATTTGATGTATTATGAACCTAGTCTTCAAATGAATCCAGTCCTCACAATCATTAACACTGTAATTTTTTGGTAATTGTTTTTAAAATATTGTAACAAAATGTGTAAAATTCATTTCTCTCCATATAAATGTTGGAAAATACATTAATTTAATAATAAATTGATATTAATTAAACCAAATACCGAGTTCTAGTTTATACTCATGATCATCCACATATAAGCAACGAATTATGAATATAATAAAATTAGAATTAAATTCTAATCATTCTTATTAGATATAAATAATGTTGGAATCTGTTAATTATCATCATTAATTAATAAATAATATCAAGTTATTTCTCATCTAAATATTCTTGAGATTATTATCTATCAAAATTTTAACTAAATAAAAAAATATTTAAAATTGACAATGTACAAAGCATGGGTCATAGCAACAACATGGTGAGTACCAGTCTCAACATCCCACTGTGTATTATATTCATATAATATTTACTCAAGATGTATGTGGAATGAAAAAATTATCACAAAATTTTATAGACTGTACATAGTCAAATAAATGACCTATAGAACACATTATATTTTCATAGCATGTTATGTTTTAATGCACATTTATTAATAAATGTATTACAACTTATGCATGATATACAGTTCCAAAAATTATACAGAAATTAATTAAACATTATATATATATATATGACCTATAACATTGTGTATGAATAGTCTAATAAATTACACACAAAACACGAGATGATAAGGATTTGTGGTGGAAAAATTAATTTTAATTCTACATAATTTGTTAGTATACATGCAGTGTACTATCCATCTATATGGTGAATATATTTCACACTTTATATCCTTATCACATGCCTAAGGACTCAGTATGGAATCATACATTGGAAAATAATGAATTATGTTTCATGTTCATGGGAATGATTATGGTTGTTCTTTGAGTTACATGATAACTAATTATGTGGGTTTTGTAAGAGAATACATGACCCATATTTGAATAATGGACTACACATCGTGTATGGATGTTACATGCCATGTATCTCAGCTAATCTTGTGCTAGAATGGCCTAGTCAACAAGCTGTCTATTTAAATACACTACTCATGTCATAAATAAACATAACTTGACTTAATTTCTAATTAATTATTTTTTCATTGAGCATGGGTACATGGAATGTTCGAATTGGATACCAGATATTTAATCTTGTTTTATCTAACAAGAATACTTAGCTCCTCTTGATTAGTTATTTGTATGATACTTTCATTCATAATAATTATTGTTTTTTATAATATTTACTATAATTAAATTGAAGAAGAGAATATATCATGATTATAATTAATGAATAATTAAACTAGAATTCAAAATAAATTAAAAATGTGTAAATAAATTTATATTATTTAAATAATTAAATATAATTATGTAATAACTCTGATACAACTTGAAGGATCCAAAAATAGTGGAAACCTTGTATGAGAGATTCCCAACATAGATTTTCTTCATAATAGATGAGGAATATGATATGTACATTGATGATAAATGTTTTGACCGACATAATTAAATCAATGATTAATTAATGGTTGAATTCTAGAACCAAATCGAAGGACCATCACAAATTATTTATAATTAATTTAAAAAATCATAATATTAAATTGGAATTAATTATTTTTTAATTTATGAATCTTACAAATTATCTATGATACATTATCACTAAATCATGGGATTTAAGATTTGGTTTCCTCTAGCGGTGATCAACAAGTGTTTTAAAAACCTCTCAATGCCACCGTATGAATATCCAGGTGCTAGTGTTGTTGATCCAAATACATAAATCATTCTTCCTGATTCCCTTATGAATATATTTAAGGAAGGTTTCTATTCAGTCTCTCTAAACATTGGATTTTTGGTGGTATGGTATCACTCTCTATTCTATAGATCATTCATGGAGAGGTATCTCTCAAAGGCTTCGATAGAATTCTCTCTAAGGGTGCTTGTAAAGAAACACATGAAATAGTAACCCTGTAATAAATCATATAATAAGGTTTAAATATAAATAGGGTTACAAAATAATTAGTACACATATGCTCTAATTATTATTATAATCCATTCATGAACCCATCACTAAAATAGTATTTATAATATTATTACTTCTTCATACACACTAAACTCTTGAATTTATTAAATATTATGTTTTTCAAATAATATTGAATACATATTATTTTACATCAGACTCAAAAACTCGATTTTCCATTCCTTAAGAATATTTTTTATACCATGAATACTAACTATTTATTTAAATATAAATATCACTACATTAATTTTTAATAAATAGTTAAATATTATAATGCTAAAATAGAAAATATATATTTATTAAATATTTTTCATACAGAATATTCTTTCCAATAACAAGAGATGTAATATATAACATCAAGAAAACATGGATAATTATTAAGTCATGTGAAAGAATAATATTTTCTCATAATTTTTGTTAATAAATAATATTATTATTTAATTAAGGCTATAGATATGCTTAGTATGTGCCCATATAGGCCACTTTCTCAGTGGCATTAGGTAAACCATCCCAATGTCCAATGATAGTTTCTATAAAAAAGGCAAGGCTACCATAGAGAACATATTTATTTTCATAATGATATAAAACTTCATATAGATGCTTACTGTGTAATGTAATCTTATTATCATGCTATCCCTAATCAAGAAAATTGGATGCTAGTTCCGTCATCCTTTCTACTTGATGTTTCTTTCGTTGAATTTTTTGTAAATGATCATGCATATTGATCACTATGACCATGGATTTATATATTCTTTATCATTTCAATCAAATGGACTGAGATATCAACCTCTGTTAAATAAGTCGAAATCCTTTCTAGCATTATCATTGAATGATATATTATTCATGACATGGTCATGTTTTCATACTTCACTGCAAATATTTTTCATCATGGTTTTTTCAATACATCAAAGTACACGACTCATAACATATATTAATAATTATCTTATTTTCTAAGGAATAATACACATGTCCACAGATAGGAATATCCAATAACACATATAAATGTGGATTTCCTACAAAAATGTATCATACTATAATATTCTATCTAAGAAATTACCAAGGTAATACACCATGAGAAGGTGCCTCAACAACCTATGAGTCTCCACCCCTGGTTGCCTATATTATTTGAGTCCCTTAAACTATTTTATCTAGATATAGAATGAATATTTAAGAATACTATTGTGTCAGTTTTGGGTTCTCATCATTATAGGGAACTACTATAATATTTCAGTAAGATAGCTACTCATATGAAATTATCACATACTATATCATGTAGAAGAATATTCATGGAGTGAAAAATAGTTTATTAATATTAAAAAAATGAATAATTGTTATCATAAAGTACCCAAAAGTTTATTCTTGGAAAAAAATTCAGACACTCCACACACAACACTGAAAACCAAACCAATATAGACTTTTATAATGTAGTCATATATTTAAAAGGTAGAAACAATGGTAATAAAATTATAAAACACATATAAATGAATATATATATATATATGAATAAAAAAGTGGCTTAAATACTATACTCATTAAGAACTACAAAGAAACTAATAAAAAATATATTATTGCATAAAATTTATATTATAAATGGTTATTTTTCAAATTTTTACATATTTATAATTATCACTAATTTTACATGAATAGTTCCTATAAGAAAAAATGATTCCCCAAAAAAATAGTTTTCATGATATTATTTTAAAGTAATATATATCAATATTTGGATGTAAATTTGAAAAAATTAATATAATTCTTGGATTTTTCATGGTCATATCATGTTAAGATGATTTTTTTGAATTTTTTCTGTAATAATTGATTTTTAGTTCAATAGGGAAAAATAACGTTTTTGAAAATTAAATGGATTTTTTAAAATAATTGAAAATTTTATATTGACCAATTAAATTATTTTAATTAACATTTTATCTTTTAAAATATCATATTTTAATTAGAAACCTATATTTTTTATTTTAAACCATAAGAAACATTTTCTCAAAAATTATTTTAAATACATCATACATTAATATATTTAATTGGTTTTTTTCAATTTAATCAAATGAAATTAATTTTAAAAAAAAATATGTGGTTAAAAATTATTAATTGATTTTAACATTATTTTTTCATGAAGATTATGTAATCATGGGAAAAAACTAGTTACCCTAGTAAAATGATTATTTTTTAATGAATAATAATTTTCAAAATATTTTTAATTTTTATAATTAATTGAATCTCATTTACGTAAAATCTACAATTTGATGATTAAACATATATATTCAAAAACTAACATCCAATTAATGGGTAATCAATGTTAAATAATAATAATAACACTTAATAATTAAAATAATATTTACGTAAAAATATATTTTTTCAACAGATTATATGTTTGGATCTAAAAAAATAATTTTTTATTATTTAGAGACTGAATAAGGAAAAGTAGATCCCTAATTAAAATTTAACATTTTTAAAATTCTTAATAGGGTTATACTTAGATTTTTTGTAATAAAGAATTATATTGATTTATATTAAACTAATAATAATAACTGTCCAGTGAATAAAATATTTTGGCTCAATTTTTACTAAATTAACAAGACCTTAATACATCCTAGAATCAAATATGTTTTAAACTCTCAAATAAAAATATTAACAACCTTACCCCACCAAACTCACATAACTCTAATTAATTTTCATTTGTACCCCTTACTATTTTTTCCAGGGGAAGTCTTGTAAGAACAAGTATCTTCCTTTCAGTTATGTCTTTCTTTTCAATTGTTTTTGAGAAAAAAATGGAGTCTCCGGAAATTTTTGAAGTACGCGTCGTGTACTTTATAAGCACGAACCGTGTACTCGGTTAGCATAGGTATCCATTTGTTGTTCGTGTAACGGTCATACACATGGTCATGTTTGGTGAACTGGAGACCACCTAATGCGGGGGTTGGTGATGGAAAGTACACACTGTGTACTTCTAAAGTACATGCAAGTTATTCTCTTTTTTTCATTAAATGGACCAAGGTTGCGTCTAATTGGCAGAAACACCACATTCTCGACCTAGTTTGTCTGAGAGCGTCTGAGGGGTTACGATTCTTCTCTGAGCCCTGGATCAGGCACCCATTCTCATATTCGATCGTCGTAGACTGTGTTGGGATTTCATTGGATAACTCTTCTTTCCTCTAGATATTCATTTCCTAATTCCTCGTTTTTCTCATGTTATCATCGGTTTAACATTTTGAGAATTTTTATAGATCTATTTTGTTCATGAGTGATTCATGGATTATGGTTCACGTATAGAAATATCCAATCACCGAGGTAAGAGGTTTGTGCCTTTCCGTAGAAAGTCACTGAGTTATATGTGCTAAAGTACCCAATACCCATGAACAAGGTATTGCATGTTTATAGTTTCAGCCCTGATATTTCCTTTTATGCTTTTATTCATGAATAGAGGTTAATTTAATGTGAATAGGGATAGTTTCTATGCTTTGGAAGTTTTTTTCCATACAGGTTTTGTTTTTGATGGTTTGGTCCTTCTTAGCTTGTTAGGATGTCATGCTTTTCCAATAAGTAGTTTTGTAGGATGGTGTGACTATTGTTTTAACATGTCATTATATTGTAGACTATATATCCAAGAAGTTACGGAGGTTTAATTTGGCCGATATTCATTTTTATACATTCTTGACTTTCACAGGGCCATGATAACATGGTGTAGTAGACCATAGGGAGGATGGACTTAAGGGTTTATCCAGAGTGTCTGTTTTTACTGTTACGATGCGAGACCACATGGGGAATTGACGTATGTGCTTCCTCAGAGTGTCTGTAGTTCCATGACATGGGCCACAAGTAGAATGTTACATAAGTTCTTCCCCAAAGTTCCTTTAGTTATTGATATGTTACTATAGGATGAATTGATGGTATGTGCTTCCTTAGAGATCCAATAGTTTAGCTGAACTAGTGGGGTAAAATGAGTGTGCTTCCAAAAGGGTTGCTTTTACTTGTTTGGTTGAACCAGAGGGGTTGGTATATCAGTACATCCCAGAGGGTTACAATTGGTGTTTAGATGCTTGATTGTGTTTTCTAGAAAGGACCAGATGGGATAGGGTGTGAGTAGTTTCCAAAGGGTTACATATTTGTGATTATCTGTTAATGTGGTACGTGGTTTCTTTTGAATGCTTTGATTTTGTAGGAATGTTTACTGTTGAGTACTTCCTTGTTTACTACTTCTATCTATTTATTACCTGAATATATACACTAACTATTACGCATAGATCTTGTGGTGGTTTCCAAAATGGATTTATTTTCACACCTTGTTTGGGCCATGCTTTTTGGCCCAAACTGATTATATTGTTATATGTATAGATATGGGAAATAGTTGTTCCACATTAGGTACTTGACTTCATTGGAGATGGAGAGCATGGGACCATACATATGATGATGATACTCTGGAGTTGTTATTGATTTTCTTTCTAACTTCGGTATATTATTGTATTTCACCATTGTGATTTTTTTGGCTATTTTCATAGATATATGAAATCATGCATCATTTATATATGTGATCCATTTTTTTATTGATTCATGTCTTCTGTTGTATACTTTCTTATGGTATTATTACTACATTATATATTGTATACGTCTTTACTTCCATTGTGTAACTCTGACAATGAGGGCCTAGTTTCCCCACTATCACACCCAAAGCTCTCGCTACAAGTCAACATCCTCTTGCATTCGGGTAAATGTACATGAGGTTATCTGACCAACTGAGTATGGGGCACCTCTAGGTGGCTCCTAGAACTGAGATGTTACAATGTTGTAATAGAATATTTATTTTTCTCTTGATTTACTGTTTAGAGCCTTTATCCAGGGATTGGAAGAAATAGGTACTTAGTAATAAGTTGTGCCCGGGAGTAGCTAACTCATGTATAGGGAAAAGCCAATTTACCTCATAGATTGTAAGTTTTCTTGTTTTTCAATTTTACAGTTGATTTTATTTTTACCGTTGGGTGATTTATATGTTTTGTGATATTATTTTTTATGATACTGAGGTTCTATTTCTATTTCTACCCGATGAGATGAGGATATTCTATCTAATGCATCGTATAAGTACTTTCTATAAATCACATGTCAACCATTCTTTCCATTCCATTTATGGTGAATTAGCGATTTGATGTTGTTTTGATAGATGTTGTGATAGATATTCATGATTTTGTGATTGATTTCATGAAATACCTGCATTTTTATAGGGTATTTGATTGTGTAAGGTTTTATTTAAATGAATGCCAAACTTTTGTTCTCAGGTGTTATGGGAAATCATGGACCAGAATTTGGTGGATCATTGAACTGTTATCCTTAATTATTACATGAATAAGCTGCCATTTTTTGATTCTCAGGGAGTATAGGCCCTCAAGTAACGAAATTTTCCCTTAAGGGAATGTTTTAGTGTTTTTCTAGGTTTCGGAGTAGTTTTTGAAGCTTATTGTTCAGAAAAACCCAGAATAAACATAGTGTAGTTTTGCCTACACCCCATGTTTTATTCTATTTGGGAAGAAACCATTTTTATTAAGTATAGGGTGTGTATAATATGTACATGCAATGTAGTATCTAACCATGTCATGTGTCGTGTGGGTAGAGACACAGGATAGGTAAATTCTTCTGGGAACACGCCGTGTACCGGTTGTACATGCCATGTTGTGTTGACCATGTGTCCACCCCTGTGACTAACAACATGGATGGATAAATATTATGTTATACAAATTGTGTCAGTCTTGAACATGGCATTTAGTGTAATCTCTATAATATGGTCATGTATCTAATAACATGGGTCAGTCAAATTTCATTAGGTAAAGACAATTTCCATATGGAACACGCTGTGTAACTGTCCGTATAGCTAACAACACTAGTTTTTTATGTTTGTCTGGTACACGTCGTGTCTGGAACTAACACGCCTTGTAGTCCCATTCTAATTAGAACCATGTGGTTTATCCATTTAAGGGAACTCATGCAGGGGAAGAGGATTCAAGTACACGCCGTGTAGTGGACATACACGCCATGTATCCATGTTTTGTACAACTTGAAATCATTCTTTCTCGTGTTCCCTCTTTATGCTTATAGCTTTCAGTCCTTGATAATCTTGATCTAAGGTGTGTTCTTGACCTTGAAGATTAATTCAACTGAGACATCCTTTGGTTGGGTTCCGGTTACAGGGCACCGATCAGACACATGAAGTGGCTAATCAAAGAATTCCATGTTATCCTCCAGTTGTTCCGGTCATAGCACCATCTTTCAATCTGGACATAGGTGCTAACATAGAGTTTTGATTGGGATTTATGAGGTCCATAAAGACCTTACATGGAGTACTGCATCCTACCCCATATATGGTAGAGCTGACACGGTTTTTCCAGCAACAGCATCCTCCCGCCTTCATAGGGGAAGGAGGACCGCAGGCTGCAGAGTCATGGTTAGAAGCAATGTAGTCTATCTTCGAGCATCTAGAGATGCCTCCAAAGTGGAGATTCATGATCTCTACGTACATGCTATGGGAATCCTCCAAGATATGGTGGGATGTGATCTCATAGGTGTTACACCAGCAGGTCATGGCATGGGATGAGATCCAACATCCCTTCTATGGCTACTTCTATCTGGAGACTTTGAGGGCCGGTTGAGCCCGAGAGTTTTTAGAATCTAGAGCGGGGTACTCTTTCAGTTATGAAGTATTCCTATTGCTTCACTGAGATGCAATGCTTCACCCCTATTTTGGGAGGTTATGAGTTATTCCTGTAAAAGAAGTTTGAGGATGGTCTGAAGCAAGACATCCGATCGCAGGTGAACATCTTCCGGTTGAATTCCAACACTTCTATTGTCAACCAGGCGCTGATCACTAAATGTAATCTAAGGGATTATGGAATTGTGAGCTAGGGAGGCTCGACTAGAGTTGATATCCCTCCTACTGACCATAGTAATCATCATTAGAAGTCTTCACATTAGTATACTAAGAGGCGAGACACTTATTTTGGTAGACACGTGGTGTGTTATCTTTGCGGGAAGGATGGGAATATGAGGCCACATTTCAGGAGAGACCCAGTGGAGTGCCAATATTGGAGAAAGACATGTCATCTTCAACGCTTCTGTCCGTTATTCTATCCAGAAGCTGGTAACAGGGGTTCTTCTATGACTCCTCATGTCATTCGGTCTCTCGAATGTGCCTGTAGTTTTCATGGCATTGATGAATTGAGTTTTCCATCCATACATGGATTCATTCATGGTGGTTTTCGTGGAAGATATATTTCTGTACACTCACACTCTAAATGACCATTCTACCCATCTTGATATCATTTTGTGTACACTGAGAGAGCATCAGTTATCTGCTATGCTCTCAAAGTGCCACTTTTGGATGGTCAAAATTCACTTCTCGATTCATGTGATCTTAGAGAAAAATGTATCAGTAGACCCAAAGAAAGTGAGAGCATTAGTTTCCGGGAGAATTTGAAGAACATATTTGAGGTATGAAGTTTCATAGGGCTATATGGATAGTACAAAATTTTTATGCAGGACTTATCACACATATCATTAACAATGTTTGGTCTGACTAAGAAGAGTGACTTTCTTGTGGTAATATTCATGTGAGTCAGCCTTCTAGGAGATGAAAGGGAGATTGACTTCAACAATGATACTAGTATTTCTAGATATGGGCAAGATCTATACTATCTACTATTATTATTTATTTATTTTTCTTGGAATTGTGTTTATGCAGGGAGAAGTAGTAGTTTTATACGAGTCTCGGTAGTTGCGGACACATGAGAGGAATTACCTGATGTAGGATCCTGAGTTGGAAACAGTTGTTCATGAATTACGCTGTTGGGGACATTATATTCTAAGAGAACATTTTCTGGATTTCACTGACAACAAAAGTCTCAAGTATATCTTCACACAACATGACTTAATTTTGAGACAGCGAAGGTGGGTTGAGTACCTTCAGCCTTTTAAATTTGAGCTTGCCTATATACCAGGGAAAGGCAATGCAATAGCTGATGTGTTGATCAGGTGGACTCAGATACAGGTAGTTCATGAGACCAGGTGTCAGTGGTAGCTTATGGCTCTATTCATTGAGATTCATTTATAGGTGCATGATAGATAGGGGAAGGTGATTTTTTCTTATGTATCTTTCACCTCTACTCTTCTTGATCGAGTGCGAATGAGGCTGCTATCAAATCCTGAAGGCCTAGTCATACAGGAAAGTGTGTCAGGAGAGGACCATATTCCTTGATAGAACATAGTTGAGGAATAAATCATGCATTTTCATGGGAGCATATAAGTTTCAGCATACATACGTGAGGAGATGATGTGATACTTTCATTCCTCAATTTGGGAAGTTCATCCTGGTGTCACCAAGATGTATCTTGATGTACACAATCAGTATTGGAGGCCAAGTATGAAGAGAGATGTTGTTGGGTTTGTGATGACGTGTTCCACCTCTCATTAGGTGAAGGTAGAACATTAGCGACCAGTAGGGATTTTAAAGTAGTTACCCTTTCCCTAGTGAATGTGAAATGATTTCGCGATTGATTTTTTGATAGGTTTACCAAGGTCACCTTGGGGGAATGAAGTAGTTTGGGTTGTCATTGACAGACTCAAAATGGTTGCTCACATTTTTTAATAAAGGAGACCTTCACTGTTGATGTGATGGGGAAGTGGTACATCCAAGAGATTATGCATCTTCATGGGTTTCCACACTCCATTGTTCAAAACAGGGATGCATGTTTTACTTCTTGGGTCTGGAAGGGGCTACATAAGGCTTTGGATACACAGGTACATTTGAGTACATCTTACTATTCCCAGACAGATGGCCAGTTTGAGGGTATGATTCAGGTCCTTGAGGAATTTCTTTGAGCATGCATCTTGGATTTTAGAGGTTCGTGGGAGAAACACATACCTCAAGTGGAGTTTTAATACAATAATTGTTTTCAAGAAACAATTCAGATGGATCATTATGAGGCTTTTTACTATATCCCATGTCGATCAAGCTTATGTTGGATGGAGGAAGGAGAGGAAGCTATGTTGGGACCTCATCTTGTCCAAGAGACCACAGAGCAGATAAAGTTGATTCGGAAGATGATGGCTACTACACAGTATTGAAAGAAGTCTTATGCTGATCAGCTGAGACGACCTATGGAGTATGAGGTTGGGGATCAGGTTTTCCTGTGTGTCACACTGAGGTTGGGACACGAGAGGTTTAGGATAAAGGGTAAGCTTTCACCGAGGTACATCGGGCCATTTGAGGTGTTGGAGAGAGTTCGTACGATTGCCTATCGGTTGCAGTTACCTCAGAGGTATCGGGCTATGAATGATGTCTTTCACGTTCATCTTCTACGATGTTACTTCTCAGACCCGTCTCATGTCTTCCATCTCGAGGAGGTTCAGTTGGAAGTGGATGCATCATTCAAGGAGCATCCTATTCAGATTTTTGATCAATGTATGAAGGTTCTCTATGTCTGGTCTATTCCTCTAGTATGAGTGATAAGGCAGCACGGGTGAGTAGAGAACGAGACTTTGGAGATGAAGGTTGATGTACGATTGTAGTGGCTCGAGCTGTTCGTGGTTACTTCTTCTACACCGCCTTGCAAGGGAAAATCAGGGAAAAATTTCATTAAGGGGGGTTGTTTTTTAGAAAGCGGATATTCATTTAAGATATTTATTTCATTTCTAGTGTTTTTGAGGAAAAAGAGATGTTTCTAGAAATTTTTTAAGTACACGCGGTGTACTTTATAAGTATAGGCCTTGTACTCGGTTACCGCCGGTAGCCGTGTGCTGGTCGTGTAACGGCCGTACCCACAACCATGTGCAGTGACCAGGAGAACCCCTAATGCGGGGGCCAATGATGGAAATTTCACGTTGTGTACCTCTAAAGTACATGCCATGTATTTTATTTTTTTAATTAAACGGACCGAGATCACTTTTAATCGGAAGAAACACCTCCTTCTCAGCCTAGTTTGTCCAAGAGCATCAGAGCGGCTATGATTCTTCTCTGAGCCCCTAATTGAGCACATGTTCCCTGATAAGATCACCATCGATTGTGTTGTGATCACCTCAGTAAACTTTTACTTCTTCTAGAGATTCATTTCATGATTCCTCATCTTTTTCATGTTATCCTTAGTTGAATGTTTTGAGAGTATTAGTAGATCTACCATGTTCATGGTTGATTCAAGGAATGAGGTTCATGTATAGTGATCTCCCATCACCAAGGCAGGTGGTTTGTCCCTTTCTGTATATAGTCTTTGAGTTATATGTGCAAACGTTCCCAATACCCATGAACGGGGTATCACGTATTTACATTTTTAGCCCTGATATTTTCCTACTATGATTTTATGATTGAGTAGAGGTTAACTAAATGTATATTGGGTTAATTTGTAGGATTTGGAAGTGTTTTCCAATGCATTTTTTGTTTATGACTGTTTGGTCCTGCTTAGCCTGTTAGGCTACCTTGCTCTTCCCGGGCCTAGTTTTGTAGGATGGTGTGACTGTTGTTTTGACATGATATTATGTTGTAAACTGTTTAGTCAAGTAGTTCTTGAGGTTTACTTTGTCCGATACGTGTTTCTATACTTTCTTGACTTACATAGGGCCATGAGAACCTAGTGTAGTTAACCATAGGGATAGTGGACGTCAAGACTTCTCCATAGTGTCTTTTTTTACTATTACAATGTGAGACAACAGGGGGAATTGATGTAAGTGGTTCCCCAAAGTGTATTTAATTCCTCGACGTGGGACATAGGGGGAATTTGGTGTAAGTGCTTCCCCAGAGTGCATTTAGTTATAGATACGAGATTATAAGATAAATTGATGGAGAGTGCTACCTCAGGGAGTCTATGCATACGATAAAACAGAGGGGTAGACTTAGTGTGCTTCCCTGTGGGTTTCTTGTACTATTTTGGTTGAACTAGAGGGGTTGGGATGTGAGTACTTCCCAGAGGTTTAACATTTGTGTTTACCTCCTTACTTGTGTTTTCTAGGTTAGACCAGAGGGGGTAGACTGTGAGTACATACCAAAGGGTTACCTATTTTTGATTATCTATTTATGTGGTATGAGGTTTCTTTTGAATGATTTGAAACTGTATGAATGTTTTTTGTTGATTACTTCCTTGTTTACTACTCCTATCTATTTATTACATGAATATATTCACTGATTGTTAGTCACAGATCTCATTGTGGATTCCTACAAAATTAGAGTATCAAACACTATTTGGGCCCAAACAGATTATATTATTGCAGGTACAGACACGGGAAAACGCACTTCCACTTCTGGTACATGACTGTGTTGGATTTAGAGATCATGGGACCAATCATAGGTTTGTGATGCTGTGGAACTTTTATTACTTTTATTTATAATTTGGTTTTGTAATGTATTTCAACATTGTGATTTGTTTGGATGTTTTCCTAGACATATGTATCATGCATCATTTATATATGTGCTCAAGATGTTTATTACTTCTAGTCTTCTGCTATTTCATTTTGTATGGTATTATTACTGCATTAGTTGTTGTATATTGTTTTACTTTTGATTTGTTACTCTACCAATAATGGCATAGATTCCCCACTATCACACCCAAGGCCCCCACTGCTAGTTGGTAGCCTCTAGCGTTTAGGGAAATGCGCTTGAGGCCATGTGACCAACGGGGTACGAGGCGCCTCTTGGTGGCTCCTGAAACCTAGACATTACAAGTCCCCCTTTTTTAATTAGAAAAGTTCGATCACTTCCACCACATCAACAATCAACACATATATTGAAATTTTCTTTAAACATTAACCATATTTCCTCCAGGTGAATTTATTTACACACCATTGTACCCCTAGTCACCAAATATTGTCCGGAATTACTCAAATCTAAGGACATCATCAAGAGGAAGTTCAATGTCTCAATATAGGCATCACAAATTTTGTAATGTATCATTATTATTTTTTTCATTTCAAAACCATCCATAACCATAGAATAAAAAACCTCACAAAATATTGAATTTATTCGTTATTAAAATAATGCTACAATAGTTATTTATTCTCTTCTATCTTATATGAAAAAAATTAATCATTGTCAGTGTGTGTGAGCATATTAACACCTTCATTAAGTGGTGAGTTAATTATTCCATCACCTCCACTCTAGAATGGTCATAGTGATGTTATTTTTTAATAGATATGCAAAATATAATGTATTTATTATTACAAAATTAACACTTACTATCTATACCACCCCTCCCATCAATTTTGTAACAAAAACTCTTATCATGAATTTTTCGGGCCACCACCTCAACAAAGAATCGTTTTTTTATTTTTCAATATAGTTTTCAATTATTTATCAAAAAAATTACAATATGGTTTATCATAATAAAACCATCAACATAATATAATTTTTAATTTTTAATAATTATACTATGTCAAAAGAAACACATGTTTAACCGTACTCACTGATCGAGTCAATGTGTGTTCATGATTCAGTTGATATGACCACCTACAAGAATAATGCTATTAAATTATATCATAGATGATTATGAAAACATAATTTATTCTATAGTATTATATAATTATATAAAAAACTATTTTTATTTATTATAGAAAGGATAAAATCTTATTTAACTCATTGATTATGAAAACTCCATTCGTAGGATGAAAATCACCGAATAACATTCATTGTCGATTTATTATTCTATAAATAAGACTAATGTTAAATTGAAATAAAATTTAATAATTACAAATAAATATAAGTCATACATTATAGAAAAATTATATAAATTTGAATGATTAACGTTTTCAGAATAATGAACACTAACAGAAGTCCAACAAAACAACAAATAAAAGTCAAAATTATAAACACTTCATGTGGGAAAATAGGAAAAAACTAACTAATATACATGTATATATTGATTATAAATAAAAATTATATATAGTGATAGGTATTAATATTGTTATAAAATTATATATTAAGATCATTTCTATATAATTTTAGAGAATATCTTACTAATCCTCGATATATGGTAAGGGTTTCTTTGTCTCACATTTTAATCCCTTAATACATGTTCATTTTATACACCATGTTTCATTTTATATGGTGAAAGTAATACCCAATTTAATTTAATTTCATGATTCCATGTTTTCATTATTTCAAATTTTTTTCATGTTATTTATCTCTCTAGATTATTTTTCAAAATATACGAAGTCGGTGTGGGTTTTCATCTCAACATTCTCTCATTAAAACATATTTTAATTTTATGTACCAATTTCTAACTTATATGGTGTATATGCTTACCATGAATATATTGTTTCACAATCCATAATTTAATCCATGGTATTTATAGAACCATAATATTTTTAATCTTCTAGTTACTTTTGAATAAAAAAATATTGATGTGTTTTGTGGTTTTCATGACATAGTTTTCTTACATTGTCCATATTCACTTATCTTGGACTATTGTCTTTCACGATTGATTTATTCCATCATATGATGATTTTTTGATGTATTCCACATTGTTTGTTAGGGGAATATGGTTTCAAATTATATAATTCATCTATTTTTATTTTAATTTTTCATTAATATTAAATTTTGTTTAGAATAATTTTTATTACAATAAATGGATTTTTAATCCATGTCAGCATTTTCACATCTGACTAATTCCCTAGTTTTCTAATTCCATTTTTTTAACTTTAAATTGACATACCCTTTATCCTTTTTAATAATGTTTGTTTTCATCAAGTATATTTTAAAAATATTACATTGTTTGTTATATCCTATCATAACAAAAAAATGTTTTATTTTCCACTCAACATTATCTTTTGATGCAATTTATATCTTTATCATGTTTATATGATTAAATATTATTTTAAAATTAAAATTTTTCAATTTATTTTTTCATTCCAAGTTAAAATCATTTTTTCCTATTTTATGTATTCATTATTCAAGATTCATTTCAATATTAACATTTTTCAAATAATGTGCACTTCCTCTTTTCAAAAACATTATGTTTAATTAAATATTCCATTACTAAATAATCTTTAAAAATGTTCATCTTTTCAAATTATTTTTATATATCCTTCTAGAATCCTCTTTTATATTCATGGATATTTTATTTTGTCCCCTTTAAAATATTATTTTCTATCATTATTCTATTTCCATTCTCAAAAAATGTATATTTCTAATGCAATTACCACATTATCATTTTTAAAAATATAATTTGTTTCAAACATTGGGTATTTTAAATTCAAATTTTTAACCAGCTTTTATTTCCAATGAATTAATGACTTGATCACCCTCTATATTTTATTATTTTACACATATTTTTATTAAATAAAATTTTTATATCATGTCACCGTTATGTTCTTGTTTTTTACTATTTTGGAAATCCATTATTTTTTCACAGTTTATTAGAGATATGAGGATATTTGATTTTAGTGTCATATATATGTATGGATAATGGTGGGTGGTGGTTCTATATAGGCCTATAATTCATTTGTTTTAATTTATATCATAGTATATAGTAATGTGTAAACATAATAGTTTTGTTCACACTTGCGTTGGCATAACGGTTTTGATCACATTTTTAAGTGCAGACATAATGAGTTTCCCACATTAGAATGGGAATAATTGGTATTCTAAAATAGTGTTTCCTATTAATATCTTTATACCACACATATATGGTGTTCATAATGTTTGTCTAAATTTTCAAGATGCATTTTACATTCTTAAAATGAATTGTTTTCAATATATGCCTCAATTTTAATGTATTAATCATTTTTTAATACGCTCACATATTTTATGATTATTGATATGTGTCATGAACCAAGTAATATATTTCATTGTTACATAATGAAATTTTTATGATCTTATGGTTTTTATATGTATCCTTATGATTTTTTATTAATATCTTAATGTCATTTTCATATTCACCTTCATGTTTATGATATAATACTTTATGATATGTATTTTCCCCTATTGAGATTTTGATATCTTATCTTTCTTATTCATTTATTCCTTAGGATATAATGATTATTATATCATGTCATATTTCTAAGAATGGTTATATAAGATCACAATTAGGTATAAATTTCATTGAGTTTTATAAAATAATAGGTTTATGTAGATAATCTCCAATACACTAAACCTTTCTATAAATGGGTTTTGCAGCTATTTATTAGATGTATTTTTGAAATCGTGATATTGTTGTACAATTTAAGTCATGATTATCCTGGATATAATCACCATGACTGTTCTGGTGGGATACTATTCCCCCATTATCAGAGTGTAAAATACAATGTAATTATGATAAATTAGATATGTGACATATTTTATGAACCAGCCCAGATACCCTAGCACCCCGATAACCAAGGTGGATATAACATGGCCTGAAGGGTGTGCCCAATCCACATGGGTTGGAAACAAGCACTTGGAATAATAGAAGATAAAACTGTGAAGGGTTTTCCACATAAACATTGGAAGTAATTGTTATAAGTCTGTATGTTGAAAAGAAAACTCTATAGGGAGAAAATTATAGAAATAAAAAAGGTAAAGTAACCCAATGTAAAAGCACAAAGTACTAGAAAATAGGATAACAACCAACATCCCAACAAGTAAATCTCCTTTCCCAATTATTGATAATATGAACCTCCTCTACGTGGCACTTTTCCCTTACTCGAACATGGAAGAAGATAATATACAAACACATAAAGGCATAAGTAGGGTGTGAGATAATATACCCACAGGGTCCAACAAAGGATTCCATAACAATATTCCATATTAATTAACTAAATAAATATTTCAATTTAAAAAAAATGCATGGTAGATCAAATGTTTAATTAAAAGAAATCATTATTTACATTTTTAATGACTTAAATACTTTATACAATGTATTAATAAACATATAATATATATTATTTTATATAAATTCATATGGAATGTGTAAAATACTTTTCAAAAAACGGAATATATATAAAAACAATAACAATGAGAAACATAGTCATCTACCAAGAGGTACAATAGTTCTATGTTATGGGATCCTCCCAGACACAAATTAAAATAATAGAATTGTGCCCACACATCCCTCTAACACTGGCCAAATAGGACTAACCAAAATTTCATTGGAGATATGATGACCGTATAAGTTTATGTTGGAGTTGTAATGCATCAATCCAATTCCAGGGAATTCCCATCCTAGTGTGTTTTTCCCTAATAAATCACAAGCTACTCGGGATTCCCTGTGTTAAAATAATAATCAATAATGGGAAATTTTTTCAAAACTAGATAAAATTAAATTAACCCATATTTTTAGGTCAATGTGCAAATTTCCATTAAAAAAATAAAACATGTTTTTTTTAAAAAATATCATTCCCTGATAAAACCAATGGGTTTCATTTATAACAGTTTAGGAAGTATTTATAAAATAAAAATCTAAAGTCAATATCAAAAATAATTTTCAAAATTCAATTTCACAATTTAAATTCCACAATTTTATTTCAATAATCACAATTTTCCGTCGATTTCAGAAAACATGCCTTAGTTCAATGAAATTTCATAGTTTTACTAAATTTAATTCCAAATCAAATCCAAATACACAATTCAATGGAATTGGGTTTTATACAAATAAAATGAATGAAATTAAATAAATATCAATCAATTTAATTTAAATCAAAAAAATTAGGTTTAAATAAATTTAAAAACAATAAATGAAATGAACTAATAGGGATCAAAACCGCACATAAAACAACACCTGTGATGGGAAACTTGTTGACGCTCCTTTCGTCACATAATCTAAAAATCGGAAAAGGGGAATATCTGAGTCCAATGTGATTCATCCTTTGAAGAAACATCAAAAATCAACAAAGGGATGAACAAGGAGAACATTTCCCATAGGTCGCGCAAGTTCCCTCATGGTCGCGCAAGTACACTTGCACGCCGCCTAGTGGTCGTGCAAGTACTTGCGCAACGCCTTATGGTCGTGCATGTGACTTGCGCGACCTAAGCGATAACCTCCCGGTAACCGCCTGGTAACCGCCCGGGGTCTTCTCCTGCCTATAAATAGACCATGTGGGCCCCCCATTCGGGAGGATCTTTTTCCAGAAAATCGGATTGAAGCTCCCGACGCCCAGGTCTCTTCTCAAAGCTTCCAGAACACTTCTAAGGTAATTTCTTACCTAGAACGGAAGATCTAAAGAGAAGAAGGAAGGCCTAAGTGTTGAAAATTATCAAACACTTGCGCGCCGACTTATTTCCTTCAATATAACTTGTGCGTCCCTTTTCTGGAAGAACCTCAAGAAAATTCTAAAGGGTTTTAAAAAGAGTCGCTCAAGTATTTCAATGCTGGTTGAAAATCGCGCAAGTACACCATGTGTCGCACAGGTATACCTATGTGACCATACTTGCGCGCCCACGGAAGACTTGCGCGCCTTGCAAGACTTGCGCGCCCCTATCTTTTTGGGTGCCCATCTTGCCCATTTTTTACCCCTCTTAAGCCATCACACCTTTCCTTTTCAAGATTCAGTCTTCAAGACACTCTTCAAAGCCATTTATGGCATGATCTCTTTATTTGACTTCCTTATCTGAAAGGAATTCTGTGGAATCTCTCTCAAAGTCTAGTGATTTAAATATCATTATGTCACTAAATATGGAGAGTTCATTCATTCAACCTCATCCTTTAAGATGAGAGAATCCTAACCTGGGTCTCCTTTTTAGGAATAAGACTCAGTCATAACCTGGGTCTCCTTTTTAGGAATAAGACTCAGTCATAACCTGGGCCTTCTTTTTTAAGAGTAAGTACCAGTCATAATCTTGGGCATCCTCCTCCGGAGTAAGCCCCAAACCATAATTCATTAACTTGGGCATCCTCCTCAGGAGTAAGCCCCAATCAAGTCCTCTAATTTTGGGCATCCTCCTCAGGAGTAAGCCCCAAACCTTAAGTCCCCTAACCTGGGCCTCCTTTTTAGGAGTAAGTCCCAGTCATAACCTTGGGTTTTCTTTTTCAGGAGTAAGCCCCAAGTCCCCTAACCTGGGCCTCCTTTTTAGGAGTAAGTCCCAGTCATAACCTTGGGTTTCCTTTTCAGGAGTATGCCCCAAGTCCCCTAACCTGGGACTCCTTTTTAGGAATAAGTCCCAGTCATAATCTTGAGTTTCCTTTTTAGGAATAAACCTCAAGCCCCCTTAAAATTCTCTTAACTAGTCATAATTTACCTTTGATTTGGGTTTTCTTTTCAGGAGTAAAACCCAATCATAAGTCCCCTCCTAACTTGGGCATCCTCCTCATGAGTAAGCCCCAAGATTAGAGTATTCAAATCTCCATAAAGCACATATACCTTTATGGACCCTGTTCCTGGATTTTCTCCCTAAAAGTAAATCCTAAATGTTCATATATTTTGGGAAGTCATACAGACATAAGCCCCAAACAAATTCTTATGATTGCATCTTTCATGGCACAATTGTCTAAATTTTACCAATACCTCTTGTTTCTCACACCGAGCATGACTCACGTGAGATTAGAGTGTAAAAGTAATTATGACATTCTTCTTTGAGCCATCAATCATAAACATCATACTCCATTACTCGAACTACGTGGGTTCTGATTCCTTTTCCAAAAAAAGGATACGTAGGTAGCCCATTTATGGGTTCGATCCCAACTTTGAAATAATCTCTGTCCTTCTGAATGACGATAAACTTCAAATGCCCCAATGAGTGGCTTTAAAACCATCCTGGTCATCATAATGACCAAGAGACTTTTATATAAATGTTTTGAAGGATAACATTGACCAGGAATCTCTAAACAGATATAGATGATTCTCTATTGATGAAGAACCTCGAATATATATAAAAGATTCTCAAAATTTCTTGCATATTTAATAATTGATTGTTAAAACTAAAGGAAATCACATTTTATACTTGGTAATGTAATAAGGATTCACGAACATAACTTAAATCTATAAAGAGAGTCCCGGAGTAGACAATAATTCCCCTCAAAAAGGTGTGATGAGTCCGACCTCCCATCCTCTCGACCAATGAAAATTCCTAAGCCTCATTAGTCCACAAGCTAATGAGCGCCTGCCTTTGGAAAGTAGGTCCAAACAGATGTGGAATCATTGGATGTTTTCGGTTCTACGAACAAACCCGTTAGAAACCGATCGGAACGTTTGAATCTGCCGTCCAGGAGGTCATCCCCGGATTCCGTGATGAATCAAAAATGGTGAACCCGACGTGAATCCTTAACCAAGTTAAAGTGATATTCTTCTTATTTGTTAGGCCCCTTGGGCCAACAAAGCAATCATTGACATGTTCTCATCCAAAAGATGCAGTGGCTGGATTCATCTTGATTATGTCTGTCATATGGAACATGCACTCTTTTCTCAAGATCTTCTGCAAAATGGCTTTCCTTAAATTCACCTCTATGAATACTACTGCTGTGAACACCTCTACTGTGAGGTCTGCTGCTGTGAAAACCAATGCTACTACTCCTGCTGGAACGTCGTCCGCTCTGAGGATGACATCACCAACTCAGCATCTTCAACGCTGGGTTTCTAATGCACTGGTTAAGGAGTACCATCTCAACGGTACTATCCCAACTCTGGAGGCCGCTCGCCAAGCCCTCCATGTTAACAAATCTACCTGGTCGTCCAGACAACGGCGGCCAGCGATCAAGAAGCAGGCGGTGCTGACTACCGTCTCCAACCGTTTCGGGTCGTTATCCCCAGAACGCAATTTCCATTCACTCCCTTACTCTGAGGAAGTGAATGAGCAGGTCCTGCAGGACATTAATTCAAAAAGACAGGAGTCCTTCCCGAGGGCTCCCATCAACAATCACCGCCAGACTCGTGCGGTAGTGCGCCCTCAACATGATGAGGGTACCGACTCCAGGCATTCAGCTCAGGTTCCTCAAACCCGAGCAGGAAAGATAATCCGCCAGAGACGGAATCCGGTTAACAATAGGCAGGTTGTCATCCTTGCCATCTCCGGAGAAGTCCACCAACCTAACTTGGTGGCAAATAACGAGCAGGCACAATCACCTGCCCGTTTTAATTCCGCTGTCCAGCAGACTCGTCTGGCAGCATCAAGCCTATCCCACCAGGCAATTCCGGCGGAGTACCATAGCCAGGAACATACACCTGCTTATACATCACCAGTTAGTCAGTACGCTCGTCTGACTACATATGATGGATCTCATCAACCGCGTTTGGCGAAGTGTAATCAGCAGGCACATACACCTGCTTATACTAATCAAGCCTACCAACAGTCTCTCTTGGTAGCGCACGGAGAAGTCAGTCGGAAAGTCCCGACGACAAATAGGAGGCAAACTCAACTCTCTGCCTCCACACTTGAGTACTATCAGGATTCACTGACAGGAAAAGGAGGATAGGAGCAGACACATACACCTACTCCAAGCCCGGAATGGACGTATATCCCCGTTCCGGCGGCTGAAGTCACCAAACATATTTTGTCAATGGTGAAAGAGCAGAAGCAAATTCCTGCTCATATTCTGGATGCTTGCCAGGATATCATAACTACTTCAGCATCATCACAGGGACAGACACATAAATCTATCCCTAGCAATGGAGTGACACATCAACGATTCACTCTGGAACAAACACACACATCAGTTCCAGTCCAAGAGGGTTATGGGGCATACTCCCCCATATCATACGGACAACCAAGTCATGCACATACACCTGATTTGAGTGGAGATCGTCAGCCTAACCTGACCATATTTCCTGATCAGGCACATACACCTACTCAGAGCAATCACTTTCGTCATCAAGTGGTTTCTAAATTGAGTAAGAAGGCATCTAAGAAAAAGATCCACCCATCACAGTCAAGAGATCAAAGGCCAATCTGCAACCAAGCCTTACTTGATGCTGGAGTTCTTGAAGCCCTCAGACATTTATCTGTCGGAATTCAAGATTCTACTCCCTCAGTTCCCAATAACAGGAACATTAATTCTGAAGGTCTTCAACAGACACTTCCTCATGAAGACTTGCTTCATGAAAATTCGGTCAATATTGAAGTTTCTTCTTCAGATGAGAGCCACAGGAACCCTCTGTGTGGTCAGACGACCAAGGAGCAAGAGATTTCATCTCTTGCTGTAACCCATCATGACGGTCCTCCTCATGGTGATGAACTTCGCTGCGAAAGTCCTCTCCGTAGTAGTGATTCACATTGTCTCGAAAATTTTTCAGAAGGCAATGTAGAGATGAGAAATCCCTCCTATCTCGAGGCACTTCCAAACGTAAAACCTGTCATGTCTGATGCTTTACTATCGGCAGGTGAAACTCTTTCTCAATCAGAAGATAACCAGGGGTTCAGGTTATTCTCCGAACCATCCCTGGGTCATTCATCTTCCAGCATGAATAGTGATTTCTCTACCAATCTTGTTGAATCCGATGAAGCAACAAGGAAACGCCAACTCTGGTCCATACAGGTAGAAGAATCTTCATTTAGTGATAAAGAGGAAATGTTGAACATGAGAAAAAAACTAGCAAAAGGTGAAGTACCAGTCATGTTTTGGCCTTTGGCTAACTCCCAGTACGACATTCCAAAGATGTTGACGGATGATGGAATCCATGATATTCGTCTCAACATATGGAAAACTCTTTGTCAATTAAAGAAGAAGGTATTATCTTACGATGAATATGAAAATCATCTTAAGATAATAGAAGGGCTACAACGTCAGATTGATTTGGCATCTCTATCAGTCTCTCGGTATCCAAAGGCTGAAAAGCAACAGAGAACCCTTCAACGTTCATGCCTTGGCGCACTATGAAAATTTAGTCAGTTAATTGCCAATGCTCCATCTGATGTTCATATCAGAGGATGGGGTGTTCACGAAGCACTATATTTCACAGTGCTTTCCGGTCAGCAAAGCCCGCCGAAAATGGTCTCATGCAATGTTATTGCCCATGGCCGGCCACAGTATATGGGATTTGTTCATAATAAAAAGCTTGCTCAAGAACATGCTTGAACTAGTTCCTCTCAAAATCAAGTATATAGAGAACAAGTTGTTGAATTGCTCCTACATCGAGTAGGCGAGAATATTGCACAAGCCTCTCGTCTGGAGCAAACACGTCATCAAATGACAGAAGTTTCGGAAATCATCCAACGATCTGTTAAACCAGGTGATAAAAGTGGATACAGGTTAATGCATCCAGCTAATTTCCGAACTAAAATTCGCAAGATCAAGATAGATTTTAAGAAGATCTAAGACATATCATGTCAAGAGACACCCCAGCTTTCCAGACTGGGGACTTCTCTAACCCAACCCACAGAGTCAACAAATGGGATTCGAGGAGTTGAGCGGAAGCAGCAGGAACATCCCCAGTCTACCGGACTGGGGACTTTTTCAAATCCTCAATCCCTCCCTCAGAGAAAGTCAGTATTCTCTCGATTAGGGAATAAGCCTCAAGAGGAACAATGATCCAAGCTATCAGGAGATTCTCTCCAAGTGACGGTTCTCCATGAAATTCCTAAGGGATCATGTCAACGGAATTCCATGTCTCATCATGGACATGGATGAAGACAATATCACAGAAATGTTGATAGAAAGGATTCCATGCAATATGCATCCATTAATTTCATCAATGCTGTTGCTGCTGATTCACCAGATGAGGCTCAATCAGAGGGATCAGACGAAGAGGTTCCTGCTCAAGAAGTTGCGCACACAGACCTAAATAAAGAAGGTGTGCGCACACGTAATCAAAGGCTTACCAAAAATATGGGTATTCCTTCAAGTAACCCACTTCCCCCTCTCCAAAAAGGATCCAATAAGGGGAAAGGAAAGAATCAGGTTACTTCTCACCCTTCCTCTGAAAGAGGTCAATCGCTCTCATTAGAGCAAAGGTTTGCACAACAGGAGGAAGAAATGAAAGAATTAAGAAGGTTGAATGCAGAAATACTTCAGAGTAGTCTTCTTCTTAAGAATGCTGAAGTCCGACAGCCGAAGGAATTTGTTGTAACTACTGAGATGGATCAAGAATATCCTCCTTTATCAGTACACCCACAGAGGTCTAATCCTACGGGTCAAACGCAACAACGGTTGGCAGCACTGCCATCAGTTGCAGCACCAACCACCACGTCTGTCCAAGATCCATTCATTGCACCTACCCAAAACCAAGTTCAACTGGACGTTTCTCAAAAGTTAATAACTACTATTGAGTCAGTAACAGCTCGGTTAGAAACTATGGAAGGGAAACGGGCGCAGGTTCAACCTGACAAGAATGTTTACCATGAATGGGTAGATTCAATTTCTCCACCATCCAGTTTTGGAAACCCTGTTTTCCCTACTTTCAATGGATCAGGCGACCCCGAACAACATTTGACGCATTACGTGTCTTGTTGTGATCCTATGATGGGAACTCCAGAGCAGCAAGAAGCAGTGAAACTCAGATGCTTCGTGCGAACCTTGCAAGGACCAGCTTTTGTCTGGTATACAACCTTGCAATCCCGGTCAGTCATCGGATGGGAGGATCTTCGTCAAAAATTCCTTCTTCATTTTAGCTCAACTTTGCCAAAAACGACAGTTTTCGAGCTTACAAACTCCAAGCAAAGGGAGAATGAAAGAGTCTCTGATTTCATTGCTCGTTGGAAGGGATTAACGTATTCCTTGAGTTTAGCACTCCCTCAGGAGGAATTGTTGCCAATCTATGTGGGAAATTTGCGTGACGAATTACACACGCCATTGATCCCAGTGAAATACATAGGAGGGTTTCGAGACCTTACTTCAATTGCTCAACAGATTGGAGATTCCCTTATACAGGCTAAGGTTAAATCTCGTATAATTCCATCAGCTCCAGGAAGAAGAATTGGTAAAGCATAAACTGCTACAGTTATGCTTAAACAAGCACCTGTACCTATTTCTACTTCAAAACCTTTATCTTCTCGAAGGGCTCCACCTCCTGAACGCCAACAACAAAGGCTGTTTCGTCCAAATGATCAAAAAGATCAACGACGAAAACAATTTGAGGATATGAAGAGTAAAACTTACTCTTTCCGAAGTGAGAAAGTTCCTGGATACTTCATTTCAGCTCGAGAAAATAATTTGGTTCAATTACCAGTGCCCAAGAGGCCAAACAAGGAAGGAGATGAAGATCGTCCCAATTATTGTCCCTTTCATCAAATGTTGGGGCATCCCATCCAGGAGTGTTTTGTCTATAAAGACCTCCTGCAAAAGATGGTCGATTTGGGACAAGTCAAATTGAAGGGTTCTTCAGCTCATGTAGCGTGTATTACCGCTACAGATCCAGAAGAAGGAGGCGAGTGGCAGGAAGTCAAAAGCAAAACTGCGAAAAAATATGATGATTGGATGGTCATAAAGACAATCAATCGGACCCATTCCATTTTGCGAACACAATTGAAGAAGCCAATTGTGTCTCCTACAAAAGCTGCAGTAAAGCCTCCATCAAAAGACAAATCCTCAAAAGGGCAGCGCAATTCAAAGAAGAAAGAGGAATCAGGAGAAGATGAATATGTATAAAAGACTAAATTGTCTTTGACTCTGGAAGATTTCATGCCATCTACTTCAAAGCCATGGGCACCACCCCATCAAACGGCACAGCCTAAACAGGCTAACCAGGTAGAGTCTTTATCAGACGAAGAGTTAATCTTTGGTTCTGTTAATATGATTCAATTCACAGATCCATATTCCAGTCTTGATGAGCCTGAATTCCCTGTATCAAATAAGGGAACCCGAGGATGTTCTAGAGGTTTAGGATATAGGGGAAGACGTGGATCTTTCCAAAGCCACTACTCTAATTCTACCCCTGTTAGCACTGTATATGTAGTAGAAACTCGTGGTAGAGCCCTTCAGCGAGCTCAAAAAGAACAAGCAAGTTCTTCTGCCAATGGCCAACTCAGTTTTGGTACAGTTATTTTGGAAGACCGATTAAAGGTTCCATATTCTTTATCTCAACAAGTAAATGGATCTAATCAGTCTAATCTTCCAAAACCAAGGATGTTTCCAGCTTCAATACAAGATGCATCAGCTTCCAAAGCATCTGCTTCCAAGGTACCTGCTAAACCACATATTCCTATTGGGAAACGCAGACCTCTAGATCGAAAGTATGATATATTGAAACACTTGGCCCAAGTACGATCCAAGTTATCAATTTTGGATGCTTTGAATCTGTCAAAAGATCTTCAAAAAGCACTCATCGAAGCTTTGTCAAGTCCTCAGGAGTTTGAAGCTGAAATTGTTGCAGCTGAAATCTATCACATAGAGAATAATCCTGAAGAATTCCATGCAGTGATATATTTTACTGATAAAGATGAAGATGATGGTGTGCATGGGCACATAAAACCTTTGTACTTATCTGGAAAAGTCAATGGTAAAGATGTTCGAAGAGCTTTCATTGACAATGGTTCAGGAGTCAACCTCATGCCCATTCGTACACTTCGTCGATTGGGCCTCACGGAATCTGATTTATCTCCTTCTACCATGATGTTGCAAGGATATGATAAAAATGAACAAGAACCACTGGGAGAAGTTACACTCATAACTCAGTTTGGAGATCTTGTTTCCAATTCAGATTTCATGATTGTTGATCAAGACTCAGCTTTCAATATCTTGCTTGGAAGACCCTGGCTACATCAGCATGCAGCTATTCCTTCATCATACCATCAATGTCTCAAATACTGTTTCGATGGTCAAGTTGGAACATTGTATGGTGATAAGGCCCCGTTCAAGACATGTGAGTCTCAATACATTGAGGCGGAATTTTGTCACATGAAGGGAAGAGAAAAACCAACAATGAAGGAAATTACCAAAGTTAATGCTCCATATGGTTTGGACAAAATTCCAATAAATCCATTTCACATGTGAGTACAGATTATGTGTTACCTATCAGTCAAATTGACAAAATAGTCCCAAATCAAAACACTCTTATGGAAAGATCCATAATGTCAATTACAGCAATCGAGCCAGACAACATGGGAGAAATTGGTAACTTACCAAGCAGTGATGAAAGCATAAGTGGTGACGTTTTCATTTCATCTGCTGAAATCCAACAAGTCTATACTTCGCTAATCAGGCCAGAAGAAGTTATAGAAACACCAGAGGTGAATAATGATGTCGATTCTCAATCCATAATCTCCTCTTTATTTCCCAAAGAAGACCCTTTATCATCAATAGGGTCAGAAATGGAATCTTCTTCTTCAAAATGTGAAAATTTTGACATCTCTTATGATCATGAGAATTTTGTTTTTTCATCTACTTTGCAAGTAGAAACGGAAGAAATAACACGTGATGAAGAGGAAGAGGAAGATCTTAGAGATGCTCCTCCAGAATTTGAAGAGGGTATCTCTACCACTGTGGATGAACTCAGAGAAATAAATCTGGGTACAGAGAAAGATCCACCCCCCACTATAATTAGTGCGGCCATGACCCTTGAAGAGCAAGAGATGTATATTTCTTTTCTAAAGAAAAATAAAGATATTTTTGCTTGGAATTATACATAGATGCCTGGCCTTGATCCTGATGTTGCTACTCATCATTTGGGTTTACCAAAAGAACATCGAGGATTCAAGAAAGCCGCGAGAAGAACACACCCAACCTATGCTTCCAAAATTGAGGCTGAAGTGGATAAGCTTATCAAAGCTAACTTCGTCAGAAGAGTTCAATATCCCATGTGGTTGGCTAATATTGTCCCTGTAAAGAAGAAGAACGGACAAATTAGGGTTTGCATCGATTTCAGAGATCTTAATCGGTATTGTCCTAAAGATGATTTCCCAGTTCCGATTACAGAACTCTTTATTGATGCGACGGCTGGCTATGAAGTACTTTCTTTCATGGATGGATATTCTGGATATAATCAGATCCGAATGGCCCCAGAAGATGAGGAATATACAGCCTTCAGAGCTCCTCAATTTGTGTTTTGTTACCAGGTAATGCCCTTTGGTTTGAAGAATGCAGGTGCAACATATCAACGCGCCATGCATCGTATCTTCAAACCTCTTTGAGGGATGTTTGTTGAATTCTATGTAGTTGATTTGGTGGTTAAATCCAAACAACGTTCTAATCACTTGGCTGATTTGGAAGTCATATTCCACAAGCTTCGACAACATAATTTAAAGATGAATCCCTTAAAATGTGCTTTTGGGGTAACCTCAGTAAAATTCCTCGGCTTTGTTGTATGCCGTCGTGGTATTGAAGTCGATCCTGAGAATACCAAATCAATCCTTGGTAGGTCACCTCCTCAGAATTTGAAAGAATTAAGAGGACTTCAAGGACACTTAGCCTATATTCGGCGTTTCATCGCCAATTTGGCAGGCAAAAGTTTACCCATTACCAAATTATTGAAGAAAGGAGTCACTTACCAGTGGACTGAAGAATGTCAAGAAGCATTTGATGTTCTCAAGAAATACCTCTTGAGTCCACCAGTACTCATGCCACCTGTTGAGGGTAGACCTCTTATCATCTATGTGAAAGATTTAGAGAGATCATTAGGTGCCTTTCTCGCTCAAAAGAATGATGCTGGGAATGAAAATAGTCTCTACTATCTCAGTAGAACTATGCTTGAAGCAGAAACCCGGTATTCAAGTATTGAAAAGTGCTGCCTAGCATTAATCTTTGCAGTTCAGAAACTGATACACTACCTACAACATCACGAGGTCCAATTGTTATCTCGTAATAATCCGCTCAAATTCATCCTTAGTCGTCCAATGCTTACAGGACATCTGGAAAGGTGGGCGGTTATTCTACAGCAGTTCGACATTCAGTATGTGTCTCAAAAGGCAATTAAGGGCCAAGCTCTGTCTGATTTCCTGGGTGAACATCCTTCAGTGGAAGACACATATTTAGATATCGAACTCCCTGATGAGGAAGTTTTCTTTATTCAAGAGAGTCCTCAAACATGGGAAATGTATTCTGATGGTGCTTCTAGAAGTCCAATGGGGAAGAAAATGGAAAATCCTAAATTCAACAATGTTGGTTTAGGAATTGTGCTTATTTCTCCAGATAAGGCAGTGTTACCTTATTCCTTTTTGTTGTGGGAAGGTGGTACCAATAATGAAGCTGAATACCAAGCTCTCATTACAGGCTTGGAATTGGCGCTTCAAGCACAAGTGAATCACATAAAGGTGAAAGGTGATTCAGACCTGGTAATCAAACAAGTCAATGGGGATTATGCCATCAGAAAAGAAGAATTAATCCCTTTTTATGATTACGTCAGAGATTTAATGTCGGAATTCCCTTCAGAACCGACATTTTCTTATGTCACAAGATCACAAAATGCTCAAGCTGATGCACTGGCTAATATAGCCACAGCTTTGGCAGATCCAAATCGGGACGAGACAACCATCTGTATTGCCCACCGTCGTGCAATTTCACCTTATGTTCATGTCAGAACAGAGGAAATTAATGAAATTAGTCCCATTCCTGAACCGTATGGTCATACTACGGGATGGATGTCACCTATCAGGGAATACCTTCAAAATGGAACACTTCCACCTGATAGAGCCGAGAAAGAACAAATTCGGCGATGTGTGGTCAATTTTACTCTTTATGATAACCCAAACCACCTCGAGAAAATTCTCTACAAACGTGGTTTTGATGGAGTTCCCTTCATATGTATTGATGGTGAAGAGACAATGGTTGTCATAAAAGAAGTTCATGCAGGAGTCTGTGGCGCCCACCAGTCTAGACATAAACTGTCTGATCAAATTCGAAGGCTTGGATACTTTTGGCCTTCAATGATACAAGATTGTGTTAATTTCACAAAGAAGTGTCATTCATGCCAAGTATATGCCAACTTCATTCATAAACCTCCAGAGTTGCTTCATACAGCTAAATACTCATGGCCATTTTCCACATGGGGAATGGATGTGGTGGGACCTTACCCTTCAGCTATGGCCAAGCAGTTTAAGTATATTCTTACTGCTACTGATTTCTTTTCCAAATGGGTAGAGGTAGTACCTCTCAAAGAAGTCAGTTCTAAATGCATTGTTAGCTTCATCAAGTCTAACATCATCACTAGATTTGGTGTCCCTCATACCATATTGATGGGCAACGGCACCAACTTCTGTTCTTCTGAGGTAAAGAAATTGTATCAAGAATACAACATTAAGCCCAACCATTCATCTCGATATCATGCAGCGGCTGATGGCCAGATAGAGGCCTTCAACAAGACTCTTTCAAATATACTGCAAAAGATGGTGGATAAAGATAAGAGGTCATGGCCTGATAAACTCTTTCATGATTTATGTGCTTATCGGACTACCACTCGCAATGCAAGGCGGTCAACTCCATATTCATTGGTATATGGAACAGAAGCAGTATTGCCAATTGAAGTTCAATTGCCCTCACTCAGAATAGCCATTTTTGATCAGTTATCAACAGATGAGCAATCCCAAAAGCGGTTGAATGAATTGGAATAATTAGATGAGAAAATATTGTGCACTTTTCACCACTTGGAAATCTATCAGAATCGAATAGCACGAGCTTTTAACAAAAAAGTTCGTCTTCGTTCATTCATTCAAGGAGAATTGGTATTGGTTCTCAAAAAACCAATGATACCAGGAAAGAAGCCTCCCAAGCTTGAACCAAAATGGGAAGCACCTTATTCAATACATAAGGTCTACTCCAATGGAGCATATTCTCTAATCTCAATGGATGGAGAACACATTACGACTCCAACTAATGCCAGATTTCTGAATAAGTATTTTGTATAAACACAAAATATGGTTCCCAGATCCAAAACAATCACATTGGTTCATGATATGTCCTACATGACATTAAACTGTTATTTTGTCCCTGCTATATGACATTAAACTGTGCAGCACCAATAGTCCTAACTGCAAGACTTTAAACTGCATAGTCCCTATATTATGTCCGAGATGACATTAAACTATATTATGTCCTATCTACATGACATTAAACTGTACAGAAGTTCCATATTTTGTCCGAGATGACATTAAACTATATTTTGTCCGAGATGACATTAAACTATATTTTGTCCGAGATGACATTAAACTATATTTTGTCCGAGATGAAATTAAACTATATTGTGTCCTAGAAACATGACATTAAACTGTGTGGCACTTCCAACGTCCAGCATGACGTTAAACTGTAAAAAAGTCCCCAGAACTGATATCCTCATATTGGTTCACCTTAGTCCTAGCTATATGACTTTAAACTGTACAGCACCAGTTCGTCCTTGCTATATGACATTAAACTATACAGCAATGGTCCAGTATGACTTTAAACTGAAACTTCGTCCCACACGACATTAAACTGTGAAAAAGTTCCCTAAACCGTCCAGCATGACCTTAAACTGCATCATCCCTGGTCCATGTATATGACCATAAACTATTTATGTCCAGCAAGACGTTAAACTATGACGTCCTAACTACATGATGCTAAACTGTATAAAAGTCCCTCATGTCCAGAAAGATGTTAAACTATATAATCATCAAAGGTCCAGCTTGACATTAAACTGCACCATCCATGGTCCATGAATATGACCTTAAAATATTCTCACTTTTGTCCAACATGACATAAATGGTGTGTTATTTTGTCCTTACTGCATTACATTAAACTGCACAATCCCCCTTTCGTCCAATATGACGTTAAACTGTATTGTCCCCATCGTCCTAACTACATGATGCTAAACTGTACAGAAAGTCCTTGATATGTCCTACATGACATTAAACTGTTACTTTGTCCCTGCTACATGACACTAAACTGTGCAGCACCAATAGTCCTAACTGCAAGACTTTAAACTGCATAGTCCCTTTTTTATGTCCTACATGACATTAAACTGTGCATCGTTAAGGTTGTTATTACCTCTTGTTTCTCACACCGAGTATGACTCACGTGAGCTTAGAGCGAATATCAACCATAATACTCCCTTTGGGCCACTAACCATGTGTAAGTCCCAACAACATTTTTTATTAGATCATTGTCCCCAAGAACAACTTGATCATTAATTCATTCTTTAATTGAACTACACGGACTTTGATCCTTGCCCTCCAGGCTGGGTATGTAGGCAACCTCCCAGGGTTCAAGACCAAAAACAATCTCTTCACATCGGTTCACCACCATCTCATATGATGTTGATTCGTGAAACCGCCCCTAGAATCAATATCTTTACATTGATTCACTTTCGTCCTTGTTATATGACGTTAAACTATACAACACTTTTGTCCGGTACGACAATAAACTACAATATTCTTTGATTTCCTCATTTGAGAAGGAACTATTATTGACATTGAATTTTTAAATCATGTTTCATTTTCAAAAGACTACGTGCATACATGGTAATGCCTAATCTTTTTTTTCATTGCACTAAAGTCCCCTTTCACCCTTCACATGTACGAACCAAATTTGTACAAAGGGTAATTCTAGAACTACGTGGACTTGATTCCCATCCTTATGGGATACGTAGGAACAATTGAGTATCCCTCGAATCCAGTCCCAAGTCTTTTGGGCCTAACCCCAAATTTCACTTTCAGTCCCTTGGCTGAAAAGTCCTTATGAAAACACACATTGTGTATTCATTATTATGGTCCGAATTCTATGACCCTAAACTAAGATCACTCATACTTTTGTCTGGTACGACGTTAAACTGCATTTCAAGAACTACGTATGGCTTGATTCTCATTCTTATGAGATACATAGTGAAGTCCAAAATTTCAATTCAGGACCCAGCCACAACATGATTATGGTTTTCATTGACCTATGCATCTCTATATACATTGGACAATACCCATCTTTATGTGTTATAATCCTAACCATAAATATTTTCAGATCTTCATAACCTTTTTCTTGACTTCTAATCACAAAAATGTCAAACTTCTGAGAATTCTTTTGCCTGACTATGAAGCACGTGCCCATAGGTGGCCTTGCATAAACAATCCACATAACAGACTTGTCAGCCGAAAGATGCTATTTATTTGACCATGCAGCCAATGCCCTTAGGTGGCCCTGCATATTTCAACCCCCTAACGGGTTTTGTTAAATAATAGTAACTTCAATCTTGGGAAGAATGCCTCTTTTGTCCTTATTTGTCTTAAACGACGGTATGTAGGGATCCGCAAAAATAGCCATCCTTAACATATTTGTCCAATATCCTTTTTCATGATCTGAATGTATTCAAGTCTATGGTTTATTCTTCTTCCCTATGTTTGGGTCAGACCTTCGTAGGAGTGATATTCATCAAGTTCTTCGATATTCTTGTTCGGAAATATCTTCTCCATATTCAAGTACCTCTTTCCATACAACAAACTCTATACTTTAGAAAATTTGAATCTCCATAAACTTTCACTGGCTTTTAGCACTAGGAATGTAAATTTCTAAGAGTTCTTTCACCTGACTATGCAGCACGTGCCCATAGGTGGCCTTGCATAAATAGTCCACATAACAGACTCGTCAGCCGAAAGATGCTATTTATTTGACCATGCAGCCAATGCCCTTAGGTGGCCCTGCATATTTCAACCCCCTAACGGGTTTTTGTCAAATAATAGTAACTTCATTCTTGGAAACTACTTCTTCGAATGCCTTTTAGCTCTTTTTCATATCATTCTTCAGATTCAAATATTCTTAAGCCATAGTTTACATATTTTCTCTCATACTTGAGCATGGTAATATGTTTTCAGATAAATTGTCAAGGAATTGAATCAATTTTAATTCATTTAGGTCAAAGATATTTCGACCTTAAACATTAGCCCCTTTATGTCCGGCATGCATGACTTTAAACTGCCCAAAAAAGACAAAGGAACTCTGAATAAAAGTCAAGTTCCAGCACACTTGCGCGCTACCTTCTGTGCACTGAAGACTTGCGCACCACCTTTTCCTTTGGATGGATTCGATTTCCTCAGAGTCAAATCCTCATTTCTCTCCGGATCCAACTCTGAGGGGGGACTTTTGTTGACGCTCCTTTCGTTACAGAATCTAAAAATCGGAAAAGGGGAATATCTGAGTCCAATCTGATTCATCCTTTGAAGAAACATCAAAAATCAACAAAGGGATGAACAAGGAGAACATTTCCCATAGGTCGCACAAGTTCCCTCATGTTCGCGCAAGTACACTTGCGCGCTGCCTAGTGGTCGTGCAAGTACTTGCACGACGCCTTATGGTCGTGCAAGTGATTTGCGCGACCTAAGTGATAACCTCCCGGTAACCGCCTGGTAACTGCCCGGGGTCTTCTCCTGCCTATAAATAGAACCTGTGGGCCCCCCATTCGGGAGGATCTTTTTCTAGAAACTCGGATTGAAGCTCCCGACACCCAAGTCTCTTCTCAAATCTTCCAGAACACTTCTAAGGTAATTTCTTACCTAGAACGGAAGATCTAAAGAGAAGAAGGAAGTCCTAAGTGTTGAAACTTATCAAACACTTGTGCGCCGACTTATTTCCATCAATATAACTTGCGCGTCCCTTTTCTAGAAGAACCTCAAGAAAAATCTAAAGGGTTAAAAAAAGAGTCGCTCAACTATTTCAATGCTGGTTGAAAATCTCACAAGTACACCATGTGTCGCGCAGGTATACCTGGGCGACCATACTTGCACGCCCATGGAAGACTTGGGCGCCTTGCAAGACTTGCGCGCCCCTATCTTTTTGGGTGCCCATCTTGCCCATTTTTTACCCCTCTTAAGACATCACACCTTTCCTTTTCAAGATTCAGTCTTCAAGACACTCTTCAAAGCCATTTATGGCATGATCTCTTGATTTGGCTACCTTATCTGAAAGGAATTCTGTGGAATCTCTCTCAAAGTCTAGTGATTTAAATATCCTTATGTCACTAAATATGGAGAGTTCATTCATTCAACCTCATCCTTTAAGATGAGAGAATCCTAACCTGGGTCACCTTTTTAGGAATAAGACTCAGTCATAACCTGGGTCTCCTTTTTAGGAATAAGACTCAGTCATAACCTGGGCCTTCTTTTTTAAGAGTAAGTCCCAGTCATAATCTTGGGCATCCTCCTTAGGAGAAAGCCCCAAACCGTAATTCCTTAACTTGGGCATCCTCCTCAGGAGTAAGCCCCAATCAAGTCCTCTAATTTTGGGCATCCTCCTCAGGAGTAAGCCCCAAACCTTAAGTCCCCTAACCTGGGCCTCCTTTTTTAGGAGTAAGTCCCGGTCATAACCTTGGTTTCCTTTTTAGGAGTAAGCCCCAAGTCCCCTAACCTGGTCCTCCTTTTTAGGAGTAAGTCCCAGTCATAACCTTTGGTTTCCTTTTCAGAAGTAAGCCCCAAGTCCCCTAACCTGGGCCTCCTTTTTAGGAATAAGTCCTAGTCATAATCTTGAGTTTCCTTTTTAGGAATAAACCTCAAGCCCCCTTAAAATTCTCTTAACCAGTCATAATTTACCTTTGATTTGGGTTTCCTTTTCAGGAGTAAAACCCAATCATAAGTCCCCTCCTAACTTGGGAATCCTCCTCAGGAGTAAGCCCCAAGATTAGAGTATTCAAATCTCCATAAAGCACATATACCTTTATGGACCATGTTCCTGGATTTTCTCTTTAAAAGTAAATCCTAAACCTTTATCTATTTTGCGCAGTCATACATACATAAGCCCCAAACAAATTCTTATGATTGCATCTTTCATGGCACAATTGTCTAAATTTTACCAATACCTCTTGTTTCTCACACCGAGCATGACTCACGTGAGATTAGAGTGTAAAAGTAATTATGACATTCTTCTTTGAGCCATCAATCATAAACATCATACTCCATTACTCGAACTACGTGGGTTCTGATTCCTTTTCCAAAACAAAGGATACGTAGGTAGCCCATTTATGGGTTCGATCCCAACTTTGAAATAATCTATGTCCTTCTGAATGACGATAAACTTCAAATTCCCCAATGAGTGGCTTTAAAACTAGCCTGGTCATCATAATGACCAAGAGACTTTTATATAAATGTTTTGAAGGATACCATTGACCAGGAATCTCTAAACAGATATAGATGATTCTCTATTGATGAAGAACCTCGAATACAAATAAAAGATTCTCTAAATTTCTTGCATATTTAATCATTTATTGTTAAAACTAAAGGAAAGCACATTTTATACTTGGTAATGTAATAAGGATTAACGAACATAACTTAAATCTATAAAGAGAGTCCCGGAGTAGACAATAATTCCCCTCAAAAAGGTGTGATGCGTCCGACCTCCCATCCTCTCGACCAATGAAAATTCCTAAGCCTCATTAGTCCACAAGGTAATGAGCACCTGCCTTTGGAAAGTAGGTCCAAACGGATGTGGAATTATTGGATGTTTCCGGTTCTACGAACAAACCCGTTAGAAACCGATCGGAACATTTGAATCTCCCGTCCAGGAGGTCATCCCCGGATTCCGTGACGAAACAAAACTATATTGAAGAACATCAGAAAATTAGATGTAACAATCAAAACTAGATTCAATATATAAAAAATAGGTATTAGATCATTCGAAAAAAATGATATATAATAAGCCATATAGATGGGTGGATAACAAATCTTGAGAGATGGAAAAAATTAATAATTATTATCAGGAATGGATCGAATAATGATCTACATTCATTGATTCACTTTAGATGGGGTTTGGAGGAGAAACAATAGGTTCTGGGTAGCTATACTATCCTAGGATCTCATTCTAGGTTGAGTTATCCTTTAATAGAGGATAATAAAGAGGTTTCAAAAAAATTCATTGAATTTTCAGATTAATTAAAAGTTTCACACATGGATTCCTAGGAAGAGCCACAATGTAAGACACACCATTAGCCCTAGTGGAGCGTCCTTATTAGTGGGGTTTCATGCTATCTCCTTGGAGGGTGCATTGTTTTTCAAACCATATTCTAACCAATAAAACCCTCACATACTTGGTTTTCAATGTTTTCACTACTAGGGATAATGGTTTGGAAAAACAATGCACAAACCATGTGAGCCCAAGATACCATCAAATTTTTAAAAAATTTATCAGAAGAAACACTAAAATGACCCACCCAAATCATGATAAAATGACGTTCTTATAATAACCTGATAACAATAACAGTATGTTACAACCTCTCCAATATAATAACACCATATCCCTAAAAATTATGTTAAGAAGCTCCCATGTCAAAATGATGAGGCCGCTACTCTCTCATCAGTTCCACCATCCCCCACATCTCTTCAGAATCTATAATGTTAAGTCATGACACTCAAAACAAATCTATTTTCCTCCCAAAAATTACCTTGGTTTTCGAATCAACTATCCTAATTAGTTTCCCAGCCACAGATAAATTGGGATCGACATCAAGATCACTCCAACTCAAAATATGAGATACATCAGAATGACACTATTGGATTTGTGATATATGGAACACGTTATGTATTGACATCAGCTACATTGGAAGTTATAATCAATAACAAAATTTTCCACCCTTCTTAATAACCTAACAAGGTCCCAATAAAATTAAGAGGAAGTTTAACTTGTCTCCCTTTCCATCGATCACCCAAACAAGGTGAAATTTTCAAGAATACCTAGTTTCCAACTGAAAATTTGTGGGGAATGTGACAATGATCAACATAAGACTTATCCAAGAAAAGTTCCATCAATATTATCTACTGAATCAACTAAATCTTTATTTCCATCTTTGTATCCAAGATCAATCCAACCAAGAAACTTTCACCAATATCTGACCAATACAATAGATATTTACAAGGTCTACTATACAAGGCCTCAAAATGATTCATTCAGATAGAGGACTGGTAACTATGGTTATAAAAAACCCAACTATCCCAAAATTTTCATCCCAAGCTCCACCAAAATAAATTACTCAAGAGTGATGCATATCCTCTAGAACTTATATATATCATCCAATCTAGATATCCCATTGTTGATGGTATTTAATGATCAAATGAACTTGAGATCCCATTTTAATGTCCTAGATTTTCCATGTAATAAGTTTGAATAATATATCGTATTATTTGGAGAGCATTTTTTAGAAGGTACATGATTTTGAGGCCATGTGTTCCCAAAATAAATGTTTCAAATATATAAAAACATAAATAGTGTGGGTTCTTGGTTTTCATGAAAAAGTGTAATAACTCATAAAGAGGTGTCCGGATAAAAATTATGGGGGAACCGTTGAGATCAAAGAAGCAGGTTTACCTTTGGTGGGGCCTAAGATTGACCCGAGTAGGTCCTCTACAAAAGTTTATTTTTGGATGTTTTAAAAGAATAAAATAATTTTTATATTTATTTTATTTTGACATTTCATATTGAATAATTCATTAGAAATATGCTTTCTTTTTGTTATTGAATAGGAATACAGCATTAGGCTCATAACCCTATAATTATCATGAGGATATGGACAGAACCATAGGAATTTCTCTCCATGTCTAATGGTGATGGAATGTTGGAACGTGAATGTTCTTGAAGGATCACCAAACACAATGAATCCCCATTTTGGAATGATCCAAACTCTTGTTATGGATTGTTACATCATGTTTTCTTTCCTCTATAATAGATTAAATGATGAAGGTTGACCAACCCATGAACAGGTTGATCTACAGTTCGATCATACATACAATAGGTATTATGTTGTGAGGATTATTAGTTGTATATATTTTAATACTTTCTAACAAAAACATTCAATAATCATGATTGTTGCCAATAAATCTTGTCCAATGATGATACAACTCTTCATTGTGAATATCTCTGTTAGTTTTTTGGGTACCTCACCATTGGAACACCAGGTTTTCCGAATAAAAATTTTTCAGGTGGTTCTGAGTGTGATAGGACCCCCAGATTCTAGGTAAACAAATATTAGATGTTGCAGCATGGTAGATTGGGTCATGAGGAACCCAGTTTTACTATTTCACCTAATTCCATGAATCTGGAGAGGTAGTGTGGCGGTATGGCGAGGAACTATGGTGGTCTGGTGGTAGTGGTAGCCCACAATCCAGGTAGGAAATCATGGGAGAGCCCACAGTGACTAGAGCCATGGTATAGGAAGGGTTTTTGTGTAACCTGTGGTGGGAGTGGCGAGGTAGGAAATGTGGTGCTTGGACACGTTGATTGGGGGGATCCAGTTGGACACGTAGTCAGGTGACCGCATGAACCAGAGGGAAAAAGCGAGGTTAGTCTGTGATTGGTGGAGCAAATCAAGCATGCACAAAGTGGGCTGGGTAGGAGAACTGGGCCACTCTTGCAGCTGATCAGGTAGGTTCATATCGGGTCAGCCGAACCAGGTCGGGTCAAACCTGGACCGGAACATTTCTACTAAATTTGTCATATATTTCAAACATGAGTTCTATTTGACGAGTTGTATGAGGAATTTGGACCCCATAGATGTTAAGGTCCTTTTTAGATACTCTAAGAAAGTTTTCGTGGATGTTTGGTTATGACCTAATTGTATGAGAAGTAGGTTCTCTCAAAAATAAGTGCGCTAAGATATAAAACCTACAAATGTCTATGACTATGTGATCTTGGTGACAATTTGACTTGAGGGCTTCATGACTCATCGATGCTCCATGCACTATCAATGCTCCATTCACCATCGACACTCTATGTGCTATCATCGCCCTCGGGACCATCAACACCCTGATTTCCATCAACACTTCATTCACCCTCGATACTCAATGCACCATCGACACTCTGTGATCTGTCGACTCTCTATGAAATGTCGACACTTCTAGTGTCATGTATATTGAGAGATATCTGGAATAAAACCTATAATATTTCTTTTCATTCTTTAGACATATTCCATTGTGAGATGACCATATTGAATATACTTTATGTGATTTATTTTTGGTTTACTTAGTATGTTTCCTTTTGTGGTATATTTTTTGTATTTTCCTTATTGGTATTTCCTTTGATATTTTGGGGTGTCCTTCATAGTATTATTTTACTCACCCCTACATGGGATTTTCCCACATGTTTCGTGTATCGTGAAGATGATCGATGCTTGGATGAAGTCTTAGGTGGACCAGAACTATATAGTTCTTAGTGTGATTAGATAAGAGAGGTGTGCTTCTATGGATTCAGATAGTTGTCCTACACATACCCTTCTGGTAGGGTTTTCTACGGATGAGTTTTGGAAACTTGTGAATTCAAATTGGAATAATTTTATTTTGGTGGGATTGTATTCTATCCTTGATTACTTTATATTTTTCCTATATTTATACTCTTTGGTAGGTATCTTAGTCTATGTATGCATTGTTTACCTAGTGTTTTTACATTTCAGCATTTTGGGCTTGGAGATTTGTATGTGTGTACATGTACATAGGAATATGCCTCCCATTTTTGGGATATCCCTACTCAGTGATAGTCACCATCCCCTAGCCTATCAGAGGTAGGCTTAGGGTAGTCATGGAATATGCCCCTTTGGGAGGGGTCGTGATATAGTTATATCAGAGGAGGTTAGTTCTACCTAATGAACCAAGGGTTTGTGAGATTGTTTTGGGGAAATTGTGTTATGCCTTTATAGTTTAGAATTCAGACCCAGGACTCCAGTGTTAGTGTGCCGGCTGATGTATCTATACACCAGGACTATGGATTCTACTTTTTAACTCGATACACAAAAACACTTCTTTTAGGGAAAATAAATATTACATGCATCATATAGTATTTATTGTGTGTTCTCATGCCTTCTTTAGTCATCTCAACAGGTATACTCTATTGATTTTTGTACATATTGATCTATTTCAAGATGCCCCTATGTAGACCTCCATCAAGGATTCTGATTCCGGATCACAAGAATGATCTTTATAATGATGAGGCATTCGTATAGGGACCATTACTGAAGATAGAACCACTGGGGGGTGTACCAGCGATGCCACCACCCATTGTGCAGCAGTTACTACCAACATTTCTATTAGAGGATGCACAAAGTCTGAGTGTGTTTCATGAGTTACAAAATAAGTGACCTCCCTGGTTTATGGGTGATCAAGACCCCAAGGTAGATAAGGATTGGTTGGAGGTAGTTATTCATGTTATTTGCCATGTGAGGATGCCTCTTTACAAGATTTCAGTCCTAGTCGTGAGTCTTTTATAGGGATCAGTGGGGAGATGGTTGAGTATAGTGGTACATAAGCATGAATAGATTACCCTCACTTGGATAGACTTTGAGTGTCTCTTTATGGTGTAGTTCTTTCCAGTGATGTTACACTCTGTGTGTATACAGGAGCTACTCTGCATCTGTAACAAGGCAGCCATACCGTAATGGAGTACTCGATGATATTAATGAATCCTTAATTATATTATTTATATATGGTGAGGGGGACATTTTTCAAGGAACATAGCTTCTATTAGGAAATATTATTGGATATAAAGGAGTACATATTATATCTTAGTATTCTGAAACATGTTGGAGTACTGTAGCAATATCTAATGGTAGAGAGATTTCTGGAGGAGTATCCACTAGTTGTAGGAGCTTCCACCAGGCGTCAAGTAGTCGGATCCCCAAATGTAGGTATCTAATTGATTTTTTATGGATCAAAATGGATCTTAATGTTTATGGGATGACCCTAGGAAACAGTTTCAGTAGTGCGAGGCACCCAGGGTAGAGCAAGTCATCTGAAGGATAGGTTGTGTTACTCAGGCGGTGGTCAGATACATCTAGCTAGAGATTTTCTAACCTGTCATAAGACTGATTAGGAGATGGTTGAGGGACTGATGAGGTAGTGATGAAAGTAAGAATAGGTCTATCCACCATGCGGTGGACATGTCAATGGAGTTCGGCAAGCAGCGGGGGTGGGTGGAGGTTCGGGGTACTACCACCAACACCTCGAGGTGGTCCACCATGGTCTTAGGGAGCTGGTGAAAAGGGATGAGGCTTGCATTAGGTGATGGGTAGTTTTGAATTTGAGTGTATAGGGATTATTATAGGTATGATCTATGTCTTTTCCATCCTATATATTGTTTTTTTTTGACACAGGTTCCAGTCACACTTTTTTCTTTATGACAATTTTCGAGACACAATGATTACAGAGGAACCATTTGCTCGATCCCTATGCTTAGAGACTCCTACACAGGCATATTCTATAATAAAAAATTGGTTCCAATAGTGTTCCCTTACACCTGGGGGTTAGATTTTCGATTTGAATCTCTTGGTGGCAGTGTTGAGGTCTTATGACATTATCCTTGGTAGGGACTGGTTATCCACATTTTTTCCCAAATTGAATGTTTTTGGAACATAGTGTGGTGTGGCCATAGTGATGGGACTAGGTTTTCCTTTTTCAGAAAAAAGGAAACCCAAGAAGAATAGGATGTACTCACACGTAAAAGGGTTATGCGGATCACACACTAGTTGGCTAGTATCACCCTTGGTGCAGTGGATGTGATGAGTCCCCATTTTCCTACAATGGTGGATGTGTACGAAGATGACTTTACAGAAGATGTTCCAAGATTACCTCCTATTAGGGAGGTGGATTTCAACATTGATATTTACCCTAGTATTTCATCAATATCTGCACCTACATAGTGGTTGGGTGATGAAGAGCTTTTTGAAATAATGGTAGATCTGGAAGACATACAGAGTAGGGGCTTCATGAGGCCTAGAGTTTCACCCTGGGTAGCCTTGATGCTGTTTTGAATGAAATAAAACGAGAGATTCAGGTTATATATTGACTTCTAGTTCTTGAACTAGGTGACATTGAAGAATAAGTATCCCCTAAAGAGGATTGATGACCTCTTATTTCATCTAAAGGGAGAGAGATGGTTCTCGAAGATAGACCTTAGATCTGGTTGTCATTATCTTCGAGTATGGGATGAGGACATCCCTAAGACAGCTTTAAAATGTCATTACGACCACTATCAGTACCTAGTGATTCTTTTTGACATGAATAATACCTAATAAGTGTTAATGGGACTCATGAATAGTAACATCCATCCCTACATGGACTGTTTCTTGGTGGTCTTCATTAGTGAAATCGAAGTGTACATAGCGTATGAGGAGGAGCATGTGATACACTTGAGGATGGTCCTGGACTTACTATGAGACCACCATTATTACAAGAAACTCATTAACTTCCATTTCTAGATATGAGGGGTTCATGTCTTAGGATATGTCATTTCAAAGGTTGGATTCATAGTATATCTATATAAAATAGACGTGATGCTTTCTAGGGAGATACCCAATAATGTAACTGAGGTGTAAAGTTTCCTTACGTTGGTTGGGTACTATCAGTGGTATGTACCTGACTATTAAAGAGTATCTGCATCAATGACAGCTCTATCATGAATGGTACAACCTTTTGTATGGATATAGAAGTTCCAGGAGAGTTTTCAACCACTAAGTTAGAAATAGAGGACCGATACCATCCTGAGATTGCTAGAGGAGGGTGTCGAGTATGTGGTGTTTTGAGATGCATTATGAACTGGTATTGGTTGTGTCTTGATGTATGTGAGAGTGTTAATTACATATGGTTCATGGTAGTTGAGACCACATGAGAAAAAAATATTCCACCCATGATGTATAGTTTTCAGTGGTAGTCTTTGCATTGAAGATGTAGCCACACAATCTTATTGTTGAGTCATTTATCATCTACTCAGACAATAAAAGTATCATGTATATCATAGCTCAGAAGTATTTGAACATGATATAGAGGTGTTTTCCAGATTTCATCCAATGATGACAGGTCCTGGTGGCCTTTGGAATCCTAGGATGGAGATCATGTGTTCCTTTGGCTCTCTCCTCGATATGGAATAAAGAGATTTGGTCGGGGAAGAGGGTTATCAATGAGATTCATCCACCATTTTTATATATTGTATAGATTCAATGAGGTGACATACCACTTGGATATACCTGTTTAGTTAGATTGGTTTCTCGAGGTCTTCAAGGTATCACAAATGGGGAGATACATGCAACACCCTTCGTACACCATCGACTAGGGTGAGTTGGACATTGATGATGTGGAACATTGTATAGATCGAGGGCCGAAAGGAGTGGATTCTTTTTTTATGGATGATTTCCCTAGTTCACATTCAATGGTAGTGGGGGAAACTGTAGGAGAGCACATGGGAGTAGGAGGCCCAGATTCAGGCTCAGTACCCTCATTTGTTTTTATAGCCTTTTGTTATTGCATTCGAGGACATAAAGCCCTAAGGTGTGGATAATGTAATTTCTGAGATTTTCCATGTAATAATTTTAAATATTTTTTGAGATTCATTCGAGACCTGGTGATGAGATGGCACCCAATTCCGAGGCCTGTTGTGTCCAAACTAAATATTTGAAATATATTAACATATTAAATAGAGTGCATGCATAGTTTTCCTAGAAAATTTAGAAGAACTCTTAAATGAGTGTCTGGATCAGAAATATAAGGGAACCATTGCATTGAGAGCGGCGATTTTACATTTTTCAGGGAATAATATTTTCCAGAGTTGGTCGACTCAAAAAGTTAATTTTTGGATGTTTTAAATGAATAATTCAAACATTAAGTTTATTTTATTTTTATGTTTCACAGCGACGCAACAAAGCAGGGAAGAGGCAACACATTTTCATTTTTTATTTAATAGGAACCCATGGTTAGGCTCATAATCCTAGTATTTTCTAGAGGCTCTAGAGAGAACCATAGGAATATCTATAGATATTAGACAACGACGGAGCGGCGGATCATGATGGTTCTTAATAGATCTCCAACGATAATGGATACTCAACGTCAAACGATCCAAACTCTAATTAGGTGTTATTAATTTATTTTTTGTTTCCTCACTCTTAGTTTCAATGATTAACATAGACCAACCCATGGAGATGTTCATCAGTTTTTTATCGTACATGCAGGAGGGATTATGTTTTGGGGATTGTTATCGGGATACATTTTAAATCGTTCTAACCCATACTTCCCCAAATCTTGATCTTTGGCCAATAAATATTATCCAATGTTGATATACCTTTTATTTATGCATACATCCCTTAATTATTCATGTTCTTCTCCATTGTAACACTATGATGCTCATATCGACATTGTCAGGTGGTTCCAAGTATGATCAGTCCCTTGAATTCAAGGTGAACCGATAGAAGATGCCACATTAGGGTAGATCGGGTCATGAAAAACCTGAAACTATGATTTTTCCAAAATTTGGGCATCTAGAGATGTAGAGCGGTGGTCCATTTGGGCACCATAGTGGTATGGAAGCTACAAAAGACCGCATTCCAGGTGGGACCTTGTAGGAGAGCCCGTAGAGGTGGAGGACGTAAGCGATGACTGAGGCCACGGTTTAGGTGGGACCATAATAGATCCTATTGTGGTAGCCATAGGGTAGGTGACATGAAGTCTGATAGAATTCAATGTGGTGACCATCTACATTGATTAGAGGTTCCAACTGGCCATGCGATTGGGTGACCGCAGGAACGAGAGGGGCGTGGCCAGGGTGAGCAGTGTAAGACAGAGCAATGTTGTCCCACACAACACAGGTCGTTCTAGAAAACAAGGTGGTGCACTATTTCCCAACATGATGGGCCCATCGGGCCAAGACATACCCATTTGGTTGGTACGGTTCGGCCATTCTATATTGACAGAGTTGAGTTTCTCCTGGACTGGACCAAACCCATTTTACTAAATTAGACATATCTTCCAAATAGGAGGTCCGTTTGATGATCCGTCTATGGAATTAAGAACCTTGTGATGATACCCTTTTGAGATATAGAAAGTGTGTTTTTGTGCAATTTGGTTTATGACCTAATGTTTTGAGGATTAGGTTCTCCTAGAACAAGTGCACTATTATTGGAATCCTATGGATGGTTGTGACTACGTGATATTTGGACTATGTGACTTGGGGGCTTCATGAACTATTGATTCCCTATACACCATCGATGCTATGTGAACCATCAGCACTCCTTACGCCATCAATTCTATATGCAGAATCAATGATCCATTCTCCATATATTTTCCATATTCCATTGATGCTTGGGTTCCATCTCTACTCCAGGGGCCTTCGACACTCCGTGTTCCATGGACGCTTCATGCTCCATCAACGATCTATGTACCATTGATGATATGTTCACCATTTATGTTGCATGTACCATTGACACTTCTAGTGTCATATAGACTGAGATATATATGGACTAAAAATAGATGTCCTTCTCTTTGTTCTTTATACTTATTCCTACGTGACCTGACAGTATTGACTACACTTCATATGTTTCCTTTGTGGTGTGCTTCATGTGTTTCCATTGTGTTCTACTTCACTTATTTTTCTTATTGGTATTTCATTTTTGGTTTGGGGGGGTCCTACTGAGTATTGTTTTACTCACCCATGCATGGTATTTTCTAGTACTTTTCATTTCTTATGAAAAAGTTCAACGCTTTGATGGAATCCTAGGTGGACCAGGGCCAGGTGGTGCTTAGTGGGACTAAATAGGTGATGTGTACTCCTACGAAATCAGACAGTTATCCTACACCAATCCTTCAAGAATGGTTTTCTAGAGATGTGTTTTAAGAACATTTGCATTCACATTGGCAGACATTTCTTTTGGTGGGATTATAGTCAGGCCCAATTTACTTTCCAGTTTTCCTACTATTAAACACTGTGGTTGGTATCTCAGTGTATGCAGGAATTTTTTACCTAGGGTTTTTACATTTCATCATTTGGGTCTTTGAGATATGTGTGTGTGTGCAAGTAGTCAGGAAACTTCCTCGCATTTGTGGGACATCCTACTCAGTGCTAGTCTCCATCCCCTAGCCTATATGAGATGGGCATGTGGTAGTCATAGAATGGGCCCTTTGTAATAGTTTTTGACACCTAGTTCCTCCTAAAAGGATTTACAAAAATGATAAGAAAACTGAGAATCCCAATAAGTGACTATAGATGATGGAACTCCATGTAAACAAACAATCTCATTCACATAGAGATTTACCAGCTCCATAACTATGGTTGTAAAAATAATGGGTATAAATTTATCTGATTTTGTTAGCATATCGATCACAATCCGTATCATATTCTTCTTTCAATAGGTACATGACATCCCAACCACAAAGTCAATAGAGATCTCATCCCACTTCCAAGTCCACATTGGATGTGTCTAAAAAAAATACAAATGACTATGGTGATCATCCTCGACCTGTGGGCATATATGAAAATGGGATACAAAATCAACAATTACCCATCTCATAACTGTCCACTAAAATCTATGCCTCATGTCATAGAAAATCGTAACGGTTCCCTGCTGCACTGCCCACTAAGAATTATATAAATTTCACATCACATCATTATTTAATGTTAAAATAAAAACAAAAATATTATCATAACATAGAATTACCTCAATAGATAATGACCACTCTGCAACTATCTCCCCAACATAATGTGAGTCTATAATGATACAGAACCCATCATAAAGCTATTTCTCTTGAAGGATCATTTTGAGAAGAGTGCATTTCAACTAAAAAGTAGCTAAGAAAACTCAATCCTCTAATTCCCTAACTCCAATATGAAACTATGTAAAATGATATATCAATTTGTAGTATTATCATTATTCATTCATAGCCTGGATTAGAGGTTTCTTTCTAAAATAATATACAACTACATTCCCTTTCCCTACGGTATATGTGATCAAGATGTAGAAATATTTTAGGTATTCCACCCAATGAATCTGGAAAAGATTTGAAAAAAATTAGAGACGTTATAACTAAAGCTATTATGGTTGGTGTATGTGGTAAACCTTTCTCTAAATAGGTAGATTCTCTAAATCTTAAGTGTGTGCATCATAGTTGCGAGTTCATGGTCATGGGTTGGGTAATTATTTTTGTGTGTCCTAAGATTCTGAGATCTATAGACAACCACATGATCACCCTACATAATAAAAAAACCTAAAACTAAACACAGTGTGTCACAAAAGTACACACAGTCCTTCCTGGACTCTAGAAGAGTCAACATCCGTGTGGTTGTAAAAATATGTTTCAAGCAAAATAATTATGACATTTTTCATCCCAAGAAAATTTTTCTCCCTTCCATGATAGACTAGTCTTTATAGAAGTCATGTTTGAAAAGTCCTTTTAAAAACAGACGATAATATATTTCTAAAACAATGATTATCCAAATCTCAAAATCATTTTGTGGTTGTTCCCATGTCTTAACATCTTTCAACTTTTTAGGTTCAACTGAAATACCATATCATGACACAACTTGTCCCAATAACATCAGTTCTTGAATCTATAAATCACATTTTCAAATCCTTGCATAATTTTGGTGATTTATCAAAAATTATAGAACTTCTCTCAAATGACGTTGTTTCGGGCTAGTTTCAAGACGCCCAACAGCCCCATATCCAACAATGTGTGGACCTGCATTCCAAAGGCAGGCGTTCGCCAGGTGATTTGGCCAGTGACACTTAAGAACTCACATTGGTCGAGAGGATGGGAATTCGGACTCATTTCACCCTTTTGGGAGGAATTATTGCCTGCTCCAGGACTCTCTTATAGATTTAAGATGTATTCATATGTTCGCGAATCTTTGGTTTATACCCAAGCATAGTATCCACAGATTACCCATGGTTTTCAATGGTCAACTGGACACAGGGGTTAGGAATCATTTAGGCAGGAGGTTTTCCATCCCTTATTGGATTAATGCCTCTGACGAATTTGGACTCATTGAGATGGTGCTAGGAGCGACTCGGTGAACCAATGTGAAGATAGTCGGATCAACTGATTGTTGGGCTTGAAACTCAGGGAGGCTTCCTACGTACCCTGCCTAGGAGACAGGGATCAAAGTCCACATAGTTCGAATCAGGGGGTCGGAAAACCGACGTGAAGGTGGACCCGGGGGTCCGATGGTGATCAGGCTTGAACCTTGGGATGGATTCCTACGTACCATGCCCTATCATGGATCAAATTCCTCGTAGTTCGCAATGGATTGGGTCTTACACTCTGGGGAGTCCCATTGTGTGGATTGGGGATTACACTCTGAGGAGGCCCAAGGTGCGGATTAGGGCTTACACTCTGAGGAGGCCCACGGTATGGATTGGGTCCTACACTCTGAGGAGGCCCATAGAGTGGATTGGGGCCTACACTCTGAGGAGGCCCATGGTGTGGATTGGGGATTACACTCTGAGGAGGCCCGTGGTGTGGATTGGGGCTTACACTCTGAGGATTCCCATTAGAGTATGTAATGGTCATTGCTTACTCTAATCGCATGTGACTCATGCTCTGTGTGAGAAACAAGAGGCAGTAGGGACCAGAAGATCACATCGCGAAAGCTGAGTATGTGAGAAGTGAAGTGGGGCTTATGCATATGGCAACCCATTAGGTCGGGGCCTACTCTGAGATGGACACCCATGGCGAGAAATCACAGAGGGAGAGGGAAATAGGTGCTCTTGTTCTTGTCACATCCCTTATTCCCGGGGCAAGTACCAATGTTCATGGGGGCTCCCTTCGGATGGGTATTTTACGACCCCCCCCCCCCCCCCCCCGAAGAAGGGAGAAGTGCTCCGGCCCCAACAAGTGGAGGTGCAAAAAGGGGGCTCCTGACCTCAAACTCTGCATTAGCGTGGGAATTTAAACCCCAGAATGCTTCGGAATTCTGGTCAAGGGTCGGAGGAACCCCTTCACCCCTGCTTACCATGGGTATGTGAACTCAAAATGGTGCGCTGATGCACCTGAGGGTTACATCACACGGTTCTGGTGGCTCCGGTGGAGGCCTTGGCTCGGGGCCGATGAGTAGGCCAATGAGGGATTCATGGAGGATCAGAGCATATGGGGAGGATTTTATCTGGATCATGGGACTGGAACTACGAAGGATACCTCGGTCCACACCGGAGTATGGGTGGTGCCGCCCTTCGCACAGGAAGGTGCTATGCGGTTGGGAAGGCTGTCTACAAACCAGGGTGGTCCACGGACTGATGGGCATCCTGCAAACTAGGGTGGTTCGCGGAATAGTGAGCATACCACGAACCAGGGTGGTTCGCAGGTTCAGGTTCACTCTGTGAACCAGGGTTGTCCGTGGAGGGTTTCATGTAGGCAGCGGCGGAAAAAGGCGGCACCGGTCGGAGGTTCATCGGTTGGAGATTCGACCGCGTAGGATAGTGCTACGTGGTGCGGTTGATCGGAATTGGGTCATAAATTCTCTGGTGTGCGGGGAGTGCATCCGCGAAGGGACCATGGTTCGCGGTTTTCTCTTCTTTGTTATTTTAGGTTTACAGTTCATCATGTTATTATGCATTTTTGGTTCCTTAGTAGTTTATTCTCGGGTTCATACATGCTCTGTTTCGTGAACTGGAACTTCTTAAATCCTAATACTTCCTTCAAAATCCTTCCACCTGAATCGGATTGATCTCCTCTCCGTGTCCTTGAATTTATTTTCTTCTCATCCCCACGATCTCCTTTTATAGAATGGGGAAAATGATATATCTATGGTCATGTGGCACCTTTTGCGGAGGCCCATGACCGAAAACCCGATTCACGGATGACTCAGTCAATTCGCAACTCGCGGGGGGCATTGAGCACATCTCCCCCATGAACCAAATGATCTCCACTGCAAACCAAATGAGCTCGTAGAGTGCATCGTGGTCGCGGAGGGTTATTCTCTATTCTGCAAATGACATCGGATGTGGCTGGGGCCGGTTAACGCGATCCGCGACTGGGGCGGTTCGGGACGGTGAACCGGTTCGACACCTGTTCTGCTTCGCGCCCACGGAGGATCTTCGCCTCCATCTCATGAACGAGGCTTGTTCACAGAGGGGAACAATTTTCTAAACCGGCCGTGTAACACTCGGGTCGGTTCCTGGACCAGTTGGTCCTTTTCCAATTTTGGGTATTGTCCTCCTTAATTTTCCCAATTTGTTGAAGGGAATTGGTTAAAAGTCCTCTCTCGAAGGGAGGGGTTATTATCTTCATTTGTGGATTTTTCAAGACCCTACTGATTCCCCTATAGGAATGGGGTCCGATCGGAACAAAGATGAGGTGATTCCGATGCAGAGTGGTCCTGAAACTTGGATTGTTTGCGGTAGAGGGGTGAACCGAGTAGGGGACCATGCCATATAATTACAGGGGGGCCTTCATTTTTCCTTTACCGTATTATTCGCGAAACAATATCCCTCTCACTATTTTGTATTTGCGTTCTCATTCATTTTCGAGATGCTTCATCCATGAACCAGCTACCACTTCCGCAAACCATTCCTCCTTCATTGTCGCCTTCACCTACAGACCAATCTCCCAACCACGAACCAGTACTTCTTAATTAATTAAAAAGTTTTTCACTATGGGCCATGGAGGAACTTTCTTTGCATTTTCAAATGGTCCATGAACCAGAATAATCCAAACATTGAAAAAAACTTTACGTCTGAACTTAAACGCTTAATGCTCAGAGCTGAGGTTCCGCGAGGGAGCCTGGTTCGCGATTTTCTGGCCAACGCTCTGTGGGAAGGGTTTCGCAGATTCCTTCCGTGTACGGTTGGTTCGTGAGATTTTGTCGTTGTGAACCAACCTATGAGTCCACATAGTGGATTTCATTATGAGGCATGGTTGGAATCCATTCCAAATACATGGAATTTTGTCCAAGTTTTATTATTACGAACTACCTGCATGGTTTCCAGGGCACAGGGAGAAGATAAATATTGTTCCTCCTTGACCTGTGACTAGGTCCACTTCTGAGCCTCTCCCAACTAGTTCAAGAAGATGTCTGTCTATGATTCGGTGAGAGGTAAACATCAAAGATGACCCTAGTAATCTGTTATTCTTGACGATGGTGTCTTGAAGGACTTTCTCTCTCCTAAGCTCCTGGGTTATCCACTATCAAATAGGCTTCCTCTTTATGGCTTCAGTCTTCAGGGAGACGTCCCTATCCCCCCTACTTTCTCAGGTCTTCCATCTCCTTTCTTGGAAGTGCTAACAAAGTGAATTCAGGCGAGCCTTACCACATTGGGGGATATAACCTCTAATTCTGATTCCGAAGGCACTTTCATTATGAGATGATTTGTTTGGAATAAAAGCGATCAGTACATTCAAGACTTCTCTCAAAAATCCTTCTTCAAGAATTATCCCTCCATAATCAACCTTATTCAGGTGGATCCAGATGCGGGGTGGATTCCTAGGTGGGATCTTCGGTCTGGTGGGATTTTATCGAACGACTAGGCCTGGGCCTCTTGGGTCCATCATCATTACCGGGAATCTCCCGAGTCACTGGAAGCAGTCAATTTGTACTCCATAGTAATGCCCTCCCAGTTTTTCGTCTACCCAACATCATTGATCCTGACTGACCTACTCAGTCACTGGTGTTCAAGCACTAATACTTTCCACCTTTCCCATGGTGAAGTTAGCATTAGCCTTTGGGATATCTATCAATTGGGATGGATCCCGATTATCGTCGAGATGTATAACGAGTTTCTACCCACTCTTAGCGCATGGGATGACATCGAACATGTGCCTTCATTGGAGAGGAATCTGCTAGTTATGGTGGAGCAATCACTGGGTTAGGCCTTGCGTGCCCGCTCTCTTATTCCCTATAGCACCTGGACACGGTTATTTCTGAACCCCACTGGTCCTGTGCCGAAGATCAAGCGCCTCAGGAATCATCCTTCTCAATAGTCACGAACCACCCCAAGTTCCTTCTGGGCGGTCCTGGAGGTGGGTGACTACCTTTCATGGGTTACGAGGTGCACCCCGATGTGCCGCCAATGCTCCGGCTAGAAGGTTTGTTTGATATGTTTCTGAGCGGGTGGTTGTTCCCTTCTCGGGATATCATCCCGGGCGTCAGAGCTTTCACCTTGATGATGGAAGTTGAGTTGGAAGAGGGACACCCTGTGAACTTTTCCATGCCCACTTTGGCCCGTATTTACGAACTACTGAGTCACATGTAGGAGGGTGGGTCACCCTACCATCTAAGTGGGACATTTCAATTTTTATATGGCTGGATCATAGATCATTGTCATTGTAATGAATTTCATCATAACACGGTCATCCCACTTCCTACGTTCGGGACTACCCTGCTTGATATAGCTTGGGTTCTCCTAAAGTACTTAAATTCTGACAATCCCATTGAGCTCTTGAGTGACTTCTGCTAGTTTTCTTTCACTCCCGACTCCACTCCATCCGGCATCGTTGTTGAAAACCACTGGGGGATCCTAGAGGATAATTCTTACAAGATTTCGTTGCGGGATGGGTTCTTGTATACTCGAATTTATGGAGATTCTCTATGCAAGTTTTAGGCCCCACATCGTTTTTCCCGCCAGTTTTGGTGTATGCAACTCCATGTTTCCCTTCTTCCTCCTCAGGCTCGAGGACTGCACCCAGTCACTCTCCATCAATGGTGGTTGATGCTAACGTGGGAGGGATCTGATACAAGCACTCGCTTTAATGGTATGGGGGAGGTTGCTAGCCTATCCTTGGAGTATGCAAAGCTGTGGGTAAAATATTTCCCCAATGGGAATCTCAGGAAAGCTATCTAGAAGGTTCCCAAGTCAGGAGTCATTGTGGCTTCGATGCCTACCTCACCTTCCCCATCAGCTCTGAGGGAGGACGGACTGATGTCTCATCGGTCAAAGAGACTCAAGATATTTTCCCCTCCTGTCCCCTCTGTGGCCAAAGTTCAAACGGACCCAACCTTCTTGGATGTGGATGAGGATGACCATTTGGCTTCAGGTCCCATCGAGACAATTCGTGAAGTTTTACCGATCTATATAGGTCTTAGAAACTTGACTCCCAATCCAAAACTGCGGTTATAAGCATCATGTCTTCCAGCTTCAGAACCATCGTCTAGTGTGAACATGCATGCACTGGTCACATTTCCAGACTTTGATATCGCTCCGTCTAGTGAGGATACCAAAGATCCTAATGTCATAGCGTATCACCGAGCAGTGCACAGGTGGGCCTGGCCTCAGATTCGCGAGATTGTCACCAAAACCCCTCTGGCCGAAATAGAAACTAAAAATGAAGCACTCTGACAAATCTTCCAGGGTTTGGGGTCGGGTGACTTTGACTATCGGCAATTTCATTTTCTCTCCTGCCAGGTTGTCATTGCTCGTGAGGAAGTTACTTCTACAGAGCAAAAACATCCTCATGTCACTGCCTCTCATTGTGACACCTAATCCTTAGGGGGATCCATGATAAAGCTCCATAAACTGATAGCACTGGAGGCAAGCTCTCGAGATCAGGCAACCGTCATATCTTCCGAGTTGCATGAATGTGTGGAACGGGAAGCGATGTTGAGGGATCAATTATCAACTATGACTGGTCAGCTTGAAGCCTGTAGAAAAAGGATCAACGATCTCTAAACAAAAGTGGATCATACTCGTTCAGTGTCCAAGGTTGACGCCAGGGAGAAGGTCGTGCTGGAACAGACATGCAATGACCACCACCGCACGGTCGATGATCTGGTGGAGAGAGCGAGTAAGGTTCCTTTATGACTGTCAGATCCATTCTTGTACTCTCTGTTTTATTTACCCCTCTTTATTTTGAGGGAGAGACCCCAGCTTGTGGATGTCCTCCCTTTTTATGAATGGAATACAATCTCTGTTAATCACTTGTTGCTGTAAAATTTGATTGTTACTGAGGACAATTGTTGTGTAAATAACAACTCACTAAATCAGAATTAATCATAATTCAAGAAAACAAACTCTAACTTTTTCCTAGACCATGGGGTCCATCAAGCTTTGTTTGACTATTTATAGGGTTCTGTAGAAAAACCCCTCAAACTGTTTTTCGTTTCTTTTAATGCCCTAATTTTTCTTGGGCTCATTTAGTGTGAACCTAGCGGGTATGGCCCAACTTTTGCTTCGGTCGCCATTTTCGGGATTTCGGCCTAACAGGCTTTCTGCCTCTTTTGTGATCAGTTTAAAGTCCATCCATCAAGACTATCATTATTGATGTTTTAGGTCGAACGACTTTGACCAAATATAGTGGGGAAAGGGCCCCAATGAGGTTTAGTTGATTAAAATATGTCTCAATGTCCTTCAGATGCATGTGGAGGGAGTGTGTTTAGATTTGAATGACACACATGGAATGTCTCAAGGCATGAGAGTCGTATCGACGTGTTGAGGTGAGAGGAGCATTGCCTATGGAAATATTTCCTTTGGTAGACAGGCCAGGGGTGATCAATATGCAGATCCTCTGAGGGCATGGTATGCATAGTCGTGAAAAGGTGACCTTATGTCAATGACTCTCCATTTCTGATGTTCGTAGGACTTCATGAATGTACGGCTTATGGTAACCACCATGGGTGGCTTGGAGAATTATGAAAACCACCAGGGGTGGCTTGGAAGGGGTATGTGACATCTGAAAGGTTTTGAGATCATCAGTATCAATCAGGACTGTGGAAGAATGGTTTTCTTCCAACTCATTTTTCTAGCGTAAAGGACGGTTGGGGCTTCGTGCAGTTTATAGTCATGCAGTTGGGACATCATCTAGAATGGAATGGCTTCTCCTGGTCCTCAGTAATCTTGTCAGAGACGTACCACCATATTTAGGCAGGGTTGTGAAAGGGGATAGTAAACAGCTGCTCAGAGGGTTTTCGAATGGATATGGGGTCTTAGATGCCAGCAAGCGTATGGAGAGAGGCATTTCCTAAAGAAAGAATGCCTTTGGTAGACGATCCAAGGACGATCAATATGCAGAGCCGCTAAGGGCATGGTATGCATAGTCATACAAAGGTGTACTTAAGTCAATGATTATATTCTTCTGATAGCTGAGCAACTTTAGGGAGTTTGAGATTCGAGACCACTAGGGGTGGAATACAAGGATTCGGCTCTTTCTGGGTGCAGAGTATAGTTTATGAAAAGAGGATGCCAGGATACGGGAGAAACGTCCTGGATAAATTTCTGAAAATGGGTGAAGTCATCCCCCCCCCCCATGCTTATGTAATGCGGTAGTTTCTACAGGTCTGGCCCTTGCACTAATGGGGGAGGAAAACCCCTATCCCTGGCTGGACTCATAACGAGTTTGGTCGTGCAGTTTGATGTCATGCAGTAAAGACAGAGTCTATGCATTTTAACATCATTCGGTAAGGACGAGGGACATTTTTTTACATTCCATGAAGTTTAACGTCTTGTTCTAAAGATCAAGTACTCTTAGTTTAACGGTCATAGAGCTCAGACCATTGGGTGACTATTGCTACAATCACTCGGAGGAAAATTGAGTTAGGATGCTCTAACATGCTCTGAACAAGTGTGTTGAAATGAAGATGTAAACAACAACTATGGGGTTTCCCGGATTACAAGAGATGATATGGGGGCTCTGAGGCCGGTAAGCGTACGGGGCTAAGAAGAGTATCGCCTGGGGAAATCATGCCTTTGATGGACGAGCTAGGGGCTATCATTATGCAGATCCACTGAGGGCATGGTATGCATAGCCGTACAAAGGTGTCCATGGTTTGATAACTTTCCACTCCTGATAGCCATGAATGATCATGAAAATCCGAGATTGCACACAGTATAGAGTTCGGCCTGTGGGGATAATAGTGTCCCGATCACAAAGGAGGCATCTTCACGTTAGTTGCCCGCTGAGTCATAGTTTCCCAGTTCTGGCTTGATGCTTGTAGATGCAAATTTTCATGTGAACTGCGGGCGGATACATAAGCTCATCGGGAAGGGGTGCCCCGGCAACACTTGGATGCGGGTGAGGAATGAACTTGTAAACCACTACTCCAAAAAAATTTGGATCGGGAGATATGTCATGGGGGCACTGGGGCCAGTGAGCATACGGAGATAGGAAGAGTATCACATGGGGAAATCTTGCCTTTGATGGATGAGATAAGGGCTATCATTATGCAGAGCTGCTGAGGGAATGGTATGCATAGTCATACAAAGGTGTCCACAGGTCGATGGTCTTCCGCCTCCGATGGGCATGAGTGGTTATGGAGATCCACAATTATCCAGTTCATGGAGTCTTTTATATTAAGAGGATTCATACAAATGTGCGAGGAGTATTCCTTTCCCATTTCTCCATATATCTTGGGTGGGTCACGAAGAAGCCCGTGCAGTTTAACGTCATGTGGTATGGACAAACTCCATGCAGTTTAACGTCATGCGGTGAGGACGAAGGTGGCCTGATGTGAAAGGAAAGGGGGGTCTGCGAAGTTTAACATTGTGGGGTGAGGATGAATTCTGTGCAGTTTAACATCATGCGGTAAAGACAGGGAGAATTTTTAAAGGATGATGTTCATTTTTACATCATGAAGTGAGGATGAGTAGTGTTATTAGATTCCATGTAGTTTAACATCATTCAGTAAGGACATGAGTATTTTTAAACTAGTGAAAACACTCGTGGTTAGAGGCTTTTCCCTAGATGTTCAACTCTTGATCATTGTAGCTTTACATCAAGTGGCCATGATTCTTCATGAAGTTTAACGTCATGGGGTAAGGACATAGTTTCAAAGGCCACTCTTGATTAGGATGTAATTGGGCTCGAGCATCTCGGCATGTCCAATACATGGAGAGGGGTCGATTGGCGTAAATTGCAGTTCCGGGGGTTCTTGGATTAAGAGAAATGATATGGGGGCCCTATGTCCGGTAAGCATATGGGTCTTGGAAGAGTGTCGCCTGTAGGAATCTTGCCATTGGTAGACGGGCCAGGGGCTATCAATATGCAGATCCACTAAAGAAATAGTGAGCATATTTATGAAAAGGTGTCCATGGGTTGATAACCTTCCACTTCCAACGGCCGTGAGTGGTTATGAGGATCCGCATTTATCCGGGCCACGAAGTCTGCCATTTGGGAAGGAAATTTCTGGAGATGTCAAGGAATCTAGGCCCTGGTTGCTGTTAAATCATAGAGAGCTCCCCGGGATGATTTATTCTGCGCACAGGGGTGTACTTCCACTCAATGTGGTTTAACGTCGTGCGGTAAGGATGAAGTACTCCTATTATAGCGGTCATAGAGCTCAGACCATTGGGTGACTATTGCTGCAGCCACTCGAAGGACAACTGAGTTAACATGCTCTGCAATACTCAGAACAGGGTGGGGGATGAAGGTTGTAAACTGTAACTCTAAGGCTCCCCAGATCAAGAGATGTGGTGTGGGGGATCTAATTCCAGTAAGCATATGGAGCTAAGAAGAGTACCGCCTAAGGAAATATTGCCTTTGATGGATGAGCCAAGGGCTATCATTATGTAGAGACGCTAAGGGCATGGTATGAATAGTTGTACAATGGTTTCCCGGGGTCGATAACTTTCAACATCCGATGGCCATAAATGATTATGAAAATATGAGATTTCTTATAGTAAAAAGTTCAGCACATGGGGATAGTTGTGTCTGAGCTTACAAGAAACATCTTCACTGCAACTATCTGTTGAGTCATAGTAGCCTAATCCTGGCTTGATGTTCGTATATTCAGGTCTTCATGTGAACCACTAGCGGATACATAGGCTAACCGAGTAGGGATTCCTTGGCTATTTTGAATGTGAAAAGGGGATGAGATTTTAAACCACTGCGCCATAAAATTCTGGATCAGGAGGTATGGTATGGGGCTCTGGGGCCAGTAAGCGTACAGATCTAGGAAGAGTGTCGGCATGTGGAAATATTTCCTTTTGTAGACGGGCCAAGGGCTATCAATATGTAGAGCCGCTGATGGAATGGTATGTATAGACATGCAATGGTGTCCACGGGTCCCTGACTTTCCACTTCTGATGGTCGTGAATGGTTATGATGATCGAAACATATCTGGTCTGTGGAGTTTGATGTATGGAGAGGATGCATCCAAATGTGCAAAGAGTATTTCCACCTCATTTCTCCATAAATCTTAGGTAGTTCGTGACAAAATCTGTGTATTTTAACGTCGTGTGGTGAGGACAAAAAATACACCCCATGTAGGTCTGGTCCATACACGGGGGAAAGGGGCATTTTTAAATTTCATTATACATGCAGTTTAATGTCCTGCGGTGAGGACGTAAAAATACACCCTGTGCAGGTCTATCCCATACATGGGGGAAAGGGGGATTTTTTTTCTTTTATTCGAGGGGCTAGGCCAGGACGGGGAGCCCTGGTGTCACTACGTATCTTGCGAGGACAGGAGTCAAGCCACACATAGCTCTCTAGAATAAGTACACCCCGTGCAGGGATGGTCTATACATGGGAGAAAGGGAATTTTTTTATATTTTATTCGGGGGGATGGGGCAGGACTACGAACACAGGCATCACTATGTATCTTAAGAGGGAAGGAATCGAGCCGTACGTAGTTCTCTGGAAGATGTACACCCTGGGTAGGGCTGGTCCGTACATGGGGGAAGGTGACATTGTTAAGTTTTATTTAATTTCATTTGGGAGTGGCTGGGCTAGGATGGGATCTCGGCATCGCTACATATCCTATGAAGGCAGGAATCAAGCCGTATGTAGTTCTCTGCTAAATACACCTCGTACAGGTCTGGTCTGTACATGGGGGGAAGGGGGAAATTTTTTTATTTGATAGGTTGTTGGGCCAGGATGAGGAACCCTAGACGTCGCTACGTATCCTGTGATGGAAGGAATCAAGCCATACAAAGTTCGTTGAAATCCGTACATTTTAACATCATGTGGTGGGGACGAAGAATACACCCCATGCAGGTCTGGTCCAAACACGGGGGAAAGAAGGAAATTTTTTTAATTCATTTATTTATTATTATTTTTTGAGTGGTGGCTGGGCCAAGATGAGGAACCCCGGCGTCGCTACGTATCCTGGGATGGAAAGAATCAAGCTATACATAGTTATTTGAATGAAAATACACCTAGTGTAGGTCTGTTCCATACACGGGGGGGGGGGGCATTTAAAAAACATATTGTCTGTGCAGTTTAATGTCGTGCGGTAAGGACGAAATACTCTTAGTTTAAGGTTATGGAGTTAAGGTCGTTGGGTGCTTGGCAGTTTAACGTCGTGCATCTTGGACGATCCTTTTTTTTCTTCTTTTTTTTCTTATCCGTATAGTTTATCGTCGTGCGGTAAGGATGAAATAGTCTCTTGGTTTCTATGTGAAATACATCTTCCATAAACATGCATTTTTAGGAGCGGTGGTGAATCTCCCATCCATGGAGATCAGGGAAAATGCTCCGTTGGGGTAGACCTTGTGTAGAACATATGTTCCTTCCCACTTGGGCTCCGGCTTTGTAGGTTTCCATCCCGGTATCATTGGTGTCCGGAGGACCAATACTAACTCTCCTTCCAAGAAAGACCGAAGACGGGCCTTCATATTAAAGACTCATGCAATCCGGTTCTGGTAGACTTCCAGATGGTGAAAAGTGTGGAGCTTCTTCTCATCTAGATCTTCCAATTCACCTAGCTACTTTTCTGATTTCTCATTGTCAAATAATTGATCAAAAATGTCAACACGGAGTGAGGAAAGTTGGATTTCAATGGGCAGGACCGCCTCTATGTCTTATACCAGTGTGTACGGGGTAGCTTGAGTAGAAGTGAAGATTGTGGTTTGATAAGCCCTCAAGGCATTGAGGAGCTTATCTGGCCATGACTTCTTGTCTTTGTCCACCATTTTCTTGATAATGTTGGACAATGTCTTGTTGAAAACCTATATCTGTCCGTTGGCCACCTCATGGCAGCGGGAGGAGTGGTTAGCCTTGATACCATACTCGTGGTATAGTTTCTCCAATTCCACAGAGCAGAATTTGGTGTCGTTATCCATCAGTATGGTATGAGGGACACCAAATCTGGAGATGATATTGGTTTTCAATAATCTAACAACACTTCTTTCCCCGACTTCGTTAAAGGGTACATCTTCTACCCATTTGGAAAGGAGTCAGTTGTTGTGAGGATATACATCAGTTGTTTGGTTATAGCGGGAGGATATAGTCCCACGATATCCATTCCCCAAACAGCAAATGGCCAGGAGTACTTGGCCTGATGAAGTAACATTGGGGGTTGGTGTATGAAGATGGCATTAATTTCGCATGAGTGGAATTTTGCGGTAAAGCGTTATCAATCTCAAGCCATTATAGGCCAATAGTACCCAAGCCTTCGAACCTGATGGGAAATCTTGGACCCTGGCTAATGTGATCCACATACTCCGGCATACACTTCAGTCCTGACGGAGGTGGTTTCTTCTCCATCAATGCACCTGAGGAGGATTCCGTCGAGGCCTCATTTGTAGAGGACCTCTTGTTGACCTGTGCTGCCATATTGGACAAAGTTGGTTGCCCTTCTCCGTATATTCTCTCATTCAGTCATGTCTGATAGATGTTCTCCCTGTTGAAGTTATTTTACCATGGGGGTCATCCAACCGGTGGTGGGAGCATACAACTTAGAGACAAGACTGAATTAAAGGATTTCCTCTATCTTGGTCTGAACATATGGCAAGACCATTCAGCGGTGAGCAATACTGATTAATGATTCATCCCGGTCTGGGTCAGCCAGGGCTGTGGCCGTATTGGCCAATGCATTGGCCTGAGCATTCTAGGACTGGGGAATATAGGTCAATGTTGGTTCTGTAGAGAATTCTTCCATTAACCCTCGGACATTGTCAAATTGGGAATCTGGTCCTCCTTTTTAATAGCATAGTCACCATTGACTTTCTTAATAACCAGTTTCGAGTCACCTTTTACCTTAAGGTGTTGTACTTGTTCCTCGTGTGAGAGTTTCAGGCCTACAATGAGGGCTTGATATTCCACTTCATTGTTTTTACATCCTTCTGAGAGGAGGAAGGAATATGGAAAAACTGGCTTCTCCGGGGACATGAGTATTATACCCAAACCCACCTTATTGAATTTGGGATCTTCCATCCCTTTCCTGGTTGGGCTTCGAGATGCGACGTCGAAGCACATTTCCCATGTTGGGAGTTCCTCTTGAACCATAAGGAAGTCTTTATCTGGTATCTCGATGTCTGGTGCGGTAGTCCCTATTGAGGGGTGCTCTACCATAATGTCTACTAATGTCTGGCCCTTGATGGCCTTCTAAGGAACAAATCAGATGTCAAACTGTTACAGGATGACTGCCCATCAAGATAGGCGCCCAGTCAGCATCTGGCAGTTGAGGATGTACATTAGCGGGTTATTACGCAAGACCAAATGGACTTCATGATGCTGTAGATAATGTCTCAACTTTTGAACCACGAAGACCAATGATAAACAGCTCTTTTCAATGTTTGAGTATCGAGTATCAGCATCAATCATTGTTCGACTGAGGAAATAGAGACTGTTTTCACTGTCGGCGTCATTCTTTTTTGTGGGTAAGGCTCCCAGTGACTGCTCTAGGGTCGTCACGTATAGGTGGATAGGTATTCCTTCAACCAAGGGCATGAGCACCGGTGGTCTTAATAGGTACCTCGTTAGGCTTTCAAACGCCTCTTGACAGTCATCTATCCATTTTTATGTGGATACCTTCTTCATTAACCTGGTAAAGGGAAAACATTTTCCTTCCAGGTTGGATATGAATCACCTGATATAGGATAGTTTTCATTGGAATGATATCAACTCAGTGAGGTTGTGGGCATGTGGTAGGCCGATAATAGCCTTTGTCTTTTCAGGGTCGACATCAATGCCACGATGGCATACAACAAAGCCAAGGAATTTCCCTGAGGTAACCCTGAAGGTGCATTTAAAGGGGTTCATCTTCAGGCTATGCTATCAAATTTTTTTGAAGAGGGTCTCAAGGTCTGACAGGTGATCTGAGTGATTTCTTGATTTGACCACAATGTCATCTACATAACATTCAATGAATCTCCCCAGGAATGGATTCAAAATACGATGCATGGCTCACTGATATGTGGCGCCAGCATTCTTGAGGCCATGGAGCATGACCCTGTAACAGAATATTCCTTGGGGGGATCTGAAGGCAGTGTCTTCTTCATCTTCTTGGGCCATTCAGATTTAATTATACCCAGAATTTCCATCCATGAACTATAGAGCCTCATACCTGGCTGTTGCATCCATTAATAACTTGGTGATTAGGAACGGGAAGTCATCTTTCAGGAAATGCCGATTAAGATCTTTGAAGTCAATGCAGACACGGATTTTCACGTTCTTTTTCTTGATAGGGATGATTTTGGCCAACCATATGGGGTATTAGGCCTCCCAAAGGATGCCTTCTTTAACGAGCTTATTGACATCAGCCTCTATTTTGGCAGCATGTGAGGGATGTGTCCTTCTGGCGGCCTTCCTATAGCCCTAGTGGTCTTCTAGAAGACCCAGGTGATGCGTCGCCACTTCGGGATCGAGTCCCGACATTTCTGTGTAATTCCAGGCAAAAAAATCCTATTTTTACTTCAGGAAGGAGGTATATACCTCGTGCTCCTCGGGGGACATGGCTGCACTAATGAGAGTAGGGCTCAGATCTTCCTCGCTACATAGGTTTATTTCTCTGAGCTCTCCACCATGGTGGAGATACTCTCCTCAAATGCAGGGGGTGCATCCCAGAGGTCTTCCTCCTCCTCTTCTCGGAAACCATCGTCTTCTGGATCTGATGGGGGGAGAGCTCCCAGCACAGGTTCTTGGGAGTCCGACGGTGAGGGTGAGGCATCATGGGCATCCCCGATCGAATAATCGTCCCCAGATTTTAGGTTAGAAGATGTTCCCGTGTTGTCATGCTCGGCCATTGAGGCTGAAGAAATCATGAAGACAGTTGAGTTTGTGTCTGAACTTGAACCCCTGCTCTCAATATGGTTGATGGGATGTATGTAGTCTCTGCCAACCTACCTGAGGGGGTCGTCAGCAACCACTTCTAGACCATTTGGAGCGGGGATCCAGTAAACACCATCAGTGAAATGTTTCTTCCTCTTCTGCTCGTAAAATCCGTCAACAATGTAGTGCAACTCAGAGAGCATGAAAGGGGCCTTTTCGGCGTACATTTACCCACTTTTCCCATTGACGCAGTACTTAATACACTGGTAGTATGAAGAAGGAACGACCACATTCTTATGAATCCATGACCTCCCCAAGAAGGGCATTTAATGTCGTGTTCCTTCAGACCACAATGAATTCCGAATAGGCCACAAGGTCTCCAAAATGGGTCTCTAACTTAATTTTTCCCATTGTCTTCTGCTCGCTCTTTTCGTAATCTAGAAGAGTTGTGGCCGATGGTATTAGATCATCCTCACTGTAGACCAACTTACATAGTGTCTGTATGGGAAGGAGGTTAACTCCAGAACCGTTGTCAATGAAGACTTTGCAGATCACAACATCATCTCATGTGTCTGACACATATAGTGGTTTGATGTGTCCTTCCATGATGGCATCTTCATCCTGATCGGTGATGGAAATCACCGCATTTCATTCAGCTGGGCATGTCTCCATCCGGTAAACCTCGGCGGCATCTACCTCGGCTTGAAACACCTAGGGGCTCAGCAAGGATTCAATCAGTGCCTCCCTGAGGTCAACTGACAAACTCATGTCCTCTACGATGGACATCATGGCTAGTACTGATGCTAGCTGCATAAGAATTTCGTATTTTTTCTACAATGGCCGGCGATTCTCAACTGGCGGGAGAGTTCTAGCAGGGAGCTTCGGAGTTGGAGTACGTGACGAGGAGGGACCTTCTTGGGGGTTGGATACCGACTATGTTCCCACGTTCTGGGGACACAACCCGACCGATCTGTTTGTGTGCACTAGGTGGCTAGGCTCTTGTTCCACTTCTAATGGGTATTGCAGAATAACGGCGCCAGGGTGGCGACTTGTGGATACGGAGGGATGTTCTTTCTCTTTCTAAGTCCATTGAGGTTCTCTCCCATGTGTTTCTATGATATTGACGGTTTGGGCTGAGGTCCAACCGTAGGGTTGGTTTTGGCCACGACTATGCCTCCCCTGGTACCCCCTGCCTCTACGATTCCTTATCTCGACTCCTCGTGTTGGGAACTTGGGTTCATAACCATAGCCTTCATCAGGGTATGATTCCATAAGATGGATGAAGTTGATGGAACCAAAGATTGGCTCTTCATCATATGATAGGTCAACTTGGTTGGTCCTCCCTGATGGTTCCAATTGGTGGGTCGGTGCCCGTGGCGCCAAATTTGAGGTCATATAATCTGCCATGGTCGGATATAACCTTGGTCCCATTGCGGAATGATCCTCTTTCTATTGTCCCCTCCCTTTTCGATTATGCCTAGATGAAGAGCCTTTGGAGGGTTGTGTGGCCGATACTATGGGTTGTGCGGCCTCAGGGGCTGTTGGCGGCAACACTGGCTGCCGTAGCTCAGCTCAAAGTATGCCTTGGGCTTGGGTGATAGTCTTCTGAGTCATCCAGTTATCAAATTTTTACCATTTTTTCTGGTGACATCCAGCCACCCCTCCCCTTTTTCGGAGTCAGTGGTATAAATATATGTCACATGTTCTGGGGGTGGTCCCATATCGACCTGCCCGGAGTCTACCATCCATTGCAGGAGGTATTTAAGGACGATGCATTCACGTATATTGTGTCCCAACATCGGATGGTAAGAATAATAGTCTGGCCTGTCATCACGGCTGACTTCTTCGGGTTTCCTCATCTCCGGGAGGTAGAGCAAGTTGAAATTCATGGTGGAGATGAAATAGTCGTGGACTTGATCCTCTTGGAACGAGTATGTTTTACATCTTCATTCCTCAAACTGGTTCTGCTTTGCACCTTTCTGATTGTCCCACCTAGGCAGAGGCGGCCGCTGATATACAGGGGGCCCTTGACGATTTGGTTGAGGCCTGAGCAGTGGAGTGGGCATAGAGCTGGCTTGAGCGTGACAGAGGATGCTTCAGCTCTGGATTCTCTCTTTGTGGGATCCTGCGAGGTTATATGGGACTTCAAATTGGTCTGCTGCATGGATTCCTCAATTCTCTGGGCAATGGCTGAGAGATGGCGGAAGCCAGTGGTTCACTCCACTGGTATAAGTGGTGTCAGCAGCTCATCTTGCAGATTATCGATGCATATGGCGAGAAATTACTCTTGACGCATTCACCTGTTCAGAGAGTAGGTCAAAAATTTCCCTCTAGCAATTAAAACTGAGACCCTTTCGTTCTCCCTCTGCTTGTAGTTCATGAGGTCGCTGACTGTTTTCTTAGGCAACATTGAGCTGAAGTGGAACAGAAACTGCTGCCGAACGTCTTCCCTGATTTTTATTGACTAGGCTGCTAAACTCGTATACCAGACAAAGGCGGATCCTTGCATGGTCCCTACGAAGCATATGAGTTTCACTTATTCTTGTTGTTCTGGATTCCCCATCATAGGGTTGCACTAAGACACGTATTCCATCAAATGTTGTTCCAGATCGCCCGATCCATTGAAGACAGGGAATATAAGGCTCCCAAAATTGGGTGGAGGGGGTGTGTTGCTCACCCAATCTGAGTAGGGCTTCTTCTCTGGTTGTATCAAAGCACACCGACCTTCCATTGCTTCCAATAGAGCTATCAGTGCTTCGATAGTGATTGTGAGACACTGGTTTGCATCCTGTTGGGCCCGTTCTTGGGAAGGTGCAGCATGAGTCATTTCTTGAGGATCCGGATCGGTTGGCACCTGGGGTGCATGCGCCATTGGGGACACTCTCGGAGGTTTCAGGCGCCCTTGTTCTGGTTTCTTCCTTAGTGGAGGGAAGTCTTGGTATTCATCCAAATCCACATTTAGGTAGTTGGATGGACCAGGCGCCTCGTTTCGCGCGAGCCCTGACCGTGCTTCATTTTCTAGGGCAATACTTGTTACTTGAGCTGCACTTACGGGGAGTGCATGATGTGGATGCTCTTGGGACGTGCTTTCAATAAGAAGATTCCTCTGGAGTAGTTTGGGTTTAATCCGCCTCAATTTCTTCATTTCCTCTTCCTGTCGAGCGAACTTCTCTTCAAGCGTGAGTGGCTTGTTTTTGTCGAGAGAAGGAGATGGATTAAGGGTAACCAGTCCTGTGTTCTTATCCTTGTTTGAAGCTCGCAGTGTAAGCAGAGGAAGGATAATTGAAGGGGAGGCCATATTTCGGGAGGCCCTCTGGTTTCGAGTGTGCACACCTGGTGGTTCGTCATGAGTCATAGCCTAATCAGAACCATCGTCTCTCGATCCATCCTGATTTGCATCCTCCCTAGTGTCACTCGTGGGGTTAACCTCTATGATGTTGATAGATGCATATCACGGGGTGGGGAAAATGACATCTTCCCAATAGGAAGAGGATCTCCCGTGTCTTTTACTGGCCTTCCCTTTCATGTGTTGGGATCGCCTTCCAACTTCTTCACGAAGGGTGACACGGAGTGTTCTTTGATGCGTCCTTACGGTACACCTCCCTCTTTGAGGGGATTGTTGATTCAAATGACGGGATAGGACAAGAGCATCCTCTTCTGACTGGCCTCCCTAGACGAGAGAATACTAACTCCCGTGGGGGAGGTTGTTGTTGAGAGGGTAATAAATCCCCCAGCCCTGAGGGATGGGGTTGGCTCCGTTCCTCGGATGATGAGTCTCTTCCTGTTTTTATTGGTCTTATAGGGGTATTTGTTGCTAAAAATGCACCCAGCCCTACAGGCTGGGGTTAACCCTGGATTGCGGCAGTGGCTGCGGCTATTGCTACCTGCCAGATCTTGCGTGCGCCCATTCGGGGGTGAACTAAGTTTGGTGCCGAGTTCTTTTGTGAATCAATCCCTTCTGGGGAGGAATGAAAAGATAATTGATTGGCCTTTGTTAGGAGAGAGGCCTATTGTATGCTCCTGGTGTCCTGATTTAGGAGTTCTTGAATAGCTTGTTCCCATTGGTCCTGATGCTTTTGGGACTTACTCAAGCCCTGACTTTGTTGGGTGTATTACCGTTCGTGAATAGGGAGACCCCCCGATAGTCTTCTTGAAGTGATGGCATATCAAGAAATCATGCCTAATGGGTTCTTCCGGGTGGGGAGTGGAGTGAAATGCATAGATCCATGTTCCCCCATCCTCTGAAATGGACTACTGTCGGAGCGTCACCGATGAGGCAGGACATCTGGTGCAGCACGCGGAGGCATTCTATCTCCATTTTCCCTTTGTGCCTCTCGAGTCGTTTTTTCCGCACCAAAGGAAGATATTCCAGGTCAATGTGACGCAGGAGGTCTCCTATTGTCTTAACGTGGTCTACATACCCATCATAGTGTAGGAAACTTGATTTCAGCTGGCGGAGGGTTGTCCGTATATTGTGGTGGATTCCATGCACGCATTCTTCCAACACCTTTTTGAGTATCCCAAATTGAGAGGTGGTTGTGGGACAAAAATAACTATTATATCATCCCTAGCTAGTCATTTCCTTAGGTGAAACATGTCAGCATACTCCTCCGCTAGTGACTCCTCTACCTGGCCGGACCAACTAGGCTGCTCGCCGATAGTGTGGTCAGAGGCAGTGGGACTAGTAGGTGCTGAATCATCATTTGGAAGATTATGAGGTGATTTAGAAGATGAACATTGCCTCGGACTATCTCCTGATTTAAGAAGGGTGTCGTTGACGACTATCTCGTAATCTGACATGCTCGACCCCATCCTTCTGAGTGCCTCGGCATATAAGGGCTTCTATATGATGGATTCGGCAGGGGGAGGACCTTCCTATCGATTTGATTTGTCATTTTAGGGAGGGCCTTCGCAATGACGACCGTAATGGTGAGGACTACCACTAATTCTTGACTCCTCACTGCATAGAGGACATTTGCAGTTCATACCCTGGGGAGGACTTCCAAGGCATGTTGCAGCAAGGGGAGGACCTTCTAGCTGCGTAGCATTGTTACGGGGAGGGCCTTCGCAACAACTTCCATCATGGTGCAGATGACCATCATGTTTTGACGTTCGATGTGCATCATGGGGATGACCTTAAAGACACACCGCGACAAGGGGAGGACCTTCTTGTTTCTTGGGGCCACTGCGGGGAGGACCTTCGCAATGGTGGCTGTGGTGGCGATGACTACAATCACAGCTGCTGAAATGGTGAGGACTACCATTACAGCTGCCACATGGAGAATATCTGTGTGGTACACCCTATGGAGGGCCTTCAGAATGTAAAGTAACGAGGGGTGGACCTTCTCATTGCTTGACGTCTCTACGGGGAGGACCTCCGTTATCAGGGTGGTGAGGACTACCACCATGATCTGATGCCTGGTTGTGTGGAGTGTCGTTGGAGCATAACTCCTGGGGAGGACCTTCAGTGTAGGATACGACAATGGGAGGTCCTTCTTGTCATGATGATATGTCATTTTGGGGAGGCCCTCTGCAGTTGCGACTATGATAGCAAGGACTACTATCATAATCTATGGTCCCACTGCATGGATAGTGTTTACAGTGTATACCCTAGGGAGGACCTTCAGGTTGGATTGCAACAATTGGAGGACCTTCTTGCTACTCAACCATCTGGTCACGTGGATGGTTTCCATGACTCGCATAATAGGAGGAGCTCTCATGATCGATAGTTATATGCCCGCGAGGGAGGCCCCCGTGGGTGCTCTGGGGAGGACCTTCAGAGCTGTTGGTAGAAACATTGCATGGAGGACCTTCGCAACTGCTACTGACGCTGCCATAATATGGTAATGGGTGGGTAGGTTTATGAGCCTTAGATTTGCACTTAGCGGCATTGGAAAACCAATCTTCCAATAGAGTGGAGTCATGAACCCGCTCTTTATTTTCCGGCTGCCTTCGACGCGTTTGGGGTGCTTTCTTGCAGGCAGCGGGGACCGTCTGCTTTTGAAAACGGCCTTCACCTTTGGTTCCCTATCTAATTGGGTCCCATGATGTTGCTGGGATATGCTGACAAACCTCTTGACTTGTAGCAGGGATATATGCCAACTCTGGAGCATCCACCGTGATGGACAAGTGTCCCCCAGTTGGAACGAGTGAAACTGCTCGATCCGGCTACCCTTGCGTCGTGAAATATATCTGTCGACCCTCCTGGGTGGGAGTTGGGATGCAGATCTGCTTCGAGGCGGCTATCTCATCTCATAGATGAGTCACATCAATTGGGGAGACGGGCTCACGGGCCCAAATCCTTGTTGTTTTCATTGATGCAATTTCATTCTTCCATGTTTGCAAGATATGATCTGGGATTGATACCTACTCCTTCATCATTTCTAGGATATATAGAGAGATATCTTTGGCTGGAATGGGTATGAAGTCCCATTCCGGTATCGGAGTAGGAATATCCTACTCCGGTCCTCCGGGGGTCAGTGGGTACTTACAATTCTCCTGTTTCGGGGCAGGTGAACGAATCTACCCCTGTACTGGGATACGCCGGTATATCTCTCTTTTTTCCACCACATCGGGATGGCGGACTTTACATGCATTCGCAGGGAGCTGGCCCTACATATATTGGTTTCCCACCATATTGAATCAGTGGCCTTTGTTTGTACATAGACGTGCCCACCCATGAGTTGCCGCCACATCTGGGTGGTGGGCTTTGTTGACCTCCACCATGCTGGGATGGTAGGCATCAAGGGGGTCTACTAGGAACTGGCCCTGCAGATGTTGGGTCGCCACCGTGTCAGGTTGGTGGGTTTCACGACCCTGGGCAGGGAGAGGTGCCTGCCCGGTAAGTGTCGTCCTATGTGAGCGATGGGATTGATGGAGATCGGTGGGGATGCACGCCTGCTCGTATGATGCCGCCATATCTGGATGGCGGGCTTGGTAGGAGAGAACAGGTTTATGTGCTTGTTCAGGATGCATCTCCAGGACTGGGCAGCGGAGATCCTCCTCGGTGACAAGGGTGATGACCGGTCCCTGGTTGTAAGTTTGCCGCCCTCGCCGGATAGTCTGATGGGTTGGAGCTTGGGGAGCGTGGGCCTGGATCCTCAGGGTTACATCCTCCTGAGCATGAGGATGTTGAGTCATGGCGTGACTGCGGCATCGTCTTCCAGTGGGGGCCTTGGATTGGAACCCCTGTTCAGCGAGGATGAAGTCCTCATCGTCGACCTCATCCGCCTCCCTAAGATAAGGGAGGTACATTTTTTCCCGTTCCATGGATAGACTCCTGAAACTGTTGGAGACAGTAAGAGGGGCTGTCTGGATCTGTACTTGTAGCCGCTGCTGGGCTTGCGACCGGCGAGTCCTAGCGGATTGGAGGGCATGCATGGCTGCCTCTAGCGCCGGGAGAGTACCGTTCATGTCGTACTCTCGGATCAATGCGTTCGAGACCCAGTGTTGAAGACGTTGAGTGGGTGACGGGGTCCTCTATTGGTGAGGATGCCCGGTAGTCGCGTAGCATGAAGTGTGCACTTGTGAGTTCCTTTTTGATGTTATTGGATAAAAGGGAGTTCTATGTGGTACCTGTAAAATATTTAACAAATAAAAACAGAAAACCCATCAAAGCAGCATCTCATGATCCCCTGCATAATTAATGACCTTGCATGGCCCTTCATGCGAGTGTGAGGGGCCCACAATAGAATTGGGTTAAATCAGTCCTGCTTGGTAAAAGATTCACTCCGGGTTCACCATTTTTTTCGGGCCAGTTTCGAAATGCCCAACGGTTCCATATCCAATAATGTGTGGACCTTCTTTCCAAAGGCAGGCGTTCGCCCGAAGATTTGGCCAGCGACACTTAAGCACTCACACTGGTCGAGAGGATGGGAATTCGGGATCATCGCACTCTTTTGGGGGGAATTATTGCTTTTTCTGGGACTCTCTTATAGATTTAATATGTATTCATATGTTCATGAATCTTTGATGTATATTCAAGCATAGTATCCACAGATTACCCCTGGTCGGAAATGGTCAGCTGGACACAGGGGTTCGGAATAATTTAGGCCGGAGGATTACCAGCCCTCATTGAATTAATGACTCTGAAGAATTTGGACTCATTGAGACGGTGCTAAGAACGGCTCTGTGAACCGATGTGCAAATAGTCGGAACGACTGATTGTTGGGCATGAACCTCAGGGAGGCTTCCAACGCACCCTGCCTAGGAAACAGGGATAAAAGTCCACGTAGTTCAAATCGGGGGGTCAGAAAACCGACGTGAAGGTGGACTCGGGGGGTCTGATGGTGATTGGGCTTGAACCTCAGGCAGGCTTCCTACGTACCATGCATTAACATGGATCAAAGTCCCTGTAGTTCGCAATGGATTGGGGATTACACTTTGGGGAGGCCCATGGGGCGGATTGGGGCTTACACTCTTAGGAGGCCCAAGGGGTGCATTGGGGATTACACACTGAGGAGGCCCATGGTGTGTATTGGGGCTTACACTCTAAGGAGGCCCATGGTGTGGATTGGGGCTTACACTCTGAGGAGCCCCATGGTGTGTATTGGGGATTACACTCCGAGGAGGCTCATGGTGTGGATTGGAGCATATACTCTGAGGAGGCCCATGGTGTGGATTGGGGCTTACACTCTGAGGATGCCCATTAGAATGTGTCATGGTCGATGCTTACTCTATGCCCATGTGAGTCATGCTAGGTGTGAGAAAAAAGAGGCAGCATGGACCAAACGATCACATCGTGAAAGGTGCATTCGTGAGAAGTGGAATGGGGCTTAAACATAGGGAGGCCTATAAGGTTGGGGATTACTCCGAGATGGACAAGCATGTAGATAAAGCATAGAGGGAGATGGAAAAAGGTGAACATGTGCCCATCACCTCCATTATTCTCAGGGGAAGTACCTATGTGCATGGGGGCTTCGATCGGATGGGTATTTTACAACCCCCCCCCCCCCGCGCGATGAAGGGAGAAGTGCTCCGACCCCAACAAGTGGAGGGGCAGAAAGGGGGATCCTGAGCTCAGACTTCGCATTACCGTGGGAATGTGAACCCATGAATGATTTAGAAATCCACTCAAGGGTCAGAGAAACCCCTTCACCCCTGCTTACTGTGGGTATGTGAACTCAAAACAGCACGCTGATGCGCCTGAGGGTTACATCGCATGTGTCCGGTGGCTCTAGTGGAGGCCTCGGCTCGGGGCCGATGAGTAGTCTAGTGAGGGAGTCATGAATGATCAGGCCAGATCAGGATAATTTTATCTAGCTCGGGTAACTCTAACATTGAAGGATTAGGCGGGCCACACCAGGGTATGGGTGGTGGTGCCCTTCACGCAGGAAGGTGCTACGTAGCTGGAAAGGCCGTCCGCGAACAAGAGTGGTCCGCGGATTGATGGGCTTCCTACGAACCAGGGTGGTTCGCGACTTCAGGTTTGGTCCACGAACAAGGGTGGTCCGCAGAGGGTTCCATGCGGGCAGTGGTGGCCATGGGCGGTGTCGGCAGGTGGTTCGTCGGTCGGGGCTTTGCCGTCATAGGAGGGTGTTATGCGGTGCGTCGGATCGGAAAAGGGGCATAAATTCCATGGTCCGCGGGGAGTGCATCTGTGGTGGGACCACAGTTCACATTTTTCTCTTCATTGTTATTTTAGGTTCGCAGTTCACCAAGTTATTATGCGTTTTTGGTTCCTTATTAGTTCGTTCCTAGGTTCATACCTGATCAGGTTCAGGAACTGGAACTTTCGAAATCCTATGCCTTCCTTCGAAATCCATCCACCCGAATCGGATTGATCTCCTCTCTGTGTCCTTGAATTTTTTTATTCTCTTACCTTCTATCTCATTTTATAGAGTGGGTAAAAGGATATATCTATAGTCATGCGTCACCTTTTGCTGAGGCCCATGACAGAAAACCAGATTCACGGATGACTCGGTCAATTCGAAACCTGCAGGGGGCATTGAGCGCATCTCCCTCATGAACTAATCGATGCCCCATGCGAACCAAACGAGTTCGGAGAGTGCTTTGTGGCTGTAGAGAGTTCCGACTCTATTCCGCAAATGAAAATGGATGCGGCTTGGTCCAGTCGACGCGGTCCACTAATGGGGTATTTCGGGATGGTGGACCGATTCAACGCCTATTCTGCTTCACGCCCGCGAAGGATCTCCGCCTCCATCTCATGAACGAGGCTAGTATGCGGAGGGGAATAGTTCACTGAACCATCCACATAACACTCAGGCCGGTTCGCGTACCGGTTGGTCCTTTTCCAATTTTGGGTATTGGCCTCCTTCCTTCGCCCAATTCGTTGAAGGGAATTTGGTAAAAATCCTCTCTCGAAGGGAGGGGATTATTATTATCATTTGCGGATTTTTCAGGACCCTGCAGACATACAAGATCCTCCATGGACTTACAGTAAAAAAATATTTCATCCTCAAATACCACCATGAAAGTATCAAGATACTCATGGATGATATTATTCATTAAATCCATGAATATTTCATGACCATTGGTTAAATCAAATGGCATGATAAGGTACTCATAATTTCCATACCTACTCTAAAAGGAGGTTTTTTGAATTTCATATTCTTTTATAATCAACTGATGATAAAATAATCAAAGATAAATCTCCAAAAACCACTCTATCTCTTTTGAATTTTCAAATAAATCATGAATTGGTGGTTATTGAAATTTTTATTTACTGTAGTGTGATGGATTTTTCATTAATCAATGAAAAGCTGAAGTGACCCATCATCCTTCTTATCAACGATAATGTGTAAAAAACCATAATCTAGAATATCATCGATCTATATTGTAATAGCCCAAGATTCCATGGTATGCTTCTCTTTGAAGAATACAGTAGCGTGTGTTGTATGCAACTTCGAGTCTAATACACACCACAACCAATCAAACTAGCTGTTATGAATTGTAATACCCACATTTTGAAATTTTATAAATTTTATCTTTCAAAATGGACTTCATTTTTGTATTCTGAATATCGAAATTAGCTTATAGGTTATATTTTGGTACTTTTCGGATAACTTTTATATTTTCATGAATAGTTAAAATTACAAAATTTTAATTAAAAACAACATTTTTAATTGAAATAATTAACAGTGATAAATTATGAATTTGAGTGGTTTTAAAGTGTATTTAGAACATATTTTTAACATTTAATACAATGTTGGTCATTGGACATAATTTCATAATTAAACCGGACATAAACAAGTGCCAATCTTTTGATACTTATTATCTCTTAAAAACACGCTTTTTGTTTTAACAATGGGAATTAATTTTAAATTAATTTCTGCCACTTCTGTGTTTTGAATTTGGAAAAATGGATTCCATATTTTGAATCATGACTTCCAAATTGTGTAAATATATAACTTTTATTTTTAGACATTTTGAATAATTAATTTGGTAAATATTTAATTTACCATGGTTAAAGGGTAAATCTGGTAAATAAGGGTAAAAAAATAATATTATAATAATAATAAATTACCCTAAAACGTGTCCTAACCTTATTTTTTGATACATGTCTGACCATGGGAATCATTGGGTCGATTTTGGGACCCCATGGAGCCACTTGTACGTGATAAGAACACTTTATATTAATTAAGTTAAAATTAATTTAAAAATCACATAAGCATATATCTTTTAGAAAAAAAACTTTTACATAGGGTTATATATGTTGGATTTTAAACTATAAATATTCATTAGAAATATAAAATTATTTCCTAAATAATGGTATTTTTTATAATTTTTATACATTTAATAATTAATATTATTTATGACACAATAATGATGTAGTATTTTCATTATTAATGAAAGAATCAAATAATTGTTAATATAAATGTTAAAATAAATATAATTTGAAAGTTTTGATGACATAAATGAATTTTATTGGTTAATATGAAATTTTAGGATTTATTAAATGAATTTGGTTCAAGTTAATAAAGGTGTTAAGACTTTAACAAAAATCAATTATTAAATAGTTTCAAAATTGACATAAATCTGTTTTTAAAACAAATATTATATTATTAATTGATATTATATTCCTAAAAATATAAGGTTCAGACAAAGGTCTTATATAATGATATTTGGATCATTAATGGACCACTTGGGGGGTCACTTGGATGTATATAGAAGGTTTATTAACTATATAATATAAAAATACAAAGTGACATGGTAAATGTCAAACTCATTCACTAAGTGTTAAAACTAAATGATATGGTTAATATAATGACCCAAACCTTTCTAAAATCTATTGGCTGAAATTATTTCGACCCATCCTCACCTTAGACTTTTAATAATCCACATTGGAGCCATTATAAACCGAATATGAATTTATTATAAAATAATATTTCTAGCTTTTCCAAAAGTGCCTCTCACCCCTCTTATAAAAAGGCATTCCCCCTTCTCACTAATTCACACATTAAAAGTCCATTTTCTTGGACAAACCCTAAACAAATATCCTCTCAACTTCCTTCAGTTTAACCTAGAGGCATTATTTTGATTAGAAATCCAACCTAAGGAGCCCTTTTGATCAAATCAAAAGGAAGAACCTAAAAAAGAGGTAATGTTTTCACCACCCTCTTTCAAGTTCCTTTCTTCTTCAACTTATTCTTCCTTTGTTATTCCCATTATAAAATAATAACTCAAGCATCATTTATATGCTGTGATGTTATTATAAATATGGTACAACCATATTCATTATTCTACCCATCCTTTGAATGACATGTCACCATACGTTTGTACGTACGGCTTACCGTCTCCACGGCGTGGTGTAATTGTTATTCAAAACATTATTATTTGGATGGTTATAATAATGATTTGTAATTCATGTAAATAATAAATATAACATAATAATGATTCTATATATATGATATAATATCCAATTATATATTATTTTAATATCAAAAGAGTGATATTTTCGCTCGTGCGTACGTACAAACTACCGTCTCCATGAACGCGATGAGATTCATTCCCCATCTTATCCATTCAAGTATAATTCTCATTTGATGATTAAAAATAATGTTTAAGGAATTTATATCATTCTGGATATGAATAAGATACAACCTATCCATAACAAACATGGCTTATGTAACAAAACATATAAAAGAAAACGAGTAAGTTAACACCCAAAATGACAATAATACTAATATATTAATAACAAAGCAATGTTAAAATATCATATATGATATCATATTAATGTAAAAGATTCTTTTACAATTTAATAACAATTATTTAACCATTATACATTAGTTTATCCTACCCTCAACCAAGGAAAATTAAAAGGTAAGGGGTTTTCATCTCACTCCTTATTCCCATGAGATTCATGCCATATTGCCACAATTACCTTTTATGTGGTGTATGTACTACCCATAATTGTATTCTTTATGTAATAAACATTAATTTATGTGTATTTATATATTCATTGTATGATACCTCTTTCATGGGCTGTATGTTTCGTCAGTTACCAAATTGGTAAGGGTTTATTTCACAATCTCCTCATTATCCGAGGTTGTTTATACATAATTATCTATTAGGAACTCTTTATCATCCACAAACATGTTTCTTAAAAATGTATTTCAAAACATTCTTACTATTTTATAGAATATGGGTTAAAGTCATTTTTACCCTTTTTTGACTTTTTAAAAGATGTTTATAAAGTAATGTTTCCGTCGTTTTCCAAACAAGGTCATTTTTATCCTTTTCGACAGAATTAAGGTAAGAATGTTTTTTAACATATACGGCGGGTGAGCCTATTTTCCGCCGTTATAAAATCTTTGAAGCTTCCCTTACCAGATTATAATAATATTTTCAAAGTAAATGTTTTTTTATAATTATGTGACTTTTAAATGATTCAAAAAGGATATATTTCTCCCAAATAGTTCTGATTTCATCTATGTCAACATCCTTTGATAAATTTTACACTTGTTTGAAGTTGATTTATTATGATAAAAATCATCCATATTATATTTATGGTTTTGTGATATGTTTGACTATGCATGAGTTATTTTAATTCCATTAATGTTTTATGATTAATGTTTTGGCATGCTAGTTTTAATACGAATGTTTATGTTATTTTTCATCCTATTCTTAAGACGAATGTTTTGGACTAGTATGTTCTGGGTTGGGGACCGGTAAAATTAAGCCCTACGGGATGGGGTCCAGTTACAGAAGACCCTCCGGGTTGGTGTCCGATTATTAGAGGCACTCCGGGTTAATGTCTGGTTATTTGAGGCACTCCGGGTTGGTGTCCGGTTTTTATACGCACTTCGGGTTGGAGTCCCATTATAGAGGCTCTCCGGGATGGATTTCGGTTACAGAGGCTCTCTCGGTTGGGTTCTAGTTGTAGTTATCCCTTAGGTCTTGGCATGAGGCATTGAAACAGTTATTAAAGTTCGGCATTATGCATTTCCATCATTATGAATGTGGTCAGTGATATCGCATGCGATTATTCGACTAGTTGAATATCCATGTGAATAAGTAAATGGCATTATTTCATTTTATCTTTGCCATATTATTCTGAAGTTTAAGTTTTAAAGGATTTTTTTAGTCATACATTGCCTCAAATATTTATTCTTATTTATGAAAGCTTCCGCTATATTGTTATGATTACTGAGCATCTAAGCTCACCCCTTTCTATGTTTTATTTTTCCCAGGACGTGAAGAAATATTTTATGACTGACCTGCAGGAATAGTCTGAAGGGGATATGAGTGAGGAATATGGAGACTATATTATGGTAGTTTTTCACTTTATGATGTAATGTAAACCTTATGAATGAATCTAGTGATTCCAATTCTACTAAACTAATGAGTCTTTCGAGACTTGATGTTTGGTGATCATGCCAATGTTACGTAATAATGCACTAACTCTGGGTGAATGGGGTCGGGGTGTTACAGTTGGTATCAGAGGAATTTTAGTACAATCCTTGGAAGCTATATTTAGACAAAATCTGATTAGATAACATAGACCTAAGATGGACTTTGAGGTTTAGAATAGAATAACTTCCTAGAATTTCGGTATTGTAGATATTTTGTGAGTTTCCCGAGTAGTACATACATGTTTGGATACGAGCTGGTAGAAGCGGCTCTGGGACAGATGTACCTAGGGGTAAAACCCGAAAACACCGCTTTGAGCTAGACTCGAATAGGAACTGATGCACAACAACGAGCCTTGCTGCACTCTTAGTTACGACACTCTTGGTGGATATGCTTTGGATAATTATCATTTTCTTTACAAATCATTATAAAGGGTTTATGAATATATACATCCTCAAAGAAAACATTTTTTTATGATTATGGATTATATCCATACATAGTTCAATTTATGTAAAGTGTTTTACATGTATGGAATTATGTATTTTGAATCAAAAAATGATCTAGTTTATGCCATTGTTTAGAAATGGTGTCTAGTGGAAGGAATGGAAATTGTATCAATGCACGCACTCCATGTAGGGATTCCCCTCATGACCAAGATAATTATAGTGGAGCTGGTGATGAAACGGGTGCTGATCAGCTAATCACTATACTCGGACAACTCACTCAGGTTATCAATAATATCCTTTCCCATATGGAGCACCTTGATCCACAGCGTGGAGGGTCAATGTGAGATCACTTCATGAGGCAACAACCACCAACATTTAATGGGAGTACAAATCCATTAGTAGATGAGAAATGGATATGTTCCCTAGAAAAAATATTTCAGGCTCTGGGGAGTAGTGAAAGGGAGAAAGTTATCATGGTTGTTTATCACCTCACTGGAGGTACTGATCAATGGTGGTCATTGATACAAAACAAAAAGGAAGATGATTAAGTATAAAATATTTAATGGAGAGAGTTCAAATAGATTTTCATAGGAAAATACTTTCTTCGTGACCATCTAGCAGACATGGAAAGGAAATTTCTGAATCTGAGGAAAAAGGAGGATAAGAATGTTGCATAGTATGAGTCTAACTTTACAAGGTTAGCGAGGCATGTTGTAGATTCTATATGTAACCCAAGAAGTAAAATTGGTCATTTCATTGATGGGTTAAAACAATTTCTCCATTGAGATTTAGTATCACATTCCTTCTCATCGTATGAAGATATCGTCTCCTGTCCTATCAAGATAGAAAATGAATTCTCTAAGTCTTATGACAACAAAGTAAAGCAAGAGAAGAAGATAAAGGTGGGGAAAGAGATAGATAAAGGGAAAAGGGAAATAATGATTTTCCATTATGTGATAATTAATGTAAGAAACACTCTGGTACTTGCCTAAATGGAATGGAAGTTTGTTACAAATGTGGAGAAAAAGGTCACCAGACTCGTGATTGCAAGGGAAAGAAAGTGGTTCTCATTGTTGAATGCTAAAATTATAGAGAAATGGTGCATTATGAAAATTTATTCCCTAAGCATCAAGGAAACTTACCTAAGAAAATGCCAAGGGAGCAACTCCAATATTATGTTGGTACTACAGATGAAGTTGAATAATTAATGTATTTGTGTTTTTGGTCTCAAGGAATATATTCTGGTTATAAGAATAATGTGATATATATAAGGATTGTAATGCAGAACTTCTTTCATTAATTTTTTTATATGACTAAGGTTATCATATCTTTAGTAAGTGACAATAAGAATAATTACATTGTTTGGGGAATCTAATGTTACAACTGATTTTGGAATTTAGAAACCTTTAAGAGAGAGAATTTAGACAGAAGTATTTTGGATAACTATAATGGTTGGATTTGATTATGTTGAACTTTGGATATTATGTCTTAATGTTAAATCATTTCATAAGATTATTTTTGGGATATTATTATACTATTGTTTTAGGAAAAAGGACAACCCGCGGGTCGGGGGATAACTCGTCGCGTCGAAAAAAGTTGCAGGAATCAATCCCACAACAATAGTGCGAAAAGACATTATTACATACCACTATCTTACATGAAGTCCCTAGTTATTACAAAATAGTTTTCCCAAATCTAAATCATATGTGTTAATATTTGGAACCTTGTACGATTAGGATAAATATAATATTTTTTAGTTCTATTATATTTTTGAGTGAAATATGAGTTTGTGGGAGAAATTAGTTGAAGGTTGAAACTCTACTTGTCACGTATATATATATATATATACCTATCTATTAAAAATTAATTCTCAAACTTTAGGAAAGGTATATAAAAAAATGGGTTAAACTAATAACTATTTTTTTGTTGAACTGATGATATTTTAAATCACCATTGATTGAAGGCTTTGAGGCCCTCAATTTTACACTTGTTTGCGATTGATGACCTCAATCACTCCCAAAAAATATTTACATTAATCCTCCAATTATTAGTCTTTAATTTAGACCAATGTTCTCCTAATTTATATCATAATTTGGCGGTGACTTTTTCATTTCCCTTTCCCTCTTATTAAGGCTAAATTTTATAAACCTTATTTCCAATGTGGGTTTTCGACAAAGATATTTTCTACATTCAACCATTTATTTTAGAAGAACAATTTCTAATTTAAAGGATGAAATTTATTGAAATAGGGGAGAATTTAACACCCCATGCTTCCTCAGTATGCTTCTATTTGAATAATATAGTAGCGTGTGGTGTACGCAACTTCGATTTCTAACACACACCACAACCAATCAAACTGGCCGTTATGAATAGTAATACCCATATTTTGAAATTTTATAAATTTTATATTTCAAATTGGAATTCATTTTTGTATTTTTAATATCGAAATTAGCATAGGGTGAAATTTTGGTACTTTTCAGATAACTTTTATATTTGGATGAATAGTGAGAATTACTAAATTTTTATTAAAAACAACTTTTTTAATCGAAATAATTTACAGTGATAAATTTTGAATTTGAGTGGTCTTAAATTATATTTATAATATATTTTTATCATTTAATACAATTTTGTTCATAGGACATAATTTCATATTTAAACTGGACATAAACATGTGTCAATCTTTTGATATTTTTTATCTCTTAAAAACATGCTTTTTGTTTTAACAACGGGAATTAATTTTAAATTAATTTCTGACACTTCTGTATTTTGAATTTGGAATAATGGATTCCATATTTGGAATCAAGATTTCCAAATTGTGTAAATATGTAACTTTTATTTTTAGTCATTTTGAATAATTACTTTGGTAAATATTTTATTTACCATGGTTAAAGGGTAAATCCGGTAAATAAGGGTTAAAAAATAATATTATAATAATAATAAATTACCCTAAAACCTGTCATAACCTTATTGGATGATACATGTCCGACCATGGGCATCTTTGGGTCAATTTTGGGACCCCATGGAGCCACTTTTAGGTGATAAGGACACTTTATATTAATTAAGTTAAAATAAATGCAAAAATGACACACGCACATATCTTTTAGCAAAAAATTTTTTAAATAGGGTTATATATGTTGGATTTTAGACTATATATATTCATTAGAAATATAAAAATATTTCTGACATAATGGTATTTTATTTATAATTTTTAGACATTTAATAATTAATATTATTTATGACACAATAATGATGCAGTATTTTCCTTATTAATGAAAGAATCAAATAATTGGTATTATAAATGTTAAAATAAATATAATATGAACGTTTTGATGACATAAATTACTTATATTGGTTAATATGACATTATATTATTGCTTAAATGAATTTTGTTTGAATTAATAATGTAGTTAAGACTTTAACAAAAATCAATTATTGAATAGTCTCAAAATTGACATAAATTAGTTTTTAAAACAAATATTATATTGTTAATTGATATTCTATTCCTAAAAATATAAGGTTCGGCCAAAGGACTTATATCATTATATTTGGATCATTAATGGACGATATGGGGTTCTCTTGGATGTATATATTATGTTTATTAACTATATAATATAAAAGTACAAAATGACATGGTAAATGTCAAACTAATTAACTAAGAGTTAAAACTAGAAGATATGGTTAATATAATTACCCAAACCTATATAAAATTCATTTTTTGAAATTATTTCGACCCATAACCACCTTATAATTTTAATTATACACCTTTTAGCAATTACAAACCGAATATGAATTTATTATAAAATAATAATTCTAGCTTTTCCAAAGGTGCCCCTCACCCCTCTTATAAAAGGGAACTCCCCCTTCTCACTAATTCACACATTCAAAGAATTTGGGATCGGCCAACCCCTTCCCAAATATCCTCTAAACTTCCCTCACTTTAATATATAGGCATTATTTTGATCATAAAGCCATCCTAAGGAGCCCTTTTGATCAAATAAAAAGAAAGGACCTGACGAAGAGGTAATGATTTCACCACCCTCGTTCAAGTTCCTTTCTTCTTCAACTACTTCTTTACATGTTATTCTCATTATAAAATAATAAATCTAGTATCATCTAAATACTTTAATTTTATTATAAGTATGGTATCACAATATTTAGTGTTCTATCCATCCTTTGAATGACATGTCACCATACGTGCATACGTGCGACTTATCGTCTCCACGTTGTGGTGTAATTGTTATTCAAAACATTATTATTTGGATGGGTATAATAATGATGTGTAATTCATGTAAATAATAAATATTACATGATAATGATATTGTATATATGATATAATATTAAATTATATATTATTTTAATATCAAAAGTGTGATATTTTCACTCATGCGTACGTGCAGACTACTATCACCACGAACGCGATGAGATTCATTCCCCATCGTATCCATTAAAGTATAATTCTCATTTGATGATTAAAACTAATTTTTAAGGACTTTATATCATTCTGGATATGAATAAGATACAACCTATCCATAAAAATCATGGCTTATGTAACAAAACATATAAAAGAAAACGAGTAAGTTAACTCCTGAAACGAAAATAATACTAAGATATTATTAACAATGCAATGTTAAAAGATCATATATGATATCATATTAATGTATATTATTATTTTATAATTTAATAAAAATTATTTCACCATTATACATGAGGTTATCCTACCCTCAACCAAGGAAAAGTACAAGGTAAGGGGTTTTCATCTCACTCCTTATTCCCGTGAGATTCATGCCATACTGCCACAATTAACTTTTGTGTGGTGTATGTACTTCCCATAATTGTGTTCTTTATATAATACACTTTATTTTATTTGTATTTACATATTAATTTTATGATACCTCTTTCATGGGGAGTATGTTTCGTATGTTACCAAATTGGTAAGGGTTTATTTCACAATCTCTTCATTATCTGAGGTTGTTTATACGTAATTGTCTACTGGGACCTCTTTATCATCCACATCGATGTTTCTTATAAAAATATTTCAAAACATTCTTACTATTTTACAGAATTTGGTTTAAAGTCATTTATACCCTTGTTTGACTTTTTATAAGAAGTTTATAAAGAAATATTTCTGTCGTTTTCCAAACATGGTCATTTTTATCCTTTTTGATAGAAATAAGGTAAGAATGTCTTTTTCTTAACTTATACGGAGGGGGGGGGATATTTTCCACCATTATAAAGTATTTAAAGAATACCTTACAAGCTTATAATAATATTTTCAATGTAAATGTTTTTTTATAATTATGTGACTTTTAAATGATTTCAAAAAAAGAGATATTTCTCTCAAATAGTATTGATTTCATCTATGTCAACATACTTTGATAAATTTTACACTTGTTTGAATCTGATTTATTATGATACAAATCATACAAATTATATTTATGGTTTTGTGATATGTTTTACTATAGATGAGTTACTTTTATTCCATTAATGGTTTATGAATAATGTTTTGGCTTGCTAGTTTTAATACGAATGTTTATGTTATATTCCTTCCTCTTCTTAAGATGAATGTGTGGGACTAGTAAGTTCGGGGTTAGGGACTGGTAAAAGTAAGACCTCTGGGTTGGGGTCCGGTTACAGCTGACCCTCCGGGTTGGTGTCCAGTTATTAGAGGCACTACGGGTTGGTGTCCGGTTATTAGAGGCACTCCGGGTTGGTATCCTGTTATTAGAGGCACTTTGGGTTGGATTTCGGTTACATAGGCTCTCCGGGATGGAGTCCAGTTACAGAGGCTCTCTGGGTGGGGTACTGGTGACAGTTATCCCTTAGGTCTTGGCATGAGGCCTTAACACAGAAATTAATGTTCCGCATTATGCATTTCCATCATTATGAAAGTGGTCAGTGATATAGCATGCGATTATTAGACTAGTAGAATATCCATGTTAATAAGTAACTGGCATTATTTAATTTTATCTTTTCCATATTATTATGAAGTTCATGTTTTAAAGGCTTTTGTTTTAGATATACATTTCCTCAAATGTTTATGATTATTTATTAAAGCTTCTGATATATTGTTATCCTTACTGAGCATCTGAGCTCACCCCTTTCTATGTTTTATTTTTCCCAGGATGTGAAGAATTATTTTATGACTAACTGGCAGGGATAGTCTGAAGGGGATATGAGTGTGGAATATAGAGACTATATTATTGTAGTTTTTCACTATATGATTTAATGTAAACCTTATGAATTAATCTAGTGTTTCCAAGGATACTAAACTAATCGGTCTTTCGAGAATTGATCTTTTGTGATCATGCCAATGTTACGTAATAATGCATCTACTCTTGGTGACTGGGGTCGGGGCATTACATATATATTCAACTCTTTCATTTCATCTTGTCTCATGAAGTATAAAGGAATATATATTATTTGAGTACAAGGAACTGAATTGATATAAAATTCTACATCCCTTACCGGTGGAAAACCAAAGATGTTGGAAGGAAGAATGTTGGGAAACGTGACAAAAACAATAGGTATATCACCACTCAAAGATTCAAACTATAGATTATAGGATAATAATGATATAAAATTCCCCAACTCTAGAAAATAAGGTTTTTCTTTACTCGACCTTGGTACTTATTCTCTTGGAATGACACAGCATGCCCCATTGAGTGTAGTAATAGAGACTCAATAAAGATAAAAAAATATGGGAATTTTTAAAAATGATCCCATATAAAGTGATTATTATGTCAATAGGTTTTATGTTGAGAACCATAAAATAACAATCAATCTCAATATACTATAATTATAAAACAGAAGTTGGAATATAGAGACCCTACACTATCATCATTCCTCAGTGGGTAGTAATATCCATCACATATGATAAAATCTTATAGGTAGATTATGTAGATTCATAATACAGGTTGAAATAATAAAAATGAGATGCACCAGTATTGAATAAGTCAATCACTAATGACAAATATATAGTGTTGGTACCTCTCATAGTTATAGGACCTATATCTTCTACCTCTGGAGACTCTTCCATTGCATGAAAAACATCCTTCATGATGCATATTAATCGAACAACTTTTTTGTTGACGAATATAATGGAATTTAATTTTTAGTAGGTTTTTATGATCATGTTCCACTAAACAGAGTGAAATATACATGATAGAACATCTGCAGGTTACTTGAGAATCCACAAGAACCACATATTTTGTGTTCCTTAGTGAAAACCCATTTTGAGTGCTAAAGTTTTCAACACTACTAACAAATCAAAGGGACCCATGTTAGGAACTATAATAGTTCTATAAAAACCCTAGTCTTGATAACCATAATGCGAATCATTATGATTCCTCGTCCCATTATGGAAACTCACAGAACCACCTTTGGGAGAAAAAGTAACTCCCTGCAAGCTTGACATACCAACAAGGTCCACTTCAGTCATAAGCTCTCTATCTGTTATACTAGAATAAGAAGGAAAATTCAATAAAAAAAGTAATAAATAATATCATATTGAAATCCCATCACAAACTGTCATGTATTCATCTTATCATTTGATACAATATCTGGTGTAAACTGCACCAGCTAGAAAAGAGATTTGTATATTCTATCAAAAATATTTTCAGCTTACTTCCTGTTTCAAAAATTACACAGCATTTTCCAACAGCATCGACTCTAGATATAATTTGTCAGGGAATGGGAAATTAATTTCCTTCCACTATATTCCTTCATTCTTCTTCTCCATCATCAATAAGTCCCACTAATACTTTCTCGATCCATTTAGAATGAAGGTTGCACACTACACCTTGATTTCATCAGGTGTCACCATGAACTCAAACAAATTCTCAATCCAACTTAACTAATCCTCAGCCTCTTGATGATCATTGGAGGCTTTGAAAGTTGGTGGATTATAGTAATGGAAGTCCTGAGGAATATTTTAGAAAACATCCCTCTAAGGTTCCATAGTTGGAGCCTTAATGTAGAATGGTGCATGCATATGTCCCGAAGCATGGAAAGAAAGGAAAATGAATTAAACCAGATTCTGGTCCATGATATGATTCACTAACTAAGGTTCATTAGTAGCTTCCTCATGGATCTGATTATCACATATTCTTGGAATAATTATTCTAAACATCGTCAGAATACATCATTAAAGACAATAGATTAACATTCTAACAATGAAAAAAGTGAAATTAATCCTATCACATAGAAAAAAATACTTTGATTTCAATATATCCAAATAAAAATCAGGTAAAATACTAGAACTAATCCCCAAGACATATTTACCAAACCACCCCTAGTGACTTAAGGCTCATTATGGAGATATTTATATATGAACTCAATCGTACTACCACCTACGTCCTAACATGATTACACAATTTCATACTAACATCAATGAAAGATGAAAAAACTCCCAATAATACTACTTTTTCATGAACCGGCCCTTATACCTAGGTACCCTAATAAATGAGCTAGTCATGACATTACCCAAAAAGGGTTTTTAATCATCATGGGTTAGTGACAATAACCTGGCATCATACAGGATAAAAATATAGAAATTTTTTCTAATAAATAGTCTAAGAAACATTTACAAGTTAGTATGCTCAAAATAATACTCTAAAAAAATATTTACTAATAGTAAAAAATGTAAAAAACCAAAATTGAAAATACATTATACTAGAAAATAGGATAAAAACCCATGTCTCAATAGACACAACTCTCCAAGATCAAGGATCAATAAAAATATCCACCAACATATGGCTCTTTACCCTTGATCGAACCCAAAAAATATAATAAAAAATTGAAGGTATAGGTACAGAGTAAGAGAAAATCCCAACAGGGTCACACCAATGATTACATAATAATATTCCACAATAATCAATCAAATAATGATTTCAATTTTAAATAAACATGCATGGAAGTTCAGAATAATATTTAAATAAATAATGCATTAAATTTAAATTGATTGAAATACACTACCAAATGACTTAAAAACGTTATATATAAAAAATATATATAATTTCATAATTATTTTGTCATTTGTTTTACAAAAAATGTAATATATATCAAAACATTAACAATGAGAAACATGGTTATCTTCTAATATTATGATAGTTCTAATGTATGGGATCCTCACAAAGACATATAATGAAAAAAAATGTGTGCACATGTCCATTTGATACTAGCCAAAGAAGAATAACCAACATCTCATTGGGGATAATATATACCTATAAGTTTGTGTTAAAGTTGCAATGTATCAACCTGTTTCTTGGTAATTCCCATACTACCATGTTTGTTCCTAGTAACTCACTGAAAACAAAGGCTTTCATGTGCTAAAACAACAATGAATAATGGAATATTAATTTGAAATCAATTTAAAATATAGTTAACCTATTTTTCCATTTCAATATTCCAATTTCCATTGACAAACAAAAATGGGATTTTAACCAAATATTTCCTTTTTTCAGGATCAAATTGATGGTTTTCTATCAAAACAAATTGAATCATTTTTCTCAAATAAAAATTTCAAATCAATCTCACAAATCAATTTCAAAATTTAATTCCACATTCCAAATTTTCCATCAAATTCCAAAAACAAGCCCCAATTAAATTGAAGTTGGTTTTTTCCTAAATTTCATGCCAAAACATTTTCAAATCCCCAATTCAATAGAATTTTGTTTTTATTAAATCAATTGAAATAAATTAGACATAAATCAAACAATTTTATTTAAATCGAGAAATTTATGGTTAAATAAATTTTAAAATATTAAATGGATCCACCTACATTAGGATCACGTGATCATATAACAAAACACCTAAAATGGGAAACTCTAATAAAAAATATTGGAAAAGAAGATACAAAAATCTAACCTAGACTCAAGATCTAAAACAATATATAATAGATCCTCCAACAACATTGATATATAATAATCCCTAGGTAGGATTTTATAATAGATAAATATATAAGAAATTGGGAAATGATTCTTACAAGGAAAAGATCAAATAACGATCTTCGTGCTTAGATTCTCTTCGAAAGGGGGTTTCAAAAGACAAAATTAGTCCTTGAGAGTTGTACTAAATGAAAAAATCGTTCCATGTCCAGTTAGGATCAATGTGGGGGTGATAAAGGGGGGGGGGAGGGTCATGAGTTTCTAATGAATTTTAGAAAAAATAAAACTTCATTTAAATGGTTTCCTAGATAGTATTGCATAATTAGAGAAATCATATGCCCTATCCCGGTGCCTATGCAGGTTGGGTTTCATTGTTTATCCTTGGCGGGTTCATGGTTTTTCAAACAATTAAGGAACCATGAAAACCCACAATACCTTGTATTTAATGGTTTTCACTATCAGGTTTAATATTTTGGAAAATAATTGTTCAAAACATTACATAGAAAACGATCACTTCAAAAATTACAAAATTTTTCCAGAAGCACCCCAAAATGAGACCCAATAAAGGAATGATTAAAATAGGGGTTTAGGAGTACCTAAAAATAGTAACATGATGTTACACCATAGATAACATCACATAAAAAATTAGTTCAAAAAAACATTCAATGTATGATGAAATAATAAATAAATGTGTCATATATATCATAATATATCACACATGGGTAGATAAAACAAAAGTTTACGAAAAGAAAAAAATTATAAAAATGAGGTTAATAGACTATTCTTGCCTAGTTTCCTAAAATATTTGTCCCATCATCATAAAATCATCCTTGTTATCTAATAAATTACATCAACATCTGGTCATTCCCCAAACCTGTACATGTGAATAAAAATGGTGTCTTCTCGAGTACCTAGGTTACATATAGGCCATGATCAATGTGTGGGTACAACCCAATAGGACCCCACTAATAGTGCACATAATAATAACATTCTGTATGAAGTGGAATAAAATGTAATCAAGGTAAATTTGTTTATTGGTTTAAGAAATATTTTCTGAAATTAATAATAACTACTGCTAATAGGTTTCATGGTGTCTCTTTCAAAGGGGAAGAGATAATTGCAGACATGTGTCTGGTTTTGTTATACATTTGATTTTTTGGGGTTCATTTCATGAAAAATCATTTAAAAAAGGAATTTTTGGTCATTCTTAATAGAAAACCCCGATTGTTCCCTCATCCATAACGGGGTACGAAGCTTATTTCCAATGGTAGGTGTCCATTTGGAATTTCTTAACCTGTGACACTCAGGGACATTTATTGGTCAAGATGATGGAATGTGGGGCTCATCATACCCTTTTGATTTGAATTATTTATCTTATATATATAAGACATTTTCTAGAACCGCTTCCTAATCAATATATGAGATCACTTACCTAAAAAATGATTATAGGTTTAGTATAAGTTATACAAAAAATAAAGAGGGATCTTATAGTTGAATCCAAAAGTATATATCTGGGGTTATTTATCCATTTACCATTAATGAATAGATACTTTATATGTTGAATCTGTATAACTGAACACATTTAAATTTTCTTGCACGTAGGGAGGAAGTTTATATTCAAAGGCTTGGATTGATCTAATAAGAGTGTCCTACATATCCTGGTTATTTCAAGAATCAAAACCCACATAGTACATAAAAACCATGGGGATTAGTCTCATGTGTAGAGTACATATGTGTGGGCACTTAGGCACATGATATTTGATCATGAGTCTTGAGGAGACATCTTATGTATCTTGGTTATATTTGTAATTAGAGTTATTACAGTTCAATCACGCCCTTGGCCCAAGGCCCAAGGTATATTTACTCATATTTTGGGGGTTTATAACATACCACTGATTGGATATTACATAATGATATTTCACTGGATGGCAGAGATTCATGATTCTAACGAGATAACCATCTTAAGTTACTATTCCCATTGGATCTTTTCTCATTCTGATAAATAAGGGATATCAAGTAATAAATATCACAATATATGGATGTGAGGAATATGTTATAAGAATAAACTTTAGAGTTTTCTTATGGAGATCAATCCTTAGTATGACATTCTATATATCCTAGTTATAGTATGGAGTATAGTTCTCATAGATCAGTTGGGTGAGGCTTAAACATTGGGGCTTCCCTTGTCACCGTGGTAGATCATATTATACCACTAGTTTTGGGATAACACGTTCACGTTTCCCTTGGTTGGGGAATAGACACTAATGTTGCATGAGTATTTGTAGATTCTTGTGATGAAAAAGATATGAATACTAAAACTCCCCAAGACCATGTGAATTACACTAGGTGTGAGAAATAGGGGGTAGAAAATGATCATCCCCATTGCTTATGGGTGTAGGACTTATGTGTTTGAACTTCCCTTGGGGTGATTTAATATGGTTCTTGTGCCTTAACAAGGAATCCCATGTATCCTAGTTATAGGAGGAATTAGAGTATCATTGTTCAATGATCTGGGCTTACATGTTGAGGATTAATAAAGTTATAAAGTCCTATAATTCCTTCTTAGACTTGATATGATTTCCTTCAGGAGATGTGTTGACCATCCTCTCAATATCCCTTGAATGCTTACTTAGAAATATCATAGGTTGTCTTCCAAGCATTTCCTAGGAAAATGACATTATAAAATTAGATTTTCAGATGGATTCCATGTATCTTGTATAGAAATCTAGAGGGTTATCACATGATCACAACCAAATAATTTTTAGGACATCGCAAGACGCAGATGATTTGTCTTTGAAACCATCACATGACCATAGATGGCATGTCTAGAGGGAATCACATGATCCAGTTGACTTTCCTTGGTGTCATAATGATATAATGATGACATGGATGGGACACCGCGAGAGTCAGTGTGATATATCTCAGAGGGTGATACATATCAAGGATGAATTGTTTAGAAGACATCATGAAACATAGATATCATGCCCAAAGGGTGACCTCGAAGATAGTAGACTTTCCCAGGTTCCACTACGAGACTCATCTGTCATAAAATTGCATCATCATATGAGTTGGAAAACATGTCTAATATACATCTCATGTACACCTCATGTACACCTCATGTACACCTTATATCTTCTTTTACTTGACAGACCAAACGTCGCCAAAGACACTAACTCATGAGAATGCCAAAGACTCAGGTGGGAATTTACGTTCCACAGAACTCAGGTTGTGTACATTAGACATGTTTTCCAACTCATAGGTTGGTTCCCACCCATGTCTAATGTTTACCAACAGGATGGGAATCCCCCTGTTTCAGAGATGTATGATGATTTCATCCTTGATATAGTTATTTGAGATGATCACTTATAGACCCCATTATTGATGATGGATATTCTCATCATTTTGACTGAGAAGCATATAACATATCTGAATATGTCCTCACTTATCTATTTCAATGACAGAATCAATATTTCCTTTTATCATTGTGAGGAGATGCCAAATTTTATATTCCCCATCGATACCCTTCCAAGTAAGTTCACAATAGTGCCAGATTGTACTAGGACACTATGTAATATGGAGATCATACCACATGGGGCTATCAAGTGAACTCAAATATCTCTCCAAGTCTTAGATTTGATGGTTCTATCAACCAATTTCAGAATGGATTACATTCCCTAGCTAGGGATGCATGTAAAAGAATCTATGTCAGTACACTAGTTATAACAATGTTATTGATGAAGGGAAAACATATAAAATTGCTAATGTTAGTCCTTGAAAGCTTTTACCATCTCCTGGGCCATATTCAACAAGGCATCTCCCCTTGAAGGATCTGTGGACCCATCCAGTTTCAATTCATATTGATATGGGACCACTTCCTTTCTTATGAATCACACAAGGCCACTAGCATACCTAACATCTTATCACATCCCACACTAATGAACAAATCTGGGGTTGGTTCCATGTCCTTAACATCTGATGAGGTCTTAGACTTATTTTGTCGATCCCATAGCTTATATTTTACCTCTTATTGCGCACTTAATATATTTGAGGAGGTCTCAGACACATTGCTTCAATCTGATAGCTTCGATTTCACACCATATCATACACTGAATGGGATGATTATTCACAATTGAAGTATATCCATCAATTAAATGTCTTATATGATCTCTCTTCAAGATGCTTTTCTGGAGGCTGGGATAGATGAGGTGATCATATGTGATCCATACACACATTATCGGTTATCTCATCAGTTTGGATGTGTCAAAAGGGTCTCCTCCCTTACCTTGGTTTGTGTGTAGGATGATTGACACCTTTAGGTCGTGCGTTAGTTTGGGATGATGTTTGTGTGGAAGATAAAAATACGAAAACATTCTTCCTCTTATTTCTACTTCCACATTTATTACATGGGACTATGCCCAATATTATGTGGTATCTTATTCAGGAGTCCTTCTATGCTGACTAGTCCATCATGTATACAAGAAATTTTTTACACCTACCCCTCTATCTGAAGAAATATTTTATTTTATTTTTGATTTTGGAGAGAAATTAAGGATGTTCCCTAATCCTATAGATGACCCCCCCCCCCCCCCCCGATAGAAGGAGAAATTATAATTGAAAAAACAGTCCTCTAACACAAGGGACGAGTAATGCTCTAGTTGATAGGAGGGTGTATGAGGGATCCTCTCTTATTCCCTTATTATCCCATCTTGCTATTCCTCCTCTTTTAATACTTGTTTCGTCTATCATAGAAGCTTAGACACAAGATAGACTGATCTGGTAGTATATTCATGCCTTTATCACTAATACTCCATTGGAATCATTTCACTACCATGGGGAATTTCTTCATCATCTTTTTCATGACATGGGGGAGGATGGATTTGATTTCCAAACATTATATTAAATACTAAAGAAAATTGTTCTGAATCGGTAGGATTTGGCCTCTAATGAGTGGGACTTCCATGTTTTTTAGATGAGGATCCTCTTCCTACGTAGATAAAGGAGGCAACATTTGAACTTGAGCAGGGTCGCCTATTGTTATCTAAACCTCAATCCCAAATGGATATCTCGACTGTAAAAATATGGAGATGCAAGGAGATCACTGATCACCTGAAGTATTTCCTTTCAATGTTATCCTCCTCAATTGAAGATTATCAAAATATATTTTAGGAACTAATTATCCTAGTTGAGACTCTTTACCATTGTGTAGAAGGACAGGAGGTGGAATTAGCATCACTTCATAATTCAATAGACACTTATTACTTAGCTCCCACAGATATATACTTCTTGGAAGATCAAATCTTATTGTAATTCAATGTATCCAATTTTGTTTAATATTCTCGAAGATACATTGAGATGTAGAGATTATTAATGTTTATTTTTTTCAATGAATATATCTGTTGAACATTATATGTGTTTTCCATCGCTTTTTTATTCATGATGTGAGTGAATTTTTCATTGATCTGATATTATGAGAATCACCAATGCTACTCGCCCATTGCATAACATCAAGAAACCAGAATATATGGATCTAGATATTTATAACAATAGATTCTTCAAAATAAGTACTTATGAATTCCCACCTAAACAAGATTGTTTATCGTTGTGTCAATTCCAATTATCTTGAGATCACCTGATTCACAGCAGGATCATCTAGGTAGGATATATGTCCCAATGGGAGAGTGCACCTTATTTTTATGAGGCTAATAGGCTTGGAAAACATATACTGAGTTTTTCTTCGGCCACATGGTGGGTTGTACAGTATTTTTCATTCTTTCATCATAAATAACTGTTGTTCCATAGTTTTTGGTTCCATTAGCTTAGACCATTCATTGATTTATTTTAGGGTATTTTATCATAGAACAATTATTAGATTATTTTAGGTTCTTTTACCTTGTAACTTCTATTGATTATGTTTATAGACATTTATCTTGGACATTCTATCACATTACTTTAGGGTTTTATAGCTTGTACCGTCTATTGCATTAGTTTAGGGCCTTTTAGCTTAGACCTTCTATTGATTTTTTTAGGCACTTTTACCTTGAAACTTCTATTTCTATAGTTTAGGGTGTTTTATCAAACCTTATATTGCTTTTTTTTGTGGGTATATTAGCTAGAAAAATCTATTTATATTGTTTAAGGACATTTATATTATACCGTTTATTGCTTTAGTTTAGGGTATCTTAGCTCAAACCTTCTATTAATTTTGTTTTGGGTATTTTATTTCAGACCTTCTATTGATTTAGTTTAGGTTCTTGTAGCTGGGAATTTAAATTTCTCTAGATTACGTTCTCATATATTAGACCTTCTATTTCTCTAGTATAAGATATTTTATCCCATACCTTCTATTTATTCTGTTTAGGGCCTTTATTGCCAGCCTTATATTGATTCTGTTTATGGTATTTTAGCTCGTACCTTCTATTTCTAATGTTTAAGGTCTTTTAGCTCAATCCTGATCATTGATCCTGGAATATGGTGTAGACATAATAAGAATTAATCAAAACTATTTAGGATGTTGTAATATGTCATGGTGTTATTGGGGATCACAATGATTAGATCTAGTTTCCTACATAAAGGAGGTGCCATTAGTAGGTAGTTCAATACCATTATTTGTTGGAAGAATTGCCAAAATAGAGGTGTCTCCACTCTTTTCCATGGTTCATGCAACATTCATGTTGGTTGTATTAGGATAGGGAGAAATAGTAGTGTTGCTGGATCTTATTGGATAGTTGGAATATGGGTGATGTAATTCATAACCAAACATGTTTGAGCCCATGAATATGGAGTTGGTAATACATTCTAGGTATGTCCTGTGACACTCTATGATCCCATGTTCTGCCTTAGTGTTTCTAGGAATCAAGAGGATTGAAGCTCTTTTTTGGAATGGAATATATTAATTTAGATAGTGGGTTAAGGTCTTTATATGCTAGTATCATGGTAGAAAAATATATGATCTCTGCTTATTTTCAACCACCATGAAATGTTTATTAAAATTCAAACATTCATATAATGATTTTTGGTGTATACAAAGGATATCTAGGAAGGGGTTTTTCACCCTTGGGTAGTAAGATCTTGAAATTTGAAGCTTGATCCACAAGACTTGTGGTTTTGAATGAAGATTTGTGGTCCCACAAAGGTTCGAGAATGGATTGACACACTATGTTCCTCATAAAGGGTATGAAACCCAATGATGTAGTGTAGAGGATCTCAAATCTACTGATATGGTTTCGTACAGAGATTGTAAGTCAAGATCCAAAGTACTCGGGTCTGGAGGATAATATGGGATAGTCATACTAGGAGTAGTTCATATCACACCAAGGTGTGGAGTTCTTTCATGGTGATGTTAATGCTCGCAAGGATCAAAAATATCTTTATGAAGAGTGGTACATTTAGTTTAAGACAATAGGTTCATATACAAGAGCCATAAGCATTCATGCATAGTCATAAAAAGGGTCCCTTGAGGTCGGTTATCCTTTCCATAGACCATGGATGGTTTGTGGTGATTTTAGACACCTAGATCTTGAAGTGTGATCTGTAGAAACATTGATATCCAAGAATGGTTCAAACATCAAAAAATTTGTGTCACCCCTAAGTGAACATATTCTCATGATGAGAAGATGTGAGAAATCATTACTCTAACATTTTCCTAAACCATGGGATCTAGTGAGAATAGCTTCGATTTTACTAAGGCTACAGATTATTACCCATAAGAATTATTCCTTGTTCATTAATTCCCTAATTGTTTTCCAAAACTCATGATATAAGGAGTTCAGTGGGAGAAGACTTGACAATTTTCAGGCCACTTTTTCCAGGTTTAAAACCTAATATGTTTTATGTCTCTTTATTTAGAAATTTATAGAATAATAGTTCTGACCATTATATTCTAGATTTTAAGGTTGTCTATATTTTACCAAAGTGTTAGTAGTTTAGGGTACTAAAAAATGTGAACCTAGAATAGAGGATGATAGAAAAGAGCCTATTTAAGGATACTCAAGGTCAAGAGTACTATATAATCCTTCAGACTGTGGAATAATTTTTTTTTTCAAATCATGGATTGAGGTTCTCAAGTCATAAGGATGGCCTGGTTAGATCATATCATGAGTCTTTTAGACCACACTAAGGTGTTCAGTTCTCTCACGGTGTTGGTGTGGATCACTATGGTCAAAAATTCCTTTTTTCATAGTGATGCATTTGGATGATGACCATAGGTGCATATGCATGATCCATTTTCATACATGTATTGTCATGAAAAAGGTCAATTGAATATCGGTTTTGATTGCAAGGGACATAAAAGATTTGTGGAAACTTGAGGTGCTTGAGACATGAAGTATGATTTATGGATTGAGGTAATTAAAATATGGAGGAAGCACCCCATATTTTGGTTGTTTGGGGTAAGGCTCTTGAGGTCCTTTGATAAGGGATAATGATGAATGATCGTCTGTATAGTTTAATGTCAAAATTTAGGGATGTGTTTCCATTTACATTAATGTGAAGTGGTAATGAAATATTTTGTGTATTTTCTATTCATGTGGTAAGGACGTTTTTTGTAGTGAATTTTCAATGTAATGCAACCAGGATTTCTTCCTTACCTTTTAAAGTCATGCGGTATACATGTAGGAACCGACGTGGAAATTTTTTCTAGTAATAATACATGAAAAAGAAAGCTATGCGTAGAACATTCTGATATGTAGAAAATTTGAGCTTTTCTGATCCATCTCAAATAATTTTGGGGTGAATATGTTTTTTCAGTTGTGTAGCTGGTCCCGATATTGGAGATATGGATGTCAGTACAAATCCTATAATGATTGGAATCAAGCCACATGTAGTTTTTTAATAGGAAACTATGCACATAGGTCTAACCCGTACATAGAGGTGGGAATAGTTTCCATTGATTTTTTTATTTTTCCCCAGATTATATATTCAGGCTTTACTACATATCTTGTGATGATGGGAATCAATCAGAACATAGTTTTAAAGGTATCGTATAGTTTTGTGTCATGCAGTAAGGGAGTTTTCATCCAAACATGAAAATGGGTATTGTTTCTGAACCTAAGGATATAAATATTGGGGTTACTAAATATCTTATAGTAATAGTAATAATGTCATATAATGTTCTTAAAGAAGTACCTTCTTGCGTAATTCTAGATTATACAAAGAGAGGTGGTAATTTTTTTTATTTTTTGTGATTTGACTGATGATTGATGACCCGGGAATCACTGCATATCTTGTGGTGTTAAGAATCAAGTAACTCATAGTTCTTGAATGTTTTTGTGTAAGAAGTCTAGTACCAACAATAGCGATCCATTCTGAAAATGTCCTTGAGAATGTGCAGTTTTATGTTTTAGAAAGGGACATCAGTCGTGTAATTTACCGTCATTCATTGAGGACTCATGGTATGATTTTTTAAATTCAACCATTCAGACCATTATATGACAATAATAAGTTGGGATGCTTTGTTTTTTTAGGGAATACCTTACCAAAACTTCTAACATCACATGAGCTATGCTCGGTGTGAGAAACAGGGCATGTCAAGGGTTCCTCGCACCATGCAAAGGTAATTAAGGATATAAAATGGGTAATTTCAATTATGTGGTTTCTAAAACATGATATATATTCATTGGATCCCTATATGTCTCGTTGAAAAGGAGAATAAATCCATACTTAGTTGTATGAATCTAGTACAGTCTAATTACATGAGGAAAGGACCTGAATCACCCAATGAGAAAGGAGATAGACCATCATGGGGTCCATGATGTTTAGTGTTATGTGTTAAGGATGAATATCACTTGATGTCAAAGGAAAATATGGATCTATGTGATAGATAGACCAAGATATAGGCTTTATGCATCCATATATATCACATTGAAAATGAGAATCAATCCATATGTAGTATTAGAAAACCCATGTTGTTGAATGTCATACTGAATTGATATTGGTTAGGCGATTTAATGATGTTAAATGAGGATGACCTGGTCTAGTTTAATGTCATAATACCAAGAAATTATCATATAGTTTATCATCATGTAACAAGGAAGACTAATTATAGTTTGAGACTGAGTGATTAGGATGTCTCAATATAGTTTAACATCATGTAACTTGGACTAGTATGTATAGTTAAACGTCATGTAACCGAGATGACTCCATACTATTTAACATCAGGTAACCAGGATGGATCTATATAGTTTATCATAACGTAACTAGGATGACTTCGTAAATTTTAACATCATGTAATGAGGATAATAAGTTCTTGATAACAACTATGCAAATTATTTGGTGAGAAATATCACATTTTTGTGGGTGTGACACTCTCCCATACATTGTGTCCAATGAGTAAGCTCCATTGTGGTAGAACATATATATTATTTAAGGACCTTCTCATTTGGGTTCCAGAGTTGCGGGCTTCTTTCCATGAATCATTAGGGTCCTGATATCCAACACCAATACTCCTTGGGGGAATGATCAATGGTTAAACTTTTATTGAAGTCTTATTTGATTAGTTTTTTGTGGACTTCATGGTTGTGTAATGTACAAAACCTATTCACATAAAGTTGTTCCAATTCATCTATTCACTTATATGATTTCTCATCATCTGTGAGTTTCCCACAAATGACTATTCCAAGTGAAGGGGTCTTGAATTCTATGGGTGATACTGCCTCAATCCCATACACCAATAAGTATGGAATTTCAAGTGTAGCAGTATGTGTGGTAGAACAGTAGGCCCGTAAATTATTGGAGGATATTTTTTTCCATGACTTCTTATCCTTGTTCACCATCATCTAGATTATATTCGATAGATTCTTATTGAGGACCTCTATCTATCCATTTTCCACTACATGATAAAGGAATGAGTGGTTATACTCGATGCTTTACTCTCAGTATTGTTTCATTAAATCTGTAGAGTAGAATTTGGCATAATTTTTAGTTAGTACTGTGTGAGGGACCCAGAACTAGGTGATGATATTTGACATCACAAAGTCGAATATCTTATTCCTGCCAAATTTATTAATTGGTATAACCTATTCCAATTTATAAAATTATCTATTATCATTAAGGATGTACTTGAAAAACTTAGATATATCTTGGGGATATGGCCCCAGAACATCCATTCCCTAAATAGTAAATAGCGAGAAATATTTATTTATATGTATCAATTCATAGGGATGCTGAATGAAGTTTTAAAGGTTCTATAATGCAAGAAATTTCTTTCTTTATTCCACACAGTCTTTCATCATGGTTTCCCTATAGTAACCAAACCTCTTGATACAGAGAGAAATACATGTTCTATAATAGTGGGTGTTACAAGAGAATATATCAACTTTTTCCATGATGGTGAGATCCTCTCATTTCAGTATTCATCTGAGAAGGATTAGTCGAAATCCGTGCTTTTTGAGGGCCTTCTACACATTCAATCTTATGTGCATGGTAAAGTTCACTACACGATGCTGAATTTTCCCCCCTTTGGCTCAATCCATTATTATAATCCCATTCCCAAGATAACTTATTATGGGATCCATCTATCCAAAAGAGGATTTCAGTTCATCATGCTCTAGGGTGATTTTTAACTGATTGATTTCTTCCATATCATAAATGACTATCAACAAGAGCATTCTTTGGTGTGTGACATGGAATATTGATTATTAAATATAAGTATCATCCAAGACTATGGCTACATTATCAAAGGAATGGACATGATAATTCTATGATTGAGGAACCTGATACAATGATTGGTCAAAAGGGAACTATTCTTCATTATTTGTGTAGCCTTCAGATATTGATAAAGAGTAGAAAAAAATTACTCTGCACGGAGATACAAATATAATCTCTAATATAACCCAATTGATCTTTGGGTTTTCTATCCTTTTATTGATATTACGTTGGAACGTGTCATCTAAATACATCTCCCATGCCCAAGGAGTGTCATGGGAACAAAATACCTCATCATCTTGAAGCTTGGTGTCCAGCGGTGTATCTTCTAGTGATGAATGATCTATGATAAAATAATATAGGTCTTTCCCTTTCACCAATTTATGTTATATGAACTGAATATCATATTATAACATAAATACATCCCATAAGGTTAGGTTACGAGTTTAAATTGGAAGGATAATGACTTTCTTAAGTTGATCAATACTAAAGACCAGAAAGACTTCGTGGTACTTCATGTAATGCCTCAGCTTTTTCACATTGAATATGAGTGAAAGGCGGTTTTTAAGAACATCATAGTATTGATTCTCATTACATATCATTGTTAGGATGAGGTATTAAAGACTATTATCACTCCCTGAATCATTTTTCTGTGCAAGGAGGGTTCCTAGTGAATGTTCCATGGTAGTCACATATAATATGAGTAGACTCCCATCCACTTGATAAATCAAAACCAGTGGGTGGAGATAATATTTCATGATCCTGTCAAAGTTTTTTGGAAAATCATCATCTCATTTATAGGAGATTCCCTTATAAATTATCTAGGTGAAGGGGGAGCTTTTCCTGCCATGTTGGACAAAAATTATCTATTGTAGGTGTGGTTCTTATGGAGCACCCTTAGTTATTTGAGAATAATAGGTGTTAAATTTATATAATAAAGGTATTATTTTTTAGGTCAACCACGATTCCATAATGGTATACCAAAAATCTAAGGAACTTCCCTTCTGTTACCCCCGAAGAGGAATTTCATCATATTAATCATTAGACTATGTTTTCACAGCTTTTCAAATACTGTTTGTAGATCCATGAAGTGATGACTTTATTGTCATTATTTGACCACTAGGTCATTGACATAAAATTCATATATTCTTCCCAAGAATAGATTAAATAAATGATGCATGAAACATTGATATGTGGAACTGGCATTCTTCAAGATAAATGGAATGACCTGGTAGAAAACGACACCCTAAGGCACTCTGAAGGAATTGGGTTCTTAATCATTAGGCTCCAACATTATTGGATTGTACCTTGAATCCCCTTACATGAAGGAATGGCCTTGTATTCTAGTAGTTTCACCAATAAGTCGATCTATTATCTAAAATGGAAATTGATCCTTTGATAAATATTGATTAAGATCTCTAAAATTGATGTAGAAACCAATCTAATTTTTTTTAATAGTGATGATATTGGAAAGCCAACTTCTCGGATGAAGTTGGATTTGACCAACTTGCAGAAGAGAACATCTATATTTTTGGCATGAGAGGGGTCCATCCTTATATCTACCTTAATGAATCCTCGATGATCATCAGGTAAACTTGTATGGTTCATATCCATGTATTGAATAAACATGGGGTTTTCTATATAGTTCCAAGAAAACACATATATATTCTTCTTCATAAATGAAATATACATCTCTTTCTCCAATTGGGGAATGGAGGCACTAATCAGTGTATTTCCGGGGTCATATTTTATTCCCATATTAACCTTTCTATGATCATTGATGTTGGTGGAGACACCTTCCTCAAATGTGGGAGGTGCGCTCATGATTTCATCTGAATATTTATCTACATCCGAGTCTATGTAGAAATTTCCGGATGAAGATGGTAATATGGGGTCATCAATGTCACTTTTTTGGTGATAGAGTCTATGAGGATAATATTTATAATCACCTTCTAGTCAATTCATTATAGAGAGAGGTTTTAAATTATTGTCTTTTACACAATCAATGTAGATAGAAGGGGCTTGGAAACCTGGGGTCAATTCTATCACCTCGACTAGATTTGTGGGGTGAACATAGTCACTGTTGAGCATAATCTATGGAATTTAGGAGTGGTCCCCAATCCATTGGGGGTTGAACCCAATACATCATCATATAATGCTTATTATTTGCCTCCTCTTTTTTAAAAAATCTGCTTCCAATTATGTGGCTCTGTAAGTTTCAAATCATACCTTATCGCCATGTGGTATTCTAATATTTCCACTAATGGGGTATTTTAGACACTTACAGAATGTTAAAGGTTCAAACATGTCATTTTGGATCAAGGGCCTTATGATATGGACATTTTATGCGGTTTCTTTTTTGATAACCATAAACTCAGTGTCATATGTGAGATCTCCAAAACATTATTTTAGTTTTAGCTTTGTGAAAGGTCTTTTCTCAGGCATATAATAACCTTAAATGGCTAGCCTTGTGGGAGAAAAAACCCCTTAATTATATCCAAGACATTGAGTGGTTCGAATTGGGATAATCCTGGAACCATTATTAATCAGATCTTTTTTGATTTTGTCATTATTGAGTCTTACTGAAACATATATTGTCTTGATGTGCCCGTAGATGACTTCTTTCTAATCCTAGTCAGTGAACGGGATGGAAACATGAAATTATATTGACAGGATCTCCAATCAATAGACCTTAGCTACAATAACTTCTATCTGAAATTCTTGTAAGATCTTGAGTGTGTCAATATGTGCCTCCATGTTTTTTTGATATATGTAGTGAATCAAGGAATGAAAAAATAGATAAAAAAATGTCCATCTATTTCATGATTTTGTACATTTGTTCCACAGGTCGAAGAATCCTAATGTTGTTTTTATCCTATAAATGTGGCTCAGTAGTTGAGGCATTTGAGGTGGACATGATTGTAACTTATAAAGAATATTAGGTATGATATTCTATCATTGGAGTAGGTAGTGTTGACCTTCTCCATTTCTAGGGTTGATCAGATAATTGAAACCATTCTAGGCATTCAAACAAGACAACTGGGTACGGACAACTACTAAAGGGTTCTAGGACATCTAACTAACTATTTAGGGCTTGGTTGAGCTCTTTCCCATGACTATTAATTTTATATATGTTCTCCATGGGTAAATTACTGAGATTTTGGATCCAACCTTGTCTATTTTTCCTTAAATACTTGATTATAGTGCACACACCCTCACATTCCCCAATTATGTGTGGGAAACTCAATTCCTGAGGCTTATTCATAATCATGGTAAAGTAATTATAAGTGTATCATGTTTATATAACCAAATATGATTTCTTGGATTGATGATAATTCAATTTTTTTGGGTGGTTCACATGGTACATATGTTGCAGGTATAGAAATTTGTAAGAGTAACGGCTTGCGTTGGAGGAGAATATGACTCATCCACTTCTGTTTCTCCCTACATCTAATAGGAGTTACAACCTTTAGAAGGTACATATAATGTATACATATTCAGGGTGGAGAAATTTTGGGTCTCTAAAATTGTTCTATTACGGTGGTATGACCATGTTTAACTATTTTTTGAGTCATCTGGTTGTTGAACATCTACTGAAAACTGGTAGAACACTCTGCTAATCACCTTCATCATTTAACTGGGAATTGGTTATGCATTTCCACTTCTCTAAGAAGTTAACTAACAATAGATCTTGAAAATTGACCATGCCTTGGTGGATATATTTCAATGTGAAGATGTCCTGGATATAATGTACCTTCCTTCTTTGGAAAGGGAAGTAGTCCTCACGGTCAGTGATGTGGGCCTCATTGAGCTTCCTATCCTGGAGTAGTGTGATCAGGTTATTGTCCATGGAGGATATGAAAAATTCAATGAATTATTAATTTTGGAAGGAGTATTATTTATTCATCCTTTCCTAAAATATAAGGTGGACCTCATTTCTCTGTGCTTTTGGCCGATAGTGATTCTATGGATGTCACTGCTAAATAAGATGTCTTGGGATGTATAAAAACTACCTAAGTTATTGGATGGGAACTAATACAAGATTCTGATTAACAGTTGAATCTTCTACATTGGCTATAGTTTTCTCAAATGTTGTGGGAATGAGTTAATTTTTGGATATGGATCACTTAATAGATTCCTAAATATGTTTTTGAGTTTTTGAAATCTCATGGAACACATCTAGATACTTCATTGGTATCAGAGATTTCATCAACCCATCCCGCAATATTTAAATAAAGAGTTCTAGTAACTTCTCCTGCAAGAGATGGATTCCTAGTTAAATTGTTCCACCAAGACATAATGTAAGACACCCTCTCATTTTCACATTTTTACAGTTCATCAGGTCAAATATAGTCATTTTCTTCATCATGGTTCTGAATTTATAATGAAATTGCTGATGAAGGACTACCAATCCTACATTGAATCCTATTGGCCTGCTTTTGTACCACACAAAAGCAGGCTCTCTCAAACGTTTTATAAAAAACCATAGTTTTGTTACCTTTTTTTATTCCAAGGACCCATATTCTTCCCACATTGGGATATGAAGTGTGTAATATGTTACCCAGGGTTGCCCACACCATGAAAAGAGGATAAGGAAGGATTAAAAAAATTGGGTTGTGGAAAAGTTTCATCCACCCATTTTTATATATGGCTTCCTCTCAAGCTCTATAGGAGTTATCTACCCTCTCATTGCATCTATTTGAGAAACTAGGGATGAGAATCTGTTAAGAATCATCTAGGGAATTGTTTTCTGGGACACCTCCCTTTTACATCATGTAGGTGGGGTGATAATTTGACCTTACTTTTATCTTCTGTTGATTCTTGATTCATCCTAAGACTACATGATTTCTATGGATAGGGATTTGTTGTTTCCACATCTAGGTTAAATAATGCTCATTTTCAAATATCTCATTATTGTGGACTATTTGACTAGATATAATTCTGGTCTGATACTCAGATACATATCACTCTTATGGATCATCAATAGGAGAAAAAATATTCTTCTTTTCCTAATATGATACTTTGAAATAATATTTCCCCTGAGTAGGTCCTCATTGAGTCATATAAGAATTTTCATCTCACTGTTGTATTAAGACTAATGTTCCTATGTGGAAGGATCCCTATAGTGACCCAGCCTTTTCTTACATTACTATTACATTATTTCCAAGATAAAAAACATAATATTATTACACATAGAGGATCCAAAGGTTTAGTGTCTTGGATAAACTAGGACCATACATTACAAATACATCATCAACAATAAACATTTATTTAATTTCTTCTTATCTAGATTTTAAGTGGAACTTGTCCTCTACTTATTACATGTAGACACATAAGGATATACATCAAAAGGGGTGATCTAGTAGCCTAGTAAGTGGATGGATAAAATTAATATATCATGGGGTGAGCATAGTCATAATATAGGCAAAATATCATGAACATGAGAGGAGCATAAATAAAACACTTGAAATGTGGCAACGCATAAAAATGAAACATCATGTCTTAGTGGTTAACTACCAAAAATAATTTTGAACCAAGATATCATCTTTTTCACACATAATTTCACATTTACTCATGAGATTCATCACTTTACCTAATGCATTGGAGCGCTATATAATTTCGGGCGCACCCGTCACATCATAACATTATAATTTATCATGCATTCCACAATGAACATATAACATAAATGAACATAACTAAAACATGAAAAAGAATTTGGTTCATCTCATAATAACACATTCATAAACATTGGGTTCCTAAAATAAAGAGTGAACATCATACATGATACAAGAACCATCAACCTTGAATGAGTGGTGAAAGTTGAGTTCTTAAGAGAAGAGTTATTTCAGATAACATTTGGATTGACATAAAATTCTTTAGAAAACATGTATATCCCACAAAAGTAATTAAAATGATAAAAAAATTATCTTTAAGGAGTGACCATATCAAAAATGGAGTGAAATAGGTAGAACCTTAAGGATGAATGTTTTGTTCGAGAATTTCCTCTTACCTTGTACCCGAATGCTTCCTTCTCTTTGATGTCCTATATAATGACATTATATTCATTAATTAGAAATACAGAAACATATGTACATTAATAGGGTTAATTATGGTTTCATTGGGTCATATTATGTTCCTTTGGATTACATATAGAGTTTAAAAACATTATTTGGGGATGTTCATTTTTATGGGTTTTCTTGGGTGGTTTACTTCTATTCTTAAATTGATGTTTGGGTAGAACCTAAGTAAAAATATAGAAATTTCATTACATGTTATTAATGATATTATAATAGATTGAATTATTTTATAATGTATTATATTATATCCATGTGGATGAATCATTAGATTTGAATTAAATGATGGTATTTGGGTTAATTTGGGCAGTTTTTGGATCCCAACGAACTTGTTTTAACATTTCACTTAGTAATATGTCCATAAGTTATTTCCAGAACTTTAAATAGAACATAATACATATAAAATATTCTGGTTCAACCATAAAAATGGTTTCATGACCAGATCTGAAGGTATAAATGGATGAAGAAGGCATGTTGTTCTTGAAGGTGATAAATTAACACCTCACGAACAACGTTCTCTTTAATAAAATAAAAGGAAGAGGGAAAGGGGATTGGATGATATAATATCCCAATTGAATCATACAATTAAATTATTTGTATAATACTGGAGTTACAATACAATTGTGATGAATATAGGTGTAGAGAGATCAAGAAATGAACTTGAACTTGAAAGGAATTTAAAGGAGAAGAGGGAGAGAAATTACCTCTAGAATCCTCCTCTTGAGAACCTCTTTAAGGGGCTATGCTTGGAATTTTGATGAGACCAGAAGCTCTTGGACGTGTGGGAGGGGCTAGGAATGGTTTTTGGGCAGATATTAGACAATTCTTTAAGCTTTAGAGGTGTGGTTTGGCAAGAGTAGGGGGAGGGCTTATTTATACATGAGGAGGGAGGTGTTTTTAGTATAAAATATTAAATAAAATAATATATCAAAAGTTAGACTTGTAATAGTAGTTTTTTGACATCCTAAATCATATATTAATATAATATAATTCGTTTTAGGATTTAATTCTTCTTTATAATTCCAATTATTTAATTTATTAAAAGGAATGTGAAAGAAAGAGAAAAAGACACTTTAAGAAATCACCTTTTGACTTTAGGCTTTGGAAAGTTCTTTTTAGGTTTGTGAATTGGATTTATTGTATTTTAAGGAACAATTTTTGAAATTTAATATAATTTGGCCTAAAATAATGTTCTATAATGTTTATTTCATCATTACATCATTAATGATGCAATTTTGTATACACTGATTATGCGAAAAACTGTATTTTTTTAACTATTCACCCGAAAATTGAAGTATTTCAGAAAAAACACAAAAATTTACCCATACCATTTTTCGACATGTAGAATCCAAAAATGAATTCCATTCTCCAAAAATAATTTTCTAAATATTATTAATTTAATATTTAATTAATATCATAATTTACTTGAAAAAAAAGTTTTTAAGATTAAAACTGATTTTATAATGCTTTCAAAAATTACGTAGGGTCTTATAAAATTATCTAAGACTATAATAAATTGATTCAATAAAATATGAATATATTTTAGGGAAATAAATATTATTTTAAATTAATTAATTAATTTTAATTAATTATTTATGACTTACAAAATACCAAAACGTTTTCTAAGGTCAAATTGTCACTTTCTAAGATGTCTAAATTTTATTTTATTATTAATAGGTAATGTTACTCTTATGTTGGATAAATTACTATTCATAAGGGCCATATTACTATTCATAAGGGTAATTTACTATTCCTACGGGTAGGTCACTATTCACCAAAAATTATTTTTGTTTCATTAGACTCCCAAAATCATATTGAACACAACAGTGTATCTCGGATTTTCGAAATTCAAAACATAGGAGTGACAACCTTATGTTTAAAGGTCACTTATCACTTAGTAGTTCATTATGTTGTGTTTACATGTTATTTTATGCCATAATTATAAGAAGGGAAGTTCCATTAAAAATCTTTGGGTAGTTACATTCTTCCTCCATTAAGAAATTTCTCCCCTAAAATTTCAATTTACACAAACAGGTGAGGGTACTTTTCCTTCATTGCCTCTTCTGGTTCCCAAGTTGCTTCCTCAAACATATGATTCCTCCACAACACATTGACAAGATGGGTTGTCTTGTTCTGTAGAACCTTATCTCTCCAATCCAGAATCTTTACTGGCTTCGCCTTATAGGAGAAATCATCTTCCAGCTACACCACCTCCGAGTTTAGTACATGTGAGGGGTCTGGTATGTACTTCCTCAGTAGTGATACATGAAACACATCAAGAAACTGATCCATATTCGGTGGAAGTGCAAGAAGATAGGCCACGACTCTTATACAGTCAAGGATCTCGAAGGGTCCTATATACCTTGGGCTTAGCTTCCCTTTCATCCCGAATCACACGACTCTTTTCCATGGATATATTAGAAGGAAGACTTTATCTCCAACATCGACTCTAAGTCCCTTCGACGGTTGTCAGCATAGCACTTTTTCTGACTTTGAGCAGCTTTGATGTGTTTCTGGATGACTTGAACCTTCTCTATCATCTCTTGAACAAGATCGGGTCCAAGCATCTTTCTTTCTCCAACTCCATCCCAACAGGTTGGAGTTCTACACCGCTTCCCAAAAAGAGCTTCATACGGAGCCATCTGAATACTCTAGTGGAAGCTATTGTTGTATGAGAACTCATCCAATGGGATATGCTGATCCCAAACACCTTTGAATTCAAGAGAGCATGATCTTAGCGTATCTTCAAGTGTCTGAATAGTCCTTTTAGACTGGCCATCAGTTTGGGGGTGATAGGCCGTGCTGAAATTTAATTCAGTACTCAAAGCATGTTGAAGGCTCCTCCAAAACATAGATGTGAACCTTGGATCGCGGTCAGAGACAATTGAGAGTGGAACACCGTGCAGTCTCACCACTTCCTTCACATATATCTTTTCATGTTGTTCATGTGAGAGGTCTTCCCGAATAGTGATAAAATGGGTAGTCTTGGAGAGTCGATCAACCACAACCCATATCACATTATTTCCCTTTAACGTCTTCGGGAGACCCGTGAAAAATTCCATAGTAACATTTTCCCATTTCCACATGGGTATAGGTAATGGTTTCATCATACCTTTGGACGTTTTTCACTCAGCTATAACTTTCTGAAATACCAAGCACCTTGATATATATTCTGCAATCTCCATCTTCATGTTATCCCACCAGAAGTGTTCTCGGAGATCACGGTACATCTTGGTACTCCCATGATGGATAGAGAATGTTGATCTATGTGCATTATCCAATAGATCCTTCTTTATCCTGGGTGATGAAGGCACACAAAGATGCATTCCAAACCAAATCACACCATCATCGTCGATATGGAACTCTGGCAGCTTCCCTTCCTTTACTGCATTTACCCTCTTTTGTATCTCCACATCATCCCTTTATGCTTCCTTAATCTTCTCTTCGATGGATGGTAGAGAAATCATTTGGGAAAGGTAGGATGTATCGCCTATCCTTATGATATCCAAATCCATTCATTGCATATCCAAGAATGTAGGGTCTTTCTCAATCTGCAACATGGATAGAGTAGCAAGTTCCTTTCTACTTAGAGCATCAGCTACCTTTATTTCCTTTCCAGGATGATAGTGAATAGAGTAATCGTAATCCTCGATTAGCTCTAACCATATCCTTTGACGGATGTTGATCTCATTTTGTGTGAATATATACTTTAGGCTCTTGTGGTCAGTGTGTATGTAACACTTCTCGCCATAAAGGTTGTGCCGCCAGATTTTCAAGGCAAAAATAACGGTTGCCAGCTCTAGATCATGTGTTGGGTAGTTTTTCTCATGGATCTTCAACTGTCGTGGGGAGTAGGTTATCACATTATCATTTTTCATGAGTACATAACCCAATCCTTTCTTTGAAGCATCACAGTATAACACGAAACTTTCTCAACTTTTCGGTAGTGTGAGTACAGGTGCAGTGATCAGCCTTCTTTTTAAGTCCTTGAATCTTTCTTCACATTCTCCCATCCATACATAATTTACCCCTTTCTTTGTTAACATAGTTAGCGGGCTTGACAATCATGAGAATTTTATCACAAAACATCGGTAGTACCCAGCTAATCCAAGAAATCTATGGATTTATGTGAAACTACAGGGCCTGTGCCATTCCTCAATCGCCTTTGTCTTTGAAGGATCCACATAAATTCCCTCACTTGCGATCACATGTCCCAAGAACGTGACTTGATTCATCCAAAATTCACACTTTTTGAACTCGACATACAACTTCTCCTTTCTTAATGTCACCAACACAAGTCTTAGATGTTCTTCATGTTCCTCCTTTCTCTTGGAGTATATGAGAATATCATCGATAAAAACTACCACAAATTTGTCAAGGAAATGTCTAAAGACTCTATTAATCAAATCCATGAAGATTGCAGGGGCATTAGTAAGTCCGAAGGGTATCACCAAAAACTCATAGTTCCCATACCTTGTACGGAAGGCAGTCTTCTGAATATCTTCCTTCTTCACCTTTACGTGATGATATCCAGAATGAAGATCCCCTTTGAAAAGTATTGATCTCCTCTTAATTGATCGAACAAGTCATCAATCCTTGGGAGTGGATACTTTTTCCTTATGGTGATCTTGTTGAGTTCCCTATAATCGATACACAGCCACATTGTTCCATCCTTCTTCTTCACAAAGAGCACTGGTGCACTCCAAGGTGATGCACTAGGGCGTATGAACCATTTGTCTAGATGCTCTTGCAGTTGCTTCTTCAACTCCTCCAATTCGATAGGATCCATCCAATAGGGGCACTTCGAGATAGGAGTTGCTCTGAATATGAGTTCAATTGAGAACTCTACCTCATGATTTGGGGGAATTTCAGTTAACCCTTCGGGAAATACATCGTTGTATTTCCTCATGATGGGAATTTCCTCAGGGTTGGAACTTTCCTTCGACTCATCCATTTGGGAGAGATATGCTTCTTCATAGGGAATCAACACCCACACCATTGAAGGATTTTTTCAAAGGAAATTCATGATCTTCCTTGCATTTGTAGAGGAGCATGAGATGGTTCGAAATATGAAAAGATATTTCATTTTCTCGACAGTTGATATGTGCTCTATATAACGTGATCCAGTCCATTCCCATTATAGCGTGGAATTGCACCAAGCTAATTATTTAAAGATTTTCCGGAAGAATCTTCCCACATACGCCAATAGGAGAAGAGTCAAACACTTATGTTACAATGATTTCACCACTTGATGTTTTTACAGATATCTCTACTTCAAGGTTTCGGGTCTTCGATTATATAGTTCTAGAAAACTTTCAAGATATAAAGGAATGCGTAGAACCAGAATCAAATAAGACTTTTTCCATTCTTTAGTGAATAGGAAGTGTACCTTGTACGACTTCATTATCATGCTCCACCTCCGCAGTAGTAATGGAATAATCCTTCCCTTGTTCCTTTGGCTTTGGTGGTTGCTCACGCTGATTACCCTCGAGAACTCGAGGTTTAGTGCACTGGTTTTCATAGTACCCTAGCTCCTTACATTTGTAGCATCAAACCATGAGTGGTTCTATAATTTCATCGGCTACATTCTCCTTCCTTTTCGTGTCTTTTAGACACTCTTGAGCATGGTGTCCTTCATTCCCACACTTGAAGCATTTCCCTGTCCCTTTTAGGTAGTTCCCATTATGCAACTTCCAACATTTTTGGCATGTGGGTCATTGATTTTTCATCCCACCTTTTTCATTAGATCCACTATATTGAAAATCCATCTTTCTTTTCTTATCAATATAGCCAGGTTACCATTCTCCAAACTCCATCTCCACATTAAGAGAACACTGAACAACTTCTTCATAACTCCCAAAGTCTCGAATTGCAAGATCCTTTTGAAGGTGTGGTTTTAATCCACTAAAGAATCTATCAATTTTACTATCATTTTTTATAACAAAACCCAAAGCGTACCTTGTAAGACTTTTGAAATTCTCTTCATAGGTTGTGATGGATTCTCCTTCCTTTTACTTGAGCTCTATGAATACTCTCTCCCTCTTCGTGTGAAGGGTTCTTGTTAAATACTTGTTAAGAGACATTATCTTAAAGTCTTTCCAATCCATCTCTTCAATTTCCTCCCTTGGAATGGTGTTCTTAATCAAATCCCACCATTGATCAGATTCTCCATCAAGACAATAAACAGCTAGTGTAACCTTCTCCATCTCAGAACAGAGAAGCACAGAAATGATCTTCTCCATGGAGTTGACACACTGTTCCGCAACTAGTGGATCAGAACATCCACAAATCGTTGGTGGTCGTTGCCACATAAAACATTCAATTTCCAGTTTCTCCCTCTTTGGTGAAGGAGGAAGTTCCCCATTATTATGGTTACTATTCATAACATGATATAATTGGGTATGCATCACCATGATGTTTTGAAATCCACCTCCCAAATCATTGGGGATGTCGTTCGGGCAATTGTTGCATTTTCCCTCGCATGAGTTGTTGGCTGGATTTCTCCTGGTTCCCATAATTTTCTAAAATTGAAAAGTTTTGAACAAATCATAAGTAAACAATACATGAATACATAAATTTTCATTTAAACAACTTATACTAAAAGCATAACATATGGGATCCATATGTAAATATACTTGTGTTCATATTTGTACTTAGCCTCGTACTAGATATTTTCTCTAGGGTTCACTATTCCTAATTCCCAAATTGACTAAACCATTCCTCTGATACCAACTATAGAGTCCCATCCTTTTCTTACATTACTATTACATCATTTCAAAGATAAACAACATAATAGTATTACACATAGAGGATCCAAAGGTTCAGTGACATGGGAAAACTAGGACCATAGAAAACAAATACATTATCAACCATAAAAATATATTTAATTTCTTATTCTCTAGATTCTAAGGAGAACATTTCCTCTACTTAGTACCTATAGCCACCTGAGGATATACATCAAAAGGGGTTACCTAGAATCCCAATAATAGGATGGATAAAAACAATATATTATGGGGTGAGCATAGTCATAATAGGCAAAAGATCATGAACATGAGTGGAGCATAAATAAAAGACTTTAAATGTCGAAATGCATAAAAATGAAAAATCATGCCTTAGTGGTTAACTACAACACATACTTTTGAACCAAGATATCATCTTTTTCACACATCATTTGACATTTACTCTTGAGATTCATCACTTTACCCAATGCATTGGAGCACTATATAATTTTGGGTGCACCTATCACATCATAACATTATCATTTTTCATGCATGACAAAATGAACATATAACATAAATGAACATAAATAAACCATTAAAAGGAATGGGTTTCATCTCATAATAACACATTCATAAACTTTGGGTTCCCAAAAGAAAGAGGGAAGAACATACTTTATACAAGAACCATCAACCTTGAATGAGAGGTAAAAGTTGAGTTCTTAAGAGAAGAGTTCTTTCGGAAAACATTTAGATTGACATAAACATGAATAAAAAACTTGTATATCCTAGAAAAGGAAAGAAAATGATGAAAAAATGATATTTAAGGAGTGACCATATCAAAAATTGAGTGAAAGAGGTAGACCCCTAAGGATGAAAGTCGGGTTCGAGAATTTCCCCTTACCTTGTACCCGAATGCATCCTTCTCTTTAATGTTTTTTATAATGATATTATATTCATTAATTAGAAATCAAGAACCATATGTAAATTAATAGGGTTAATTCTGGAATCATTGTGTCATATTATGTTCTTTTCGATGACTTATAGAGTTTAAAAACATTGTTCGGGGATGTTCGTTTTTATGGGTTTTCTTGGGTGGTTCACTTGTATTCTTAAATTGATGCATGGGTAGAACATGAGTAAACATCCAGAAATGATATTACATGATATTAATTATATTATAGGAGCTTGAATTATTTTATAATTAATTATATTAGATCCATGTGGATGAGTCATTAAATAAGAATTAAATGATGGTTATTTGGGTTAATTTGAGCGGTTTTTGGATCACAACGAACTTGTTTTAACTTTTCACACAGTAATATGGCCATAGGTTATTTATAGAACTTTAAATAGAACATAATACATATAAAATATTCTGTTTCATCCATAAAAATGGTCTCATGACCAGATCTGAGGGTAGAAATGGAAGAAGAAGGCATGTTGTTCCTGAAGGTGATAAATTAACACCTCACGAACAACGTTCTCTTTATTAAAATAAAAGGAAGGGGGAAAGGGGATTGGATAATATAATATCCCAATATAATAATAATATTACATTTTATGTATAATACTGAAGTTGAAATATAATTTGGATGAAGATATGTGGGGAGAGATCAAGAAATGAACATGAACATGAAAGGAATTTAAAGGAGTAGAGGGAGAGAAATTACCTCTAGAATCCTCCTCTTGAGAACCTCTTTAAGGGCCTAAGCTTGGTCTTTTGATGAGATCAGAAGCTCTTGGACTTGTGGGAGGGGATAGGGAAGGTTTTTGGGCAGATCTCAGACCATTCATGAATCTTGAGAGGTGTGGTTTGGCAAGAGGAGGGGGAGTGATTATTTATACATGAGGATGGAGGTGTTTTTAGTATAAAATATTAAATAAAATAATATATCAAAAAATAGACTTCTAATAGTAGTTTTTTGACATCCAAAAAAATAAATATTATAATATAATTAGTTTTAGGCTTTAATTCTACTTTATAATTCGAATTCATTAATTTATTAAAAGGAAAGTGAAAGAAAGCGAAAAAGACACTTTAAGAAATCACCTTTTGACATTAGGCTTTGGAAAGTTATTTTTATGTTTGAGAATTGGATTTATTGTTTTATAAGAAACCATTTATGAAATTTAATATAATTTGGCCGAAACTAATGTTCTATAATGTTTATGTCCTCATACATCATTACTGATGCAATTTAGTATACGCCGATTATGCGAAAAACTGTATTTTTTTACTATTCACCCGAAAATTGATGTATTTAAGAAAAAACCAAAAAATTTACCCCTACCATTTATTGATGTGTAGAATCCAAAAATTCAGTAAAATTTAAATAAATATTTTCCTAAATATTTTTAATTTAATATTTAATTAAAATCAGAATTTACATAAAAACCATTTTTTATGATTAAAACTGATTTTATAGTGCTTTCAAAAATTACGTAGGGTCTTATAAAATTATCTAAAAATATAAGAAATTGATTCAATAATTTATGAATACATTTTAGGGAAATAAATATTATTTTAAATTAATTAATAAATTATAATTAATTATTTATGACTTACAGAATACCAAAACATTTACTATGGTCAAATTATCACTTTCTAAGATGTCTAAATTATATTTTAGTATTCATAGGTAATGTTACTATTATGTTGGATGATTTACAATTCATAAGGGTCATATTACAATTAATAAGGGTATGTTACTATTCCGAATGGTAGGTCACTATTCACAAAAAATTATTTTTGTTTCATTAGACTCCAAAAATCATCTTGAACACAACCGTGTATGTCGGATTTTCGAAATTCAAAACATAGGAGTGAAAACATTATGTTTAAAGGTCACTTATCACTTAGTAGTTAATTATGTTGTGTTTTCATGTTATTTTATGCCATAATTATAAGAAGGTAAATTCCATTGAAAAACGTTTGGTCATTACAATCCCCAACTCTTCTAGATGGTGATTAGGATATAGCTACACCATTCCCTTTTTATAGGGTATTATTTAACCGGAGAGGTGGAAAATCAATATTCATAGGTGCTAGATTTTGGAGCATTATTTGGTTTTGGGTGCGTACAACAATGATTGGGGAATCTAGATCACCCTCTAATTGGGGTATATTTCCTATATTACATCCCTTAATATTTTCCTCGTGATCTATATTGCTTATCATACTAACAGTGATGGAATTAATAGTGGAACTCAATTATAGATGGTCTTGCTATTAATTTTGATGCAATAGGATAATAATGAGCTACCTTTATCAGGGTCATTATCTCAACCCTTGGAAAATTTTGAAAATTTTGGATTGCAACCCCAGAGGGGTCCAATCGCCTTTGTTGTAAACTCCTTTTGACTTATTCTATTAATAGTGACCTTGAGGGAGATTCCAATAATGATTGATGAGAATCCATAACTAGAAGAGGTTTCTCTTACAGTGGGAGGAACAAGTGAGATGAAAACCATTGTTTCATTCCTCCCAACATAGAGAATATGGATTCTCTCTTTGGTGATTATGATGATAATAAATTTTCAAGACCTGTGGGGTGGGGGTTATTCAAGGCCACAGCTGGCATTCATTGGTATAGTTTCTAAGGATCTAATGATTCATGTCATGGATTTGATGACTCTTGGGACAGATATGAAGATCTAAATTTCCACATACCAACAGGGTTGGTTTTATCTAGAATCTCTCCTAATTTCTCATGAAACCTCTCTTGGGATGATGATCCTTGTGATGGTGATTGAGATATAAATTCCCACAACCCAGTGGGATGAGGATTCCATGTAACTCCTTCCAATGTGTCTTGAATCCTACTAGGAATTTATAATCCAATAGGTGAGGCAGTAGTATATAATCCCTTAGCCTGGTGAGGTAATTATACTCCTAGATGGATAGTATGAAAGTTATTACTATGGATCATTTGATGTAATGAAGCTATGGCCACATAGGAGTAGGGTGAAATAGCAGCCCACGATGGGGGTCATTATTTATAAGATGTTATATGATTAATTTAAAATTCTTCTTTTTTGTCTAGAATGTGTTCTTATTACTTTGAGGGGCCTAGTTTAACATCATTTTTGATATCCTTTTCATCTATTTGTGATGTCGTGGAAAAATTGAAGTATGGGAATTCAGTTGTAGTGATCAACTAGCCTACATGTTACCTGTTCCCTTGATTTCTATACAGGATATGACATTATAGGATTCCATATATGAGGTTTTATACTATTCTAGTGGTGAGAAAAACGTGTATTTCTTCATACTCTCCCCATACTCAAATACTGATGCACAATGTGGCTTTGTAGATCACTTGTCAAAGAGTTGTGATGAAATGGAGGCAGGCGTGTAGTCGATTTGTGATGTGATTTTATAGTTTTGGATCATAGGACATAGAGATATAAGCCAAATCTAGCTGAGAACAGAGTATCTTTATAGTCTAAAGGTGAGCCTCATATCCTTTTTAAGGGATGTCTCATGCCTTTAGTTGCTAATGATTGGCCCACATATTTTGTTTTAGATAAGAAATGCACTCCTTTTTTCTTATCTGAGATCTCTTAGTCAAAAGAAGCGAGGGGCCAAAACATGATGTCAAGGTTATTTCCAGATAAATCAATACATATATTAATTTTCTCCTCCTCTTCATCTGACTTACAAGCCTCAATCTGAAAATACCATATAATATGCTTCTAATATTCTCATTCTAAAAGGAGTGATGTTCTATTGGAAGATGTTGGGGAAGTATATACAGTTTAACTAGATTTTTCGAGAACCTATCTTTATGGCGGAGTATAAACTTTAAACACCTCTCTATTTTATGGTTCCTGATCTTTGAAGACCACTCTATATGAATGTGTTTGTGAAAGGGGAGGCTATTTTCTCATGGGAGATATCGTTAGGTGGAGGTTGAACAAGGTGGATGTTAGGTGTAGAGTTCCTAAAATCTATCTCCACACTACCAAAAGGAAGAATATTGTTGTAATGATCATCTTATGCTTTGGTGGAAGAGTTAACAAACCCTTTTGGTATTGATAATGTGTCTTGAATGGCCTATAGGATACTGACATTGATCATATTAGAAATATGGGTATCATCTTATATCGTGGTCTGAATATGACGACCTGCGTGTTGGAATTGTGTAGGGACATGAGCCTACTATATGACGGTTTTGGAACTAGATTATAATCATCAAGTGCTACAAAAGTATGAGTATATTGGTAAGAAGATACTGAAATATGCCGACGAGTTTTCTCATTATTGATAGGAATATGATAATTCTCCAAGGCATGTTCCATTTATACTTGGTGATCCTCAGTCATGAAGGATGTATGAGCCCGATCCTAAGCCTTTAGAATATGCCACTAGAATTTGTTGGTAGCGATATCATCCTACCTCAAGGGATATACCACTCTCACATAGTGATCCCAGATTGGAGCAATAATATAATTTCGGATAGAATATGCATTCCCCACCAGAATATGATGATGGACCACCAGAATGGGACAAGAGATATGAGCATCCTATATTGCCTCAGAATGATTCAAGAATATTTATTTATCAACAAGAAGTTGGAATATGACTATTGATTCTATGATCTTCTAGAATATTCTAGATAGATTTACTGACCGGAATATGAGTCTATCCTAATGATTTTACCAATGTCACTTGGTTATCCCTAGCCATAAAGGGGATATATTCTAGACCATGGGCCTTTGAGGTACTTTTATGGACTTCTATAGAAGGAATATGTGCATGTCATGAGGCATGTTCACCTCTCACCTGTTGTGCCTTAGCTAGAATGAGGATATGATCCCAATCCTAAGAATTTGGAAATGTCGCTATACTATTCTGACAGGCTTGTTACCCTATCATGTGTCATGTTCCGCTCTCACCTGGTGATCCTTAGATGGAATGGTAATGCAATCCAAGTCTGATGCATCCTTTTTCGGAATATTCCAATAATCCTTCGAGATGGGAACAAGAATGTTTGATTACTCTAGCATAGCCACTTGTTCATGATGATCATAGTGTTGATTTTTACTAGCTGTAGGGATAGGAATATGTTCTTATCACTTTATTGGATCTTTTTTGGAAAATTCTATTGGACTTCAATAGTTGTTGTTAAAATATATTGGCATTTGAGAAATGTGTGTGCCGGGATATAAGCCTGCACATTTTCCATGTCTACTATGTACTGAAATATATCATCATTTGATGTTTGTATAAGATCCAACCTGTGTCATCTTTATTCCACCAGAATATGAATGTGGGATTCATGCACAAGGATAGGAATACGTGCCACCCATACCTATTATGAGAATATGTCTGCATACTTGTTCCAAGTGAGTAGAAATATGAGCCTTCTTTCTGGTTACTATTGGAATATAATGTAATTACTTATCTATGGGTATGGGGATATGAGACTTCCCTTGAATATAAAACACCTTCCTCACCAAATGTGTCTTCCCTGTCACCTGTGCATGGGCGTTAGAGGCAGCAGTGCATCGGGTGGTACCCTAAACAGGTGACTGGTGCGTACCGGTGAGATGGTTCTAGAGACGATGGTTGAAATGTTCCCTCCTTAGGGGTACCTGAACCAAAAGTGATGTATTTTTAATCCCTAGTCAACCTTCATCATAGATTTACATATGATATTTTCATGATGTTGAGATAACTATCAAAGTGGTTGGTTATGGCAACGATGGCCATGGGATTAGCTGTAGCTTTCCCTGGATGATGAAGAATCATTAGTATCAATGCTTGGAGACCCTCAAGATTTGTGTTTATGGTTAGTATTGTACCATGAAAACATTACTTCTATACTATCCCACCCTACAGTGTAGCTTTCGGGAAGGTTATATCATTTTGTGAACCCCGGGGTTCTAGATATAGATGATTTGTCGGAATACTCATTGGATAAGGAAATTATCTAGGATCGGGTTGTGTATGATTAGAGTAGTATCTATATTCAAGAAAAAAACATGTAAAAAAGACACCAATTATTTTAGTATCATCAGAATGATGTTATCAATCATATATGCATGGTTGACACTATAGTCTTTTTATTCTTGATCTAGATATCCGTCCCACTTGGACTTACCAATGTGAGGATGGGCTTATTTCATAGGAACCTCAATAAAAGTGAATTAGTTTTAATATTAATGCCAGTATTTCTATTTTTTTATATAGGATATGAAAAACAAAGTGGCTTGATGCATGATTAACTGATAATTTTTTTATTTTAGATTTTCACATCGGGTTCACCAATTTTGTTTACATATAATGGAAAAACAAAATCGAATGATGGACTATAACCTAGTAATTTTATTATTGGACAGATTCACATTGGTTTCAACATTTTTTTGGGCGTATTTTGGGAAAAAATGGCCCAATGGATTAAAACCCTTTTTTTTCAATTCGAGAGATTCACGTCAATTTCGTTATTTCTTTGCGTATTGTGGGAAGACATAATGGTCTAATGGATTATAACCCAATTGTTTTTCTTTTAGAGAGATTCACATTGGGTACACCATTTTGGTTTGATTATATTGGGAAAAAAAATTTCCCAATGCATTATAACCCAATAATTTTTATATTAGAGTGATTCACATCAGGTTCACCATTTCAATTTTGATAGGGAAGAGATGGACGCAGACACACATCTAGTTTGGTCTAATGGTTGATTATGGGGGGTTCATTTCTTTCACAATAATTAACATTGGTAGGTAGGATGGGATGTCGGGATCATCACACCCATTTATCAGAATTCTTTCAAACATAAGGGCACTCTTATAGATTTAATATATGTTCAGGAACCTCTTCCTAACACAGATACGGTACCAGTTACCTTAAAAATGACAATTTATTACCTATCTATTATTGAACAAATAAAGGGGGATATCATTGTTGAATCCATCTACGCGTATCTAGGGTTCTTCATCCATTTTCTAGTAATGAATAACTAATTTATTTATAAAATCCATATAATAGAGAACTTCAGAATTTTTTTCACGCTGCTATGCGGTTAATATTTTTAGGGGATTGATCCATTATAATTCATCCTATGTGTCCTCGTTATTTTAGGAATCAAAACCCACATAGTTCATCAATCCCATGAAAATTATCATCATATTAAGAGGACATATGTGTGAGAACATAGGTAGTATATTTTTGAGATTTATTCTTTATGAGATGTCCAACATATCCTGGTTATATCAGAAATAAGAGTTATCATACTACAATAATTCACTTGGTATTGGCCCCAAGGTATATTTTCTTCCTATGTGGGACTTTTATGTCATTCCACTCATTAGGGATAACATGATGGTATTTCCTTGGCCAGCTGAGATTCATGATTCCATTGTGATGACAATCATAAATACCTAAGCCCACTTGAGCTATGAATGATGTGAGAAATAAAGCATATAGATTAATCAATATCACTTCATATTGATGTCGGTATTTTTTGTTGGGACTTCACTTTTGGGTTTTTGAATAGAGATTCATATTTAAGAAGTAATTATATGTATCCTATTTATGGAGGGAATCAGAGTTCACATAGTTCTGTTGGTCAGGGATTACACACTAAGGATTCCATTGTATCGCTGAAGATCATATATTTCCACTAGTTTGGGTATTTCATGATAACGATGACCATTTTTAGGGATTAAAGATTAATACTTTTAATTCTTTAAGCCCATGTGCGCTATGATCTATGGGAGAAACATGTTATGGAAAATGATTAGTCTCATTTCTTATCGGTGAGGGATATTAGTGTTGGAACTACCCATGGGGTGTTTTAGTATGGTTCTCTAGCCATAGAAAGGTTTCCTATGTATCCTGATTATATTATGAATTATAGTCATAATACTTCCATGATTAGGGATTGGACACTGTAGATGAATAAATTTATCAAGTCCTAGGATGTACTCTTGGAGTTGGTCTAGTTTCCTACTTGACCTGAGATGATTGTCCGCTTGACATTCCCTGAATTCCTTATTAGATATATCAGAAGGTATCTGCTGACCATATCCCAGGAAAATTTCAGGATCCAATTTTCTTTTCAAAGCGACACAACATATCTTGGATGGCATGTCTGAGGGTTGTTGCATGATCAAGAATGACTTGTTTGGAGAACATTTACAAGAATTAGACAGTTTTTCGTGGAATCCATTTAATGAACCTAGATGACATTTCAAGAGGGTGTCACTTGGTCTATATGAATTTATTTAGTGTCATCACGAGAGCTAGATGAAATTCTTGGGGAACCATGAGAGTAATTGTATCATGTATTGGAGGGTGATGTATATCTAGTCAAACATGTCTGGAGGACATCGTAAAACCTAGATGGCATGCCTGAAGGGTGTCACAAGAGCTAGTTGAAATATCCTAGGTCCAACATGAGACTCAACTAACAAATAAAGACATAGACATATGATTTGGTTGACATAAATGAAAGACACCATGAGGTCTATATGGTGAGTCTGAGGGTCTTTATGAGACATTGTTAGTATGAATAGGGGTTCCACATTATTTTCTAACACATCCAAAGGTATTTACATGATCCAAACAATATACAAAATGGATGAAATGATCTTTGGATGACATGTATTGGTGTTTTCGCATGTCAGAATTTGTTCACGTTAAGTGATAGAAGATCCACACATATTAATTTTTAATAAGTATCCCCTTTACGTAGTCTTTCTTCCAAATTTTTATCACAAGTTCCTTTGAATTACACTGTGTTAACTTGTTTTAAGTATCATTTGATCTTGAAGATGTGCTATATGTTCTTCTTGTTTCATACCAAAGGTCATTATCATGATATATATGTGATCATGAGAATTGTTTATTCATGTCACATGATCTCGTTGGTGATTTTCCAGACCATTATCTGATAGGAATATTTTTTGGCCCTAGAATATAGCACTACGTGAAATTCTCTCTATCACCGGTATGTCTGGATACTAGAATGCCAATATGAATATGAGAGTCCATCAATGAATTTTTCATGTTGCGGTGGTGGATTTATAGGAATAAAAACCCTAGTTTTTATTCTCTTTTCATAAAATATATCTTGAAAATTTAGGCTAGAGTTAGTGGAGGGCCTCATTTTCACACGTCTTCAGGAGGTATTGTCCAATGATTCTCTCGAGGTGTCACCTAAATTTTAGTGACAACGAGATCACTTCGTCAATGCCTCATTTATTGGGATATTTTTAATTAATAGTGATTTGCTGAATCATGTGGTCATATAGACGGGCATTCATATTTTTCATATCAACATTTCCAAGGACTCCTGTGAGATCATGTTTCCTATTGAATCGATTTAATGTGATCTTGACTAACTTGTCTTGGACATTCCATCAGACAAGGATGCTTTGTCAAGGTGCCTTTGTGGGATCAAGCCTAATTGTCAAGGGGTATTGCGAGATCATGTCACTGACATCCTTTGAGCATCACAATAGTTTTACGACCATGAGAGGCTCTCACCTATTCCCTTTTTCATTTCATTTGTTAAATATTACAGTGGTTTGGCGTATCTCAAGGTTGGATGATTGTTCTCAAGGAAAATCACAATACCCCTTCGTGATACATCACACAACTAAAAAGGTCCTATAGAGATGTACAATAATTTCATAGTCAATTTCATCTGCTTTTCCTTATGGATCCAAATAGGGAGTTCAAGGTTTCTTGTAAATACCTAAGGTCTATCACATGATGGGTATGGCATGGCAGTGATCTTTTGTGACTTGAGGCAGACATGCCACGAGGTTCCTTCTATGTATTGGGGTCACCAAAGTAAAATCCCATAATATTAATGACCATGAGAGGATATGAATCACGTTTTATATTTCATTTATTTATTATTAAAAAGGCTAGAGGATCTCATGAGGCTTCTTGGATGTTGTCAAGGAAAATCATTCTCCTCATCAATGATGAATAAAATTATATTTATGGCCACAAATGGATACATCCATTTGGATATGTTCATCTTATTTATAAGTCATTTCGATGGTTTGTCCGGTTCCCGATAGTTGACAAGAAGCATGTCTTGGGGGATCTTATCTGGTGTTAGTTGTTTGAACGACGATTTTCTATGGTTTCTATATGAGAGCAGAAGGATTTTATCAACGAGATCCATGTATTATCTTCTTCAAGAAATCCACCTCATGTGGTGTCTTGGTCTCCCCTCATTATGGTCACGTGATTAAGTATATCTTGGAGGATTATGTGATATGTCAGTTGAACCCACCATCTTTTTCCAATGATTTTGTTGGTAGAAAAATAATCATATTCAAATATTTATAATTTTTTGAATTATGTGATGCTAATTTTGTAGGAATCAATACTATCTCTTTAGGATGTTCATACCACTGATTATTTTTAGGTGTTGGGCCCAATCAACCATACATACATTGTTTAGTGTTGAGATGTCTGTGAAAACCTCATGAAGACCATGGAAACCATAAAACAGAGCTGATTTTTATAAAAACCCAAATGAGTTACACAGACATCCTCTATGATATTTTTCATAACTAGTGGAAAACCTCAAATAGTAACTTAGGCCTCACATACTAGAGTTTTCTCAACACATATCACAATCCCAATATTATCACAGAATGTCCCTATAAGAATTTTCTCAGCCTGGGACGTAAGAAAAATAGTGAAAAAATCCTCCCATAGGGTTTTTTTCATAACAAAATTTTCAGATAACTCATAAGGTGTTTTCATTAAAATGAAACTGACCTTGAGGGAATTTACCAACCAAAGTATCAAAAAATCCCCAATAGAATGTTAATTTCCATATAGAAATTCTTATCCTCATTTACTATTACCATGAAAACTATATTAAACATTTTATTTTAATAAAATAGTTCAAATCTCATTAAATAATTTCGTATTTTCATATCAAAAACCATTTCTAATTTCTATTTCCAATGTATTTTTTTAATAATCATTCAAAAAATATTGTTTCTAAATTATGAATTCCAAAATAACTATAAAATTTCATCAATTCCATTTCACATTTTCATTTCAAAATATAAATTAATTTACTATTAATAATTCCCATTTTAAAAGATCAATTTTAGAATAACATTTAAAAAACAACATTTCAAAAAAAATTCCAAAATTATAACAATATGTTATTAATAAAATACCATGAATTGTATTTTAAAACCAACTCAATTTATTACCATTTAACCCCACTAGTGACACCTCTTTCAAAGGATTAATAATGTTTGAGGGTGTTAACTAAGAAAACTACAACCAATATCATATAATTAATTTTATAGTCAATTCTTAGATAACTAGAAACATTGCAAACACATTATAAATAGATTTGACAATACGGGAAATGTATGGGACCCATAACAATTTTATGCATTCTATTTTTTTTCAAATCCTGAAAACTCCATCCTAGGATAGAAGATTTTCAATAACCATCGCATCAATGATAGATATTACCCACATTCTAGGAAAACTAGATAATGCAAAATCTCTATAAAAATTAATTTTAACCATATAGTAGTAATAATTCCATTTATTAAAATGTAAAATAAAAATAAAAACTCATCAGGTGTCTAACACTGACTACATCCTTGAGAAACGGAGTGATGACTTTCTCTAGAACACACCCAAAAAAAATCAAGCCAAAAACATTCCAATGTTAACAAAAAACTGGAAATTAATTTTCTTTGAAAAAATATATAAAAAATATTAGTGGCATTTACCAACATATAATCAAAAATGGTGATAAATTTTGAAAACTACAACAAATTTAATGCCTTCATCAAGAGGAAGTTCAATGTCTTAATGTAGGTATCACATCTTCCTTAATGTTCTATTCTTATTAATTCATTTCTAAACAAAAAATAATATTGTATAATTACATCCTCTTATTAAGTAGTTTTTTATTATTTATTAAAATAATCTTACAACCATTTTCTATTCCATTCAATATTCTATGAATAATCAAGAATCTTTATTAGTCCGGGTGTGCAAATTACCGCCTCTATAAAGAAACAGTTTTATTTTTTCATCACCTCCTCCAATGGATGGTCATAATGCTATTATTAAAGAAGAAATATGAGTTATATAATGTATTTATTATTATAAAATGATAAATTATCTTCCAAATTCACCCCAATCATTAATTTAGTAAAATAAATGCCTATCATGCATTGTTCATACAATCTCCTCTATGAAGAATAAATTTTTCATTTTTATTATAGTTTTAAGTTATTATAAATTAAATTAAAATATTTTCTATAATCGTAAAAAAATATACGTGATTTCATTTTGATTATATTTTAATGATACTTTGTAAAAATAAATATAGTTTTAACCATACTCACCAATCAAGTCAATGCATATTGAATATTGTGTCAATTTGACCACCTTCATAAATAATGTAATGAAATTTTATAATAAATTATTATTAAAACATAATTTTTTGTAAAATATGACATAATTATTTTAATTATTATTTTTAATTTATTCTAGAAAGGATCAATAATATTTTACTCAATAAATAAGAAATAACTATTAATAAGTTGAAAATCACTGAATAATATTCGTCGTTGATTTAATATTATGATATAAAGACTAGAGTAATCATAGAAGGAAATTAAAATATTATAAATAACTATTCGTCATCCATTATCTAAAAATTAAATAAATTAAAAAAACTACCATTCAAAGAATAACTAACACTAACTCTGCTCCAATGAATTAACTAAAATAGTGAAAACTCTAAACACTTTATGGGGGAATGCAGGAAAAAACTAACTATTATACATGTATAAAATGATCTTAAATGAAAAATATAAATAGTGATAGGTAAAAATATGGTTCTGAAATATTATAATGAATTTTTATATTTTTATATAGGATTATAGAATGCATCAGACTATGAAAGGAAGAATGGTAAGGGTTTCTTTGTCTCAGATATTATTCCCTTGGGACATGTTCATCTTATAAATCATGTTTCATTTTATATAGTGAAAATACTAACCCATTTTCATTTATTCCATCATTAAATTTTATTTAATTAATAAAATTTTTTTCCATGTTCATTCTCTATGGGAGTTTATATTCAAAAGATTAAAAGGAAGTAGGGTTTTTTGACTCAACTTGTTTTTATTCAGACATGTTTTAATGTTATGTACCAACATCTAATTTCTTTGTTGTATATACTGCACATAAATATATTATGAAATAAATCATGATTTATTACATGGTATTTATATAACTATATTATTTTTAAGCTTCCAATTACTTTTTTATTCTAAAAATATTGACGCCGTATGGCGTTTTCCATGACACAATTCTCTTTCAAGGGATGTATTCAATGATCAATGTTTATTATCTTTCATTATTGATATTTTTTCACCAATGATGATTTTAGGGTCTCTTTTACATTTTTTGGGGGAAATATCTTTTCAAACTAAACAATTCATCCCTGATGATTTTAATTATTTATTAAAATATGTTTTTTATTTAAAATAATTTCTATTAATGTTTTTGTTTTTTCATCCTTGAACATATTTTTACATTCAACCAATTTTCTCCTTTCTTTAATGTAAAATAAAACTACTTAATCTCTAGTAATCGTTTTATAACACTTAATTCATTTTAATTAAATTGTTTCTTTATCCTTTTAAATTATGTATGTTTTCAACAATGTTATATCAAAAAGTTTCAAAAGGTTTTTCTATCCTTTCATAATAAAAGGTTTTATCATACCCTCTACATTTTATTTTGGTAAAATTTCTATCCTTATATTGTTTCCTTTATTTAATAATTTTTTAATTTTAACCTTTTCAATGTATTTTCCCAATCCATTTTCAAAAATATATATTTCCTTTTCATGTATTCATTGTTGAATATAATTTTAGAAGTAAAATGTTTTCATAAAATTTTAACTTCAGCTTTAAGATAATATTATTTGTAATTCAAGTGTTCCTTATTAAATACACCTTTCAAAAGTAAAATTATTTAGAATTTTTTCACATCTCATTTCTGAAACCTCTTGTCTTTTCCTGAAAATTTTATTTAGAAAAATTTATAATATTTTTTTAAAAATTACTCTCTTTCCATTTAAATAAATGTGTTTTCTAAATGTAATTTCCACATAAAATTTTATAGAAAAATATTTCTTGTTGTGAAATTATTTGTAATTTCACCTTAATTTTCCTCCAACATTTATCTCCCATGAATTGATGTTTTTATCACCCTTTATATATTATAATTTTGTAAAATATTTTTGGGAACTGAAATTTTTATATCATGTTAATTTTTTTTCATTTTATTGAATGTTTATGAATCACACTCTTTTTCCATGGGTTATTTATGATATAATTGTTTTTCCATTTACGTGGTACATATAAGTACGGATGATGGTTGGCGGTGGTACTGTATAGACCTATAATTCATTCCTTTATGTCTATATTATAGGATATAGTCATGTGTATATATAATGAGTTTAGTCACTGATACAACATAAAGATGGGTTTGCACACATTTTTAGGTGTTTACATAATAAGTTTTCTCACATAAGAATGGGAATAATGTGTTTTATAATATAGGTTTCCCTATGATTTTGTTTTACTAAACATATATGTTTTTCAACAAGTTATGCTAAATTTTAAGGATGAATTTTATTTTCATTAAATGAAATGTTTTCAAGATTATGTTTTTTTATGTAACATGAATTTTTATACTATGATAACATGTTTTATGATTATTGATTTGTGTTTTATACCATTTCATATCTTTTATTATTTCATAATGTTATTTTTATTATCTTATGCTTTTCATACATAGTCTTATGATGTTTTATAAATATATTTATCTCTTCTTCAAATTCTCATTCATGTTTATGATCTAACACTTTATAATATGTCTTTTCCCCATCAAAAGTTTTTATCTCACCCATTCTCCATTTTATGATTATTATTTTTTCATGTGATCTTTCGAAGAAGGTTTCTATAGGAGAAAAATAATGTAGACATGTTTGTGAGTGTTATAATGTAAAAACGTTTTATAGATAATCAGAAATAAACTAAAATATTATATCCATGGGTTATATGACTATTAGTGAAATACATTATTTAATTAATGATATTATTGTTCAATTTAACTCATGATTAAATCGGGTCACTTCATTGTGAGGTTACAATGGGGAGACTATTTCACGATTATCATAGTGTATAGAACAAATTAAATATGAAAAATAAAATACATGTGATAGTTAATATTAAAACCAAGGAATGTGTTGATAAAATATACAAAATATGATGAATTAATAAACTAATGTTACAATCATATCGTTAAATATCCCTCATGGTATGATAAATAAAAATTTAAAAAAGAACAAAAAATATAAATCTTATAGACTATCCCCAACTATTTCCATGTTAGGCTCAGTCCCATCATCAAAATTCCATCTTAGGAAGAAAATAAATATACGTCAACATCATGCCTTTAATAAAACATATACATGCCATAATATATGGTGTCTTATTGAGTACTCATGTGCCATAGTAGTCATGAGCATGGAGTGGGTACAACTCAAAAGGCCACCAACAAATGTACCCCCCAAAAAATTGTAATAAGTTTATTTAGAAGTGATCAAGGTAAAATGTTTAATAATTTTAAGAAAATGTTTATGAAAAAAATATACAACCATTGATACTTGGGTCCATAGTTACTCTTGAGGTTAGTTATACCATTTTCAATCCTTAGTTCCAAGACCCCGATCAGTAATACATACTTTGGCCAGTGTCAAGCTGTCAATGAGAACAGTTTGTGGACTGTGGAAACTATATAACAGAACTATGTTTTCTTATTACACAAATGATTAACACATATCTTCCATATGGTAGTTTTCATAGATAGGGGAATAACAACAATATTAGCTTAGACCATTACTACTATTGTTTTATTAGACTTGATAATAATACCAATTAAAACATGGAAATTCCATATGATAGTTTTTTTGGCCTTGAGAATAATCCCAATAGTAACACATACCTCCCCTATTAGAGTTTTACTGGAAAATTTTTGGCTACCTAATAAGGTTTTTCTTTAAAACAACCCCTATAAGGGAATTTACCCACATGAGTGTCAAAACTCCCCAAATAACATCTTCATTTATGTATAAAAAATTCAATCCAATTTACAATTCCTATAAAAACTACATTAATCATTTTAAATATGAAAGTGGTTCATATACCATAACATAATTTAGTATTTATATATCAAAAAACATTTCCAATTTTCATTTCTAAAGTACCATTTCCAAATAATATTTCAGAAATACCATTTTAAAAAATCTAATTAAAAAATACCTAACATATTTCATCAAAACCATTTTATATTCCCATTTCAGAAACAAAATCAATTTACCATTTCTAATTCCTATTTTCAAAGTTCTATTTTCGAATATTATTTCAAATCCACCGTTTAAAAAATAAAACATCAAAAAATATGAACACATGTCATCAATATCATTTCGAAAAACATATTTTACAAATGAATTCAATTTATTTCCAAAGTATACCATTAGGAACACCTCTTTTTATTATTTAAGTATGTTTAGGGGAATAAAACAAAGAAAAATATAGCATATATAATTTAATTAATTTTATAGTCAATGATCGGATATCTATAAACACCACTAACACATGCATTTAGAATGTAATGTGAGACCATGTGAAAAAATTTGGCACTGCCTAACATTTTATAATAATTCCCATTTTTTCGATAGCCTAACAACTCTCTCCTAGGATCTCCCATGCTCATAAAATACAATACAAACCCTGACGACTAATACCCATATTATAGGGAATCTAGATAATGATATAGATATATTAAAAATTTAATAATCACCATATATTAGTAGTAATTTAGTTTATTAAAATGTTTCATAAAACCGAAACACATAACAAATCCAACACTTTTCACTTCCTTGAGGAACAAGGCATCGATTTCCCAAACCCCCCCAAACGTTAAAATAAAAAAATCCCAATACTATGTCACCAAAAAATAGGAAATGGTATATAATTTTGTTTGGAAAGCCCATATAAAAATTCATGTCAACATGTACTATAATCAAATCTACCAACAGTGACACCAGAACATCATCTCAGGAGGACCTTTATGAAGGTAGAGTTATATCCCCATTGAAAATGCGTTATTTTATGACACTCTTGTAAAATTTCCATCAATACCAATTCCAATACAACTATAAATTAGTAATAATGAATGATTAGGAACAAATTAAAAAAGTACCAAGTAAATATATTGAATCCAACATAAGAAATTCCTCTAGAATGGCAACAGATCGAAGGGGGTAATGAGATAGAAAAAGATTGACTCCAAATATATGTACACTAAACCATTATTGAACTAGAGGGATGACCCCTTATAATATATTGAGAGGTAATAAGATTAAATTAACCTCCTTTAAACTCTACCAGTTGTCTGTTGGATTCTTACAGTAGTAGCTACTACTACCATCAACATATATAAAGTAGTGGTATGTTTCAACTAAGGTTATCCCAACCATCCCATCCTATATAGAGTTCTTTTTATCCCCCAGGGCCCCACCTGAGGATCATAAATAATCAAAAAAAGATATTAATGTTCATTCAACCTTTGTAATTTCAATTTTAATTGAGGATTAAAATTTTTCCCAACCACCAAAATGAAAATTTTGAAATTCCCTCTATAATTTTCACACCCATATAAAAACAGGTCCTTACAAACTCCCCACCGTAACACTCATCATCTCCAAAAATTAGTAGTAATTATCAATACTTTCATCCCTTTCAATATTAGTCAAGAAACCCTTTTTATATGACCCCATTCTTTCCTTGAACAATCAATGCTCCTCTAATGTAAAACTCTATCATAAGGTGCTCAACCTACTGAACTATGATCCATTACTCAAAATATTCACCCAAAAATTTGGAAAATTCCTACCAATGACCTTAAATATAGAGAAATGAAATTTTTTCCATATAATTAATGACTTATACCTTACTTTTGCACACCATAAGACTTAGAACATAAACTAATTTTGAGATATGGTGCCTTCTAACAATCAAAATCACCTACAAAATAATGATCATGAAATTTCAATGATTCTCTCAATGTGGTTTCAAGTATATGCACATAAAAGTAAGTATGAAAACCAATAGATCAAAAGTATGACTCGATATTCCTAATTCTAAAGAAAAATAGATGCATACCCACCATCTATTCAGAGGCATATACAGTTGTAGTTTTCTTTGAATAACATAGTAGATTCTAAAACTCCTCATCCATGTATCGAATAAAACCCCCAGCCAGATATCCACTACTATACCCAATTCCAGATGAGGTTAAAAGATAATCATCCCATGCTCAATCCATCTTGAAATCATTTGTCTCTTGTTGTGAAGGATTTATCTCACACACCTGATCATTGTGCCTGTAATACAATAGGTATACTGAAAACAACCAGTTGTATCCACTCAAGTCCCTACCCATCTCTTGATATAATTCAATGATTGAATACTCAATGGACTATTATATCATCTTCTATACCCTAAGCATCCACACACTACCATGATGAGATCATTTTTATTACATCAAAACCCCCTTAGCTTAATGATAATGATCGATCTCGATCTGATATTACTTATAAACTCACTTCATGAATTCGTTATAGAATTTAGATTAAATTAGATGAATTTATACCATATTATCGCAATTAACATTAAATATGTCCAATGAATTGTCTCATTCACCCATATTTATTGAACATGATAGTCAAATGACCTAGTTATGACATCAAGCTCTCCTTCACATGGATTTACTTGTACCACTCCTTAACTGCCACCTCTATAGGTACCATCACCACATGGTTTAGGCTTCTCCCAAGACATAATAATATGTCCCAAGAATAACATATCATAAATTAACCATTTAGTATCCTATTGAATATAGGTAGGTATACATGAGATTTTATACTTTCTATTCAATTCATTATAATGGTAGGTATGGTCGGGGATGACACACATACTACCAAGATCCATCTTTCTAAAGATTAAGAAACCACTGATCCATCAAACCATCCTACTATACCTACCATACTAGAACCAAATGAGGAAATTAAGCATCATCAATCTATTAAAATGAATAATAAAAACTGTTAAAACCATGATAACGGTTATAATGAAATTATTTTAATTTTTTTTTCAATTTTCCAAATATATTAATTTAAAAAATGAAGCAATCTTGAATGAATGATTTAATATACCAAGGACTTTACCATTAATCCATACACTCTAAAATAAATATGTTCAATATAATCTATTTATTCAGGAGTTAGATTTTAGGGGCACTTCTACGTTATACTCGATTTATTAGGTTAATATAAAATATTATTTTTATCTAAATTTCTCCCTTATCAACCCATGTAAAACTATTATAAGTGAATAAGATTACCGTATATCTCATATATCATCCTTCTGGAACACCAATATGTCACAACGAATCCTGACTAAATCACATAATATGTTTATAATAATTTTAAATATAACACTAGATTCCTATATATAATTATTGATGGGTTTGTGATTAGAAATGATCATATAAGTATATGATATAGAATGTGTTACCCTCTAAAATCACCGGAAAAATAAATATGAACAATTAATTAAATTAAAAAATATCAAAAATTTATCTGTTTTTCATATGTGAAAAAATAATACAAAATAAGTTCGAAAAAATAATCTATTAAAAGGAATCCATGACTAATTAATCCTCATATAATGATCTGGACTTTTCATGAAAATAAAAAATATTTTCCATTAAATATATAAAAATAGTATATAACTTTTTGAGTAAGATACTTTGTAATTATATTTTCAAATTGGAGTGAACACGCTCATTTTTATAGTGACTCGCTAATATCCTAATCTCACATGTCATAATCAACAACCCCATCTTCGGTGGTCGAGGGGCCTCATCCTTAGGATTGAGAAAATGATCATTTCATATTCATGGATAACACAAGAGGCCTTATTCTAATTATACATGATGAGAACCTTCTTTCCCTCCCCATTATCATTAACTCTTTGAATACACATAATAATTTTTGTTTAATCCATTGGTCCCCATTTATCCTATATAATTCTAGGTGTATTTATTATTTCACTATTTTGGCATAATAATGATGTGCTTCTATCATCATCCATCAGTGGATTGATTCATAAAATATATCAAAATGTTGGTCTTGATGAATTGTTTTTTTATTGGGAATCTTGATATGTGATAGATCCTTATTTTTTCAGTGATGACGATGATCTTGGGATAAACTACACTAAGATATTGTAACTTCATTGTGTTTTCCACGTCAACAGCCTTCATTAAACCTTTAAACACCATATAAACTATTATCTTTTGGAAATGGAAATTTTGATTCAATTCCTGGAACCGTCATTTTCATTTCATAATAAAATATTACTATAATATCTAAGTAATTATACCAATCATTTTTTGTGTGAAAATAATATGATTTAAATAAGGAATCTCTCAAGAGTGGGGTGAATTCAAAAGGAAATAGAGATTTATTTACCTCTATAAAATATTGTGTGTCTATTTATATAGGATGAATATAAGTAATTTAAATCCCTATCATTTGAATTTTGGAAATATTATTTCTCTAATTATAATAAGAAATGTTACTTTTGAAACTATTTTAATAATTTGACTTTAGATAATCTATCAAATTTATAATAAAATTCTCAATGGAGTAGAACTGTGGAGAGGGTGAGTCTGGGTGTATAAAATAAATTTTTTCGATGAAAATGATCTTGTTCATTATTTTTTAGGAACACATCACAATTTTTTCCTCACAAACATAATGTAATAAAAATATAAGACTATAGTTATATTAAGTTCATTAATCCAATATAATAATCCAAGGATCATGCATGTAAATGAGTCTATGCTCTAGAGATAACAAACACAACTAATTTGAGGATTATGTTTTCAGAGTGGTCACACTAATCCTCTCTATGTGTAAAAATAAGAACACAAAATAAACTCACTTATCTTCTCACACTATTGATATCCCTAGTCCCCTTATGCCTTATTTATTGTTCCATGATCAAATTTTAATGTACACTGGGGATGGTGCATCAAATAAGATCCACTTCCTTTCATTTGAATGACATCACATAATCATTTCCAACTAGTAACCTACTATAAAAACTATTTTTATTCTTTTTCTACTTTTTCTATGTTAAAATTGGGATACCTATTTCTCTATAGTGTTCAATAAATGTTATATTATGAGATTTGGACATTTTTATTCAAAAAAAAATATTCACATCCTGTTTTGGGAACACTTACATTCTCACAACTTACCAAGATTATTGAAAACCAATTTTAAATGAAATATCATTTTAAAACTATGTAATTCAATATTCTTGTTTCTATAACTATTTTTCAGGTCTCCTAGTCTTATAAGAACAACCTTTGAATATAATACATCATCCAAAAATTAATTCAATAAAATATTCCAACTTATTTATTAAAAACATACACACCTCTAAACACTCTAGAAACCATGATGTCTCCTCCAACATAATTATTGACTTGAGGTTTATGTCCAAGTGAATACCAACATGATCACTATTTAAACAAGACTAAGATAATCCAAGCAAAAAAAAATTCTCATGAATCAGATCATTATTTTTCCCTTACAAGGATACCAATAAATAAATAAAACATATTATTCTTGAAAATAAATTGGAACTGAAAATACTAGGATACATTTTAAAATTCTATAGTACCACATGAATCATATACAGAAGGATATGAAACAAATGTTTCCCAAAACCACTCATACATAGCCTATATGACTAGAATGTAAACATTAATCACTCGTACATGACTCTAAAAGACTCATATAAACATAGTAATTTACTCATACACAATTCATGATAACTCTTATGCATAGACGTTTCACTCATATATGACCTTGAAAGGACTTGTTCTCACATTCTATATGAGACCTATGAAAAATAGACTTATCCAAAATTTACACCCTTCTTATTAACAAGATTATTCGTTATTTATTTTCCCCAAATCATATGTTATCCAAAATGCTTCCATCAATCCAAACCCACTTTTTCGTATTTTAGAAAAACACTTTTTCATGTTAAGTGTGAACCCCCAAAAAATAAACCAGATCAGATTAATCCCAATAGATAATACTCTATGCCAAATTCAAACTATTAATCATAAGTGAAATGAAAAAATACACTAGAATAATTTCATAACTATCCACTAGAGAAAAACCAAAATAGTAAATGTCATTCACCATTTTACAACAATACCTAAGTCATTAACATTCTAAAATTAAAATTTTAAAATTGAAACAGAAATGTAAATTTATACCAGTGTTATCTTCCTTGGTTTGTAAGATCTAATATACCCTCCTCAATCCATAGTCTGAGAGGTCGAACATCCCTTCAAACATCATCCAAAATTTATGATTTTACTCTACAAGAATAAGTAAGCCGCATTTATGAAACCTTCCACATTATTTTCAATAAATGCAACCCATAATATACTTCAATGTTATCTTTTATAATAATATCCCCATTTGTATTTTTTAAAAATTCATCAATACTTCAAAAGTGATAATCCACATCCTCATACGATAAATCTATAGAAAAAAATTAAATATGACCTTAATATAAAATACAAAATAACATTAAATTGTGGTTTTTAATTATGGTTCACTAATCAACAAACTATATCCCACTTATCGTAGTTCACATTGATCATGCATACAAAATTTAAAAACATTTTAACACTCATTCATCATATTTTTTCTATGAAATTAATCATCAATTCTTACCTTGAATCACCTATAATACAAGGAAAAATATTAGTTCCCTAATTAAATATTTCTTGAAATACCATCACATTTCATGTAAAAACATCTTTCAATATTCTTCATTCAAGCCTACAAAAAATATGGTGTCCACATGTATAAGAACCAAACACCTTTGATTAATTTCCATCTTTATGTATTGATATTAACAAATCCACCACTCTGAAAATTGATCTTTTTCTTATATTGATCATGTTGTGAGTACCATGAATTTGAGGATTATTTGAGGTTTTACATGTCCATATAAACATCCATGCATAGTTTTCATCTTTATACACTAGATAGACATTATATTTCTCTATATAAACATCTCCTTAAATGATTTCATTTAGAAATTATTATTTAACATCCATATGATAGATAATAAATATGCTTTCCACTACCATAGCCATGAGGAATCAGATATTTTCCAACCAATACATTAGTTTTAATGTTTAATAAACATAAATTCCTTCTATTTGGGGATATATCCCACACAAAAATCAACCCATGTTTTAATTCACCTTCATTTTATCATTGAATTTTTCTTGGAATAACTATTTGGTTAGGATTACATTATTGTCATGTGGGCATGCAAACACATCCCACAATTGGTTATTTTCAATTTTTTCGAGATCTAAATACATAACTTTAACCCAAATCTCATATCTAGAATCCTTATCCATGTTTTTAAGTTCCACATGAGAAAAAATATGTAACTTCCACTATTATTATAGTTTAAATATAATTTTTTTGTTATAATAATGTGTTTTCACTAGTTTAATCCCTATGGTTTTGGTTTTGACATACCATTTTCATTGATTTTTAAACAAAATTACTCATATTATATTATTTTTTATAGATCCTCTTAATCTTTTCTAAATACACTTACTTCACCATCACATTTTTCCTTAGAATGTTAATTATTTTGATGGAAAATCCATTCGCTGGTTTGCAAATTTTAGTCATTTCCAACAACTGTTACATATTTTATTTCCATATTTTTTCAATCCATTTTTTATAGAAAATAAATTCTTCATATTTGGATAAATGTACAATTAAAATACCTCCATCTATTTAATATTCAAACATTTAATGACTATCCTTATTGAGAATAATACTTTTTCTTTTAAACACTCATAAATAAGTTTTTTTTTGTATTTTTTATACCACATTGTAAAGTGGGTCATATATTAATTAAAATATAACAAGACCCAATTTGATATTAACATCAAGTTTATTAATTCTTCAATCCAAAAAACCATTATAATACTCTTCAAAAAAATTATATTATGATCTATTTTGGTGATAATACATTTCTTTCTTTGAATAATTTCATTTTATTGTGAAGTTATTGAAACTGAAAAATGTATGTTATATTCTATGATTATTAAGAATATTTTCCATCAGATTATTGGTAGATATTGTTCCATTATTGGTCTAAAAATATATAATTTTAGGCCAATAATTTTATCCACCAATAACTACTGATGAGTGATACACTATAACACTTTACATTTATGGTGAATTCTTATTTTACATTCCATTGTTTCTTAATCATAAATAAAAAACAAATAATAAATTTTACATTAATTTATTTTAGTATAATTATACCATATATATCGACATGAACAAGATCAATTAACCTTATTGATTTGTTTTCTTTCTCTTGTACATATTTGATATGTATCACACAAATGAGTGTGATTACACAAGATATTAGGAAAATATTATGGTCTATAATATAAATACATGTTCTTCAGGGACTTTTGGATGTGTTTCCAAATTCATTTGTGTTGAAATTTATTTTCAACTTCTTTAGAATAAATGAATATATATTCTTAAATTATGAGATAAATATTCCCTTTTGTGCATCTTCCTTATAACCAATTTAATACACCTTTTCCTTTTAAAATTGACTCATTCTTGTAAAATTACACTACATGTTCTGCGTCATATGAATAGATTACACTTGAAAATTTATTATTGATACCTTTAAACAACGTATCATAAATTTGTTTCAAGTAATTTTCACCATCATTGACATTTTCAAAACCAATAATCTTTAGTCCCTCATCATTGTTATAGAAAAAACATTACCTATTTTTTATTTCACACATGTGATGATGTATTGTTTTCCCTTCATATGGGAAGTAAACCCACAATCTAGAGGCCTTGTTCAAAACATATCTATTTCTTTTATGGTTATTTTAGAAATTTTAACCTTCTTATCTCAGATATTCATGATCCGTGCTTTCTAGTTATATTAATTTCATAATTAAAAAAATTTCTCCACCTCCGGTTCATCATTTTTGTGATCAACTGAAAAAACAAAAAACATTGTGTTTTAATCATACTTGATGATGGTTCCAAATATTGTTTTAAACATATTAATACTTTCAAAAGTATAATTATTAATTATATTAATTACAAATAAACATCATTATACTAAAAACCATAACAACAATAGAAACTACCATTTTAAATTTGAAAAGAGTACAAAATATTATTCACCAATTTTTTCATTATTTCATCCGAATTTGTTGTCCTATAATGGGGAACAAAAATTGGGTGTGCCCCAAAATTATATAATAATAACACTTGATATTTTTGTTTTTATTTCACACATTTCGTCACTAATATTATTTTTTTCAAATTTTATGGATGTAAATATTCTTTGAGGGTGTAGGTTCATGATATTTTGAATTAAATGACACAACAATCATTTTCTAATATTTCACCATCATGAACTGGTATTTTTTCAAAAACTTACTATAACTTTTAAATGATAATTATTTATTACATGGAAAAACCATTAATTTTATTTCTAGTTCATTCACTTTTCAAACCCGATAATATCCAAGAAGTTATGAGTCATTCCTAATCATCACACATTTGTTTCTATGTAATGAATTATATATAAAATTATATGAATATTTAGACATAATAGTACATAGAATTAGTCATCCCATCAATAATTTGGGCATGTTCCTCAATATTAATCCATAAATCAACTGTATTTTCTATGATTAAAAAATTTGTAGATTTATGTTTTCAAATTTTAGATTTTGGTTATGAATTTTCATAATAATTTTGTATTATAATTCATAGAGAAAATTAAAACACCATTTAATATCATTATTTTAGATCAAAACATATATACTACTTGAATTTACACTTCATGTAAATCATTAGTAAAAACCCCCCTTTACTCAAATATTATCATCATTATTTTCCTCTTTTTTATAGTATTTATTAGTAACAATGATTTATTTATCGAGGTTTCTATAGACCCTCACCTCCTACACTTTTTTTTCATTCAATTGATCATTTTATTTATATAAAAAATTCAATTTCATGATGGATTTATTATTTTGTTTCCATTTTTTGTCCACACTTTTAAATGAATTCTTTTTGGGTTCATATTTCTTGTTTTCATTATCCCGAAAATTCTTTAGACACATGGTAGAAATATTCCCTACATTTACACATTAGTAAAATTTAAATGATATTTTCTCATTGATCTTACATATTACTCTATTTATTTTAAAATTAATAAAATACATTATGTCATTTTATTCTTTATCCATGGTTTTTCTTATGATTAAGGTGTTATTCATAGATCTATATGTTATCTCATTAGAATCATCTTTTGGAACTAATTCATTGTCATTATTACTTATTTCATATCCCAATACCGTGTTATAGTTAGAGGATTGTAATTTATGAAAATTAATACAATATGGGTTAATAGTTTTTTTTAAAACTGTTATAACAAAAAATCATCAAAGTAATTTAATAAATTAATTAATAATGGGTGTTCTGTTAAAGTTATTATGTAATGGAAATGAAATATATAAAAACTTTGTTTTTATAGTATTTTAGATCCCCAAGATCATACTATACTCTTTAATCTCTTCTACTCATCGAGGATATTTTTACAAACATTGAAGAACACACTTTTAGAGGTATTAGAACATATTACAGACTCTATGTTTTACATTGTTGGGAGGCACAACCCAAAAATTTTACAAGATTTTTAACCGATTAAAGAGATAAATTTTCATCAGGAGTAACCAACCAAGAACATCATTTAGGGTGGTAGAATAGAAAATAGATAGAATTAATTTTGATTGGGAAAATTATAAACTAACATGAAAAATTAAAAACAGATAAAGAAAGTATTACACAAAGAAAAAAAGAAAAAATAAAACCGATCAGAATGATCAGATGATAAGGATGATGATGTTTGATAGTCGTGATCACATGACTTGTAGGGCATGGTACAATTTAATTAACTTCATGTTCTTATTAAAGAGAAAAAGTTCATAGAATCTATTATTCATATGTTTATCAAGAATGTGTCTCACACGTATGTTGTAAACTACATTGAATAAATTTTATGAAGTCTATTTTAATCCTTTGATCATATGTTGATGGAATAATCATGCATCATTAATTCAAATATATTCTTAGAGTGTTGTTTTTTAATACTTTCATGTAATGATTAAGTGGAAAACAAAACAATATATTTTTGTTAACTATATATTTAAATACCACTCCCAACGTCAATGAATTTTCATGCATTTTTATTCCTTATTAAATAACACCATAAAATATTCAATATTATAACTAGTAAAAACATGTACATCATATATTTATAAAAAAGTTGATATTATATGGATAAACCCAAAAATTAAAGAAATATTGAAAATATGTAAAATAGATTATCATAAAGAACCATACTGCATGTGAATGTGCGTATAAAATATTTCTCAAAAATTATTAAACAAACATGAAAATTTATTTTAGAAAAAAATATATAATGAGAAAGTAATTACATATTTATTTTACTTGAAATAAGTAAAATAAACTGATATATATTTTTCAAAATATATTTTAACTGGTCGTAGATAAAAACACCAACCAGTAGCAATATCTTTCTACTACTGACATACTACCATCACATTGATCTACCATAACATGACCTATCATCCCATGGTATCATGATATATTTTTGATGTAGAGGAGAGGTAGATGCTTCTACTATAAGAAAATGATCTACCAATGGTGTAATAGAATGATCTACCATTGTAGATTTACTATACTATTATCGATCCAAGGATCTACTACTGTCATGTGTACTATTATTAGTGCTTTAATTGGTGATGGTAAGTGATACTACAACTGGTGAGAATATATAAAAGAACACTTTCACTAAATCAAGGATACTTGGCGGTACAACCATTTTTGTTGAAGCATTATATAGCCACATTGAAGTTCTTATACTACTTTTATCTTACAGTTATTATGTGAATGAGGATCTACTACGATTTTTTGGTGGTACCATGAAGTTTAACGAATGATTAACCATTGCCGCTACCATGGGATGATAAGTGAGTTACCAGAGAATGGTTGGTTAGTCTAATATCATCTAGTGATCCACCCTTCGAGGGATATACCATTTTAAAGATCTACCATCGAATGGTAATTTTATCTTGCATCACTGTGTATGTGTTGTTAAATCGGTGCTGGAGGATTTCATTAGACAGGACGAGCTATATAATGCTTATAAAATAAATAAGGATTCTATTCTCTGAATGATCAGCAGTCAAGTAGAATGAAGTGGAATGCATGGATTCTGTTTGATGAACATTTTCTCGATCTTCTGGCATGAATAATGAAAATTTTCATTTATCCTATTATGTAATGAGCTCATGCATAGATTTTTCAACGTCGAATGTTTGAAGATGATTCTATTTTTATATGTGATTCATTGGATACATCTAACAGTAGAGATCATTATGATCGAGATACCATTTTTATATGCATGCCTTTTAAAAATTGAATAATAGTATCGAATTATACTCTATCCAACATCGAGAATGCGGTTGTTTGATCCTATTTTATTTCAAAAACATGTGTTGAAACACCATCGATCTAGTAGTAGTGGATCAGTACCTACACACACCTATTCACACACTAGTCACGACCCACCCATGCACTATCAAGTATGCCCCTGCGAGCCTCTACTCGGCCTATTCGCTCACTGCCATGGCTTGTCAAATCGATCCAGTTCTCCCACGGGGTTAACCCTCAGGTTCCCTTTTTGGTTGATGGGTTATCCATTGGGGCATTTCAAGGTTGGCCAGTTATTTTCTAAAGCATCCATGTAAATTCTTAAGAAGAAACATAATGTATATATATATATATATCTGTGTGTGTTGTATGTACTTAATATTTAAAAGATATTATTAACAAATAATAATGTAAAATTAAAAATTTAATAATGTATAATTAACCATTTGAAAAACATTATACATGTAATGAAAAATGATTATATTTTTAAACTCTTATATTTTCATTAAATGATAGGAAATAATGTTTATCAAATAAAAAATATAAGAGGTTAGAAAATTTAAGTTCAAATGAAATTGAAAAAACAATTCTAGAGATATAAATCTTAATTTGAAATTAATATCATTTAATTATAATAAAATAAATATCAATAAAGATATTTAAAATTGAATTGTAAATGAATGCATTTTAAAAATTATCAAAACACGATAAAAAGTGATTTATTTCAATTTGAAAATGAATGGAATCTTAGAGGTGTTATTTTTAAATAAATGAATTTTCAATTTAACCAAATAAAACACAAACGAAACTTCCAACACCAACAATACCCCGCATTTTTAAATTAAAAAATACATTAACTTTTAATAAATCAAAATCATCTCCCCTTTTTTGATATTTATAAAAATTATAAGAAATTATATATCCCAAAAATAAGAAACTAATATTTAAGAATAAACCAAAATAAAAAATATATACACTCTTAAGTAATAAATATGTGATAGTTATTTTTCATAAATGATATTTTATATGATTCAAAATATAAAAAAATAGGAAAAACATCTAAGAATTTAAAACAAATAAAACATTTCTATTTTTATAAAATATTTCCTGATATAAATGATAAATAATTTATCTTTAATGTTTTAAAATAACTCCCCCTAATTTTATGAATCTAAAATAAGATAAATGTTGATTTATTGAATATATTTTATTTTTAGATCAGTTTTAAAGAATTTATAAAATAGTAATAGATTTAATAAAGAATCAGAACAAGCTAAAAAATTTATTCATTCCAAGAAGTTTATCTTAATTTTATACACCACCATGAACCATAAATTAAAAATATAATTTAAAACATATGTAAAATGAAGAAAGAAATAAACTAAATTGAAATTCATAATGAACATTTATATGTTTATTGAAAGAAATCCATTTATCACATGTATTGAAATGTAATAATTAAACTACTCTAAGATAATGAATGCTTAAGTAGTACATGGTTAACTAAGATGACAAACTACACCATCCAAGTACTGAAATGTAAAAATTATGGTTTTATTGGATAACATGTAGAGAATGAATCATTTCTTATAAATTAAATTAGTAGATAAAAAATTATGTAAAAAAGAATTACCAACTATGATGTTTTCATATACTAATAATAACATTAAAAATAAAATACTTGTATATCATTCAATTTTATAAACAAGGGGTAAATCCCCCTAAATTCATGATTCGTTAAAATTATTTATGGGAATTTATAGAAAATTTAAATATATAATCCTTATTTATTAAAATATAACTAAATAAGATACAAAATTTTACTTGCTAAAAAAATAGATAGAAGTTAATGTACATGTCTATATTCCTAATTTTAAAATAATCATAAAAAAATATATAAAATAATATTCATGTCATAATATTAGATAATATAAGATACGATAGTGTGTGTGCGAATTAAAATAATATAAATACATGTGAATGGTTACAATTTTAGGTATAATAATTTTTTTTAAAAATCCTTTTGGTACCCACATTGTCTAAGATTCACATGAATTTACATAAGGTCTTTTGGCCACCTAACATAATTCCAAAAAAAAATCCATGTAGGTCGAAAAATAAATTCTTAGATATAATAGTTTTATTAATTTCAAAGTATTATTTAAATAATAATTATAATTCATCTCTATAATTCTTATATATTTTATATTTAAATCCTTTCAGAGTTGAAATACTCCCGTTTGAGGTTCAAAAAATGTATTCCTAATCAATTTTGGTGAAACTTATTTATAACCCAAACCATTATTGTTGTAGTTTCTTTCTTAATAGATATATCTTTATCATATTTTATTTCCCTTTAAAACATGTAGATATGGTTTCTTAAACATTAACAACATTGTTTTTCAAATATAATTTTTTTTCAACATCTAAATTAGTGTAAAACTTTCATTATAAAAAGAAGATGTACTTTTTTGTTTCTTATTTTCTATATTACATTTCTTACATTAGTTCTCAATTTTTGTCATGTCATGTAAAATTAAATTAAATATTATTTCCTGGTATTTATTATTTACATCTAATATTGTATTAATTTACTAATTTTCTTTTTTTAGATTTAGCACATCTGAATAAGTATTATTTTTCAATTCATCATTGACAAAAAAATTAGTTCATACAATCACATTCCATTTTCAATTTATTATTACCTTTAATCAAAATATTTTTTAATATTTTTTAGGAAATTATATTTTTCAATTATTCTAATATTATCATTCTCGAATTCCTTATTTTATTTATACAGTTGTTTGACTTGGAATTCATAGAATCATATTCAGTTCAAGAATCAGAATCAATTAGTTTTTCATATTCAGATATAGAATTGTAATCAAAATTAGTAGGAGTAATTAATTTTGTAATCAAAAAATAATTTACCTCACATTGTTTACTCTTCTAATCAATATAAAAAATTTCCTTTTCACTACCATAGTCACTACTGAAATCAGAACTATATGAAGAGTCCCATACTCAAAAAAAAAATTCTTTTCAATATTTGATTTTCTTTGTAACTATTTCAATGCTTGATTTCGGAGAAATCATGCCTAATGTGACCTTTATTTCTACACTCATAACATGTTAATTCATAAACATCATTATTCTTGAAAGGATTACCTTTCATGTATTCTATTTCATTCTTCCTTCTGAACTATCTCTATCCACCATGTTTTTCAAAAATTTGAAAAGATTCTTTCTAATGTATTCCATCTGTTGGTCACATTACTAGAGTGTAGAATTAGAATAATTAGATAATTAATTAACAATAGACATAAAATCTATTATTTTCATTTTTTTAAACTCCTAATCTATTTTTTTCAACTCTAACTCATACTATAGTAAAAAACCTTTTAGTGCATCTATGGTATACTCTTTAATATTATTACTCTCATTGGTGGCCAGCAGATTTTCATCCCATATTTTTTGTAATCATTATATAGTAAACATCCTTTCAGATACTTGGAATTCATAGAAAAATTGGTTTTTTAGATATTTTCTATACCACAGTATGTGACTTTAGGATTTATCCATATATCATGGGTTTAATTACATACTGAAACATGGATATACACACTCATACTTATAGAACATTAAAAAATATTATTATATTTATAATTGGAAACATATTTATCCTTTTAATTACCTATATGTTTATCTGGATAAACATTGGGTAGCTAAGATTTCATCTCAATGACAATCTGATGATCCAAAGAAAACTAATTTAGGAATGACTCTATTCTATATTTCTAGTAGTCATAGTCACTTTCATTTAATAATGGTGGATTCTTGTAAAATACATCCATCAGTAGCATTGACACATTCCACATTCAAGAACTTATCTTTCATTCCATTGACTGTTAGGTCTTGGATATTTATGATCCCATAGAATTTAAAAATAAATAGCAAAACTATATCCAAAAGTATTAGAATAAAAAATGGGTCTATCTTTTCAAAGATCGGGATTTCATACAAATTTTTGGATCATAATTGATCAAAATAAAGAGTAGAGGGTAGCGAATAGTCTCTTAAAAGTTTTTATAATTAATATTGATCAAATTAATTAATTATTTGATTTAACTGTGGATGTTGTGTTCCAGATATTTTGTAGTGGAAATAAAATAAATGAACATAGTATTTTTATAGTATACCTGAAATTTCATTGGGAGTCACAACCCAATAACTTATTTTTGGGTAGTTGAATAATCAATTGACATACCTTATTATTATTTTTAAATGAATAAACTGACATAAAATATTAAAAATAGATAAATAAAGAACTGAACAATGAAAATTATAAACACTGAAAACCATCAAAAATATAAGATGGTGAAGATGATAAAGTTCAATGATCTAGATCACATTATTAGAAGAGAATAGTTCAGTTGGATTCACTTCATATTCTTACAATATAAATAGAAGACACTTAATTTATTGATAGTGTTTTTATAAATAATGAGTCTCAAACATATGTTGTTAAATACATTCAAATAAAATTTATGAAATTTATTTTAATCATTTTTCTTGTTTCAAAGGACTAATCATGTATCATTAATTCAAATATCTTATCATAGCATCATATTTTCCAATCACTACATGTCATGATATAGTGAATGACAAAACTAAATATTATGGTTACCTTCATTTTGAATTTCTGCACACAAATTAAATTAATTTTTATTCTATTTTATTCTTAATGAAATAGAACCATTATAATTCTTGTACAATCATTTGTATAAACATGTATATTATTTATTTATAAAAAAGTTAAAATTATAAGAATAAAATTATAGATTTAAATAAATAATAAAAATCCATAAAATAGACTATTGTAAATAACAATATTGTATGTACATATTTGTAAAATACATTTCTTCAAATTTTTTGATCAATCATGTAAATTTATTTTAGTAGAGTATAAATAGTACAAAATTACATAAAATATTTATTTCACAAGTAATATGTAAAATAAAAACAGTTATATTTGAGAAAAAAATTTAACTGAAGGTAGATAAAAGTACCCGGTGGTAGCAAGATGTTTCTTCCACTTTCATACTACCACCAAATTGATCTACTATCGCACACACTATTATCGCAATGTTGAAAAATCTACCATTGTAGTAGAGGAGTGGCCGATGTTTCTACTATTAGGAGATGGAATATCATCGGCATTGAACTATGATATACCATTGAAGGTGCATGGTACTGCAATCTATCCAAGGATCTACTTGTGTTGTGTGAACTACAATTGGTGATTTAGATAGTGAAAGTAGGTGATACTTCCATTCATGATAAGACACTCATAGATACATATCCAAAATAAAATATAGTTAGTAGTATAACCATTTTTTAAGCATGATAGAGCCACATTAGAGTGTTGGGTGACCATCATCTTATGATGCATCCATGAAGGAGGATCTACCATTTTATAATACTCCTACCATGAAGGTGATCTAACTATTTATTATTGCATCTAATGTTAGAATATATGTGATCTACCATCACACGGTAGGTTCATTTACCATCTTCTAGTGATCTAGTATTTGTGGGATCTACCATTTAAAGGATATACTATAAGGACTCACCTTTAAACATTACATAATCATGATTTTAGTCATGAATTCACATTGAGGATCTTTTCAGGTTTAAATTTTTAAGATAATTAGGCCATAACTATTACCTTACATCTTAAATATTACAAAGTAGACACTTCTACTATAACTGGTTTTTCACAAAAAAACTCTTTAAATAAATCAATAGTTCTTTTCTAGATATAAATCTTCATGAGTACTTACTTTCTCATACCCTTCCTTATAACCTATGAAATTTTTTTTCAGAAACGTATGATGAGCATAAAAAGATCAGTAAGGGTTATAAAATAAGGAAATAAAACATTAGCCCATCAATAAATAAAAATCAATGAAACCATTCTTTTCAATCATAACATTCCTAATGAAATCATAAGATTTATGAATAATACATAAAAATCATAAATCAAAAAGATAACTTGTGTCATACATATTATACACACATTTTAGCTTTCATAGCTACATAGGGAGTTATGTTGGAATACCCATCATAGTATATTCCCTAAATCTCTTAGGAGAAACATTAATTTTTACCTCTGTCACATTACCCAATGCATTGGAAGGCTATCTCGGGCTCTGCCGCCCTAGGATTATCACCTAACCACCCATACAAGTAAACAATTCCCAATGACCATAACATATTCAGAACATTTAAAACAAGAATAAAGGAATGATAACATTTCCACATTGCAATCACAATATATTATTTCAAAATATTTACATAATAAATTCTTTATCAAACCATTTTCAAAACTATTTAAAACATTTAATAAAGATATTTTTGAATCAATGTGTCCCATACCACTTTGAAACTTTTTAATGAATTATCAATTGAAAACCATAATTTCCATATAAATAAATCCTAAATACCTCTTTTAAAACATGTACATTAATGAGAAATATTTATAAGAATAAATCGTTAAATTTTATAATTGGTATTTTATTTAAAGAGTTTTTAACAAAATGAGAGCCTATTTAATAAAAATAATTGAGGAATAACTTTTAATCAAAACCATATAATATCATGAGAATAAAGGGATTCATGAAATAATATTCCAAAGGACAATATAAATACCATTAATTAATGAATTGTTGCATAACAACAATGAAGTCTCAATGGAATGTAAATTTAGACAAAATATCTTATAAAAACTTATCATTAGATTAAGAATAAATCAATTTTATAATAATGTGTGAAAAATATAAATACAATAAATATTATTGGATATTCAGTGTAAATCAATCATAGGACATTCACACATTCTCTTTTTAATACAAAACCAATGACTTGGATGTTTAACTCAATGAATAGAAATTGAGTTAAAATTACCCTTATCAAGTTCATATCGATGACTTGAGAACTTATCAATGGAGTGATTATGTGTATCAAACGTATATCCACACAAAGGGGATTTTAAATTAAAACATAAAAAAATAAATATTGATTCGACACATAATCATAGCATGGAAAAATTAAGAATTAGAAGATTAATACAAGGAATGGAAGTTGGATTAAAAAGATCCCTTACCGATTTGCTAACTTACGAAACATACACCACATGAAAGAAGGATCATAAAATGAAGATGTTAATACCCATAAATTAAATTATATTATTAAAACAATACAATCATGATCATTACATACACCACACAAAAGGACATAGTGGCAAGAAAATCATGAATCTTAGGGGAATAAAAAGTGAGATGAAAAACCCTTACTACGTTGTAATCAATCGAGTCGTATGACCAAATGTTAATAAACACCAAGTGAATCAAAACATACCATGAATATAATGAGAATCGTGATAATATATATAAAATGTTAGTACACAATAAACCACATGCAATAAATAAGTAGCGAACAATGAAAATCTCACAGAATTAAATGTGAGAAAAGAAATCACATACCTCATGTCTTGACTTGAACTGTTCATTATATAATATCCCAAATAATAAGATAAAGTTAATTTTAACTTTCTTAATAACCTTTTTCAAGTTTATTATTCCTTTTGTATCCCTTGTTACCATGTTATAAACATTATTCATTCATTTATGTTAATAAAGGTTGTTTTGTCGATATTTGGCACTTGAGTCAAAAATGAACTTCTTAAAATTACAAGTTGTTGAAGTGGAAAAAAGTACATTATCTCTATAATTATATTCATGATATAGATATAATATATATCATATATATATAGTATATATATGTATTTATAACAGTACATAACATTTGAAGATAGGAAATGAAATTCACTATTCATGGAGACCGTATGTCGTACACACACATGAATGCTACTTCAATTTATATTTCATAATTTAATTTAATTAAAAAATAATGATACATAGGTATATTATAATTAAATTATAATATAATATATAATATCATTAACTCTATCCTTTATACATCCACACATGGCATTAACAAGTCATATCACTTTGAGGGGGTTGTAGTCCGCACTTCCTCAATTGAAATTATTGTGTTTACCCATTATGGAAACCATAAATGTAGGAAATAAATGTAAAATATATTAGAATAAATAAAACATAAACATAATATATATCATATATAAATATATTTACAACTTATTGGCCACCATGAGAGGTGGTAGGAGATAATCGAACAATCATCATTTCGTGAGGCGTTAGTTTTCCATCCACAAAAACAGTATGTTCTTCACCCATTAGATTGAGGTATTTGTAAGTGTATTTAGAATCCTTCTCCTAAAAAATTATATTATACTGAGTATAGTGGTTTTGTTATAAAAAAAAGTAATAATAAGATTTTTGGTGTTGGAGAAGTAAAATAAAATAAAAGAAGTTAAGAGAAACTGTTCCCTTTAATTTGGGTAACTCCCTTTGGTTTGAACCCAAATAATTTCTTGAGGTGTCTTATGCAAACGGTAATGATTATATGAGGAGTACAGGGATGTTGAGATCTTATTTAGGTAGGGGTTGGACTATCTAAAGGGCTTGAGAGGTGTGAGGAATGAGTTATATGGGAGTGCTTTTTATAAGGGAGAGGAGGGGCTCTTTAGGAATGTGTGAAAATATTATTTTATTATATAATGACATTCGGTTTCTAAAGGTCCCGAAAAAATTAAAGTAAAATTTAAGAATACCAATGTTTTAAATAAAATAATAAAATAATAATTGGAGAGTTTTTGGATATTTTTTCAATATTTATAATCTTATTTATTTAAATCATTTATTAATGTGGTAAATAATGCATCATAATTGTGTCAAACATAATTTAATTTATTTGATGAATAGAAATTATAAATAAAATACCATGATTTAGGAAATATTTTTAGATTTCCAAATAATATTCATAGTCTTAAAAATAACATATATAACCCCATGTAAAAATTAATTCATTAAATTGTTTTGTTTTTGTCATTTCGGCCGTTACATTATGTTAATTATAATAAAGTGTCATTATCACTCATAAGAGGCTCCACGAGGACCCAAAATCTACCACAAGATGTACATGGTCTTAAATGACTCAAAAAATAATGTTAGAACAAGTAATAAGGAAATTTTTTATTATTATAATATACTTTTTACCTTGAATTACCTTATTTACCTTTAATCATGGTAAATAAAAGTCAAAAGTTACTATTTAACAAAAATTATTTTCATATTATTGAACCGCATTTAGCTTACTAATAAAAACCATGTATGTTTGATATTCTAAATTCAATCCACAGAAGCAGTAAAATTTAATTTAAATGAAAAATCAGTTTTTTTAACTACAACAAAGTAGTTTCACTATTCATCAAAAATTGATGTTTTTCTAAAAAAACCAAAAAAATCACCCTGAGATATATTTGATATTATGAATTAAAAAACGATTTCTATTTTATCAAATTCAAAACATAGAAATTGAATTAATTAATTTAAAATTAATTCTCATTGTCAAAACAAATAGCATGGTTTTTAAAAACAATAACTAACAAAAGATTGATACTTGTTTATGTCCAATTTCATACTGAAATTAATTCCTATGACCAAAATTGGATTAATGGTAAAAATATAATCTAATTAAACTTTAAAATCAATTAAAAAGATAATATATCCATATTAATAAATTAGATTAAATGTCACTTTTGAATTAAAATACAGTGTTTTTCACTATTCATTAAAAAATGAATTTTATCATAAAAATACCAAAAATTTACCAGAAGTAAATTTTGGTGTCCAGATTCAAAATAATAATTTTATTTGGTCAAATAGAACATATAAAATTGACCAAAACTAGTTTTAAATAGGGTTATCCATGAAAAGGCAGTAAATCGATCTTTTAATGAATATTAGAGTATTTATGTTTAAAATTAGATTCATTCACATTTTTAGCCACTAACTTTTATTTGATAAATGTAAAAACATTTAAACAACATATATAATCATATTGTTGTTAGTTCTAATTTTTCCATCTATTACAAAAAGTAGGAATTAACTACCATTTAAAATAAGAATATTATATTATTAGTGTGCAACGTAAGATTTCAAAAGAAACCTCTTGTTTTATATCTGGTACCCCATCGAAAATAGCATCTCATTTAAATTAAAATTAATATTTAATCCAAATATATTAATAAATATAAAAATTTAATGTTAATTATTTACTTGGGATGCTACATCCATCCCACCATTTAGAAACTGCATCATCACAATTTTAAAATTGGGCTTGGAAACATCATTTAAAGTCCCACATCAAAATAAGATTCAATAAAACTATTACTTTAAGAGAAAGTGAAAGAAAAAAAAGGTTACCTGAGATAACCCATACTAGGATTCCATGTAGGGAAAACATGGATAAGGATGAAAAATTACCCCCATGTTATGATGGAGAGTAATAGAAAACATGATTATGATAAAGTTAACCAATTGCAAATCACAAACTTGTGATTTGTTAAAAAAAACTTTGATTACCCAACAGGAAATGTAAACAGAAATTTTTTTTGTTTAAAGTCCGTTTTCATAATTTTAAGTAATTGATATACTACATAAAATAAGAACATATGGAATTATACATACCTTCATGTAGAGTTTCATCCTTTAATAAGTTTCTACCAAAAAATAATCTTTTCTCCATACAATGAGTATTCAAACTGAATAAGGCACATCATAATCACTTGAATAAACTTGTAGAGTATCACATGATCCCAAAAAATGAACAATATATTTCCCTAGACTTTAGAAATCAACAAAAACCAAAATGTGTATTACAAGATCAGATAATCATGAAAAGGATAATCCTTTATAAAAAGAAATAATACTCCTAATCTCCAAAATTCAAGAAAAACAACCCAAAGTTCAAGAAAGACCATTAAATTTACAATTTTCGTTAAAATTTTTAAAAATACCCCCAAAAAATATTGTAACCCAAAAATCAGAAGGATTTAATAACATAGTATTCCACATTAAATCTTAACATTTATCTTCAAATAAATTTGACTACTCTTAAAGTCTCATACTGAAGTGTAATGAACAAAATCAAATATTCTCTAAAATACATTAATCATTTTTATAAAAAAACTAAATCACCATATGTCCATAATAGAAACATATATTCTCCCAAAATAAAATTCCACCATTACTAATCAAAATAAAAGATAATTATTCCTTGAATAACATTTTCATACATCAATCATCGGGGATACACATTCTATAAAAAGTATTCCAATGTAATCCCATAATCAAAAGAGACTTAATACATTTAAGAATTTTATCATCTTAAAAGCTACCATAACTCTTGAATCCCTTATATTTTGACTTCTTACTCATTCAACATTATTAAAGATCCATTAACCGTTCTTTCCCAACTTATTCTGAAATAATTGATTCCTATGAACAAAATCAAGAATAATATCCTAACATTCAATAATATCAAAACATATGTTAAGAAATAATCCATACAATTAATTGGTCATTTTCAGTCTCTTCGTCCTCAATCATAATTTTATTAGGTTTGGGTAAACATATATTTGTATGATCCTAGTGATCCCATTCCCAAAACATCTTTGTAGGACATCTATTTTCTTAATGACCATGCACACCACATTTAAAACATTCAATTGATCACTCAAAAATAACTTCTTTACCTTTCTTAGAGTCAACTAGATGGTTCCTTTTTCCATGGAAGGTTCTTGATGTATGACCTTCGTTATCACATCTATAACATCTCCCCATCCCTTTGAAGAATTTTACTAAGTGTTTCTTTTCACATCCTTGACACAAAGGTTTTTAAACATACTTTCCTGTATGATTATTACCTGAACTTATGAAGGTATTTTTTTCTCACATATACAATTCCTTATAAAAATCACCATGGCTCGGGTTTCCAATCATCGCTTCAAAAAGTTGGTTGACAATATCCACAATAGTTGTCATTGAAGCTCATATTTCATTCATTTTCTCATTCCAAATGTTGCCACAATATTCTTCACATCCACTATTACATTGGTGCCTGCTATATCCATCCATTTACTAAAACCAAAAAGGAAAGTGTGACTATATCAGTGAAATCATTATATAATATCTTATGAGGGGGTTAAATACTAAGATATACATATCCATGTTATCTTAAAATCATTAAATTTTTATAAAATTACTATGACAATTTCTAATATGCTAACCATTATGGTTATGTCACTTATTCTTATTTAACATCCTAACCTATAAAGTTATCCAAACCGAACTCTGATAACAACTATAAGTACAAGACCTTAAACATTACATAATCATGATTTTAGTCAAGAATTCACATTGAGGATCCTTTTAGGATTAATGTTTTATAGAATTAGGCCACAACTATTACATTACATCATAAATATTACAAAGTAGAAACTTCTACTCTAACCGATTTTTCACAAAAATAAAACTCTTTAAATAAAACAAGAGTTTTTCCTTGATATAAATATTCTTGAATACTTCCTTTCTCATACCCTTCCATATAACCTCTGAAAAACATATCAAAAACATAGGATGACCATAAAATTCTCAGTAAGGGTTATAAAATAAGGAAAGAAAACATTATCCCATCAATAAATACAAATCAATGAAACCATTCTTTTCAATAATAACATACCTGGTGAAATCATATGATTTATGAATAATACATAGAAATCATAAATTATAATGATAACTTGTGGAATCCATATAATACATACATTATAGATTCCATTTCTATATAGGGAGTTACATTGGAATACCCATAATAGTATATTCCCTAAATCTTGTAGGAGAAACATTATCATTTACCTCTGTCACATTACCCAATGCATTAGAGTGCTATCTCAGGATCACCTGACCTTGGTTTATCATAGAACCATATGTATACGTAAACAATGATAAATAACCATAACAAATTCAGAACACATAAAACAGACATAAAGTAAAGATGACATTTCCACAATGAAATCACAAAATATCATTTCAAGCTTTTAACATAATCAATTCTTTATCAAACCATTTTTAAAACTAGATAAAACATTTAATGAAGAGATTTTTGAATCAAATTATGCCATACCACATTGACACTATTAAATTAATTATCATTTGAAATCATTAATGTCCATAAAAAGAAATCCAAAAAACCATTTCCAAAACATGGAAATTAATGAGAAATATTTAGAACAATAAATATTGAAAATATTTAAAATGTTATTTTAGTTAAAGAGTTTTTAACAAAATGAGAGATGCTTTAATACAAATAAATGAGGAATAAAATTTAATCAAAATATTATAATATCCTGAGAATAAAGATACTCATGATATAATATTGAAAATGATAGTATATACGCCATATAAGAGTGAATTGGTGCATAACAACAATGAACTCTAAATGGAATGTAAATTGAGACAAAATCTATTATAAAAACATATCATCATATTAAGGATAAATAAGTTATATTATAATGTTTGAAAATTATAAATAAACTCAATTTGATTGGATATTCAATGTAAATCAGTCATAGGACATTCACACATGATTTTTAATACAAAACCAATGACTTGGATATTTAACTCAATGAATAAAAATTAAGATAAAATTACTCATATAAAGTTCATATTGATGACTTGAGAATTTAATAATGGAGTGATTATATGTATGAAAAGAATATCCAAAAAAGGAGAGTTAAAATTAAATCATAAAAAAATAAACAGTGATTCCACACATAATCATAGCATGACATAATTAATAATAAAAATATTAACCCAAGGAATGGAAATTGGGTTAAAAAGTTCCCTTACCGATTTGGTAACATACGAAACATACACCACATGAAATAAAGAACATAAAATGAAGATGTAAATACCCATAAATTAAATTATATTATACAAAGAATACAATCATGGTCAGTACATACACCACACAAAAGTAAATAGTGGAAAACATAGCATGAATCTCATAGGAATAAACAGTTAGATGAAAATCCCTTACCACGTTGTAATCAATCTCGTCATATGAGCAAAAATTAATAACCACCAAATGAATCACAAAATACCATGAATATAATGGGAATAATGATATATATATCAAATGGCTGTACAAAATACAACACATGCAATAAATAAGTGGTGAACAATAAAAATCTCACAAAATTAAAAGTGAGATAATAAATCCCTTTCATCGTGTCTTGAATTGACCCGTTCGTTCTTTAATATCCTGAATCATAATAATATAAAGTTAATTTTAACTTTATTAAGAATAGTTTTCATGTTTATTATTCCTTTTATATCACTTATTTCCATGTTATAAACATTATTAAATCATTTATGTTAATAATGGTCGTTTTGTTGATATTTGGTACTTGAGTCAAAAATGAACTTCATATATATACAAGTTGTTCCTATGGTCAAAAGTCCATTTTCCCCAGAATGATAATAATTATTTAAATATCATATATATCAGGTATATCCTGTATATATATGTATTTATAACAGTACATAACATTTTGAGATATGAAATGAAAGGCACCGTTCATAGAGAAGGTAAGTTGTACGTACGCCTGAACACTACATCAATTTATATTTCGAAATTTGAAAGAATTAAAAAATAATGATAAATAGGTATATTATAATTACATTATAAGGTCATATATAATATCATTATCTATATCCTGTATACATCCACATATAGCATTATGGAGTCGTATCACTTTGAGGGGGTGGTAGTCCACACTTCCTCAATGGAAATTAATGTATTTACCAATAATGGAAACCATAAAGGTAGGATATAAATGTAAAAAAATAATAGTAAAGAAAAAATAAACATAATATATATCATATATAAATATATTTTTATATTAATGGCCACCATGGGAGGCGGTAGGAGATAATTAATCAATCAACATTTCTTGAGGCGTTAGTTTTCCATCCACAGAAAGAATATGTTCTTCAACCATTTGATGGAGGTGTGTGTATGTGTTGTTAGAATACCTCTCATAAAAACATCCTAGTATATTGAGGATAAAAGTGGTTGTATATAATAAAAGAATAAAAATATTTTAGGGGTTGGATAAGTAAAATAAAAGAAAATAAGTTAAGAGAAATTGTTACCTTTAATTTGGGTAACTCCCTTTTGTTTGAACCAAAAGGACTTCTTAAAGTGCCTTATGCCTAAGTTAAGGCTTCTAGGAGAAAGAGTGGGATCTTTATATCTTATTTGGGTAGGGTTTGATTCACCCAAGTGGATTGATATGTGTGAGGAATGAGTAATAAGTGAGGACCTTTTATAAGGGGGAGGATGTGCTCTTTAAGAAAGTGTGAAAATATTATTTTATTATATAACGATATTCAGTTTCTGAAGGTCCAGAACTAATTAAAGTCTAACATAAATTGACTCATGTTTGAAATAAAATCATCCAATAATAATTGGATAGGTTTTTTATATTATTTTAATATTTATAATCATATTCATTTAAATAATTTATTAATGATGTAAACACTTCGTCCTTATTGTGTCATAAATAATATAATTTATTTGAAGTTTAAAAATTATAAAAAAAATCCATGATGTAGGAAATATTTTTGCTTATCCAATGAATATTTATAGTCGAAAATATAACTTATATAACCCATGTAAAAATTAATTTACTAAAAGATTTTTGTTTATGCCATTTTTGAATTTAATTTGAGTTAATTAAAATAATGTTTCATTATCACTCATAAGTGGCTCCAGGGGATCCCAAAATCGACCCAAAGATGTTACTGATCTTAAATGACTCAACCAATTCGTTTAGGATAATTTTTAAGGAAATTGTGTTTTATAATAATATTCTTTTTACATTGAAATACCATATTTACCTTTAACCGCGGTAAAAAAAAGTCAAATGTCACTATTCACCAAAAATTATATTAATCTTATTAAACAACATTTTACAAACTAAAAACTACCATGTAAATCATATTATCAAAATTCAATTCACAGAATTAGTAAAATTTCATTTAAATGGAAAGTCAGTTTTTTTAACTACTACTTAGTGGTTTCACTATTCATTAAATATTGATGTTTTTCAGAAAAATACCTAAACTTCATCCTAAGATATATTTGATATTATGTATTCAAAAATTATGTCTATATTACAAAATTCAAAACAAATATGTTTAATTAATTAATTTATAATAAATTTTAGTTGGAAAACAAATAGTATGTTTTTAAGAAACAATAACTATCAAAAGATTGATACTTGTTTATTTCCAATTTTAAAGTGACATTAATTTCAATAACCAACATAGGATTAACTGGTGAAAATATAATCTAATTACACTTTAATACCAATTAAAAAGATAATATAACCATATAAATAAATATTAAAAATAACTTTTAAATTAAAATAGAGTAATTGCTATTATTCATTAAAAAAATGAATTTTAACATAAAAATACCAAAAATTTAACCAAAGAAAATTTTGATGTCCCAATTATAAATAATAATTTTATTTGGTAAAATATAACATATATAAGTTTCAAAAACTAGGTTTAGTGAGGTTTCTTCATCAAAAGGTAGTAAATCGACCTTTTAAAGAATATTAGAGTATTTATTCTTAAAAGTAGATTAATTCAAATTTTAAGCATCTAAATTTTATTGGATAAATGTAAAAAAAGTTAACAAACATATATAATCATATTGTTGTTAGTTATGTTTATTCCCACCATTACAAATCTTAGGCGTTAACTACCATTTAAAATAATAATATTATATTTTTAGTGAGAAACGTAAGATTTCAAAGAAGCTCGTTGTTGCGTATCAGGTAATCCATTTAACATAGCATCCCCATTAAAGTAAAATTAATATTTAATCCACAATTATAAATAAATATAAAAAATTCATGATCTTTATTTACCTGGGATGTTATATATACCATTAAACATTACTTTTATCTTCTATAAATGTGAAGGATTGGTTAAACTAGTGATGGAGTTGTGCGTTGAACTAGATGAGTCGGATGATGCTGATAAACTGCATGATGATGGTGTTCATCAAATAATCAACCTAAATGAAGGATGATGTTTTATGAATGGATTTTATTCAATCGACCATTTCTTGATCTTTCAGCTGGAATAATGAAATATGACTGTTATCCTACAATCTCTCAAGTTTACACACAAAATTTTCAAGGTCAAAAGGTTGATGTTTTTTCCCTTTGTATATGTGATGTGTGGGATCCATCTGACATGGGAGATCATTCTTGATCAATTATCCATCATTATATGTGAATCTTTTAAAAATGGATGAAAATTGTAGTATTATATTTTTTTTCCAACATAGAGTATGAGACTAGTTGATCCTCCACTATATTAGAAACTCATGTTGCAACACCATCGAGCTAATAGTGGGATATTAGAACCCACACAATCCTATTCAAAAATGGTTTGCAGCCACCCTTGTTCTCTTAGGAACACTCTTATGGGCATATACATGGCTCATTTTTAACCATCCATTTCTAGTCCCTTCGTACTGGCTCTCCCATGGGGATGTCCCTCAGCTCTCCTATGAGGTTGATAGGCCATAGATTGGGGCTTGTCAATGTTGGACAATTTTTATTAAAGAAACAAATTAAAAATCATAAAAATATGGATTAAACATTAATATATATAACATATGTACATAATATTCTAATGATATGTTGTAAAATGAAAAATGTAAAACTTAAATATTAATAAAGTATCATTAATAATTTCATGGAATTGACACACGAAATAAAAATGATTATGTTTTTTAAAAAGATTAAATTTAATTAAATTAGAGGGAATGAATTTTCTCAAATAAAAAATATTTGATTATAGACCATCTATGATAAAATAAAATTAAACATTAATTCTAGTGATATAAATATTAATTTGAAGTTAATATAATTTTATTTGAATTATGTTATTTTAAATAAATATATTTAAAATGAAAATGTAAATTAAGGTATTTTACAATTGTTAATGAATTACAAAAGGTGATTTTTTTTATAATTTAAAAATTAATGGTTTTTCGATGAATGGATTTTTCAATAAATTTATTTTCAAATTTAAAAAATAAAAAACAAATGAAATTATCAATAATAACAATATTGGGAAGCCAAATTTACATCTTTAGGCTCATTATCCTCAAACACCAAAACATTCACATTAAATTACAGAGGTAATCTTAACATGATTATTTTATAAAATTTCACATCATGCAACACCTCTAAATTAAACTAAATATATTTCATAACAATTTATTTTGTGGTCAAATAATATATCAACTATCTCATTGCGATCATTCGTTCATCATTGTATTTGATGCAAAAGAATTGCAGATTTTCATCCAAAAGTACTGATTCAACATTATATATATTTAAAATTTCCTTGTCTATAAAATGAGATGTCTTTCATGACATAACATTTGTGTATACATGAGTTTCTAAAGCTCCCCCTAGAAATTTATTTCACTGGAATTAGTAACCAAATATTTGTAATCTCTATCTATATAGGAAAAATTATCCATACATGTCAATATGATATGAATTGCAACCATATAAACATTCATATATAGAAAATAAAAATAACATTGAAATATATTTTCTCATACCTATAAGATGTATCCCTCAGAAATTTGGATTCTCTTATTTATCACCACTATCACCATTGTACATTTTAAAGAGAGACCTTCATAGAGAAGCTTCTACTCCAATACCACATGTTAGTCTCTGATAAGAATTAAATCCTATGAAAGGAGATGAATTAGCTAATATCAATTAAAAAATACCCTATCAATGATCTCATTTTGTTTTCATTATGAACACTCCACTCTCATTTCCTCGAATCATCAATGTTGTGAAAATAAAGGACAAAATTAACATTACTTTGCTCACACAAATGGGAAAATACAAGGAGCATGAAGAAAAATTTTAATGCTCACCATAGAAACTAAATATCATTGTTTTGATGTTTAGAAGTTCAAAAATATCACACTAATCTTCTAGATTTACAACTATGCACAACAAGAGAGCTCCCTACTCTCACCAGAGTATGGAAGTCACTAATAATACTATGGTTTCCTATTTTACCATAAACAAATATAAAAATACACAAAGGTTTAAACCCCAGACATTTCTAACTATTTCCTCTAAAATAAATTCAAACTCATTCATAACTTTTTATGCATGCAACATCTGGTTTAAATAAAACGTAATACCCTACTAAAATATTATTATTTTAAACAAAACTATTATAACGTAGGTGTTTAGTTGGAAGGGATGAATATAACTAACTATATTATGAAAATTAAATTGTTATAAATATAAATATATATATATACATATTAAATTAAATGGATATCTATTTATTAGAAATAAAATGAGAATCATTCAATAGGAAATGAAATATTTTCTAAAATATATATATATTTTAAAGAAAATAGTTTCATCACTTTTTACACATTTGGGATGAAATTTATATTTTATATTTTTTCAAAATATATTTGATAAAATTAAATTACTTTATTAAATATTCATATCAAAATAATTTTAGGGTTAATTTTTGGGCATTTTCTATGTTGTTTTGATTTTTTGAGGAATATTGAACAATACTCATTTGTATCTGAAAAAAACGTTTCAATTAAATTATTTACAAAGTTAAATTATATTATAAATATATTTAAAAGTAAAATTCGTTCAATTATATTATATTAAATTTCATTTTTTTCAGTCTAAAAAATTTCAAATTTAATCTTGATATAGAAACCTTTTGTACTTATGATAATTTTCTCAATGAAAATACATTATTTCATCACTTTTTCATGTTTAATGTTAAATTGGATTCTTCCACTTTTTTAAATAAAATACAGATAATTTTATTCAATATTTGGAATATAAAGAATTTATATTATATAATAACGTTCACATAAGTTTTTACAAGAATAAATAGTGAATATAATAAAAAATAATTACCATGGTTAAAGTTAGAAAATATTTATCTGGGGTTAAACTTAGATGATAAGGGTCAAAATGACCAACCAACATAAAAAAATATTTGTTTTTAGAAATATTGTCACATTATACTATACCAAATAAGAAAATAGGGTTATTTTTAAGATGCTAACATGTGAGATAATTTTTCATTTCAGATTATTTTGTGAAATTTCTATGTAATTTCCAAGAGGGTTCCCTTTCATAACTTATAAATGGGAACTCTCTCTGCCTCACTTATTCACACCTCCAAAGAAACATTTCATTACCAAAACTGGTAAAAATAACTCCCAAAAATACTTACACATATTATATTGGTTACGGTCCTCCGAAAAGACCATCTATAGGTTCATTAATAGGATAACAAAAGGACGACACTCTTAGATAAGGTAATCATCTTAACAAAGATCATTTATTTTATTTATTCTATTTCCACCTTAAATTATGTATTAAAATGTTCAATAAAATATCACTATTACCTAACATATACAAAAATTTAATTATGTTTATTTCATAATATTTATCCATCTCCACTTCTATCAAATTGGAAACGAAGTGATCGATCATGTGTATGATGGACTACCGTCTCGTGAACCGATGTAACTCATTTTCCATCATCACATCTAACAGTTGGATTTATTTATGAGATTAATATTTATATCTAATATTTATTATATAAATTTTATTTTTGAAAAATAATATCACATATAACTTCTTACTTCCTATTTTATTTGAAATATGATATAGTCACTTCTATATATGGCAGACAGCTTCCTTGTCAAGCGATGTGAATTGTTTATCACATACGCATTACATAGAATGTAATAAAGATAATATTAATGAATATATTTGATATATATAATATGATATTTATTCAATACATTTAATTATTCACCCACTTTTTTACTTGTTAACCCATTATTTGAATGATATCATCCCTTATGCATATGTAAAGCATACCATCTCTATAAAGAGATGTGATAAATATTTCAACACAAACATTTAAGAGTGGATATAATAATGTATATGATGAATAAATATCATATTTATAACATAATAATTATTTCATATATGTTTATATTATATCCTATGTACAAGAACCGTAAATTTCATTTCAAAAGGATGTGTGAAACAACAAGGAAATTTCAACCAAAAACAATGAAAATAATGAAATATTATTAATAAATTGGTGATAAAATTTTATAATGTAATCATATATGATATTATAAAAATTATTAAGAGTTTTTTTGTAAATTAATAACATTTTTAAAACCATTATACAGTAGTTTAAATCATATATAATTAATAGAAATCGTAAGGTAAGGGACTTTGTCTCAATTTACCGTCATTGAGGCATACTGTAATGTAATACAACTAATTTATTTTATATTGTGTATATAATACCACATAGACATTTAGTATCATAATTACATGAAAATTAGTTTTAATTTAGGATTTAAATAGAATTATTCCATCACTATCTATTTAACGTTAAAATTACTAAACGGTAATAGTTATTGTACAATGTCACTTTATTTTGTGATAGCTAACATTTTGTTGAAACGATTACTTTCATGTGATAATTTTTCGATGTACATTACATTTCTATTAAATATAAATATTATTTTATGATAGATATGAGTTTATCCCAAACTATATATAATTTTTACATACAGTGTTTACCTTGAATATTAGTTTATTAAATTGGAAAATATTGATAAACCTGTTTTTTTTACTCCGTACAGATATTTGATGATATAGAATATTAGTTCCTAACATAAATATATTTTTCAATGTATTATGAATTAATTATACATACACTGATGGGTGGTTCCTAGAAATATATATCCCATCAATTCATTAATAGGTGTCACGAGACACATCAGTTATCCAAATTAAGAATGATTCTACCTGTAGTTTTAAACCACCTTCTAAAAGGTATTAACGGTAGAGGTATCATGTTACTAATAAAATTAAATCCAATTATTACTCATTTTCATAATTAAGAATTCAGTTACTATTATCCTTGATTTTTCACAATTATATTGTCTCTCGATGCATTCTATTCTCAGTTAATTGATTAATTTGTAGTTTTTTTTATTTACCTTTCCATATTGATTATTCCTTATCTATTCAAGTTTGTAAAGTGATTAAAATGGCATATGTGTTCAGTTATTTACATTTTCATGTTGATTATGATTATTGATTCACTATATCTCTCACTGTATATGACCTTTATAGAAAATGTGAGTTATTATTTTCCCCAAGATATAAAGAATAATTATTGTAATGAGTTCAAGGTTTCTAAAGGTTTTCTATTACTATTTATTTTATTTTATATCCCTATGTAAAATGGGAATCATATAGGTATCTAGATCTCTTAAGCTTGTGATCTAATCACCCTTTCCAGGAATGACCCCTTGTATATAATCCAATATAAAAAATTAGGCACTTTCTCTTGGTTACTATAGTTAGGTTCGATATAACTAAGGATGGTGAATCAAATAATATTCAATTTTTCCATGTCAATGAATACGAAGAATCTTTAATAGTTACTATACTCCTAAAGCACCTACTAATATTCATCCACAACATGTTTAGTGTCTAAAATGTAATACCTCATCCTATCCTCTATTCTCACTGTTTTTCATGATTCGATCGATACTATGTTTCAAAAAATATTTTTCTCATCCTTTTAGAAGGAATACATTTTCCAACATTAACCAAAACTATCATAGACCCATTTTAAAAAATAATTTAAAAGATTATAAATTATCCTCCACTTTTTCTATGAAAAATCTTTATTTATCCAGACCATAGAATTATGTCATTTTACAATTTTACTTGTACTATAAACATGATTCAAATAATCTATCAACCTGTTTATTTACAAAATGAACACATATCTACACTACAACGCTGTCCACATCAGATCCTACAGCATTTTAAATGTGAGATGTCTAGAAACTTTTATGCCCATAACATTACGCTTAATCATGGTTTAAAATAGTCTAAAATTAAATGAAAAATATTCCCTTGAATCACATATCAAATTTCATTGTATGTCTCCCCACAAAACAATCATTATTAATAATCATGAAAATCCATCACAAGTGTAGATATTATCAGGATCCTAAAAATAAAAAAAACACATAAGGCTCATAAATAGTGGTTGATGGACCATAAATTTGTACAAACCACTCATATATATCCTATAAAACCACTATGAAAACATTGATCACTTATACGAAACATCCAAAGAATAATATGCACATATTTATTAACTCATATGAAATGATTTATTACATATAAGAATAGGTTGTTCCCTCATATGTAGCCTAGAAATGACTAATATGAACATGCTGGATGACTCCTATATATAGTATACATGACCAAATATCACAACCTTCTACTCAACCAAATTTTCTATAATTCTATCAAACCACCGAAGGGCTAATGAAAACCCGTCCAAAATTTTATGAAATGGAATCCACAAGACTATATTGTCCACAATAATGGTTTATTTGAATTCATTTTCAATAAACACGTCATAAAAAAATCACTCCATATATATGTTTTCTACAAAACATCCATTCCATTAACCAATATTAAGAATTATATTTCTTTCATGGGGTATCATAATATTATTGGATCAGATATTTATCATATAAATTATAGAACAACCTCATAGAATTACCAGTTATATGTATTTGAAACGTTGTCTACAACTCAACATCCCAAAACCACATGCTTTCAAAATAAACCAATATATATATGATTAACATAAATCATACCATTGGTGGATCTTCTCTCATTATTTCAAGATACCATCATTGGTATATATGATTAATCATTGACCATTTTACTAATCACCTTTAAATAAATGAAAATTTCTCATAAGATTCTCTATAAAAATTCCATGATTAAATAAGATATTAAAAATTACACCTTATCAAATTAACCAACTAATCTATTATTAGTAGTTCCCCTATAAATATCATATTATTTTATATGATTACTCACATGACTATCCCAACTAAATTTTAATGGTTAACCCTTATCTTTTATTGATATCATATAAAAATAAAAGATAAAGCATATTACTTATATTATATTTAGGTCATTAATCTATGTTGACTATCACCTCTAAAGACACAATACCTCACTGGATTAATTGTTTATATAATCAATTTTGTAAAAACACTAAGGTTTCCATTACCAATTCTAATTATTGTTATAAATCCATCAATATTATTATGTGACTCAGAAACTAAAATAAAAATGTCTTATATCCCTATAATTTCCCAAATAGATCTCACAAATCATCTCATGATAATTTTAAGAAAACCCCAGAATAGCAAACATATAATTTAAACCATGTTATAGAATATTAAATTATAATTATTTATTAATATGCACTCGTATGATCTAATGGTTTGGTGTTTATGTTGATTTTCAATATACCCATCTTATTTTAAACGAAGTGCATATTTATTCTATAAAATTCCACAAACATGATTCCCTTGAGTATATAATTTTTAATAATTTTATCCACCACATTGATAAATTTATTATTATAAGATAATAATGAGATCAAAGGCTCAGAATGTCAAGATGCATAATATTGGGTCTTAGAGAATCATAATTAGATCAAAAATATGTGTAAAGAATGACCATGATATAAATTGTGTGATCAAACAAATGAGACCAGAAAATAATGATAATTAATCTTGAGGTGTGATAGGATAACAATAGATCATGGAATTGAAATATTTTATCATAAAAATATGATCATTATATTAAACATATTTCACGACCTGTGCCCTAGGGTTCATGCCACGACTACCCCAAGCCCTCCTTCTATAGGCCAAGGGTTGGTGACTAGCACCGAAGGCATAAATCCATAATCTGGGAAGGAATTTCCTTTATAACTAAAAACACACACACAATAGAGTATATAGATGAATATAAAACAATCATCAAAATTGTATAACATGAGAGTGATAAAATTAAAGGGGCCAAAAATACATGCCCAACTGTAAGTACAAGTACAAGTGAAAAGGAAAAAATAGTTGAAAGGTGAAAAGAAGCTCCTAGGTCGTCCACCACGGATCTTATCTAAAAGGTAGGTATAGATAGCCTCCTCAGTACTCCACTTCTATCAGTCACCACTAGGTACCGACTCATCATGAGGTCCACCTATGCGTACTGTCAAGTCCCCGTACACCCAACCTCAGTCAGCGCTATCCATCATCTGCATCCAACACAAAAAGGTGTGGGAATTTCACATGTAGGGGTGAGTATAAAGATACTTATTAGTGACCCCGAGACCCTCAAGGTCTCCCAAAATACTACAAAGATAAACCACAAGTTTTGAAGTCAACAGATAACCCCACTTAGGTATACGCCCATACATATACCTATGTTATCTAGTAATCCATCTCAATCATGAGGAAAACAAAAAGTTACTAACTCAACTCACACAGGTATACAACATATGAAGAGATATAGAGATGATCAGATGTATCCAATGAATCAACTATTTTGTCGAACCCAAAATGGATCCAGGAACAGAAAAAAGAACTGTCAAACCCACACAGGATCGAGGAACAGTTATTCTGTCAAAACTACACAGGATCCCGGAACAGAAGCCAAAGTTTTGAACACACACAAGATCCAGGAATAGTATTCAGAGATTTCAAACCCTTATGGGATCCAGAAATGGTCGTCAGTTCTGTTGAACCCACACAGGATCCGGGAACATTAATCAGTGATGTCGTACCCACACATGATCTAGGAACAGTCGTCAGTGCACAACCAGCCACAGGGTTCCGCACGAAGCATCCTTTATTCCGAGAGAAACCACTCCTCAAGCCATGTTTTGATACATCAACTACCATTTCTTCCCAAGAAGAAGTATCTCTATAGTACGCCTCATTATAGGGTTCTCAATGCAACAGACGGTGCGTCAATCGGATGCCTGGTATGTGAGTTATTAGCCTTTTAGTCCAGAGGGCCCTATTGGATTCGTGTACAATCCAACCTAACTGTATCTAAAATGAACCGCAAACTCTAGTGGTGTATATTGAAAGGGAATTCTATGCTCCATGATTTCAAGTACCGCTATTGGATCATCAAACAAACGTCCAGTGCCAAATATATATCCAAAAAAGTAAAGGTTCGGTAGGGGGCTCGAGTCAGGTCTGACTCTGTCGGACCGACTTGGCCCAACCCCATATAGACCGACCTGGTTCGGGTCTACTTGTGCTGACATGATAGGTCTGGCCTCACCCGTTGGGTGGTCCGGCCCGTTGGGTTACGCCCGGCCCGCTGGGCCCAGCCCACCCGACCGCGAGGGTGGTCCGGCCCAGGCTCGGGGCCAGTTCTGCCCAGAGCGCTATGAGGGTGAGGCCCAGCGTAGCTTGGCCTAGAGGGCACAGCCGAGGCTAGTTTTTCCAGGGAACCATGAGGGGGGTCGGGATGCCGGCTCAGCCAGGAGGCCATGAGGGGGGTCAGGACGTCGGCTTGGCCGAGTGGTGCAAGGGGGCCAGGACGCCGGCTCGGCTGTGTGGCCGCGAGGGGGGCTAGGATGCAAGCTCGGCTTGGAGGCTGTGAGGGGGCCGGGATGCCAGCTCGGCTGGGAGGCCGCAAGGTGGGGCCGAGATGTCGGCTCGGCTAGGAGGCCACAAGGGGGGAAGGGATGCCGGCTCAGTCGGGAGGCCACGAGGGGGCCTAGACACTGGCACTACCGGGAGGCTAGAAGGGGGGGTTGCCTCAGGGAGGCGTGTAGGGCATTCTATGTGGCCAGAAGGTGGCCAGTTTGAGTGGCCATGTAGGGCACGGCGAGGTGGGATAGCGGGCAGCCAGGCAGGGCGAGGCCATGCAGGTCGACGGCTCGGGAAAGACGTCCAGTGGGTGGTTGGGTGGCGCGGGCCGACAGCGGTGCAGCCGGGGCAGCTCGACCGAAGGGTCGCGGTTCAGCCCAAATCACCGGAGCGTTGAGGGTGTAGCGATGTTCGTGGAGGCAGTGGGTAGTGCGGCCTTTGTCGTCACCGCCTTTGTCACCCCGTTTCATCATCGCCAAGACGAAGTTCAATTATAAAAAAGGTCGGGGGAGGGGTCGGGCCATGTTCATTTGGACCACTCCCTCCGCGTTTAATGTGGTATCATTTGCTCCATCAAAAAATAAGAAAGTTGAATTTGAATTATTTTTAAAATACTCTGCAAAAAATCATTTCAATCGAAAAAGAGGAACAAAAAGAAGAATTACACAAACCAAACCCCTACCTTAGATCGTCTTTCATCGTTCGTTGACAGAGTCATGAAGAGTAGACGAAGAAGAATATCATCGATGCGAAATTCGGTCATTGAATACATCCCATGACGATTAAAGCTTTGAGGAAGAAGTCGAAGAAGGTCATCATTCTTCATTCTTCGTTGGGAGATGGGGTTCTTCGTTGGAGAACTCTAATTCTCCAAAGATCTCCTCTAAAATATCCCACCAAAATGAATATACCACCAAAATAATAGATTTTAATATCCTATTAATTTTTTGGAAAATATTCTAATTTTACTAACTAATTAGGTAGGCTCCCCCTAGTTAATTCAAGGGGTTGGAACAAGGAATTAAATAGGGGCGGCGATGAGGCTCTCCCTCATTAATGAGGGAGAGTTGAGAGGTTTTACTCTCTTCCATCAATAGGGGGTTAAGCCCCATTTGGTCTCCACGTAATAACCTCTCATGGGGGGTTATGTTTAGGTGGGCCCCACCACCTTAACCTCTCATGGGAGATTGAGGTGTGGTGGTCCCACCTCCACCATCCAAGATGAGGTTTTAACCACCCAACTCTCACAGGGTGGCTCAAATAAAATAAAGTGTCGCTCACTTTATTTTATTAATTTTTTTCATGAAAACTCAAAAACAAACTTTTATTATCGACCAACTGCCATCGAGGTGAATGTCTTCTTAAGAGAATATTGATGCTGCGAGTTCAACGGTGCCCTCAGATTTAAATTATGAGCACCAATTCAAGAGTTATAAAAACCCACTCTTATGTTTACTGAGTGTACCCAAATAAAACATTAGAAATTGATTTCGGGCACACCGGGCCCCGGAATCAAGCTCTGTCAATTTTCACAGACTCGAAAAATTCCCACGTATTTAAGGAAAAATAATTCACAAAATTTCTGTGTCGTTACATTCTCCCCACCTCAAGAATTTACGTCCATGTAAGCTACAACTCAAACTAAGGGAACAAATGTGGGTACTAAGCACGAATCTGAGCCTCCCGCTCCCAAATTCTATCCAAGAGGTTCTCGTGCCTCCATCGTACCCGTTTCAGAGGTATCGGCCACCAACGTAGGACCTTCTCGTATTGATCTTCAATCTCTACTAGAACCTCTGTAAAAGACACCCCATCTTTGAGGTCTAGCACCCCATGGTCGATGATGTGTGAAGGGTCATGAATGTATCTCCATAGCTAAGATACGTGGAAGATTTCGTGCACCTGGGAAAAATGAGGTGGAAGAGACAAGCGGTATACCACCTCTCCAACTCAGATGAGAACATGAAAAGGTCTGATGAAACCTAGAGTTAACTTTCCACCTTGCCCAAATCTCTATAAACCTCATCGTAGTGAGAACCATAGAAAGAAGTGGTCGCTATCCTAAAACTCCAGAGGTCTCTGTCTCCTGTCAGCATAAAAATTCTGCCTACTCTATGCAGTATTCATCAACTCTTGCATGATCTACACCTTCTCTATGGTAGCCCGTACCACCTTTGGTCCCAAGACTGCTGACTCCCCTAGGTCTATCCAGCACAATGGTGATCTGCAAGGTTGCCCGTATAACTTCTTGAAAGGTGTCAGCCCAATGGTGGAGTGATATCTTTGTTTGTAGGCAGATTACACCAAAGGTAAGTCATCCTTTGAGTTTTGACCGAAGTAGAGGAAACAAGAACACAACATGCCCTCATGTATATGAATGGTCTGCTCAATTTGACCATTCATCTGAGGACGGATGGCAGTGCTCAGATAGTTGTGCCCCAAAATCCTCCTACAACCCCTTCCAAAGTTGGGAAGTAAATCATGTGTCATGGTCGGAGAAAATAGAATAAGGTACTCCATGTAGCTGCACAATATCCTGCACACAGAGGCATCCCATGCTCTCTACTAAACCCTGTTCTCTTATCAGTAGGAAGTGGGCCGACTTGGTGAGTCGGTCGGCGATCACCCAAATCGAGTTGTGACCCCTGGATGTACATGGAAGTCCTATCACGAAGCCCATGGATATCCCATCCCACTTCCACTCTGGGAAATCTAATGGCTGAACCAAGCCTACTGGTACCTGGTGCTCTGCCTTCACTTGCTGACAAGTAAGGCATCAAGAGACAAACTCTGCTACCACCTTTGTCATTCCGGGACACCAGTGATGTTGTCGAAGGTCCTGGTACATCTTTTCCACTCATGGATGTACTTCTAGATGAGATGTGTGTAACTCCCTCAAAAATTCTTCCTGAAGTGGCATTGGAATTATTGTACGTCCTCTGAAGAGGACGACACACTCCCCACCTTCAAAAAATCCATCAGGTTCCTGACTTGTGGATAACCGAGCACATCGTGTCTCGCAATCCATGTCTCCACGCTGTGCCTCCCTGACACACTGATAAAGTGAGGGAGTGACTGTAACAGACTGAAAGAAGGCTAATCCATCTCTATCCACAAAGGATATCTGTAGGGTATCCATCTTCTATGTCACATAGCCTAGTTGTTGTATATCTGATATCCTACTCAGTGTATCTGCAATAATGTTTCATTTCCGAGGATTATAGAATATCTCGAAGTCATAGTCTTGGAGGAACTCAAGACAACATCGATGAATCGTGTTTAGGTCCTTCTGAGAGAAGATATACCTGAGACTCTTGTGATCAGAGTAGACTATAAAATTCTTGACCATCAGGTAGTTCAACCACATCTTCATTGTGAAGACAACTTCTACTAACTCCAGGTCATGGATATCATAGTTCTTCCTATGTTGTCTCAGATGTCGAGAACCTTGTGCGATCACAGCTCGCTCCGGCATCAAGACACACCCGAGTCCGGTCCCGGATGCATCACAGTATACAAAGTACCATATTCCTACCTCTAGAAGCCTCAAAATGGAGGCACTAGTAAGCCCTTTCCTCAGCTCCTAAAAGCTCTGCTGGCATCTCTCAGACCACAAGAATAATTTCCCCTTCTTTGTCAAGGATTATAGTCGTGCTAAAACTCTAGAGAAGTCTGTTACAAACCTCCGGTAGTATCCAGACAATCCCAGGAAACGTCATACCTCTGTAACACTCCTGGGTGGCTCTCAAGCAAGCACCGCCTCAATATTCATTGAATCCACTAAAAATCCAGCCTTTGAGATGACATGTCCCAAAAATGAAACCTCTAAAATCCAAAATTGGAACTGAGAGAGCTTTCCATAATGATTCTACTCATGGAGTGTGTAACGTACTACCCACAAATGATAGGCATGCTCCTCCTCAATAGATGAGTAGATCAGAATGTCATCGATGAAGACTATGACAAAGTGATTTAGGTATGGATGGAAGATCTGGTTCATGAGTACCATGAAAACTGCTGGAGCGTTGGTTATTCCAAAATCCATAACCAAAAACTCGTAGTGGCCGTACCAACATCTGATGTATATCTTCTTAACATTCTGGTCTCGAACTCTTTGATGGTGATAGCCTGATCTGTGGTCATTCTTTGAGAACCAGCATACTACCTTCACCTGATCAAATAGGTCGTCAATCCTCAAGAGTGGGTACTCATTCTTCATGGTCTCCTAGTTTAGGTGATAGTAGTCGACACAAAGCCTCAAGATCCATTTTTCCTTCTTGTTGAATTGAATCGGGGCTGCCCAGGGAGAAACACTAGGATGGATGAATCCTTTTCCCTAAAAGTCTTCTAGCTGTACCCTCACCTCATGAATCTCAATAAAAGCCATCTGATATGTTGGTGTAGATATTGGTGTTTTCATGTGGTACATTCCAATGTATAAGCCCACCTCTCTACGAGGAGGTAGACCTGGGACATCATCAGAGAAAACATCTGCATACTAGTCCACCACTACAGGATAAGTCAGACTCTTCACATCAACTCCTATGAGGGTAAGGTAGGCCAACTGATGAGTGATTGCCTGCACCCTCCTCTGAGTAAGTCTTACCTGCACTTCAAAGGCTCCCTTCTCACCAGTGAAGGTGAAAATGGTCCCATCCATACGGACAAACTGCACTTTTCTCCTAATATAGTCGATCTGATCATGGATTGTAGAAAACCAGTCCATACCCAAGATGAAGTTGTAAGGCCTCGACACCACTGAGAGGAGATCCCAGCCAATGATCTCACCAACTAGAGTAATCTCACTCTTCCGACACCAATTCTTAATCATCGAGTCTGCTCTCGTAGGAGTCTCTAGACATAAGGATCGAGCCAATGGCTCTGTCAGAATATCCGAGCTCCGAATGAGGACAGTGGAAATGAAATAGTGATTGAAACCCTTTGACTATAAGAACTTTAGCTAAGGTGGACTAGACACAGACCATACCTCAAATAATCTCTAGAGCACCATGGTCATATGCATCAGCTGATGGAAGTTGAGCTCTCGCCTGCCCACCTTCTTTCAGTGGTCTGGGTGGGCCTCCTGTTGGTGGTAGTGGTAACACCTCGAAACATCGCCCACCTCCATCTGCACGAACTAATCCTCTACCACATCCTCCTTCTCCCTACGGATTTCCTCAATCGAACCTCTGCCTTTGCCTGGGATTTCCTTCAACTCTATGTTGATCATTCAAACGACATGTCAGACAGTCATGAGCCATGTGACCCTTTCCATCGCATGTGAAACACTGCATGTTCCTTTAATGACAGGCTCTGTCTCGTGTGCCTCGTACAACTGAACCGATGTCCTGAGGTCATCCACCGGATGGTCTGGTCCACTTGGACCTCTACGAGATCTTCCTGTTACCAGCTGCAGAACTATCTGCTACGTGACGTCCAGTGGCGGGTCTCGCTGCTAGTGACTACTAAGAAAGGAAACTCTTCACTAATATGGCTCACTCTAACACCCTCGCTTACATAGGGATGTTTAGGGAGATCATCGAATCCCTGATCTCTCGCCAGAGCCCCTGCTCGAAGGTCCGAGCCATGAAAACTGGGTCTCATACCGTAAATGTTGAGTACTGTGAGATATTGGTGAAACTCGCTGAGTACAATTCCTTTTTTAGGGTACCCTTATATAGATGACGTAGATCCAGTATCCACACCAAATGTATGGTGGGTGGGATAAACTCTACATGAAACAGGCTCTCGATGTCTGCCCAGAGAAGTGTCGCCTCATCATGCACCTGCAGCATCAGGCTGCACCATCTGCCTATTGCTACCTAAAGGAGACTCAGGGCAGAGATCACCATAAGGTCTGCTGATGTCCCAACCAATTTGAGGACTCTCACAATAGCCTTCAGACAATCCTCAACTGCCTGCGGGTCCAAATCACCCCTATACCTGGGCGGCCTCTGGCGCTAGAACAAGTGCAACACACTCAGATGGCGTTTACTCTTTGTTGCTGGTGCTGGTGGCCTCGTTGTTCCAACGGGTTGTGGTACCGCAGGAACCTCTACTGTAATAGGGCCCAACACTGAGGCCCCATCGCTTAGTGGGCTACCATCTCATACAATTTTGGAACCTTGGCTGGTTGTCTGCGTGGAGGCATCCAATAATGTAACAGGTGCACCACTGTAAATAAGTTATACCAAGTGAGCTGACTCAAAAGTGATCAAAAATAGGACTCTTCAAAACACACATTTAATCAGTGTTCCATGCACTGTGCCAGAAATCAGAAGTTAGGGTACTTGTGTATGGATACATAAACCACTACACCAACACTGGACACCTTGAACTAAGAACCACAACAATACTCATAACACATTTTCCTCACAGAAAAGATTATATTCCTACGTTCTTTGGTAGAACCGACTCCTTTGATACCAATTAGTCATGTCCCATCCCCTGGGGCCCGTGTCGTGACTACCACAAGCCCGCCTTCCACAGGCTAGGGGATAGCGACTAGCACCAAAGGCAAAAACCCCTAAAATTGGAAGGCATTGCCTTTATAAATGAAAAAACACCACAATAGAGTATAGAGCTGAATACAAAAAACTAAGCAAAAATTTATAAAAAGAGATTGATAAAAGTAAATGGGCCTAAAATACATACCCAACTTTAAAGTACAAGTACAATTGAAAAGGACAAAATATCTGAAAGGTGAAAAGAAGCTCCTAGATCATCCACCACGGAACCTACATGAAGTGTAGGTACAGATAGCCTCATCCTCACTCCATGTCCGTCAGTCACCATCGAGTACCGAGTCGTCATGAGGTCCACCTCTGGGTACGGTCTCTCCTCACACACCCAGCCTCGGTCAGCGTTGTCTGTCATCTGCATCCTATACAACGAGGTGCGGTAATAGCCCGTGTAGGGGTGAGTATAACGATACTTAGTAGGGAACCCGAGACCTTCAAGGTCTCACAAAATCCAACAAGCATAAACCACAAGTAATGAAGTCAAGAGATAATCCCACTTAGGTATATGCTCATACATATACCTAATTTATCTATTAATCCATATCAATCATTAGGAAAACAGAAAGTTTCTGACTCATCTCACACAGGTATACAATATCTGAAGAGAGAGAGAGATATGATTCGATGTATCCACTGTGTCATCTATTTTTTCGAACCAACAAAGGATACAGGAATAGAAATCAGAACATTCAAACCCAAACATGATCCAGGAAGAATTATTCTGTCGAACCAACAGAGGATCCAGGAACAGAAGTCGGAATTGTCAAGCCCAGACAGGATCCAGGAAAAGAAGTCAGAGTTGTCAAACCCGTATGGGTTCCAGAAATAGTCATCAGTGCGATTGAATCCACACAGGAACCAGGAACAGTAGTCAGTGCTGTTGAACCCCGACAGGATCCTGGAACTTTGGTCAGTGCACAACCGTCCACAGGGTTCTGCATGAAGCATGATTGATTATGGGAGGGTCTGCTCCTCAAGCCAAGTGTCAATACATCAACATCCATGAAGTCCCAAGAAGCAGTGTCTCAATGATCTGCCTTGTCATAAGGGTCTCAATGAAATAGACGGCGCGCCAATCAGATTTCTGGTCTGTGAGTTATTATCCTTTTAGTCCCATGGGTCTTGTTGGATTCATGCACGATCCAACCTGAAAGTATCTCAACTAAACATTGATCTCCAATTGGATATACTCAAAGGGACGGCTACGCTCCATGATTTTTAGTGCTGCTGATGGATCGTAAAAATGATGTCTGGTTATAATGATATGGCCATTAAAAGTAAAGGTTAGTTAGTGGGCCCAGGTCTAGTCCGACCCAGTCAGACCGACTAAGCCCAACCCAGTCTGGGCCGACCTGGTTTGGGTCGACTCGTGCTGTCCTGATAGGTCCGTCCTGGCCTGTTGGGCGGTCCGGCCCATTGGATTTGGCCCCGTCCACTAGGGCCAACCCAGCAGGCCGCGAGGGCGATCCGGCCTGGGCTCGAGGCTGGTTCGGCCCGGAGCACCGTGAGGGCACGACCTTGCGCGGTTTGTCCCTTAGGTCACGACCAGGGATGGTCCAGACAGGGCACCGTGATGGGGGGCTGGTACGCCAGCTCGGCCGTGACGCTCGCTCAGCCGGGAGGTTTTGAGGGGGGTTGGGACGCTAGCTCGGCCGAGTGGCTGCGAGGGGGCCATGACGCTGGCTCGGCCAGGTGGCTGCGAGGGGGTCTGGGATGTCATCTCGGATGGGAGGCCATGAGGGGACCGGGACACCGGCTCATCCGGGAGACCGTGAGGGTCATTGGGATGCCAGCTCCGCCAGGAGTCCGTGAAGGTTTTGAGACACCGGCATGGTTAGGAGGCCTGCTCGAGGAGGCGTGTGGTGGCCGGAAAGCTTCGGGTTTGAGAAGCCAGGAAGGGCAGAGCCAGGCGGGCCAGTGGGAGGCCAGGCAGGGCCCAGCCAAGCAGTCCAGCAGCTTGGGCAGGAGGGCCGGCGGGCAGGTGGCGTTGGCCAGTGGCAGTGCAGCCAGGGCGGCATAGCCAGAGGGCTGCAGTTCGTCTTGGAGCACCAGATTGCCGCGGGACTAGCGCAGATCGCGGAGGCGGCGGGTATCATGACCTTTGTCATCGCCACCTTCGTCGCCTTGTTGGTTTATCGCCAAGAGGAAGTTCAATCATAAACAAGATCGGCAGAGGGGTCGGGCCATGTTGTTTTGGCCCATACCCTCCGTGTTTATGGTGGTATCATTTGGTTCATCAAAGAAGAAGAATATTTAACATCAATTATTCTTATAGTCCTCCACAACAATTCCATTCATTCTATGAATAGAAAAGGAAATAATAATTACAAAAAACAACCCCTGCCTTTGATCTTTATTCGTAATTTTTTGATGGAGTTGTGAAGAGTAGACAAAGAAGAAGATCGTCTATGTGGAAGTAGGTCATCGAAGACATCCCACAATGGATGAATCTTCGAGGAAGATGTTGAATAAGGCCGGTGTTCTTCGTTCTTTGTTCTTCGTAGGAGATGGGGTTCTTCATTGGAGAACTCTAATTCTCCAGAGAGCTTCTCTCAAATATCCCACCAAAATGAATATTCCAACAAAATAATAGATTCTAATATACTATTAATTTGTTGGAAAATATTCAAATTGGACTAATTAATTAGGTAGGATCCCCGAAATTAATTCAAGGGGTTGTTACAAGGAATAGATTTGGGGAGGTGAAGAGGCTCTCCCTCATTAATGAGGGATAGTTGAGAGGATTTACTCTCCTCCATCAATATGGGGTTAAGCCCCGTGTGGTCCCCGCATCATAACCTATCGCGAGAGGTTATGTTCAAGTGGGCCCCACCACCTTAAGCTCTCATGGGAGGTTAAGGTGTGGAGGTCCCACCTCAAACTTCCATGTGGAGTTTTTAACCACACAACACTCACATGGCGGCTCAAATAATATAAAGTGTCACTAACTTTATTTTATTATTATTTTCCATGATAACTCAAAAAAAACTTTTATTCTCGAAAAACTGTCGTTGAGATGAATGTCTTCTTAAGTGAATATAGACGCTGCAAGTTCAAAGGTTCCTTCAGAATTTAATTCTGAGCACCGGTTTAAAATTTATAAAAACCTGCTCGTACATTTACTGAACGTACCCGAAAAAAACATCAGAAATTGATTCCAGGCACACTAGGCATCGGAATCAAGCACCGTCAATTTTCAAGGATTTGAAAAAATTCACATGTATTTAAGAAAAATATTTCCACAAAATTTCCAGGTCTTTACAAAATATACCATGATATAAATATATGGAACCAATAATCATGATTAATTGGGTATAATATATGAATTTGTAACATCAATAATCACTAAAAATTATAAAACATGCGAATGATATATATAAATAAAATCAAAAAGTAATTGATAAATGTGTTTCCCCAAGGATTATTAACCACTTTGGGGTGTTGATTGAGTCACTCATCTTCTTTTTCAAACATTCATTTCATTAATTTAAATTTTTTAATGTTTTTCATCAACTTTATGTTTTATCAAATCCTCACCTTATGTGATATAATGTTAAGAAAGAGAGAGTAAAAATGTATTTAATTTTTTTGGATAGAGTATCCTACTCCTTTTCATGATTAGTTATCCCCTAATCATGGATTCATCTATAATCTTAAATAATGATCAACAAACAAGTACAATCTAGTCTTATCTTTAGAGAATCCAATATACTCAAGATTCTGAAATCCACTGGAAGAATCCTCTTTATCATGATTCAATTCTAATATTACATCTTCTTACACAACTACTCTTCCTATATTTCAATTATGGATCCTGATAAATTAATTAAGCAAACAATTTCAATAGTTGATGAATAATTCATGATCATTTCACCAATAAATGTTTCATAAATTTACTTCTAGAAATCCATAAAATTTCATTCGACTTTACTTAAATATGATCTTAAATTCTCCATTTTATATGACATCACATGTATTATGAAAATAATTCATATTATTATATAAAGAAATCTTAACAAGGATCAAAGTCAAATGTGTACCTTAATTTCATATAGGAAATATGAAATGTAATATTCTCTCATGAATTTTCCATGTTTTTACAAAAATTATATTTCATAGAACTACTGAATTCATAATAAAAAATAAATTCATAAATTTTGAAATAAAGTCATACAAAATTACTTGAAGTTATATGATTTACCTAAAAAGTATGATTTAAAGACATAAACATTTTCCAAATTCATACATGAAATTTTAAACATCATGTAATGAATTTATGTCAATTTCAATTCTACTCCAGTCTTTCTAATCCTTCATTAAATAGTTTATAAACACAAAGAACAGAATCCATCATATATAACACTCCTTAGATAATTTCTCATGAATTCAAGTTAACTTTTAATTTTTTCATGTGATGTATTATGTCATGGATTTAATCAAACTATTATATAAAATTATAGTTGTATCAACACTTGTATTAGACATGTAGATCATCTCTCTAATCATCAAATGAACCTTGTCGAATTTTTAGGAATATATCCATGTAATGAACCCCATGTCGCATCCTCAAAATATATTTCTATTTGTCATATCTTTTTTATATCAAAAATGAAATAAAATTCCAACTCACCCAAGGGATTAATGAAATATTGAATCCATAACAATTCTATAAGAATCAATCTATTCCTATATCAAAAAATTTACATAATAACAAAAAATACAATCCAACACATAGGAAACATAAACTCCCCTATTGTATTTTCTTTTAGTAACACTATACACTTCTCATTTCAATATGGGTTCTTATTTCTCTCTATATTTTTGAAAATAAATGTTATGAAAATATGTACAACTCCGTATGATTTTTTATCCCAATTTTGAAATGTATTATCCCCCCTCTTTTAATATTAATAACATCTATTATTCACTTTTTTAGAGAAGGATTATATAAAATTAACACTTATTCATGAGCCTTTAGTTGATACACTCTTTGTCTACATGGGAAAAACATTATTTGGAAATAAGAGTGATTTCACCAAGTCATCAGGTCTGATAATAAAATATCTTTCTTTTGAAATCAACTCAAATTTTTATTTTATTTAGTTGATTAGTATAGATTTTTTAATCCTACAAACATCTAAAAAATTACATACAAAATTTATAATTTAGGATACATTAGTTCACCACTTTTCTCATATTTGATTCAACTAATACTCCACCATTATTGACATGTTTTATATAAATAAAAAATTGTGATGATTGTGTGTTTTCCATTCATTTTACTCTTATTTTTTATAGAAATCTAATATATATATATTTAATAAAAATAATATTATTCTTATCTTTATGCCCCTAAATGGATGCACTTAAGACATCCTCTCTACATTTGAAAGAAAAATTCAATGAAAAGTAACACTTTTGATTTATAGTACGTTAACAAAATTCCATTAAATTACATATATGTTAGCTTAAATATGAAAATGATTCATAAACAAATATTAGACATAGGATTTTCTCAAATATGGCAAATAGAATGATAGTTTTCTCTCAACCAAGGCTTCAATATTCATCTACACTCACTATGGGATGATTTCATTGGACTCATTTTTATTTTTTGAGCCTCAAATATTTTTCTTATTTTAATTATTCCCCTGAAATTATTCATTTTTTGGAGTATTTTTATCTATATAATTTAGGAAATAATCCCCATTCGATTTTATAGATAATTTTTGCAGTTCTTCATAGAAAGAATGGATTATAATATCGTATTTTGATCAATTCACTAGATATATGTTCATTTTATAAAACATTACATGAATTTTTAAATCACAACATATAAAAATATTTTCAACATAATACATTTTTTCTTATGCAACAACTTTCTTTATTTTTTCATCCTCACTAACATAGAATATTATATATGTTTTTCCATTTTTAATAGTTAATTCTAAATGGTTAATAAATATTTCTTATTATTGTCATCATTTTTTAATTGTTTATATTTTATTAGAATTCTCATTTATGGAGAACTTATTGAAGAAATATAAATATGAAATCATTACCTCTGTATCCCCCTTTACCACATCTATAACATATTTCAATTTGACTGACAAATTTTTTTAGGCTGTATTGATTAAGTGCATTCTTGAAATCAGATTTCTTATTCTATAAATATATCCTCAAATGTTAATGAAGACCCCCCTTGGTTCATTCCTCTTCCCTATAAATGACATATTAATACAATTTAAAGCGTTGTTTATCCATAACTTATACAACACCAGCAACGACCTCTAAAACTGGATCTTAAAATTTGTTAATCAATATGTTCTTGATTTTTATGGTGTTGTCCAGATAACAAAATATCCACTTTTTATGTGTTTTATTACATCTAATGGAATATTTATCAATCTATTTAATTTATATAAGGATATCTCAATTTTCTTCAATGTTTAAAGAGATTTAACCTAAATTTTTTCATTAAAATTATTAGAAACAATATATTTAACATGGGATAAATTATATGTATTTTTATATTTCATGTTAGAAATCTTCAATTCACTAACTTGAGAATAATATAACTTAATTTCAATAACATTTTAGTTTAAATTTATTATATTTTTAGTCATTTAGAGGTATAAGAGAAATCGTTTTTGTCTCAGTTGAAACTTCTTCTCTATCTTTCAATTATTCTCTAATATTTAATGTTCTGTTTACCTTTTTCATCTATCATAATATGTCCATATTTGATCTTATCAATATATAAAACTTAATTTCAAGACATATATTTCTTTTCATACTATCCTTATTCTTTTCTTAAATATGTTTTCACATTCCCATCATCAGCTACAGATTCTACTCAACTATATTTCCAATTAGGATTTCATATGTCAATCCAGTTCAATCATTCATCTCCAATATCAATAAAATAGATATAAAATCCTCTCTCATTCAAATTAATAAACATAAAATCAGCATATAAACTATTTTAAAATCCATATTTCATTTTTCACATAGGATTTTTCTTTTTACAATTTTAATGACTCTGCTAATTTATAATAATCTTATATTTTTCTATCTTCTCATCCCCCTCAACTAATTAATATTATTCCAATTTTTTATTTGGGAAATAGTTTTCAATATAAATAATATCATTAAAATATATAACAAGAGTAATGTTTAAATTTTCCATTACACAATCTGTTATTGAATTTATTTGATAGAAGAGTCATAATTTGGTTGATTTATTTGTCAACCTAATCATCATGTAAGTAACTTTCCTTTAAAACTTCACCAACTTTGACATTTTTATTTCTCATGGAATTAATTACCATTTTTTGTTTTGATTTTTTTCATAAAAACTTTTTTCTTTTTATCATTTCATAAGATATGAGAATTTTGTGAAGATTTTTTGAATTAAAAAATCTCCGCATATTCATTAACTATTTTTTTGGGGAAATCTATTAACAAAATTTCTCATAAGCTTCCAAACAATGATGGAGTCTCCTATATTCCCATTAAAACAACGAAAATTGATAACAATATCATTTATCCTTGTATTGTATTCTATATTGGTCACATCATTAATGATATTTATACCTTAAACTTTATTCCTCTAAAATTGATGTTTGGAACCTTAAATTTAACATTTACTTCATAAATTTACTTCAATTTATACCATATTTCATTGGAATTTTGATGTCTTGTAACATTTTTATATTCAATATCTGTTAGAGAATAACAAAATTATAATTTCATTTTTTCCATCCATTTACAAATTTATTTTATAATTATATTACATATAGAATTATAAAAACCATGTTAATGCTAGAATAAATATTTTTCATGTATTATAAATATTAATTAATTGTATTTTACAAGGTTAAAATAATATTTTGTAATTTTTCATTCAAAAGAAAAAAAATGTGTTATTTCTTACAAAATAAGATTTTCATTCAATATATTATTTTAATTAATATTTTTTTTTTTAAATTATATAATTTGAAATTGAAAAAATTAAATTATTATTTTATTTCATCTTTCTAAAAATAGATTTCAGTTAATTTTTTGGATTTTCTGAAAATATTAATTTTTCATTGAATAGTGAAAATATTGATTCTTATTGACAATAGTCTTATCATTTCAAGAATTAAATATGTTAATTTTTTTTTATAAAATGGTTTAGAAAAAATTAGTCAATTATATTATTAATAATCTATTTATGTTTTTTGGAATGAATTTTATTATTGAATTACGTATACAAGCATTTTTATTATAGTTCCCTATTTTTTCACACATTTTTGTTACATCATTATAAAGAAAAACAATAAAAAATCATTACACAATAAGGATACAAAGGTTTAATTTCTTAGGAAAATTAGGAAGATACATAAAATTTATGAAATAAAACATAAATTTTTTTTATTCCTTCTTCTCAATCTTCTTATTGGCCATTGAAATCTCATTAGTACATGTAATCATCTGTGAATATACATCAAACATTGGTGATCTAAAAGCCTAGTAATGTGATAGATAATAACATGAAACAATATAAAATGGGGTTATTATTAACATAAACTCATCATTATAACTTAATCATGGGATCATAATCATTAAATGAAGTCATTAAGATAAGTCTTGGAATGTGGCAATGCATAAAAAGAAAACATGATGTTTTAGTGGTCCACTAACACACATATTTGTGAACAAAGATAGAATCATTTTTTTACAAATTTAAATTTTATCATTATATATATCACATTACCCAGTATATGGGAGTTCTATATAATTACATGTTCCCCCATAACATCGTAACATTTATATTGTAAAATATAATTCCAGGCACACCCTTCACATCATAACATTTAAATTATCATGCATAAAACATAGAACATATATCAATATTGGAAATAAATGACCATTGTAAATAAATGGGATTCATATCCTATTTATAAATTCGTAAAATTTTGGTTCTTAAATTAAAGTGGTAATAACATCCTCGAATCATCAACCTTGAGTGAAGTAGAAACAATCTCGAGAAGTAAAAGGTGTGTTTTTTTGAAAGAAGAGTTATTTTGGATAATATTGTTTTGTCATAAACTCAAGAATAAAACATTTATATCACATAATATGCAAGATACTAATTAATAAATGATATTTAAGTGATATACATACTAAAAATGTGGTTAAAGAGGGATAACCGAAAGAAAGAGAGTAGGGTTCTAGAATTACCCTTACCATATATTTGAATGATTTCTTCACATTAATTTCATTTACAGTCACATTATATTTATTAATTAAAAATTAGATAAATTTTTATACATGTATATTATTCATTATGGATTTATTTAGTTCATTTATGGTCTTTTTGATGAGTTATATATTTTAATTTCATCGATATGGAGAATTCATTTTCTTAGTTTTCATGATCAGTTCACTTGTTTACATTAATTGAAGTTCGTGGAAAATGAGGATAAATATAAAAATATCATTGTATTATTTTATTAATTACGTAACAAAATTTTAAATTATCTTATGATGAAATTTGTTATATACAATGATGATAAACCATTAGATAAAATTTAATGATGATTGTTTAAGGTTAATTTTGGCGGTTATTTCGATCACAGAAAACACATTTTGTTTTACCAATAATTTATATATATAATTTTTAGTTATATAACATAAAGAGGGTTGTAACATAAGAATTACAATATTTTTTAAACTATTTAATTCTTTTATTGAATTTATATAAGGTGTTTAAGTAAAATTAATGTGCATCACCCACGATGTCGGTAAATTGAAAAATCACGGGAGAAAATTTCATTTTTATAAACAAAGAGTGATAAGGATAATTTTAATTATGTATTTTACATTAAAATTATATATTAAAATTATATTTATTGTACTAGAGTTATCATGCCAATTGTATGCTGTTTGATGATAAGTTAATAATAAACGAAATGAAATGGAAATGAAATTTAAAAGAAAAAGAGAGAGGATTTACCACTTGAATTCTCCTATGAAGATACTCATAAATGAATCTGGGCCTATTATTTTGATGATACCAATACCTCTTGCACATGTGGGAGGGGCTATGTAATAGGTTTTTTTAGAATTTGGGAAAGTCACAAATCTTGAGAGGTGTGATGAGAAGGGTGTAAGGGATGGTATTTATAGTGGAGGAGAGGGATGTTTTCTCATTATAATATTCATTGGTTTATTATTTTGGATCAAGACTCTAAATAGTTTTTTAATTATCATCATTCATTTTAGAATAAATAATGGGATTTCTATATTTGGGTTCTTACACCATGCCTGATGTTAGGAATAGTGTATGTAACTTTTAATGTAGATATAACGTAAATTACCGTATTTTACTACTCTCTATATACTCCTTTATTTCTAAAAAATCCCAAAAATTAACCCTAAAAAATTTTCTCCGTGTAGAATAAAAATGTGTACTGTATTTTAGGAATATAATTTTTCAAATATGAGTAATTTAATATTTATTTAAAATTATCATTATCTTGAAAAATATAGATTTTAAAATTATAATTGATCTTATAACACATTGATAAAATACTTATGGTATCATAAAATTATCTTAAAATCTCAAGACATCAAAATATTAATTTATGAATACATTTTATAAAAATAAATTTTATTTTAAATTGTTAAATTAATCATACAATTGTAATTAAATATTTATGACTTATAAAAATATCAACACTTAATTAATCATTTTTAAAATATTTAATTACATATACTATGATATAATTATATCATATATTTACTTATAAGATACCAAAATGTTATTTATACTTTCATGGGTGTGTATAATATGCATTTGGTGAGTTTACTTTTCATAAGGTTCATATTACTATTGTTAATATCAAGTTACAATTTCATTGGTATTGGTAAATTTACTTCTATAAATACATATTATTTCATTAATTATCCATTTATAATGTTTTTTATTATGGTCCATAGGTGATTATTTCTGATTTATACTATATTAAATTACCATAATAAGGGAGAAATTCCATTGATAAAATTTTGGGCCGTTACATTCTTCCTTCCTTCTAAAATTTCACCTTCAAAATTTCATTTTACAAAAAATATGTGAGGGTACTTATCCTTAATCTCTTATTATAGTTCTCAAGTTGATTATTCATACTTATTGTTCCTCCAACACACTATGAAAATTTGGGTTGTCTTATTGTGTATGACATTATATCTCTAGTCCAGAATTTTTGCTGGATACTCCTCATGAGAGAGATCGTCTTCCAGTTGTATCACCCGTGAGTACCGTACATGTATGGTATTTGGTATGTAGTTCCTTAGGAGTGATATGTAGAACACAACATGAACATGAGCCATATTTCGTGGATGTTCAACCCAATAATCCATAGCTCATATGTGATCAAGGATCTAAAAATGGTTAACATACCTTGGGATTAACTTCGCATTATTTCCAAACTTCATAACTCTCTTCCATAGTGGTATTCAAAGAAAGACTTTATCTTCAATGTCGAACACTAAGTCCCTTCGATGGTTATCATCATAGCTATTTTGTTGAGTCTGAGATGCTTTGATATTTTTTTGAATAGCTTGAACTATATCTATCATCTCATTCACAAGATCAATTCCATGTAGCTTTCTTTCACCGACTTCATTCCAAAAGGTTGTAGTTCTACATTTCCTTCCATAAATAGCTTTATAAGGATGAATTTGAATACTCTAGTGGAATTTATTGTTTTATGAGAACTAAACCAATTGGATATGTCGATCCCATCCACCTTTGAATTTTAAATAGTGTTTTATTATCATATATTTGAGCATTTGAATAGTACTTTCATATTGTCCATCAGTTTGGGGGTGATAGTCCATGTTGAAATTTAATTCAGTACTCAAAGCATATTTAAAATTCTCTATAATTTTGAGGTGAACATGAGATCACATTCTGAGAAAATAGAGAGTGTAACTCCATGTTGTCTCACCACATCCTTCAAATATAAATTTCAAATTTTTTCAAGTGATAGATATTCCATAATAGCAATAAAGAGGTAAGTCTTGGAGAGTCATTCCATCATAACCCATATCGCATTGTTTCCTTTGGATGTCTTCATGATACCCCTGATGAAGTCTATAGTGACATTCTCCCATTTAAACATGAGTATAAGAAATGGTTTCATCATCCCTTGGGACTTGTGTCACTCTGCTTTAACTTTTTAACATATCAAGTACCTTAGGATATACTCTACAATATCCTTTTTCATGTTGTCCCCCCAGAAGTGTTCTCAGAGATCACTGTACATATTGGTACTATAATATTGATAGAGAATGTTGAGATATCTGTATTTTCCAATAGATCATTCTTTACCCTAGGTGATAAAGGAACTTAGATAATCATTCTAAAATTAATCACAACTTCATCATCGATATAGAACTTTTGCAACCACCCTACCTTTACTACATTCACCATATTTTGTAACACTGGATCATCCCTTTTTTCCTCCTTAATATTTTCTTAGACTGATGGTTGGGTAATCATTTGGGAATGGTAGGATGTGTTCCATGTCATTATGATTTCCAAATCCATCTTTTATATATCCATAAATATAGGGTGGTTCTCATTCCGAAACATTGATAGTGTATTAGGTTCTTTACTACATAGAGCATCATCTACCTTATTTTCCTTTCCAGGACGGTAGTGAATAGAGCAGTTGTAGTCAATGTTTATATCAAATCATAATATTTAATGCCTTTTGATCTACTTTTTGTGAATATTTACTTTCCGCTCTTGTGATTAGTATATATTTCAAACGTCTCACCATAAAAGTACTGCCTCCATATTTTCATGGAAAAATATATAGATTCTAGCTCCAAATAATGCGTCGAGTAGTTATCCTCATGGATCTTCAACTATCGTGAGATTTAGGTGATAAAATTATAATTTTTCATTAGTACACAACCCAATACATTTTTAGAAGAATCGTTTTATATTACAAAACATTCTCCACCTTTCAGTCATGTGAGTACATATGCAATGATCATCCTTATATTTAACTCATTAAATAGTTCTTTAGATTATTCTTTCCATACATAATTTACCCATTTCATTGTTAACATTGTTGATGGGGTTTAGAATCATGATAAATTTCTGAAAAAACATAGATAGTACCCTAATAATCAATGAAAAATGTGAATTTTTTTGACACTAGAGGGTATGGTTCATTCCTTAATTTCCCTTGTTTTCGAAGGGTCCATAGATATTCCCTCACTTGTGATTATATGACCCCTAAATGTGACGTCCGACATCCAAAAGTCACACCTGATGAGCTTTTCATAAAAATTATCCTTCCTTAATGTCACCAACACATGCCTTATATGTTCTTCATGTTCCTCCTTTCTCTTGTAGTGGAAAATAATTTCATTGATAAAAACAACCTAAAATTTGTCAATGTAAGCTCTAAGGACTTTGTTCATCAAATCCATGAATATTGTTAGAGAATTTTTTAGTTTGAATGGAATAACCATAAGCTAAAGTGCCCAAACCTTATATGGAAGGTAGACTTATGAATATCGTTCTTCTATTCCTTCAAGTGATGATATCGAAAATAAAGATCCTCCTTGGAAATGTATTGTGATCCTTGTAACTAGTCAAAAAAATCATCTATCATTGGAAGAGGATACTAGTTCATTTTGGTGATCGTATTGAGTTCTTGATAATCGATTCATAGCTGCACTGATCCATCCTTCTTCTTGATAAAGAGCATTTATGAAACCCCACAGTGATGCGCTAGGGTGTATGAACCCTTTTTAAAAATGCTCTTATTATTGCTTCTTTAACTCCTCCAATTCTATAGGATCCGTCCTATATGGACACTTTTAGATAGAAATAGATCCTAGTATGAGTCCAATCGGGGACTCTACCTCATGAAATTGGGAAAGTCTTGGTAACACTTTGGGAAATACATTATTTTATTCCCTCAAAATGGTAATTTACTTGGGGAAGATACCTTACTTTGACTTGACCATTTGAGCAAGATATTCTTTTTTAGAGGGAATAAACACCAAAACTATTTAAGTATTTTTAAAAGTAGAATCAAGATTTTTCTTTCATTTATAAAGTATCATGGGATGGTTCATAATATAAAAACATATTTCCTTTTCCTGATAGATGATATGTTCTCTATATAATGAGATCCAATCCATCCCTAGTATAACATCCAATTCAATAATGTTAAGTATTATGAGATTAGCTAGAAGAATCTTCCCACATACTCCAACAAGAGAAGATTCCAATACTTGGGTTACAATGATTGCCCCACTATTTGTTTTTATTAATATATCTACTTCAAGGTTTTGGGGCTTTAATTTAATAGTTCTAGGAAACTTTCACGACATAAATAAAGGTGTAGAACCAGAATCAAATAAGACTTTTCCATTATTTATTGAATATGAAGTGTACCTTGTACAACTTCATTAAATTTCTCCACTTTTGAATTAGTGATGGAATAAGCCTTGCCTTTCTCCTTCTTCTTTGGTGGTTGTATGTAACACCCCGAGATTTTATGAAAAATATTCTTTTTAATTTCCTTAATGTCTTGTGTTGTACGCTACACCAAAAGGAGCTTGCAAAACACGTATCCTTGACTTGCCTTCCATTACACGCAATCGCGACCTTCCTTGATAGCATGTGTAGTACGGAATACCGAGTTTCACTAAACAACGATATACTATTAAAATATTATTAAAACTAGCCGTTATGAATAGTAATAACCACTTTTTTAAATTTTGTAAATTTTATTTTTCAAAATGGACTTCATTTTTGGATTCGGAATATCGAAATTAGCTTAGGGTGAAATTTTGGTAATTTGCGGATAACTTTCATATTTTGATGAATAGTGGAAATTACTAAATTTTAATTAAAAACAACTTTTTCAATCGAAATACTTAATAGTGATAAATTATTATTTTTAGTAATTTTAAAGTATATTTAGAATATATTTTTACAATTTAATACAATGTTGGTCATTGGATGTAATTTCAAATTTAAACTAGTTATAAACAAGTTTCAATCTTTTGATAGTTATTATCTCTTAAAAACACGTCTTTTGTTTTGACGACAGGAATTAATTTTTAAATTAATTAATGCAACTGATATGTTTTGAATTTGGTAAAATATAAATCTTTTTTGATTACATAATATCAAATATAGATTAGGCCTAATTTTTGGTATTTTTTCTGAAAACTTTCAATTTTTGATGAATAGTGAAACCACTAAGTGGTAGTTAATAAAACTGAATTTTTCATAAAACTTAATTTTACCGCTTCTGTGAGTGGAATTTCAAAAATCCGAGAGACACGGTTGATTTCAGTAATTAAAATGTGGTTCAATGAGATGAAAATAATTTTTGGCGAATAGTAACTTTTTACTTTTATTTACCACGGTTAAAAGAATATAGGGTAATTAAGTGTAAAAATGATATTATTATTACCATAACACTTGTCCAAATTCTATTGGATAAGTGTAATTCGACCAAAAAAATCTTAGGAATAAAATATGACCATTTAGGCCCACTTGGATTAGATTAGGACATTTATTATTATTTAATTCAAAGAAGAGTTAAAAGAGTTAAAATCAATGTTTATTTACTAAAACATTTTTAATATAGGGTTATACATAAGATAAATTCGATTTTAAATATTCATTGGAAATATAACAAGATTTACTACATAATGGTATTTTATTTGTAATTTTTAGACATCAAATAATTTAATTTATTTATGACACAAAGATGATGTCGTAATTATCATATTAATGAAATATTGACATAATTGATGTTATAAATACCAAAAATAAATGAACTTTAAGACTTTTTATTAATCCCACTAATTTAATAGGTTAATATGACATGTTAGTATTGATTTAATTAACTTGGTTCGAACTAATTATTCTGTTATGAGTTTCACAATAATGAATTACTAAATAGTGTCAAAATTAACATAAAATAGTTTTTAAAACAAATATTATATTTGTAATTGTTATTTTATTCCTAAAAATCTAAGGTTCGGAAAAATGACTTAGATAAGGTTATATATATTAATAATAAACAACTTGGGGTTCGTTTTGCTGCTTATAGTATGTTTATTATCCTTATAGTATAAGAACACAAGAAGACATGGTAAAAGTAAAATTATTTAAATTAATGTTAAATCTAAATGCTAAGGTTAAAATAGGAACCTAAAATTTTCTAAATTCTATTGGATGAAAGGATTTCGACTCATCCCCACTTTAGCCACGAAATAAATCAATTTGGAGCTATTTAAAACTGAACGTTACATTATAATAAAATAATATTTTTAGTTATTCCAATGGTGCCCCTCTCCTCCCTTATAAAAGGGCACCTCCTCCCTCTCTTCCTCACACAACTTTGAGACTTAAAACTCGGCCAAACCCTGCCAAATTCTCTTCTCCACTTCCCTAGCAACATTATAGAGGTTCTGGTCTTCCTCAAAGACCAATTTTAGTGTCCTAAGTGGAGGTCTCAAAGAGGCGCTTCAAAAAAGAGGTAATTTCCGTTACCGATTCTTTCACCTTTATTTCTTCTTCCACTTATTCTTCTTAGGTTGTTTCATTATGAAGTAATAACATCAGTATCACTCATATACTGATATGTTATTATAAGTATGAAACAATCCTATTTCACCATCTATCCATCCTACGGAAAACGAAATCACCGCGCGTGCGTACGTACAGAATACCGTCTCCACGCCGTGGTGAAATCTATTTTCCACCACCACCTTACTTGGATGGGTATAATGGTGTAAATAATAACTATATATTATTATTTTAAAGTGATATTGATTCTGAAATAGTATACATACACTCCAATACAGTGCCACGATCATGAGAACGATATCATCGCTCGTGCGTACGTACGGACTACCGTCTCCACGACGCGATGAGATTCATTCTCCACTTTAACCATTCATGAATGATTATAAAGTATATATAATAAGTAATCATGAAATATATGACATAATAATGATACTGGATTTATGTGTATATATAAGTATGCCATCTACTTAATTCTGTTAAACCCAATATGGAAACGAAAACAGCGTTCATGCGTACGTACGGCCTACCGTCTCCATGAACGGTGTATTTCTTTCCATTTACTGATTTATTATATATATGTATATTATGAATATATATATATATATAAATCATGTTTTATATTCTTTAATTTAAGTAATCATGATCTAAGTAATCATATGAATAATTACAAGTCAAAACACGGACAACAAATGAAACAATTTTACCCAAAACGCTCTTTAACATGGAATTTACAAAAGGACGGGTAATATAATGTCATAAGTGAACCATATATGATATCATAACAATGAATATGATTCTGTAATAAGTCAATGACATTATTTAAATCATTATACAGGAGTTTTGGATACTTACGACGCAAATCGGACCTAAGGTAAAGGAAATATCACAATCTCATTTTTATCCGAGATTGTTTATACTTTGGTATTTACTGCGGTGTATTTTATCATCCACATACATGTTTCCTCAATATGTAATATTTATATCCTTATACAATAGTTTATATACAATTTTACCCTTCGGTGTGTTTTTAGTAAAAGATATGAAAGGAATCTTTTTTCGTTTTTCGTATGAGGTACTTTTTGACTTTTCTGACAAAAGTACGAGAAGAATGTTTTTTTGACTTAAACGGCACGAATGGATTTTTACGGTTTTATAAAGCCTTATTTTCATGAAGCTTCCTCCAAAATATTTCATGACTATTTTCAATAAAATCTCTTTCTTTAAAAATTGCTTGATGTTTGCTGAAAAGAAATTGATTTTGAAGATGAAAGGATATTTTTCTCAAGAATTCATTTCAAGTGTTTAATCAAAATTATTTTCCATCTAAGATAATAAAGGGTTCTATTTCTATCCATATTTTTACATTGATTTGACTATGTTGTGATGGAATTATTTTTATGAATTCCTTTATCTTATATGAATGGTTTTATGATGTCATGTTGTTTAAGAATCCCATTTTTATTACATGGGTTATGCAATGATGTATGATATATGATTTTGTGGCACACATAAGAATGGTATCATTATGAGATGGGTGAGACCTATATATCCCTCCAATGCATTGGGTAAAGATTTTATATCTCATGATATAGACATGGCTGGAATGGTAGGTTATACCGGTTCAATGAAACAGGACTGAAACGAGGGTGAATCGGTTCAGAAAGGGACTTCGTCCACTAAGATAGTCTTGGCAATGAGTATTGACTAACAAGAAATGATTCTCTATTATTATGTGTGTATGCCACAAAGTTTAATGTTTTATGTTATGATTATTGTGATTACATTTCACTGCCATGAGTTATCCCAGGTTATGAAATTATGATCTCTTTTACAGGTTAAGATTTCCAAAAGTTATGTGCTTATGTATATGATGTGATTGATATTTCTTTTGTTTACCCTTACTGAGCATTTGAGCTCACCCTTTTATGTTTTCTTTTCCCCAAGATATAAATAAAGGTTTTAGGTATAAAAGAAATGGAATATCTTTATGGGAGATGTTGATGATCTTTCACCAGGATTAGAAGATTATATTCCGAGTTTCCAAAGACACTAAACTATTACGATCCGTGTGTGTGTGTTTTTGTTATGTACTAAGTATTCCGCAAATGTAATGTAATGTCAATGTACGTCAAGCTTCAGGTCTCTACAGTTGGTATCAGAGGGAGGTTTAGTCAACCTTTGGAAACTAGGATGTGAAAGCGTTAGTGAGATACCTAGAAATATTTATAAGGTATGTCTAGGGATGTCCCTAAGGATAAGTATATGTATAAGATACAGTCCTCTAACTACAGTAATGATCATAGAATTTAACCTAAGAAGTTAGATATTGAGTATACTCTCCCTTTATAATGTTGTTTTCCCTAGCATGATTTTTGCCTCTCACACTATTCTTTTTGGCTTTTAGATGATGGCTGGAACCCGAAGGAACCGTGTTGATCAATGCAATGGAAAATGCAATGATTGTCCTCTTGAACAAACAAATGTTATGGGAGATGGAGTGAAAAATCTTATTGCTATACTTACACAAGCTATGAATCATTCTGGACTTCCAAATGAGCAGAGAAGGGAACAATATTCTATTGAGTCCTTCATGAGGCAACGTCCACCTTCTTTCAGTAGGACCTCTGATCCACTTGTTGCTGAACAATGAATCAGTACCACTGAAAAGATATTTTCAGTTCATTAATGTTCTGAATATGATAAAGTCATCTTAGCAGTATATTGTTTAGAAGTTGATGCTGATCAATGGTTGAATCTTATCAAGAATACGAGGCCAAGAGATGAAATTGAGTCCATGGAATGGGACAAGTTCAAGAACTTGTTTTTCAGTAAATACTTCCCTCGTATTCTTCGAACAAAGATGGAAAAGGAGTTTCTTGAGCTGAAGCAGAAGGATGATGAATCTGTTGGTATATACGAAGCGAATTTTAAAAGACTTGCAAGGTATGCATCTGGCATTATCATCCAACCTGAAAGTAAAGTTGATCTATTTTTCAGTGGCTTAAAACCAAGTCTTCGAAGGGAATTAGATATAAGAGACTTCAGTAGCTATGAAGAAATGGTGCGTTGTGATATCATGGTAGGAATGGAAGTTGGTCTTACATATCCATCTCATGGTTTTGACAAGAAACGAAAGATGGAGTTCAAGGAGAAATCTCAGAATAATGGTGAAAAGAAGATGAATGTTTCCTTATGCACAAAGGGTTGAAAGAAGCATGGTGGAGATTGTCTTAAAGGGACTAGAAAATGTTTTAAGTGTGGAAAAGAAGCTCATCGAGTAGCTGAGTGTTGAAGTAAAGGAAAAAGGGTTTCTAATGATGTGAATAAATCAAAGACTGCAGAGAACGCACCACCAACCCTTCAATGCTTCATGTGCAAGGAAATGGGGCATTATGCTAATAAATGCCCTAATCCAAGGGTTAGTGATGATCGACATGAGCAAATTCTTAAGGAAAAGGACAAAGGGAAGTCACATGCGATCACTATTGGCGATGTTGAATATGACAACAATGTGGTGGAATGATTAAGTGTTTATGTAATGAGATTCCAAAATAATGTTGTATCATGGAGTATTGGAATATTTATGTATTGGTATAATGTGGTATTCAAAGTGATTGAGATATTTTTGGAAATAAGATGATATGCGCATAATGAAGGGAAAACGAGAAAATGACACGTTTAACAGTATTCATGAGCTCATGATTGATATAAGGACTAAATGATATAATGGTTTGAGTATAAATAATTTTGAGGATTTTGGTTTATGGAATGTGCTAACTTTTAACCGCATTCATGTTTTCACTAAGATTTAATGGGTATTAAAGAGATTACATGATTAAGGCCTTTGAATGTTTGTAATGTGATCAACAAGATATATCTTATGATATATGGGGATCAACGTTGGTATTAAATCTCTAGTAATCATTTTCACTATATTATGAGAGTGGACTACAGTACTATGGATAAGCCTAAAGATTTCAATGGATTATGTTGGACATAAGTTAGTATTGTTTATGGATGGAAGTTTTTTTGAAATTATTGATGGGATGTTATAGTAATATAGTTTTAGAAAAAGGACAACCTGCAGGACGTGTGACATCCCATCGCGTCAGACAAGGCTGTGGGAATCGAACCCACAACCGAAGTGCGACTGGCCTTTATTGCCTACCACTGGCCTACAGGAAGTCCCTGGTTAGTAGAAACTAGTTTTATTTTATTAAGCAGTATAATATATGAAGTATAATTCCATTTTAGGAACCATATATGATTAATCCCACTATAAAATGACTTATGTATATTTAATAGCTTTTGCTAACCTTTTGTTTGAGACAGATTGAATGACCCGTCATTCTATCACATGATCTGCTAACACTTCACGAATAACAAATTCAACTTCATTTATTTAAGAGATGAAGTGGAAATTGTTCAAGGCACAAACAACAGTGAGATTGTACGAAAATAAAGTAAGTATTTTTTCTAATTCAAATTATTCAACTTTAGGGAAACGATCTTGAAAACCAAAAATGTTGTCCTAGTGCTCTTATATCTGATTAATCAGATTGTACCTTAGATCGTCACAAATTTATGGCTTTGTGATTGCTGGATTTTCCATAGCCATGTTCTCTACCACTCTCCATCAGAACATGATGGTTAGATTTCTCTTCCATATCCATATTTTCACCTATGTGGAAACCCAGTGATTAGTTTATTTGGGTAACCGTTACGTTTCATACATTTGTTTTTAAAGATTGGTTTTGGTATTCCTTTTTATGATGTGGGTTTCGATTAAAGAAACTTTCGAATAGTAAACCATTTATAACCCCAGCAAATTTTGAGGGCGAAATTCATTTCAAGGGGGTAGAATGTAACACCCTGAGATTTTATGAAAAATGTTCTTTTTAATTTCATTAATGTCTTGTGTTGTACGCTACACAAAAAAATCTTGCACAACACGTATCCTTGACTTGCCTTCCATTACACGCAATCGCGACCTTCCTTGATAGCGTGTGTAGTACGCAATACCGAGTTTCACTAAACAACGATATACTATTAAAATATTATTAAAACTAGCCGTTATGAATAGTAATAACCAATTTTTGAAATTTTGTAAATTTTATTTTTCAAAATGGACTTCATTTTTGGATTCGGAATATCGAAATCTGCTTAGGGTAAAATTTTGGTAATTTGCGGAAAACATTCATATTTTAATGAATAGTGGAAATTACTAAATTTTAATTAAAAACAACATTTTCAATTGAAATAATTAATATTGATAAATTATTAATTTTAGTGGTTTTAAAGTATATTTTGAATAAATTTTTACAATTTAATACAATGTTGGTCATTGGATGTAATTTCACATTTAAACTAGTTATAAACAAGTGTCAATCTTTTCATAGTTATTATCTCTTAAAAACACGCATTTTGTTTCGACGACGGGAATTAATTTTTAGATTAATTAATGAAACTGATATATTTTGAATTTGGTAAAATAGAAATTATTTTTGAGTTCATAAGATCAAATATAGCTTATGCCAATTATTTGGTATTTTTTCTGAAAACTTTCAATTTTTGATGAATAGTGAAACCACTAAGTGGTAGTTAAAAAAAACTGAATTTTTGATAAAACATAATTTTACAGCTTCTGTGATGGGAATTTCGAAAATCCGAGAGTCAAGGTTGATGTTAGTAAGTAAAATTTGGTTGAATGAGATGAAAATAATTTTTGGTGAATAGTAACTTTTTACTTTTATTTTCCACGGTTAAATGTAAATAGGGTAATTAATGGTAAAAATGATATTATTATTACCCTAACACATGTCCAAATTCTATTGGATAAGTGTAATTCGACCAAAAACAAGCTTAGGAATAAAATATGACCATTTAGGCCCACATGGATTAGATTAGGACATTTATTATTATTTAATTCATAGAAGAGTTAAAAGAGTTAATATCAAAGTTTATTTGCTGAAACATTTTTAATATAGGGTTATACATAAGATAAATTCGATTGTAAATATTCATTGGAAAGATACTAAGATTTAATACATAATGGTAGTTTATTTGTAATTTTTCGACATCAAATAATCTAATTTGTTTATGACACAAAGATGATGCCGTAATTATCTTATTAATGAAATATTGACATAATTGATGTTATAAATACCAAAATAAATGTAATTTAAGACATATTATGAATCCCACTAATTTTCTAGGTTAATATGACATTTTAGTATTTATTTAATTAACTTGGTTCGAACTAATAATTCTGTTATGATTTTCACAAAAATCAATTACTAAATAGTGTCAAAATTGACATAAAATAGTTTTTAAAACAAATATTATATTGGTAATTGTTATATTATTCCTAAAAATCAAATGTTCGGCCAAATGACTTAGATAAGGTTATATATATTAATAATAAACAACTTGGGGTTCTTTTGGCTGCTTATAGTATGTTTATTAACCTTATATTATAAAACACAAGAAGATATGGTAAAAGTAAAATTATTTAACTTAATGTTAAATCTAAATGATAAGGTTAAAATAGGAACCTAAACTTGTCTAAATTCTATTGGATGAGAGGATTTCGACCCATACCCACCTTATCCTAGAAATAAATCAATTTTGAGCTATTTAAAACCGAACATGACAGTATAATAAAATAATTTTTTTAGTTATTCCAAAGGTGCCCCTCTCCTCCCTTATAAAAGGGAACCTCCTCCCTCTCTTCCTCACACAACTTTGATCCTTCATGATCGGCAAACCCATGAAAAATTCATTTCTACACTTCCCTAGAAACATCCTAGAGGTTCTGGTATTCCTCAAAGACCAATTTTAGTGTCCTAAGTGGAGGTCTCAAAGAGGCGCTTCAAAGAAGAGGTAATTTCCATTACCGATTCATTCACCTTTATTTCTTCTTCCACTTCTTCTTCATAGGTTGTTTCATTATGAAGTAATAACATCAGTATCAATCATATAATGATATGTTATTATAAGTATGAAACAATCCTATTTCACCATCTATCCATCCTATGGAAAACGAAATCACCGCGCGTGCGTACGTACGGAATACCGTCTCCACGCCGTGGTGAAATCTATTTTCCACCACCACCTTACTTGGATGGGTATAATGGTGTAAATAATAACTATATATTATTATTTTAAAGTGATATTGATTCTTAAATAGTATAGATACACTCCAATACAGTCCCACGATCATGAGAACGATATCATCGCTCGTGCGTACGTACGGACTACCGTCTCCACGACGCGATGAGATTCATTCTCCACTTTAACCATTCATGAATGATTATAAAGTATATATAATAAGTAATCATGAAATATATGAAATAATAATGATACTGTATTTATGTGTATATATAATTATGTCATCTACTTAATTTCGTTCAACTCAATAAGGAAACGAAAACCGCGTTCATGCGTACGTACGGCCTATCGTCTCCATGAACGTTGTATTTCTTTCCATTTACTGATTTATTATATATATGTATATTCTGAATATATATATATATATAAATCATGTTTTATAATCTGGAATTAAGTAATCATGATCTAAGTAATCATATGAATAATTACAAGTCAAAACACGGACGACAAATGAAACAATTTTACCCAAAACGCTCTTTAACATGGAATTTACAAAAGAACGGGTAATATAAAGTCATAAGTGAACCATATATGATATCATAACAATGAATATTATTCTGTAATAAGTCAATGACATTATTTAAATCATTATACAGGAGGTTCGGACACTAACGACGCAAATCGGACCTAAGGTAAGGGAAATATCACAATCTCATTTTTATTTGAGATTGTTTATACTTTGGTATTTACTGGGGTGTATTTTATCATCCACATCCATGTTTCCTCAATATGTAATATTTATATCCTTATACAATAGTTTATAACAAATTTTACCCTTTGGTGTGTTTTTAGTAAAAGATATGAAATGAATCTTTTGTCGTTTTTCGTATGAGGTACTTTTTGACTTTTCTGACAAAAGTACGAGAAGAATGTTTTTTTTAACTTAAACGGCAAGAACGGATTTTTACGGTTTTATAAAGAATTATTTTAATGATGCTTCCTCCAAAATATTTCATGACTATTTTCAATAAAATCTCTTTCTTTTAAAATTGCATGATGTTTTGTGAAAAGAAATTGATCTTGAAGAAGAAAGGATATTTTCCTCAAGAATTCATTTCAAGTGTTTAATCAGAATTATTTTCCATCTAAGATAATAAAGGGTTCTGTTTCTATCCATATTTTTACATTGATTTGAATATGTTGTGATGGAATTATTTTTATGAATTCCTTTATCTTATATGAATGGTTTTATGATGTCATGTTGTTTAAGAATCCCATTTTTATTACATGGGTTACGCAATGATGTATGATTTATGATTTTGTGGCACACATAAGAATGGTATCATTATGAGATGGGTGGGACCAATATATCCCTCCAATTCATTGGGTAAAGATTTTATATCTCATGAGATAGACATGGCTGGAATGGTAGGTTATACCGGTTCAGTGAAACAGGACTGAAACGAGGGTGACTCGGTTCAGAAAGAGACTTTGTCCACTAAGATAGTCTTGGAAATGAGTCTTGACTAACAAGAAATGATTCTCTATGATTATGTGTGTATTCCACAACGATTAATGTTTTATGTTATGATTATTGTGATTACATTTCACTTCCATGAGTTATCCCAGGTTATGAAATTATGATCTCTTTTACAGGTTAAGATTTCCAAAAGTTATGTGCTTATGTATATGATGTGATTGATATTTCTTTTTTTTACCCTTACTGAGCATTTGAGATCACCCTTTTATGTTTTCGTTTCCCCGGGATATAAATAAAGGTTTTAGGTATAAAAAGGGAATATATTTATGGGAGATGTTGAAGATCTTTCACCAGGATTAGAAGATTATATTCCGAGTTTCCAAAGACACGAAACTATTACGATCCATGTGTGTGTGTTTTTGTTATGTAGTAAGTATTCAGCAAATGTAATGTAATGTCAATGTACGTCAAGATTCGGGTCTCTACACTTTAGACATTGGTTACCCTTAATGACTCATGGTTTAGTGTGCTGGCTTGCATAGTTCCATTTCTCTCTAATGTTTTTGCAATGGACCATAGGTGGTGCACTAATTTAATCTCCCATATTATCCTACTTCCGCATGTCTTTTTGAAATTTCTGAGCATGGTGGCCCTCTCCCCCACACTTGAATAAATTTCCGTTCCCTTTGAGGTAGTTCCCATGATGCTTCTTCCCACATTTTTGACATGTGGTTGGTTTAGTTTTCTTTCCCCCATTCTGATTAGATTCTCCAACATGAAACTCCATATTTTGTTTCTTATCACCATAGACATGGAACCATTCTCCAAACTTCATATCCACTTTGAGAGAACATCATACAACATCTTCATAACTCCGATAGAATCTAATTGAAAGATCCTTTCAAATGTGTGTTTTCAAACCACTAAATAATGTTTCAATTTTTTCTATTATTGATGAAAAAAATACCTAGAGCGTACCTTACAAACCAAGTGATATTTTCTTCATAAGTTGTATTAGATTCACATTCCTTTTGATTCAGCTCAATGAATTATCTATCCATCTTTGTATGAAGAGTTATAGGGGAAATTTTTCTATGAAACCTAATTTTAAAGTCTTCACACTCTATATATTCGATTTATTTTTCTATCTAGGTGTTCTTAATCAAATCCCACAATTGATCGGCTTCTCCATCTGGATGATAAATAGAAATAATTTCCATATGTATCTCAAAATAGTGAAGTAAAGATAAGAAATTTTCCATCGATTTAACCCACTATTCAGTGAAAAATGTATTGGAAGATCCACTAATCATCGATGGTCATTGCCACATAGAACACTAAATATATAGTTTCCCCCTCTTATATGAAGCTTGATGTTCCACATTATTGTGGTTATTATTCATAACCTGACACAGTTTGGTAAGTATTGCTATGAAATTTTGAAATCCACCTCCCAAAGCATTGGGGATGTCGTTTGGGAAATCACTAAATTGTCCTTCACATAGGCTAATTGTAATGGTTTCTCTTAGTTCCCACCATTTTCTAAAATAGAAAAGGATTGAACAAAACTTAATTCAAAAAGTCATGAATAAATAATATATTCCTTTGTACATTTAAGTCTTGAATCATGTCTTCTAGGATCCCAATGTTTATCATTTTAAAAAACAAATATCCTTGGGTGCTTAGTTATTCTATTAATATGGGTTTTCACTAAGGTTATATAATCCTAATTCTCAAATGAACTAAACCGTCCTCTGATACCAACTATAGAAACCATTAATTTTCTTACATTACTATTACTTCATTTTAAAGACAAACAATATAAAATAATTTCACAACAAGGATCAAAATGTTTAGTGTCTTGGGAAAATTATGACCATACATAACATTTACAAAATAAAATACAAATATTTATTTAATTCCTTCTTCTCTGTATTCTTGTTGGCCCTTGAATTATCCTTAGGACATGTAATCACCTGAGGACATACATCAAAATCGAGAAAACTAAAATCCTAGTAAAAGGATAAATAAGAACATGAAACAATATAACATGGGGTGAGTATTAACATAACATAATCATAATAATATAAGAATGAGATCATGATCATGAGGGTAAGTCATTAAGATACATCTTGGAATGTGGAAATTCATGAAAATGGAACATCATATCTTAGTGGTCAACTTCCACACATAGTTTTAAATAGAGATAGAATCATGTTATGTAATATTTCACTTTTCTCATGAGATAAATAACATTACACAATTTATTGGAGTTATATATAATTCCATGCACACCTGTCAAATCATAAATTTTACATTTCACTATATAATTCTAGGTGCACCTATCATATACTAACATTTACGTTATCATGCTTTCCACATAGAACATATATCTTTATTTTACATAAAATAACACATGTAAAGTAATGGGTTTCATATCATAAGAATAAATTCATAAAATATTGGTTCCCAAATGAAATAGGTAATAACATTAGTGAATCAACAACCTTGAGTGAAGAAGAAACAATCTTAAAAAGTAAAAGGTGTATTTTTTTAAGAATAGTTCTTTTGAAAAACATTGTGTTTTTCATAAACTAATGTAAAAAACCATTAAATCCCATAAAAGTTATTATATTAATTAATAAAGTATATTTAATGAATTTCCATACTAATAATGGGATGAAATATGGAAATCCCAATGAAAGGGAGTTGGGTTTGGGAATTCTTCTTACCTTGTGTCTTCACTCTTTATCCACATTAAGGTCTTGTATAATCACATTATATTATCTAATTAATAATTAAAGTACATTTATTACATGAAAATAATTCAATATGGTTTTACTAAGTTCATTTATGGGCCTTTAGATGAGTTATAGTGTTTCATTTCATCATTCGTGAGCATTCGTTTTCATGGTTTTCATGATTAGTTCACTTGTATACATTAATGGATGTTTGTGTAAAATGGGGATAAATATACAAAATTTTTGTTATATATAATTTATGATATGATATAAGATTAAATTTTCTTGTAAATAAATTTTTTATACCTTGAGGATGAATCATTATAAAAAATTTAATGATGTTCATTTTACATTAATTTTGGTGGTCTTTCGATCAGAATGAACTCTTTTTGTTTTATAATTTTATATTATGCATAAATGTTACTTCCAAAACATATAAGTGGTTTTAAAAAAACTTTTAAATTTTCTTTAAACCATTTAATTGTTTTATTAATATCATTTAAATAGGTTATGGAAAATAAAAGTGCATCGCCCATGATGTTGGTAAATTGACATGTCCCAAGTGACAATTAAATTTTTATAATAAAAGATTGAGAGGGAGGAGGTTAATGATGTATATTTAATTAAAATGATATAATTATAGTATGTTTATGTTATTGTAGTTATCATGGAATTTCTATTTAGGGGGTTAGGAGATAATAATAAAAAAATGAAATCGAAATGTAATTTAAAAGAAAACGAGAGAGGATTTACTTCTTGAATTATCCCATTGAGATCTTCTTCAAGGAACCTATGATTGGAATTTGATGATACAAATAGATCTGAAAATTGCGGGAGGGGTTATGGAAGAGTGTTGGTCATAAGTTGGGCTAGGCTCAAAGCGTGAAATATGTGATGGGTGGTAATTAATTGGAGGAGAGGGGTGTTTCCTCATTATTATATTCATTAGATTATTATTTTCGATCAAGACTATGAATATTTTGATTATAATCATCAAAAATATTAAAATAATTAAGGATAGTTATAGATTTTGGTGATTACATAATTCATGATGCTAGGTATAGTGCATTTAACTTATAATTTATATATACCATAAATTATCACATTTTACTATTTACAAACAATTCAAGTATTTCAGAAAAATCCAAAAGAATCACCCTAAACATTTGTCAATGTGTAGGATTTAAAAATTAACTCTATTTTATGAAAATATTTTTCTAAATATTATTAATTTAATTTTGAATTAAAATCATCATTTACTTTGAAAATAAAAATTTTAATATTATAACTAATTTTATAACACATTGAAAATTTACTTATGATATCATAAAATAATAATAAAATCATAAGACATCAAAATATTAATTTATGATACATTTTATGAAAACAAATTTTCTTTTAAATTATTATATTAATCATAAAATTGTATATAAATATTTATGACTTAAAAATTACTTACACTTAATCAATAATTTTTATTATATTTTCTTACTTATACTATGATATAATTATATCATATTTTTACTTATAGAATTCAAAAATATTATATATAATTTCATGGGTTGTGCTTCAATTCATTTGGTCGGTTTACTATTCATAAGTTTTATATTTCTATTCCTAAGTTCAAGTTACAATTTTATCATTATTGGTTCCATATCTTCTAGAAATATCTATTATTTTATTTATTATTTATTTATAATGTTTTTTATTTTGGAAAATAAGTTACTATATGTGATTTATACTATATTAAATTACTATAAGAATGGATAAATTCCAATGATAAATTTTTGGTCATTTTATTTATACATAAAAATACATTTCTCTGAGAAAATTTTTTCATCAGGTTTTCTGGTTTAATCTTAAATTTTGTTATACCACTTATTTGAATTAAAATTAAAAAATGGATTATATATTTGGATTAAAAAAAGTTAATATTATTTAATAATTTAAAATTAATTTTTTCCTAATGAATTGAAAAATAGTTCAAATATGTTATCGTATTTAATGTTCAAACATGTTTTTTGGGAGGTTATACTAATGGGATAAGGAATAATTGAACTGAAATCTTGAATAATTATCATTTTATAGACATATATAGACCCTATATATTCCAAGATACCTAAATTTTCTAATTAAGATCAATTTTTCTCGAGTAATGCGTTAATATATGTTATTATTTTTAAAAATTACAGCTGTGTTCTCATCCCCACTTATAAAAATCCACCCCTATCCTATCATATACACCAATAAATAAAATTTTATTTCAGAATATAACTAACTATATCCTTTCCATAAATCCCTAAATAGGACGTATAATCCATATTTTTGACATAAAAAATCATATAATGGTTTCAGTTATAAAACTATAGTTGTTGTATGAATAAGATATATAGTTATTAACCTTGTGTTTTCATTTTATTATTTATTCCAACTCCATAAAATGTTCTTCATCCATGATGAAATACTAACACCACTATATTCCCTATAATAAATGGTTATTCATTATCTTAAAAACCCATATCCATGTTAACTTCTATAAAATGGAAAACAAAACCATTGTTTGTGTGTATGGGCTGGCCATAACCTCATTAACCAATGTAATTTGTTTTCTATAACCCCATTTCAAGGTTTTCTATATTGATTGGTTTAATTTAAATATTTAGTATTAATAAAATATTTATCATTTTGGTAAATTAATATATCAAATATTTTCTTTCCTTTACATTATTTAAAAAGTGATTATATTGCTCGTTCATACGTGTAGAATACCACCTCTATAAAGAGATGTGATTTTTTTTCACCACTGAATCACATAAATAGTATATATAAGTTTATTTAAATAAATAATAATTTTTTATTATATAATTATAATTATATATAGATATAAAAAACACTTACTTTTTTTACTTCATGATCATTGAAAAATAGAAATGTTAATCATGAGTACGTATCTCCTACCATATCCATGATTATAAGATAGTTAATTTTGTTTAAACATATTTATTGATTGGTTTAAAATTTATAATTTATTTAAAATAATTATAATTTTGTCATTATTATTTTTGAAATTATGTAACAAATACATCTCTTATCGTAGGCATCCTATTGAAGTCATTTTGGACATATAAACTGAATATCATCAAAATATCTAACATAAATATAATTAGCTATGTAATTAAACATAAAAAAAATAAAAACAATAAAAGGAATTATGATAATTAATATAGTCTGTAAGGGAGTAAATAATAACATAATTTTTGTATTCAATAAGATAAAGAATTTATGTGATGATATGAACCTTAGGATAGGTATTTTATCTAAATTTCCACTCCATTGAGACATATTTGATATTCTAAACATATTTACATTTATCTAGAGTATATAAATTCTTATAGAGGTATTTAAAATTAATATAAAATTATTCAACATAATAAAATTTTCAATCCTTGTTTACTCTTTGAAGGGGGTATAATTTTAATGTTACTAAAGTAGTAAGAATTTATTTCACAATCTCATTTATGAAATTTTATTATTTTCGTTAAAATAATCTTATAATTTTGTCATTTTAAACTCCATATATTTTCATAACCTATTTATATTTAAGGAGTTTCCATATTTCAATCTGAATATTCCACTCTTTAGCACTGAAATTAATAAAATAATTTTTTATAAGATAATATAATCTTATTTCCTTTTTTTATTAGGTATATTTTTATCCATGCCCATATTTTTCAAAAATATATTACAAGGGATATTTTAATACTCAAAATTATTTATTAATGACATTTTATGTTATCCATGAATTTTTACGTTGGTTGGAAGTAATATATATTTGTTTTTCTATAAATGGTTATTTCAACCTATCTTTATAAAAGTTAAAAGGAATGTTTTGTTAATGTATACGGAATTAACAAACACCCTATCCATTTAACGATCTTAGTATATCTTATAGGATTTCAACGAAATTACCAAGAAAACTCTTTTAAAAAACTTATTTCAAATTTTTAGATTGAAAGTTCTTCTCTTCTATAAAAGGCTTTATTAAACTATAGAATATATTTTTCTAATAGTCTCCTCTTACCTCTTGATTTATTTTGTGTTCGTTAATATTATATTGAAACAATAACATTAATGTGATCATTTTTCATTATAAATTACATTTTTTTAAATGTATATATTTGTTTATCAGTGAAATGATTATTAATTGACCTGTATATCATTTATATAAACATTATTTTATAATGAGAGTTATCTAACTCACTGGGTAAAACCCTGATAATCTGTATTCATTAATCAATATAGATAATTGTTGAAATGGTCTATTTTTTATAAATTTAATTGATAATTAAATATATGAAGAATTCATTAAACAAGTATTGAAGGGTGGGGAATTTTATATATATCTCATTGATGCATCAACAAATCCAATAAGAAAAACTAGCTGGAAAGCCTTAATTAAATGGGTTTTTTGGGTATTCTTACACATATTTTAAACAAACATGGCATAAGGCCTTGAAATTAGATATATCATGATTTATAAGATAGTAATATCTATTATTATTCATTCCCTTAATTGATAATTTAGTTACTATTTTACATGATACTTTTAAATTTGACATTATCCATGGATTCATTTAGTGCTAATTTTATTGATTAAATGACATATGTTTTTAGTTATTTAATTTATCATATTGTATATTCCTTATTAATTCATTGGATATTATACTATACATAACTCTTAATATGCATATTATCTCACCCTTTATATGTTTTATTTTTTTTTATCAAGAAGGATAATATGAATAATATCAAGGAATGAATAATGTATTTATACTATGTATTATATATTTTAAATTTAATATTATAATCATGTTTGTATCTGGTCATTAAAGACTACTAAACTGATCAATCCTTTGAAATGAGATCATTTGTATGTTATACAAATATAATAATTTAAAAATACAAGGTTTGGGTTATATGATTTGGAGTTGTTGTAGTTGGTATTATAGAATAGTTAGTAGAAACTTTTGTAAATATATTTCAAATTAACATAACTAACAAGAGAATTATTGTAATAACTTATAGTATTTTATAAATTTTACCATTATTGGGATATTATTTTATGGAAGAATATTCATTATGATAACGTATTAAATCAATGTGGTCCTTTATTTAGTGATGGGTTCAATAAAAGAAATGGAATCAATACTTATAGAAAATGTAAAGATATCCTTGCTAAGAAGGTTAGTATGGATGGTATAGGAACACGGTAGATCATATATATATTTATGTAACTTACTCATGATATATTGAATAACGTTTCCTGAATATAGAAACTAACTATTACATAATGTTATTATCCTATTTCATATTACTTCATGTAACAAAAGCCTCTAACTTTTATTTTAAAAATATTAATCCATTGATAGTTAGGAAATGTGTTAAGTCTCTGAAAAAGATTATTAATATCTTTGGGATGTCATTAATGTAAAGAAGTTATTCAATAAGTGTATTTTATTAAATTATATATAGATTAATGGTGTTCATTGATTAAAAACAATAATGACGGTGAAGAATAAAAAAACATGTAATATAGAACATTTAAAGTGGATTTACATAGGAAATAATTCCCTCTGAAATAGAATTTTAAACTATAGAATAAGTTTCTCACATTAAATCATAAGGAATAAGAAACTGTGGTAGGGTATGAAACTAACATTCTATGATTATCCATGTATAATCAATACAACATATGTAATCCAAAAATCCCTATTGAAAATTTCTTTTATGGTATTAAGACGACTCTCAAAATAGAACTAATTTCTCAAACATTTTTATCATTTGATGATATAGTATCATGTTCCATTATGATAAATAATAAATTATATATATCATATATATTAAATGGAAAATAATAAAATAAGAGATCATCTAAACACCATGAAAAAGCTAATTGTTCAAATAAGAAAAACAGAATAAAGTAATTTTTATCATGTGAAAATTATGGAAAGAAGAATATAAGAAAATGATTGATGGGAATGGAAGTTTTTTAAAAGTGTGAATAAAATGGTCATATTACTAAATAATTTAAGTCAAATAAATATTCCACTAATATCTAGTAATTGAACTATAAATTAATGGGGAATTATTCAAACCAATGTTCTAATAATCAAGGGAGTTTACCATAGAAGGCGTCACGATTATGCGATCACTATAGCTGAGTTTGAGATTCCTAAATAAGTTATACAAGGTTAACTAATCATAGACTCAAATTTTGATAATAATTCTTTTAAATATGATATTTTTACAATTTTATATCTTTTTTTTGATAAAAAAAATTAATCTTTTATCTAACACCTTAAAAATGATGTTTTTAGCTGACAATTTATGTGGAAGTCTCACCACAACAAGTATGTGAATGTTAGTTCCCATTATAACACATAAATGTGACATATTTATTGAATATTATTATTATAACTATGGACTATTTTGAAATAATCCATGGTATGGATTGGATTTCAAAATATAATCCAAAAAAAAATATTCTAAAGTGAAGGAAACTACTATTCATGATGATGATGTGGAATTCCTTATCTTTAGAGTATACACATCATCAAATGGGTCATATCTATATCCAACCCTATAGAAATTATAAATTGGATTATTGAGGAAAAATATAAAACAAAACCTATTTATGGAAAATGAAATCATGAAATTGAGAATATACAAATTACTTTTGAGTTTATTAATATATTTCCTAGGGAATTACTTTGACATCCACCAGAACGTGAAGCTGATTTTTGCATTGATTTAATCTTATATGGAAGACCTATATTAAATATTCCATATATAATATCTATTTTGGAATTAATATTATTAATGAAACAAGTAAACTATTTTTGTGGTAAGTGATTCATATTCCCTAGTTTTACACATTGGGGAGCTAGTGGTATTTTCTTTAATAATAGAGATGGGTTAATGAGAAAATTATTTGATTATTGGGAAATTAATGATATTAAGATAATTAATAATTATCTAATACCTCAAATTAATTAATTATATGATATTATTCAGGGATATTAATTTTTTTTGGATCTAATGAACAAATTATTCAATGAATATCATGATAATTTTGTTTTTTTATTTATTGATTATATTGTGGTATATTATAAAATCAATTAGGACCATGAGAATCACTTATAGGTAATTCTTGAGTATCTTAGAGGAAATAATGTATATGGAAAATTTAGCATGTGTGAAGTATTTATTTAAAAGTTTTATCTTTATAGTCATATTGTCTCTAAAGATGTAATCTTAGTTGATCCTCCAATGACAAAGGTTGTCCAAAACTGGCCAACGTCAATGAAAATAACTATGGTACGTAGTTTCATTGGTTTGGAGGGTAACTATTTAAATTTTTTTTAAAATTAATTTACTTATTGGTTAAATCATTTACCAAACGTATATAGAAATTGATTATGTTGACATCGGAAAAGCAATGTAAAGAATGTTTTGGAAAATTGAAGAGTATATTTTTCAATTCTCCAATTTTGACTCGACCATTAGAAAATGATGTATTTATGATATATAGTGATACAATGATAAAGTGTAATCATTGTGTCCTTATATATAATAAAAATTTAATTTCATATGTATCAAGGAATTTAAATACTCATGGATGTAACTATCCAACTCAGGATCTTATGTTTGCAGTCATAATCATCGCATTGAAAATATTGAGACATTATCTCTATAGTGAAAGATATGAGATATAAATATATCATAAGTACCTAAAATATATTATTTCAAATAATTATCTCAATATGTGTAAAATATTATTGCTTTAGATTCTCATTGATAAATATATCTCAATATAGTAAAACCTCGGGAAAAAATTAAGCTAGTTAATGCATTGAATAAGAAATATCATAGAGTTATAACCAAAATGATGACTGATCAGGATCCTAATTTCATTGAATTAGTAATGATGTATATCATAATTATAAATAATGTAAAGCATAACACATTTTTCAAATGATTTATAAACTTTATTTATTAGAAAAGGTAAAAAATTTTAAGCTAGATGATGAGAATTTTTGAATGAAAAATATGTCAAAAAGGATCGAAAATATGTAGACATCGTATAAAAATATTGTGATCTAAAACATGGAAATTAATTATGTGTTCTATCTAAATATGATATAAAATGGAATTATTATATGATTTTAAATACTGAAATTTTCTTATACACAGTGGCATCCCCAAGATGTGTAGGGATATAATGGAACATTTTTAGAGGTATGACATGTTGGGAAAAAATAATTATTATATATATTAAGATTCTTAGTTTCTAAACAGATAATGAATAAGGGACCATATCCTGGTGGACTCATCTAACCTCTAACCATTCATATGTTAATGTTGGATGAAATTATTATGGAATTTTAAATAATATTATGAAATACCCCTTGAAATAATGATGCAAAGTGGGTTATTGTTGATCACCTTACCAAATATTCACATTTCCTCACAATAAGAGAACCTTTTATGGATGATAATTTTTAAGGGATCCATATTAATTAATTTTTTTGACATAATGGGGATCCTATTTCAATTATTCGTAATCATGATTTGGTTTTTACATCCAAATTATGGAAAATTATTCAGAAGGCTCTTGATACTGAGATTCATTTGAGTACCTCATGTCATCCTCAAACTGATGGGAAGTACAAAGGGGATATTTAGACATTATAATACATTTTTAGGTTATTGTCTAATAAATTTATTGGTATGTGGGATCATTATTTACCATTACTAGAGTTTTCATATAATAATTGCTTCCGTTGAATTTTTCAAATCAGACTCTATGGAGTGTTATATGTCAAGAGATGTTACGCTCCATATTATTATGATGAAGTAGGTTAAAAGAAGCTAATAGGACCAAAAATTGTTGATGAGATAATGAAATAGTAATAGACTATCCACACTAATATTAAAGTAGGCTAATGTATTAAAAATATTTATGCGGACAACCGAAGGTAATATTTGGAATTTCATGTAGGAGACCACGTTTTCTTGAAACTATCATTATAGATATGTGTAATAACACTTGTTAAGATGGTAAAACTGAGCATTAGGTACATCATACATTTTAAAATTCTATAATTAATTGTATTGGTGGCTTATAGGTTTTAAATTCCACCAATCCTATCTAAATTAAATGATGATTTCCATATCTATTTGGTAAAGAAGTATATTCCATACCCGACACATGTGATCACCTCTGAAGAAACAAAACAAGAACCTAATGTATCATACTATGAAAATCCTACCCAAATTATTGACACATGAGAGTAAGATTTGAGTAATATAATCACGTGACTAGTAAATGTAATTTATAAAAACACAAAATGGTGGAAGCAATGTGGCAACGAGAGAATGTTATGAAGAAGAACTTCCCTCATTTGTTTAGAAATTAAAATTAATGATAATTTATAAAGAAAAAAATTTTCTAAGTGGGAGGAATGTTACAACACAGTTAATGTTTAAATAACTCATTTTCATTCCTTATTAGTATTCATTAATTTTATTTTATAGAGTTATAATAATAGTTGTTATTTTTTTAGTCATAAGTAAAAGTTATTCATATCTAAATAAATTGGATTTTCAGGAATTTTATGATTGATTTAAAGAAATTTATTCAAAATTATATAATTATAGTTTTCTAAAATGCAATATATTTTTTAATTATGAATTTTATAATTATATTATGGTGAATTATTTTATTTTTTAAGTTAGATTATTCATTGAATTTTAAAAAATATTAATCTTTTATTGAAAATTGTCTTATCATTTCAAGAATTGATAAATTTTCTCTTTTTTTTAAATATTTTAAAATATTGTTTTATTATATTATATTATTAATAATTCAATTATTTTATTTGGAATTATCTTTATACTTGAATATGTTAACAAAATATTTTTATACAAAAATTTCTTTTTTTTAGAAAATTATTTTTCATCACATTTTTTGGGTTTAATTTTAAATTTAATTATTATAAAATAAGGAATTTAATTTTATAAAATAAATTAATTATTTTAAATCATGATAATTAATATTATCTAATAATATAAACATAACATTTGGTCATAATGAATAGTAAAAATAATAAAAACATATTTCCATGATTAATGTAATAATCGATTTATTGTAGGATAAATTAATTAGATAAGTGAAAAAATAAAATAAATTTTTTAATAATTTCTATTTTATGGACATATTTGGACCGTATATAATCTAATATTATGAAATTTCTCTATTTTTGATCTAGTTTTTGTCACTAATAAAATAATAAATTTTATTATTTTTAAAATTTACAAGAATGCCCTCTCCCACACTTATAAAAAGACACTTCATATCCTCTCTTCTACATTCATCTAGAGACTTTTGGATTATCCATTACCAGATTAAATACATTCCTTATATTCCTAACCAAGACCTTGATTCTTCTTTTTTTCATAAAATAATCCAAGGAATGATTTATTTATAAAACAAAAAATGTTGTCTAAAGAATATGTATAGTTCTCAACCATGTGTTTTCATTTTATTTCTTATTCAAATATATTAAAATTTTAAACAATCAGTATGAAATAATAAAAACAATATATTAAATATAATTAAATTTCATTATTTTAATTTCAAAACATATAACCATATCGTCTTCCATTAAATTGGAATTGAATTCGTCTTTCATTTGTACGGCGGACTACCTCCACGAAAACCGATGTAATTATTTTTCCATCACCACCTCTCACAATTAGGAATAATGATGGATTTAATGTATAAATATGATATAAATAGAATATTTATAATTTTTGAAAAGTAATATATAACATATTTACTCAACATTCCATTCTTTTAAAATTGATAACAACAACCATGGGTATTTGTGGACTACCACCTCCATGAAGCCATGTAATTCATTTTCTACCACTACATCACATTGATGGTATATATAATATTATTTAAATAAATAATATCGTATTAATCATATAATGATAATTATATAATGATACAATAACACTTACCTTTTTCCATCATGTTCATTTAGAAATCGAAATGATACTTATTCATACATAAGGTTTACCATCACCATGATTTTAATGTTGTTCAATTTTCAAAACCATAATTATTAGTGGTACATAAATGAATATGTTTTATAAAAAATGAAAATTTTCTCCTGATTATTCTAGATATTAGGTAAACAAGACATATTTTTCCATAGTTTTCAAACTAAATTCATTTTAGATACATGAACTGAATATCTTCAAAACATCCTCCATAAAGTAAATTGATTATGTAATTAAATATAACATGGTAAAAAATAAAATAATAATAATAAAATTGGAAAATGTTCTTAATAAAATAAATAATTATCAAAATTTTATTATTTGGGTAGATAAATAATGTATGTGTTGAATCGGGTCAAAGGTAAGGGATTTCATCTCAACTTCCACTCCATTGAGTCAAATTTGAAATTATGATCCTATTTAATTTCATGTAGTTTCTATTATTCACCTTAAAGTAAGTACCATTAATATAAATTTATTAATAATTTTTTATGTTTCAATTCTTGTTTACTAATTCATGGTGCATATATTTTTATTGTAACACCTTGATGTTTTTATGAAATATTTTCCTTAAATAATTTATATTCTTCAGTAGCATGTGTTGCACACAATTGTGAGTTCAAATGATTTGGGAGATTCCCTTATTATAAAATTACCATTATTTCCTAGGAGTTAGGATAGCCGGAGTAAATATATCTTATTTATGAAAATGAATTGCAAATTCATTGGCTATCAATTATTTTGGAAAATTACCAATAAATTGGATATTTGTATTTTTAGTGAATTATTTTTGGTAGTGAAAGTAATGATATATATGTGTGTTATATACTTAAAAAAAATTATTCATCCAATTAACATTTTAGTCATAGGGTATGAATAAAACCATATTTTATGTATAAAAACGTATTTTTTTAAAAAGTTTAATTTTACACCTTTGAATAGAGAACACATTTAAAATTATGATTTTTACACATTAATAATCATTATATGACAACATAAATATTATATTCTGAATTATGATATAAAAAATTACTTTTCATAAATTTATGATATTTTTCTGATAACATTCATGTTTTGATAAATAGTAAAAATATGCTAAATTTAAATTAAAAACAACTTTTTCATCCAGATAGTTTATATGGTTAAATGATAATATTGAATGATTTTAAAGTATAAATAGAATATAAATTTATCATTAAATATTATTTATGTAATTATCATTAATTTTACATTGAATTAAAAGGTAAAAACATTTCAAACTTTTGGAATGTTTTCAGTTTTAGAACTTTTTTTCTCATTTCAATAACTGGATTAATTTTAAATTAACTACATCAAATTATATGTATTTAATTTTGAAAAATTTATTCCATATTTGGAATCAATGTTCCAAATTATGTTAATACTCTACTTTTATTTTTGGGTACTAAGAATAGTAACATTGTTAATTGTTTTTATTTCTATGGTTAAAGGTAAATAAGGTAATTAATGGTAAACAAAACTTTTAAAAAATTTCATTAGCATCTATTAAAATCATAAGGGATAAATAAAGTAAACCCTTATAATTTAGTTTTCTAAATGGTGTATCTTAATGTCCACTTAACTATGAATATGACATGAATATAATAAAAATTAATGAATGTGACAAATTGTCACAATCCCATTTTATATAAGTATATTAATTTTAAAATATGGAAAACTAGCAGATAATACAGACTATAGATAGTCTCTAGAAGGCTAAAATAATTACCTACATCATTGAAATTTATTTATAATTTCTAGATATTAAATAATTATCATTAATAATAAAACAATATTGATTTAGAAATTATTTTATTAACAGAAATATTAAAAAATTGTTTTAAAATTATTATAAGAAATATAATATAAACTAATTAATGTTATCCACGAATTTTATAGGTGAATATTACATTTAAGTATTTTATTAAATATTTTGTTTCAAATTTATATTTTTTTAGATTTTATTTGAAGTCAAATAAATGAATAGTGTCAAAATTTACACAATTGATATTAGAAATATTTATTAAATTATTTAAAAATCATAAAAATATTTATAAACGAGAAATTGATAGTTATAAGGTCTAAAATTTCTTAAAAGATCTATTTCGGGTCAATTAAACACAGATAAGTAAATAATTAAAATTTTATTAACATAATTAAAATTAAATAGAATAACTAAGTATCAATTAAAAAAGATATGGTTTAAATTGAAGGGAAAACATGCCCAAAATTAATTGTATTAAGATATTACAACCCTATATCATATCACCTTTGAAATTGGGGCATGTTTCAGTTTTTTTAGGGTTTAATTTTTTTATAAATTATTTTTTATGGAGTATCCAATAGTGCTCCTCGCATCAATTATAAAAGGGGACCTCCTCGATAACCTCTTAACATCATCTGGATACTTAAATATCGTCCATACCCTACCATATATCCTTATCAACTTCCTTATTTTTGTTATAGAGGTTCATGTAATCTTCAAACACCAAATGTAGTCCTCTAAGAAGAGATTTAGAGGAACCACATCAAGGATGAGGTAATCTCTTCTACCGATTCATTCAAAATTATTTATTCTTCTACTTTCTCTTCATTAATTTGTTCATGATAAAGTAATAAAATCAGAATAAATAATATACTTATTTTTTATTATATATATAAAACCACAATATTTCACCTTTTATCCATCCTATGAAAAATAAAATCACAGCGCGTGCATTCCTACGGCTTGTCATTTACACATTGTGGTGTAATCTTTTTTTCACCACCACATTACATGGATGGGTATAATGATGGAAATAATAAATAAATATTATTATTATAAATTTTTTTAAAAAATTAAATATTATACATCATCCACTTCAATACCATTCAATAATTTTGAGAATGACATAATTGCTCGTGTGTAGGTATGGTCTACTGTCTCCACGATGTGATGTGATTTACTATACATGATCTTCATTAAAACAAGATTATATAAATGAATTGAATGAATAAATATGATATATATTATACTAACATTATTCTAAAAATTATATAACTATAACCTAAAAATTGGAATAATAACTTATCAGACAAAACATGCATAAGAACATAAAACAGTTAATACCAGAAATAACTAGTAACAATGAAATGTTATTAACGGATATAAATATAATCATAAATGTTATAATAAAATTTATTATGATTCTAAAACAAATTATTAACATTATTTAAATCATCATACAGAAGATTTTGATACATACAAACCATATCATACATAAGGTAAGGGATAACTTATCAAATATCATTTTTATCTAAGATTGTTTGTTCATAAGTATTTACTGGGGAATAATTATCATCCAAATCCATGTTTCCTAAATATTTATTTCCAAATAATTATTTATATAATTGTACAATTTTTTTAATCAATTTTACCCTTTGGTAAATTTTTACTAAATGGTATGATTGAAATCATTTGTCGTTTTCGATACGAGGTACTTTTTGACATTTTCAAAAAAAGTATTAGAAGAATAATTTTTTAACTTGTACGACATGAACGAAATTTTAGAATTTCATAATTTCTTATTTTCATGAAGCATCAACTACATGTTTATGAGGTTATTTTCACATAAAATTATTTCTTCTAAAATTGGGTGGCATTTTGGGGAAGGAAAATGTTTTTAAAAAAGAAATGATATTTTCCTTAGGAATTAATTTTAAGAGTTTTCTCAAAATTATTTTCCATCAATGATGACACTCTTTAAATATTGGTAATATTTCTATCCATTTTAATAAAATTACTTTATTGTCAATATGATGTAATTTTATTTAAGAAGTCCATTTGATTTAAATCAATTATGATGGAATGACATTTAAGAAACGCATTTTATTTAGTGGCTTTTGCAATAATGAATGTTCTAATGTTTTTATGGCACAAATAAGAATGGATTAGATATGATATAGGTGGGACCAATATATACCTATAAATAATTGGGTAAATATTATATCATGAGATAGATATAACTACAATGAAATGTAAATCCAGTTTAGTAGTATAGGGATGGAATGAGGAGTGAACTCAGTTCAGTAATGGATTTTTTCCACTATGATGGTCTCTACAATGATCCTTGACTAATATGAAATGTTATTCTATTCTTATGTGTGTATGTTAAAAAATATAATGTCTTATGTTATGACTATTTTGATTACACTTCACATTAATTATTTATCCCATTACATGATATTGTGATCTTTTATATGAAATATAATATTTTCAAATGTCATGTTTGTGATCGATATTTCCCTTGTTTACCATTACCGAGAATTTGGTCTCACCCTATAATATGATGATTTTCCCTCAGTCATGAATAAGTGTATTAAGTAACATATGTCAAAATTGAGTCTATTTATGAAGAACTAAGTGGGAGACAATGTGGATGTTTTATGAACCAGTTTGTTATATTCCCCAGTTCTAAATACACTAAAGCAAAATAGTCCTGCCATGGTTTTGTTATGTTTTGTAATAAATATTATTCAATGTTGAATTAATATCTATATGTAATGTATGGGCCATTATTTTACTGTTACAAAATAATTACGAATTTATTTCACAATCTCATTTTTCAAAATGGTCTTATTTTCTTTAAAATAATATTATTACATATCTTCAATAAATTCATAAAATTTTATAATTAAATTGATATTTAAATATTTTTCTTATTTTATTAAAAAAAACTACTCTATATGGAACATGAATTGGAAAATGAAATATTTAAAACAAAATCTAATCTTATTTATGATTTTGATCAGTGTATATTTTTATTCCAAGTACATATTTTTCTATATTCATTACAAAAGTACTTTTTATTACTCAAATGATTTATTAAGGGAATTTTATGTCATCCTTGATATTTGAAATTGTTTGAAACGTATTTATTTATACAATGTTAATTATATAATTTTATTAGTAAAATTCAGAAAGATTTTTTTCTTTTTAATGTATATGTTATTAACAAACACTCCCACCACCATAACCATTTTACACTCTTTGAAATATTCTACACACATTCAGCGGTTTTACAAAGACAAATATTTAAAGAAAACATATTGGGAATTTTTCATATTCCTTTTATTTTATTCTTTAAATATCATGAATTTACTATAAAATATCCTTATATATTTGTATCCTCTAATATCTTGATTAATTTTGTGGTTGTTAACTTTCCATTAAAGCATTAACTTTCTAGTGATCATTTTTCATTAGAAATTACATTTCACTTAAATATCCATATTATTTTTATCATGTATATGATTATTTACTAAACCAAATATCATTTCTACATAAAATTTGTTATTATAAAATTTATCTAATTTTCTATTGAAACCCTTTATAAATAATTATTATTTACACAATAATGATATTTATTAATAATAAATATTTTTTATGAGATGAATTTGACATTCAATATATAAGGAATGTGTTGGATATGAAGTGATTGGCGGTATAGTTATAGATAGACCCTTGATTCATTAATAGGTATGTTGAGACAAAAAATTTGGGTAGCATTATTTAAATTTGTTTTTGGTGTATGTCTACCCATGGTTTTAATTATCATGGTGTAAGGACTTGACAGTAGAGATACCATGATGTTAGATATCATGACATTCTATAGTATAAATTTCCATTATTACTAATCTAGTTATTATTAACCATGATAATATTTTACTTTATATTATCCAACAATGAATTTTATTCTAATGTTATTGATTAACTGGAATGTGTTTTTAGTTATATACATTTTTTTATTTCTGCATTATTTATTAATGATAGATTTTTTTGTTCATAAATCTTACCAAGCATCTACTCTCACCATTTGTTTGGTTTAATTTTCCAAATATATGAAGAATTATATTTTGAATTATATTAAGGATAAAATATTTTTTTGATAGGTATTTTATATTTATAATATAATATGTGAATCGTTTATTTATATATCTCTTTAATACCATTAAACTAATTAGTCCTTCAAGATTAGATCCATTGAATCTTATACCAATTTAATAAATATCAAACAATATCTTGGATAATAGAGTTTTTATTGGAGTCCCCCTTGAATGTGTGTGAATCCATTAGTATTAGCATCTCTTACTTATAAAACAAGTGAAATAAGTTGGTGCACAGTATTATTCCTATAGTTTTTGTAGTTATTTCCATAAAAATTATAGAATCATCAGACATTCAAAAAAATCTATTTTCCATCTTCCAGACCATCGTTGATCCTTTTATAAAACCTATACCTTTCCTTTGATAGAACTTTTTATTCCCTAGGGAATATTTACTACTGATTGGAAGTGAACTAGTGTTCCTCTTTTACAAAAATTCAATTAAACATATTTAACATGTCAATGTTCTTGATTCTTTTAATGGTTTATCACATATCAAAATCATGTGTAGAAAAATAATAAAGTGAGAAGCACATGGTATTTAAAATATAAAACTCAAATAATATAGTCATCTACATTATTTATTTTCCCCCTAATTATGGATTATTGAATAGTCTTCAATAATTATCAATAACCAAGGATATCCTAGTCCTATCAATGAAGAATAAACTATGATCTATCATTAAAGATATAATAGAATAAACTAAAAATACTCAGTAAAATATGATCAAAAACTAAAAGACATGTGGCTCACTCTTCTAGTATTATTTTTCACTTGATGATGGTCATCCTCTATGTGTAGATGGATTAGCTAGTCTTCACATGTATAATTATCTATATCTATATACCCATGTACTCTCAAAGATATGGACACGTGACTTGCTCAAAAATCTTTTTATTTTTGTGAACTATTTTTCCAATATAATTCAAAATATCATGGACATTAGAATCTGTATCCTTTAATGAATCCCATATTTTTTCTCAATCCAAACTCTTTACATTGAGATGTATCAGCATCTATAAATGATTAAAATTGTCATGACCCGTCCTTGGGGCCCGTTCCGTGACTACCCCAAGCCATCCTTCCATAGGCCAGGGGATGGCGACTAGCACCAAAGGCGTAAATCCCGATAAAAAGGGAAGGCATTACCTTTATACAAGTAAACAATCACAATAGATTACCCAAAAGAAAAAAGAACTATGTAAAATTGAGTACAAAAGTATTTGTTGAAAAGTAAATGGGCCAGTATACAAACCCAAATGTAAAGAAGGTACAACTAAAAAGCTAGTACAACTGTGGTAAAGTAAAACAACAACCACTGAGTCATCCTCCAGGAATCCCACAAGAAGGGTGGGTACCGATGGCCTCCTCATCACCTCGGGTCCAGCCGTCCACTCTATGTACGTCTCGCCAAGTGGTCCACCTCCGGATACCATCCAACTCCATGATTTTCCACCTAGATCATTGTTGTCCATCGTCTGTATCCAACACAACATAGTGTGGGAATAGCAGATGCAGGGGTGATTATAAGATACTCAGTAGGGACCGTGAGACCAATGAAGTTCTCCCAGAATCCATGAAGGGTAAACCAAAAAAGGAAAGATTCAATCATAAAGTATTAAAACAACCATACTTAGGTATATTCCCATACATGTACCTAAGTTATCAATCATAGTTCGCCTCCAACTCTCGAGCCCAAGCACAACCCTATCCACACAGGAAAGGAAGTCCATCACATCGATGATAATGATTGAAAGTCAATACACATCTCACACAGGTATACATATTTCTTTTTGTGATAGAGATGATCAGATGTTGTCACTGATTCATCTAAGCTGTCGGACCCACGTTGGATACTAGACCAGCTAAGTTGTCAGACCCATGTAGGATACTAGACCATATTCGTTGTCGAACCCACTCAGGATACTAGTGCAGAAGTCAACCTGTCAAACCCACTTAGGATAAATGTACAATAGTCATCGCTGTCGAACCCACAGAAAATTCTAGTACAGTTGTCATCATCGTCAAACCCATGGAGGATTCCAGTATGGTAATTGTCGCAGTCGCAACCAGCTCTAGGGTTCCCGCCCACAGCACGCTCAATTCCGAGAGGGTCCTCCCCTTGAGAAAAGGGATAGATACATCAACAATAAGAAATTCCATAGCTGATATATCCCAATGTTCCATATCATCAAAAGGAACCCAACGCGACAGACGTCCCATCAATTGGACGCCCGGTCTGAGAGATATTGGCTATTCCATTCCAGTGGCTGGGTTGAAATTACGCTCGTTCCAATCCCTACCATTTTGCAAAGTCATCCAAAAATCACATATATTATCGCAAAAGGACTGTCTCGTCACGAGGATCCCAGTGCCACAGACGACACATTGATTGGACGTGCGGTCATAATGTTATTCACGTTTAAGAGAAACAGGCCCAACCCTTCAAGCCCAGTGGGATGGCAGGTCGGCATGTCCTAGCTTGGCAGGTCCGACCCGACTAAGGGTTCGGCCTGGACCGGCAGAGCACAGCTCGGCCCAGCGTGGCCCAGCCTGGCCCGACTGAGCGCAGCCGGGCTGGACGAGCGGTCGGGGGGCAGGGCCCCCTGGTTTTCCGTCTCGGTGATGCCGAGTGGCACCGCCCATCTTGTCCCACCGGCCGAAACCGGTCAGTATTCCCGGCGCAAGCGGCCCACATGGGCGGGCTGCGGTTCTCCCAAGCAACAATTGCAGGTGTCGCGACCTCCTTCAACCCGGCCAGCAAGCGGCTAGCCGGTTCTCTGCTGAAGCAGCCCGCGGATGTGGACCGTGGTTCTTCTCTACGTGGCCGGAACATAGCCACCGCTTCCTTCAGTTGTCGACACCGCCGCGTGCCTCATCCTGCTGTACTATTCCAGCATGGTGCAACGACACCGTGCCTTCTTGACTTAGCCCCTATCACCAAAACAAAAATAACCAACGGAGGGTTGTCAGGTCATGTTGGGTCAACCAACGCCCTCTGTATTAGTTGGTATCAATTGGCCATAGTCAAACCAAGGAATTCATCGAATAATCAAGTGTTTAATTTGAATCCAATAAAATTAATCAAAAACCCCTACCTCAATTTCAAGCACGTTTCTAGTCGACGTGCCACGGAAGATGAGCGTCGCGGAGGTCAGGAGTTGCGGAAAATGGATGTTGATTCAGTTGACATTAGGGTGCATCCGAAGAGGAAGCGTCACCACAGAATTCCTTCATGTTCTTTGTCTGAGAAGTTCTTCGTTGAAGAACGGAGTTCTTCGTCGAGAGAGGAACACTATTCTTCTATTTATCCAGAGATTTCCAAAAGTTCTCCCAACACAACGAGTGCCAAACAAAAATAATATCTAAGGCTATTATTTTATTCACACATTAATTTAAAAAGTCAAACACTTTAATTAATTAATTGTAGAGAGTTCAATTCATTAATTAAAAAGTGTTGGCAAAATTTATGGGAGTGAGATGGAGGTTGAAAGTCACAAATAAAGAGGGTAGTTGATGGGGAGTTGGCACATTAAATGGAAGCTCAAATGTTCATGTGGGGTTAAAGGGGGTTAGGTTCTCATGTGGGCCCCATCACATATTATCCTCCCATGGGAGGTTAGGTGGGTGTGGGCCCCACTACTAAATTTCTTTTTGAGGGAATGACCACCTCCTAAAATAAAATTGTGTATCACCACAATTTTATTTAATTTAAGGTAAATCCCCAAATTATAAATTTCAACCCGCATAAAACGCAATTGTGGTAAAGGTCCCCTTAAGCGAATAATAGTTTTGCAAGTCCATTGGTGCCCTCGGATTTCAATTCTGAGCACTGGTTGAAATGATAGAAAAACCAGTGCGTACGTTTACTAAACGTACCCGAACAAAACCTCAGTAATTGATTCTAGGCACACACGGCCTCAGAATCAGGTGCCGTTAGAAACCGCAGACTCATAAAATTCCAAGAATTAAGATAAAAATTTCATTGAAATTTCCAGGTCTTTATATTACCCCCACCTCAGGGATTTATATCCCCATGAAGCTACAACATACACTAGGGAAGAAAAAGATGGTACTGAGCATGCATCTGAGCCTCCCGCTCAGATGTTCTCTCCTAGAGGTTCCCTTGTTGACAGGGAATGCGCACAAGAGGAATCGACTGTCCATGTAAGACATCTTCCTGTCGATCCAAAATCTCCACCAGGACCTCCCTGAAGTTCTCCCTGTCATCGATGTCCAGAACCCCATGGATGATGATGTGGGTCGGGTCGTGCACGTATCTCCTCAGCTAAGATACATGGAAGAAGTCATGCACCCGTTGCAACTGAGGTGGAAGGGCTAGGCGGTAAGCCACCTCGCCTACTCTACTAAAGACATGGAAAGGTTTGATGAAATGTAGATATAGCTTGCCACCTCGGCCAAATATCCATAGACCTCATCGAGGTGAGACTCGTAGGAAGATGTGGTCCCCATCCTCGAACTCCAGTGGTCTCTGTCTTCTACAAGCATATGAATTTTGTCTACTCTGTGTAGTCTTCATCCGCTTCTGGATGATCTGCACCTTCTCCGTCATAGCCTAAACCATCTATTGTCCTACAATTGATGACTTCCCTTAGTCAGTCCAGCACAGAGGTTATCTAAAAGGTCGGCCGTATAGTGCCTCTTAAGGGGCCATCCCGATGGTGGAGTGGTAACTGTTGTTGTACGCAAACTCCACCAAGGGTAAGTGATCCTCCTAGCTGCGACCAAATTTGAGGACACATTCACGGTGTATGTCCTCGAGTGTCTGAATGGTCCTCTCAGTATGGTTATCTGTCTGTGGATGGAAGGCGGTGCTCAGACATAGCTGCGTCCCAAAATCCTCCTATTACCCCTTTCATAGACAGGAAGTGAATTGAGCATCTCAATCGAAAATGATAGATGATGGAACACCATGAAGCCGTACGATCTGCTGAACGTAGAGGCAGCCCAATCTCTCTACTAAGCCTTTCTCTCTGATCAGTAGGAAGTGAGCCAACTTGGTGAGTCGGTCTACGATCACCCAGATTGAGTTGTGTCCTCTAGATATACGTGGAAGCCCCATCATGAAATTCATGGATATCCTATCCCACTTCCACTCTGGTACCTCTAAGGGTTGTACTAAGCCTGGTGGTACATGGTGCTCTACCTTCACATGATGAATTGTGAGGCATCATGATACAAACTCTACTAAAACCTTCTTCATACCCGGCCACTAGTGCTATCGTCTGAGGTCCTGATACATAACCGCCACTATTGGATGTACCACTAGAGGGGAAGTGTGAAACTCCTTCAGTACTTCATCTTGTAATTCAACTTGTATCATAGTACGTCCCCGGAAGAGGATGACGTGCTCCCCTCCTTCGGAAAATCCATCACGCGCCTACACTGTGGATATCTGAGCATGTCGCGCCTCACAGTAAACATCCCCACATTTTGCCTCCCTGACTCACTGAAGAAGTGGAGTAGTGACTGTGTGAGACTGAAGGAAGGCTGATCCATCCATATCCAAAAAGGATATATGCAATGTGTCTAGCTTCTCTGTCGCCTCTCCTAGAAGTTGAATGCCCGATCTCCTTTTGAGAGCATTATCTACGATGTTCCCCTTCCCAGGAGTATAGACTATCTCAAAGTTATAGTCCTGGAGGAACTCGAGCCATCAATTCTTTCTTAGGTTCAGGTCCTTCTACGAAAAGATGTACCTGAGACTCTGGTGGTTAGATATGACTGTAAAGCGCTCGCCCATCAGATAGTGCCATGACATCTTCAAGGCGAAAACCACTATTTCTAACTCTAACTCATGGGTAGCATATTTTTGCCCGTGTTGTCTCAATTTCCGTGAGCCATATGTAACCACCACTCACTCCTACATCAAGGAACACCTGATTCCAGTCCCTGATGCATCGTAGTAAACTACATACCCAACGCCCTCCTTCGGTATCTTCAAGATGGGCGCACTGGTTAATCTCTGCCTCAGTTCCTGAAAGCTCTGCTGGCATCTATCTGACCATACGAAGGGTTACCCCTTCATCGTCAAAGCGGAATGTGGTGCTCCAACTCTCGAGAAGTCTGGAACAAATATCTTAAAGTACCTATCCAGACCCATAAAACTCCGCACCTCTATCACGCACCTGGGTGGCTCCCAAGTAAGAATTTCCTCAATCTGCACTGGATCAATTACTACCCCAACCTCTGAGATGATGTGTCTCATGAAATGAACCTATCAATTCCAGAACTAGATCTTCAAGAGCATACCATAAAGCTGGTGCTCTCGGTGTGTATTGAGTACAACCCGCAAGTGTTAGGTGTGCTCGTCCTCAGTAGTAATGTAAATTAGTATGTCATCGATGAGAACTACGACAAATCTATCAAGGTAAGGCTGGAAAATCCTATTCATGAGACTCATGAAAACCGCTAGAGCGTTAGATACGCCGAAGGGCATAACCAAGAACCTGTAGTGGCCATACCAACACCTGAAGTCCATCTTCTGCACATCCTCGTCTCAAACTCCGAGCTTGTGATAGCTTGACCTGAGGTCTATCATTGAGAACCATCGTGCTCCCTTGATCTGATCAAAGAGGTCTTCAATCCTTGGGAGTGGGTACTTGTTCTTCACGGTCACCTGATTCAGGCGACGGTAGTCGACAAATAGTCACAAGCTACCATTTGCCTTCTTGGCGAACAAAATCGAAGAAGCCCAGGGTGAAACACTGGTTTGGATAAATCCCTTCCCCTGAAAGTCCTCCATCTATACACATAGATCATGAAGCTTAGCGGGAGCCATATGATTTTCTAGAGTAGATATCGGTGTTGTCCCAGGGTACAGGTCTATGTATAAGTCTACCTCTCAGCAAGGAGGTAGTCTTGGCACGTCGTCAGGAAAAACGTCCAGATATTGATCCACCACAACCGGAAAACATGGACTCCGCACATCAACCGCTCTGAGGATGAGAATAGCCAACTGATGTGCGATCGGCTGCCCTCTCCACTGCGTAAGTCCATCCAATGCTACAAAGGATCCCTTCTTGGCGGTGTAGGTGAACCTGGTCCCATCTGTGCGGACACACTGCACTTTGTGCCTAATGCAGTCAATCTAAACATAGACTGTAGACAACCATTCCATACCCAAGATGATGTCATAAAGCCTTGATACCTCTACAAAAAGATCCCAGCCAAATCTCTCGCCTCCTAGAGTACGCTCACACTATTGGCACCAGTTATTAATCCTCGAGTCTTCTCCCGTAGGAGTCTCTAGCCATAAAGATTGAGCCAACGGCTCTCTCAGAATCTTCTAGCTTCGAACAGGGGCAGCAGAAATAAAAGAATTACTTAAACCTGTGACTATAAGAACTACAACAAGGGTGGAGTAGACATTGATGGTACCTCGAATCATCATAGGTGCATCGTGGTCATAGGCCTCGATTGCCTGGAGCGGAGCCCACATCTTTCTGCTTTCTCCCTATGGTCGGGGTGGACCTCCTGGTGGCGGTGGAGGTAGAGCCTTGAAACGTCGTCCACCACCCGCTACTCGGATATCTCCTCTACCTCATCCACCTGCTCCCAACGGTCCTCCATGTTCGAACCTCTGCCTCTGCCTGGGAGGTCCCTCTACTGTCTGCTTCTCATCCACATGGTGGGTCGGGCAGTCCATAGCCATGTGACCCAGCCCGTCGAATGCATAGCACTAGATGCTCCTCGTATAGTTGGCTCGGTTTCATGTGCCCCGCACAACCAACCTATATCATGAGGTTGCCCACATGATGTCATGGTCCGCTTGGGCCTCTGCGTCAACTGTCTACTGCAGGCTGTAGAAGACTCCGCTATGTGTCATCCTGCGTTGGGTCTTGTAGCTGGTGTCATCTCAGCAAGAAAGATCTCCACCAGAAGGGCTCGCTTCTATACTCCTGCCTACGTTGGAATACTGGGGGAGATCATCGAAGACCTGATCTCATGTTTGAGTCCCTACCAATGGTCCAGACCCTGAAGAATGGGTCCCATACCATGTTTGTGGAGTAGCATGAGAGGTCAGCGAACCTCACTGAGTACTGAGCTACTGTCATGATTCCCTGCTGCAGATGAAATAACTCATGAATATGCACTACATGAAGGGTGGATGGAATGAACTCTGAGAGGATGAGACTCTCGAAGTCTGTTCAAAGTAATGATGCATCATCATGCACCTGAAGCATCAAGCTCCACCTTCTAACAGCTGCTTCTTGCAGAAGAATCACATGAAGGATCACCACAAGGTTGGCTGGTGTCCCTACCAATCTGAAGACTCTGATTATAGCCTCCATCTAGTCCTCATCTACCTGTGGGTCCGTCTCTCTGCGGATCCTGGGCAGACTCTATTGCTGGAACTCAAGCAATGCACTCAAGCAGCGTGTATTATCTACTGCTGGGGTTGGCGGTATCAGTGGCTCAGTGGGTAGTGGTACTGTAGGTTCCTCCGCTGTGATGGGGCCCTGCACCAAGGCCTCATCGCTCGGTGGGCTACCATGTCATAAGTAACTCAGAAACCTAGATGGCTGCCTTCGTGGGGCTATCCTAAAAAGAAACATGTGTGCCACGGTTAAAACAGTATACCTGTTGAGCTGAGACAAAGTAATCACAAGAAAAACTCTCAAAGGAAACACACACACAATCAGTGTTTTCATGCAATGAGTTATAAATCAGAGGTTAGGGTCCTGGTGTATGGATACGTCGTCCGCTGCACCTACCCTCGACTCCCTTGACTAAAAATTGCACTCAACACACTTAAAAATATTGCTTCATAGTAAGATAGATCAGAGTCCTAAGTTCTGCGGTAGTACCGACTCCTCTGATACTAATTTATCATGACCCATCCTCGGGACCCGTGCCGTGACTACCCCATACCCACCTTCTATAGGACATGGGCTGGAGACTAAAACAAATGGCATAAATCTCGATTAAAATGGAAGGAATTTCCTTTATAAAAGTAAACAAACAAAACATAGTACGCAAAAAAATAATTCACTAAGTAAAACTAATTACAAAAGTATGTGGTGAAAAGTAAATCGACCAGTATACAAACCCAACTATAATGTACAGTACAACTGAAAAGCTAGTACAATTGCAGTAAAGTAAAACAGCAACCACTGAGTTGTCCCCCAGGAATCCCTCCTGATGTGTGGGTATGAATGGCCTCCTTAGCACCTCGGGTCTGTTTGTACGCACTGTGTACATCTCGCTAAGTGGTCCACCTCTGGATATTTTCTAGCTCCAAGTGCCTCCACCTCGATCAGTGTTGTCCATCGTCTACATCAAACACAATGTAGTGCGGGCATAGACCATGTAGGGGTGAGTATAAGATACTCAGTGGGGACCTCGAGACCCCTGAAGGTATCCTAGAATCCACAAAGGATAAACCAGAAAAGGAAAGATACAATCACGAAGTATCAAACAACCCTTCTTAGGAATATTCCCATACATATACCTATGTTATCAATCACAGTTAGGATCCAACTCTCGACCCCAAGCACAACCCAGTCCACACAGGAAAGAAAGTCAATCACATCGATGATAATTATTGAAATTCAGGACTCATCTCACACAGGTATACACATTTGTTTAGTGATAGAGATGATTAGGTGTAGTCAATGATTCATCTAAGCTGTCGGAACCATGTATGATACTAGGCATTCTATGCTGTATAACTCACATAGGATGCTAGACCAGCTACTCTGTTGAACCCACGCAGGATTCTAGTACAGAAGTCAATCTCTCGGATCCAATTAGGATAAAAGTATAGTATTCATTTCTATTGAACCCATGGAGGATTGCAGTATAGTTGTTGTTGTTGTCGAACCCACGGAGGATTCCAGTACGATATTCGTCACAGACGCAACCAGCTCTAGGGTTCCCGCACACATCACGCTCGATTCTGGGAGGGTCCACTCCTAGATCCAAGGGGTTGATACATTAACTATATCGAACGCCCAGTCCGAGATAACCGTGGATGCGGGCCACCGTTCTTCTCTACACGGTCAATACAAGGTCGTCGCTTCCTCCGGTTATCAACACCGCCAACTGCCTCTTCCCACAGTACTCTTCCAGCATGGTGCAATGACACCGTGCCTTCTTGACTTTTCCTCCGTCGCTAAAACAAAAATAACCGAAAGAGGGTTGTCAGGTCCTGTTGGTTTTGAACCAAGCCCTCCGTATTAGTTGGTATCAATTTTCCATAGTCAAACCAAGGCATTCATAGAAGAATCAAGAGATTAATTTTAATCCAATAAAATTAATCAAAATCCCCTACCTCAATTTCAATCACGTTTCACAACGACGAGCCGCGGAAGTCGAGCGTCGTAGAGGTCGAGCGTCACAGAAAACGAATGTCGATTCTGTTAATGTCGGGGTGCATCTGAAGAGGAAGCGTCCTCGGAGAAGTTCTTCGCATTCTTCGTCGAAGAAGTTCTTCCTTGAAGAATGGTGTTCTTCGTCGAGAGAAGAACACTATTCTTCTATTTCTCCAGAGATTTACCAAAGTTCTCCCAACACAATGAGTGGAAAACAAAAATAATATCAAAGGTTATTATTTTATTCACACATGAATTTTAAAATTCAAACACTTTAATTAGTTAATTGTAGAGAGTTCAACTCGTTAATTAAAAAGTGTTGGAAAAATTTATGGGAGTGGGAAGGAGGAGGAAAGTCACAAATAAAGAGGGGATTTAATGGGTAGTTGGGACATTAAGTGGATGCTCAAAGGTTAAAGTGGGGTTAAAGGGGGTTGGGTGCTCATGTGGGCCCCACCATATTATCCTCCCGTGGGAGGTTAGGTGGGTGTAGGCCCCACCCCTAAATTCCTCTTGGTGGGAATAACCTCCTCTTAAAAAAAATTGTATCACCAAACATTTATTTAATTTATTGTAAATCCCCAAATTATAACATTCAACCCGCATAAAACACAACTGCGGTAAGGGTCCCCTTAAGTGAATATCAGCACTATGAGTCCATCAGTGCCCTCAGATTTCAATTCCGAGCACCTGTTCAAATGATAGAAAACCACGCATGTACATTTACTGAATTTACATGGAAAAAACATTAGATATTAATTAAAGTAACATTGGGCCTCGAAATCAGGTGCCGTTAGAAACCACAAACTCATAAAATTACAATAATTATGAAAAAACATTCCTTGAAATATACAGGTCTTTACCAAAATAATCACATTCACGGTTTAGAAGTTATCTCAACTTTTACACACAATAAATCTCAGTAACTTGTATAATTTATATTCATATTGTATTTTTTTAGTTTCCATTCATATTTTAAAACCCTTATGTTCTTTTTGAATAAGAAATCATTATTTCTAATGAAATGATACATCTAAATTTTTAAGTCCCATTCAAATTCATTCAAATATTCCCATTTAAATCCTTAACATTTCATGTATCTGTCCATATTTTTAATACACAATAAATCCAATGTTTAATACCTTTTTTAGTATATCTATGCATGGAATGAAGTATATTTTCACTTTGAAATAACCCTTTTATAGAAAATCGATTCCCATCTGATTTATTCTTCCTCACATAGTCTTCCTCAATTTTTATCATGTAAATTTAAATTGACTTGATCAAAACATTTCAATACTTTGAAAATAAGTCTTGAGTAGTGTCCCAATATGTATTATATTCAATCATTAGTATATAGAAATCCTTAAAATTTTCTATGACTCTTAGTCCATACCCTTTTAGTTTCCCTACTACATATAAAACCCCATTTCCTAATAAATCCAAATTCACGTTCTTTTTAATATAAATTCTAACATGTATCAAAGTCTAATGATAGTTGAAAGTCATACGTGTTGGAATTGGTGTTGTACGATCTCTTTCCTTTTGCATTTTTTTCAACATGTATTTTTTATGAATTATTATTCTATATTAAAACATAATAGTACTAAATTTTTTCATAAATTCATATAAAATAAATTAAATTCATAATATCATCAAAATGTCTTCATATTTCAATACATATTCATTATTCTAACATTCAACATGAAATTAAAAACAGTATGAAATTTATTAATGGATCATTCAATAAATATTTGTCCTTTTGAATCCTTTATCGAATAATGCATAATCACTATGCACATTATCCTTATTATATATAACTTCTTACATGGGTTATCAAATCTTCATAATAGCTTTTATTTTTCTACGTGGGCTAACATAATCTTTTGACTATTTAAAATTTTATAGAAATTATTATATATATCAAAACGTTTCTTAGTCATTTAAATCTACACTCTTACCATCACATGAACCATGTAGAATTGTCTTGAATCAATCGAAGTGAAGAACTCCATGATTCATTCTCAAAAACTATCTTAGTGTGTGACCATGTTTTCCTTATTATGAATGATATCCAATTACAACTAACCCTTTTGATTCAATCAAGAAGTGATCTATAATAATAATCCGTGAATAACCAAATTAATTTTCCAAAAAATATATTAACATATTAGAAACAAAATATCAAAAGATAATAGCACCTGACAAAGAGAGATCTTATCTTCAATGATATAATTTGATTTTGGAATATTATTTTCACTATTTTATCACTAAGGAATCCCAATATATTCAATATGAAAGGTAATTTTGGTAGGGGAAGTTCCATTACCTTATTATCAAGTGTATTATTGTATCCCATATGCATAGGTAAAACTCTCAACTTTTAGGTATAATGATTCCATGTCTTAGAAAATAGGGTTGTTAGACCTTCATCATATGTCCCTTAAGGAAAAAATATTATATAGAATAAAAAAATTCCCATTAGTGCATTAAATAAGGATCTTTAACTTGCACTATGCTATAATACCACTCCAAATGAGAGATCCCACCCATTAGTGCTCTGATCTACCAGGATATTTTTCTCTTTGGGAATCACACCCGTATTGTTTTCTCCTTAGTGAATCCCACCCATTTAGCAAAAAAGGCCTCATGAAAGGGATATTTCCACATCCTTATTATCAAGTATATTGATTAAAAAAATACCCATTTTACACTATTAACCTATAAGAAACACGTATCATGGGATGACATGGACGGGTTGTGAGTTCCATGTTATATATCCCTTAGTCAACTCGTTTTATATTGTGTGACAATAGTTCGGGTCCATAACATGGAAGACATAGATAACCCCTCAAGTCCCATAGCATAACATCTATTGTGATATAAATCATTACTCAATTCATTGAAGGTATATTATATTTGAATCCCTCATTTTACATAATGATATTATAATCTTTATGTCAGCTACCTGAAATCAATCATATATCTAATACAGTCACAGAATTATTTACCCATAGGAATAAAATAGGTTACAAAACATTTTATTGAATTTTAAAATAAAAAATTATCATAAATTGGGTCATATAATAAAAAAAATATCCTAATGAAACATATAATTTAGGAAATTATAGGAAGATATGGGAGTACATTTAGTCCTATATGCGGTTCCTACATTGGAAGAAAGGATAAATAGAATAGAAATCCATAAAATATATTTTGTAATAGTTTTCTAAAACATCTCTAAATATAGTGATACATGTATCCTTCAAAATAAATTTCAATAGGTATGATAATATCATTAAGATAATTATTTAAATAATTAAACATCAAAACAATAAAACTGTTAAAATAAAAATACATAAAGTATAAAAACATAATAAGAATGATATAAAATCATATAGAAGTTATAAGAACTAATTTTTATATTTTTATAATGTTTTATGTACACCACATTAATGAAATGTATTTGAAATTATCTTCTACGTAGAAAAATATATTATATATGTAGAATAAGATAAAATTTTCACATTTTGTGTAATATAAATACTGTTTTTAGTGAAATTGGATATAGTTAAGGAATATAATTACCAAAAATAATGAGTGGGTGTTTTCTCCTTACAACAATGTATTCTATGAGAAAAGTGTCAACGAAAAGTGAGATGTTGAGAATGAAATTTATATTCCCTAGAAAAAATTAAAAATAATATATTATTTTGTAAAAGGGTAGTATATATCTATATTAGAAGTATTTAATTAAACCATAATTACTAATACTAAAAGAAAAGAGATCGACTCAAGAAACTCCCAACCTTAGATTCTTACTTGCATGAATGTAATTTGGATCCCTATATGATAAGAAGTAATTAATTATATATTGATATTATGACCATATTGATAATTATTTTACATAATATCACCAATTTATATATTTTTTGTTATATATTTTTCAATAAATTATTAGTTGTTCGGATGAAATCCTCCACCATCTGGAACCCTCTTACGAAGAACCAAAACTATACAATGATGTTTAGAATTTCTAAATAAAATAATCATGTAAATTTAGTGTCTGAAAAAAGGAAAATGGATCCATTTTTTTCACTAAATTTCCACCAGCATATTAACCTTAAAAAATACATTTGTGAAATCATTATAATTTAAAAATCATATACGCGATAAAGAAATATAACAAAAGAACTTGCATGAATAAGTACATTACAAACTCTAAGGGGGGACACAATATCCTAAAACTTAGTAATAGTAGAGTTAGATAAATAGAAATTAGTTATAAGGCCTCAAATAAAAAATTTTATCCATTAAAAATAAAATTAAAAAAATTAACAATGAAATAATGTTTTATTCCACATTGAAGTTATTATCACTATAGTAGTTTGAAACATCATTTTTCAGTCATACATAAAATGTGACCCAACCCATATATTTATAGATGGTTTAAAAGAAACATTTGGTTTTCATTAGTTCCACTAATATTTGATATTTCTGCTCGGACATAAAATCATCCATGTAAACCATTAAACTCCAACTGAAGAACTAAGTGAACCTATCCATTCAATGACCAACTCTATATGTATGGATCATCTCCATCCACACTTTCTGAATCATCCATTATGATTGGTGTCACAATATCCATCCCACTGAAATACCTATTCCACTAATCGATCTTCATATATCTATAACATCATATTATATTCTAGATTTCTGGAAGTATTGTATTGTATTATCTCGTTTTGAGCCTTGGGATTTAATGGTGTACTTATAAATAAACAAATATATTATTTATCAAAAATCATTCTGGATAATTATTTCGTCATATGCATTACCATGTGCTAAAAATCAATCTTTACAACCAATCCATGAGAAAATCCATTTGAATATTTATTTTAAGGAAGAACAAATTCCTACTTCACATTATAAACATATCAACTACTTACATACATATTCCATAGTAATCATGATTCTATAATCATGTCATTATCTATACATGTACCACTAAGGAAAAGAACTGTCCAAGACCTTTGTGGACTGTAACCTATATGAATATATCAACCAAATTATAACATCTCACAACCTCTTATACCTAAGTACATCATCCCCCTAATTTCTTTGGAAAAATTTTAACATTATCCAAATAATATTTTGTTGGATAGAAACACTTGATTCATTATAATATCGAATGATAGTTGACCATAATATAACAAAATATTATTTCCATTCTTCCATATATGTTCATCCTATGGCACTTTATATCAAATTATCCCTTTCCATGAATTTTTAATTTCCACATATCTATATAAATTATAAAAATTAAAGTTATATGTTTTAGTAAATACATAAAAATCAAATCCATTCTAATAATTGTGAATACAAAGCTATAGATATTTGTTTATGAGTAATTATTTCCACTAATGTTCATATCTAGTGACCCCTATAATAAATTATTCGTTTTGAAACATGATAAGAAATATGTGACTCATTGAGATAATAAATTTTAGAATTTAATACTTCCGATTGTTCATTTAGAAAACTATCTATAACCTTATTGAAGACTCTCACCTTATAGGTTGTTTATATCCTCAAAAAAAAATATCATATATCATGATTTTCAATAATAATGAATATTTAAGATACTTTATATACATACTCATATTGTATTTATGGTGATTTCTCATTGGGTAACACAAAATTTATAGACAATGGTGTAGTCGATGGAATATATTTACTCATTACGATTCACTATAGGAACATATAAATTATATTATAATAAAACAACATCAATATTCATGTATTCAAATATCTGCTGTTATTTATCCCCAAAATAAAAATTTTAGCCTTGAGATCCTTCATCAACAATTTCCTAGATAAATAATCATTCATGTACTCAATCTAAACTCTCCTTAGACCTTCTACGAGAATATAATCAATATATAAGAAAATTAAAATGAATATATCATCAATAGAAACCTTCGAATAGTAAAAATTATCTACATGAATTATAAAAATACATTCCATTCCATAAAGGTAGAAAAATTTCTAGTTCCATTGTTTGGGTTATTTATTTAGCCTATAGAAACTCCTTGTAATATTATATAGTAGATCATATTTTTCAAAAAACATACACGTTTCTCTATGAATATTTCCTCCAAATAACTATGATGGAATGTTATCTTAATAAACAACTATTAAAAATGATAATCTTACATTATAAGCATTTTTAGAACCAACCATATTGATGAATGCTTCAAAATTGAAGAAAATATTTCATTGTAATCCACATCTTATGTTTATTAAAAAAACTTTTACAACCAACCCTACCTAATAACTTTTTCTATCATCCATTTCTTCTTTCATCTAATAAATCCACTTATTTTCAATTTCAATTTTCCCTAGTAAAAATTACATTAAATCTCATTTACATTTATATAAATTTACTCTATTTCCACAGTAATTTGTATGTCTGATTATTCTATATACGTTTGGGATGCCACCTATTCTATGATTTATGGTTTTCTACAATCTATAATAGTACAATAGTAAACATCTAATATTACCCTTTGGATGGGTCATTTTACCCTAGCATATAAATAAATTAAAAAATAGGAACCACATTTTCCAATAATTCATATTAAAAAATCATCTTCTAGACCTCTTAACGAAGAATTATTAATAATTGAGAATTCTATTATATTTGGCCAAAACAACACCCCATAAAATCTGGTCTCCATCTAGACATACCTTTATAAATTTTGGTATATTAAGGATATATGTACTTCTTTAACTAATTCTCCCTCCTAAAATTATATCCAGAAAAATATAGAAATGTTCATTTGATTTTTATTTCTCAAATTTATCCATCACCTTGTTATGATACTTCCATATGATCCCCTCATTAAAGAAGAAATTCCAACATAAAAAGACCTTACATTGGTCATTATCCTAGAGTCGGAGTCACATGTTTTCATTTCCCTAACCTATAAAGAACATAACCAAGACGAAGACTAAACCATTTATATTTATCTAGAAATAACATAGGGTTATAAAGTACTTTTAAAAACATTAATATGTGTGAAATAAGTGAGTTATTCAGTCCAAATATATTCTTAAATAACATTTTCTAATGTGGAAAATGGACTCAGATTCACAATACATGCCATTCATGTACCATTTTCTAAAAAACCATTTAGGTAATCTAATAATTAATGTGTATACTTTTAGATCTCAAAATTATGGTCTAATTTAACCATTCTACTACACCATTCTACTGAACTTTTTTTGGAAATGTGTTGTAAAAAATAATTCATTTCTACTAATAAAACCTATGGAACTCTACATTGTCATACATATACCTATTATCAGAAGTAAATTATTTTATCTTTAAATTGGAAATTTTTACCCCTGCGGATATACATATATCAAATTTTATGATAACATTACACTTGTGTATGAGAATGGGCACCAATAAAAATATATTTTCACCAATGATGGAGGCAACATAGTACATAAACTCCTATGAGAACAAACTAATATAGGCCCCTATACTTGTATATGTACTTGTTAGTGATTTTAATTATTTATAATGTTCCCTTCAATATAAAATAAGTCCTTTCATTAATTTTCAAGGATACACTCATCACATGTTCCATACTCCATGTGATCAAGATTAAATAATCATTTACTATCTAATACTTATGGACTATTCTTTGACTTGTAACCCAGAGGATAATTACATAACATGTAGTTCTAAAGTAGATGTTTTAAAATGAATGTTTCATTATGAAATACTTGTTTGTTAAATTTTTTATCATTAAAAACCTCTTCTAGAACCATATAGCACCAAATGATCTTCGAAAATCCATTTTAAATAGTTGAATAGAAACACACATATCCCAGATGACCTGATTATAGGAATCATGTAGCTTGAACCATTTAATGATTATAAGATAAATTTTTTTATCCCATACAGTACGAAAAATATGACCAACTATAGTATAGATGACTAGTGACACTGATATTGTGGTTTTTATTAGTGTAATCATTATTGATATTGGTACAGAAGCAATTAAACTTTACATGCATTATTACTATAGCTCTATATAATTAATTCCCCAATTATTATAGCATAGTGGAATAACTATATGGATTATTAACTCTATAAATGTGTGTCATTATAGTACCAATCTAATATATTAGTTCATTTCATGCTAGGGATTAAAGACTCTATGTTTTTCTCCCTATAATTTTCTCTTAGATATAGCGATTTTTTTCATTTCCATTAATATAGGGATTAGTTATTAAACGTATAAATCATGTATTATTGTTAATAAAAATAATTTTATTTTTATATATATCACCCTTCTTATAGAATTAACTTCCTTTGATGGTCCTATTTTTTTAATAGTACTATAATTTGGTTCTTCTTTAATCTACATATGAGTAAAACACCATGAAATTCTAGAAAGAAACTATTTTATGTCCAAATGAAAACATATTAATTTCCCATATTATTGATAGATTCATCATCCATCAGATGAACTATTACAAACCTTATAAATACATAATTTTCCAAGAACCCTCTATTAAATATAAATGTCAAATAAATATCTACAGTAAATAATCCATTACACAAGTGGACTAGTGAAAATTAAAATTAATGTTGTATCTTCCCCAATTTTGGTATTCATAAATGAAACATTTAAAAAATGGGGGTTTCTATAAGTGGTAAGAACCCCTTAATCCTATATGAAAAATGGGCGTTCAAAATCCATTGGGTGCATGTACTGTAGCAGTACTATAGTGGTGGCGGCACTATAGCAACGATGGGCATTGTAGCAGCAGTAGGTCACTGTAGCGGCAGAAGGGTACTGTAGCAGTGGTGGGTACTGTGTGGTATTGTAGCAACGTGGGTACTGTAGCAGTACTATTCACAGAATGGGCTTTGGGCCAAAAAAAATTGGGCCTATGGGCCATGTAATGGGCTCAATACCCACCAGGCCTTCGGGCTATATAATGGGTCTTTCTCTACCTAGTCAAAGAAGTATTTTCTTTACTTTAATAATAAATGTGGCTTCAGCCCCAAACAGTTAAAAAAAATTAAAAAAAAACATCTATATTTGTCTCATTATCCCCAATAATTATTCTTCTCATGCCCTTTTTACCACAAATTAAACATTTGTGTAAATCCTAATGATATAACCCAGTCTCATTTCTCTCTTATCTTTTCCCTTCTTTTGGAAGGGCAATTGAGTAGAAATTCCTCTAATACACACACTAATGCTTATTTTAGTAGTTCCATATACTTTCATCTACATAATATATTATATAAAAAAAATATCATTTATATCCCAAAACAATAATTCAATTATACCACTAATATGTTGAAGGAGGTAACCATTGCATCCCATGATTCATGTATTCATAATACAGGTTCTAATTCCCACACTACCTCTACTATGTTTCATAGTAACTATATCTAAATAATATTTAAATTTTTCAAATGATACATTATAATGACCCCAACCCTAGTACGAAAAATTCGAGGGTTACTTTATTACAATGTCATAAGATATAAGGAATTACATCCTAAATGACTGAACAATTTATTAGTCTTATTAAAGTATATAAGAATGTGAAATTTACATTACATTTTAAACCTAAAATACAAAATGTTTTTTCATTGATAACACAATTATTCCCCTTATCATATCCCTAAATATAAATCACAAAATACTACCCAATATCCTAAAGAAAACATAAGAAAGTGGTGAACTCACATGCTCGACAAGGGTATGTGTAGAGTGGAAGATATCACCAATAAATAATGCATAATAAAAAGAAATAGGTAAATAACTGAAACTCGTTCCATTTAATAAGTTACACGAACATAATATGGATGGATTAAAATATAATAAAATAATACATTATAAATAATAACAAGATCTTGAAACATTACCATGGGTATTCTAAATAATTGAATAATCACTTGGGATATCAATAACTAAATTTAAAATAATCGAATACATAATTCTAGTCATCTAAAACATATCATTGAGACCTTTTTCCAACACATATAAATAAATGTGTAAGGCCTCAACCGAAACTCAATCTAGTTTGTCTCATTAGTCCTTCCGATAAATTGAGAGGCTATTTATAATTGGGCACCACCCATCACATACTTAGTCTAATTAATTAAAATAAGAAAGGGGTGAAACATAATCAATAAAATCATTAAAATTTAAAAACAAACATATGTAATGTCAATATATAAACCAATCAAACAAACATAATCATAAAAAAACCATGTAACATAGTTAATGGTAATAAAATTCTACATCCTCAGAAAAAACGGATCATAAAAACTCCCAATAAAGAATAATGATGATATAAATATAACATATACCTTTTTTATTACAATTTAAAATATGGTTTAATGTTGTTAGTGAATATAAATACCTTAATAATGTAATTAATACCTTATTGAGGAAAAAAAAAATTCACTTTTAAAATAAACTTTTAGAAATTGGTCACAAACCATTTTGAAAATACTTTTATTTCAGAATAATCTTTCAAAACATGTAATATGATGTTTAAAAATTGAGAGTTCATGATGGGAGAAAATTTTTTCATGTCGTACATGCTAAAACAAATATTTATTTCACATTTTCATGAAAATCCAAATCATCCTTGTTTTGAAAATGAAATTAAAATTCTTTAAAAAATTTAAAAACTAAAAATAGGTACAGATAGGTAAATATTAATTTAATAAATCAGTTGGAAAATTTTTAAATACTTTTTAAAATATTTTATAGAAAACATGGTTTTGATGAAAAAATATTTTCATCCAAAGAGAGAAATAAATTTTGATTTTATTAAAAACATTTTCTAAATCATTCTAGGTACCAATGTGTGGAGAAAAATAGTACTATTAATTTAAAAGAATAATGTATAACCAAAGGATAATAAAATTGGGTTTTTATGATAGAAATATCAAATCGTTCCCCGAAACATGGATTGTAAAATAAACCCTTACTACTTCGATAACTTCTGAATCGTAAACCCATAAATGAAAAATTTATCAAATAAAAATTTAAATACCATTAAGATAAATATATACATGATATAAAATAACAAATTGGTACTATATAGACGATGAAATGTAATAAGTGGTGAATATAGAGTTTGTATAATGGAAGAAATAATGAGATGGGAAACTCTTGCCTCATGTTCGACTTATTTAATATGCGTCTAAACCTCCTATATAATAAATATTTATTAATGATAAATATATTGAAGAACAATAATCATATATCTCATAACATATATTATTTACTAATTTAAAATATAATTTTTTATCAATTACTTATTAAAATCATTATTTCTGGTGATAATTACTTCATTTTTCTTATATGTTATAGTTTAGTAATTTTTCTTCTTTTAATTTGACAATGGATAAATCGTCTAAAGACATTAAAAAATAATATAAATATCATATAAATACATTATATTTGTATTTATATCAATATGTAAATTTTTGATATATAAAATGGATTACAACAATCATAGAGGCGTTAAGTCATACGTACTCATGAGCATTGTCTCTATTTTTCTTAGCAGATGGAATGAATAGAATTTAAATGTTTTATTATCCTTTAAATAATAATTATTATTTTATATATATCATTTATAATAATAAAATATATCATAATTACCTTCCATGTAAAAAATAAATTAAAAACATTTCTCATTGTTATATGGAGGTGGTCATCTATGCATAAGCACATGCAACATTACTATTTTCTAGTAGGTTAGAAGGTAATAATTTATATTCGATATTATATTTAAATAAGTATGTTTAGTTTATAAATATAATTTATATTCATTAAATTTTTCCTAAATATCTTTCATGAAAAGCGTAACTGAATAAAGAATCAAATCGCTTCGTGAGGCGGTAGTCTGTCGTACATTCTCATGACATTAACGTATCCCCCCTGGAATGGTAAGTAAGAAGGTATATTTGATATAATAATTCTAATATTATATAAATTTCATAAATATTATATTTAAATATTAAATCCATTATTATATTCTATCATCAGATATTTTTATGGAAAACGAGTTACATCGGTTTGCAAGGTGGTGGTCTGTCAAACACATGATCGAAGATTTCATTTCCTGTTTGATGGAAGTGGATGTGGATATAGGTTATTCCATTTAAATAATAAAATATAAGAATATGGAATATAATATATTATTATACTATCATTATTTAATAACTTTTTAATGAGGTGTAAGAAGAAATAAAATAAAAATGACTATTTAAGAACGTTACCTCTTCTTTGAATAGCCTCTTTAGTTTTGCACCAAAAAAGCCTTAGTACGATGGATTTATGATCAACACAAGGTATCTAGAAGGATATTAATATATTTATGAAGTTATTTGGGTAGTTAGTTTCTAAAAAAATTGTTTTTGAGGTGTGAATAGGGGAGGATTGGGGGTGGCCTTTTATAAGTGGGTGAGAGTACACACATGGAATTGTTGAAAAAGATCAATTTTACCCACGTTTTTTCGTGAAACACTCAAAATAAAATGGTTAATTATAGACCATTAGAGGTTATAAGGTCAAAATATGATGATAAAAAGTGTTTTGTAAAATTTTCAGGTAATTTTAACCATAATCTTATTAGTTTACCCCGGGTAAATTAGTTTAAAACATAAATATTGAAATTAATTTTTTGAGATTTTACTATTCATAATTGTATAAAATAAATTTAATAGTATTAGATAATATAAATTATTATGATTCCAAATATTCAATACATTTATCCAAAATTAATTCATATAATTTGAGAAAACTAATTTAAACTTATACCTTTAAGTGCGATGAAAAAGCGAGTTTCTAAAGAGAAATTTATCATAAGTATGAAATGTCTTTATTTTTCTATTGATCATAAAATTGATCCCAATGACCTAATTTAGATAAATATTAAAATTATTTATCTAATTATACTTTAAAACCATTTGTTTAAAAAATTAACTTTTCCAACAATTTAAATGAAAATGTAGTTTTCAATAAAAATCATTATTTTTTCACTATTCATCAAAAAATGAAACTTTTCCTAAAAATACAAAAAATTCACCATAAGATAATTTTGTTTTTATTATTTCAAAAATGAATTTTTTTTTCTAAAAGTGGTTAAAAATAATTTTAAATTATTTTCTCAAAGCACAACAAAATCTCCTCTTAGAAAAATATAGTTTTTTAGAAAATATTTCTTTTTCTTTCAAATGATACTAATTTTATTTATATTAATATATATCCATTTAATTAATTTTCTTCATGTTTAAACCATTTAATTTACATTATTTAATAAGTACTATTCATACTTACCAACTTAATAGCTACATTATAATATTCATCTCTAAATAATAATAATATTTTAATAGGGTGTCGTCTTTTGTTCTAACCTAGTGTTGCGTGCATTATAAGATATAAAAGTGGTAAAATTTATTTAAAAATTAATATATTTTATTTTGTCAAGATGTTACCTTTTCTTCTAATATAGGTGTTTCATTTCATATTTGTTATCATATATGATGTTCCTCTATTAAAATGTCAAGGTGTTATATTCTACCTCATTAAGAAAATTATTTCCTTATAATTTAATCTTGATCTTATTAATAAAGGGTTTGAAATTTGAAAATAAATTTCACGAAATACCATATCATGATTTAATGGTTAATAAAATATCATCTCGGTAAAAGAGAACGTGAATTCCGAAGGTCGTCTGTGATAATCACTTAACTAGGTTTCCAATTAGGAGAACATAGGTGGGAAGTAAATATATAGACATGGAAAAAGATATTAGTTCCCAAGGATAATTAGAGAGTGGTAGAAATTATTTCTAATAAGAAAGTGAAAGATCAATATAAAGTTAACAACCAAAAAGTCAAAAATATATTAGGGAAATTAAGTTAATATGATACAATCTCTATTTTAAAATACTTTTCTATAATTTGATGGATTATTACATGATCTTGATTAAGAACTTTCAGAAATATACATTCTTGATATATTTCTATTTCATATGTACTATTACATCTTTTGGTTATGCTTCGATAATTTTTTTGTTCATTTCTTACTTTGAGAAATAAATATACATGATGAATTGTTTATGCTTGAAGAACTAAAATTAACTTTTAATGGATCATAAAATCAATAAATGAGTGAAAAGTCCTTCTGTATATGCTGATCCGTAATCCTCAATAGTAACACCTAATGTTTAAATAAATAAATTCTAGATGTATTCAACCATAAAATAATTTAATTAAAAACAATGAGTAATTAACAAAAACAATATTTAATCCGATGGTTGGTGTTTCACCCTTATCCCCCTGCAGTTGTGGGTTGAAGCCCCACGACCTTTCAAGATGTGATGGGTTGTCACCCGGCATGTGTGTTTTTCTTTTTCCAAACACTATTATTATAATCCCAAAAAATACAAAATTATAATAACCCATAATTACCTCAATATAAAATATTAGGAAAATGTTAAAGGATACTAATACATTCACAAAAACATACTTATCATTATTATCTCATCATTGGGAACATACAATGGGTTAACCTCCCTCAATCATGTGTTTTCAATGAAGTTAAACATTTTACTGAATCATGTTTCCTATTTAGCAGTATCATTCAACATATACTCTCTAATACTTAAGGAAATAGTACTTAAATACTATCCTTACACATTTGATAATTCATAAAACCAAAAAATAATTGATTAAAATCCTCTTAAAACATAATTATTGAATATAGAATCAATATCATTAATCATTCTACTTCATCTTTAGTAATAGAATAAGCTTTACCTTCACCACTTAAATATTTTATGGTATATTCCCTTGACTATTTGGGAATAAATTTATGTAGTTCCTCATCTCCTTAAAGTAGAATAATTGAACATTAGAAGATTATTTCTTTCCCTTGAAATCAAGATCATGGTGTAATTTTCTCCACACATGAAGAAAACTCATTTTCATTTTAATAATATACCAAGGATGATTCTTCCATAAGTATCACATGTTGTAAAATCCTACATTCCCTATTTCCTTTATCTGTATTTTTATCTACAATCATCTTATCATTCTTCCATTAAAAGACATAATACTTGGAAAAATTTTCCTCTATCCTGATATCACATGATACTATTTCCTCCTATGATGAGAAAGTTTGGGAGACTATTTTTGTAATTTCTCACCCTAGATTCCACCAAACAATGTCTCGAGACGGTGGGCCAAAAAACCTCAAGTGTGTCTCCAAAAACTTTAGAGGCTTCTAAGTAGATGCGAGTGAATAGAGTGTGTCCTTGGGGAGACTATTCCATTATAGATAAGAGTATTCTCAATGGTAAACAATAGATATTAAATACTGGGAGAATAAATAAAAATAGATAGTAGTAGAAACAGCATAATAGAATTATTGAACAAAGAATTAAATTTTGTATATAGTAAACCTGAAATTCCGTAATAGATATAATGATGATAATTTGATGTCATGAATCTATAAAATATGGGAGAATAGTGGACCAAGTGATTCAAATCATGTATTACATGATATAAAAAATGATAAAAGTATAAAAACTACTACACAATATCTTGAGTAGAGGCTTCGCCCCCTGCCCCCAACTCCATCCGAAATAGTACAGAAATCAAACATCTAAAGCAGAACTCTTCCCTTTACCTACCCCTATGATCATAATGAATACTTTTTTACTAAATGGAGTCTTAGAAGGATGTGAGATATAAATTTTTTTAGTCCATCACCCATAATATCTAGGTTGATACATTTCATGTAGTAAATAAATGACAGTGTTCTAATAAGTATAAGATAAGATAAGGGAATAAATAAAATATTATCACCTTGGTCTGGGTTCGTAAATGGAGACATATCTCATACCACCTTCTTCAGATCAAGCTAGAATTCTGAATGAATTACTTGTGTAATTTATAACATTATATTTACAAGGTCATATAAAAGAATCAACTAGTGTAAAAGAGGACCCCAAGATTGTGATTTATCTTTGAGGTCACCGTGCCACGCCTTCAAATAATAATGAACAGAATATAAATTAATTACATTTAACGAATAAGACATAAATTAAATCAATCCATCAAATAAATTGGTGGAGTCTCAAACCCATCCATATGATCGAAAAAATCACAAGGGTCATTGCAGGTGTCCTCGAATAACCCAATACCACTGAATCTGTCCAAAGAAACCCATATAGTGTCCCTTGTATCATTCAAGGTATGGTTACTCTGAGCTCGTACCAAGTATCTCAAATAGAGGATTGGGTATCACCTGAGACATGGAGTAACCATATTTCCAAATAGGACTGTCCTCGGTTTCTCCCCTAGGGAACTGGCATCGCTCATGTGTTGCAAAACTTCCACCTGAAGAACTCATACATGGATGTCCAACATATTTTTCCTAACAAATAAAATAGAACTAATAAAACATGGAGAATACATCCATGGAGTCCTAAAATCACGACCCATGTTCTCCCACATCCTGTTGAGATGTGTATGGAAATCCAAGCATATATTACAACATGGAATAAAATTTATATGTAATCACATGCCATAAAATAAACATATTAATATGAAAAACTTACTAAGATATTCAAACTATGCAATAAGGTCGAAGCACTATTGTATAATTATATGAAAAGGCCACAAGGCCTTAAAACGACAAAAGAATGATCATGAAGGATAAGCTATAAGGAATAACATGTAAATAATTTCATGTCATTATTTGAATTTCAATATCTAAAGATAACAATCACCAAATCATAGCTTTTATTCAAAGAAAATCTATTATGGAATAATTTAATAATCATAAAATGAGGCATATAGCATAATAACCTTGAAATAGCATGAATACATGAAATGTAATATAGCCTAAAGAAAGGATTTCTCCCAATCAACAATAAGCATTTAAATGTAAGGCATGTGGAATTAAATGAGAAGCAACACGCCTGATAATTTAATTATTAGGGGAGAGTCATGAAGATTAAATAAAACCATCTATTCCAATTGACATTGAATATTTAAATCATTTTACTGAAGGTAATACCACATATGATAATTTACCATTTCGGTCATTAAACAATTGGAAACACACATACCTAAGGTGAGTCTATAATTAAAATATGGGAAAATGGTTGTGGAAGGTATCACACCAAAAGGGGCAGCTGATGAGGAGGTGAACACCCCATGAATGGGTTTCTTCATCTGGTAAGGTCTCAATGGTCATGAGAAAATAAATTATTTATGTATTTATTTATACAAACAACATCATCTAGAGTATATGGTCAGCGGCACAACAATGCATCATTTAAAAAATAAATGAATGGATAGTAAAAATATCAGAACACTAATTTGAATGTAGTATCACTCCACTCATCCATTATCAGGCATTTATTTGACCTAAAATGGAAGAAATCGAATTATTTTTTCAAATTCACAAAAAGTGTCTAAAATGAAATTGCACAAAAATAACACAACATATGGAAGAGACACATTGAAATAGAGTAGTGAGGAAGGAAGAGCTTACCGAAGGTTTTATGATACATTCAATGGTGAAGGAATCATCACACAAATAGAGGATCTATCCAAAAACATTTGATAGGGTAATATGGATCTCCATGTGTGTCGGAAGAGAGAAATCACACATGAATGGGAGAGGGACGAAATAAGGGAATTTAATTTCATTAAAAAGGGTAAATTTTGTAATTTCACCCATTTTTACACTGTGTATGGTTGGGCTGTATAGTTTTCCCAGACTATGTTCCAACTATGATCCAATCAGTACTCTAAGGGGTACATCCCATGGTTATGCACACGATTTGAATGACTATACAAAAACCATGAAAAATCTCTTTATCCTAAAATCAAGGAACATCATATGGGAGTGAACCCTGGGTCCCAAGGTTTCAGACAAAGTATGGGGCCATGTCTGCCTCCACACATTTTAGGGATACGGTCTTCAAACGAGCCCCAAACACACCCGGGACCTCCTTTAACCTCCCACACATCATTACTATGGCTGTTTTAAAGGATTAAAAAATTCGTTCATAACTTTTGGATAAAGCAAGAAAATTAGAGTCATACATCAATATGAAAATTCTTCCTTGTGTTTCCATTATAAGGGTATTAGAATTTTTTTTGAGAAGAGTTATAGACATTGTGTATGCACATTGGCCTCCCACTCCCAGGACTCTTCCTGAATATGTTTATACTGACACAACACCTAGTCTAGAGGAACATGAATGCCTCCAAAAATCATCATGATAAGATTGCTGATATGTATCATATTATTCATGAAGGGTACATATTTCTTTATCTCTATATCATCAGGGTCGAACGAGTGAGATGAATCTGGATGAAACAATGAAAGATGAGATTCATGGAAAACAACATTCGTGGTATGGTACCTCTAAGGTAGAAGAAACTAATAGGATACCATCCCAACTATCTTCACTACTTCAAAAGGACAAACATATAAAGGAAATAATTTTCAATATCTCTTGATTCCTTTATGAAAAAATATTGGTATACACATAGATTGACTTGATTTCCCACATCAAACTCTAGATGTATACAGTGAAGATTGATATAAGACTTCTGTCTGGACATATCCTGATCCATATGCTTTTGAATCAGTCGTACATTCTCTAATGTCTCCTGAATGATTTGTGCACCCAAAAGAGTTACCTCACCTACCTCAAGCTAGTATAATGTTGAATAGAATGGTCTCCCATATAGGTCCTCATATGGTTCCATCTAAATTGTTTCCTAAAAGCAATTATTGTAGGAAAACATAATCATAGGAATATGATTTTATATGAAACCTCACAAATCAAGGATAACTTCTCGAAGAAAATCCTTTAACACCTATATGGTCCACTTCGACTTCCCATCAGCCTGAGGGTAAATATACTATACATAAGATTACCTAATAACCCAGTTCATTCTTCAACCCTATCCAAAACTGTGATATAAAATATGCCTCTCAATCATAAAATAAATATCTGGGTATGTCATGAAATGTCACTGTCTCTCTACTTTGAATCATTCTTAGCTCATAAGTAGTGAAGGAATCCCAAATCTGTAGGAAGTTCATGCCCTTTTTCAACCTTTCAAATATCATCCATACATCATCACTACATCAATGATATCTCAGAAAGAGTGTCATGGTGTCCATGTTGATGTCATTCCATTTCCACTCAAGAATAGATAGAGGTTGTAGAACTCCAACAAGTCACTGGTTCTCTTCCCTCACCTATTGGTAGTTGGAGCACCGAGTTATAAATCCTTCTATCTACCCCTACATACCTATACACAAGTACTAACGATGTATATATCTATACATATTTGTAATCGTGTGATGATCTTCCCAAAAGAGGCATGGGATTCAATCATCATCTCTTCTTGTATATCTGAAGGCACCCATACATGGCCCTGGAATTATAAGTCTTCACTACCATAAATACCCCAATCATGATGCAGGTTCTCTCCTATGATTCTCCCCTTTATAAATATTTCCTCAAGATTTGATAAGAGATGCACTCCAACAAAATAAAGAAGAGAATATATCATTGTAATAGGGTCAATGACTGTTTTCTCGTGCTATTCCTAAACATATAGATGAATCTCAAAAAACATTTCCATCATCATCCACTGACTACTAGACACGTTGATAGCTTGTGTATGTGTCTTCAACTGAAGGAATCACCCAGGAAATTACCCTTTTCAATTGTGTAATCAAGCTAAATGTCGAACAATTTTTGGTATTCTACCCACCTGTGTTGCCTCAGATTCATGTTCGAATCTGTGGAAATATATTTGAGAATATTACGATCCATGTAAAAATGAATCTCTTTCCCAACTGGAAGTGACTTGAAAATAATATAAAATTAACCCAAAATGCTATCTCGAGGTCAATCATAAGATAGTTCCTCTCATGATGCCTCACCTGGCATGATCTTTATGCCACGACATGATCACCTAGCATTCAAACTACTCCCAGTATAATTTATGAATCATTATAGAAAAGTGTTCAACTTCTAACATCATAGGAAGAACTAGAATAATAGATTATGTGAGTATTTTTATTAACTCTTGAAAATAATTCTTGTAATATTCAAACAATAAGAACTACACACCCTTCATTGTCATGGTTTTAAGGGGAGATTCTATGTTGGAGAAGTCTTAGATGAATCATTTATAACACCCAACCATCACTAAGAATTTTCATATGTCAAACACATTCTTACGATGCTACCAGGGAACCACAACATTCACCTTCTCTGTGTTTACTTGTACTCTTTCATCATATATGATATGGCCCCAGAAGTGAACATTACTGATCCCAAAATGGAATTTTCTATGCTTATCTGAAATTTGGGTGCTCTCTCACTATACCCAACATGATCTCAAGATGGTTGGAATGGTTGTATCTTGTGTGTGGGTACAATAAGAAATATTCTACAGATACTACCACTAAAGAATCATGATATGGGTGGAAACCCCAATTCATCATAGCCATGAACAATGTTGACAAGTTTTTCAGATAGAAAAACATAAAAAAATACTAATACAAGATGTCCATTCTCTAGAATGATGTATGTGGTATATCGGAAGGCTTCACAAGAACGTGATGGTATCCCTAAGTCAAATGGATCTTAGATAAAATATTTGATCTTCAGAACTGGTTTAGGTGGTTATAGATGTGAGGTAATGGATGAAGGTTCTTCAATGTAATCTAGTTCAACCATCAATAATCCATGTACAATGTGAGGGAACTATCCATCTTCTTGGTGAAAAATACTAGGGAACCCCATGTTGATGTGAAAATTAAGATAAAACAATTATGCCTTAGGTGTTCATGCAATCTCTTGAGTTCCTAGAACTCTATAGGTGACCTCCTGTATAGAGGAATGAACAGAAGTTTCTCACTTAGAACTAGATTTATGGTGAAATCAACCACTTTTGTAGGAGGTAATCTAGATAAGTCATTAAGGAATATGTACCTTAACTGATCCACTATAGGTGGAAATTATACTAAATTCATCCCCTGATATTTTACAAAGAGATTTGCAAATTGAGCTATCACTCTTCATATACCCGTACACTTGGGTCTGGATCAAGCTGCCTAAATATCTCATTCAACATTATGTTTATATTTACTACACTTGTGAGATGTAATGTACACTAAATAGAGATTTAAATTCACTTGGGCATGATAAGGAACAAGCCTATCCATACTAAGAATTACATCGAAGTTGGTCATCTCGAGGATGAAGAAATTCCAAAACAAAAAACACCCACCAATTTCAAAGTGGTACTCTTGAAACTGGAATAATCCCTTTATTCGGACCCATAATGGAATTTCTAGACACATGACTCCACAAAAGTATGTGATTGTCTGGCTAAGACATTCCACAATAGCAGTATATATAAAAGAGTGTGATGTACCTATATTAAAAAGGGAGAAAACTAAAGATGAGGATACAAGAATAATACCTCTAACAGTAGATAGCCTTTTCCTTTGCTCCTCTGGTGTTGGACACACTTCATATATATTTCCTGAACTGAGACCCTAAGATGATGTCGGACTAGCCTGAGAAGATCAAATCATCTGACACCGAAGTTCAAGGGCTGGACTACCTCATCCACGACCACTACTGCCTCATCATGATTGGCCAGTAGAAGGCCAACTCTCAGCCTAACATGTTTCCACTGATCTTGTACCTAATATAGGTGATGGTACAGATCCCATACCACTAGATGCTAGAAGAAAATTCCGGCATAAGCACTGAAGGTAACCCATCATACGAAAATCTCAACATTCAATTTGGTACCTCATGTAGTGAGGCTTTTTATGTCCTAGTTGACCAAACTTGTAACACAATATAGAGATATCAGTTTGTGTCACCTGGCTAGACCGAACCTCATGTTTACCCTAAAAATGTAACTTCATACTGCTAGTATAATCATCACCATATCTGAATAAAAAAACTCCCTAGTTCACATTTCCAACTTCTCTAGGATTTCCTTCTATAATTAAGGTCTGGTTCACTAACATTGTAATGGTCATCAACTATCAGACATTCTCCTATGAGTTCATATCATTCCCAATCCCATCCTCGATGTGCCTCTCAGTCCTTAACTCATCACCAGTCAGAGATGTATTAAAACACTAAATCTTGGTAATGATATTTGAATACTCAATCAATTTCATAGTTCCCTACTAAATATGCATGAACCTCTTGGAACAATCCACACTTAGAGTTTATTGAAATAATTGATCATAGAATGACGTCTATAAATCTTCGTAAAACATTCCTCACTGATCTGTATATTGAGATATGACACCCCACCAACTCTTGGCGGATTAATTTAAAATATATTTTGTGATCTTGACCCTCTACTCTGGAGGCATCTTTAGATTGTTAAAGATGGATACCATGGATTCTATGCATGAGTCGGTAGCATGAGAACCAGCATCCCCATGGAGGTGGGAGGATTCTACTACTGAAAGTATCAAGTAATATTTTCCATAGTAGGGGTAGGATGGGGGCACCCTGAAGAGACCACTTGATCCAAATGATACTATCATGAAACTGAGGATCGACTCATAATGGGAGATCTATAGTAGGTTCCTCAGGATGAAACATGGAAGGTACTATGGGTTGCTTAGGGACCATGACCTTCAAAGAGTGATCATATCCACCATCATTACATACATCATGGGGATGTCATGGTGGAATAGCTCTATAATTTCCAAGAACAGTCCTTATATATAATTTATAACAGATAGGGATGATAGATAACAAAAACAATATGGACATGTACAAAGCCTTCCTCTATGAATAACAGAGATGACATCCTACTCCTAGAGACAATCTTAGATAAGATAGAAAAAAGTCCTCATAAGGATCACAAGACACACATCCCATATTCCATTGGCAAGGTAAGGTCAAGTTAAAAGTCTGACATTCCTCATATAGGGTGACCATTTCATTTATTAGGTGTTATTTAATTTAGTTCATTTATATGTTTTATCCCCTTTCAATAGTTGAATTAGGTGGATCACTATTCTAATTTACAAGGGTACATACACCTTTTAAATTTAATTTGGGTGTCCACTTAATCTAAATCATAACATGTACCTACAAGTCGTATCAGAACATTTCGTTATTTATAAAAATGAAAAACCTCAATATATAACAACTAGGCACAATAAGGTATCTATTCGAGGAGTCGCTAAAATTTTTTGTGATATATAGGATCATGTTTCAAGGCATTAAGCGAGTAAGGAATGTGTATGGTGGTGATGGATAGGTGTGGGACCTGATGTGCACCCTCTATTTGTTTTGGGGTGGGTCTAGTCTTGTGCTAGGTTTCTTGGCCAGCCCATTTTTTTCTTTAATTTACATGGTGTATATAATTGGTATTACTTAATTGTCTGATTTTTCAATTATCACTTAAACATAATGTGTATTTATTTGAAAATACCAAAAAAATGGTGTTATCCACAATACAAATATCATGTGAAATAGTCAATTCACAATGAAAGTATATATGGCATGGCATAATGCATAACAATTTAATTCCTATGGTTCTTGGTTTGATTAATGATTCTAACACTCCCTCATATCATTAAGAATATGTAATAGTAATTTTCATTTTAGTAAGACTAATACAATAACACAATAAAACTATCATGTCACACAACAATTAAGTTGTATCAATTATAAATGGAATAATGAGTAACATAATTTCCCAACCCAGGTAATTTGGGATTCTTGTGTACATGGGTTAGCTATTTTTAAGCACATTTTCAATTAAAAATTCCAATTTCATAATAATATATCTCACTAAAATATTTAGATAAAAGGAGAAGGGGATCTGATACAACATTGTAGCATCCCTCCCCTATTTCCACTCAGTAGTTCTCTAAGACGGCGGCCCACATGACCTCAAGCACATATCCCCAATCAGCAGAGCCCTTAGACTAGAAGGGAGGGCCTATAGTGTGTCCATGGGGGAGACTATTCCCACATAGATAATAGTATGCATAGTGGTATACAATATATATTGAATTGAAGAACCATAAATAGAAACAGATAGCATTAGAAACATCATAATAGTACTACTGAACAAATAAGAACAAATACATAACTGGGAGAAGATGAAATTCAACAATAGATATAATTATTATAATGGTATGACATGAATATATAAAAAAATGGGAGAATAGGGGAATATGGGATACAAAACATATACTACATGTTATACAAAATGATAAATGGATAAAAACTATACACAACATCTCAACCGTAAGTGTGGTCCTCTTCCCCCAACTCTATCTTAAACAATATTTCAATTAAGAATCAGAAGCAACCCACTTCTCTTTTATCTACCCCTGCAATAATAAAGCCAAATTATGTACCAAATGGTTCCCAAGAAGGGTGTGAGATATAAATCTAAGTAGGCTGACACCCACGGTGTTTATGTCAATCCATTTTATGAAACAAATAAATGAAAGTGTTCCAATAATTATAAGAACAAGGAAATGAGTAAATAAAACATTAACACCTTGTTCTAAGTTCAAAACTGGACTCATATCCCATACCACATGCTTCATACCAAGCCAGAAGTCTGAATGAAGTACATGTACAAGTCATAATAGCATATATACTGGGTCATGTAAACGAATCTACCAATGTAATAGTGGACCCTAAGATTGTGGTTTACCGGGGAGGTCACCATTTCATGTCATCATATAAGCATGATCAAAATAAAAATTGAGGACACGACAAAAAAAGTAGACATGCATTCCATCAATATTTCAAATCAATTGATGGAGTCCCAAGCCCATCCAAGGTGATCACATAAATTTTCATGGGCCACTAAAGATGTCTCTGAATAACACAATATCTCCATGTTCATCCAATAAACCAATAAGGCATCCATTGTATCACTCAATGTATGGTGACTTTGAGAATGTTATGTGTTTCTCACATAGGGGACTAGGTATCACCAGATTCATGGAATAACCATATTTCCGAATGATTTTTTCCTTATATTCTCCCCTAGTGAACTGACATCGCACTTTAGGATGAACAAATTGACCTAGAGACCCCATACATAGAAATACACTGTCTCTCCCCTAGTGCTTCAAGTAGAACCAACCAAACACTACGATTCTATCCATGGAATCCTTAAATCAGGGCCCATGTTCTCTCACATACTGTTGAGGTGAGCATGGTTATCCAAGCACATATCACAACATGGAAAATTATTTATATGTAATCACATTCCATCAAATAATCATTTCAATGCCATATAATTTCAAAGATATTGCAACTATACAATCAACTCCACGAAAATTGGTGCAATTATATAGAAAACACATGACGACTTAAACATAAGAAAAGCATGAGGATGAAGCATATGATATAAGGCATAGAATGTAAAAAATTACATTTCATCATTGACATTTCAATATCTCAAGCTAACAATATTACCAAATTATAGCATTTAATAGAAGCTAATTAATTATATAACAGGGTAATATGTGTAAAGTGAGACATATTTCACAATAATATTGACATAAAATGAATATAAGTAATTGAATATAGAATAATGCAAGGAGTTCCCCCATTGTGAAATAAGAATTTAATTTTAAGGCATGTGGAATTCAATGTGAAGCGTTATGGATGAGAATTTAATTATAAGGTAAGAGGCATGATTCTCAAATCCAACCATATAGTCCAATTCATATAGAATAGTTAAAAATTTAACTAAAGGGAAACCGAAATGTGGTAATTAATCCTTTAAGTCATTAAACCATTAGAACCGCACAACCAAGGTGAGTTTCAAATTAAAACAAGGGAAAAGTCCATGAATGTTAGGAACACCCAAAGGGGTATTCGGAGATGAGGAGAACACCCCATGTATGGGTTTTTTCCATACGATAGGGTCCTAAGAGTAATAAGAACACAAATTAATTAATTATGTAAGCATAAACAAGGCATCATAGGAAGGATTTGACAAGCAGAACAATAGTGCATCATTGAAAAAGTGAAACAATTATTGGAAATAGGGTTGACCACCTACCTAGATGTAGTAGTTCTTCACATGTCCTTTATCGAACCTTGATTCAATATAAAATGGAATAAATTGAAGGATTTTATAAATTCCAAAACAAAATCGGATAATATGTTACACCAAAATAACAAAAAAAATAAGGAAGAGGAAGGTTGAAATATAGGAGTGTGGAAGGAAGAGCATACGAAGGTCTTTCTATTTCTTTCGACGATGAAGGAATCGACTAAAGGATAGAGGACCTAACACAAAACCTAGTATAGGGGGAGAGTTATATCCAATCTTAGAGAAAGAGATAAATCTCGCTAAATGGTAGGAGAAATGAAGATGTGTTGTTAAATTCATTAAATCAGGTCATTATGGTAATTTCACCCATTTTTACAATGTGCATGATTTGGATAGACGGTTTGGAAAGACAATTCACCAACCATAAACCAGTCACAACAATAAGGGTAACTCTTTATGGTTATGAATATTATTGGTCTAAGTATGTAAAAATCTTGAAAAATATATCTATACTAAAATCCATCAACATTGCATGGTCGTCTGACCTAGGTCTCACTATTTCAAAAAAAAACGTACGACCTAATCTACCTCAACCTATTTCGGGGATTTGGGCTTCAAATTACCCCCGCACGCAGCCATGACCCCATTTAATCTCTTATGCATAATTACTAGGTCAATTGTAAATAATTGAACCAAAAATTAAATGGGTTTTCCTTTGGATAATGTTAGGATGTAACAATTTCCCTTCAGAGGATTGGATTAATCCCATAAAATAAACAGTCAATATTGATCTATAAATTATGTATGCAGTTCACAATATGCATTGCTAACCTTATAATGTTCGCTTCATACATAGAAATATTTTTTCCTTCCTTTTATATTACAGTAATTTTTTTTATTCTTATCCTCTTGTTACTCATGAGGAAAATATTTTTCCAATAAGATCACCTTAAAATCCTTCTACTCTATGCTTTTTATTTTATCCTTATCCTTTTTGGTTTTAATTAATGATGACCATTGATCTCCATCCCCTAATACCCAATAAATTTACATGACAGCCTTATCCATTTCATTAATTCCCAGATCAAGAATGTTTTTTATCTATATTACCTATCCATTTCTTAGCTACAAATGGATTTTCAGTCCCACTAAATTATGGGGGTTTCTAAAGCATGAAACAGTTTAACATTATTGAAACATTTGGTGAATTAGTAGGATAATCTATATAGGGAAGGTTATTTCTCATAACATAAGTCAGTTAACCTAATATTGTTAAAATTTGATCAAAACAAGTTTGACCTACATCTTCTACTTCATTATGTTACCTAGGGGAGATCCCCACATAGGTATCGTACATTGATATGGTTCACATTACATCCACTGTGGTCCATTTTTAAATAATTTAATACACTATATTAGATCATAACATTATGAAAAATAATGTTTAATCCCAATACTAGTAAAATACTTAACATAAATTCATTTTTTTCTTAGATAGTATAATAATTACAAACATAGTTTCTTTGTGAAGGATTTCAAATAATAAAAATATTTTCCAATCCTTCATAATGTTTTGTAAATAAAATTTAAATTATCCATATATTATCTTATGGTAGTTTCTAATCATGTGCATAGTAAGGCTTGTTGTCGTATATCAGGTAATGATCAAGTCAAGAATGACACATCGTTTTGATATTTATTACACATAGGTACATATGTAATAGAAACATGTCCACATGAATAATATATATAAGGATGTATTTATAGTAAAACCACACAAGATCTACATTACCAAAACATAATGATATCGCCTTATATGCAGAATTATCCTTAAAGTAATACCTGGGTTTATATTCCCTAATATATTTTTTTTTCTAAAATCTAGTTTCCAAGGTTTCTACAAAACATCATTTCATACCAACTATAAATACCATTATCATTGTCACCTAAGGTCAGTGGTTACATTATCACATTGGCCTAATATAAAAGGAATCACTACTTGAATGACTGAATAGTTTAGTGGTCTTGGTAAACAAGATACATACTTGAAATTCACATTACATTTTAAATATAAAATACACAATGTGTTTTCTTTGAGAACACCATCATTTCATTTATCATACCCATTCTTACCAATCATAAAATAGTCTATAGTATCCTAGGGAAAAAACATAAGACATCAGGGAGCTCAGATTCTCAGTAGGGGTATGTGTACAACAGAATATGTCATGAATAAATAATCCATACTCAATATAGAAAGTTAAAGAACAAAAATGAGAATAATCTAGAAATAATAAAATATGATCACATAATTGCATATAAATCAACTCATGAGATGGAATAATTACCTTGGATATTCTAACTAAATAAATTATCACATGGAATATCAATAACTAAATTCTTAATTATGGAATTCATAATTTTGGACATCTGGAACATAATTTCAATGCTTTGTGCCAATACATCAAAATAAATGGGTAATACCTTAGCAAAAAACTAATCTAGTTTGTATCGTGAGATATACTGATGCATCGAGGGGCTCTCTATAATCGGGGTCCACCCATCACTTACTATGTAAAATGAATTTATTATATCAAATGGGTGAAACATAAGCAACAAATAAATCATATTCAAAAAATAACATAGTAAATTTAAATAATTACACCAATAAAACAAACATAATCTTCAACTATTTTGATTAATATGGTGATTGAAAATAAAATTATACAAAATCAGTTATACTGACCAAAAATAATCCAAAGAATAAAATAGGGATGACATCAATATAATATATTCCTAGTGGATAATAAGAACAATAAATGGTTGGTGTGGTTTATGAATAGAAATAAAATAAGAATTTAATTAAAACATTCTGGGATAAAATAACCTCTGTACTTTGAATATCACCTTTTAAAACAGAAAAGTTCACAAAAAAATCTATAAATAATTTTCATTAAAAATAACATATGAAAAATGGTAGAATAATCATTAAAACATTGAAAGTTCATTATGGAATAATATTTTTTTCATGTTGTGAACGTTAAAATAAATATTCCGTTCACATTTTTAGTAAAAGACAAATGAGCCTTATCTTTTAAAACAACATGATGATTCCACTCAAAAAATCATAAAAAGTAAAAATAAATAAAAATAAATTAAAAAATCATTTGTAAAAAGTTAACAAAAATTTTGAAAACATTTTTTGAAAACATGGATTTTTATGAAAAAGGATTTTTGATTGAATATAGAAATAAATTTTGGATTTTCATAAAACAATTTATCAGTCATTTTAAGTACTAAAGAGTAAAAAATGGTACTATTACTTGAAAAATTTCCTAAATAATGAGAGGATAATAAAATAGGTTATTTTTAAGAGAGAAATATCAATTAATTCCCCCATGTGAGACTTAAACAAAAACAATATTGAAAAAAGTTGTGATTGTGAAAAAACACTTACCACTTTGGTAACTTCTTAATCGTAAGCCCCATAAAAGAAATAATCATAAAGTGAAACATTAAATACCATTAAGATAAATATATCAATGATATAACATATCAATGTGTATGTATATACACTATCATAATTAATAATTGGTAAATATGGAATATGTCTCATGGATATAAAAATGAGATTAGAAACCCTTACCATATGTTTGACATCCTTCATATGTGTATGAAGCTTCTGTATAAAAAATATATGTTTATTATAAATAAATTTTATAAACAAAATCATATATATTAAACCATATATTATTTACTTATAGTCTTTTACAACACATTTATTATCAATTATTTGTTACAATAACTGTTTTGGGTGATAATTGCATCATTTTTCCTGTACTTTTTAGTTCATTAATTTTGGTTATTTTAAATTTATCTTTGATAAATAATATAAAAAAAACCATGATATAAATATTATATATATATTCATTATATATTTATTTAGAGTAATTTATAAAATTTAGAGATAGAAAATTGATTACAACATTCATGGAGACCAGTATGTCATACACATGCATGAATGTTGTTTCCAATTTTATCAACAGATATATTGAAATGAAAATAAATTTATATTCACCGTAAAGAATAATTTTTTTATATATTTTTAAATTATTTTAGTAAAATCCAACCTTATTACCATCCATGTAAAAATGAAGTGAAAAACATTTCACATCGCTATGTGGAGGCGGTAGTCCTCATATACACATGATTGATGTTATAAGGATGGATATTCATAGTATAAATTAAATATATAAAATAATAATTATGTGGAAAAAATGTACTCATGTATTTTCATTTAAAAATTAAGTGAAAAACATTTCACATGACTATGTGTAGGTGGTAGTCTACATGCACGCATGATCAGGGTTATTATTTTCAAATGGTTTTGAAGGTAAGATGTTAGATGTGATATTATATATTTATATAATAATTTTTAGGTAATAAATATCACATATATTCATTATAAGTGTCTTTAATTCCTTATATATAAATCATAATTTGAAAATAAAATTGCATCGTTTAGTTAGGTCGTTGTTTGACATACACACAATCAACTTTATCTTATCCCTCCATAAAATTATATGTTGGAAGATATATGTGATATAATAATTGAAGAAGTGTAATAATTTCATAAGTATTATATATAAATATTAAATAATTATCAAATCCTAACTATATGACTTATTTCTTTCAAAATAAAATCAAACTCTTTGATAGCTTGCAATGTACATGACACCAGTTTTAAACATAAATACTCTATTACAATATTTTATGAACCTATAAATTATAGCCTAGACATTGAGTTGGAGGTTATGAATATAACTATCTAAATTATGAAAAATATTCCACTTTGAAATGTTCATTTATTATTTATTTATTAGAAATAAAAATAACAATCATTTAAGAAAGAAATGATATCTGAAAAACCTATGTTTTTAAAAACAGATAGTTTAGTCACGCTTCATGCGCATAATTTAGAATTAATTTTTAAAACATTAAGAAATTTGATTTCAAAAATTAATATTTATTTTTAAATCAGAATATAAAGATTTTTTATGGGGATCTTTTTTTTATTTTACTGAAATGTATTCTTTTTAATGAATTGTGAAAAATTTTAAATTTTGATTAAAAACATCCTATTTATTTAAAATATTTATGCAGTTAAATTATATTTTTAATGGGTTTAAGAGATTAATTATTTCAATTATATAACAATTATTCTATTTTAGAGTTATTATAATCATTTTTATATTGAATTTTCTTATTATAAAATTGTAATCTTATAAATTAAATATCTTTTAAAAATTCTCTTTCTCATCACGCCTGTGGGAATAATTTTAAAATAACATTTTCTACTTATGAATATTTATTTATGAAAAATGGATACCACATTTCAAATTATAATAATTTAAATTATCTAATATGTTAAAAAAATTGTTTTACCATAATGAAAGGTAAACATATTAAAATTAATTTTTTGTGCTTAATGTAAAAATTGGTTTACCAGGGGTTAAACTAAATATAATGGTTAAAATTACCGAAACATTTGTATAAAATATTTTATATGGCTATATTTAGAGCTTATATGGCCTATGTCTTGATAATACTCCCTTTTGGATACTTTTGACATGTGGAAAACATGGGTACATTTTATCTTTTCAAAAATTAAAAGAATTAAACTCACCTCACATATAAAAGGCCACCCCTTACATCTCTTCATTACACCATCAAACCATTTATGTTCTAAATAGACCAAACCAAATCACTTCCAAAATTTCATATCCTTATCCTAGAATCCTTTTTTAATTATAAATCTATTATATTAATAGTTTAGGTAAAATCATAAAGACGTTGTCTGAGAAGAGGTAAAATTCCTAACTACATGTTTTTCCATTATTTCTAATTAAAAATCCTTAAAATATTATTAAATTGTGATTATATAATGAAACCATTATCTTATATATACACAGATGTTGTTATGATTAGGTTGCAACTACCCCACTTACATCAAATGGGTAATGAAATGATTATCAGTGTGTACGGAGGACTACCACCTCGCGAACTGATGTCATTTGTGTTTCTATTACCACCTATCATGGTTGGGTATCTTATATGTATATTTTATATGTATATTTCCATGTGTTTTTATATGAAATTATTTGTAATATTAATTTATTTAATATGACAAACATCCTTGAAATTTAGTGTTATTGTATTGTTATGCTAAATGATATTGTGGGAAAAAAATAAAGGAAAATAGGGAAATTGTGGAACCAAAAGGTAATTCACACCATGATGTAAATAAACATGGAATGAAAACAGAAATATCGTGTAGTTGAGATTTAATAGTGGAGTCATGGAGATCAATTTTTTCATATGAAGAAGGTTTTACATGATGTAGTATGTATGTGTGATGTTTTGAAGGATCGAAATTGAATATAGAGAGTGAAGTTGAGGTTATGGAATGATAAACACACTTTACATGTCTTTAAATCATTACACGATGTGAAATATTACACGGTATAAAAACAATAAATTTTCTGAAGTGAAAAAAAACAATTTGGAGTTCAACCTTAAATGTTAAACATCGTGTAAAAATTAAATGTAAAGACCTTTAAAATTCAAGGGCCCAGAAATTTCAAGGAATTTTATTTCTAATTGCTTTGGAATTTCACGAGTCCGCAGTTTCTGACGGCACCTCATTCCAAGGCCCGGTGTGCCCGGAATCAATTTCCGAAGTTTATCTTGGGTACGTTCAGTGAACGAACGAGCGGATTTTCCTAACTTTTCAACCAGTGCTCGGAATCGAATTCTGAGGGAACTGATGAAACCGCAGTGCTGGTAATCGCTTAGGAAAAACTTTTCCGACGGTTTTTTTGTTCGGAAGGAGTTTTTAAAAATGTGAAAAAAAAATTATAGTTGTTTTACAATTATAATTTTATTTTACCACTAGTGGTATATGTGTTAGGGAAAAGGAAGTTGTGAGGAAGTTGGGGTGGGGCAAACACGAGCCCCCACCTCCTTAAATTTTCTAACACCCCTTTAAACACCCCCTAGATTTAATGTGTGACTCATCCTCTCCCCATCTTAATTACAAGTCAAATCTCTCATTAAATGATTTGATTAAGTTATTAAATGAATTTAATTAAGAGTTGAATTTTGAATTCTTTATAATTCATGGCTTGGGATTAATAAATAATGGTGAACCTTATTTTTATTTTGGGGGTTTTCGTGTGAGAGTAATTGGGAGAGAATACTCAAATATTGAGGAGTCATCATCTTCTTTAATGTAAATACCCGTAAAATTAAAGGGAATTTTTTTTCTTCTGAATTTTCAATGGGATTTTACAGGAACGCAGTTTATGACGGCACCTGATTCTGAGGCCCGGTGTGCCTGGAATAAATTTCCGAAGTTTAGCTCGGGTACGTTCAGTGAATGAATGAGCAGGTTTTCCTAACTTTTGAACCGGTTCTCGGAATCGAAATTTGAGGACACCGATGAAACCGCAGTGCCGGTAATTGCTTAGGAACATCATTTTTGGAGTTGTGTTGCTTGGGTGTGGTTATTAAATAATGGGTTAACTAAAGAATTAAATAAAATATTGTGCTACAATTTTATTTCTATTCTGGGTAGTTTAAACCTACGCTTGGTGGTTGGAGTGGGACCCACTAATATCCTAACTCCACTAGGTAGGATATTAGTGAAGTGGGCCCACATGATCCCCACCCCATCAATCCCTTTCTAACCTCCATCTCGTTCTTTTAATATGTAACTCACCCGCACCCCGAATAAATGGCAAGTCAACCATCAAAATTAATTTGAATATTAAACGCTTTTCAATTAATTCAATTAATCGATTGAGACCTGTTTGATTTTCAAAATAATGGCTTGCGTGTGTATTAATAAAATAAGACAAGACTTATTTTATTAAGGGTGAGTTTGGTTGTGCGAGAAGGATTGGGAGAGGATTTTCTCCAAGCCTTCGAATCTTCATCTTCTTCGTTGGAGAACGCAAAGAAAGACGAAGAACACCGGCCTCTGATGGAAGAAGATGAAGAACGCTAGTTCCTCAGAGATCGATGACGCGACGCCATGTACCGCGACGCCGAAGATCCTCCTCTCCGCGACACCAAAGATTCTTACAGATCCTTCTTCCACAATGTCCTTTTTCTGTGTCAAATCATCGTTCATCAACACTTTGAGGTATGGGTTATTTGTTTTTTCCCGTGAATTATTTCTTTGTCGTTCATCGAATTCTATTTGGGCCGCCTTTTATAGTAATAATGGGAGGAGGATGGACCGCATGAACATGGCCGACCCTCCTCCCCCTTTGATGATTTTGTTTCCCGCGGTATGAATAAAGGTAGTGGGATGCAACGGCACCGCGCAGAAACAAAAAAGAATGGGCGAAGAAGCGCGACACCGTCGCGCCGCGCCGTTACGGCCGAACGAAACCGCGGCCGGATTTGGGGCCGCAGGGGGTGATTCAGTGAATCTGCATATTATTTGATGGGTGGATCGACAGATGATGATGGAATGGGCCGTAGAGGCAGTTTGATGATTCTGCAGTAATTTATGGGGCCTGAGTTGAACACCGGCGCACACGGAATTGAAAACGGACCACCGGAGAAACTCTGGTGGCCCGCCGACATCATCGGCGGAGCCCTAGCATGCCGCCGGAAAGAACTACTGCAGCTAAAGCCATGAAGGCAGGAAGACGGCTCCTGTTGTCGTGTGGGATTCAGGGGAGCAAGACGCGGCGCTCGCCACGTCCGCTGAGCGCGAAGGCCGCGGGGGACCAAGTCCCCCATTCGGCTTGCTGGCCGAGCCAGCGCGCCACAAGGCCGGCACGGGCCGGGTTGCGCGGACCGGACTGGGCTGCCCCCCGCCGGGCCGGTCCACTCCCAGCCAGGCCGGACCCGGACCCGGGTCGGGTCACCCGGTTCCGGAAGACCCAGAGGGTTGGTCCGGGTCAAGCCGGGCCCAGAACCCCATTTTCGGACTACTTCCGGTCTTTTGCCCATATCATGGGATACAGACCTCCGATCGACGCACCGTCAGTTGCGATGCGATCCTTGGACTGAGATGGTCGTTTCAGTATATTACACTCAAGGTTTATGGGAACATTGTGTATGTCCGGGTTGGTTCGAACACGATATCAATCGGGCCCTCGGAGCGGAAATGCTTATAACTTGAGCTCCAGACGTCTGATTGACGTGCCATAAACATTATTGGATTCCTATTAGTGAGACAGACCTTTTGGCTTACTCCGATAGAGGTTTGGACATAGTTGGAGTGCGGTAGGGTTTGTTTTGACTTAAAAACCAACCGGGCTCCTGGAACAAAAAGGCCAATAACTCACAGACCGGGCGTCCGATTGACGCGACGTCTGTCACGTTTAGTTCCTCTTGTCGAGACGGAACATTTAGATACATCAACTCCGGACTACGTGTCAGTTGATGTATCGACCCCCTGGCTCGTGGGGAAGACCCTCCCGGAATCAAGCATGCTGTGTGCGGGAACCCTAGAGCTGGCTGCGACTGCGAAAACCGTACTGAAACCCTTTGTGGGTTCGAAGGCGATGAAGTCTGCACTGAAATCCTCTGTGGGTTAGGCAGTGATGAAGACCATACTGAAATCCTTTGTGGGTTCAACTGCGATGAAGACTGCACTGAAATCTTCCATGGGTTCGGCAGTGATGAAGACCGTACTGAAATCCTATGTGGTTTCGATGAAGATGAAGACTGCTTTGAAATCCTCTGTTGGTTCGACAACAATGAAGACCATACTGAAATCCTCCATGGGTTCTACGATGATGAATCTGTTCTTGCTATCCTACGTGGGTGTGGTAGAGTAGCTGGACTGTATCCTATGTGGATCCGACAGCTTAGCTGGTTTAGTATCCTACATGGGTCCCAGCTTAGATGAATTAGTAGCTACATCTGATCATCTCTATCACCTTACGAAGTAGTATACCTGTGTGAGCTGATTCTTGACATTCAATAATTATCATTGAGATGATTGAATTGCTTCCCTATGTGGATTGGGGTGTGCTTTCTTGTGTAGACAGGGTTGTACTATCCTGTGTGGACATGATCGAACTTGGGCTCAGATGTTAGAGTCGAACTGGAACTCATGACTTAGGTATATGTATGGGCATATACATAAGTAGTGGTGGATGTTACTTTGGGATTGTATCTTTCCTTTGTGAATTTTCCATTGTGGATTCTGGGAGACCATCGGGGGTCTCAGGGTCCCTACTGAGTAGCGTATACTCACCCCTACACGGGCTATGCCCGCACTACATTTTGTTGGATCAGATGACAGATAGCGCTGATCGTGGTTGAGGCGTGTGGCGAAGTCGGTACCAGGAGGTGGACCACTGGGCAGGACGTACACGGAGCGGACGGCTGGACCCATGGAGCTGAGGTGGCTATCTGTACCCACCCTTCAGGTGGGACTTCCAGTGGACGGCTCGACGTTGCTGGTTTACTTTCAGTTACTGTACTTTCTTTCCAGTTGTACTTTAATTTAAGTCTGGGTTTGTATTCTAGCCCATTTACTTTACGCACTTACTATTGTACCCAATTTTACTTAGGGTTTACTTCTGATGGCTTTCTCTATGGTGTTTTTTTACATTATAAAGGAAATGCCTTCCCTTTTTTGGGATTTACGCCTTTGGTGCTAGTCGCCAGCCTCTGGCCTATGGGAGGCGGGCTTTGGGTAGTCACGGCACGGGCCCCGATGACGGGTCGTGACAAATTGGTATCAGAGGAGTTTGGTTCAACCGCAGAACTCAGGACTCTGATCTTTCTTTTATGTAAAGGAATAGTGTTTAGGGTGTTGACTTTGGTTATCAGTCCAGGGAATCCAGTGTTGGTGCGACGGCCAACATATCCATACTCCAGGACCCTGACTTCTGATTTCTGACTCAATGCACGAACACATTTATTTCATGTGTGTTTCAAAAGATTTCTTGGTGATTACATTATGTCAGCTCACCAGGTATACTTTTTTGACCGTGGCGCACCATTTTATTTTTAGGATGCCCCAAGACGGCAGCCATATAGGGTTCCAAGTTTTGTGCGAGACGACAGCCCACTGAGCGACGCGGCCTCGGTAGAGGGCCGTTTTTCAGCGGAGGCACCGGCGGTACCTCTACCCGCCGAGCCACCGATGCTACCAGCCCCAGCCGCTGAGAGTGCATGTCACCTCAGTGCACTGCATGGGTTTTAGCTTCAGAGACCTCCCATGTTCCGCGGGGAGACGGTCCCTCAGGCATCCGAGGATTGGCTGGAGGTGGTTTTGCGAGTTTTTAGTTTAGTGGGGACACCAGCGGACCTCATGGTGATCCTTGCAGCGAGCCTCCTGCACGCGGCAGTAGGAAGATGGTGGAGCTTGATGCTCCAGGTGCACGACAAGGCATCTCTCCAACGGATGGACTTTGAGAGCCTCTTCCGCTCGGAGTTCGTCCCAGCCACCCTCTGTGTGGTGCGCATTCCTGAGATACTACAACTGCGGAAGGGCAGCATGACAATCGCCTAGTACTCGACGGGATTTAGCGATATCTCACGTTATTCGATGGATGTGGTACGAGACCCATTCTTCCTTGCCCTGACCTTCGAGAAGGGACTAAGGCATGAGATCAGGGCATCAGTGATCTCCCTTAGCATTCCGACCAGGTAGGAGTACTGGAGGGAGCCCTTCTCATTGAGAGCTTTCATGCTGAGTCTACACCAGCAGCAAGACCGACCACAGGGAGGCATTTGGCAGAGTCGTCTGCAGCTGGTAGTCAACTGACATCATAGGGGTCCAGGCGGACCGGACCATCAGGCAGACGTTCTTAGGGCACGGGCTCAGAGGTGCGGGGCACCCGACAAAGAGCCCGCCTTTCGAGCAGCAGACAGTGCTACGCATGCAGCAGGCAGGGCCACATGGCTCGTGACTGCCCGACCAGCCATGCAGAGGACCAGCAGACGGTCGAGGGGCCACCCAGGAAGTGGCAGAGGTTCGACTGTGGCGGTCTTCCTAGAGCAGGCGAACGAGGCATGGGAGCTTTCTGAGCATCATGTGGTGAGAGATGCTTTGAGGCTTTACCACCACCACCAACAGGAGGTCCACCCCGACCACAGGGAGCAGGCGGGCAGAGATAGGCTCAACTTCAGGCAGTAGAGGCCTATGACCACGGCGCGCCAGAAATGATTCGAGGTTCTATCTATATATACTCCACCCTTTCTGCAGTTCTTATAGACATAGGAGCGAGTCATTCTTTTATTGTCACTGCCCTTGTTCGGAGCTTGGAGATTCCGACAGAGCTGTTGGCTCATTACTTATGGCTAGAGACTCCTACGAGAGCAGACTTGGCGATTACACACTGGTTCCGGCAGTGTGAACTTACTCGAGGAGGTGAGAGCTTCTGCTGGGATCTTCTTGTAATGGCGTCGAGGCCTTACAACGTCATCTTGGGAATGGATTGGTTATCTACAGTCCATGCTCAGATTGACTATATTTGGCACAAGGTGTGGTGTATACGCACCGACGAAAGCAGGTTCACCTTCACCGATGAGAAGGGAGCCTTTGAAGTACAGGATGGAATCACGTAGAGGAGAGGACATCCCATCGATCATTATTTGGCTAGCCTCATCTAGGGGCAGTTGACGTACGGAGTCTAAATTTTCTAGTAGTGGTGGATCAGTATGCGGATGTTTTCCCGAACGACGTTCCATGACTACCTCCTCCCAGAGAGGTAGAATTTTATATTGACATGTACCCCGAGACAGCTTCGATATCTACACCAGCATATCAGATGGCTCCCACTGAGCTTCGAGAGCTACGGGTATAGCTGGAGGACTTGTAGGGAAAGGGATCCATCTGACCCAGTGTTTCACCCTAGGCTTCCCTAATTTTGTTCTCCAAGAAGGCGGACGAGAGCTCAAGACTAAGTGTCGACTATCGTCACCTGAACCATGTGACTATGAGGAACAAGTATCCTCTACCGAGTATTGAAAACCTCTTTGATCATCTCAAGGGAGCACGGTGGTTCTCGAAGATAGACCTCAGTTCAAGCTATCATCAACTCAGAGTTCGAGACGAGGACGTGCAGAAGACGACCTTAAGATGTTGGTAAGCCACTATGAGTTCTTGGTTATTCCTTTCAGCATAACCAACGCTCTAGCAGTGTTCATGGGTCTCATGAACAAGATCTTTCATCCACACCTCGATCCATTTTTCATGGTCTTCATCAACGACATATTGATATACACAACCACTGAGGAGGAGAACGCCTACCACTTACAAGTTGTACTAGACACACTCTGAGAGCACAAGATTTATGGAAAGATCTCCAAGTATCAGTTCTGGTTACGTGAGGTCCACTTCTTGGGACACGTCATCTCTGAGGTGGGAGTTGTGGTGGATCCAGCGAAGATCGAGGCAGTGCTAGCTTGGGACCCACCTAAGAGCGTGACGGTGGTGCGGAGTTTCTTGGGTCAGGCTGGGTATTACTGGAGATTTGTGCCAGACTATTCCAGAGTTGCGACACCACTCTCAGCATTGAAGAAGTACGGGAAACCCTTCGTGTGGTCAGACAGATGTCAGCAGAGCTTCCAGGAGCTGAGATAGAGATTGACCAGCGCACCTATCTTGAGGCTATCGGAGGAGAGAGTAGGATACGTAGTCTACTACAATGCATCAGGGACCGGACTCGGAGGTGTCTTGATGTAGGAGAGGGCAGTGATCGCCTATGGATCATGTCAGTTGAGGCAGCATGAGAAGAACTATGCTACCCATGACCTGGAGTTATCATTAGTGGTCTTCGCTCTGAAGATGTGGTGACACAATCTGATGGGAGAGCGCTTGATAGTCTACTCTGACCACCAGAGTCTCAGGTACATCTTCTCGTAGAAGGACATGAATCTGAGACAGTGGCGATGGCTCGAGTTCCTCCAGGACTACGACTTTGAGATAGTCTATACTCCTAGAAAGGGGAATGCATTAGCCGATGCTCTCAGCAGGAGGACGTGCATTCATCTACTTGAGGATGTAACAGAGTACCTGGCCTCTTTGCAGATATCCTTCATGGATAGATATGGAGTATCCTTTCTCCAGTCACTCACAGTCACTCCTCCACTACTACAGCAGGTTAGAGAGGCACAGCGTGGGGACGTTGACTATGAGACGAGACGTGCACAGATATCCCCAGGACAGGAACCTGATGGATTCTCTGTGGTGGGAGAGATAGTCTTCCTTTTCAAAGGACGTACCATAGTACCGGTTTCTTTATAGGAGGAGTTGCTGAGGGAGTTTCACACTTCCACTTTAGCGGTACATCTATGAGTGGCGAAGATGTATCAGGATCTCAGATGACAGCACTGGTGGCCGGCTATGAAGAAGGATATAGCTGAGTTCGTTTCTCGATGCATCACCTGTCAGCATGTGAAGGTGGAGCACCAGGTACCAGCAGGCTTGGTACAACCCTTGGAGGTCCCGGAGTGGAAGTGGGACATGATATCTTTGGATTTCGTGACTGGACATCCATGTACTTCCAGAGGTCACGACTCCATTTGGGTGATTGACGACCGACTCACCAAGTCGGCTCACTTCTTACCCATCAGAGAGCAGGGCTTAGTGGAGAGCTTGGGATGACTCTACATTCAGGAGATCCTATAGCTTCATGGTGTTCTATCATTTATTGTATCTGATCGAGATGCTCTCTTTACATCCCGACTTTCGAAGGGGTTGTAGGAGGCATTCGGGACGCAGCTACGTCTAAGCACCTCCTTTCACCCTCAGACGGATGGTCAAATGGATAGGACCATTTAGACTCTCGAGGACATGCTCCGTGCATGTGTCCTCGACTTTGGTCGTAGCTGGGAGGACCACCTACCCTTAGTGGAGTTCACATACAACAACAGCTACCACTCCACCATCGAGATGTCACCATACGAGGAATTGTATGGATGGCCTTGCAGATCTCCTCTGTGCTGGACAGACCATGGGGAGTCAGCACTTGTGGGACCAGAGATGGTCCAGGCTATGACAGAGAAGGTCCAGGTCATCTTGAAGAGGATGAGGACATCTCAGAGCTGGTAGAAGTCTTATGCTAATAGGAGGCGGATGCCACTAGAGTTCGAGGATGGCGACCACGTTTTCATGTGGGTCTCACCTTGATGTGGATTACAGAGATTTGGCCGAGGCGGAAAGTTATCTCCGCACTTCATCGGACCATTCCAAGTCCTCAGCAGGGTAGGTGAGGTGGCTTACCACCTGGCTCTACTACCTCAGTTGTACCGGGTGTATGACGTTTTCCACGTATCTCACCTGAGGAGATACGTGCACGACCTGGCGCATAACATCGACCATGGAGAGCTGGACATTGACGATGGGGCGACTTTTGCAGAGGTCACAGTGGAGATCGAGGATCGACAGGAGGGGGTCCTATGTGGGTGGTCGATTCATTTAGTGCGCATCAGATGGCAGGACGGGATCCTCCAGGAGAGCACTTGGGAGCGGGAGGCTCAGATGCGTGCACAGTACCCACATTTGTTCCCCTAGTTTATGATGTATCTTTACAGGGACGTAAAGCCCAGAGGTGGGAGTAATGTAAAGACTTATAAAATTCAAGGGAAATTTTTTTTCTTAATTTTCTTTGGGATTTTACAAGAATGCAGTTATTGACGGCACCTGATTCTGAGGCCCGGTGTGCCCAGAATCAATTTCTGAAGTTTATCTCCAGTACATTCCGTGAACGAACAAGTGTGTTTTTATAACATTTGAACCAGTGCTCGGAATCGAAATATGAGGACACCGACGAAACCGCAGCGCCGGTAATTTCTTAGGAACATCTTTTCCAGAGTTGCGTTGCTCGGGTGAAGTTATTAAATAATGGGTTAACTAAAGAATGAAATAAAATATTTTGCTACAATATTATTTCTATTCTCGGTAGTTTAATCCTTTGCAAGGTGGTTGGAGTGGGACCCCCTAATATCCTAAATCGACTAGGTAAGTTATTATAAATGTGGGGCCCACATGATACCCACCCCTTCAATCCCTTTTTAACCTCCATCTTGTACTTTTACTATGTAACTCACCCGCACCCCGAATTAATGGAACGTCAACCCTCAAAATTAATTGGAATATTAAACGCTCCTAAATTAATTCAATTAATTGAATGAGACCTAATTTATTTTCAAATCAATGGCTTGCGTGTGTATTAATAAAATAAGACAAGACTTATTTTATTAAGGGTGAGTTTGGTTGTGCGAGAAGGATTGGGAGAGGATTTGCTCAAATCCTTCGAATCTTCATCTTCTTCGTTGGAGAACGCAAAGAATGATGAAGAACGCTAACCTCCGACGGAAGATGATGAAGAACTCTAGTTCCCCGGAGCTCGACGACGTGACGCCGTGTACCGTGACATTGATGATCCTCCTATCCATGACGTCGACGATGCTTACGGAGCCTTCTTCCACAACGTCCTTTTTCCGCGTCAAACCTTCGTTCATCAACACTTTGAGGTAGGGGTTATTTTTTCTTGCCCGTGAATTATTTCTTTTCTATTCATCGACTTCTATTTGGCCCGCCTGTTATCGTAATAACGGGAGGAGGTCGGACCGCATGAACACGGCTGACCCTCCTTCCCCTTTGATGAGTGTGTTTGTCGTGGCACGAACAAAGGTATCGTGATGCAATAGCACCGCGTGGAAACAAAGAAGAACATGCAAAGAAGAGAGGCATTGTCGCGCCGCGCCGTTAAGGCCAAACGAAACCGCGGCCGGAGTCGGGGCCATAGGGGGCGATTCAAAGACCCCGCAGATTGTTTATTTGACGGGAAGATCGTCGGGCGATGACGGAATGGGCCGTAGATGTGGTTTTAGGATTCCGTAGTAAGTATAGGGCCCGAGATGAACACCGGCACAGACGGAATTGAAAATTGACCACCGGTGCAACACCGGTGGCCCGCGGATATCACCGGCGACGCCGGCACCCGGAGGCGGCCGCCGGCACCGGTGCGCCACCCGGAGGAACCGCCGCGGCTTCAGCCTCAGTGGCAGGTGGCCCGATCCCGTGGCTGCGCGAGATCCGGGGAAGCAGGACGCGGCGCTCGCCGCGTCCGCGGAGCGTGAAGGCCGCGGGGGACCGCATCCCCCGTTCACCTCGCTGGCCGAGCCAGTGCGCCACCCGGCTGGACGGGGCCAGGTTGCGCCGACCGGACCGGGCCGCACCCAGCTGGGATGGGCCGCACCCATCCGGGTTGGACCGGGACCCAGGTCGGGTTGACCCAGCGGGGGTTGGGCCGGGCCCAGACCCCCCATTTTCGGACTACATCCGGTCTTTTGCCCTTATCTTGGGCTACAGATCTCTGATTTACGCACCATCAATTGAGCTGTGATCCTTGGATCGAGAGATTCATTTCTATATATTACACTCAAGTTTTATAAGAACTTTGGGTATGGACAGGTTGGTTCAAACACGAAACCAATCGGATCCTCGGAGCAGAAACGTTTATAAGTTGAGCTCCGGACGTCTGATTGACGTGCCGTCGACTTTGTTGGGTTCCCCTTAGTGAGACAGACCTTTTTGCTTACTACGCTCTGAGTTTGGACACATTTGGAGTGCAGTCAAGTTGGTTTTGGCTTAAAAACCAACCGGGCCCCTAGAATGAAAAAGCCAATAACTCTCAGACTGGGCGTCCGATTAACGCGTCATCGGTCACGTTGAGTTCCTTTTGTCGAGACGGAACTTTGAGATACATCAACTCCGGACTACATGTCATTTGATGTATCGACCCCCTCTTGGATCATGGAGCGGACCTTCCCGGAATCGATCAAGCTCTGTGCGGGAACCCTAGAGCCGGCTGCGACTGCGAAGACCGTACTGAAACCCTCCATGGGTTCGACGGCGATGAAGACTCCACTGAAATCCTCCGTGGGTTCGGTAGTGATGAAGACCGTACTGAAATCCTCTATGGGTATGACGGAAATGAAGATTGCACTGAAATCCTTCATGGGTTTAGCAATGATGAAGACCGTACTGAAATCCTCTATGGGTTCGACAGCGTTGAAGACTGCACTGAAATCCTCCGTGGGTTCGACAACAATGAAGACCATACTGAAATCCTCTTTGGGTTCGACGGCGATGACACTGTTCTTTATATCCTATGTGGGTCTGGCAGAGTAGCTGGTTTGTATCCTATGTGGATCCGACAGCTTAGCTGGTTTAGTATCCTACGTGGGTCCCATCTTAGATGAATCAGTAGCTACATCTGATGATCTCTATCACCTTACGAATGAGTATACCTGTGCGAGCTGAGTCTTGACTTTCAATCATTATCTTTAATGTGATTGACTTGATTCCCTATGTGTATTGTGTTGTTCTTTCCTGTGTGGATTGGGTTTTACTATCCTATGTGGACGTGATCGAACTTGGGCTCAGATGTTGGAGTCGAACTGGAACTGATGACTTAGGTATATGTATGGGAATATACCTAAGTAGTGGTGGATGTTACTTCATGATTGTATCTTTCCTTTTTGGATTTTCCTTTGTGGATTCTGGGAGACCTTCGGGGGTCTCGGGGTCCCTACTGAGTAGCGTATACTCACCCCTGCATGGGTTATTCCCACACTACGTTGTGTTGGATGTAGATTAAGGATAGCGCGGATCATGGTTGAGGCTTGTGGAGCAGTCGGTAGCAGGAGGTGGACAACTGTGCAGGACGTACATGGAGCGGATGGCTAGACCCGTGGAGCTGAGGTGGCTATCTGTACCCACCCTTCAGGTGGGACTTCCAGTGGACGGCTCGACGTTGCTGCTTTACTTTCAGTTGTTGTACTTTCCTTCCAGTTGTACTTTACTTTCAGTTTGGGTTTGTATTCTGGCCCATTTACTTTCTACACATAGTTTTATACCCAGTTTTACATAGTGTTTACTTCTTCTGGCTTACTCTGTGGTGATTGTTTACTTTATAAAGGCAATGCCTTCCCTTTTTTCTGGATTTACGCCTTTGGTGCTACTCTCTAGCCCCTAGCCTATGGGAGGCGGGCTTGGGGTAGTCACGGCACGGGCCCCGAGGATGGGTCGTGACATTAAATGACATAAAAGTTTATAAGTCGTGAATCCATTTCAAGCCATGATAAATGTTCCCACACATTACAATAATATAAACATTAGATGATTTTAAAACATCAAACATACTAAAAAACTATTATTTTGATGTATCATTTTTATGAAGACTAGTCATGTGACCTAGGAATGGCGATTGAATGATGTCTTTGAAAAATATTAATGACATTTAAATTGTCTTCATTATTTCTCTTACACATCTTTATAGCCTATGAAAAACATTTAAAAACTTGGGTTGGGTACAAAAATATTAGTAAGTGATATAAGGAAAAAAATTGTTAGAATTGTGATAACATAAAAACCAATAAAACCCATTTCATAAAAACTGATTAACATGAATGGAAATATCATGTAGTTTACTTGGGACCTATTTACCATATCACTCTTACAATAACACATACACATGGAATAACTATTTTTTCAAATTATGTCTCTAGAGTACCCAATGCATTGGAAATATATAATGGGGCTCACTCATCATATCTGGAGATATAATGGGATCAAAACAACATATCTTGAGCTATAATGAGCTCAAACCAACATATATTGATCTATAATGGGCTCAACCCAACATAACTATATACTAGGAACACATCCCAGTAATAATGTATCATGAAATTAGTATAAACCACCAACTCCATAGACAAAAACATTCTTTTTTTTTATTTCATTAAAGTGACTTTTAAAAGGATATTAAAAGGAATGTCCACTATAAATATAATTGGGGAGAGATTCAATATAATGGAACATATTCGTGTATATACTATAAATACACATAATACTACATAATATAAACCAAAATTCATCACACAAATAATCTCAATAATAGATAATGAATAAATTATAAGGATAACCCAGATAATTGAAATTGTTTTAAGATTTCCATTACCTCTGGTTCGTCTTTAATAAAATGTGTTTAAACATCTGGTATAATGGTTAAAATAGTGTCATTAATATGCTCCATAAGCTTATTATGGTTTATAAAACCTTATATTATCATTTCACAACATCATTCAACTCATTTATTAATAATATTTTGTTATTTACATTGTTTCCGGTGAAATCTTTACATGATCTCCCTGGTGGGTTCATAATGGATTTTATTTTTGAATGGAAGTGAAACTCCAGAAGTGAATTGAGATTCTATTAAGATGTTTCCAGAACATTAAATTATTTCATAAATCATTTTTTTATATTGAATTAGGATGATTCATTAGATAAATCATTAGTGATGATCGTTAATTTTTTTTTTTAATATTCATCATTGTCAAGAAAAATTGTTTTATTAATTAAAAGTATGCATACGAACTATTTCTAGAACCTAATCGAGGATATATCACACACCTTAAAATCTATTCGAACCAATAAAATGGTTTTACAACCAGCTTTGAAGGAAGTAAATGAAATTGAAGACACATCATCCACGATGTTAGTAAATTGACAGATCAAAGATGCTGTTTTTATTTTGAGAATAAGTGGGAGAGGAGATGAATAATGATGATGAATTATTTACATGAACATGATAACATGTAGAATATATAATATTATGGATATTTAATACCTACTAGATAAGGTGAGGCTATGAGAGTATTCGAAAAGATGGGAATTGAAAAGAAAACACATGGAAATGAAAGAGGATTCTTACCTCTTGAACTCTTATCCATGAGATCCTCATTATGGCCTATGTTTCTAGCCTTTTGTGAGAGAAAGAGGTATTATACATGGGGAAAAACCTTTGAAAAGGGATTTTATATAACTTATATAATGCTCATGTCCTAAGAGGTGTGATAGGAAGAGGGAGTGAGGGTGGTATTTATAGTGGAGGAGAGGAGAGGTTTTACATTATTTTAATCATTAGTTTTATATTATTGCTCAAGACTCTGAATTTTTTTAATTCTTGTGAAAAAAAGTAAATAGATCATGTGAGATCTAACCAAGTGTGTTTACATCTGTCAGGATGCTAAAATAGTGTATTTAACAAATAATTGATATATACGTTATTTTACCATATTTCACTATTCCTAAAAAATCCATGTATTTTACAAAAATACCAAAAATTCACCCAACCATTTTTTGACATTTAGAAATAAAAAATGAACACCATTTTTTGAAAATAATTTTTTAAATATGATTAATTGAATTTTTAAATAAAATCAGACTTTATAAAAAAAAGTAACAATTTTAAAACAATAACTCATTTTATGTTGATGTGAAAAATAAATCCATATCTCATTATCTTATAAACATAATAATAATATATTTACTATTCATAAGGGTCATATTACTATTCATACATGTTGGTTACTATTGATAAGAGTATGTTACTATTCATCAAAAATTAATTCTGTCTTATAAGACTCAAATTAACTTAATCATCCCAAATGTGTATGTCTTTTTTTTTGAAATTTAAGTCATCGAAGAAGAAAAAGTATGTTTAAATACTAGTTATAACTACCTACATAAAACGATATTCCCTGAATTTCAATTTATTTTTGAAACCATGGGTTGTTAAATTATCCCCACCATTTGTAAATCACATCCTTTCAATTTTATTTAATTAATAAACAAGTGAGGGTAACATTCCCTTAGAGCATTCTCAAATTCCCTCATTGCTTATTGAACCATGTGGTTTCTATAAAAAAAATTTACCAGGTTAATTACTTTATTCCCCAACACTTGTTCTCTTCAATCGAAAATATGAACAGGTTTCTCTTTGTAGGAAATATTCCCTTACAGTTGAACTACTTATGGGATCAATAAGTGAGATGAATATGGCACATACATTCTCAATATCGAATCATGAAAAACATTATGTGCCTGAGATAAAATCATAGGCAAAGCTACTCGGTATATGTATGGTCTGAATTTCTCTAGGATTTTATAAGGTCCAATGCACTATGTAATTACCTTTCCTATCTTACTAAAATGCATAACAATTTTCCCTGAGGAGAATCTAATAAAAACCTGATCACCTGCATCAAATGAATATTTCATTCCATCAATTTTTTATATAAATTGTATGCCTTCTTTGAGGTATCCTCATGTGTTGTCAGATCATCTTCACTTTCTCAACGACATCCTTTACTAATTCTTATCCCATCAACTTCCTTTCCCCAATTTCATCCCAAAATGCTAGAATTGGTAATTTCTTCTCATACAATGCCTCAAAAGCATCCATTTGTATACTGGAATTAAATTTTTTTTATAAGAAAACTAAACTAAAGAAAGATATCGATCCCAAATTCCCTAGTAGTCCATTTAATAGTTTCGAAAAATATCCTCTAATGTCTGAATCATTCGTTATGACTTCCCATCTAATTGATGATGAAATGTTGTTCTAAAATTTAATTTTGTCCCCAATGACTTCTGAAGGTACTTCCAAAAATTTGAAGTGAACCTTGGATCTCGATCAGTTACAATTGAAAGAGGTGCACTATATAGACTGACAATATCATTAAGGTACATTCTAGAATGATTATCCAAAGACATTGTATCAAAAATAGAAAGAAAATATGCATATTTAGTCATCCGATCAACAGTAACCCAAATCACATTGTTACCTTGAGAAGTCTATGGTAGTCCCACAATGAAGTCCATGGATATATTCTCCCATTTCTACTCTAGAACTAGAAAAGGCTAGAGAATCCTCTTCGGTAACTACTACTCTGGTTTAACATATTGAGATTTCATACATTTCATGGAAAAATCAGCAATATATCATTTCATTCCATCCCACCAATAATACTCCCAAAGTCCAATGTACGTCTTAGTAATGGTAAGATGAAATGAAAATGGAGAACTATGATCATCACACAAATTTTTTTATTCAACTGGGAATTAAAAGGCACACACAACATTTTTCCAAATCATAAAATACAGTATTTATCAAGGTCAAATTCAGACAACTTACCCATTTTAACCAACTCTACATTTTTCTATAGCTCCCTATATTCCTTATGTTCTTGCTTAATTCTGTCTGACAAAGATGACTACACTAAATCCAGAAACAAAACAGATCAATTTCCTGAACCAACAACTTCTAATCCAAAGTTTATCAAATCATTTTTTAAAGTATTGTGTTCCAAATGTATCATTGTTAATGTAGAATTACATTTATGACTTATTGAATCAGACACTTTTTTTCTTTCCCAGGATGGTAATAAATCTTGTAATCATAATCCGTAATTAGTTCCAGTCATATTCTATGCCGCATGTTTTATTACATCTAAATAAATATATACTTTAAGATTTTATAGTTAGTGTATATTTAACATTATAATTCATATAGATGATGCCTCTATATTTTCAACGAAAACACCACAGCTTCCAATTCCAAATCATATGTGGGATAATTTAAATCTCAAGGATTTAAGTATCTTAATGTATACTTTATTACATGATCATTCCGTATTTGAGCACAACCAAGTCCCTTCAATGAAGCATCACTTTAGATGAAAAACTCACCATTTTGGGAATTCAAGGCCAAAACTAGAGCATTCACCAATCTCTTCTTTAGTTCAGGAAAACAAACATCACATTATTCTTTACAAATAAATGTAAACCCTTTTGTGTTAACTTAGTTAGTAGGAAAGATAAACATGGAAAGTATATAAAAAATTGTCGGTAATAACCTGATAATCCAAGAAAACTGCGAATCTCTATAATATTTTTAGGTCTTGGTCATTCATTATCCACTTTTTTAGCAGGATCAACAATTATTTCATCTTTTTTTACAATGTTCCTAAGAAAAGAAATATATGTTTCAACAAAAAATAACAATTTCTAAATTTTTCAAAAGGTTTCTTTTATTTTTAGGTTTCAAAAAAAACTACTATATACTTTTCATGCTCGTCATTTCTTTTAAAATATAAAAAAATTTAATCAATAAAAACAACCAGAAAATTATCCAAGAACACAAGAAATATTCTATTCATAAGATCCAAGAATACAATAGGTTTTTTAGTTAACATAAAAGTAATAACAAAAAATTCATAATAACCATATCTAGTATTAAATTTAGTCTTTGGGGTGTCTTAATCCTTTACTATCAACTAATTGTACCCTGGCCTTAGGTCAACCTTCAAAACGTATTTTGCTCCCTCGAGTTGATAAAAAAAATCATCGATATGAAGAAAATAGTACTTGTTTTTAATATGAATGTTATTCAAGGATCCATAATCAATTAAAAGTATCATTAAACCATAATTATATTTAAAAAATAATATCAGAGCACCCCATGGTGAAGCACTAGGTCAAATAAAACCTTTATATAATAATTCATGTAACTAGTTTTTTAATTATAGAATTTCCATTTAAGGCCTTGGATTAGGGGGTTTAGAAATTGGTATAACACTAGGAACTATGTCAATAGTAAACACAACCTCTTGATCTGGAATAACACCAGGAAAATCATCCGAAAAAACATCATGGTATTCATTTACCACTAGTACGTAATTAGAATTTATAGTTTATTTATCTTCAAAAATATGAGCAAGATAACTTTCATTTCCATCTTTTATCAATTTCTTAGGTACCTGATATGTTATTAAGGGCATGTGATCATTCATGTATACAAACAGAAAATATTTTAGAAAAAAAAAATTCCTTTTCTCTAAAATATATCTTAGCATGATAAAAAGAGTTCTATTCAATAACTAGAATAACATCAAACTCTATTAAATGCAAAACAACAAGGTTTTTACGTAAACTATTTCCACAAAAAAAGATATATAAATTCATAAAACTTATATTTTCCCTAATATTTCCTCCATGAGTTTTTACCATAATTTTTGGTTTCATTTCACGAGGTTTAATTCCCATTTTTTCTGAAAATTTCTCAAAAATTATGGAATTTTTAGACCCTATATCAAACATCACATTTGAAAAATTTGTTAGAGACAAGAAATGTATATAATACCACCTCATTTTAATGATCAACATCTATTAAGGCGGTGGAAATGGATTTTTCCACACAGTTCTTTTTCCAATAATATTTATTTCTTACTTGAGTAACTATCTTGAGACAACCATTAGCAAAATGACCCAATTACTTACATTTAAATCATGTCACCATCGTCTTCTCATTGATTTTCATATCATTTTACTTTCACTAAAAATAAATGTGTCTAATCTTTCCACATCTGCAGCATTTCCCAAAATTTACAAGATATTCACTAGGATACCTTTTACCACACTTTTCACAAGAAGGGAAATTGATTTTCTTACTTCTATATTTCATTGATGAATTCTTCCCCAATTCCTGCTAACTTGACTAATTCTTATACTTGTCATCATGAGGCACATATATGTCAGCAAACTCCATCTCATCTTTTTTAGAACAACGATCAAGTCTCATATAGCTATTGACCACTCATGAAGCCAATTATCTTCATAAAAATTGTTTTAAACCATTGAAAATATATTAAATGTACTATCAAAATCATGAGTAAAATTCAGTACGTACCTGGTTATTCTTATAAAATTGGATTCATATTCTTCCATAGAATCATCACCATTCTACTACAGCTCTAAGAATTTTTTCTCCATTTTGAGTTGAATAGTTTTAGGAAAATAGTTTTCCATAAAAAGAGTCTTAAAATCATCCAATTCCAGACTGTCATGATTGTCTCATTATCTCGTATTCTTAACCAGAGACAACCAATGATCGACTTCACAATCCATAAAATAAATGGATATTATTAACTTTTAATGTTCCAAATATCCCATGACATCTAATATTTTTTTAGAGAATTGATCCATTATTTGAATATCCCAAGATCAATGGTTCCACTGAATGCTGGAGGATTTTGTCTCATAAAATTATCCATAAATGACATGTTTCTTTGTGTTAAATTAGGTTCCTCTCTAGAATGGATACAACCATTGTTTATTTCCTGATTAAACTAAGCCATTGATGTCACAAACATCTCATTTATGATTCCCACAATTCCAGGCTGTAGATTCTGACAAACATCAGCCTCTTGGTACCTTCATACTCGAATTTCCCTATTTATCCTATAGATTACCATTCTGAATAGACATATCATAGATGAATAACTGTGTTAATCTTTAAATGTTATAAAATTTTAAATTAACCATAGAGTAAAAACATTTATTTTATTTTCTTAACATCATTCTAACCCCTTAATTTAGGTAAAATTTTCATTGATTCCAAGTATAAAGACTCGACCTTTATACATTACATAATCCTGATATTTAGATAAGAACATACGTACTTCTGCATTGATGATATTTTTAGGTTTATATTTTTACGTAATTAGGGAATAAATCAATCATAACATCTTATAATCATACATGTAGATACTATTAAAATAATATCAATTTTTTTCAAAATATATAACATTTAAATAAGACATAATTTCATTGAAAAATATTCATGGAATTTAAATTTTATTGCTTATTTCTCTTACACATCCTTATAACCTATGAAAAATATTAAAAAACATAGGATGAGCACAAAAATATCAATAATGGATATATGGAAAGAAATCCTTAATCAGGTGTTGATATAAAAACTAATAAAACCCATCTCATAAAAACTTTTTAATATGCATTGAAACATCATTTAATTACCATGGAAATTTTTTTACATATCAATCTTACAATCATCCTTACACATAGAATAACCATTTGGTCAGATTCCATCTCTAGAGTACCCAATGAAATGGAGAGCTAAAATGGGGTTCACCCATCATATCTTGATCTATAACGGGCTCAACAACTACTGAAATTTCAGCTATTTTCAGTGGGATATTTGTGATGGGATCATGTCCTAAAAACTCTTTTGCGATGGGGTCCCATCTCAAATAGCATGTTGTAGAAAACGGTGTTGCAAATAGATCTCCAATTAAATCCATTATATATAAAAGAACCTATTGCGACAGACCTATCGCAATAAGTAGGTGCAATTGGCCCATCGTCCCGTTTCAAATAGTTCTCTATTTATATATGTTATATATACCTAAACCTTTTAGGACGGGCCCATCACAAAAAATTATTTGCGAATGTAAAGTAACTCATCACAAATATGTTTTAATATATATATATATATAATCAATTTGCGATGGGACACCATCACAATATTCCCCATCACAAATAATTAATAAAAAAAAAATAATAAAATTTTGATTAATGAAAAAATACTATTAATTTTTTTAAAATAATAAAAAAATATTAAAAATATAAAAATATAAAAATTCATAATATGCACAAAAAATTAAAAAATTTATAAAAATTTATTATTATTATTAGTAAAATATACATACATTAAAAAATATAATACTAATAATAAATATTAATATATTTAAATATTAAAAATAAAAAATATGTGGAATATTCACACCAATATAAAAGATAGAAACTGTAAATAGTTCATATTACAAAAAATTTTGAATTCAAATGTTTTTAACAGAATGGAAAAATCATTGGGGGGATAGTCTTCTGGAGGAGATGGAGGAGCAGGAGGAGATGGTTGAAGAAACTCCATCCCTAAACTACGAGTTGATACCAAAAAATAAAATCTAGTTGAAAACCAAAATATAACAGATATCCCCCAACTATGTCAAATGTGTCAAACGTTGTCATATCACATTTTTTACAAGGATAAATAATTGTTCCTTTTCAAAAAAATTATATTTTTGAGGATGAAAATGATATGAAATCATCAACACCCTCAATATATATATGATTTAAACCAAAACTATATGGATTTATGTGCTGATTTATCCAAGTGCGATCATCAAATAATTAATTTTGTCGACTTACTTATTCCATATTTTTCTACAAAATATAAAATCCTTACTGTTTTTAAAAAATTTGAAATTAGTAAAACACTATCCAAAAAAAGAATATAAATTATTACAACTACTTCATAAAATTTACCATTAATTATGTGCGACATAGTTTCTAGTGGATTGACTGCTACTATTTTGTCTTACAACTCATTTACATTCAACTTTCTCACACTGAAATCACAACTAAGAATCTTATAGGAGGTATGAAGATTCATTCGTATGCATACGAGAATGTATTAGTGTGCCTCCGAGAGGATGCTTTATTATGATTTTAGTGTGATAAAGATGCAGGTAAATGATTCATCAGACAAAAGAGCCCCTATTATCGATGAATCATCTTCTTGAAACTAACACCGCCTAAAAACATTAAAAAAATTTGGTCCTATTAATTCATATTCAAACTTGTGCATACGATATTGGATATGCATACATGGAAGCATATTTTTCATAATGTTTTGAGTCGGTGAGAGTTGAAAGGAGAAGTGTCACCGATCAAAAGGAGTGTCATCAATCCACAAGAAATTAAGCCAAGTTATTATAATTTATTACAAATGATTTTATTCGTAATTATTCTTAATTATTCATAATTATTCATAATTATTCCAAATTATTACTAATTATTCCTAATTATTTCTAATTATCGCTAATTAGTGCTAATTATTCCAAATTATTCCTATTTATTCTTATTTATTTCTAATTATAGCTAATTATTCCTAATTAATATTAATTCATATTATTTATTACTAATTATTTGTAATTATTACTAATTATTACTATTTATTACTAATTAATTCAGTTTATTACTATTTATTACTATTTACTGCTATTTATTACTATTTATTACAATTTATTAGAATTTATTACGATTCATTAGTATTTATTACTAGTTATTAGTATTTATTACTAGTTATTAGTGTTTATTACTAATTATTAGTATTTATTACTAATTATTATTATTTATTACTAATTATTAGTATTTATTATAAATTATTACTAATTATTAGTATTTCTTACTTGTTATTAGTATATATTACTAATTATTAGTATTTATTACTACTTATAACTAAATATTACTATTTATTAGTATTTATTACAAATTATTAGTATTTATTACTAATTATTTGTATCTATTACAAATTGTTAGTATTTATTACTAATTCGAAGTATTTATTATTAATTGACAATATTTATTTCTATTTTTTCCAAATTCTTAAATTTTTTTATTTTTTAATTGATGTTAATTAATATTAATTACTGCAAAAAAACATATACTAATTACAAATTACAACTAATTATTTATATACATTACTAGTTATCATTAATAATTATTATTTATTACTAATTACAAAGAATTAGTACTGATAATTTAATTTTATTATCAAATGTAGATACTAGTGATAAAACAATTTAAATATAACTTAATTACAACTAATCAAAAATAATTATATTTAATATAATGAAATTAAATAAGTACTAAATTAAATAAAACATAAATACCTTTGAACTTGATCTCTTAAAACTGTAGACAACTTCACAACATCTTCGTAAAAAAAAACTAACACTGAAAAAATTTTACACTACAATTAGAGTTTAGATAAAGAGAGAAAGAAAAAATTTAGGAGGAGTAAAGAGAAAATAGATAGGGTATATATAGGTTAGATTAGTTGTGATGGAATTATGTATGATGGGCTTCCCATCGCAGATAATTTAGTTTTTCTAACGAGACCCGTCACAAATACCTTTGGCCGCATTAATTATTGTCAGTGGTTAAAAAGTTATTTGCGATAGTTACTGTCGCAAAAGGTAACCTGCTGACACACTATTTACGACGGGACTACATCCCGTCAAAAATAGGATTTTTCCTCTACCGGTTATTTGTGACGGGACCTATTACAAATAACCTTCGGGGGTCAAACTAGTTGTGACGGGGGATCCCCCGACTCAACTATTGTTTAACGCCTCCTAGTATTTTTGATGGGCGGTGCCTACTCATCGAAACTAATTAGTTATTTGTGATGGGTTGATTTTCCGATCACAAATAACCTCTTCGACAGACTATTTTCAATGGGATTTATTCCCGTCGCAAAAACCACTTTTTCCCACAGTAAACCCAACATATGTTCATCTATAATGGGCTCAACTATAACACCCCATGATTCTACAGTACACTTCCCTTTGAATTATATAATTTCTTTCATTGTACTCAACTTCGAGTTCTAGCAAATCACGACAAATCAAACTTGACATTTAAAAAGATGTTATGAATAGTAATACTCACTTTTTGAAATTTTATAAATTTTATTTTTCAAAATGGACTTCATTTTTGGATTTTTAATATCAAAATTAGCTTAGGGTGAATTTTTGGTATTTTTGGAGAACATTATATTTTTTGATTAATACTGAAAAACACTCTGTTATTGTTTAAAACCGGATTTCTTTTTTAAAAAATTAGATTTTTAAATTAGTTATATTTTAATGTAAAAATTGATACATAATACATATATTAGTCAAATATAATTTGTTTGAGTCATTTTCAAAAAAAATTATATATATATAATTTTATTGAACTTTTTATTGACTTTTACCCACATTCTAGGCACATTTACAAATTTGCATAAAACATAATTTTACCACTTCTGTGAAATAAATCTAAAAAATACGAGAGACATGGTTGTAATTAGTAAATAAAATGTGGTTCAATAAGATTGAAATAATTTTTGATGTATATTAACTTTTGACTTTTATTTACCACGGTTAAAAGTAAATAGGGTAATTGAAGGTAAAAATGTTTTTATAATTACCCTAACACATGTATTAATTCTATTGGATAAGTTTATTTTTACCAAAAATCAACCTTAGTGATAAAATATTATCTTTTTGATCCACTCGAATTAGATTGGGACATTTATTATAATTTTATTTAAAGAAGTGTTAGATGTGTAAAATTCAAAGTTTCATAACTAAATCATTTTAATATAGGGTTATACATAAGATAAATTCGAATATAAATTTTCATTATAATGATAAAACTATTTCATACATAATGGTATTTTATTTATAATTTTTAGACATTAAATAATTAAATTAATTTATGACAAAATTATGATGCAGTAATTAACTTATTAATGAAAGATTAAAATAATTGATATTATAAATATCCACAATAAATGTAAATTGAGACTTTTGATGCATTAAAATAATTTTATAGGTTAATCTTGAATTTTAGGGTTGATTAAATAAATTTTTTCTCATTAATAATGTTTTTATGACTTTTAAAATAACCAAATACCAAATAGTGTCAAAATTGACATAAATGTGTTATTAAAAATAATACTATATTATTAAATTTTATTATATTCCTAAAAATTTAAGGTTCATCCAAAGGACATAGATAATATTATATATTTCAATAATTAACCACGTGGTGTTCTCTTGGGTTTTTATAGTAATTTTATTAACCATTTATTATAATAATACAAAAATATATGGTAAAAATTATACTATTTAACTAAGAGTTAAAACAAAAAGATAAGGTTAATATAGTGACCTAAACTAGTCTAAACCCAATTGGTTGAAGGGTTTTCAACCCATAACCACATTAACCTCGAAATAAATCCTTTTGAATCCATTAGAAACGGAAAAGAATTTTTTATTGGATAATATTTCATACATTTCTTAAGGTTCCCCTCACCTCTCTTTTAAAAGGGAACTTCCCCTTCTCTCAAAATCACACCTCCAAAGCCAATTTTCTCATCCAAAACCCAGCCCACATATCCCTCCAATTATCCTCACTTCAATATAGTGGCCTTACAATGATCATAAATCTAACCTATGTATCCCTTTGGATCACATCTAAAGGGAGAACCCGAAGAAGAGGTAAATATTTCATCACCTCTATCAAGATATTTTCTTCTTCCACTTACTCTTTCGTTGTTGTATCCATTCAAAAATATTAACTCTAATACTTTATACATACTATTATGTTATTATAAAAGTAGTACAACTATATTTTTTATTCTATCCATTATATAAATGACAGAGTCACCATATGTGTGTACGTATGGATTACTGTCTCCCCGTCGAGGGGTAATTGTTATTCAATACGTTATTATTTTTATGTTTATAAAAATGATGTATAATTTATTTAAATAGAAAATATAACATTTTAATGATTCATTATATATGATATACCATCCAATTACATACAATTTCACCATTAATAGAATGATATTGCCGCTTGTGCGTACGTATGACTTACCATCATCACAACGCGATAAGATTGTGTTCACTATTGTAACCATTGAAGAATAATTCCCATTTGATGGTTAAAAATAATTTTTAAGAAATTAATATCATTATTATAATGTATCAAATATATCAGATCCATAAAAAACATGACTTACGTAACAAAAAATATAAAGGAATATTAATTAGTTAACACCTAAAACAATGATACAAATAAATATAATTAGCAAAGAAATATTAAAAGATTATATATTATATCATATTTATGTAAGTGTTTATTTAATAATTTAAAAAAATATTATTAAACATTATACATGTGGTTAAAGTACACTAGACTATGGAAAAGGACAAGGTAATGAGTTTTCATCTCACCTTTTATTCCTGTGAGATTCATGCTACATTTGCCACTATTTAATTTTTTGCGGTGTATGTACTACCCATGATTATATTCATTGTGTAATATATATTAATTTATGGGTATTTAAATCTTCATATTATGATCCTTATTTTATGGGGCATATTTTTAGTATGTTACCAAATCAGTCCAGGAATTTCTAATTTCAATTCCCACTCATTAGGTTTTACTCATACTTCATTGCTAATTTTACTCCATGATTATGTGTGAAATCACTATTTATTTATTTATTAATAATTTACACTCCTATTTGTGTGGATATACTTTTTAAATAAATAATCACTACATCGATAAAATCTCATTTCATTAATATGAACTTGATTAGGGTAATCTTAACTCAATTTCCATTCGTTGAGTTAAACATTCAATTCATTGGTTTTGTTTTTACAAGAATATGTGTGAATGTCCTATGATTTATTTTCATTGAATATCAAATCATATATAGGGTATTTATATTTTTCAATCATAATTATGTCATTTATTTATCTTTAATCTAAGTTTATTTTCTTTATAAAGGATTTTGTCTCAATTTACATTCCATTGAGATTTCTTTGTTGTTATGCGCCAATTCACTTTTATGTGGTGTATATACTATAATTTGACGTATTATATCATGAATTTAATTATTATCATGATTTTATAATGTTTTATTAATGTTATTCCTCAATTATTTGTATTCAAGTGTCTCTTATTTGGTTAGGAACTCTTTAACTAAAACATCCTTTTAAATGTTTTAAAGATTTATTCTTCTAAATCATTCTAATTAATGTCCACATTTTAAAAATTCTTTTAAGGACTTATTTATATGGACATGAATGTTTTAAAATTAAAATTATTTTCCAAATTTTCAAATTCGTATGGGAAAATTTGATTAAAAAATCTCTTCTTAAACAACTTAATTGATAAATAGTGCAACTTTTCAATGTTTTCAAGAAAAAGGGGATATTTATCTCAAATATTTTTACTGATTATTTTATTCTATTTCAATATCCTTCATTGTATTTGATTCTTTATTGTGGTTGATTTATTATAATACAATCATCCATATTGTATTGAATGAGTTATGTTTAACTATGGATGTGCTATTTTTATACCATTCATGGTTTATGTTTAAAGTATTGACATTATGTATGCTATATTTAATATGAATTTTTATGTTATGATTCAACCTTTCCATATTAGGAATGTATTGGACTTAGTAAGTGATATTGGGAGCCCACTATAGCTCCTTGATTCATCGGTAGGTCTCATGAGATAAACTAGTTTCTTGGCACATGGCGTTGAAAAAATCTTTCTTTGTTGTCTTGGCACGAGGCCTTAACTAAATGGATATGATGTCCAGCATTATGAATTCCGTTATTATGAAATTATATTTTGATATTACATGTTATTATTAGACAGGTAGAATATCCATGTGAATAAGTAAATGGAATTAGGTGATATATCATTGTTATATTATGATGAAGATTACGTTTAAAATGATTGATTTTTAGTCTTATACAGTGCCTTAAATGTTTATGCATATTTATGAAATTTTCCACAATATTGTTAACCTTATTGAGAATTTGAGCTCACCCCTTTATATGTTTTATTTTTTCCAGGATGCGAAGAAGTATATTATGACAAACCTACTAGAACAGTCTAAGGAAAATGAGTGTGTTCAAAGAGGACACAATGTTGTTTTTTATTTCCTGATGTAATTTAAAACCTATGTATGTATCTAGTACTTACATGACTACTAAACTAACCATTCTTCTAGGATATGATCTCTTGTGATTATTCCAATCTTATGTAATAATGCATCGACTCTGTGTAACTAGGGTCGGTGTGTTACAATTGGTATCAGAGGAAGTTTAGTACAAACCTTGGAAACTAGATTTAGATAAATTCTGATTAGAGAGAATTACGCTAAGAAAGACATTGAGGATTATTGTATAAGAACTTCATAGAATTTTTTAATGTATATATTTTTTGAGTTTTACAAGAAATGATTCATTGTCTGGATATGAAAAAGTAGAGGTGACTCTAGAACAAATGTACATAGGAGTGAAAACTGTGACATGGAGTTTTGGGCATCACTAGGGTATCCTGGTACATGACAACATGCCTTGTTGAACTCTTGGTTACGACACTCCCAAGGGGTATGCTTAGGAAAATTCACATTTTTTTACAACCTATTTTAAGTTTTTTAATACAATCTGGGAATAAATAACCTTGGTTAATCACAAGTTGTTTTAGATTGAAAATTCAGTGTCATGATATTCCTTAAAATATTTTATGTCTCGCACTATGCTTTATGGTTTTAGTCAATGGCTAGAAATTGAACATGATGTACAAGGTGGGAATAGTGGGAGAAATTAGCAACAAAATAGACATTTTATAGGCATAAAAGATATCTTGTTCATGCTGAATTAGTTTTCGAAAAATATGATCTAAAATATATACATTAACCAACTCCTAAACTCAACAAATAAGAGAATGGTGGAGAATGATAAGAGCTCCAGCAGTGGAGACCATAGAGAAAAGAAAGCTCAGTTTCCATCATACAGGAAATGTGGAAGGAGACACCCTGGAAAGTGTCCCAATGGAATAAATAAATGATTTATGTATGGGAAAAAAGGACATAATGTAAATAATTGCTGAGGAAAAAGGAAGAGTACTATGGAAGAAAATAAAAATGATCCTAATAATCTAATTACATTCATTTTCTGTAAATGTAGGGGACCTTGGCATTACCCTAGATAATTCTCTATTCTATAGGATAACCTATAGGTCATGGAAAAACCTATGTGGAAATAAATGGATGGAGAAATGTTAAAAGGTATTAATGATCTTTGTTTATGGGATTAATTTGGAATACTTTTAAGTTGTATGTGTAACCATGCAGTTTATTATGTGAAAATTCTATTTGAGGAGTAATTATATTATAATTAGTGTATATAATTATAAAGAACCATTTCGGTTTATATGATCCTTAAATTGAGGCAATTACAAGTTATTAATTTTTGGGATGAAAATGTGAGGTATGAGATAACATTTGTGGTTAAAATATGTTATGGTTATTTGTGAGGATTTTTTCTCATTTTTTTGAATGTTATAAAATTATTTATTTTTTGAAAAAGGAAAACATGTAGACCATGTGACAACCCTTCATGTCGAACAAAGCTACATGAATCGAACCCACAACCAATGTCCGACTGGGATTTATCACCTACCAATAGACTACTTGAAGTCCCTGGTTTGTATGACTAAATATTTTTAGTAAAATCATCATATGGATTAGTAATATGTTGATTTATGGAAATTACGATTTATGAAATGGATATATTAGTATAGGAAATTGATTTGGTGATTAAGTGAAAAATGTTATTTTGGAAGATGTTCGCTCTTTTGGGAACAATATTGCCTTAGGAAAATAGAATACTATGGCATTTCATTTCTGGAGTAATGGTGTATTTTTTATATTGGAATAATCTATGTTATTATTGTGAACTTATATTGATTTGTGTTATTTATATAAGTGATTAACCTATCATAGATAATAAGTAATTAGGTTAATTGCTTGTATTTATGTGACTTTGAGAGTAGTTGATGTTATTTAGAGATAAATGTTATGATTTAACATGGAAGAATATGTAATCAAATCCTTCTAAATTTTTGGTTTAAAAATTATTTTGCATTATTTTGAATAAATTTAGGGAATTTTTTTATTGAATAGTCTTTGCTGAACTTTGGGTATTGTTTGTTTAATTTTGGAGATTAAAAGTAGTATTTCTTTCCCTAATGTATTATCCTTTTTAGGGATCATCTAACATTATACAAACCATTTTGGTATTGTATAATCACTAAATACAAGGGAAATATATATTTCATCGTTTTTGGTAATTTGAATCTCTATAAGTTGATTCTAGTGCTTCAGGAGTGACCAAGTCATCTTGAATACTCATTGTTTGGAGAAATGATGAGTTAGTTGTAGAAATTTATTAAAGGATAAAAATATTCTTGTAAATTAAGTATATCTTCTTATGTTCTTATTTAATCTCATAAATAAAATCCTCAAATATATGAAAAAGAACTTAAAATAAGAAAATGTTGTCTATTTAGTTTTCTTACTAGGAAACTAATGACCACTTAAACCATCAAAAGTTTATCGTTTTCCGGTGGTTAACTTTCTCTGTATCATGTTTTCTATCACCCTTCATCAGAACATGGTGTTTTTTTCTCTTCTATATCAATGTTTTCTTACATGGAACCCTAATATGGTTTATTTTAGGTGACCCTTGTACTTGTCTTTGTTTCTTTTAAAGTGATAGTCTAGTTGACTGTTTTTTTGATGTGGGTTTCAACAAAGATGTTTTGATATGTAAAATGCCTAGTTTTTTTTCCAAGTTTTAATTTCTAGGATGAAATTATTCTAAGTAGGTGATAATGTAACACCCAATGATTCCATGGTACACTACTCTTTGAATAATACAATAGCTTGAAATGTACGCAGCTTCGAGTTCTAGCACATCACGACAAATCAAACTAGCCGTTCAAAAAAGAAGTTATGAATAGTAATACCACCTTCATGGTATTTTATAAATATTATTTTTAAAAATAGACTTTATTTTTGTATTCTAAATTTCAAAATTATCTTAGAGTGAATTTTTTGTATTTTTTTTTAAAACATTTTTATTTTTGATGAATAGTGAAAACACTACGTTGTTATTTAAAACCGGATTTATTAATTTATATAATTATTTTTAATTTATATTTACTTTAATGTCAAAATAGATACATAACAACTATATTAGTCCTATTTAATTTGTTGGAGTCATTTTATAATAATTTTAGATATATAAAAATTTATTGGAATTTTTACAATCTTTTACCCACCTTCAGGCACATTTGAAAATTTTCATAAAACTCAATGTCACAGATACTGTGAATTTAATTTCAAAAATTCATGAGACACAGTTGACATCAATAAGTAAAATTTATTTCAATAAGAATAAAATAATGTTTGGTGAATAGTAACTTTGGACTTTTATTAACCACAGTTAAAATTATATAGGGTAATTAAAGGTAATAATAATATTATAATTACCATAACAAATGTTTTATTTCTATTCTATAAGTGTATTTCGACAAAAATAAACCTTTAGGAATAAAATATTATATTTTTGATCCACTTGGATTAGATTAAGACATTTATTATTATTTTATTTAAAGAAGAGTTACAAGTGTAAAATTCAAAGTAATATAACTAAAACATTTTTAATATAGGGTTATACATAATATTAATTAGACTATAAATATTCATTATAAAGATAAAAAAAATTATACATAATTTTATTTTATATATAATGTTTAGACATTATATAATTAAATGTATTTTTGACACAATGATGATGTAGTAATTACCCTATTAACAAAAGAATAAAATAATTGATATTATAAATATTTAAATAAATGCAAATTAAGACTTTTGATGCATTCCACTAATTCTATAGGTCAATATTACATGTTATTGTTGATTAAATAATTTTTTTAAGTAATAATGTGGTTATGACTTTCACAAAAACCAAATACCAAATAGTGGCAGAATTGATATAAATGAGTTTTTAAAACAAATACTATATTATTAAATGATATTATATTCCTAAAAATCTAAAATTCTTCCAAAGGACTTATATAAGGTTATATATATCAATAATAAACCTCTGGGGTTCTCTTGTGTTTTTATAGTATGTATATTAACTATTTCTTATAATAAAACAAGAATATATTGAAAAAATTAAACTATTTAACTAAGAGAAACATCTAAATGATAAGGTTAATATGGTAACCTAAAAATTTATAAAACTAATTGGTTGAGAATTTTTAGACCCATAACCACATTATCCTATAAATAAATCCTTTTGGAGCCACTAGAAACCTAAAATAAGTGTGTTATAAAATAATATTTCAATCTTTTCTTAAGGTGCCTCTCACCTCTCTTATAAAAGGGCACTTCCCCTTCTCTCAAAACCACAACTCCAATGCCATTTTTCTCGGACAAACCCTGCCCATATATCCTACCAAATATCCTTAATTCAACCATCAGGACTTAATTTGATAACAAATCCAACCTAAGTATCCCTTTTAATCAAATCAAAAGAAAGAACCCGAAGAAGAGCTAAATATTTCATCACCTCTTTCATGTTCTTTTTTTCTTACACTTCCTCTTTATTTTTTGTTTCCTTTATAAAATAATAAATCCAGTAACTCATACATAATTTTATGTTATTATAAAAATGGTAAAACCATATACATTAATCTACCCATCCTATGAATGACAAAGACACCATACGTGTGTACGTACAGTTTACCATCTCCACATCGTGGTGTAGTTGTTATTCAATACATTGTTATTTGTATGGGTTTAATAATGATGTATAATTGATTGAAAAATAAATATAACATGTTAATTATTCTTTATATATGATATATCATCCAATTACATAAGATTTCACCATTAATATAATAATATTGTTGCTCGTGCGTACGTATGGATTACCGTCTCGACGACACGATGCGATTTCATTCCCCATCGTAACCATTCAAGAATAATTTCCATCTGATGATTAAAAATAATCTTTAAGAACATAATATCATTATTTTTAAGTTTAAAATACATCCTATACATAACAAACATGACTTATGTGACAAAACATATAAAGGAAATCGAATCGGTTAACACCCAAAACAATGATACTATAAAAATATAATTAACAATGAAATAGTAGAAGATCATATATGATATCATATTTATGTATGGGGTTATTTTATGAATTATTAACTATTATTTAAACGTTATACAGGAGGTTAATTTAGTCTTGACAAAGGAAAAGTACAATGTAAGGGGTTTTTATCTCACTTTTTATTCTCGTGAGATTCATGATATATTTGCAACTATTTATTTCTGTGTATTGTAGGTACTGCACATGATTGTATTATTTGTGTAATATAATATAATGTATGTGTAGAGTCCCGAAGCCTGACGTACATGGACATTACATTACATTTGCGGAATACTTAGTACATAACAAAAACACACAAACAAGGTTCGTAATAGTTTAGTGTCTTGGGAAACTCAGAACGTAATCTTTTAATCGTGGTGAAAGATCTTCAATATCTCCCATAAAGATCTTCCCTTTTTTTTTACCTAAAACCTTTATTTATATCCTGGGGAAAAGAAAACATAAAAGGGTGTGCTCAAATGCTCAGTAAGGGTAAACAAAATAAATATCAATCACATCATATACATAAGAACATAGCTTTTGGAAATCTTAACCTGCAAAAGAGCTCATAATATCATATCATGGGATAAATCATAGAAGTGAAAATGAGATCCCCATAATCATAACATAAAACTTGAAACTTTGTGGCATGCACACATAATCATGGAAAATCATTTCTTGTTAGTCATGACTCATTGCCAAGACTATCTTAGTGGACAAATCCCTTTCTGAACCGAGTTCACTCCTCGTTTCAGTCCTGTATCACTGAACCGAAATAACCTTCCGTTCCAGCCATTTCTATCTCATGAGATATAAAATCTTTACCCAATGCATTGGAGGGAGATATAGGTCCCACCCATGTTATAATGAATCCTTTCTTATGTGTGCCACATAATCATAAAACATACATCATCGCATAACACATTTAACAAAAATGGGATTCTTGAAACATCATGACATCATAAATCAATTCATATAAGATAAAGGAATTCATAAAAATAATTCCATCACAACATGATCAAATCAATTTAATAATAGGGACAAAAATAGAACCCTTTATTATCTTAGATGGAAAATAATTTTGATAAAACACTTGAACTCCATTCTTGGGGAAAATATCCTTTCTTCTTCAAAAAAACATTTTTCCTTTCATAACATGTCATACTACTTTAAAATAAAAGAAGTTGATTAAAAATAAACTTGAAAACTTTTAAAGTAATCTTCTTGGAAATAATGTTTTAAAAACCCATTCATGCCGTATAAGTTAAAAAAAACATTCTTCGTACTTTTGTCGGAAAAGTCAAAAAGTACCTCGTACGAAAAACGACAAAAGATTCCTTTCATATCTTTTACAAAAAAACATACCGAAGGGTAAAATTGGATATAAAATATAGTATAAGTATGGAAATAATATTACATATTGAGGAAACATGGATGTGGATGATAAAATACACCCCAGTAATTACCAATGTAAAAACAATCTCGGATAAAAGTGAGATTGTGAAATTTCCCTTACCTTAGGTCCGATTTGCTTTTTTCGTGTCCGAAGCTCCTGTATAATGGTTTAAATAATTTTATTGACTTATTCCAGAATCATACATATTGATATGATATCATATATGGTCATATTATTAGCTTCTTGTTAGTAATATTTCATTGTTACTTGTTACTCGGGTCTTTATAACTTTTTGTTCTTATGCGTGTTTTGTCGAATAAATTCTTATTCTTATCTTTAGGTTATAGATAATTCATTTCCAGAATTGTATTAGTGTAGTACATACCATATTCATTCATTCAATTCATTTATATAATCATTATGAAATGAAGATCATGTAGAACGAGTCGCATCACATCGTGGAGACGGTATTCCGTACGTACGCACGAGTGATGATATCGTTCCTATGATCGTGGAATTGTATTGGAGTATATATATATTATTTCAGTATCAATATTACTTCATAATAATCATATATAGTTACTCATTACACCATTATACCCATCCTTGTAAGGTGATGGTGGAAAATAGATTACACCACAGCGTGGAGACGGTATTCCGTACGTACGCACGCGCGGTGATTTCATTTTTCCGTAGGATGGATAGAAGGTGAATTAGGGTTGTTTCATATTTATAATAACATATCAGTATGTAAGTAATACTGATGTTATTACTTTATCATGAAACAACTAAAGAAGAAGAAGTTGAAGAAGAAAGAAATTGAAAAGATCGGTAATGGATATTACCTCTTCTTTGGAACGCCTCTTTGAATCCTCCACTTAAGGAACTAAGATTGGTCTTTGGAGAAGACCAGGACCTCTAGGATTATTCTAGGGAAGTGGAGAGGAGAAACTGGAAGGGTTTGGCCGAGCTTGAGTGCTCAAATTGGTGTGAGGAGGAGGGGGAGGAGGTGCCATTTTATAAGGGAGGAGAGGGGCACCTTAGGAATATCTCAAAATATTATTTTATATTAAAGTCAAAATCGGTTTATAATGGTTCCAAAGGGTCTTATTTCGAAGCTAAAGTGGGGATGGGTCGAAATACTATCAACCAATAGGATTTAGACAAGTTTAGGGTATTATTTTAACCTTATCAATTAGATTTAATTCTAAGTTAATTAATTTAACTTTTACCGTGTCTTTTTGTTTTCTTTCACTATATGGTTAATACACTTACTATAACATGCCAAACGAACCCCAAATTGTTTATTATTAATATATATATCCTTATCTAAGTCATTTGGCCGAACCTTAGATTTTTAGGAATAAAATAACAATTAATAATATAATATTTGATTTAAAAACTATTTTGTGTCAATTTTGACACTATTTGATATATGATTTTTGTGAAAGTCATAACAGAATTATATGTTCGAACCAAGTTGATTAAATCAACATTAATATATCATAGTAACCTATAAAATTAGTGTAATTCATAAAAAGTCTCAAATTACATTTATTTTGGTGTTTATAACATCAATTATGTCAATATTTCATTAATAAGATAATTACTGCATCATCATTGTGTCATAAATAAATTAAATTATTTAATGTCTAAAAATTACAAATACCATTATGTAGGAAATATTTTTAGCTTTCTAATGAATATTTATAGTCGAATTTATCTTATGTATAACCCCATATTAAAAATGATTTACTTATGAAATGTTGATTTTAACTATTTTAACCCTTCTTTAAATAAATTAATAACAAATGTCCTAATCTAATCCAAGTGGGCCTAAATGATAATATTTTACAGTTAAGGTTGTTTTTGGTCGAGATACACTTGTCCAATAGAATTAGGACATGTGTTAGGGTAATATTAATATCATTCTTACCCTTAATTACCCTATTTACTTTTAACCGTGGTAAATAAAAGTAAAAAGTTACTATGCACCAAAAATTATTTTCATCTCATTGAACCACATTTTACTTACTGAAATCAACCGTGTCTCTCGGATTTTTGAAATTCCATTCACAGAAGCGGTAAAATTAAGATTTATGAAGAAATTATTTTTTTTAACTACGACTTAGTAGTTTCACTATTCATCAAAAATTGATGTTTTTCAGAACAATGCCAAAATTTCATCCTAAGCTATATTTCATATTCCGAATTCAAAAATGAAGTCTATTTTACCAAATTCATATCATAGAATTTTCATTAATTAATTTTATAATTAAATCTCACTGTTAAAACAAATAGCGTGTTTTTAAGAAACAATATCTATCAAAAGATTGACACTTGATTATGTCTGGTTTAAATGTGAAATTACATCCAATGACCAACATTGTATTAAATTGTAAAAATATATTCTAAATATACTTTAAAACCACTCAAATTAATAATTTATCACTATTAATTATTTCGATTAAAAAAGTTGTTTTTAATTATAATTTAGTAATTTTCACTATTCATCAGAATATGAAAGTTATCCGAAAAGTACCAAAATTTCACATTAGGCTAAATTCGATACTCCGAATCCAAAAATGAAGTTCATTTTGAAAAATAAGATTTACAGAGTTTTAAAAGTGGTTATTACTATTCATAACGGCTAGTTTTAATAATATTTTAATAGCATATCGTTGTTTAGTGAAACTCGGTATTGCGTATTACACATGCTATCGAGGAAGGTCGTGATTGCGTGTAATGCAAGGAAAGTCAAGGATGCGTGTTGTGCAAGATCCTTTTGGTGTAGAGTACAACACAAGACTTTAATAAAATTCAAAAGAAAATTTTTTTTATAAAATCTTGGGCTGTTACATTCTACCCCCCTTAAAATGAATTTCGCCCTCGAAATTCGTCAGGGTTATAAATGGTTTACTATTCGAAAGTTTCTTTAATAGAAACCCACATCATAAAAAGGAATATCAAAACCAATCTTTAAAAACAAAAGTATCAAACGTAACGGTTACCCAAATAAACTAATCATTGGGTTTCCACATAGGTGAAAATATGGATATGGAAGAGAAATCTAACCATCATGTTCTGATGGAGAGTGGTAGAGAACATGGCTATGGAAAATCCAGTAATCACAAATCCATAGATTTGTGATGATATAAGGTACCATCTGATTCATCAGGTATAAGATCACTAGGACAACATTTTTTGGTTTTCAAGATCATTTCCCTAAAGTTGAAATTTTGAATTAGAATAAATACTTACATTATTTTGGTACAATCTCACTGTTGTTCGGGCCTTGAACAATTTCCACTTCATCTCTTAAATAAATGAAGTTGAGTTTGTTATTCATGAAGTGTTAGAAGATCATGTGATAGAATGACGGGTCATTCCATCTGTCTCAAACAAAAGGTTAGCAAAAATTATATGCATAAGTCGATCTATAGTGAGATTAATCATATATGGTTCCTAAAATGGACTTATACTTCATATATCATACTGCTTAATATAATAAAACTAGTTTCTACTAAACAGGGACTTCCTGTAGGCCAGTGGTAGGCGATAAAGGCCAGTCGCACTTCGGTTGTGGGTTCGATTCCCACAGCCTTGTCCGAAGCGATGGGCTGTCGCCCGTCCTGCAGGTTGTCCTTTTTCCAAAACTATATAACATCCCATCAATAATATCGAAAAAACAAACAATACTAACTTATGTCCAACATAATCCATTCCAATCTTTTAGGCTTATCCATAATACTGCAGTCGACTCTCATAATATAGTGAAAATGATTACCAGAGATTTAACACCATCATCGATCCCCATATATCATAAGATATATCTTGTTGGTCACATTCCAAACATTCAAAGGCCTTAATCTTGTACTCTCTTGAATACCCATTGAACCCTAGTGAAAACTTGAATGCAGTTAAAAGTTAACACTTTTCACATACCGAAATCCTCAAAATTCTATATACTCAAACCATGATATCACTTAGTCCTTATATCAATCATGAGCTCATGAATACTATCAAACATTTAATTTTCTCCTTATCCCTTCATTATGCGCATATCATCTACATTCCAAAAATATCTGAATAACCATTCATGGATACTGGTAACATTAATCATACACTTTCAAAACACAAGGAAAGACAACAGTGTAACAATCCATAGACATCTCTTTATTCCAAAATTACACATGATAAACATATAATCATTCCACTACATTCTCAAACCATTGACCGAGCTTCAAAAATTCTTTCATCTCACATATCATTTGTAGTATCTTCATCATCATCCACATAAATAATACCCATATGACCATACTGATTCTCTTCATGATTCTTTCCCTTAGGGCATTTGTTTGCATAATGCCCATACATTCCACATTTAAAACACTTAACCATTTTTGATGTCGTAGCAATACCATTATCCTCATCCATGGTGTTAACCGACCTTTTTCCTTTGCACTTACTTGCTTTGTGTCCTTCTTTTCCACACCCAAAGCATCTTCCAGTTCCCTTGAAACATTCTCCTTGATGCCTCTTCCCACATGATTTACATAGGGGAAATTGAACTTTCTTTCCTCTATGATCATCATGGAACTCTATCTTTCTCTTATTAGTCGAGTCAGGAAACTTACCAAATTTTACTTTATTGATCATGTTGTGAGATTGTTGATTCGGCATAATAATGATGTTTGGACATCCAAATCCCATTTCATTTGGTTGCTCATGAAGAATATCATTCAATTGTCCATCATATCCTCCATTATTGTGAATCATCTTGTTTCCAGCCATTTTCTAAAACCCAAACAGAATAGTGTTAGATGCAAAAATCATAATAGAGGGGGAGTAACATAAATATCTATCATCTTTGGTTTAATCTAATATCGTTACCATAGTTCTAGGACTATATCCTATACGTATACTTATCCTTAGGGGCATCCCTAGACATACCTTAGAAATATCTCTAGGGATCTCACTAACGTTTTCGCATCCTAGTTTCAAAAGGTTGACTAAACCTTTCCTCTGATACCAACAGTAGAGTCCCGAAGCCTGACGTACATGGACATTACATTACATTTGCGGAATACTTAGTACATAACAAAAACACACACACACGGATTGTAATAGTTTAGTGTCTTTGGAAACTCGGAACGTAATCTTCTAATCGTGGTGAAAGATCTTCAATATCTCCCATAAAGATCTTCCCTTTTTTTTTACCTAAAACCTTTCTTTATATCCTGGGGAAAAGAAAACATAAAAGGGTGAGCTCAAATGCTCAGTAAGGGTAAACAAAAGAAATATCAATCACATCATATACATAAGAACATAGCTTTTGGAAATCTTAACCTGCAAAAGAGCTCATAATATCATATCATGGGATAAATCATTGAAGTGAAAATGAGATCCCCATAATCATAACATAAAACTTGAAACTTTGTGTCATGCACACATAATCATGGAAAATCATTTCTTGTTAGTCATGACTCATTGCCAAGACTATCTTAGTGGACAAAGTCTCTTTCTGAACCGAGTTCACTCCTCGTTTCAGTCCTGTATCACTGAACCGAAATAACCTTCTGTTCTAGCCATGTCTATCTCATGAGATATAAAATCTTTACCCAATGCATTGGAGAGAGATATAGGTTCCACCCATCTTATAATGAATCCTTTCTTATGTGTGCCACATAATCATAAAACAGACATCATCGCATAACACATGTAACAAAAATGGGATTCTTGAAACATCATGACATCATAAATCAATTCATATAAGATAAAGGAATTCATAAAAATAATTCCATCACAACATGATCAAATCAATTTAATAATAGGGATAAAAATAGAACCCTTTATTATCTTAGATGGAAAATAATTTTGATAAAACCCTTGAACTCCATTCTTGAGGAAAATATCCTTTCTTCTTCAAAAAAACATTTTTTCCTTTCATAACATGTCATACTACTTTAAAATAAAAGAAGTTGATTAAAATTAAACTTGAAAACTTGTAAAGGAAGCTTCTTGGAAATAATGTTTTAATAACCCATTCATGCCGCATAAGTTAAAAAAAACATTCTTCGTACTTTTGTCGGAAAAGTCAAAAAGTACCTCGTACGAAAAACGACAAAAGATTCCTTTCATATCTTTTACAAAAAAACTTACCGAAGGGTAAAATTGGATATAAAATATTGTAGAAGGATGGAAATAGTATTACATATTGAGGAAACATGGATGTGGATGATAAAATACACCCCAGTAATTACCAATGTAAAAACAATCTCGGATAAAAGTGAGATTGTGATATTTCCCTTACCTTAGGTCCGATTTGCTTTGTTCGTGTCCGAAGCTCCTGTATAATGGTTTAAATAATGTTATTGACTTATTCCAGAATCATACATATTGATATGATATCATATATGGTCATATTATTAGCTTCTTGTTAGTAATATTTCATTGTTACTTGTTACTCGGGTCTTTATAACTTTTTGTTCTTATGCGTGTTTTGTCGAATAAATTCTTATTCTTATCTTTAGGTTATAGATAATTCATTTCCTGAATGGTATTAGTGTAGTACATACCATATTCATTCATTCAATTCATTTATATAATCATTATGAAATGAAGATCATGTAGAACGAGTCGCATCACATCGTGGAGACGGTATTCCGTACGTACGCACGAGTGATGATATCGTTCCTATGATCGTGGAATTGAATTGGAGTATATATATATTATTTCAGTATCAATATTACTTCATAATAATCATATATAGTTACTCATTACACCATTATACCCATCCATGTAAGGTGATGGTGGAAAATAGATTACACCACGGCGTGGAGACGGTATTCCGTACGTACGCACGCGCGGTGATTTCATTTTTCCGTAGGATGGATAGAAGGTGAATTAGGGTTGTTTCATATTTATAATAACACATCATTATGTAAGTAATACTGATGTTATTACTTTATCATGAAACAAATAAAGAAGAAGAAGTTGAAGAAGAAAGAAATTGAAAAGATCGGTAATGGATATTACCTCTTCTTTGGAACGCCTCTTTGAATCCTCCACTTAAGGAACTAAGATTGGTCTTTGGAGAAGACCAGGACCTCTAGGATTATTCTAGGGAAGTGGATAGGAGATAATGGCAGGGGTTGGCCGAGCTTGAGTGCTCAAATTGGTGTGAGGAGGAGGGGGAGGAGGTGCCCTTTTATAAGGGAGGAGAGGGGCACCTTAGGAATATCTCAAAATATTATTTTATATTAAAGTCAAAATCGGTTTATAATGGTTCCAAAGGGTCTTATTTCGAAGCTAAAGTGGGGATGGGTCGAAATCCTATCAACCAATAGGATTTATACAAGTTTAGGGTATTATTTTAACCTTATCAATTAGATTTAACTCTAAGTTAATTAATTTAACTTTTACCGTGTCTTTTTGTTTTCTTTCACTATATGGTTAATACACTTACTATAACATGCCAAACGAACCCCAAATTGTTTATTATTAATATATATATCCTTATCTAAGTAATTTGGCCGAACCTTAGATTTTTAGGAATAAAATAACAATTAATATTATAATATTTGATTTAAAAACTATTTTGTGTCAATTTTGACACTATTTGATATATGATTTTTGTGAAAGTCATAACAGAATTATATGTTCGAACCAAGTTGATTAAATCAACATTAATATATCATAGTAACCTATAAAATTAGTGTAATTCATAAAAAGTCTCAAATTACATTTATTTTGGTGTTTATAACATCAATTATGTCAATATTTCATTAATAAGACAATTACTGCATCATCATTGTGTCATAAATAAATTAAATTATTTAAAGTCTAAAATTTACAAATACCATTATGTAGGAAATATTTTTAGCTTTCTAATGAATATTTATAGTCGAATTTATCTTATATATAACCCCATATTAAAAATGATTTACTTATTAAACTTTGATTTTAACTATTTTAACCCTTCTTTAAATAAATTAATAATAAATGTCCTAATCTAATCCAAGTGGGCCTAAATGATAATATTTTACACTTAAGGTTGTTTTTGGTCGAGATACACTTGTCCAATAGAATTAGGACATGTTTTAGGGTAATATTAATATCATTCTTACCCTTAATTACCCTATTTACTTTTAACCGTGGTAAATAAAAGTAAAAAGTTACTATTCACCAAAAATTATTTTCATCTCATTGAACCACATTTTACTTACTGACATCAACCGTGTCTCTCGGATTTTTGAAATTCCATTCACAGAAGTGGTAAAATTACGATTTATGAAGAAATTAATTTTTTTAACTACCACTTAGTAGTTTCACTATTCATCAAAAATTGATGTTTTTCAGAACAATGCCAAAATTTCATCCTAAGCTATATTTCATATTCCGAATTCAAAAATGAAGTCTATTTTACCAAATTCATATCATAGAATTTGCATTAATTAATTTTATAATTAAATCCCGCTGTTAAAACAAATAGCGTGTTTTTAAGAAACAATATCTATCAAAAGATTGACACTTGATTATGTCTGGTTTAAATGTGAAATTACATCCAATGACCAACATTGTATTAAATTGTAAAAATATATTCTAAATATACTTTAAAACCACTCAAATTAATAATTTATCACTCTTAATTATTTCGATTAAAAAAGTTGTTTTTAATTATAATTTAGTAATTTTCACTATTCATCAGAATATGAAAGTTATCCGAAAAGTACCAAAATTTCACCTTAGGCTAAATTCGATACTCCGAATCCAAAAATGAAGTTCATTTTGAAAAATAAGATTTACAGAGTTTTAAAAAGTGGTTATTACTATTCATAATGGCTAGTTTTAATAATATTTTAATAGCATATCGTTGTTTAGTGAAACTCGGTATTGCGTATTACACACGCTATCGAGGAAGGTCGTGATTGCGTGTAATGCAAGGCAAGTCAAGGATGCGTGTTGTGCAAGCTCCTTTTGGTGTAGCGTACAACAAAAGACTTTAATAAAATTCAAAAGAATATTTTTTTTTATAAAATCTTGGGCTGTTACAGTATGGGTATTTAAATATTCATTGTATGATACTTCTTTTATGGGGTGTATGTCTTGAAAGTTACCAAATTGGTCGGAGAATTTCTAATTTCAATTTTCACTCATTGGGTTTTACGTGTACTTCATTGATCATTTTACTTCACTATTATGTGTGAAATCACTATTTATTTATTTATGTATTAATTTTCATACCCCTTTGTGTGGATATAGTTTTGATACACATAATAACTACATTGATAAATTATCAATTCATTGATATGAAATTGATAATAGTAATCTTAACTCAATTTCCATTAATTTAGTTAAACATCCAAGTCATTGGTTTTGTTTTTACAAGAATATGTGTGAATGTCCTCTAATTAATTTACACTGAATATCGAATCATATTTATTTTATTTATATTTTTCAAACATAATTATGTCATTTATTTATCCTTAATCTAAGGATACGTTCTTTATAAGGGAGTTCATTTCAATTTAAATTCCCTTAAGACTTCTTTATTGTTATGCGCGAATTTACTTTTATATTGTTTATATATTGTCCTTTGACATATTATATCATGAATGAATTTGTTCTCATGATATTATAATGTTTTTATTAATGTTATTCCTCAATTATTTTTATTCAATCATCTCTCATTTTGTTAGGAACACTTTAACTAAAATATCCTTTTAAATGCTTTAAATAGTTATTCTTCTAAATCATCCTAATTAATGTACATGTTTTAAAAATGGTTTTAATAATTTATTTATATGGACAATAATGTTTTAAAATTAAACTTCCTTTCAAAAATTTTAATGTGGAATGGGACACATTGATTAAAAAATTTCTTTTAAATGAATAGTTTTATAAATAGTGTGACTTTTCTATGTTTTCAAGAAAAAGGGGAAATTTCACTAAAATAGTTTTAATAATTATTTTAATCTATGTCAATAACCTTAATTGTGTTTTATTCTTGATTGAGGTTGATTTATTATAATACAATCATCTATATTGTATTGAATGAGTTATGTTTGACTGTGGATGTGCTATTATTATACTATTAATGGTTTATAGTTAAAGTATTGATAGTTTTAAGCTAGTTTTAATACGAATTTTTATGTTATGTTTCAACTTTTTCATATGAGGAATGCATTGGACTTAGTTAGTGATGGGTGGAGCCCGCTGTATCTCCATAATGCATTGGTAGGTCTCATGAGACAAACTAGTGTCTTGGCACAAGGCCTTGAAAAATTTCTATTTGTAGTCTTGGAATGAGGCCTTGACTATGTGGTTAAGATGTTCTACATTATGCATTCCGTCATTATTAGATTAGCTATTGATATTACATGTTATTATTCGACTAGTTTAATATCCATGTGAATAAGTAAATGGAATTATTTGATCTATCATTTCCATATTATGCTGAAGTTTATGTTTAAAAGGCTTGTATTTTAGTCTTATACATTACCTTAAATGCCTATGCTTATTTATAAAAGCTTCCATTATATTTGTATCCTTACTGATCATATTAGATCACCCCTTTATATGTTTTATTTTTCCCAGGATACGAAAAAGTATATTATGACTAACCTGTAAGAATAGTAGAAGGTAAATGAGTGTGTTCAATGGGGACACAATGTTTTTTTATTTCATGATATAATATAAAACAAATGTATATATATAGTACTTACAATTCTACTAAACTAATCTATCTTTTGAGACTTGATCTCTTGTGATTATGCCAATGTTATGTAATAATGTGCCGACTCTCAGTAACTATGGTTGGGGAATTACATCAACCAAGCATAACTAGAGGTATAATGTGCTCAACCCAACATAACTATTTCTAAGGAACAAATAATAGTAATAAAGTATCATGAAATTAGGATAAATTACTCATTCCATATAAAAAACATTCTTTCTGTATTTCATTAAAGTTAATTTTAAAATGATATTAAAAGGAAAGTCCCCTAAATATATAATTGAAGAGATATTAATTAAAATGGGATGGTTTGTGTATATATTTTAAAAACTCATAATACAACATAATATAAATATATTCCTCACACTAATAATCTCAATACCACATAATTAATAAAGTAGAAAGTTAACCCAAAGAATGGATATTGGGTAAACAATTCCCTTACCACGGGTTCGTCTTACTTAAAATGTGTTTAAACATCATACATAATGGTTTAAAGAGTGTTATTAATGTCATACATAAACATATTAATGTTTATAAAACCTTATATAATCATTTAACAATATCATTATACTCATTTATTAACAATATTTTTTTTATTTACATTGTTTTGGGTGCGTTCTTTACAAAGTTTTCATGCTGCGTTCATAATGAGTTTTATTGGAAAATTGAATATACATTAATTGTGATGATATTTACATGTTTCCAGAACATTAAATGATTCCATAAATAATTTTTTTATATGATATGAGGATGAAAAATTTGAAAAATAATTAGTGAGGATCGTTAGTTTATTTTGGTGAATTTTTTTCATTATGAATCACGACTAATTTAATAATTAATAGTATACATAAGAACCAGTTAAATAACCTAATAGAGGTTATATCATAAACATTAAAACCTATTCCAACCATTAAAATAATTTTACAACCATCTTTGACGTAAGTAATGTAAATTAAAGACACATCGCCCACGATTTCGATAAATTGACACATCTTGGGCATTGTTTTTATTTTGAGAATTGGTGGGAGAGGAGAAAAATAAATGATGATGAATTATTTACATGAACATAATAACATCTAGAATATATATTATTCTGTATATTTCATACATTATGGATAAGGGTAGGGGAATATAGTATAAGAAAATAGAGCAATTTAAAAGAAAACACCTAAAAATGAAAGAGGATTCTTACCTCTTGATATCTTCTCCTTGAGATCCTCCTCAAGGCCTTTGGTTTGGGACTTTTGGTGAGACCAGTAGGTCATGGAAGTGTGGTAGATCCTTGGTAATGGGATTTGTCAAAACATAAAAAATTCTCAAGGCTTGAGAGGTGTGAGAGGAAGAGGGGGTGAGGGTGGTATTTATAGTGGAGGAGAGGATAGGTTTTACATTATTTTAATCATTAGTTTACTCTTATTTCTCAACACAATGAATAGTCTTCATTTATGTGATAAATTAATAAATAGAGAATTTGAGTTCAAACCAAGTGTGTTTACATCATCCATGATACCCAATATAGTGTATTTAAAAGATAATTTATATATACCGTATTTTACAGTATTTCACTATTCATAAAAAACATCAAGTATTTTTGTAAAATCCCAATGATTTACCTTAGATATTTTTTGATGTATCAAATTCAAAAATAAACACCATTTTTTTAAAATAATTTCATAAATATGATTAATTTAATTTTTATATAAAAGCATACTTTATATACAAAATGTAACAATTTTATAACTATAACTCATATTATGTACCATTGAAAATTTAAGCCAGATCTCATTATCTTATACCCATAATTATAAATGATTTACTATTCAAAAGGGTCATATTAATATTCATAAAGTTATGTTACTATTCATAAGGGTTGGCTTCTATTCATCAAAAATTATGTTTGTCTTATCGTCTCTAAATAAATTTCTGATCCCAACCGTGTATGTATATTTTTTGAAATTCAAATCATAAAAGCAGAAGAATTATGTTTAAATGGTAATTATAATTATCTACATAAAACAATGTTTCATTGATTTCAATTTATTTTAAAAAACTTGGGTTTTATAGTGTAGGCGTAGGTTTGTGAACAGGTACTAGATGATGGAGGCAGATGGGTCAGGTCCAAGTGACAATGGTCTGGTTCTAGTGTATGATAGATGTTTGAAGGAATAGTCAGAATGGGATAGGAATAATATCTCCACTCTAAAAGAGTCCAACCCTGGGGAGCCTTATCAAAATGTGGTGGATTTCTCAGGCCGATTGAAATGGGATCTAGAGAATCACAACTTCATAATTTAGGCACTAGTGGTCACAAAAGTGATTGAGGGGTCATGTCTATACAGGCTGTTGGTTACTTTCATTTTTTCTTCCATGCATACCACCCAAGTGGAGGCTGAGCTGATTGGAAATGAAGATAATTCTAAGGGGGGGTTCCTTCTGGTAGAGGAATGGAAATATAACATTAATTATAAGGGTTCTAATTCAACTCCTCATTTAGGGGATTATATTTACTTGAAATCTTTACGGTAAGGAATGGTTGGGGTCTCATGGGATGATTGTGTTGGGTTTCTGAGACATAAAAATTTTCATCCCAAGGGCCTCCTCTTACTCTATGTTCATGTGCATTGAAGTTGTTTCAAATAATGTGGTGAGGTGTAAAATTCAATATCCCTCTAAACATATTCTTTAGGAAAAATCATTTCAAGTCTCCCCTCATGCTAATGAAGGATAGGTGAAGTCACCTAAGATGATGAGCCATAGCATGAAAGTACCTACACTAAATCTATGAAACTATTTCAATGGTTTGGATGTCCATGAAATGGATTAGAACCTATATGAGGAATAATTAGGTGATAAAAGCTACAATGAACTCTCAGTGGACTGTTTAGAGGGAATGAAAGGGAAACAACTTCACAGCCTAAGAAAGAATAAAGAAAAATAGGGAAACTGAGACTCATGAATATGCATTGTTCCTAAGGGGGGAATCCAAAGGGAAAAATAAGTTATTCATACTTTCCCAAACTAATGGTAATAAGGTCATCCACAATGGGTGAGGCCAACAAGGCATTTGAATTTAATGATAATTTGATGTACCAATTACATATAAGACCACATTTAAGAAGAAGGTTTCAGTGATAAGAAGATTAATGTTGGGAATACATCCATACTGAGGATAAGAAGGATAATTATCTTAATGATCATATCAAAGATTCTCTGAATAAAATGGTAATTATAATTCACTAGGGGCTATATATGGTGTCTTATTCCAATAACTTAATTCACATCTTTAATTATTTTGTGTCTTCTTTTAGTGTTTCCTGAACTTATGGTTTTATCTTGTATGGTTTTTCAATTATTCCTCAAATTCATTTTTAAATAAAACCTTAATTTTCATTTCAATTGATTAAGAAGAAGTTATCATTTAATTTTAATATTCATTTCTTCCCCTAATTTATGTCTATTGAATAAATTATTTGGGATTCTATATTGTGATAGAAGTCCTATATATGTGAGATATCCATCATAGAGAGGGTATTTTGGAAACATTATTTGAGAATACAAATCCATATGTATGGATTTCAATGGGTATAGGAAGGCCACTTCATTAATGGAAAGGGATTGAATTTTTTAAAATCCAATATATTTCTTATATATAAAATGTAATTTTGAAAATAATATGACAAAAAACTAGATAAATGACAAGGATATGTTATAAATTTAATCATCAAAAAAATTTACAAATAATTTTCAAATATATTTTATAATTTTACTCATTATTTTAATTACTTTTCGCTTTGATCCTTTATTTCTACATAACACACTTATTACCTCAATAAAAAAATTCAAAAAAAGTTAAAATGGTTATAATACATGATTTATACAAAATATTTAGAAGAATAGAAATCCATTTAATTTAAATTACTTTATAAAATTGAATATATTATTTTTAAAATTAAAAATGTTTCATGCATAGTGAATTATTTTTTAGAAAAATATATTTTAATAAATAAATGTTATTTTATTATTCCCTAAAAATTAATAAATATTTATTTGATATTAATTAATTAATATATATATATATATAATAAATATATCTCCATAAAATCATTTTGTGAGTGTTATTGATTTAATAAAAATATTAAATGTATAAAAATACGAATAATAATTCTTATATAATAAAATGATTTTTTTAAATATAAATTATCAAATTAATAATTACATTTTGAAAAACTACTAACTTAAAATTACATAGACCCTAAAAAGTATACCTAATCTACATGTTTGAGAAACGAAATTTTTGTAGTCATGTGTGGTGATTTTACATTAATAGATCTTATAGTGATTTCTATGAACTCAAAATTCTCCTGATGAATTTTTTTTCAAGCCATTATTGTTAAAGGTAAACTTTGGTTTAGTCTAGGGAAAACCCAATTAATATTACCACCTTCCCAAGCACAAAAAATGATCCTTATAGTGAATAGTACTACTAGTTGATTATATAGAATCTCACATCCTATAATTAAATTAAAATTTTTATTACTTCTATTTATACATACTATACTAACTACTATATTGTCTTTGTCACATAACATTATAACATTATTTGAGATTCCAATAATATTCAACCAACCTTACATATAAAAAATTTATTTCATTAATTGATTTTAATTAATAATTATCTATGTACTAAAAATATTTATATACCAAATGATTTTATATTAATAATGATCATATATTCACAACATTCATATAATGGATATATTATAAATTCCTATTTTTCATATAACCTTATATAATATTCCCAAAAAAATCATCATATTTATTTCTGAAAATTTATATAATATATCAAATGGTTTTTATTATTTTCATGGTTATTATCTGTTGTATTATCATGATTGAAGACTATTATGGGGAATATTTTTAACATGAATTCTTTTTAATTACAATTTTGTTTATTCTTCTTAATATTATTTTAATTATAATTTATATTGATTTATTATGAACACTTTTTTATTTCATATTATTAAATTCTATCATAATGAAATGATGAATAATTGATTTTATGTAAATATATATAAAGAATGATATTAAACTCGTGTATCATATAATAAAATTGAAACTAAAATCATAGGGTGTTGTATTCTCGATATCCTAAATATTACTCCCAATATTTCACTACTCAGATGAAAACATATGTTGTTATTTTTATCTCATTACAAATTTGTGTTCCCACATTGTATCATTATACTTATCATTTCATCGCATAATCTTGATCAAGTTATTGGTATTTTTTGTATTAATTTTTCTACTGAAATTGTGATCTCCACTAGTTATTCCAAAAAATATATATCATATTATAACTATAAAAAAACTATGTTTAGAGATGTGATGGATCTAATTTATTCATCCTCAAATGTTACATGAAACACATTATAATCTCTTGATAGGATAAATAAAAATATGATATGAAAATATAAATTCCTCGATTAATCATGAATCCTAAAATGGATTATGTATCCTTGGATTAAAATTTAGTTCGTTTTGAATCCCATCATCTACATATATGGTGATTTTTAAGGGAATTTGTTTTCTCCAATATCAAACATCCAATATATTTGACGATTATTAATAAATGTATTCCATTGACACATTTTTATAATAATGGTTCATTATATGGTTTTAATTTACTTTTCTTTTTCTTGAGACTAATCTAGTCCTAATTACTTTTGATCACTATCATTATCCTAATATTTCATAGTGGTATTTGTTTCCCAATACATAAGCTCATCTGGTTCTATTCGAAAGTTTGAGATAAAATCAGTGTTATATTATAAATCTATCAGCATGAGATGCTTAACCCAAACTCCTTTAAAATATATAAATTAATATATTAATATATCATTCAATGTATAAAATATTCTAGAAGTTTTACCATTCATTTGAGAGTGATAAGTAGTCATAGATTCCAATTGTGAATCAAATGTATCTTGAACACACCACTAAATCCATTATTTAAACATTGGATAACGATTAGATATATGTTAATGTGATATTGTAAGAATTCTTACCACTTAATTTATGTATACGTTTTAAAATTGATCCAATTAGAAACCTAATCTAAAATAAATGAAGTGAACCTATGTAGAATGATGATCATCTATAACCCAAATAGAATTGTTAACCTCATAATTAATGGAAAGGACTGTAAATAAATAATTGTTTGTGTTCATTCATTTCATTACAGGTATAGGTAATGGAGTCATCATTCCTTTAAACATGAGGTATTAGGCCATAACATGAATAAAGACAATGTAAATTGATTAAATATATATAATATAAATGTATTTGAACAATAAATGTTATAGGTATTCTTTAAATATCTTTTTTCATCTCTGGTGAATACAAATGGGGAGTTATTTTCACAATATAGTATATACATAACCAGTGCTATTAAGGATGACACATACAATTTTATTCTAAATATTATAACATTTACATTGTTTAGAATAAACTATGAAATTTTTCCCAACATATTTTTCAACTCCAAATCATGATTCTAGACCACCTTGATCATCAAATGGACTGATTTTATAGAAATTATTGGGGACATATATGATTTAATTCTTTATTTATTTTATTTTCATATTAATCTATCACATATATATATATGAATATTAGTTCACATTAAATCCTCATAATGGATAACAAATAATATTTCTTTTTACAAAGAGAATTAAATACTTTGTATACATTCCCAAGATAGTAATATATTAAACAATCGTAATCATTGATAAACTCTATCCATATCCTTTGGTACATGTTCACCACTTTCTATGATAATATATACATCAATAAATTTTTATTTGAATACATAACACACTTCTCTTCATCTAAATTTTTATACTAAATAATGAGTGATAATATAATAGATTATAACTATGAATCATATATTTGGTAATTCTATTCATTGGTCATTAAATGATATATGGAATATTCAATAAAGTTGTCATTTTTAATTAAAAAAACTAAATATTTTCTTTGAAACATAATTCCACATCACAAACTATTCTCTACAATAAGGTAGCATGTGTACAGATATTATGACCAAACCACCTCTTGAGTTCTATGATGTTTTTTCAAATAATTCAAATAGAAGAAGTTTTATGACCTTTAGAGTTAACATAAATTGTGGATTATAAAATTGGGATATATTTATCATAAATCATCTATAAGATACACCCAATCCATTAATACAATTGATATTTTTTATATTTTTTCCCTGGAAATTTATTCACGGACATATATCATTAATGGATCTATATATATAACCTTGTTTATGACTTCATGAGAAATAAATTTTAGTATTTATAGATGAAAGTCATAATTTAAAAATTTATAATGAAATTTCTCATTTGAATCAGTCTGAATAACAATCCATAAATGAACATCATGTTTTTTCATCCTCTTATTATATATTTGAATATAATTAATAAATACTATAAAATTTTTTATTGTTAATATATATCCCTTTTCATCAACTAAATGAATATGGATAGAAAATTTTAAAGTCTAAAACAAGTCAGTATGAATTCAAGGATCCAATATCATAAGAAAAGATTTTTGTAGGTATATATTCCATATTTACCCAGTTTTGATAATATCCAAATTGAATCCATGATTTTAAGAGGTATTTATCTATACAAGGTTGATAGAACAAGTCATAAATAAGGTGTATATAACACTTGTCAATGATAATTACCATTTTATGTTTCAAATATTCATTGTAAAGACTCATTGAACTAATATTATTTGAAATAAATGTGGATCAATACACCATGTGGTAAAACGCATGAGTATAGAACCATTTATTAAATTCTATTATAGTATTTTTCAGGTATTCAAACACAATAGGTGATATATGATAAGGATGAATTGATATAATCATAGAACCAAGTATGAGTTCAATTAAAAACTCAACCTCATTATATTGGAAAATCCCATGAAAATCATTGGGATATAGATTGTCATATTCACATATAATTGGGATATTATAATTATTACGTTTACCTCCAAAATATTCGATCCAAATTTCATTCCATGTTAGGTGTTATGAACCATATCATTGAATTATTTTCCAATTAATCTTCATAAAATTTTATAGATACATAATTATGGAACAATTGTTTATGAACTGATATTTTCCAATTGTAATAATTGATATATTCACTTTGTAGAGAGAGTCATCCAACACCAAATATTGTATCAAATTACATCTTTGGAATAATATATATTTATAAATGATTTATCTTAAATCATAAAAAAATTATGTAGGTTTTATATCAGGGGTACGAAATCACTATATCCATATCTATTTTCAAAAATAATTTAATATTAATACTTTTAGGAGGTGATTCATTTTCTTTAACGTACATGAATAATATAAAGGGTTGTTTAGATACATAATCATGTAATATATTAATTGTTCCTATGAGGATAATATGTGTATATTTGAAAATATTATTTCTATAATCAACTTTAATGATAGTGGTTTTATGTCTATTCCTTGAAAAAATGGTTATAGAGGTTGCTGATATTCATTTACCACATTAATTCCTAGTTTAGGGCCTTATATTTCATAATTATTGAACTAAATATAGTTGAAACTCTAAAATAATGGGTTCTAATTAGGTGAGATGTGTAACAAACCTGTCTTGACATACATAGACATTACATTACGTTTACAAAATACCTAAAACATTATACAAACTGACATCCAAAGACTGTATTAGTGTAGTGACTCTGGAAACATTGAAACCTAAACACTGGAACATAAGTGAGCTATATTATCTCCCACTAGGTTCTTCTTAACTATCACCCTTCTTAGAATAATAAAACATAATACATATCTTCTTAACCTGGGGAATAAAACATAAAATGGGGTGAGATCAAATACATAGTATGATTAAATAAGGGATATATTATAGATTAATATTGATCATAAGGGTTTGAAAACATGATCATGAAAATAAAATATCATACCATGCATAACAAAGATCATATAAATGAATCATGGTATACAACATGGAATTTTGTAAGACATGAATCGTAAGGAAATAATGAACATAGTTCATGAAAACATAATATAAGAATAAAATAGGGAATTGTGGAAAATACATAAGAATATAATATGATTTACCAGAGTACCCAATAGAACACTTCCAGGACCATCTGAGTCAAAAAAAAAGTCTTTTACTGTACTGGGTACACCCTAGTTTCAGCCCTGTATTACTGAACCTGGTAAACCCCAATTCCATCTTTTTATTACTAAACATGGTAAACCTCTATTCCATCCATGTATTACTGAACCAGTTTAACTTCTCGTTCCACCCATGTCTATCTTATGAGAAATAAATCTTTACCCAATTCATTGGAGGGAGATATAGTTCCCACCTATCTCAAAATCAAATCATAGGTACATATTCCACAAAATCCTAAAAACTAATATCATAACCCATGATGAAAATGGGTGTCAGAAACATGTAATAATATCTTAACCTATAGAAAAGAGAGATGTTTCATAATCATTTCATCAAAGAATAATCTGTGAAAGATAAAAATATTTAATAAACATATAACCTATTGAAGGGAAATGAGCTTTATAAATACCAAGAAATTAATCATAACCCATTCATATAAATGATATGATCGTAAGAACCGAGATCTTCTTTTCAGGTACGTATTCCATTTTCTAGTAGTTTTTGAGAGAAGAGGAAAATCTGGAAATTTTCTAAGTACACATGGTGTGCTTTATAAGTACACATAGTGTACTTTGATGCCACTAGAAGCCGTGTTCTGGCCATATCATGGCCACACACACGACCATGTAAGGGTGACTTGGAGGCTGCCTAAAGCGGAGTACGAAAAAAGGCAAGTACATGTCGTGTACTCCAGAAGTACACACCGTGTGCACTCTTTTTTTTCGTAAAATGGACAGGGGTCACGTCTAAACCCTGTTTTCATCTTATTCTTTGCCTTGTTTTATCCTGAGCTTCCAAGGAGGTGGAATCTTCTCCAAGCCACTGACCCATAATTGGTTATCCGAATCGAACACCATCGGTTGCAATAGAATCGCAGCGGTGAGTTATTGGTTCTTGTTTGGCCACGTTTCCTGATTCTTCATCTTATGAGAGTTATCGTAGGTTGAACTTTTTAGATGTTTTTGGAGATCTACTCTGTTCTAGGATTATTAATGGGATGAGGTTCAAGTATAACGATCTCCAAGGATCGAGGTAGGTGGTTTGTTGCCTTACGTTGAATATCTTTGAGTTTTTGTGAAAAAGTACCGGATTCTCATGTATCGGGTGTCTCAAGTTAGGGTTTTGACCCTATATTATTATCTGCCTTATATTTATTGTATGCATGAGGATATTAGAAGAATAATGTTTTCTTGTTATCTTTTTGAGGATCACCCCATAGGTGTTTCACTTGTTTCGGTTATTTATCACCGTTTGTCTTATGTTTCTTGTGAGGAAGACCGTGTTGCATTGATTTGATGCCTTGACATAATTGATTGCATGTTTTCCAACTCTTTATATGCTTTTGAAGAATTGTACCTATTATCCAAGTTGTTTGGTGAACTTAATTAGGGATTTTAATAGTCGTTTACACATGACAGAACTGCTCAGGGCTGTCTAAACCTGGTGCGGTAGACTAAAGAGGGAATTGATGATTACGGGCTTCCCTAGAGAGTCTGTTATAAATTAGTATCGTTCGTAGGACCTATGGGAATTTGAATTTGTGATTCCTCAGAGTTTCCTTAGTTATGTATTGAGACTACAGGGGGAATTAAACGTAAGAGATTCCTCAGAGGGTCTTTAGCTATCATTGAATGACCGTAGCAGAATTGACGGTGAGAGCTTCCCATATTGTCTATGCCTTTGTATGATTATTTGACTAGAGGGGTCTGCCAGTATGATCCACCTAGAGAGTCAATGTGAATATTATTTGGTTGGTTGTGACATGTCTACCAAGCCAAAAAACAATCTTGGGTTTGATACTGCTTGTTGTTTAGGTAGTCTACTGAGATACATGTTGTGTTACCTGCTATGCTATGGGAATATAGACCTATTTTCTAGATTCCTTGGTTGATAACTAAATGATTGAATTAAATTATTAAATAAATTTGAATGGAGATTTGTAGGATTGTTTACTTTAGTGTACTCATGTTTTTCGGCTTCATCATTTCCATGAATTTTGTTATATTTCTCACTGATAGTATGGAAAAGATCATGTGGTGGTTGATTACTGGGATTAGTCTCACGCCCTGTTTGGGTCCTGATTTTTGGCCCAAATAGGTTATATGGTTATAGGTGTGGATAGGGACTGTGGCCCCTCTACTTCAGTTACATGATTTTTGGTTGGAGCTAAAGAGCATTGGACTGAGCTTAGGCTTGTGATGTTGCTGGAGTTACTGATTATCTTTCGTACTTTGTTTCTCGGTTTTATTTCAGCACGTGGCTGTGTTTTCGGCTTTCCTTAAGCACTTGTACCTACTACGTCATTATCATCATTATTATATATTCATTTCTTCTGCTGTTTAGTTCAGTTATTGTACGTTGTTTACTACTTCCGCTATTTAATGTTATTTCATTATCCTTGTATACCTTACCAAATGATGGAATAGTTTCCCCAATATCTCACCAAGGCCCTCACTGCTAGTCGGTAGCCTCTGGAATTTGGGGAAATGCACATGAGTTCATGTGGAAAATTGGGTATGGGGAACCAGTTGAGTGTCTCCGGATTCGGGTTGTTACAAAATGGTATCAGAGGGATGTTCCTATTCTTTTCGTTCCATTGACTTAATGTTTAGAGACATTAGAAAGGGATAGGATAGAGTAGGTAAATTGTAAATAGTTATGCCTTGGAGTTCTAGAACCCATGTACAAGAAAAAATCCAGGCTACCTTGAATATTGCAATTTTTGAATTTTTCCAATGTTACAGTTTAATTGAGTTCACTGTTGGGTCGTGCACTAATTTTGTGTTGTTACTGTTTTATGATTGTGGTTATATTTTGTTGTAACCTAATGAGAATAGGGTATGCCATCTCATGCATCATATAGGAACTTGTTAGAAAATCACATGTCATGCATTTTTCCATGCCATCTAGATTTTATTAGAAGTTTCCTTATGTTGTGATAGAAATTGTGATTGACTCTGCATACTTTTGTGATTACTTCTGTGATAATATACCTACTATGTTGATAGGGTTTCATTTGATTAGAGATTCTTTATCATGGTGGCCAAATTTTGGTCTTAGATGTGTTATGGTCCCTCGAGGATTGGAATTTGGTGGATCGTGAGTTTTTTATACTGTTTACTTGTTATGTGCATTGTTATGATGTCAAGATTTTATTCACGGGGAGTATGGGCCCACACAGAGTAGAATTTTTCACCTTATTTCTTGTTTCTCTGTGTTTTCTGGGCTTCGGTGCAGTTTTGAGGCTACTGTCTGGAAAAACCCAGAATACACAGCGTGTACCTTGTAAATAGATCCCATGTAGTTTATAGCCATGTCGCTGAAATTGCGGGCAAGGACACGGGGTTGTGAGAAAAAATATTATAGGAACACACTGTGTACTAGTTTAGCACGCTGTGTAGTATGAAATTGGTACCCGAAAATGTCATGAACAACACGGGTCATGTTATATTTTCACATAAACACAGTGTTTGAATTTTACATTCCATGTAGTTTGATCTAGGTACCCATCCGTGTCACGAAAAACACGGGTCGGTGTTATCCATTCTCATTCACGCCGTGTTCGCCTGAAACACACCGTGTTGTGTCATCCATGTAGCTGACCATGTATCTAACCACACGGTCTGTTTGGATTTCTTAGTATATGTCATGTCCATCTGGAACACACCGTGTAGTGTGACATGGGCACACAAGCCTTGTCACTAACAACACGGTCCAGGTGAATCTTGGTGAATACACGGTGTGTGTTCCTTGAACACGCAGCGTGGTTTTGTCTTAGGAGAGTCATGTGGCTTAACTGTGTAGAAGGACTCGTGAAGGGAATAGAATTCATGTACACACCCTGTGTTGGGACAAAACACCGTGTATTTGCGGTGTTACACGACTAGTTAGGTAAGAGTACACGCCCATGTAAATGACTTAAGGGAACATGATGTGTAGTCTTTATACACAATGTAAAGTCATGTTTTCTTTTCTTTTGAATGCTTCTTTTTTCTGTTTCCTTCTTACACTCCTAGTTTTCAATCCCTGGTAATGTGATCCAAGGTGTGCTTTTGACCTTGTAGAGTCATGGCACTGAGACATCCTCTCGTTGCATGTTAGGAACTAGGCAGTGATTGTATGTCTGATACAACAGATAAGGGACTACCAGTAGTTCTACCTATCATTCCAGAAAAGGCACCTGCAGTGATTCCAGACACTGGTGTCGATGCTCAATTCAGAGAGGGTTTCATTAGATTCATGAAAACCTTCCAGGGAGCTCTGCATCCTTCCCCATCTATGGTAGAGCTAACGCAGGTTTTTCAGCAGCAACATCCTCCCACGTTCACAGGGGATGGAGGACCATAGGCTGCAAAGTCATGGCTAGAAGCCATGCTATCCATCATCGTTCACCTGGAGACACCTCCAGAGAGGAGAGTGAAGCTCATGACTTATATTCTGCTATATTCCTCCAAAAGATGGTGGGATGTGGTTTCACAGGCAGGGCGCCAATAGGATATGGCTTGGGACGAGTTTCAGTGTATGTTCTACGACTACTTCTACCCAGCAACGCTGAGGGCTGACACAGCCATAGTTTTCGTGAACCTGCAGTAGGGTACTCTCACAGTTCTGGACTATTCCTATCTCTTCATAGAGTTACAACATTTAACTCCCATTCTTGGGAATGATGATCTGTATTTAGCAAGTAATTTTTAGGAAGGCCTTAGACCGGACATCAGATCACAGGTAAACGTATTTCAGTTGACTTCTATTACTCTGATAGTCAACCAGGAGCTTATCACAAAGTGAAATCTGAGGGAGACTGGAGCTATGGACCAGGGCGGTTCAGCACCCTGGGATGATTCATTTCATATAGACAGCAGGAAGCGCCACCGAGAGTCTACACGAGGTGACTCGAGGAAGCGAGGTATTTCTTCTGGTAGACAGGATCATCCTTATGGAAACCATGTGGTGTGATATCAGTGTGTAAAAAGTGGGAATAATAAACCTCATTACCTATGAGACCCAGTGGAGTGTTGATCTTGTGGAAAGATGGGTCATCTGTAGCATTTCTGTAGGGTTCTCCTTCCAGGGGCTAGTGAAGGAAGATCAGTTTCGACTCCGCGTACAGGAGTCAGATTACCAGTTCCACAGCAGACTGGTGGATGGAGTTCTTCAGGTCAGTCAGGCTAGGGTAGAGGCTATGGAAGTAGTTTTCAGGCTCAGAGAGGGTCAGCTCAGGGATATTAGGCTGCTACACAGGGCCACAGTTTTGGCCAGACTTTTGCGGTAGAGGAGATTCATTAGGAGTAGAATCCTTGACCTTCCACAGTTTGAGGTACGATTTTAGTAGCCTCGGTTTTATCCTCTGCTCTTTTTGATATAGGATATTCTCATAGATTTATTTCTGTACATACTATGGAAAACCTTAGACATACTATTTATACTTCTGAGGTTATGATGACACTAGACACTCCCTTGGGAATTTGAACTTCTAGAGTTCGTCAGTGCTTAGACTGCCCCCTGGAGGTTGGTGGGTGTCGTTTTTCGTCAAATCTCTATGTTTTTGAGATGATAGGTTATGATGTCATTCTCATCATGGACTGGTTACTTCCCTTATAGGCCTTTTTTGATTTCTATCACCGTAGTGTGAGTTTCACATCACAGGAGGGCATATCTTTTCTTCAAAAGGGCGAATGGGTTGTCCAAGTGAGCAGAGCTGGACCAGAGAATCACGGGTTGGGTGGTGTTACAGCCCATATTTATAGATTATATCTGGATGATCAGGGGACTTCCCAGATATTTTTCCCTCCAGTGGTTGATCGTTCTCCAGATGTCTTTCCATAATACTTTTCAGTTTTTCCTCCAGAGCGAGAGGTAGACTTCTCTATTGATCTTGTTCCAGGAGCAACACCTATATCCATACCTCCTTATAGGATGTATAAACCTAAGTTACTGAAGCTCAAAAAGAATTTGGAGGAGTTGCAGAAAAATGGTTTCATCTGACCCAGTACATCTCTTTGGGGATCTCTCGTTCTGTTTTCAAAGGAGGATTGTACTTTACAGCTTTGTGTGGATTATCGGGAGCTAAACCAGTTGACGGTCAAGAACCGATATCCACTAAAATGGATAGATGATCTCTTTGATTAGTCTCGAGGATCCAGAGTGTTCTAGAATATCGTCATGAGATCCAGATATCATCAATTGTGTGTCAGACCATTAGATATACCTCTTACATCCTTCCGGAGCAGGTATGGTTTGTATGAGTATTTGGTTATGTGGTTAGGTCTCACGAACGCACTAGTAGTTTTCATTGCGCTGATGAACATAGATTTCCATCCTTATATAGACTCTTTAATGGTTGTTTTCATGGATGATATCTTGGTGTACTCTCACACTCAACACGACCATGCTGCCCATCTTGAGATCATTTTGAGTACACTTAGGAAGAATCAGTTATATGCTATGCACTCAAAATGCCACTTTTTGATGGACGAGATTCACTTACTGGGTCATATAATCTTAGAGACAAGAGTATCAGTAGACCCAGAAAAGGTGAGAGCAGTAGTTACCTAGGAGCAGCCGAACAATGTCTTCGAGGTACAAAGTTTCTTAGGGATGGTTGTTTACTACATGCGGTTTATATAGGAAATCTCAAGTTTAGCAGTGCCATTGACTGGCTTGACTGTGAAGGGGGTGAAGTATGTTTGGTTAGAAGCCTGTGATTTATCCTTTCAAGAGATGAATGAAAGATTGAATTCAGCCTCGATTCTAGTTTTGCTGGAGTTGGGCAAGTGTTATACAATTTTTTGTGATTCATCTAGCATCGGGCTTGGAGCAGTGCTTATGGAAAAGGATCATGTTGTTGCATATGGATCTCGGAAGTTAAGGACACATGAGAGGAACTATCCTATGCATGACCTGGATTTGGTTGTAGTTGTTCATTCCTTGCGTTGTTGGAGAAATTGTCTTCATGGGAGAGATTTTTTTGGTATACAGTAACCACAAGAGCCTCAAGTATATCTTTACATAGCATGACTTGAATTTGAGGTAGTAGACATGGGTTGTGTACCTACAGTCTTTCGATTTCGTTATTGCTTATATGCCTAGTAAGGGAAGCACTGTGGCAGACGCACTGAGCAAGAGGACTCAGATACAGACTGTCCAGGAGGCCAGTAGTGAGTGGAAGCTTATGGATCTGTTCTTCGAAATGTATTTGGAGGTGCATGACATAAAGTGTCAAACATTTTTCTCTTGTGTAGTTGTTACCTTTAACCTTCTTGACCATGTTCGAATGAGGAAGCTATCAGATTCTGAAACCCTAGTCTTACGGGAAAGCGTGTCAGGAGAGAACGCTCTTCCCCGATATACCGTTGGTGAGGGTGAGATCTTACGTTTCCAGGGACGCGTGTGGGTGCCAGCAGATATACGCGAAGAGCTAATTTGAAACTTTCATTCCTTAGTTTGGGCAGTTCATCCTGGCATCACCAGGATGTATTGTGATCTAATCCACCAGTATTTGTGGCCAGGTATGAAGAGAGATGTTTCTGGTTTTGTCATGAGGTTTTCCACCTGTCAGCAAGTGAAGGAGGAGCACCAGCGACTAGAAAAGCTTTTACAACAGCTACCCATTCCATAGTGGAAATGCAATGATTTCATGATGGACTTCATGACAGGGTTATCGAGATCTCTTCAAGGGAATTACACGGTATGGGTTGTCATTGACAGGCTCACGAAGGTTGATCATTTCTTGCCGATTAAGGAGACCATCGGTGTGGATGAGCTTGGATAGTTGTACATCCATGAGATTGTACGCATGCATTGGGTTCCTAGTACTATCATTTCAGATTGGGACACCCAATTTACGTCACATTTCTAGAAAGGGCTATAGAGGTAATTGGGTGCACAGGTACTTTTGAGTACAACATACCATCCCCAGATAGATGGCCAGTCAGATCGCATGACTCAGGTGATAGAGGACATGCTACAAGCATGCGTCCTTGATTTTGGAGGTTCTTGGGTTAGAGATATACCTCTAGTGTATTTTTCCTACAATAATAGTTTTCAAGAAACTATTTAGGTGACACCTTACGAGGCTTTATACAGTATGTCATGCCGATCACCCTTGTGTTGGCTGAAGGTAGGAGAGGCAGCTATGTTGGGACCTCGTCTTGTTCAGGAGACCACAGAACATGTGGAGTTGATTCGAGAAAGGATGGATACTACATATTACCAGAAGAAATATTATGTTGATTAGCTGAGATGACCATTGGAGTTCAATGTTGGAGATCAGGATATCCTACGTGTTTCCCTAAGGTTTTGATGCTAGAGGATCAGGAGACATGGTAAACTTTCACCGCGATACATTGGGCCATTTGAGGTTCTGGAGAGAGTCGGGATGGTTTCTTATAGGTTTCAGTTACCCAAGAAAAACCAAGCTATGCATGACATCTTCCATGTTTCTCGGCTTCAACGTTATTTATCAGACCTGTCTCATGTTTTTCAACCCGAGGAGGTTGAGATAGATAAGGATGCATCATTTGAGGAGAATCCGATCAGGATTGTTGATTGTAGTTCAAGGGTACTCCATGGCCGGTATGTTCCTCTGGTACGGGTGCTTTGGCATCATGACCGTGTATAAGACCAGACTTGGGAGAGGGAGGATGATATGCGATCACAATGGCCAGAGTTGTTCGAGGTTTATTCTTCCCCACCTTATTCGGGAAATTCATGGATGAATTTCTTTAAGGGGGAAGTTTGTAAGAACCCAGATCTTCTTTTAAGGTGTGTTGTTTCTTTTCTTGTAGTTTTTGATAATAGAGGAAAATCAAGAAATTTTCAGAGTACACGCAATAAAATTTATAAGTACATGTCGTGTACATTGATGTCACTAGAAGCCGTGTGCTGGCCATGTCATGGCTGCACACATGTCCATGTAATGGTGACTTAGAGGCCTCCTAATGCAGAGCATGGAAAAGGAAAGTACACACCGTGTACTCCAGAACTACACGCAGTGTACTTTCTTTTTTTCGTAAAATGGACCGGGGTCGCGTCTAAACCCAATTTTCATCTTCCTCATCACCTTTTTCTATCCAGAGCATCTGAGGAGGCCAAATCATCTCCGAGCCACTGATCTCTCACTGGTTATCTGAAATGAACACTATTGGTTGCAACCGAATCACAGTGGTGAGTTCTTAGTTCTTCTTTGGAAACGTTTCCGGATTCTTAATATTATGAGAGCTATTGTAGGTTGAACGTTTTATACATTTTTGAAGATATACTCCATTATAGGATGATTCATGGGACAAGGTTCAATTATATCGATCCCCTAGGATCAAGGTATGTGGTTTTTTTCCTAGTGTTGAATGTCTTTGATTTTTTGTGAAAAAGTACCAGATTCCCCTATATTGGGTGTCTCATGTTAGGGTTTTTGATCATATATTAGTATGTGACATAGATTTCATGTATTCTTGAGGCTATTATACAGATAATGTTTTCTTGTTACCTTGTTGGGGATCACCCCACGAGTGTTTCCCTTATTTTGGCTGTTTATCTTCATTTGGCTTAGGTTGCCTGCGAGGCAGACCTTGTTCCATTGAATGCCTACCTTCACATAATTGATTGCATGTATTTCCCACTTTTTATATGATTTTGATTCATTGTAGCTACTATCCAAGTAGTTTGATGAACTTACTTAGGGATGCTGATAGTTGTTTACACACGATAGAACTGCTCAGGGCTGTGTGAACCTGGTGCAGTAGACGGAAGAGGGAATTGACAATTAAGGGATTCCTTAGAGAGTCTGTTATAAATTAGTATCGTTCGTAGGAACTATCGGAATTGGACTTTGTTCTCCATCAGAGTGTACTTTTTTATATATCGAGACTATAAGAGGAATTAGATGTAAGTTCTTCCTCAGAGAGGCTTTAGCTATCATTGCAAGACCGTAGGGGTATTGATGGTGAGAGCTTCCCAGTGTGTTTGTGCCTTTGTGTGATTATTTGAAAAGATGGGTCAACCAGTATGAGCCACCTAGAGAGTCAGTGTGAATATTGATTGGTTGGTTGTGATGAGTCAACCAAACCAAAGAAAAAGATTGGGTTTGGTACTGCTTGTTGTTTAGGTAGTCTGCTGAGATACATGTTGTGTTACTTGCTATGCTTTGGAAATATAGAGTTGTTTGCTAGATTACTTGTTTGATAAATAAATTATTGAATTAAATTAATAAATAAATGTGAATGGATATTTGTAGGATTGTTTACTTTAGTTTACTCTTATTTCTCTAATACATCATTTCCATTAGTTTTGTTATATTGCTCACTGACAGTAGGGCAAAGATCTTGTGGTGGTTCCCTACTTGGATTAGTGTCACACCCTGTTTGGGTCTTGATTTTTGGCCCAAACAGGTTTTATGGTTGCAGGTTTGGATAGGGACTATGGCCCCTCTACTTCAGGTACATGATTTCTGGTTAGAGTTGGGGACCATAGGACCGTGTTTAGGCATGTGATGTTGCTGGACTTACTGCTTACCTTTCATACTTTGTTTCCTATTTGTATTTTAGCATGGTGATGAGTTTTCTTATTTCCTTAGACACATGTACCTGTTGCATCATTATCATCATTATTATATATTCATTGATTCTGCTATTCAGTTCAGTTATTGTGTGTTGTTTACTGCTTATGCTATTTACTGTTATTTACTTTTCCTTGAATACCTAACCATATGAGGGAATAGTTTCCCCAATATCTCACTAAGGCCCTCACTTCTAGTCGACAGCCTCTAGCGTTTGGGGAAATACACTTGAGTTCAAGTGTCGAATTGGGTACGGGGCACCAGTTGAGTGGCTCCGGATTCAGGTCGTTACAATGAATGTAACCTTTATATTATTTCATAGAAGGGAATGAGTAAAATCAATAGATTCCATCATATGTGGAATTTTTTTTAAATATCATTCAAAAAAATTTCTTGAAGAAAATATCATTTCCTGTTTGAAAAATTATTTTTAATACATTAAACCATTAAAAAATAATTTTCTTAGAAAATTTCTTTAAACATATATAGAATAACTGAAATCATTTTGAAAACCATTTTCTTTGTAACTTATAACATAATATTAAATGTGAAAGGAATTTTTTTTAAAACACATTGAAAACATATAAAGAATTCCTGAAATTGTTTTGAAACCATTTCTTTCAAAATACTTTTAAAACATATAAATTAGGCTTGAAATTTTTTTAAAAACCATTTCCATGATAAATTATAAAATAAATTTGAAAACCATTTACATTGAAAATATATTTGTAACAAATTATTTTAATAATTAACAGTTAGAAGTAAAAAATAATTCTTAAGTGTTGATGGTGGTTAAATCCATACAATTCATATGAGGTAAAACGAACACTCATTTTCCATGGTAAAGGTCAGAAAATGCCACGTTTAGAATGTGATAAGATTATTCTATAGAAAATTATGATAAAATAAAAAAAGGCAAAATTGACTTTTGAATATTAAAGGATAATGATACAATATTATTGGAAACTCTTTTAAGAATACATTATTTTTAAAGGAAATATATTTTCAATTGATGATAGGGTAATGTTTGGATTTCTTAAAAAAACTTTTTTAACTATCATATTTAACAAAGAGTGCAAGAAATGGTAACAATATTTGAGTAAATCATTAGTAATTTTAGGAGAAGAAAATTCAATAATTTTCTTGAGATATGGGTCAAAACATTTCTACAAAGTAAGCATAAATAGAAACATTATGAAAAACAATGATATTGTTTCAATAAACTCTTATAACATGGTTTCTTGGGATCATACACTCCATGTCAGAAAATGATATTACATGAAACATAAAATATAATTAAAATAAGTAAATTCATGATATTATAAGTAAAATAGAATTATATACACCTCTAATGATAATTTATGTGGATAACAAAACATGAGTCTCAAAGAAGAAAAACTGGGACAAAACTATTTCACTGAATATGTCACTTTTGAAAATTAATCCCCATTATATAAATATCATAAAATGGATATTTTAATACCCATAAATTTGAGTATAATATAAATATAATACAATACTTTTTAGTTCATACACCACATAAAAGTAAAGAGTGGTCAACATAGAATATATCTCATAGAAATAAAAAGTGGGGTGAAATCCCCTAACCTTATGTCTTGATCTCATCATACTCTTTAAAAACACTTGTATAATTGATATAAATTTATTATAAATATTATAGAGAACCATATTATTATATCTTATATCATATATGGTTTGATTACGACCTTATATTATGTGTGTGTTAACCATCCTATGTTATGGTTTCACTTTAGATAAAATTCTCTTTGTTTTTTGAATGTGTCTTCATTTTTTATCTCGTTGGTCCTTATAAATATATCATTATTACAGGATGTAAAACATGATATAAATATAGTGTATATCTATTAGATTTTAATTACAATAATCCATATAATATTTAATTATCAAACAGAACATGCCATTCATGGAGATGGCAATCCGTACGTACGTGTGAACACTATTTCAATTTAATTATTATTTTGAAAGAAATTAAATGACATATAGGTTTATATATTTATATATAATTATTAAATTATATTTATTATATAAATTTTTTTTATATATATCTTTATATTCACTAATTCAATCCATAATACATTCCACGTAGTGTATTCATTAATCAAGTCATTTTGAGGATCCTGTAGTCCGAACTTCCTCAAAAGAAATTATCATATTAAAAAAATGGAAAGTATATAAATATGTGTTGTAAAAGAATTATAAAAGATTAAATATATAATAAATATAATATATAACATATATAAATAGATTTTTCATTATAATTTCCACCATGAGAGGTGGTAAATGCAAAATGAACGGTCGTCATTTAGTGAGGCGGTAGTCCGCCATACACGTAAACATTATGTTCATTACTCATTACATGGAAGTGTGTGTAAGTGTAGGTAGAATCCTTAGGAAAAAATATCCTACTGTATTTAGGATATTTTTTACATTATTAAAGTATTTAATCATTATATTTTTTGGATTAGAGAAAGAAAATAAAAGAAAGTACTTTGAGGGAGGGTGTTACCTCTAATTCGGGTAACTCCTTTTCGGTTGAGCTAAATGGATACCTTGGATTGGATTATGCCCAAGGGTAGGCTTCAAGGTCAAAGGTATGGATGATTTAGAGTGAATTGGTAAGATTTTTTTCAATCCTAATGGGTATGAGATGTGTGAAGAAGTTGAAGTGAAAGATTCCTTTTATAATGGAGGAGGAGGGGAATCTATTTTAACATCTTAAAAGAAAGGAACCCCCGCAAACTTTTTTTTATTGGAAGTGGATAAATAATGTTCCTATGGTTAGATATAAGAATATATAATCTAAATATTGTCATATAATGGCCTTAAGATAAGTTTATATATCATTTTGGGCCTTAATTATGTGGTTTAGTAACATGTTAGCTTAATTTGACCTTAATCATTGTAATTAATTTTTAATTACCTCACTGATCATTTTAGTCAAAAAATAATTTGACCATATTATAAATTTTAAATTATGATGATTCAAATAAGGAATACATTATTAAAAATTACAATCCAATAAGTTGTAGAAATTAATTTAAAATTAATCATGTAGTGGGGTCAAGAATGTTGGTTTTTAATGTAAAAATGTTCTAAAATTTGATATGTTTCTATACTTCATTTCAAAATGTAATTAATTCTAATGACCTAAATTGGATTTATCGATAACATTTATATATAATTATACATTTAAACCAAATAAAATTATAATTTATCCTTATAAATAAATTATATGAAAAAGTAGTTTTGAATTTAAAATCTAGTATTTTTAGTACCCATTTAAAAATCAAACCTTTCGGAAAATACCAAAAAATTATCCAAACCAAATTTTAAATTTTATATTAAAATGATTAAGTTTATTTAAAAATATTAAATCTATAAATATACCAAAAAATTTATTTAAAATGGGTTCTCCATTAAATGGTGGTAAAACTATCTTTAAAAAAATATATGTTTTGAAGCATAAAATTGGGTTTGTTCTTATCTTACTCTAATAAAATCTGATGGATGAATATCAAAAATATTTTGTTGATTATATATTGTATATATTAGACTAATATCACTTAATAATTATAATTAATTAAATTTATTAGCATAAAATATATTTATGATCATAAAAATAGTTTCCTATAAAAATACTCCCTTTGTATTCAATCTGGTCATTATATTTATTTATAAAAATCAATTCATCTTATATTTTTTCAAAACATTATATTTACATAATTTATTCAAAAATATTAATATAAAATCTAATCTAATTTCTTGGTTGTATATTATTATTATTATATTATTATTATTATCTTAATAATATTTTATTGTTCAGTAACACTTGGTCGTACGTGTTACGCAAGCCGTTGGGGAAAGTTAGTGTTGCATGTAACACAATCTATCCATGGTGTAATGTTTTGAGAAATATAAAACTTATTTTTAATGTAGTGAATAATAAACAAGGAATTTCATATAACATGATCCAATCATAGTTCTTTAATATATATATATATATATATAACTATTTTTTGTGAAGCATGAAATGAAAATTAAAAAAACAATTAATTATTTCGAAAAATTATATTTTTCAAAATATCAGGGTGTTACATTCTACCCCCCATTAAATGAATTTCCCCCTCCAAATTCATTTTTGTTAATAATTTATTAATACTGTAAAGATTCATTCATAGGAACCCACATATTAAAATTGAATACTAAATCCTCCCTTAAAAAGGGAAAATTGGAACCATAACAATTAAACAAAGTGATATATAACTAGGATTCCACATAGGAGAACATGGGTTGGGAGTGAAGATTGTACATGAAGAAAAAGTGTAAATACTTATAGGGATTGATTGAGGTATTTATTTATAAACTAGTGAATGATAAAAGAAAATTTTACGACCTCAATGTCATAAATTTGTGTTTTTTTCAAAAGGTCATTAGTTCAAAAAAATTAAGGTATTCTAAAAAGTTTTTTTATCATTTCCCCACTGTTGAGTAATTCTTTTGTTGACTATGAATATTATGAAAAATAAAAAAAATAGTTAGTCTTTGATTGTGATTTTATCACTTTATAATACATTCATTAACTCAATGAATAAATGTCCATATATTAACTTAGATACACTTTTAACGGATCTTAAAGCCCACAAAATTAAAAGTATAACTATTTGAATCATGAAATTAAATATGCATTAATCTATAAACAAAAAAATTACCATTACTGATTCATCATTAATATTTATTCATCAAAAATAATTATACATTAACCATGATGTCACGTAGGCTAGTGGTAGGCATGAAACGGTTATCGTCCTTTGATCATGGGTTCAAGACCCATGGCCTTTTCAGACTAGATTAGTTGACACCTGACATATATGGTGTCCTTTTACAAAACCACACAAATTTAATTTAAAAAATAAAAATAATGATGGACATCCTTGAAATAAGGTTAATAACTAAATATCATTTTAACCAAAGTTTTCTAATATATTCTCAATGCATTAATAACTTCTTCGAATTTTGACATAAAATTTTCATCAATGGGTTACCTTATAATCCATTAGAAATATGGAAATCAAAATATTTAGAAAAAAATTCACAAAATCAACTTAACATTTATCCCACATATATAACAAAATACCACTTGTTTGTTACATTACAAACATGTGAATACCCTTATTATATATTCCCTTGAAACATGGTAATAAACTTATTTATTATAAACCCTTTATGAAAAAATTCATGATTCCATATTAAAAAGGTCACAAGATATAGTCCATGAAGTATTAAGCTTCATCCATGATGACATATACCACTTTTTCAACCAATAAATAGTCAGATATTGGGTAATCAACACCATCCAACCTACTTATTTTTATCCAACATGTTTCTTATCCAAAAAATATTATCATAACATTAAGAAAAAAATAAGAATTATCTTTCCCTTAATATTGTGCTTCACATGAATATCACCTTATCATTCAATCACTTTTTTTATCCAATATAATTATTCAACATATTCTTTAAAATCATTAGAGAAATACGTAAACTAAATAATCATTATATAATCCACCAAACATAATTCTAGGATCCAAATACATAAATTCATAATTCATTAAAATTTAATGGTTGGCATGGAATATGTCATTCCGTGGTTAAGAAGAATATTCGTATGTTAGGCCATTGATTTTTGCAATGCATGTGTTATCCACATATAATATATTGAACTCCAGTACAATTATTTACTCTATGACACTTTTCCCATAGAACTAACATCTTCCACTACATTTGAGGTATTCATAAAGGTTTTTCTTCTCTTATTATTGAAATTTTTAAAGATGCATATTTTTTCCTTTATTTTTCTTAGAATTTGAACATTTAGAGAAGTTCATCTTCTTCTTTTGTGATGTTTTAGGAATACTACCAAAGTTCACATTATTCATCACATATCGCGATAACTAATTCAAAATAATAGCAATATATTTCTCTCTTATCATTATCCAATTTCATTTAATATAATTTCCAGATTTTCCATTAGACTCAATGTTAACCTAGTTCCATCTATCTTGATCTATTAACTAAAAACATAAAGCTTGGGGTGATAAAAACATATCATATAAGAAAACCAATTAATAAAGAAAAAATACTTTTGGATGTATAAATCATGAAACCAACCTTTTTATTGATGAACCATTTGGTTTATCCATGGTTATTTGTAGTAATATTCTATTCAAATCCTTCATAATAGATCATGAATAGTTTGTGAATTTCTAAAGCATATCCCCTGGGAGTGTAAAACGAGATGTCTAATAATTCCCATTGTCGTGTACCAGATTACCCTGAGTCCAGACTGAAACATCTTGTCAAAGTTTTTACTCCTGGGTACATCTATTCAAGAGACACATCCACTTTTATAATCTACATATATATGTATTTCTAGGAAAACACTTACTTTATCCTTTAACAAAATTATAGGACATTTTCCAAAACATTAACTCGTCCATATAATTATCCATAGAGACATACCTAGGAATATCCTTATAAATATACCTAGGGGTATCCCTAATGTTTTCTCATCCAATTTTACAAAGATTAACTAAACCTTCAATTTGATACCAACTATAACAACCAAAAATTAACATACATAAACATTAGATTGGTGGAATACTTAACCATTATACAAATAGACTCTCAAGGAGTACATTAGTCACGTTCCTATGGAAACCAGGAAATATAAACACCATTACATAAGTGATCTAAAATATCTCCCAATAAATTCTTCTTCACTAGAACCATTCTTAGACACAGAAAAAACCATACATATCATCATAACTTGGGAAAAACATATACAAATGGGAGATCTGAAATTGTTATTTGGTGTAAATAAGAGAGATATATAAGTATAATCTGATCATAATAGTATAAGGACATTATCATGAAATTAGAAGATCGTATCATGCATAAAAAAATCTTATATACATGAATCATGGCATAAATCTTTGCATTTCATAAGACATGAAAAAATGAAATAAAGAACACAATCCATGAAAGCATAATGTAGTAATAAAAGATGGAATATTTGTGAAACACATAATAATATAATATGATTTACCATTGTAGCCAAGGAATTGTTTCTAAGACCATATTTGTGGAAAAATTCCTTTACTAAACCGGGTACACCCCAGTTCCAGCCCTGTATTACTAAAATTCATCAACCCCTCTTCCATTCATGTATTACTGAACCGAGTAAACACTTGTTCCATTCATGTATTACAGAACCAAGAAAACCCCCATTCTAGAATTTTATTACTAAACTACTTTTATTTCCCATTCCAACCATTCCTATCTCATGAGATATAAATTGTTACCTAATACATTATATTTAGATATTGGTCCCACACATCCCATAATGAAATCATACATATATATGCCCAAAAATAAAAAACAATCATATCATAACCCATAATGTGAAATGGGTTTTATGAACATGTTATCATATTTTATGCTATGGAAAAGATAGGGGTTTCATAATCATTTCATCAAATAATAACCTAATAAAGAGAAACATATTTCATAAATATATAACCTTTGGAATAGAAACGAGTTTCAAAAATACCATGAAATTAAGCATAACCCATTCATAAAAATGATATGAACAAAACCTAGAGATAATTTTCTATAAATTCATAATTAACCTCAACATATTTCATCTTAGATTGAAAATTATTTGGAAATATCATTCAAAAAAATTTCTTGAGGAAAATATTCTTTCTTCTTTGAAAATGGATTTTTAATACATAAAACCATTTAAAAATAATTCTCTTAGAAAATATATTTAAAACATATAAAGAATACTTGAAATCATTTTTAATACCTTTTTACTTGAAACATATAACATAATATTTAAAATTTCTAAAAAAACTTTTTATTTGAAAACATTTTTAAAAATCATAAAGAATTTTTTAATACAATTTGAAAATCATTTTCCGTGAAAACTTATAAAATATTCTTGAAAACATTTTGAAACCTAGTTTCCTTGAAATTTAATTTTAAAAAATTTATCTTAAAAATTAAACGTTAAACATGAAAATGAATCATCAAATGATTTATGGGGGATAAATCTGTATATGTCGTAAGAGGTAAAAACATTACTTTTACAATGTAATGGTTAGAAAAATCCTCATTCGGAAAGAGACAACAGTGTTAATTTCAAAACAATTGAAAAAATAAAAAAAGAGTAAAAATGTATTTTAAATATTAAATCATAATGGTATAATATTCATTGAAACCCTTTTTAGAAAACATGGTTTTGAAGGAACATAGATGTCTGACCCAAGAAAGGGTATAGTCAGGATTTCTTATAAACTATCAATTATCTTATGTAACAAATAGTAGAATAAATGGTACAAATATATGAATAAATCATTAATAACCATAGTAGAATACTATTCAAGAATTTTCTAGATATATGGGTCATAGTATTTCATTAAAGCAAGCATAAACATAAAAATTCTCAAAAACTGATGATATTGTTTCAATAAATTCTTATAACTTAGTAACTTGGGATCATACACTCCATATATAAAAGGACATTATTTTAAACCTAAAATATCATGAAAATAAGTAAATTCATTATATAACATGTTAAATGTAAGTATATATACCTCGAAATATAATTTAAGAGCACAACAACACATGACTCACAAATAAGACAAATTGAGACAAAACTATTTCACTTATTTGGGATCATTTGAAATATAATACCCATGAAAGAAAGATAATGAAATGGGTATTTTAATAACCCTAAATTTTATTATAATATTTAGATAATACAGTCATGGGAAGTACATACACCTCATAAAAGGAAATATTGTAGAACTTACCATGTATCTCATAAAAAAATGTGACGTGAAATCCCCTTACCTTGTGTCTTGACTCTCATCATACTCATTCAAAACAACTTTGTAATAAATATAAATTTAATATACAGATTTTAAAAACCCATATTCTTTTATATCATACCATATATATTTTTTATTACGACCTTATATTACCCACTTTTTAACCATCATATGTTAAGGTTTCACATCAAATAATATTCTCATGTTTTTGAATGTGTCTTAATATGTTATCTCATTGTCTTTTATACATATATCATGATTATAGGATCTAATCCAAGATATAAGTATCATTTATACCTAGTATATGTGTTTTAAAATAACCCATATAATATATAAGTATCAAACAGAATACACCATTCATGGAGACGGTAAGTCATACGTACATATGAATAATATTTCCGTTTAATTATAGTGTTTAAAGAAAGTAAAAAACTTATATGTATATATATTTATATATATAATTATTAAAGTATCTATATTATATAATATATGTCATATATATTCACTATATCCATCTTTAATACATTCCTTGTAGCGTATGAATGAATCACATCGCTTTGAGGGGCGGTAGTCGGCACATCCTCAAACATAATTATCATATTAACACAAAAAGGGAATGTAGAAAGATAAGTGTTCAAAAATAATAAAATAAGATTAAATATATAAAAAATATAATATATAACATATATAAACATATTTTCTATCATAAAATCCACCATGAGATGTGTTAATGGAAAAAAGATCATTCATCATTTAGTGAGGTCGTAGTCCCCCATATACATAAACATTATGTTCATCACCCAATAGATGAATGTATGCATATGTTTTTGTATAATACATAGAATAATAACATCCAAGAATATTTAGGATACTTTTTTCATTATGAAATGATGGAAAAAGAATGTTTTTGTGAATATATAATGAAAATAAAATAAAGGAGTTTGAGGGAGGGTCTTACCTCTTAATCGGGTAACTCGTTTTGGTTTGATCCAAAAGGCTCCCTTTTATTTCTTTATGCCCAAGGGGGATTAAATTTATAAGGGATTAATGTTAGGGAGTGAATTGGAAATATTTTTTCCAAACATAAGGGTCTTGAGAGGTCTGAGTAAGTGGAAGTGATAGAGGCCTTTTATAATGGAGGAGGAGTGATAAATCTTGTAATATTTTAATTGAAAGGAACCCCACCAACATTTTTATTTAATGTGGATAAATAATTGTCCAAAGTAAATCCAAGGAAAGATAGGATAAAAATACAGCCATTACATGACCTTAAGACAATCTTAATGGAATTTTTGGGACTTAATGTTATAGTTTAGTCCCTTATTATTCTTAATTTAACCTTAATCGTTGTAATTAATTCCTAATATCTTCTATACTATTTTTGGTCAAAAAGGAATTTGAACATATTAGACATTATAAATTATTCTAATTCCAAATACTGAATCAATTTTTTTAAATTCTAGACACGAAAGTGTCAGAGATTAATTTAAATGTAATCCTGCAGTTGGGTCGACAATACAGATTTTAAAGTAAAAAAATTATAAATTTTTATATGTTTTCGTATTCAATTTCAAAATTAATTTGATTAAAATGTAATAAATTGGATTTATTTATAAAAATATTATCTAATTAAAATTTGAAACCTATTAAAAATATATGTTAACCTTACAAATAAATTAGATGAAGAAGAAGTTTTGAATTTAAATCCAATATTTTTATCTATTCATGAAAAATGAAAACTTATAGAAAAAAATATATATCCTAAACTAGTTCATATGTTTATATTCGAAATATAATGTTTTTTGGACATATTAAATCTATAAAATATCCAAAAATGGGATTTAAAATGGTTTATCCATTAAAAGGCAGTAAAACCACCATTATGAAAATACAAGTTATTAAATATGAAATTGGTTTTGATCTTAACATTTTCCCATAGAATATATTGGGTTAATTTCAAAAATATTTAACAGAAATTATATTTTATATCTTAGATTAATATAACTTATTTATTGTAATTAATTTAATCGATTTGGATAAAATAACTTTGTGAGCATAAAATAGTTTCCAATTAAAATGATCCCTTTATATATAATTAGGTTGTTATATTTATTTATAAATAATTAATTCATCTTATATTTTGTGAAAACCATATATTTACGTATGTTAGTCATTATTTTTCATAAAATCTAATTTAATGACTATGTTATATATTAATATATTTTTTTATTATCTTAATAATATTTTATTGTTCAGAAACACTTGGTCTTGCGTGTTAAACAAGCCATCGGAGAATGTTATTGTGGCATGTAACACAAGCTATCCTCAGTGTTCCATGTAGAGAAACATAAAATTTATTATTAGTGTATTTCATTGTTAAGTTAGCATTGTGTATAATTCAATCCAAACTTAGTTCTTTTATATATGAAAAATCACTATTTTCAGTGTTACGAACAATGAAAATATCTAAAAAATTAACTAATTAAAAAAAAAATCTAAAGATCTCAGTGTGTTACTGGATATTATTGTCCTATTTTTTTATCAGAATCATTATATATATGATATAATAATGTTCTATATGGCCTTATTTTCCAAACCTAAATCATTTCCCCTTTCTTTTAATGTAACTTATTGGGTTCTTTATCTAACATTTTCATCATGTAGGCAGTTCAATATTCCATAACCTATGAAATTTATCCTTTAAGAATCCATAAAACCCCGTCATTCCATTTATTTTTCACAATAACTTGAGCATAATAATATTATTTATTTTATGTGTCCACCATAATAGAAAAATGAACCATATTTCATAACTACCAATTTTTCTGATTAATAATGATTTTCAATGACTTGTTTTTATGTAAATAAATAATTAATAAATTATATATTTGGTATCAATGAAAAAAACTAGAGGAACACTTTGTAAGTCTCTTGAATTCCAATTCATAAGAACCAAATCATTCATACAACCTTTTAATATGCTCATTAAATTACCTCTATATATTTATGCCAATACATCAAGGAAAAATTTTATTAGAAAATATTTTCATAAACTCCCACATTCCATGGATACATTTTTATCCCATTTTATAATATTCTTGATCAGTGTTCATCATTGTCTTACATAACCTATTAAATTATAAATACAAAAAACCACCTTATAATGCTCTAAAAATTGAGAAAAAGATAATTCATATTTTATATATTGATATATTACTCAATAATTAATGGATAAAAAAATCTACTAAAGGATAGTAATGAAGGTCACACAAAAGAAATATAATTTTAACATTTAGTTTTTGAATTTATTATTTTTAAATTTTTCATGTTATTATTCTCAACCTAAAATATATGGGTAATAATAACATTTTAATCTATCAAACCAAAACCAATCTCTTTTGGTTTCTCAATAGTATAATAATATCATTCTCTATCAAAATCACTTTTTAATTTATTTGAATTTTTTATATACATTTTATTATACTATAAAGGTTAGTTTTTGTAATAGAAAAAAATATCCAACAAATTCATGGTAAAAAAATCATGTATATTTAAATGTAATTACTATACTGACTAAATGTATGACCAAATTATTTTAAACTAGTATTAATTGAGTTTTATCCCATTATTTTACATAATTTTATTTCCATATTTAATCCAAAACTACTCTGATACTAAAACAAGATACATAAAAATGGGTGATCTCAAAGGAATATTAGGGTAAAAAGACATTATTTAATCATAGAGGATTTATCATTAGACAACAACCATCTGAGAAACATGAAAAAGAAAAAATTTCATGATTAATGGAAAATATTGTGAGTAATCATGAGAAATGATATGATAAGAGTATATCATGTAATATAAATATTAAACCATAAAATGATGATCATTAATTAAAAAGATATACTATGATATGAGAATTTGGCTTCAATAATCAATAACCTTAGTGGAATTGAATAAGAATGTTTCAGATGAATTATCTTATAAATTCACAAAATATCGTGATGATTTCTTCTAATACCATCATAACATAATGAAGAACCATGTCCAAAAATATAGTGTACTTGGATAATATCTCATGTCTCACAACACAACATCTCATGAGATATAAATCTTTACCTATTACATTATAGGGATATATGATTTCAGGACCACTTTATATATAATTATATGACCATAATTGTTTTCCCAAATGAAATCAATAATAGATATATAAAACTAATAACATAATTATCTGAGGAAAATAAAAGTTGTTAAATTGAATTTTCATGTGTTTTTATTAATAATAATTAGTAATGTTATTGTATGGTATCAAGTTTCAATCTTTCAATAGTAACTAATCATATTGAAATTTTATTGGAGATAAATGAATGGTAATAGTAATTGGATATGGATCTTACAATGAAAAAATGTCACATTTTAGAGAAATTATGAAATGGGAATTGATAATGTTTTGGTAAAATTTTCATAAAAATGAAACTATAAGAGAATTTCAAAATTATTTTTAAAAGATAACCAAAATACTATTAAATGTTTGTTTTATTAATAAAAATTACCAATACGTATCCTTGAAAAGTGAGACATCCCATTAATTAATTCCATATACTTCTAACCCCTTTTTATCTCCCATTGTTTTGGGTCTTGTTTCATGTTCTTTTTGGTAAGTTTGAAGAATTTAGGGGGTTTTGGTGGATTTTAATAGTTGGCATACAGTTAGGGAAAACCATCATGTTTGGGCCAACAAAACATGTTCCCTATATTGATCCACATAAAGGGGGTGCAAATTTTTTCCAAACTGTGTGGCCAACCCTCAAAACCATTCACCCTTGGATAGTGGGTGTTTTAATGGTTGGTTCATAGTAAAACTAAAGTGTGACAAAACCATGATCCTCATCCAGAATATGAGTTATTTCACACAGTTCGGGCGTACTGTTACTTCTAACTGTGCATCCTGAATTAGAAAATATTGTGAGCAGTTTTCTAACACCCGAAAAATTATTTTATAAAAAAATGAGACCGATGGATTAACCCCTTATCACCACAAATTAACCCTAATATAATTCCTTATCCTTTAAGGGCTCTTAAGTTGTAAACATTTCTTCTCCGGCCTCTTCTCTTTGTGGAACAAAGCACTAGTGATAGTTTTTTATCTCTTTATGCTATGTAAATCCCCTCTCATTTGGTTTCTTTTTATATTCTATTATGTCCTTCGTGGATAGATATATATCATCATATTATTGATTAATATAAATTTTTTATGGATATTGATTATATAATATTTCCATTGATCTCCTTCACCTTCATTCTTCATTGGTGTTTCCTGTTGTGGGTGTTCATTTAGTTTGATAGTGTGATTAAAGGTAGGTGGTTCTATAAGTATGTAGCCTAAATCTAAAATCTAAATTGAAATAATTTAAATGATTGCTTAATTTATTTTAATCCCCATATTTGTTATGGGTTTTCATTTGATTTTAAACAGTCAAGGAAATTATGAACGACCCACAATTTCAGTGGAATTGATATTTTTGGGTGAATTTTGAAAAAAAAATTCCTGAATTTAAAATTAATTTTACGTTGATTATTGGGAAAAATATCTTTAAAAGTATGTTGATTTTAAAATGGATGAATTTTATAAAAATGATGATTTTGTTTTGAAGTTGAAAATCCTTATTGAAAATGAACTTGGGTAACTGAATTGTGAATGCTGAATTAATTTTGAAATGAATAGATTTCCCATGAATGAATGATTGATTGATTGGTTTAATGAAGTACATGTGATAATGGGTAGTTTATAAGAGAGTAGTAAAATAACACTATGAATCTTAGTCCCTAGTAATGGGTTGATGGTGAAAACACTAACAAAAACAAGTTTGACATGATTTTCCATGGAGGATACCCTAATATGGCATTCAATTATTATCGCAATGGACTGAGACATAGGTATTGTGGAAACGTATTTGGTAAGTGATTATGTTTGAGAAGTATGAGGATATTATATCTAGAAAATAATATACCTCTAGGCTTCTGCATATGGTTCCTTATTTTGTTTCACTTTCTTACACATGTCACTATTTATAATACTGTTTTATTCATGCCAATTATTTTATATAAAATGTTTATTTAAGAATGTTTTGATATATATTACTTCTTTTTATTTGTTATCATGTTTTGGTTAAAAAAAATTATGTAACTTTCCATGAGTTTTTTTTAAATTGAATGAATAAAAATTTAAATTTTTATAGAATTTAATATGGAAAACTTGGTGAGACCCTAATAGATTGTTTAATTAACACTATACCTTTTCCTTCATGAATTTTTATATCTTGTTAGGGTAGGACCATGGAAAGGGGAAGTTACACATAGAGGTTATAGTTTTTCTTGATATGTTGGACACTAGATTTATAGGGGTAACTAGTGCAGTTATGGTCCACTTGTTTCCTAAGGATTGAGAGACATTATCTTGATGGATGTTTTATTGTCTTTTGGATGATATTTTAATTTTGGAAACCTTGCAATTGTTGGTACTTTTATCCTTGAAGAGTGTTTTTCATAAAAATTATTTATTTTTTTATCTTACACTATTTTTTATATCTTTGGAAATAAACCATTCTATTTAGTATTTTATATGATGTAAGGTGGTAGTTTCTAACATATGGGGATGGGAAACACTCATCAGGATATTTTAGGATAGTTCTAGGTGTCAATGTGCCAGTGCATTCAGACAGATTATTTAAAAAATGGTATCAAAGGGAGGTTTTCATATTTCCTAGATATCAAAATATAGTTTGGGTTGTTCAGGTAGATAAAATTTATGATTTTTATGAAATAAGTGGTAGTTTCGAATGAGTACCTGACAATATCACATCTTAGTGAGACTTAAGTTACCATGTTTGTTTAGGGAAAAGTGTATTTGAGTAATGTTATGATTTAATTCTTGTATTTTCCATTATTTTTATTTGATTATAATTAAATACATGAAGATTAAAATCTAATTGATGGAATTAATATTCTTGTATACCTTGATTTCATTGAAGATATGAGTATCCTTATTGATATTTTTTTATTTTGTATTGATGTTGTATAGATTCATGCCTTTGAAAATACATTTTAAAAGACCATTAGAGTAAGAATATTTTTATCTTTAGTCATTTAATCGTCTATTTGATTATAATATTGTTTAGGTTAGGGAATGTATTGGCCAAGCTCATGTATGGACTACTACACATGTTCCCATTATGGTTGAAGTTATGGAACCTCAAATGGATGGATATAGATATTGTGTTCAGGAGTTTCTTAGCTAGAAACCGCCGGCTATACAAGGATCAAATGACCCTAAGGAGGTAGAAGATTCATTGTAAAATATATATTTGCTTATTCAATTCTTTGAAAGTATAAAAGCTAAAATGTGGATGTTTGCTTCCATTACCTAGAAACAACTAGTAAGAGAAGGTGGGATTCATAGGTTACAAAAAATAACTATGAGGTCTTGGAGTGGAAATACTTCATATCTAATTTTAGGAAATAGATATATATATATATATATATATATATATATTATTCATGGAATATTCCATGGTATTTCTCACATTCCATAGAGTGATTGAATCGTGACCCAATTTTCGAACCTCTATACTGAACAAATTAAATTTTCTCATAAGGTGTAAATGAATGATAAACTGATGGATCAAGGATTAGAGATGGTTATTCTATCTGATATCTGATCTCATGTTTTCATGTTGAAACTCCTACTTTATATAGATGTTCACGATAGAGTGTTAATGGTTGATCATGACTTGGATTAAAATTTATGGTTGATGGGAGTTTCTTTTCTATCCTAGTGGATGTTTTGTTAGTTACATTATAGTAAATAGAAATCATTATGAGTCTTATGGTTGTTTTAGATAGAAGGAATCATCTAGACCTCCTATAGTGCCTGGAAGAGGCCATATTACTTGTTGTCTTTGTGGAAAACATGGGAATTTAAAATGGGTTTGCACTGAGGCAATCAAGTTATATGGTTACTTTTAATTCCTAGGTCACCTATAAAATTTATGTCACAAATTTGATACTCCATGTAGTTGAAAGGGCTCATTAAAAACTAATAGTATTTTAGAGAAATTATATGCTTCATGAACTATAGATTCTAGCCACATGGAACTAAAAAAATATTCTTCAGGTAGTGGAAGAGTATCTGGAGAAGCTGATGAGGGTTCTGCAATAGTGGGAGGTACCATCACTATAGATTTATCTTTATTGAATGGTTTATTTGATACTAGTGAATCTCATATATTCTTATCTACTTTAATTTTAAATTTTTTAAATTATTCTATATATATTTTGTATTGTGTGATGGATATTATTATTCCACTTAAAACAAATAGTTTTTGGTGTCTCTGATGTCCCTCCTGTGTTTTCTCTCTATCATAGATTGAAATCACTTAGAATTTTATAATAATAAACATAAAACCTATGGAGTCCAATATCATGATGGAATGGCTAATTTCTCATAAAAATACAATTTAATATTATCTTATGCAGGTAACCTTTAGTTCTCCCTATGGGGTGTGTCTTGTTTTCCAAGGGGACTGAGACTTAAGGTCGAGTTGATCCGTACCATATTTTTCATATTTAGGAAGGGTAATATCAGTGTTTCCTGTTTAATTAGAGTTAGAATATTTGAGTTGTAATCCCGATCTACTACTTGTTAGGTTTCCTGACATGTTTCTATATATATTTTATGGATTTCCATTAGTAATGGAGGTAGAGTTCTCTATTAATTTAGTGTCAGGTACCTAAAAACTCTCTATTCCTTCTTACCACATCTTAGTAAATGAATCAAATGATTTGAATCTCTAGATGAATAATTTATTGGATAATGAATTTAAAATCTATATTGTATCACCTTTTATATGCTTTATCCATTTCTTAAAGAAAACGAATTTAATGATTTGACTTTTTGTTGATTATTGAAAAATAAATTGAGTTATTGTAAATAACTACTATATATTTTCACATATTGAATATTTTTTGATAAATTTAAATAGGATAAGTGTTTTTCAAATATTCATATTTATTTTTTTTATAATAATTTGATAATTAAATAATATGAGAGTCCAAATACCAATTTTATGAATATGTATGGCCACAATAATTACATTGTTATGCCTGTTGCTCTAACCAATGCTCCGAATGATTTTATGAAATTTAGGAGCATGATATTTCATTACTTACTAAAAAAATTCAAGTTACTATACTTGAATGATATTTTTGTATACATCAAAATTAAATAAGATCACATGCATCATTTGATAGAATGTAGAGAAATATTAAGAGATCAATGACTTTATGTGCCGGAATCAAAATAAAATTTCTAGATTCAGGAAGTAATTTTTTTAAAAATGGGTTATAATATCATGGTATCACAGATAATTCTATGAATATAATGGTTGTTATGATAAGGGAGAAACCACATTATGTTTTCATGTTTTAGATCTACTTGGGCTTGGTGGGGTATTAGAACAGGTTCCTTAAATATTTTTCAGTGATGGCTTCTCTAACAACCACTCTCACATAGAATGGAGTGAAGCTCATATAGGATATTAAATGTAATATTTATTTTGATGATATAAAGTTTATTTTGACTTTTGTTCTAGTGTTGAATAACCTTGTGAATGGGCATGTCTATTTTGATGCATCCAGTTTCGGTTTGGGATATGATCTCTTGCAAGATGATCATGTGGTAGCTTATAGTTCCACACAACAGAATACACACAAAAAGAACAATCTAAAAAATGATCTTGATATCACATTGGTGATTCATCCTTTCAATATTTTTCAGAATTACCTTTTCATATAAAGTTTTACATTAATCTAAAAAACAAAAACATGATTTACATATTCTCTAAAAAATATTTCAACCTTTGAAAGAGGTGATGGGTGGAGTGCCTGAAATCATTTGATTTTGACATTTCCAACACCCTAATTATGGGTAATGATGCTAATTATTATTTACTCAATGACATTCCAACCTAGGATACGAAATAATCGTAAAAAAGTTATATAATATGTCTTACTTTTCTCTGTTGTATTTGGGAATCCAGGAGGATGTGACCAGGATTATTGTGAAAAATGTTCAGTAGAACTCCTCTCTTTTCAAGATGATTATTAAGGAAAATGATATTTAAGATTAATTTTATTACATTTGGGACTTTCATTATGGCTGGTAGACCATTAGTGAGTGGTTGTTCTCCTTTAAGGGTATTCTATATTTTCATAACTATTATGTTGTGCCTTTACCAGTGATAAAATCTATGATGTGGGTTTCTATAATTCCTAATTGGAAGTGAACCCTAGTGCTAAAAAGATATTCTTTGATATAATGATACAATTTTATTGACCTAAAATTATGTAATACATCACTGACATGGTATCTCATTATTATTATTATCATTATGTGAAAGTTCAGCACCAAACGTTATTAGGATTTCATCATCCCCTTTCAATACTAACATGGAAGTGCGAAGAGGTTTATAGGGATTTTTTGGGTTTTCACATAACCCTTAAAGGAATAATGAGATATGGTTTTTGATCTATTAGTTGATACAATTATCTCACATTAAAAGAATTGGGTATACAACCAAAATTGATTATTTAGGAAGTCTCTATGTTAATGATTTTTTTCATATTTCAAGGAATTCCATATATTATTGTCTCTAATCAGGACCCTCAATTTACTTATCATTTTTAGAGAGATCTACTGGTGTAAATGGAATCCTAGTTAAAATTGACCACAAGGTATCATCAACATGTGAATATCTAGATATAATGGTCTTTCTTAATCTTTGAGGACATGATACATTCTTACATTCTTGACATTGGTAGAGCTTGGGATATCCATTTGGGACTAATTCTATTTTCTTAAAACAATAGTTATAATTTTTCTTTCATAATGTCTCCTTTTGAGGATATTTATAGCTGGCCATGTACATATCCTTCTTGTTGGATATATATTGGTGAAGCTTCCATTATTGGACCATGTTTTTTCTAAGAGACAATAGATAATATTTAGTCGATTTTTAAGATAATGTTGATGGAAAAGAGCCAATATAAATATTACACTAATCATAGATAATGAACATATGGTTTTTTAGTGGGTGAAATGGTGTTATTTATATTTGAAACTCATTTTGGTTACCAACAGCTTGGGAGATAAGGAAATATCACGCTAAGGATTGTGGGTCCTTTTGATATTATTGAGAATGTGGGGAATGTTGATTGACATTTATACTTTACATCATATTAGATATAGATTCATAACATTTTTCAGGTATCCAAACATATGGGGTATCTTTTTTACTGTTCTCACATTCTGATGTTTTAATATCTTAAAATAGAACTTTATTTACCCACAACTGAGCATCCAATCTGGATTAATGATTCTGAGATAATGGTTCTTCATGGGAAGGATATAACTTTGTTTCTGGTGATTTGGAAACATGGTACTTATTCACATGATACTTAGGAGCATGTGGAATTAATGAGAGAGCAGTGGCCTCATATCATCAATATGTAATCATCTTGATAGGATTTATATGGACATAAAGTGTTTATGGTTGGGAATTTATAACATCATGTTACTTGATTCAACATAATTTTAACCACATGTTTTGATATACCATTTTTTGGGACATGTCTTGGGTTGTTTTAGGTGATTTTTGATAAATTGTATAGGTTTTGGGGTATTTTAACAATTAGTTTGTTATTCAAGAAGTTTTATAGTTTGGACCAGTAAACTGTGAACCATATGTTGAGCCACTAGAAGGGGGTGCATGGGTTTTTCTAACTCGTGTGGAAACCCCTCCAAACCATGAACCCTTTGAGAGTGGGGGTTTTTAAAATTGTTTTACAATTAAACTAATTATACATGATAATTTTTTACCCCATCTAGAATCCGGTTAAGGGCACATGGTTATGGTGCCCATTTAGGGTGCATGGTTACTACTAACTGTACGACCTAACCTTTCTAACCAAGAACATAGTTTTTTAATCCCCCATAAATTTTTTGAAAAATCTTAATACCCATATTTTTACCCCTAATAACACCCATTAAAACCTAAAAGATTACCATGGTATTTGGAGTCTCTAAAAAGGTAAAATTGACTCATCTATCCATTCTCTATGTGGATCGAAGAATATATGATTGTGTTTGATCTCCTTTAGGTATGTAAATCCCCTATCATTTGGTTTCTGTGGATCTTATCATATATTCTTATTGAAGAGGTATATATCATCATTTTATTGTTGGATATAATATTTGATTTTATGGATCATGATTCTAGAATTTATTCCTTTATTTACTCTAACTTTATTCTTCAATGATGTTTCCTGTTACTAGTGTTGTTTTATTTTGATTTTATAATTAAAGGTATATGGTTCTATAAAAATTTCCATTAAAAATAGACCTTATTTTATTGTTTTATTTGAAATTATTTTTTAATTTATTGAAAATCCTGGATTTGCGATGGTTTGAGGTTCCACTTCCAAAGGGAATGTAAATTGTGAAAAATACCAATTTCAATGGAATTGAAATTGTTGTGTGGATTTTGAGAAAATTAATTACATTAATTGACTTTTTATTTGATGAAATTAGATTACGTTGGTTCTTGAGAAAGTTAGTTTAAAATAATATTTTATTCGAAAAGTCATGTTTTTTAAGAACCTATGATTTTGTATTGAAATTAAACAGGAATGTTGAACATGGAATTAAGAAATTGATTTTTTAATGATCAATTGATGTGGAAATTATTTAATTGACCATGAATGGATTATTTATTGATTGGTAGATTAAATCACATGTGATCCTTTTTATATAGTAGGTGATTAGGGAAAGCATGCTAGGAATCTGACACCCTATAAATATATTATTGACGAAAATATTAAATAAACCAAGATAGGTATGATTTCCAATGATGGGTACCCTAATGGGATTTTTATTAATTATATTCATTCCTTGAGTCTTAGGGAGAGTGCACACTCATTTTATTCATGATTATGATTATGAATTGTGAGGATCAATCAACTATAAACTAACAATCATCAAGGATTATAACCATGATGTTTTGTTTTTTAACATTATTACACATGCCATTGTTTATAGGGATATATATATCATGGAAATTATTATATATTAAATGTTCATTTAATAATTTTTATATATATATATATATATCATGTTGTGATTTGTAAGATTGTTTTTGGTTTATAAGTTATAAGTGACATAGAATTCCTAATTTTTTAAAAATTTAATGTATAAATGGGTTAGTTGTTACATAATTGATTATAAAACATTTAGTTAGACCCTAATTGTCTTTTTAGCTCATTCCCTACATTTTCCTTCATGTGTCTGTAAATATTTTTATACAAATTATAGGGAAGGGGAAAATTCCACTTGGATGTGGTAGTTTTTCCTGATCTATGGGATTCGGTAGTAAAGATGGTAAGTGGTGGAGTTATGGTATACTTGTTTCATATGGTTTGAGATACTTGATCTTAATGGTTATTTGGTTTTATTTTAGATAATGTGTTATTTTGGGATACGTACTTGTTTATTTTACTTTTACACTTGAGTAGTGGTTATAATAATGACGATATAATGTATTACCTTCTACTATTTTATTTTACTGTTGTGAAAAAACCCACTTATTTTAGTCATTGATATGATCCCTAGTGTAATTCACATACGAGTGGGGATCAGGAAACCCCTTTGTTCTATGTCAGGACTGGTATGGGTAGTAGGTTACTAGGTTATTTATGCTGGTTCGTCGTGAAAATAAATAAAGATAAAATATTAGAAACATACAGATATGGATTGAAAATAGTAAGAAAGCTAAAGTAAATACTTTTAGTATTTAGAGGTTGAATTAACCAAATATGATGAAGGAATTTAACATTATATTATAAATTGAGATAAATATTAGGGGTTTATAATAAGTGATAGATTTAAATTTCAAAATAGTAAAGATAAATATTTTTAGTAAAAATGAATATGGATATAGAATATAAATATCCAAAACCGTTAGTATAAGTTTTTTCATTACAAAGTTTTATTTTTTAAGGAAATAATAAATCCAAAAAGGGATTATGAGAGAAAAACATAACTTCATAATAAAAATGAGTAAATAATGTATATGATAGTAAAATTGTATAATATTTCCATATTTAATGGACATAGATATAAAAAAATAAAATAACTCAATAAATATATATCAACATAATGAATCCATTCCCTTAGATTCATGATTTCTTAAATATGCTTTGAATCAATGTATAATCAAATTAGGATTATTATTAGTTTATATAATGACATTATTTATATTTTTTGATTTATTATATAGAATTTATATCTATTTATTATTATTCTATTAATCATTCGTAGTCAATATTTGGGATCATGTGTTAACGTTTCCATGTGTTCGATACTAGTTTAAGTGTTGCAGACTCAATCACAATTCCATGTCCATGAGTCTAACAACTCTAATTTTTTAAAGGTTTTGGAATAATATTTTTTAATTGTTTTTCAATTTCTTCATTCATTATATGATATGTTTGAGTTTGATTTTTGAGGAATAATTAGTAATTCATTTTTTTATGATAATTTTTTCATGATAAAGAGTTTATTTTAAAAATGAATAAATTTTTATAATTTATAGATTTGTAAATATAATTTCACCATTATTACAATATATTACGAGTATCTTTGTTTTTATATTCATTAATAATCATGTAGTATAACATCTTTAATATTGGTGGTTAAATAGAACAAAATCATAATATGTTGTAATGAATGGATAATAATGAATATAATATTATAATTTTGTACAAAAAATGTTATTAACGTGTTTGATATTATTTTATAAGAGTTAAATGAACAATATTATGGAAATGATCAAGGAAATGATAAAACATAATATTAAGTGTCAAATTTTTCCTAACACACCTTCTTTGAAATGAATGATTTGTGTATTTCCCTTGTGACTATAAACCTCCAAAAGAGATATATAATTTTTAATAAGATAATCTAGATGGATTAATTGAAGAGAACCAAACCTTAGGTATGTCATTCATTGGACTGAGAAAATCCTCTTTTATAATTGATAATCAGTTGAATCTTTGTAAATAATCATTTCATAATACATATAGAATGCTTTTTTCATGGAATATGAATAAAAAATTAAAAAAGGATAGTTATATATTAGCATTTCCATCATATAAACATTTTATTGGTATTTTTTTATATATTTTATACTTTTACACAATTTTTAACTCTTTACCCCATTTTTTCCTTTACCATCATATCTAACTTTTTACAACCGTATCTTATTTTCTATTTAACATTTTAAATTTGAACCATTAATAAAAATTTTGAGCATGTTATTCTAAATTAAAAATACATTTTCTTAAAATCACCCACAAAAAATGATAATTGTTATTTTTAACATAAAAATACATAGTTTAAAAAAATATTTTCATATAAAAAAGTAAACGTTGAATGATTTTATTCTTATTTCATAGAAATTGAAAATATTTCAATAAATTATATTTTATTTATTAGTATATTTATAAAAAATTTCATTAAAATAATTCATTAAATTATATGGGTATAACAAAAATACACACAATAATCCTAATAATAATATTCATTTTTTAAAAAATATCACTTATAAGATTATTAATTACATATTTATAACATCCTAAACTCAATATTAAAATCACTCAAGGAATCATTATAATCTATATTGGGGAGAAAATAGATTATGGTAGTCAAGGGTGGTGATTAAGCATATAAGGATATTGTAAAGAATTCCAACATAATTATCTTCTACAATAAATGATTTCTCATTTTAAATAATTGTTGATTTTTTTTGGATTGATCAATAGAAAACAATATTGTTTCTATCTCCATCTCATTTTTGAAAAAACAAACATTATATGGAAGACTTCTAATATTAATTTCAATGTTTCTCTATTCTTAAACAAAAAATAAAATTTGATTTCTTCTAGTTATAGTCCACATATCAATAAATATATTAGAATGTCTACATCAAAAGATTAAATAACTTTTCTATCTAATAGTATTTCAAAAAGGCCATATGATGATATGATTTATCACATTATTAACTTTTATCCAAGGGTTATCTATATATCAAATGGTTTTTTATGCTAAATGGCTATATAATATTTATATTCATTTATAAATTTTTTTTTATATAAGTATTTTATTAAATTTATACATTCATTTATATAACCATACCTAATTATAAAAAAATTAGTCCATCATATTCTTTTCCAAAATTTCTAACATAATTAAAATGTTAATTATTAATTACATATTTATAGTTAGTATTAATATTTTTAGCCATGACAACAAGGAAAAAATTTCATTTATACAACCATTTCATTAAATTATGGTTTTATTACACATGTAACATTCAAAATTATGTTTTATAACTATTTTATATTAATAATATTTTAATTATTTTATATTATAATATTATACCTTAATTAAATATGTGATTTATTATTTTATTTTGTTATTTTATATATTATAATTTATTAAAAATTTATAGCTTAGTGAATAAAAAATCATAATAAAAATATGAATTGTTATATATTTTTTCCCTATTAATTATCCATTTCTTTTTTAGCCGCATACGGCCACTAACATAAAATAAAATATTTTCAATGCATATAAAATGAGGGAAATAATATGTATGACCGACCTAAAATAAATTTCAATATTTATCTTTTCTCACTAAAATCACTGGTGATTCCCACAGGCTCAAATTTTATCTAAAAAAGACCACTAGTCAATTTTAAAATAATCCAAAATTAAATTGATAATATACATAATCAAAGTAAATTCACACTGTGATAAAACTACTTTAATCACTTATTAAATGACATACAATTGACACATGGAATTCATTTCATCCTCCCATAGGAAATATCCCATAATCATCACTCTATTTGATTAATTAATTTTATCTATAATTGAGGAAACTAAAATAATTTCTCATGGTTTGATTTACCATTATCAAAAATTATATCAATGGTGCCTATTAATAATTTTTTGACCTTATATGTCCTCTAGAAAAATATTCCTATAATTATATGAAAATATATCCTTCTGATAGAAAAATAATATATGGAATCCATATTTTGGACAACCAAGATTCTAATAAATAAAAAGAGTAATAGGAAAGAATGTTGAAAACGGGTCAAACAACTTTATCCTATGTGAGTAAAACCTATGGGTCAATACACACAAAAGAGTAAAAAGGGAGGAAGGTGAGGGGAGATGTCATCAAATCTTTTCCTCTATGGAATACGTAGATACATAAATTTCAATGGGTTTAAACATTAAAGGATTGTTTCCCCCATTGAAAAAAAATATTAGGCACCACATTCTACCATGTTCTCCTTGGATAGCTACAAATGGAATACTGGGTACTAATTTATAGACTAGTGGCCAGTTGGTATTTGAACTAGTGGAATAAAACTACCAGTCACATAATATGGAATGAGATGGAACATTACCTTGTATTAAATTGAATTTTTAGCCACCTCTAATATTAATTATTTCCTATATAATTCTTTAATTACCTCAAAAATGATTTTATATAAATTTCAAAATGTCCAAATATTCTATATAAAAATCATAAAAACACAAATATTATTTTCACCTTGATTTTAATTAAAAAATTTAAAATTCTTTAAGATTCCTCTCCCCTTTAATTTAATTTAGCCTAAATTTTTAGTCACTCAATTCTTAATTTTAGTAAAAAATTTCCACTGTGGGGATTATTTTCCTTCAAAATTTTCATCATATATATCTAATAAATTACACCATTGACCAATATCTGGTGTTCTATCTTTATCTCTGTGAATCTTATTACTTGCGGTCATGTTGCTAAAAAACTAGAAAAAGGGGATCTATTTTATTCAGAATACAACTAAATTAAATTCCTCCCATATACAAATTATTTATTGAAAGTCACACTTGTTTCAAATTTCATTTCATAATCCTCAGTCACATTAATAAGTTTTCAATTTACTCTCAAATTAAAAAATTGCATATGAGAATTCAATGGTCCAAGAATTGTAGAATAATCCATATCAACCTCCTTAATGGTGATGTCCCAATCTAGAAGACGCCCATAAAATACCCATTCCCAAATCTAAAATCACAAGGGGTGACTTTACTATTGTATTCTATATATTCATTAGCTCAGATATGAATTAAAGCATATATTATTAATTTTAACAAAAAAATCAGTCATTCTCTTGAAATTTTATTCTTCACATAAATCTTATCTGCATTGAACATGTTATTTCAAACTATAGGGAATAATTAATTTTTTAGTTTAGAGAACTAAAAGTGTTTGTTACCGATATTCTGTATTCCTTAGTTATTGGATATAATTAATTTTTCTAATAATTATTTATCCTTAGTCGTTTATAAATACTTTTTACTAGTAAAACCAAACATAGCTAAGTGTATCAAAGAACCATAGAAAAATATTGACCGCTTCCCAATGAGGTCCTCTGTTCATATAACCCATAATTTTCACCACAATTCTCTAAAAAAATTACCCTTTAAAAATAAATAGTGCAATTATTATCACAGGATTTCTGTTATCATTATTCAACAAACACCAATATTCATGATATGCATCACTACAAAAAAATATATCACAGTTGGGCCATGTTAATTATGTACCCCAATTATATGACCCCCACATTATGGTGCATAGATATTGGGTTTTTTTAGGATACTATATCCCTCTATAGAAAATAATAATAATTACAACACCTGATCAATCAGGACATACATCATCATTAGTGACACACATTTCTATAACACAATATAGGTGTTCACACCAGCTAATGAAATCATAACTCCATGTGAGATATTATGATACATATATTTATATACCAACATAGTTCAATTTTTTTTAATAATTTCAACCTCAAAGTCATAAAATTTGACTATGAAAACATATATTTGAAAAACAAGGACCATTGGTTACCTCAAAAAAACACTATAATGATATAATATATCACATTTGTCTTATGTATTTCTATTATTCCTTTGTAATTTATCAATATCATAATTATTAATAATGTAATTAAATTCTATGTGTGTAATTTTAAATGATCCATACATGGGTTTTTGCAATGGGACAATAAGTCTCACCTTATTATGGCCACTTCCCATTATAGAAATAGTTATTACACAAAACAACATAGGAACTATCTCATCTATCACGCTCTAAGTCCCATATTAAATTCATTCCATCTATATGTAAATAAGATAAATTATATCTCATTCAAGGCTCTATATTTTCACATGTTTTTTTTGAAAAATCCATCATTAGGTTAAAGGTGAACTCCCTCACCAATTTTTTAGTCAACATGAGGATTCCCAAACCATCCCACGGGTCATCCCATCACTCTATCTAGGTAAATATGTGATTACTAATCAGAAACAAGGTGGAAATATTCAATTTTTCTTCACATAATCATGAATCTAAGTATTCCCAAACTCTGTCACAATCATTTTACCACCCTTCATTTTTCTACAATGATATACTACTCACGAAACGCAATACACATCTTGACCCAAGCATACAAATCTATTGGGGATGGTGTCACATACAATCAAAAATCAACTCAAAGTCAATTATACCTAAAACTAAGTCCTGTGATCACCATTATAAGGTTTATCTTAACTTATTCAATTATATATATCATTTATATTTCATAAATAATCATTATGTTATTCCCACATTAAATAAAAGATCCATATGAACTTTTATCACAATAATTTATAAATATTACTTATATCTATCTAATTCTATAGATGGATTAGAATAGATTCTCATGCTAAATTTTCAGAAAAAACTAAAATCATTTTTTCATAATTTATGTCTCATAAATACTATTTTTTCATGATTAATAAGTTACATTTAATTATAATTAATTTCTATCACATTTCTCAAGATGCAATATCTTTTATTTCATTCTCATTCATGCCTAAGGCATACAGGAACCTGAGAAAACATCCTCTAAGGTTTCCATGACTCGTATACATCCATGTATTAGCCTAGTAATTTATATTATAGTGTATATCAAGTAGTATGAGGAAAAATCATCTCACAAAGAAAAAACCACAGTTGACTTATCATTACATGAATCATATGTAATAATAAATGTATTGTATGCCTTGTACAAATTCAAATACTCATTCACTTTAAGAAATTGGTATTTCCATGCTATTATATCTATCGATTCCGGTTTATATAATATTTAAATTTTATAATAACATTAATTAAATAATATTCACCATTGAAAAATACATCAATGGTTTTTATTAATTAATTCACTATTAAGAAATTATTCTAAAAACACAAAATGATATATTTTTCATTTTTCATTTTTAATCGAGAAAAACTACTTCAAATTATTATTTTTATCATTAAAAAATAGTCTCAAAAAATTTATGTGAAACTTATTTCAACATATTAATCATGTGGACACATCCTCTTAACACATCCATAAAAGATTTAATTAATTAATCATAATATGGTACTCTAGTAAACTAAAAAAATAATCCATATCAAAAAAATAATCTTAGTAACAAATCCCCAATAACAAATACATACTCTGTATAGGTATATTCCAAGAATAAGTGTTTCTTATATCTTAAATTACTTCTAGTATTATCTCCATTTACCAATCCAAAATTTATAAATAAAAAACTAATACCATTTGCTACTAAAAAAACCAAATACCTTCCCTCTAGCCCAAGCCAGAATGGTATGTGACCTATACTATTCCTCTCAGTGTATCAATGTTTTTAAACTACTGTTTAAGGATGGATAATTGTAGTGAGTATATGATTTCATCATTTAAAAATTCATAATGATATTCAAAATAGAATAAACATTATATAGAAAATCAATATATAATAAGAAATAATAATAGAATGAAAATCATATATCTGGAATGACACCATTATATAAAATATAAACTCATATAATTACATATTAATAATACATCAAGATTTGAATTATTATGGGGCCTGTTATCTGTAATAAATTTAAAAAAAATTGACTCTTTTATGAATCCCCCACCCTCATTATTGTTTTATCTCAACATCAGGAATGAGAACCACTAATTAAACTACCAAATAAGAGTCCATAATAGTACCTGTAACATAATTATTGGGTATAAAAAACTAAAAGGGTTATTTTAAATTGCTTTAGTATAAAACATAGTGTGATACATTGAATATTCCAATAATATAATCAATAATATATTTATATTCATCGATAGGATGAAATTATAGTTATAATATTAAAATCCATCAAACATGTAACATTATTTAGTGCTTGTGAATCCACATTAATTATTGATAATTCCTACATTGAACTAAGCCTATAGGTTGGGTGAAAATGATAAGAACATTAATGGGACTGTATTTTCCTAGAAATAGTGGAATAGACAAGAACTATGTTGGTCATTAAAGTCAATGACTAATCATTCGATAACTTATTAACAGACATGTGTAACTCTATAAATATTATTTTAAATAATGGGTTAGAAAATCACCCAACTGTCTATCAAATTATATGTTGGTAGAGTTTACAACATATTTTTTTAATAAATAGTTGGAAGAGTTCTTGAAATATTAATTATATATAACAAATCATATTTTTTAGATGAAAAAATCATGTAAATAGTCATTTTAAATCTTAATATATAAGAGATTGAAACCAAGAAATAGTATATCAATATTACATGTAATCAAAAAGGCCCCATATAATATCACTTATCAAAATAATATTATTTTAAACAACTCAACCTGGATCTGATATCCTGATTATTGGCTAGTAGGGTGGCCTAACACCATTAGTATCCTTAATTTTTATAATAGAAATACTATTTGTAATATTATAGAATGTTTTATGAGAGTCATAATATTTTTTGTAGGATGGTTTAAACTCCTAGACTGAGGAATAGTTATCATTTAGTGTCCAACACATCATGAGTGTTTATATGTAGTGAGTTAATAGTGAAAAATATTACACATTACTTTTTAATGTTTTTTTAACTTCCTGACCCTGGTTCCCCACACCGATTTCACAAAGACGATCAATCAAGCTCATGCATGCCTCCATGTACACTAGAGGCTTCCAACTAGAAATGGGTGTCTAATATCAATCATAGAGATAATAAAACTCATTTATCAAGGTATCAAAACAAGAAAAATAAATAAACAATATCTAAGTGTTATAAAAAATAACTATAAATAACAAGTACCACATCATGACTAAAACAGGAATTACAATATCAAAAGTAAAACAGTAAATATATCATTCCATTTATGATCCATGTGTCAATATGGAAAACCCAAAAGACATTGGAAACACCCAATCAGGACCTGAATCTCTTTTATTTCCCTCTACAATTCTCCATCCCAACTCAACCATCTATCATAGGGCCTTTTACTTTAACCTTTTTTTATAACCATGAAATCTATTCGGTTACCAACAAGGAAGACAAAGAAGGGTGTTAGTACAAATCATTTGGATACCTCCAATGGTGTCTAAAAACATCCATTAAAAATATTTTATACAGTTGTATGAAAAATAAATACTAGAAATAATGTAAAGAGTTTACATTTATTAAATTACTCTTTATTTAACCATGTAAACCCCCAGGTTCCCAAGGAAACATGAACTCTCAATACCTACTCTGGCCCATTCTGAGCATTGAAATATCCCCATGGAATATCATGTAATTGAATTCCAGTGTTACCATTAGTTAACTCATTTCTCACTAAGGGCTTATGATACATCAGACCATGTCCCACACATGATTATCACATATGAATTCCATTTTTACCATTCACCATGTCCATTCACATTATGGGATTTCGATACAGTAGACCATGTCCCACACATGATTTTCACATTTGAATGACACTATTACCATTCATCATTTCTAATCACACTATGGGATTTTGATATAGTATAAAATTTCCCCCACATGATTTTTACATTAATTAATTCACCAATTAATTAATCATATTCTGAAATTAAATTCTCATATAATTTCATTATTTAATTAAATAATTAGTTATTCAATTTCATCAATCTTTATCATGCCACAATTAATTCAATAACTAATTATCCCAATTCAACAATCCTGATTCCCAATTTTACAATTCCATCGATTAATTAATTCACCAAATTACTTAATATAATCAATAACTCAATGTCTAAACTTCCAAAATCAATAATATAATTACATACACAAAATTTAAATATACACTTTGGGATTTTTATTTTTGACCACCAACCTCAATTAATTGATGAATGATTGAACAATGGAAAAATCCCCAATTAATTTAATATGGTTGAATCAAAAATGAATGAAGAGATCTAAACCAAACCATAGGATCATGATAAACCACCAAAACCAGAACTATAAAAGGGGTCACCGCTTTACCAAATGATAGAGGAATGGTAGGAAACCAAACAAAAAATGGATTACAAGGTATCCATCACCAATTTGAAGTGATCGGAGATGATAAAATCCCTCCAAATCTGCTAATAGTATCTTGAGGGTCAGAGGAGGATAATTTTAGCTGAAAAAAATTGATAATTTAGTCATAAAATATTTATAAATATGAAGGTTCGTAATTTACATGGCATGCAATGTGATTAAGTGTCATGAAAATGTTTTTAATGGATTCCCATGAAAAACATGTCACTCGCGATTTATTTTATTAAATTCCTAGAATAATTACATGACGTTTAATGCATTTACATGGTGTTTAAATGGTCTAGAATAGATTTTTCAGACCATTTTCCTTTTTAAACAGTCCAAAACACTTTTAAATTTTCTTATCTCCCCAAAAATCCATGAAACACTTAAACCATTTATACTCAGATTGAAAACATAAATATAGATGCGCCTTGAAAAAAAAATGTGGTCTGACAATCTCCCCAACTTATAACATCATTTCCTAGAGATTGAATTTAATTTATCTCTAATATCCTTAGTCAAAAAGATCATTCCAATGATCCATCATATCTATTTCTCTCTCCAATGTTTCTTCATGAAGTCATTCATGTTCCCAACATATGGGAACTATTTGCATGGTATTCTTGAAAAACACTTTCTCTCATTGATCTACCACATGTATCAAATGATCCTCAGAGGACACATTCATCTCAATATCAACAACATCCAATTAAATTAAATTATAATGTTTTGGGTGATACCACCAATGTTGTGACACATGAAAAAAAATTCTTGCCTAGAATTGTGTCTCTATAGAATAGGAAATCAGTCGGCCATTATCCTGATTCTCTCTGTAATATCAAAAAGTATAGTGAATCTTGGTTCCATATTTCCCTACCTATATATCTCACATTGACCCAATCTAGGAGACACACAGAATAATATACAATCACCCTCAATATAATCTTGGGTTCGTCGATGTCTATCAGAATACTAATTATATCTACTCTGAGCCATATCCATACGATTTCAAAAAAAAATTACCTACTCCAATGTTTCTTAATGGAGGCTCAGTAAAAAACAAATCTAAGTCACCTACCTATATCCAAAATAAAGGTGATCTATATGGTAAACCATGAAGAGCCTCATATGGTTTTATATAAATTGTTACCTGATAACTATTGTCATAAGAAAACTCCACCAACACAAGTTTCTTCACCCAACAACCATTGATGTCAAAGAAACACAAATAAATAAAATCTTGAATCACCTATATAGTATGATTGGACTTCCTATCTGTCTATTGGTGGAAATTCATACTCATTAAAAACTATAAACCAATTTCCTTTTGAAATCCCTTAATTAAGAACGTTGTAAACCACGAATCACAGTATGAAACTATAGTATGTGGAACACCTTGTAGATGGACCATCTCCCAAACATATAAATATATTCTTCCATTATGAAGGTATCTTGTATTGGAAAGAGATGTGATACATTTATCAAATGGTCTAAAATCACCCAAATAATGTCATTCTTCTAAGTCTTCCTCGAGAGACCCTCCAAAAAATCAATATTCATGTTGTACAGCTTTCATTCTGGAATAAGAAACGGCTATAGAAAACCTCTAGGTTGTTGATGCTCAGCCTTCACATATAGATAGGTGTAACATCAGGTCATGAACCCTAATATTTAATTTTTCAATCCTGACCAAAAAAAATCAATGTAGTTTATGGTACATTTTGGTCAAACCTGGATGTACTACCCACTTCAAGGCATGAACTACCCCAATTAGCTTCTTCCAAAAACTCATTGGTACAATAACATGATTCCTAACAATGATGATCTCATCCTCACCTATTATCTAATTTGAATGTGACTCCTCACCTTCAAGGATTTCCCCCATGTTTAATCATTTCATATCCTCATACTTATTATCTATAATATGGACCAAAATTATAGACTCCACAAAAATGGACTTGATATTCATCTTCTCCTGACACTCCTAATAAAAAAATGCATCTCATCTGGAAATGTTATCATATTCCACTAAACAATGGACTCTTGAACATCCCAAGTCTAATTTTCCCAACTCAAATATTCATCCACAATTTCTTCCTTTATGAGGATATATTATACCTCGTAATAAAATGACTTCATTAACTCAACCCATAATTATTACTAGAGATTTAAATCTCTCTGTGAAAAATATATAATTTATTATCTTGTGATTTTTATGGAAAATTAACTTTTCACACAAAATATAATGCTCCCAACACTTCAAATCATTAACCACTACTACCAAATAGAGGTCATTTATATAGTATTTTTTTCAATATGGCCTTAAATTCTGACACTAATATGATAAAACTCAATATCCCATCATCAACACTAGTTCAATTCCAATCCCAAAAACATCACAAAACACCATATACTCCTCACCTGGCTTGATTAGGATCAAACTTTGTGTGGATATCAAATGATTCTTTAACTCATAGAAGTAATTCTCACAGGTTTCCAACCAATCAAACATTATACCCTTCTTCTTCTAGCCCAAAAAAGGATCTTCCAACTGGGAAGCATCCTTGATGAATCTCTGATAACATCCATGTTCTCCCAATAATCTACGGTTATTGAAAATTCTATTTGGATGGTCCCAATATACATCTTCTTGAACCTTATCTAGGTGCACTAACACTACTTTATCTAATATTATATGACTCTATAAGTGTACCCAATCAACCAAAAATAGAAACATAGATAGAATGGCATATAGATGATTCCCTCTCAGGTTACTCAGGATGATTTTGAGATGTTGGTAATGATCATCATGAGTCTTGGAGTACACCAATATTTCATCAAAAAACACCAACACAAACTTATTTAGTTATGGGTGGATGATTCAATGAATCAGGGCCATAACTAGAACTGGTGCATTCACCAACCCTAATGGCCTTATGATGAACTCTATATAGGCCAGATCTGCTTTGGAAATTAGTCCCCAGTATATCATAAGGTTGAAACCTCAACTTATGATACTATGATCTCAAAGAAATCTTTGAGAACATGCAAGCACCCCTAAACTGGTAAAAGTGATCATTGATACATGGAAGAGAATATCAGTTCTTCATAGTCATCTAGTTCAACTACCTATAATAAAAATATAAGCATAGATTCCTACCATCCTTCAAAGAAACCAACACTAGAGAACTCCATGGAGCCATACTAAGTCGAATAAAACCATTATCCTCTAACACCTTCCACTAAATTTTTATATCTTGAAGCTTTTCTTTATTCATTTTATATGGTGGAATTGAAACTGGATAAACCCCTACAATGAGATGAATTATAAACTACAAATCTTACTCAGGTGGTAGCCTTGAAAATTCTTTAGGAAAAAGAACCTAAAACTTGTACACCATGGGTGCAATGACACCACGATTCACTACTCTCTCATACAACAATAGATTAGAAACCAATGCCTAGATCACTTCTAGTTATTGAGTAATTGTCCCTACATGGCCTATCTGGATATCCTATTCTCTATAGTGAATGTACTTTTCACCCTCAGGAGATGTAAAAGTAAATATACCATGGGAATAATCTGTGTGGGATTATTATTCCATGAGCCATCCCATACCCACAATTAGGTTAAAGACTATCATGTCATGGATGTAATGATCCCACAACAAGTGATACTTCCCAACATTGATAGAACACCCCTCCCACAAGTAGATATATCCAAAACTTACTTCTAATGGTGTATCTATCATCAACACCCAATTCATGAACTCCAAAACCAGTAATAAACGATTAACAAGTTTTTAAGAAATAATGGAATGGAAGACACCCGTATCAAATAGGGAACAAGATAATATATAATATTCCATAATAGTAACTCTGATTATCAATGGTATAGCCTCGTTGTCCACTAGTGTATGATGAACTCCATGTTACTATCCTACCCCTCTTCCCTGTGATGCAGTCTTAGCTCTCTGAACTACACCACTATGCTAATATATGCTCTCATTCACTGTATCTTCACATCCACTACCTCTACAGCCACAACCATTAAACCTCCAACTTCTGAACTTATAAGGTTTATAAGATCCCCTTCATAAACTCTGGATCTTTCTAGATGCTCTATCCTTACTCAGCTATCACATGCTCCTACAGATGCTATATAGATGTACCATGTTGCCACAACCTTTGAAATTTACTAGTTGTATGGGTAATGCCTTTTGAAGTTTCTCGACCTACCACACAGGTGACCGATCACTCGAGTAAGATCTTGATCAAATGACCCATCTATCTAGTTACTCTTATTCCCATTACCCAGGGTAAATATTTCATTGAAATGCTTCCTCCTCTCGAAATTCATACCTTTTAAATGTCTTACAAGAACCACAATTATTTCACAAGAAGCCTCCCTCAGGATCCCCTAATCGATGAGATATGGATCAATGACCTCAAAAATATTTTCTATCTAAAATAAATTAACTTGGGACTTAATATCACATTTAAGTATGTCCTAGAAATATCTCATTGTAGATGTCTCATCCCCATCCCATGCTAGAGAAATGCATTAAAAATCCCTAAAGCAGACAACATATCACATCATGGACCTAATCCCTAAAGTCAACCACATGAACTCAGCAGTTCCCTCCTTTATCATTCTCACTATGTATAAATTCTCCAAGAACATCTCCCAAAATTCCTTCCATAAAATACCATCATCCTTCCATTTCGATCCTAATAGTCCCACAAGAACTTCTCTAATCCTTATAGCATCTTATAAATCAAAAATTCCATTTTATTAACAAGAGTCTCAAAATAGTCATGTATATTCTTTAGAGATTCAATATACAACTCATCTACCTCAGATCCACCCTCTATAGTATAATTATGAGAGTACTACAACTGAAACTCCATCGTCAAATCAGATATGATTTTTACAACCCACTCTAGGTCTCTTTCTATAAATTGCATGAAGTGAGAAATGTTATCTCAGAACTTATCTTCTTCTTTCTCACACAAAACTACTGATGCCTTGCATCACACTACTAGAGGAGCATCTCCAACCATGTTATCCTACTTTCCTCTCAACATGAGTTTTCCTGTTGGAATATCTCTACAATTCCAAACACACATCTTAGGACACATAATATCACATTATCACATTTATATAAATGGAAAACATAACAATTCAAAATAAGTCTTTTTCCCTCAAACCCTCAATAATTTTATTGTTGAGGCACTATCTCTATCCATAAACATGCTTAGTCTAGTTCAAGGTAAATAAAGTGTAAAACCATTTTCAATTCAATTACACCAGAAAATCAAAATCGTTCAACTTTGACAACAAACACCAAACCCATTTTTTGGTGTGTTCCGAAAATGATACATGTCAAAAAATAATCCTAAGTGCCTAGAATGATGCATGCATACTCATTTCTCATTCCATACAAAGCCACAAGTAAAATCTCATAAAATGTCAACAATAATTATCACATCACACATCAAGTGGATCACACATGGTGAAATAAAATCTAATAATAACAACACTCATATATAATAGTAATCCCACCATGAGTACTTTGGTTTTCTTCTATAAATGGGTTTGAAATTCTCATGAATGAGATCATGATCAAGTGATGACTCATCCTAGTGTCTTTTATACCTTCCCCCAACAGAAAGACAAAAGAAAATAAAATAAATCTCCTCTTATACCACTTTTTAACATCCCATCCCAGGTTCCACACACTAGTTCCTCAAGATGGTCGTTCACATGACCTCAAGCGTGTCTTCCTGTATGCCAGAGGCTGCAGAGTAGTACTAAAGTTATAATATCAATCATGGAGATACTATACCCCTTTATCAATGTGTTAAAAAATCATAAATAAATATATAATATCTAAATTATATAACCAATAACCATAAATAACTAGTATCATATAATGACAAAAATAATAATTATATAAAAAAACTAAAATAGTTAATATGCCATACTATGTGTCAGTATAAAACCCCCAAAAGACACTAAAACTCCCAAGAGAGTCCTAAATATCATCGGGTTCCCTCAACCATGCTCCATCTCGACTCATCCATCTATCGTATGGTCTTTTCCCTTAACCCATACAACAACAATGATATCTATTCGGGTACCGATTAGGCAGCCTGACTAGGGTGTGAGTAAAACTCAGAAGGCTACCACCAATTGTGTCTAAAATATTATCTAATAAAAATAGTGTATGTATTTGTATAAATAATAAACATCATAAATGAAGTAAACCATTTTCATTCATTCAATTTCTCTTCATTTTTACACATAAATCCTTCGGTTACTGAGGGCACTCGAACTCACGATACCTACTTTGGCTCATCCTAGAGTCTTTACTATACCCATGGAATATCGTATAGTTGATTGAAATTGATACCATTCATTATCTCATTTCACACTATGGATTTTTAATATGACATACCGTGTCCCATACTCAATTATCATATATGAATGTCATTGTTACCATTCATCATTTAAATTCACACTATGTTATTTTGATGAGGCAAAACAATTCCAATACATGATTATCACTAGTGAATGACACTAATACAAATCATCATTTATTATCAAAATATGGTATTTTGATACATCAGACCATGTCCCAAAATGATTATAACATTAATTAATTTACCAAATAATTAATCAAATTCATCAATTAAGTTCTCATATAATCTCAATAATTAATTCAAAAATTAATTATGCACGAAAATTTAATCCATTAATTCAATGATTAATTTATCACATTATAAAATTTAATAATCCCAAAAATATTGAATAATTAATTACAAAATTAATTTTCCAATTCAACTACCTCAACAAAACAATAATTTATTCAAAAATCTGTCATTAAATTTCATCAATCTCTATCGTACAATAATCAATTCAACAATTAATTATCCAAATTCAATAATCCCAATTCCAAATTTTTAAAATCCCTTAATTAATTAATTATCCAAATTAATTAATTTAATTAAGTACTCAATTACTAAAAATCCAATATCAATTCTTTAATTACATACCTGAAAGTGAAATATAGACTTTGGGATTGGAATTATTAACCACCTATCTCAATTCGTTGACAAATGATCTCCCAACATAAAAATACCTAATTGATATAAGACACTCAAATAAGCAATGGAAGAAGTGATATAGATAAAATCCAAGGGTCAAGATAAACCCCAAAACCCTCAATTATCAAAGGTTGCACCGCTTCCTCACAAGGAGGAACAAAAGGTAGTGAAATAAAAAAATGGCATATCAAGTACCCAAAAACAATCTAAAATGATCAAGGATGATGAAATCACTCCAAAACTACTAAGAGTCGCCCTAGGGTCAGAGGAGGAGACCTATAGACAAAAAGATTGAGATTTCAGTCACAAAATAATTTTTAATATTTAAGTTCAGGAATTTTTATGGCGTTTAATTTGATTAAACATCGTGTAAATGTTTTTAATGGAATTCACCAAAAAAACTCGTTACCTAATATTTATTTTATTAAATGCTTCGAAAAATTACATGATGTGTAACTCATTTACATGGAGTGTAAATTTTCTAGAATTTATTTTTCATCCCATTTTCCAGTTTACACAATTCAAACCCCTTTCAATGTTTCTCATCTCACCAAAAATCCATGAATCACTTAACCCATTTATACTCAGACTCAAAACTTTGAGAGAGACTCACCTGAAAAAATATAGGATCATAATTTTTCATTAAAATAAACAGCTGAGGTGACACAAACATTTTATAAATACATTTCATATTATTATATGGATATTAATTAAATTTTATTATGATCTAAATGATAACCATAAAGTTTTACTAATTTATAAACATATATACATAAAAAACTAGTACATAAATAATCTATATCATTTTACACTATGTTATTTGTAACTGAGACCCTTCTTTGACATTTAATACATAAAACCATTATTTCTATCTTGGTGAAAATAAAAGAAAAGAAACGATGAGCTCTAATGATCAGTAAGATTAAATAATGGTGATATCAATAAAGTATCATTTTAATCATAACATGCGCATAAGGGTATGATAACATGAAATAAACATTTGAGAGTCTTATCAAAAAATCATAGATCACAATCCTGATTCATGGAATAAATCATAAATGTTAATAAGACATTAATCATAATATAATCAAATAACATGATGGATTAGAGAATATATTTATGATAAGATCAGTAAATAAAATTATTTTATAAAGTTTGGAATAATCAAAATTTTAGATATCATATATCATGGCTACTCACAGAGATATTCATTACAGGTTATTATTGGTATAACCACATCTTTATGTGATTTGGGATTAATATAACATCAAATTTACCCTTGTTGTGCTTGGGATAACCATCAGGGTACCATCTTTCGGGCATGGGATAACCTCTATTGTACCTTATGAGCTCCTAAAATATAAAATATTAAATAATGTAATGGGAGGATATAAAAAATCCACCCATCACATAACAATAATATGTTTATATGTATGCCAAAAGATCTTGAATACACTTATAATTTCTTCTTAGCATAAGCCATTGAAAAAAACATTATAGGTTTCATCAAATATTTCATCATCATAATAATAACCATATTGATACAGAATATTTAAGGTATATATAACACCCCGAGATTTTAATAGATATATTATTTTTATTTTATTTGATGTCTTGTGTTTTACACTACACTAAGATTATATTTCACTATACACAACACTGAATTTTCATTCAAAATATGCAACACTATTCTTGGCTTGTGTTAAACATAATTTCACGTTCTTTTGAAAGAATTCATTTAATGAAAAAATAAGTATAGATTTTTTTCAATGTATAAAAGCACAATGCTTAGATTATTTTATACACAACCCAAAAGTAATATTACACTAAATAAAACACTTACTTGTATTTCATTACACACAAGACCGACCTTCCTCGATTGCTTGCGTTGTACGCAATACCGAGTTTCAATAAACAATGTTGTATTATTAAAATATTATTATTTAAGGGGATATAAAATAGCTGTTATGAATATAATTAACATCATTTTGAATTTTATATAACATTAACATTAATCTAATGTATTTTCTATAACATTATATAAGAACAAATTCAATTTTTTAAGATAAAAGTAGTATTTAAAAAAATGCACTTTTGAAGCCTTTTGATAGCGCCACAATTTTAAATCTAGTTTTTATGTCATTTATATTTTTTATTTTAAAATATATAAATCTTATTTAGAATCAGGATATCAAAATTTTCCTTGGTTGAAATATTGGTATTTTTCTGATGAAATTCATATTTTAATGAATAGTGAAAAATACTGCATTTTAATTCGAAACTGCATATACATATAATTTATTTTTAAAGTTATATTATCTTTTTAATTTGTCTTAAAGTGTTATTGAATTAGTTTTCTTTCTTTTAATCCAATATTGGTCATTGGAAGTAATTTCACATTTAAATTGGACATAAACACTAGTCAATCTTTGGATAGTTTTTATTTCTTAAAAAACCTGCTTTCTAGTTTTGATAAAAGGTATTAATTTTAAATTCATTAATCAAACATCATTGTTTTAAATTTTGAAAAATGGGTTCCATATTTGGAATAATTGTGTCCAAATTATGTTAATAGGTTAATTCTATTGTTTTTGGATATTATGAATAGAAACTACGATAATTTGTATTTACCAGAGTTAAAGGTAAATCCGGTAAACATGGATAATAAAAAAATGGTAAAGATAATAAAATTAACTAAACACCTACCAAAATATTATTAGATGAATAAATGTTGAAGAATATCACCTAAGCCTTGTAATTGATTCATTTAATATTCTTTTTCCCTGAATGTGATGTAATTATAATTAAAAAAAGAAAGTGAAAACATGTCAATATCTTATCTCTTATAAGTATAATAATTTTATTGTCTTGATAAACATGATAGAAATTTAAAAATAAATATTCTACATAAATATTATAAAATAATCTACATCATTTCAATTTTTTTATAATCATTATAGATTATATAATTATCATTAATGATGACATAATAGTGATGTAGAAATTGTTTTATTAACACAATTATCAAATAAATGGATTTAATAATGATTAAATAAGTATAATTGAACTAACTAATGATCTCCAAATATTTTCTAGGTGACTAAGACATGTTAGGACTGTATTAAAAAAATCGAATTTATCTTCGGTGTGGATTTTATTTAAAGTCAATTAATTGAATAGTGTCAAATTTGACACTATTGATATTTTATAAAAATTACATATTATTAAATTATTGAAAAATCATAAAAAAATATTTAAAAATTACAAAGATAAAATTATATGGTTGAAAATTTCAAAAATGTTCCAATTATAAACTATTGAAAATACATGAGTATTCTTTATAACCATTTAATATTTATAATATTTTTACTATAATTAAAATTAAATTAAATAAATAAGGATAAATCAAAATGATAAGGATTAAAATAAAATAAAAACATCTTTAAAATTTATTATTTGTGAGAATTTCATCCAATCCTCATCTTACCTTTAAAATAATCAACTTTGGAGGAATTTTAGTTTAAAAATAAATTTATATTAATTTAATAGTTTTAGTATTTTCAAAGGTACCCCTCCCCTCTCATATAAAATGGAACTTCTCCTTCACTTTCAATCACACATCAAAATCCATTTTTCTCAGCGAATACATTATTCTTTACTCTCTCAACCTCCCTCACATCATCTTAGTTTCCAAACATTGGGCATAAATCCCTTTTTTGGATACATTTAGTGAAAATCAAAAAGAGATACTCGAAAATGAGGTAATTGTTTTATCACCTCTTTAAAAAGTCTTTTCTTCTTCTACTTCCTATTATAATATTTTTCTAATAATAAATTAATAAATCTCATATCTTATACATTATGAGATCTTATTATAATTATGGTACAACCTCATACCTCTTTTTCCCATGTTACAAAAAACAATATCACCTTGTGTGCGTACGTAGGGTTTACCGTCTCCACGTCCTGGTGTAATTTGTTGTTAAAAAATACTTGATTTGGATGGGTATAATGATGAATATAATATATATAATTAATGAATATAAAATTATTATAATTCTTTATATTTAATATACAATCCAATTCCCTACTATTTAACCATTAACTGAATTATATTGTCACTTGTGTGTACGTACGACCTACTGTCTCTACGACAAGATGAGATTCATTATCCACGTTAACCATTCAAGGATGATTGTAAATTATATATAATAAATAGAAATTAAATATCTGACCTAAATATTATATTAGATTTATGCATATATATATCATTTACTTTCTTTCATCCAATTCAGTAATGAAACAGAAACGGCATTCATGCGTACGTAGGGCATACCGTCTCCAAGAACGGTTCTTTCTATTTCATTTATATATCTATTATATATATTTATATACTGATTATTTATGATATATAAATCAGGATTAACATTATTGAATTATTTAAATCAATATCTATGTTATAATATCAATAATATCATGTCAAAACACGTATGATAAATAAAAAATGTATTACCTAAAACATTGTTATAACATGGAATTGATAAATAAAAAAGTAATATAAAGTCATAAGTGAATAATATATGATATCATAGATATTATTATGGTTCCATTAAAACTTAATAATATATTTAATCTCACTATACAAGAGTTTTGGATACATACAGAATAAATAAAACCTAAGCAAAAGTATAATTTTGCAATCTGATTTTATCTATGATTGTTTATAGATAAGTATTTAATAGAGGTATATTTATCATCCATGTTAATTTTTTCTTAAAATGTTTTTATGAAATGTTTATTATTCTTATATATATGTAAATATTAATTTTTATCCATTTTTTACTTTAACTACATGTTTTTGAAGGAATCATTCTTTTATTTATCGTATGAGTTGTTTTTGACCTCTCTGACAAAAGTACGAAGAGAATGTTATTTTTTAACTTATACATCATGAATGGATTTTTACACTTTTATTAAAACTTATTTCCCTGAATATTCCTCTAAAATATTTCATGTTTATTTTCAACAAAATTATTTTCTTTTAAAATTGTATGGAATTTTAAGAAAAGGAAATGTTTTTCAAAAAGATATGATATGTTCCTCAATAATTAATTTCAAGTTTGTTATCAATATTATTTCCATATAATATGAAATTGGGTTATAATTTCATCCATATTATTACTTTTATTTGATTGTGTTTTTTATGGAAGTATTAATTTATGCAGTCCGTTTATTTTATATGGATAATGATGGAATAATGTTTAATAAACCCATTTTATTTCATAGGTTATGCAATGATGACTGGTTTATGTTTTTGGGGAACATATAAGAATGATTTCACTATGATAGGGGTGGGACCTATATCTATGTACAATGAATTGGGTAAAGAATTATGTCTCATGAGATAGACATGAATTGAAAAACAAGTAAATCTAGTACAGTAATACAGGGCAGGAATGAAAATTAAATCTGGTTTAGTAATACATGGATTGAACGACAAGTAAATCAAGTTCAGTAATACATGGATAGTTGGAAAGTAAATCCATTTAATAAATACATGGATGAAACGGCATGTAAAACAATTTCGGTAATTGAATTTTTCCACTATGATGGTCTTGGGATCAATTCCTTGGCTACTATGGAAATCATATTTTGTGCTTATTTTTTTCCCATGATTCTATGTTTTATTCTAATGTTATTTTCTCATAATTCAGGATTCCATTATGATTTATTCCTTATGAACTACCAAGATTTATTTCATGAATCAAGATTTAGATATATATTAAATGTGGTATATTGTTGTCAAAATTTATGTTCATGTTTTTACATTCTTATGTTTATGTTTTGTAAAATATTTTCCATTCTAACCCTTAGTGAGAATTTGAGATTACCCATTTTTTATGTTTTCTTATCCCCCAATATTTGAAGAAGGGTATTTAGTAAGATGTGTCAAAATGGGTTCAAGATATGATAGATAAAGAAGGAGACGATGTAGATATTTTATAAACATCGTGTTTATGTTTTTCAGTTTCCAATGAAGGTAAACTAATACAGTATTTGGGAATATATCTGTGTCATGGATTAAGCATTATTCCAAAGAAATGTAATGTCCATGTATTCCATGATTGGATTTTTACCGTTGGTATCAGATAAAAGGTTTAGTCAACCTTTTGAAACTATGATTCCAACACATTAGTGAGATCCCTGAATATATTTATAAGGATATGTCTAGGGATGTCTTAAGGATAAGTCTATGTATAGTATATAGAAATAGGGTTGTTTTGATAATAATGACTAAAATAGGGTTAAACAGATGATATCACATATTGAAATATTATAAGTAATCTTCCTTATGTGTTTTTAATCTCTAATATGTATTTATCACACTTTTCTTTCTACTATTATTCAATAACCAGAACTACATAGAATATAGTTAACAATTGAATGTTTCAGATATGGAAATTATGGGGATCAAGAAGATAGATTTCCTATGTGGAAATTTAATGATTATGGTATGATTATTGGTCATAATGTAAGGGATTAAATGATTGTAAATGACATGTGAAAGGTATGTGATGTTATTCTAGTATAGTTTAAATTAATCCTAAGAATCTTGAGGATGAGAAACCTTAAGATATGATTAATATTTTAGGAAAGGTGAAGATGATGGATCCTGAGTAATGGATTAAGAATAAAGTTGGATGATTGATGTGTATATGTTTCATAATTCAAATATTATGTTATATTAATCAGGAAATAAATAAGTGTTTTCATTATATTTTTTTCATTAAGGATTGAAAAGGATATGTTCAATAGTTCTAAAGAGCCAAAAAAGTGATTTAAGTGTATGGTGTTATACTTAGATAACACATGATTAATGTAATGATGACACTTTATATGTAATTTATGTTAATATAATTATTTTTTATAAGATTTTATGGATTTGAATAAGTGAATTATATTATGCTAGTTTCTTGGGAACTAATTATGGAGTTGTTGGCAAGAGTATTATACTATCATGGATGAAGTATACAAATTTTTGGGACTTAAATAATATATCCAATAATTTTTGGAATAAAGAAACATGCGTTTTTTCAATAAGGATATATAGTAATTTAGTTTATTACCATGACTCAAGAGAATACAAGATGAAGGTTTTCACACTATTGGAATGTGACCAACTAGAGATACCTTTTGATATATGGGGTATAAATTTTAATATGAGTAAGTGATCCTTTTTATATAGTTTTAGATTTTTAAATTTTATAAGGATTGTAAGGTTATAGATTTATAGAAATTTTATGTTAAACTATAGATGACATTAGTTATAATAAAGTCTTATCTCACCATAGGTGGACTTATGCATATTTAATAACATGTGCTAAAATTTTTATTGAAATAGACGGAATGTACTATACTTCTATTTATGGACCACATGTTCTAGTAGAAAATAAGGAGTGAAAATTTCAACTTCATTTCTTGAATAATAGATAAAGTGGAAATTGATCACGGCACGACTAGTGATGAGATTGTATAAAAATTAGGTAAGTATTTCTGCTCATGTTATTCAAATTTTGGAAAAGGATCTTGAAAACCAAAATTATTATCCTATTAACTTATTATTCTATGAAAAATACGGCCTCTTGAATCATCACTTATTTATGGATTTCTGGTTTTTGACATTCCCCAAAAATTATTCTCTATCACTATCCATCCAAACATAATGGTTATATTTTTCATCCACATCTATGTTCATAATTCCCACCTAAATTCTCTTATGTGGAAACCAAGTGACCAATTAATATTGGTAACTATTGTATCTGTAAATTTATTTTTTAAAATGAATTTGTAATATTCCAATTTATGATGTGGGTTTCTATGAAATAAACATTCATGTAGTAAACCTTTTATAACCCCAGCGAATTTTGAGGGTGAAATTCATTTTAAAGGGGGTATAATGTAACACCCCAAGATTTTATTAGATATATTATTTTTAATTTATATGATTTATTGTGTGGTATGATACACCATGATTATCTTACATTATACGCAACATTGTATTAGCTTTTAGTATACAAAACAATATTCTTGTCTTGTGTTACACACGATTTAATGTTCTTTTGATAAAATTCATTTCACACAACATTGATTATAGAGTTTGTTCAATGTATAAAAGAACTATTTTTGGATTACACTATATGAAACACCAAAGGGAATATTTCACTAAATGTAACACTGACTTGGCTTTTATTACACGTAAGGTCAACCTTCCTCGATAGCTTATGTTGTACACAATACTGAGTTTCACTAAACAATGATATATTATTAAAATATTATTATTTAATGGTCTATAAACAATCTATTATGAAGATTATTAACCACACTTTTTATTTTATATAACATTAAAATTTATATTATATATTTTCTAGAATATTGTATAAGAACAAATTCAATTTTTTTGGATTGAAGAAGTATTTTTTTTAAATATAGTTTTTCCACCTTTTAATAATGAAAAAATTTAAAATCTAGTTTTTATAATATTTTATATATTATATTTGACAAAATAAACATCTTATTTTGAATAGGTTCATCAAATTTTACCTTGGATGAAGTTTTGTTATCTTTTAATGAAATTTATATTTTAATGAATAGCGAAAAAAATTTGCATTTTAATTCAAACATGTAGTTTTAACTTATTTATTTATATAGTTAGATTATATTTTTCATTGGGTTTAATGTTTAATTGGATTTTGTTTTATTCATTTAATCCTTTTTTTCATTGTAAGTAATTTCAATTTTAATTTGGAAATAAACACAAGTAAATCGTTTGATAATTTTTACTTCTTAAAAACTCGCTTTCTTGTTTTAACAATTGAAATTTATTTTAAAATTAATTAATGAATCTTATGTGTTTTTATTTTTGAATAATTCATTATGTATTTGGAACCATTGGTTACAAATTATGTCAATATGATATATTTATTTTTTCTTGATATTACGAATAGGAACTACGGTAATTTTTATTTTCCACAGTTAAAGGTAAATCGGGTAAATAAGGGTAATAAACAAAATGATAAATATAATAAAATTACCCTAACACCTAAAAATCATATTTTATGAATTAAAGTATAACAATATCACCTAGGGGTTTGAATTGATTGATTTAATGGACTTTTTCCATGACATTTATGTAATTATAATGTAAACAAAAGAACTAACCTCATGTCACTCTTTTATCTCTTATAAGTATAATAATTTTAATATAGTGATAAACATGATAAATATTTGAAAATAAATTGTTTAAATAAATTTAATAAAATTCTATAAATCATGTTAATTTATATAGACTTTTTAAGTATTAAATAATTACCATTAATGATGACATAATATTGATGTAGAAATTATTTTATAGATTGAAATATCAAATAAATGGTTTTAAAAATGTTAAAATAAATATAATATTAACAAATTAATGTAATCCAAAAATATTATAGGTGACTTTGATTTTTATAAGTTTATTAAATATATTGGTTTTAATTTATCTTCTGTGTAGATTTTATTTAAAGTCAAATATATGAATACTGTCAAATTAACACTATTGATATTTAATAAAAAAACATATTATTAAATTATTTTAAAATCACAAAATATATTATAAATTAAAGAGTGAAAATTATATGGTTTAAAATTTCATAATGTATCCCATTATGGAAAATTGACAATATATAAGTAAATATTTATAACCATTTAATATTTAAAATATTATTACCACAATTAAAATTAAATATATAAAATAAAGATAGATCAAAATGATAAGGTTGAAAATAAAATAAAAATAGTATAAATTCAATTTGTTGAGAGGATTTCGACCCAAAATCATGTTATCTTTGAAATAATCCACTTTGGAGACATTTTAATTTAAAATTCAATTTATATAAATTTAATAGTTTTGGTATTTCAAAAGGTGTCACTCCCCTCTCTTATTAGAGGGAACCTCTCCATCTCTTTAATAAAACCACTAAAGAAACGTTTCTCATCCAATATCTACTCACTTCCTCTACCAACTTCCCTGAATTTATCCAAGATGCCACACTTTTGGAAGAAATCCATCTTAGGGAGACATTTTGTGCAAATCAAAAGGAGATACTCGAAAATGAGGTAATATTTTATTACCTCTTTCAAAATTGTTTTTTAATTCTACTTCCTCTTCATATGTTGTTCTCATAATAAATTATATTTTACATGATGTGAAGTTATTTTAATTATGGCACAACATTATACCTCTTTTTATCCATTCTACGAATAATAATATCACTATGTGTGTGTGTGTGTACGGCTTACCGTCTCCACATCGTGGTGTAATTTGTTATTCACTAATAATTTACCAGGATGGGTATAATGATGAGTATAATGGAGTTAATTAATGAATATAACATTATAATTATTCTTTATAATTAATATACCATCTAATTCCGTACCATTTTACTATTAAGTGAGTGATATCGTCGCATGTACTTATGTACGACCTACTGTCTCCACAACGCGATGAGATTCATTCTTCACGTTATCCATTCAAAAATGATTATAAATCTTATATAATAAATATTAATTAAATATGTGAAATAATAATTCTACTATATTTATGTATATATATCATTTACATACTTCCATTCAATTCAATAATGAAATGGAAATAGTGTTCAAGCGTACGTATGACTAACAGTCTCCATGAATGGTGTATTCTATTTCATTTATCTATCTATTATAAATATTTATATAATAAATATTTATGATATATAAATCATGTTTTAAATTATAGAATTATGTAAATCACTATATAAGTAATAAGATCAATAATAACAAGTTAAAACACATACAATAAATATAACAATTATTACCTAAAATGTTGATTTGACATGGAATTGACAAATAAACATGTAATATAAAGTCATAAGTGAACCGTATATGATATCATAGATATTATTATGGTTATTTTATAAGTTATAAAATTCTTAAATCAACTATACATGAGTCATTAATTTATATGGAATAAATTGGACCTAAGGTAAGGGATAATTTTACAATCTTATTTTTATCTGAGATTGTTTTTACATAACTACTTACCGGGAGTATATTCATCACACATGTCCATGTTTTCTATAAATACATTAATAAACATTATTATATTCATTTATGTATGTTTAAATTCATTTTTACCCAGTTTTTATTTTTACTACATGGCTTGGAAGGATTCTTTCATTACATTTACCATACAAGTTACTTTTTGACTTCTCCGAAAAAAGTATGAGGAGAATGTTATTTTTTAACTTCTACATCATGAATAGATTTTTATTCTTTAATAATACATCATTTACATGAAGCTTCCTCTAAAAGATATAAATATTATTTTCAACTAAATTATTTCCTTTTAAAATTTGATGGAATTTTTAGAAAATAAAATGTTTTTGAAGAAGAAATGTTATTTTCCCCAAGAATTAAGTTCATGTGTTTTTAAAAAATTATTTTACTTATAATACTACATTGGGTTATGTTTTTATACATATTTTTACTTTGATTTAATTTTATTTATGATGGAATTATTATTTTATGTAGCCTATTTATTTTATATAGATTATTATGGAATGATGTTTTTGAATCCTATTTTATTTCATGGGTTATGCTATGATGAATGATTTATGTTTCTTTAGAACATGTAATAATGATTTCACTATGAGATTGGGGGGACCTATATGTACCTCCAATGCATTGGATAAAAATTTATATCTCATTTGATAGAAAATACTGGAACGGAATGTAAATCCAGTTCAGTAATACTGGGTTGGTACGACAAGTAAATCTAGTTTAGTAATACGTCGTTGGAATGGAAAGTAAATCTGGTTCAGTAGTACAGGGCTAGAATGTGAAGTAAATCTAGGTTAGTAATACAAGGTTGTAATGGAAAGTATACCAGATTTAGTAATTGACTTTTTCCACTATGATGGTCTTTGCCTCAATGACATGTCTACTATGGAAATCATATATTGTGCTTATTTTTTCCAGAAGTCCATGTTTTTATTCCAATGATATATTCTCATGGCTCAAGATTCCATTATGAATTATGCCTTATAAACTACCAATATTTATTTCATGACACATTATTTTGGTATATATTAAATGTATAAATTTTTTCTAAAGTTATGTTCATGATTTTACATTCATATGTTTAAATTTTGTAATATAATACCCATGATTACCCTTACTAGGCATTTGAGCTCACCCTTTTTTATATTTTATTTTCGCCCATGATATTAAGAAGACTACTAAGTATTATCTATCAAAAAGGGGTTCTAGTTATAAATGATAAATAAGGATATGATGTAGATATTTTATGAGCCTGTTATCTATGTTTTACAATTTCCAAAGACACTAAACTAATACACTATTTGGGAATATATTTTTTCATGTATTAATTTTTCCGAAAAATAAATGCAATTTCAATGTACATCATGATTGGGTATTTATAGTATCATATTATTGTGTGCCTGGTGATACATAAGTTACATTAAATTGTTTTATCATAGATGGAAAATTCCATCAAAATATGACTGGACTATTTTTTTTGTTAAAATACCCTTTTTATATTAAAATAACTTATTTAAAATTAGAAAATATCCAAAATATTATTTAACAATTTTAATAAAAATATCCTTTGAAATTGTGCATGACTCTTGAAAAAATTGTGAAATTATGATAGTGTAAAGTTTTATTCATTCCAAAGTATTGAAAAAATATTATTTAGTTAACACCTTTGTTAAAAGGTTCCCCATTCATAAAACAAAAAAGAATATTATTTTTAAATAATTTTATTAAAAATTAAACTTGGGTAAAAAATTGAATTTATACATTCATTATATATTAGTAAAAAAATATTTAAAAAACTCTAATTAAAATATAGACATGGATGAAAAAGTATCTTGACCAAATAGAAAAACAAATTCAATTTTCCATAAAAACATTATTTCATAAATTTGTGTATTTAGAGATAGGGAAATGAAAGAAAAACATTTTATTACCAAAAATAAACCTAAAATAATAAGATAAATTGTATTTATTAGAGATATATTTTTTAATTTCATCATATTAAATGTAATCATATGTAGTCTGGGAAAAAAGTGGGATTGTAAAATAAAACCCTCACTATTATGATAACATTTGACTCATAAACCCCATTAATAAAATAACATATAATTAAACATTAAATACCATGAATTTAAATATATTTATGATATAACTTTTCAATGATATAATATATTCACCACAAAAATAAACAAGTTGTGAATATGATATATGTCTCCGAGGATTTAAAATGATATGAGGAACTCATACATCATGTCAATATTTCTTCAATAGCTTTCTAAAATATAATATAATAAATTTAAATATGAAATAACATTATAAATAAAAAATAATGTTCTAATAATACCATATTTGGTCAACTTATAACATTTCAACACCCATATATGTAAAATACATTATAAAAATATTTATTTTCAGGTGTTAACTGTTTCATTTTTCAGGAAAGTTTCAATTTGAAAGCTCTAGTCCTTATACTTTGATCGCGGTAACATAATCACATTAATTTTCATCATAATATACATATCATATATATTTATTATATACATATTTATAACTATCCTAAAAAAGTAAGATATGGATGAATTAATTAAATTTTCCAGGGAGATAGTTGTCAATATGTATATATGAATGATATTATCAATTTTTAAATGAAAATAATTAAATAAATGTAAATAATATTTTATCATTAAATAATCACAATTATATCATATATATCATATATGTTAATTAAATTAAAAAATATATACATCAATGTGATGTAGTTAACAATAATGAATCACATCGCTATGAGGAGTGGATAGTATAAACATATGGACGAGTAATATTTTCATTTCCCATTTGATGAAAATATGTGGACTATTTTTATTCAGTCATAATAAAAATATCTATTTATATTAGGTATAAATTATTAATATGTTATTATGTATATAATAGGTTTTCATGGTATGGAATAATAAATAAAACTGTAAGAGCTTGTTTAAGATTTATACTTCTTCTTTGAAAGTCCTCTTTTGGATTACACTTTATGAATTGAAATATTAGTGTAAGGAGAGGGAAATCAGATATAAGTAAAATGGAATGAATACAGGAATTATTTAGGGATGGTATTTTCTATGATATATGACTCAAATAATTTTAACAATATAGAGGAATATGTTCCTGTTTGTGCGTGACGGGATGCACTCACTTGGAATTACTTAAAAGATTTCAATAATATATGGTCAAATTTATATAAAGGAGGATCCAAATGGGCTTGAAATAAAATATAAGATAATATAAGGTTAACATATCTTAAAAAATATTAATTATAAATGTTTATGGAGAATTTATACCCTTATCTATAAATTTAACCCTCGATAAACTTGTTTTATCCTTAAACATGATAACAATATTTTAATATTTTTACTATTCATTATGACCAAATAATAATCCCAAAAATATTAAATTATATTATATATTATGATCAAAAAAATTTAATATATTTTAAGAGATATAATTTCTCAAATTTAAATAATGTGTTTTTAAATAAGCGCACAAATAAAATAAAACCTGTTTTTTAGACAAATGCATTTTTCATCATAATATTGAATTTACATACATTAATTGTGTTTTAAAAACTATTAGATGAATATTAAAACATTAAATTTAATATATATTCTATAAATATTAAAAATAATAATTATTAAATAGTTATTTATTTAATTTATTAATATAAAAACACATTGCGTATATAAAAACAATTTTTAGAAAAAAATTGTTTTTATACCCAAAAATGAACTTTTTCCATAATAAATTTAAATTTTGATTCATATGTCACTAATTATATTATTTATAATTAAATTATATTTATTTTATATTAATCAAAAATTTAAAACATAATGAAACTTTTAAAATGTTTTATTTAATGAAAATAAATGGAGATTCTACAAAAAATTGTTATTTTCATTATCCACTAAAAATTAAATCTTTTCAAAAAAATCCCAAAAATTCACCTTAAGAAAATATTTAAATGATTATTTTAAAATAATTTTCATTTAATCAAATAAAATTTCTAAACTTTGTAAAAATTAATTATATTTTTCATTAATAAATAGAGATAAAAACCATTTTTGAAGAAATTATATTTTTGAAATGAAAAACGACTTTACTAAAAATTAAGTAATTTTTTATTATGAATAAATAAATACCCATGAATATTATAAAACCATTATACATATTTTTTAATACTTTTTTTCATATTCATAACATCAACTTAATATCTAGTTTATAATGGTCATATTTATATAATAATATTTCAATACAATATCATAATTCTTCTAAAGCACATTATGGAATGTTATGAAAACCTTCAAGAATATAATAATTTTAAATTAATTATTTGGGTTTTACATTATCCCCATAAAATAATTTTAATAAAAAAAATTATCTCAGTGACCAAAGGTTTGTTACTTTAAAATACCTTTGTTTAAAACACACATTGTATAAAGAGGTAATAAATACTTCTATAAAAATGGGAATCATTAAACAAATATGTCACTAGAAATAACACATAATAGAGTTTCTAGAAAATTATTACATTAAATGGAATATAAAATATGGATATTGGGGATAAATAAATTTCTAAGAAAAATACAGAGTAGTGAATAACTTGATCATGAGAATGGTAATGACTATAAAACTATAAATTAGTAAGGGATAAATAAGACAACATATTCATCTGAAATCAAGGTAAAATGATACAATTATTATTTCAATATCCTTTTATTAGAGTTTTAGGACTCATTTATTATCAAGACAAATACCAATGTAAAATAAATATACTTGATTTCATCCCATTTCATAATCAAAATTTCAAATATTGGTTGTACTTCAATCAATTTACACTTATATCTCAATTATTACTCTACGGACTGAATATTCAAAAATATCATTTCATGAATAAAGAGATAAAATTAAAATTTTATGGATTACAGGATCCAAAAATGATTGAAAATTCATTCCTTCATTCTCTAGATATTTACCAAACGAAAATTTTTAGCAGAAGTTGTTCAATATGGATAAATCATCATATGATGAAATAATACATTATAATATAAAACCTCTACAATAACAACAAATGATTATCTTAAATCATTATGTAAATATTAGATATTTATAATATTAAAAAATATGACTAACAAACTACTAAATAGAAAAACATTTTAGAAATAATTATTTTTAAAATATCCAAAATAAATTTAACATTAATCCCCAAATAACATAAATCCTCTTATAATTTCACACACCAAATATATAAATACCTAGATAATATATTAAGGACTATAATGATCAATAGAATATTTAAGGACTATAATGATAAATTTGTGGTAGGTTGTATTTATGATATTCTAATATATTCCAAAAATTTTGAGGAGCCTAAAGATAATATAAGGTTTATATTGAAAACATTAAGGAAGTATAGGCTATTTGGGAAATTTATCAAATGTGAATTTTGGTTACAAAAATTTTCTTTTTTGGTTACATTGTAACCAATGATGAAATCTCAGTTGATCATGTCAAGTCAAAGGTTGTGGAAGAGTGGCCTCATTGTACAACAGTAATTGAGATTCATAGTTTCCTTTGTTTTGATGGATATTATAGGAGTCTTGTAAAAAACATTTCATGACATTATAATCCACTAACCAAGTTAACTCGAAAAGGGTCTAAGTCCATCAGGATAAAGGAGTGTGAACAAAGCTTCCATGTGATGAAGAAGAGATTCGTTACTGAACCTATGTTAATTTTATCCACTGTCGTAGAATTATTCATTATTTTTAGTGATGCATCTCTAAAAGTAATTTGGTATGTACTTAAGAAAATTAAAAAGGGTATTTCTTAGGAATCATGACATTTGAATAATTATGAAAACAATTATCCTATACATGACCTAGAGCTAGATGTGATTATTTTTTTCTATGAAAATATAGATTCAATATATCATTTGGGATAAATTTGATATATATATACGCAAACCATCAATGCTAAAAATATATATTCATGCAAAAAGAATTGAATATGAGATATAGTAGATGCTTTGAACTTCTTAGAGACTATATCTATTCATTTAATTATCATAGTAGAAGAGGAAAAAAATTGATGTATTAAGTAGGAAAGTCCCTATTGTTCTGCTTATGATTTGTATTCAAGGAGATACATGTATCAAGGACCAAGTAAGTTTGGACATGAGATTGATGAGGTAAGGGACAAAATCATCCCTATTCCAAATGATTTCTCAACCATTTTTTCTAGGGATTTTCAAGAATGATAAAATATAAAATCCTATGTTACAAAATAACATAGATGATTTGAATAATGGATAGTTTTCAATGTTCAATATTGAATAAGAAGGTGTAGTGAAATTGTTTTAAAGGCTATGTGCTCCATATATTCTTTTAATAAAGAAGGATCTGATGGATGAAGCTCGTAGGTATAATTCACTATACATCCTATAAGAACTCAAATGAATAGGGACTGTAATGGTCATTATTTTTTGGAATAATCAGAAATAAGAGATTGTAGACTACACTACAAGGTGCTTGGTGTGTCAATAAGTGAACTAAAAGTGAAAAATTCCTAAAGAGGTATTGCAACCACCACACATCCCAAAATGGAAGTGAGAAAATATCATTAGGGACTTTTTCATTGGTGTATTGATGGAATCCAGAAGATACAATGTGATATGGGTAATAGTCGATCATATCAACAAGACTTCCCATTTTATCACTATTTGGGAAGATTTTTCTCTAGACCACCTGAGAGATGTCAGCCGAGCCGCCCCATGAATCTATCAACATCGCACACCATATCCTTAAGTTTTATATAGGTATTATAATGGGTTATATGTCAAGGAACTAGTTACATAATTTTTAATTCCATTTTATAAATAAAATATTTTCCCATCAATTTTGTTTTAAGAATATTTTTTATTAAAAAATTGAGATGGAATTTGATAAATTTAATTTTCAGAAAGAAATTTTACTTTTCAGAAACGATTTAAATATTTATTATAAACTAATATATTATAAATTGTAATTATTTTAATGAAATAGAAATGTAAAAATACTTTTATTTAAATAAAAATTATAAAATAACATTACTTCATTTCAAGTGTGTGGAATTTTACAACGCAATTTTAGTCCGCTAATATTATTAAGAAATAATTATTTATATATTTAAAAGTTATAATTATTATATTTAGAGAATTATTATTTTAATATAAATATATTTTTTGAAATCAAAACATAAAAATTATGTTAGAGTAAATTTATGAGAACTTTATAAAATTATTTATTTTTCCTAAATAGTAAAAATATAGTTTGAGTTTTTTTGATATGTTTAATGACTTCATAATTATATCATAATTATTTAATGACTAATATTTCACAATCCAAGAACTAAAATATTTTATCGTTATTAATATCAATTATTTTAATATGTTTTAATAAATTTTTAGGGCAATAATTTACTTTCTAAATACATAAATGTAAACATTAACATTAAAAATAATATTTTGACGAAAATTTAATTTTACATGACAAAAAAGTAATATAAAATTATGGTTGAATATTTTTAATTTAAACGAAATAAAATATGACTAATTTGTACAATACCATGTAAAAATACCTTTGTAAATCCCATGGTTTATCATTTTCTACAACCTAGGTTTCCAAGGCCTATATTTGGAAATTAATAAACTAATCCTCCACTTTTTCAATATATACCCACCCATTTACCCATTTTATTTCACTCAAAATATATCCTCTAGAAATATCTAGTATTTTTACCTCTCATAGAATCCTACTAATGTGTCCTCAATCCCCCAATGTCCCAATCATTATGTTTTATGAACAACTATTAAATATAAGGTAAATATCCATATTTTGTCTTCGTATCAATAAACCTTTTCATATATGTCTTTTTAATGTTAAGGTGACTATATATTATTTACTTTTTATTCATTAACATTCTTATAAATTATATTTTATCAATTGGATACCCCTTCTCCCTCTATTTTTAACCTTTTCTAAAACCAAATTTTATACCTGTTATTCTGCCAAATTACTTCTCAAAATTTATCTCTTCTCCTTGAGAAATCTCCTTTTATTCTCTATTTGTGAATACCAAAACCTAATTATTTTCTTTGGTTATTCACCAAGAAGTAAAATTTATTTATTTTAATTGTTTATAGACATATATAAAACCGACATTCCCTTTCTGTGAGTTAAAAATGACATTATGATCATGATTTTTAAGAACATTGAAACACAATTATTTTGATATGAAAACCATTTTATTTTATTCACGCTTGGTTATTTATGAAATGATTTATTATGATCTATTTAGATCACATGAAAATTAAGAGAAATAATGAGTTCACCCTAATAATGCTCAAAAAACATTGGGTAATGAATTTAATCTCTTCAGATGACATTTTTTACGATTACTTGATGAATTACCTTGGCAACGTTTTTGACACCTCAATAAAAATACATGGTGATATTATTATGAATGTCACATTTAAATGTTTTAACCACTTTTCCTTGTTATTATTCATGTTATTATTATTGTTATATGCCTATATCTAATTATTTGTTGTTATTAATCATGTTCTTATTGATATTCTTCAAGATCATGTGTAAATTGTTTCCCTTGTTTTCCCCTTAAGGGATTTATGCTCACTATTTCCTGTGATGTGTGTCTCAAGGTTATGATATTTATTAAATGTACATAGTATTAAATTATGATGAATCCTTTAAAGGTTATTGTAATAATTTTTTCATTTATCATGTATTATATACCTTATTTTATAGAAACTAAACATTAATATATTCTCTATTTGTACCATGAAAATAAAATGTTATGTAACAAAAAAATGATGTCATAAGAATGTATAGTATCATATAAAAACTCATGATATCATATTCATTAACTAACACTCGTGAATTATTTATTTAATTAATGAATCAAATTTTCAACTAGAATATTGATATTGTTTTCATGTTATTTTTGAATGACACTCTCATGTAATCTAAGAACAAGGAAGATAATGTGAATCACCTGATATATTTTTTGGGGTATCTTAAGGGATCACTTCCTATATCTAAATTATTAGTGTTCTAATTTTGGTTCGTATAAGTTATGTTCTTAGGACACATGACCTCAGAACATGTTATCCTATTAGGTCCTAAAAAGTTGATGGTTGTCAATTTATGGGAAGAACTAGAGATTTTTTAGAATCAAATATTATTTTGTTTAGAAAGATATTATCATTAGATTATAGAGTATTTCTCAAGACGTGCATTTCCATTGACCACACTCATTAATAAGGGGGTGATGGTTTTGTGGGATTCAAAATTTTATGAATCATGTAATGAACTGAATTGGTGTTTGTCCTCAAAAATGATTCAGACTCTACAAAAATATAGAGAAGGCTATATAGTTTATTTTCATGCTTCAGGTATTTTTTTGGGTTGAGTCATTATTTAAAGAGATTATGTGGTGTCTTATATCCTATGTTATCTTTGGCCTCATAATAGGAATTAATCCACTCATTATTTGAAACCGGTAGCTATTTTGTATGCCCATAAAAGTTGTAAACACTATCCTTTTGGGGAGAAGTTTTTCAATTACTTTGAATATAAAATTTTAGGTCAAATATTGAATCAAAAATATTCTCAAATTTAGTCTTGAATATGGGTGTTTACCTATAGTAATTTGACATTTACATTAAATATACTCCAATATAGGTAAATGTGGTAGCTAACACTCCTAGAATAAAGATACCTTCTCATGATATGATGGAAGTAGAGGATCAAAAAAATTGTGATTGAGTTATTTTCTTATATTTTCATTGAGGTCACATAGAAAGGGTTTGGTATTATTCTATAAAGTGTTTGTCAAACATCAAATTTCCTTATCATGATTCTCTTGGATTAGTAATAAGATAATGAATTCAAAAGTACATGAGATTATTTTTAAGGTGGGAAGACCCCTAGTGACTGATCTCTACCTATAGAAGGTATTATATACTTCAGAAATTGAAATAATATTTCCAAGACTATAAAGGAAGGTCTTGTTTTGATATTTACATCATTCATTGTGATTTTTCCTACCATATATTAAAAATATGCTTTATGACATGCATAGTAAGTTCTTGTGTCATGGTATGTAATGGGGCATTGATGAATTTTAGTCTCAATGTTACACATCCCAACAGAATATGGGTAAACATAAAAAACCTTATTCTATGATTCTATCTATCCCCATTAAAATTTGGAAAGGAAACAAGATATCAATTGACTTAATTTTTGGCTTGCCTCAAACACTCCAAGGTACTAATTCTATTTGTGGGGTGATCGACCTATTAACAATTTTAGATAATTTATTTCTGATTTCTTATACCACCAAACTATAGAGATTGGGAAAGTTGTATATGTATGATATCATAAGTTTTCATGGGATTATTATGGCCACTACCTTGGACATTGAAAATATATTTACCTCTATTTTTTAGAAAGGTATTTATGAGGTGATATGAACTTATGTGAAGTTAAGCGTAGAATATAATCCTCAAAAAATATGGTAAAACAGAAAGGGATATTCAAATTATTTAAGATATTATTAAAGCCTATTTCTTGGAATTAATATGTTTTGAAATATTTATTTGGAGATTGTTTAGTTTACTTATGAAAATAGTTACATATCATCTATTAAGATGGATTCTTTTGAAGCATTTTATGACTAACCCAGGTACTCACCACTCAGTTGATTTGAGACTAGTGAAGCTTCCATGATTGAATTCATCTTATTAAAGGTAAAAATGATAATAATATACACACATAATATCTATTATATAGGTTTGGGTTGTACGGTAGCATTGGTTAGACTCACATGGGATGTGGGATCGGGTGTCTTTGATTAAGGTTCAATGGACTAATCTTTTTTTGGATCATCTTTCTTCAACATAACTATATAAGGGTATAGATAAATATAGTGGGGATAATTTCCACATCTGATTGTTTCATTCAAGTACTTATATCCCATCATTTTGATCATCTTTCATTTAAGTATTTTCAAAGTTCATTATAACTAAATTTTTGTAATTTTTTGTGTTTTATGGGCCCAGGAATTGTTAGCACAAGATTAGTAAAAACCGTTATATTTTCCCAAAAAATGATCTACATATTTTGGAATCCTAGAGGAAGGGAAACTATTAAACCCACAATAATAATAGACCATGAAGTATTCTATTTAAACTATAAAACATGGGATAGAAAAATTTCATATGGTTTGTGAACTATTTTTGAAATAGTGTCTTCCAAACATGTATCTCCTCCAGTTCATTAATATTGGATACATTGTTTGGGAATGGTATCAAAAAAATGTGAAATTTCTTAATTAATCTAAATTTAAAATTTATATTCTGAAACACTTTCATTCTACTTCATTCATTTCTTATTAGTTAGTCTCTTAACCTAAGATAATATACTGCGAGAATTTAGATATTAATTTATATTTTTAGTGAGAATCAATTGGATATATTATTTTTCTATTTGGGAATTGAATGGTATGTTACTTTTCATTGTCATTAATCTTTTTTCATATAGATATAATCCTTTACTCTTTAATTAAACCTTGTATCTAGGTTTCTGATGGTATATGTAAGGTTTTCAAATGGATCTAATTCGATTTATTATAAATCCATTATGGAATTGGTGATTATTTTAAGGATCTTTGATGATAATTGTGTGTACTTGAAGATTTTTTGGTTAAATTATTAATTTATATTCTATTTTTCATATAGTTGTTGAATTAGGGATTCATATTTTTGAATTTCGGGCTTAGGGTCCTTTCATTTCTTATTGAATATTTCTTCTTCTTGTATTATGGATCCTAGCTTCATGAACTTGATTTATTCTACATGGCTAATTTTATTACTCCTTGAAATTGGATTCTAATATTTTTAGAAAACAAAGATAATGGATTTATAATGAAAATATATTTATAAATGTTTTTATGGAAATTATTTTTGAAATATAGTGGTCTTATTTACATATATGGAAATTGATTTATTCATTATTTATATTAAAATTTTGTTTTTCAATTATGTTTTGTATGATTTTAATAGTTATGTTTTTACTATATTTAGAATTCCATTTTAATAATTCTAATGTGGTTAGCCTTTATTTGATCATCAATGAATTAGGTGGAAATCCTTGTTGATGAAATCTTACCCTTGGGACAATAACATTATGGTAATGTGTGAACCAAGTTTCCTTATTTGTAGAAGGGAGAGACTCTTAGGAGTGAACTCTGGCCCCTAAAAATATTTTATTATGGTAATGTGAACAACATATTTCAAATTTATAATGTGAATTATATAAGGATCCTTTTTATATTTAAAATTATGTTTCCAAAGTTCAAGTTTTCTTTATCCTTTTCCTTTTAAGTATATATTTGAAATATAATTGATCTTCCTTGAAAACTATCATATTGGGAAATGTTTTGAAAATTGCAAAAAATATGGATTTATGTGTTTTATTTTTAATTGTTTCAAATTGTTCCTATTTAATTTATGTAATTTATTTGAGAATTATTGAATTATATTATAAATTATACTTATGAAACACATATTGGGATCCAACTTGGCACTTTTTCTCACACATTGTATACACATTTGGGTGTGTCTTGTCCTTGTTTCTATAATTAATGTAGAGTCTAGGTAACAAATGGTGTTGGTGGGTTTGTTCATTAGTATTGTGTTGTATTCTGGTAGGGAAATGTTTCACAAGGAGATAGGTTTTCCTTTTCATTTATTCCTTATCTTGGGCGATGATTTTCGAACCTGTTTGTCTTGTTATTTTTTATTTTAAACTATTGACATGTTTTGGAATCCCGACATTTTGTTTACCTATGTTATATTATTTTTTGTTATTTTTTGGAAAATCATTCCCAATGTAGTTTAAGATTTCCATGAGCTTGTCTCTAGCCCTTCAAGATCAATAATTCCCTTTGACTCATGTTTTGGCCTATTTGAGGCCCAATACAGTTGTTTAATCTAGGTTGGTCTATGACAAACACCCCAAGATCATGACACAAACCTATATACTGGTGGTAAACCTAAACGTTTCCCTCTATAGGTCATCTGTAATTGTTATATAAGACCACTCATGGTCAATAAAATCAATTTTTTATTACATTACCAATGTCATGTTAAGAGGTAAACAATATTATAACTCTCATAATTTTTCTTAGATAAAACACCCAAATACAAACAACTCATTCAGTTTTTTGTGAACTAGTTTACTTATATTATATCCCATATATTGATCATAATAGGATATATGACTCCTCACATAATTGTCATGAATAATTCTCTCTAGTTACCCCTCTTAGGTATCACAAATCCAATAATTTTACACAATAAAACCAATCTCATTGATTACACATATACTACAAATCTTGATGTTGCAGTGTATCACAAGAAATAGGACATAAATATTCCACTTGAGACTTCACTCGAAGTAGAAGGAATTCCAAGTGTTTCTCTCTAAATTATAAAAAAAGTATATTAATTATTAAGAGTCACGGATGAACTCTAAAATTTAATAGGATGCATATGGGACCTCTATAACTATCATATTAAGTCAAACCCATATATAGACACAAGTCTATTCTCTATTGGTTACCATTCATTTAAATATTATCCAAATACCCCCACTTTCATAAAATAAAATATATTAAACACATATAAAACAAAAATATATATATATACTACCAATCATAAATATATTTCTATATTTATATATGCGTGTTCCACCCTTGTTCTACAAGTATAATCTCTTAGGTCATCACAAAAGAAAAATAAAATAGTTATCAAATAATACACAATTAAAATAATTATTTATAAAATATATGTAAACACATTTTTTAATATAATAATGTTGAAAACATATTCAATTAAATGATAATGTCCTTGAACATTCTCTTACCCTCTTATAAGAATATGCCTTTAAATATCATACAAATTTTCCAATAATGAATATTGAAAATAAAAAAAATCAATGAATTAATAATCAAGTGATTTACTTAATGGAAATGGAGAACAATGACATGCATTCATAATTCCAAATACACTATATAGACCACATATAATAGATCCATCATTTTAGAATAATTTTAACAAGATCTAGTGAAATGTGATATCAAACGACTATCATGAAAATTTATAAACAGCGGTTAAACTAGAAGAAAGTTATGGATAAAGGGGAAAGGAAGAGGATAATCTATCAAAGACAATACTACCTATTGTCATCACAAAGTTTCAAGGTGTAAAAACCTCAGTTTACAGTGTTTCTCCTATAAAAGTACTAATTGGAACCATTAGATACACAATGGTCATCAGTATGCTATGTGGATTCTCACTACGTACATAGTGGTATACCAATTGGTACTCAATGTCTATACTAGTTGAATGGAACTCATAGTCAATGAATCAGTTACCTGATGGTCATTTACTAATTTAATCACAACTTCATATCCAACTTAAAAAAAATTAAAAATTAAATAATTATTTCATGATTTTCTATGAATTATTTTTCATGTCCAAGAACATGGTTTAGATTTTCTAGAAACATTAATATTATCACACCCCCTCAATAAAAAAATAAAAAATTTAAAATTATCCTAGATTATACACAAAATTAATCTAATTTATTCTAATTCCATTAACATTAAATTATATGAACTATCATAATAGTTTATATAGGATCAATTTGTATTTCAGTGATCCCAATTTATATTATGAAAATTGATTTTTCTATTTAATTTAAAAAATATCAATAAATCCAGAATAGATGAGAATAATATACATTTATTAAACCCTATCCCATAAAATATATAAATAATTCAACATAAAAATATTATATGATATATTTTAGTTATTTTTTTTAATATAATAGGGTCATCTCATTTACCATCATTGATTTTTTTATAATTCTAAATGAGAAAACATTTTTTTATAAATAATGTTTTATATTATCTTGTTATTTAAAAAAATATTTAATATTTCATACACTTAAGACTATTTATTAATTCTCATTGTTGTAATAATGTGATGATTCTTTCTGTATATCACGCTTACTAATTTTTTTCCTCTTATAAGTGATAATAGATGATAAAATCAGACTGTTTAGGTCGATTTAACCATAATGTTTTCATAATGTTTAACTCCATATATAAGAATGAAAATAGTATAATTTTTTACCAATATAAGTTAAAAAATTCTCGATATAGGTAATTCAAATATATCACCAGTGAAAACCCATAATAATTAACCCTATTTCACGAATAGGTAAAACAATTAAATGATATTAATTACCGTGATTTATAAGCATTTGATATCACATATTTTATTGGGATACATCCAATTATTTTAAATAATGAATAACAAAGGATAAAAACCCCTTAACCTCCAAAATAAATGGATATAACTAGTTAATTGTCCAACGTTATCTTTAATTTTTTGAATCATTCCAAACACTCCTCAGTTTAAATAAATAAAAAAACTCTTTTATATCATTTTAATTATAATATAGGTTAAATTTGGTTTTTTTAAAAATATTTGATAGTTCATATCCAATAAATGAAATATATTAATACTAATCTATATTAAGGGATGTTTCTAGACTTAAAAACCCATTTTTAGTTGGTCGAACCTATGTCTTGTGGCCAGTTACAATAATCCACATGAATGATGCGTTTTTATAAAATAACACAAGAATAAATGTAATTTATTAAATAAAATATATTTACATTTATTTTATAACTAAATCCTTGAGTTATTTAAATTATGAATCCATAATTTAAGAACATTCTCTTCATTCTTATTGTAAAAAAATTAGATATTTTTAATAAAGACCAATATAAATTTCTAAATGTTATCTAGGAATTTATTCATTAAATAAAAAAGTATCATTAGAGAATTACTAAATACTATATGAATGAAAAAAAATAATAGTATACATAAATTATTTATAAATTATACCTTTTCTATATACTATATTATTTATATTAATTAATGAAATTTATATTAAAAAAATATCAAAGCAACGGGAAACACATTATTGGTCAAAATATCATCAATAATTCCAAATGAATTTTTATTATTTATAGTAATATTTTAAAAATATTTATAGTCAATGATAAAGAGGAATTATTTATCATTGGTTCATATAATGATAATAGTGGCATAATATGGTGTCATGGAATGTTATATAAAAACTATTCCATAGTTTAACAAGTAATAATTTAATTAAATTTTATAAATATATAGGTTAAAATAAATATGATTCCTTAAATATATTTTTATATTTAGAAATGATATTAATTATGAACTCTGTATTTATTTATAGGGGTCTCTAGGTTATTAATTTGGGAATATATTAATGTATTCATAAAAAATAGGTACACTGTCTATATTAAAATTTCATTCGCTTCCCCTTCCTCACCTGTAATATTTCACGTTCTACCAAAAAATGAATTATCATGTAAACAAAATTTGACATAAATTTTGTCTATTGTATTCAATAATTTCATATAAAACAATATAGTACATTATTTTAGTTGAAACATTCACTTTTTTATGTTTTGAAAGGAAATAGTGGTTTTTTATTAAATTTTTTAAAATTTTATTTTACACATTAATTAAGAGTCGTATTGGGAAATGAACCATGCCATTGAATCTGGAAGGAAAATTTTATAATAGTATAATATTTTTCAATTCATTCTAGTATCATTTAAATATTTAATGATTCTTATGAGATATTAAATATTTTTTTATTTAAAAATTATTTTTCAACATAAATTCTCTATATAATTTCATATTTTAGAGGAAATATGGTTGAAACCTCTATAAATATAGTTATAATGATTTATAAATCAATTTGTAGGAGATAATTTATATAAATTATGGATATTAATGTGAAAATTGATAGGTTTAATTTAAAAAACATCTATTTTTTCATTATTTAATTGACTTCTAATCACTTATTATTTTGGTTTTCTATGATTTGAATTTTGGAATTCAAATCATATATATAAATATTAAAAAATAATAATTATTAATATTTCAATAGAATAAATCTTAAAATTTAATTAATGTTATCCTTATATATATTCTTTTATATCAATCATCACCCTTGTATTTGATGGCTAGAATATAAAATTGATTATGAAAGGATTCAATATATTTATTCCATATCATAATATGATTTTAATGAAATAATGTATTCCAAAATGTAAATTAAAATATTATCGATATTTTATATAGATTGTTTTATGATAAATTTTGATAAAAATTATAATTAAATAAAAAATTAATAATTACATTTCAAATTAGGTTATATTCTTTATTATATAATGAAAAAACATAAGTAAACAATGAATTAAGTAATCTTGTGAACGGTTTAATATTAATTAATGATATTTTTTCAAATTACATATTATTTATATTAATTCATGTACATATTGATTCAAAATGGCTATAAATATACATTTTTGTGACAATCTCTAGATGAAAAAAAATTATAAATGCATGGGAAATTTTAGACATGTTCCCTATCTCTTTAAAATTACACTCTGGATGATGGTTCTCAATAGAGTGTAATGGTGTCTTTAATAGAATAATGATGTAACAAGGGATAAATAAATTTCATAGAATTAATTATTAGATGACCGACATGAATCCAGGAAGTCATATCTATTTTATGTGGATAGATCCATGTGGTGTGGTGCATGCTCTACCTATCTTTCCACATGATCAAGAGTTATATCTTGTTTTTAGAAACTTAATGATTCCTTCAATAATATATTATTATTCCAATAAATGAATTATCTTGATTTATTTATATTTTATTGGGGGATAATTGTGGGTTCTCTATGACACCCAATAATTGGATGTGGAGAAAAGACACATGAAATGGTGTTCTGAGAATCAAATTTCAACATGTAGAATATTGTTTGTCTCTTATAGGCCTATAATACCTAATAAAACCTTATTTAAATTATTTTACAGTAGTTTTAATTACTAATATTTATTTTTATAATAAAAAATAGCTTTTAAGTTCATGATAACATTTTATCATGTCATCCATTAATGAAATTATTTTATTTGTTATATACAGTCATTATTTTGTTTTTGTGGACTTTGTAATATGATTATGTGATAATTTATTATGTAATAGCTAATAATTAATTAAATAAAATAAAAATCAATAAATTATTATCGATTCATTTACAGATAATCTAATGATATAAATTAAGTGAATTATCCTGAAATGATGTAAAAGATTATCATATTCCATGAGTTTACTCCAATAGAAAATTACTATAGTGGTTATATTTTACTCATTGTGATAAAAAACTATATAAAATTATAAATATTATATGTGATTAAAATTTGATTTTAAAAATTTTGATGTGTCATGTCCCTTTGTTTTATGTTGTTAATAACATAAATTAAATTATTGTGAATAATAATTAATGATAATATGGTAATTATTTTTTATATTATGAGTTAGTATAAGATTCTATAGGATAATTTGATGATGTAAACCTATGAAACATTATGTGAGTTTTTTTGATGATGATTGGTATAAATAATTAATATAAATATTGATGATGACTTGTGATGATGATTTAGTCTAATTAAGTAATCCTTTATTGATGATTATAATAACTGTTCTGAAAACTCATATATAATCTAATATAAAATTCATCATTTATTATGGTCGTAATTTCCTAGAAATGTATGTTAACATAGAAAATAGTTATGTATTTTAATGATATGGAAAATTTATGATGGTGTGGAACAATTCAGATGACGTGGATTACTCCAAGATAGTTTAAATAACTCAGGGTTGTATTAAATAATATTCAATGACATAATATTCTGGGAAGTTATGTTTAGATCTTATAAATATATTGTTAGTATGAATGATTTAATATAATTTATAAAAACTCTTTTCATGATGTGTAATATTTTAATTATAATTATATGACTTGTGATGATATAGATATTTATATTTTCAATAAATGGATTTATTAAATTGAATAATTCAATATATGACATTTAGTTTTTATTGTTTTTGATGTTTTAAAGATATGAAAAATCTATAAAAAAATTTATTGGCTTCTAAATTTTAATGTGGAAATTCCAAGTGATAAATAGATAGATTATTCAAAGGGTTACCTAAAATTATTTATATACTGACTAAACAAGATTTATGTAAAATGAACTAGTTATCGGTGGATATCAATAATCATAAAACACTATAGATACTATCCTCATACTCACTTATTGACATGGGTTAGTATTACATGATGAAATATGAGAATTTATTCCCTTCTCAACCACTGATCGGGGTGAGAAACATGATATGGATCATGTGTGTGTTTATTTTTATCCACATCTATAGTTGTGAAATAGATATTATTTTTAATTCAAGTCATTATTCAATTTTATTCTCCCCCATTAACCTGGGATTGAGGTAGCAGATGTATTGCATGATTTTTTAGGATCTTTGTCTCCCCTAGTTCTTTGATTTTGGTAGAAAATAAGAAACCATGTACTTTATTTTTCCCATTCATAGCTCAAGGGTTTAGGAAGACTATTTATAGATGTGATACATTATAATGATCTTGGATATAAATATAATTAACCTATTTTAGATGATAGTGCATCCTATTTGATTCATTATATATTAAAATTATGAAAAATATATAATATTATAATATTATTTTCACAAATATTATTTATATGATTCAATTAGCATGTATATGTTGGTGAAATGAGTTACAACATTTCTATATGGATGAATTCTATGATTCTTTATATATTTATATCATTAATACCATTACCCATAATTGATTTTGAGGACGTGGTGTAAGAATTTTGTTATAAAATTTGTTCTTGTTTTCCTCTGTCAAGTAATTATTTATAAGGACCCTTCTTTCTAGGAAATTTATCATTATTTATATTGTCTATAAACATGTATATGTTTATATTTACTTAGAGTAGCGATAGTGATCAGTAGGGATCTTGATAAAAAATTTACCAAATATTTTTTTTTCTTGATATTGTATATTTAGGCATTCAGTTTTTCTACAGATTATATATTATTGATTCATATAAATAGTAGAGATTTATTGGGTAGGATGACAACATATAATGATAACATTGATTATTATTACTCACCCATGCATGTGCACTTGTGTATTTTTTACTATTGTGTTTATACTAATCATTTGATGATGTTGGATGACGTCTGTAGAATATGAAGCCAGATATGGTAATTAATTTATTAGTTTCTTCATTTGGTTAACTACATTAATTTCTTTAAATTTTATTTGATATTTGATTATATTTTTTCTAAATTTTTTATATGCATGTCATGTTTTTTTATTTTTCATACATTGTATTTTGTATATTCTCATTATATATATTCTTGTGTTGTATTTATTCAGTATTTATTTATTATATCTTTTTATATGTTTTCTTATACTAGTATTTTTTGATTTATATATAAATGTAATTCCTCTTGTAATTTTTTATGGACACCTTTGTACTAGTCACCACCCCTATCTTATTAGACGGATCATTATGGTGTTCTCTAACTAGAATATAGATAAGGGAAAAACTATTATCCAATCAATATAAGGTTTTCTTTTTGAGTTTGGAACATGTAAGGTTTGTTAATGACATTTTAAAATTAATGTTAGTAAAGAACTTGAGTTTATTTAGTTACAATTAATGGATTTTAAAAGTATAATAATAGTTGAAATATTTCCTCGCATGACTCTTATTTACAACACATGACTAAGACATCATAATATAGGAAAATTTGGTGTTTAAAGTGGAATAAGAATCATATATATTATTTTAATGATTATTTTTTAAGGATTTAATTAAATTTTTTTATAGTATGTATAAATGTATTAAAGGAAGATCTATCAACATAAATATCATGCAATGAACCAAAGATCATATGATTTATAGAAATTTATTTAAAAATAGAAATATATTATTTTTTAGAAATAATGGGTGTTTTTCCTAGAAATTGAGTTGTTCAGTTATCCATCTATTAGTTTTCATTAGTTTAGGTAGAGTTAGTGGATGATATTATGTGACACGAAGCTTTTGAGATTTCTGAGATGGATATTTTTAGAGTACATGAGTAATGAATTAGATAGTCATATTATTTCATGGTGTTTTTTTATTACTTAATGATAATAAATGAAATTATTAAATATAATATGGATATATCTCTTATTCATGATATTAAATTATTCTAATATATTTCTTACATATGTGTTATTTTGATTTAAAATATTTCTATGCAAAGTTGAGTGTTCGAATCCTAGATTTTTACTATCTATAATAAAGAAGGTGGTTGATCATTTCCTATTGAAAATATTGGTATTAGATTATGAGTCAGGCAAACCAAATAATTTTAGATATTTCTAGAACATTACTGAAGTTTAATTGGCTCATATTAATGATACAATTATTTTTGTAAGTTATCAATGTGATTTAGTTTGTAATGATAATATATAGTAAAATTTAGTTTTATAATTTATAGTAATTTTTCTCATAATTACTTATACATGTTATTGAAATAATGCTCCTAAGTATATTTCATTGAGGTTCATATACTTATTAAATATTTTAAAATATAATTTATGTAGTTCATTAATTCTCAATTTTATATATGAGGGGATACTAAATAATTTATGTTTTGATGATTCTCAATCATTACATAACAATCTATATGGAACTATATTGAAATTATAAATATAATTCAGATAATATGATTATATTTTTATTTATATGAGTAATAAAACTGTTGATTACTCTTCTGAATTAGTAACATTTTAATGGATGGGAATTTTATAGTTGTATTAAAAATTTTTGAAAAAATTATTTAGATATTACATAAATATCATATATTTGGATTTCATTACAGAATGGGTTTTACTATTTTATTATGATTAAAATATTAAATTCTAAATATTTAAGTTAATATTTATTATATTATTGGTGATGGAAACATGTGGTTTTTTAATGAATAGATATGTTGTGGATTAAATTATTCTTTTTTATGTGTTCCATCATTCAGACTATATAGAGGTACTGATGCGATATTAAATATTTTTGGGATATGTTATTTTGGTGTTGGTCTAGGTTTTTGATGTATTGTTTTCTAATTTGATCAATTCTAGTCAATTTCATATATATGTATGCAGGACTGTCCACTTAAGATGCACTGTTATAGGTTCTTGATTAGTTGTCAACCATTTGTTCAATGATTTGTGGAGGTAGGGGTATAATTATTATGTTAGAGAGATCATTTACAATAACTGATGTAGTATGGAGATAAGGATTGATCATATATTATTCATCATACAATAAAAATAATTATTGAATAATTTAATTAATATTTTCATTTTTATAGGGATTAATGGATAAAATTCAGGTCAAATAATAGTTCATTTATTTTAGTAAAAAACATTTTTGTAAATTCTTTAGGTTTGTGTTATTCTATTATTAGAATTTATCTAATTTTAATGTGTTGAACATAGAATATATAGATAAATGACTATAATGAGATGAGGTTGATGTATCTTGAATTTTATGATGTGAATCTGCTAATGTTCTAGAATCATTTTCAGGTGATCAATATATTTATAGGATTACAAAACAAAAAGGTGTTAAACATTTATACCATGATTATTGGTGATAACACGTGCATATGAGTAAAGGTTAAATAGATGGTTATTTCTAACATTAGTGATAATCTGTTCTAGGAAAATTTCATTATATAGGTCAATATATTTGTGATCAAACAGTCAAAATTTTTATCCATGATTATTTTATTAATAATTTACATGTGGACTTGGGTTATTATATAACCTTTTATTGAAAATTTTTAGAATATTTAACCACTTCATATTCTCTAATAAAATTATATTTTTGTACTATTATAATAGTTTAGATATCTAGTATTTCTATGAGGAGATTAAATTTTGAATTGGAACTACAAAATAGGATAATGGTTTTATGTGATGATTTAATCGGAATTTTATGTAATGATAAATCATCATTATATTCATGAGGAATTTCAATTATTGGTTTGCTTAATCAAAATAAAGGATGAGTTGTTATTTAATTCCATTATGTTAAATATTATGTGTTTTAATATGGATAAAACTTATATATATTACAATGTTTTTTTTATTTTTTATTTTTATAGTGGGCTATTGAGACATCATTAAAAATTATAATTAACATAGATATATGTTTCTAGTTAAAACCCATTAGTTTGTTTGTTTATGCTGGGAATATTTATTATTCTTTTCGAGAGATGAATGGTGAATTTTTATGTGACAAGATAGAAAGTTATTAATATTTTTCAAACATTTAAATTGTGATATTCTGAATTTGCTGAGATATATTTAAAAATATAGTGATAAAATAGTTTTGAATATGTCATGTGTAGTTGTATTTGTTATTTATTATAATATGTGTCATGATGAAAGATGATTAACGATCCTACTAGAGTTTGAAATCCAAAAATATTGTTTTTAATGAATAAAGATATTTTTTTGGTAATAATTGTGTCTCCTACAATTCATAAGGTATTAATCATGCCTTTGAGTTGATGTTTGATAGATTATCAATTGATATTTAAATTTTTTGACTATAAAACTCTATAGAAGATATAATTGATGTCAATTTATGTCAGAGAATTTTTTTAATGTAGAATGAAATTGTTATTGATTCAAATGAGTTTGATATAACTACTTTAGATTTATGATTATATATCTCCCTTTTAAATTTATTTCAACTCCATTAATTCATGACCCATGATTTATATATATTCATTAGAATGGTCATATAACAACAGATAAAAATTTACTGGTAAAAATTAATAACAATCATTACATTTGACCTATAGTTTTTAAAATAATAGGCAAGTACAATCTTTTGATACACATACCTTATATTACCCAAATTATTAATATAATTTTATTTCACTTTTAATGTTCTTATTGGGATGTTAATATTAGATTTAGTGGGATGTTTAAAATTATCTATTTAAATTTTTATCATATCATGATACGTTTTATAAGATTCTAAGAATCATTGTAGTGTAGTTCAATAATTTATTTTTCATTACTGTTATTTAATATTTATTGGTTGAATGATGGAAAAAGATTTATTATTCCTAAAAATATAGATGAAATGTTTATGGGATCTATTGATCTTGATATTGGGGGATATTTTATTTTTATGGTTGAAAACATTTTAGGGTGGGGGTTTTGTAATTTGTCTTATTCCACCTAAGAATTAATTATTTGGTATTACTGATTGGACTCTAGTTTTCACATTATTAGATTTAGTGTTTTCCTTATTTAATAAAAGGTTCTTTTTTAATGTTTAAATGAAAAAATTTTTCTATTTTGAAATGAAATATCTATTTCTTATCAAAAATTATAAAATTTTAATTTACATTTATATAGAATGTATTGTATAAAAATAAACGTTTTTATTTAGTTTAAAAAATATAGTTTTCTTTGGGTGAGATTTAAAAAAAATCAAGAACTATTAAAAATTTTATTCTATTAAAGATATTTTAATTAAAAAATATATTTATCTCAAAATATATTGTTAATCTATATTATATTTATAAATTCAGATTTTAAAGGATTTATGGTTTGAATTAAAAAACATAGAGTTCATTTATTATGAGGATATAATTCATGAATTTTTTTGGAAACTATTGAGAAAAGAGGCATGATTCATTTATCAATGACCATTTTTTACAATATTTTATAGAATTACAATTTACATAATATTATAAATTTAAATATTTAAAAAATTTATATGAAATTATTTTAAATTGTGTATTAAAAATGATTATCGTAATGAATTTGGAATAATATAAATCTCAGTTATAAATTAAGGTCATTATTAAATTTAATTTAAATAATATAAATATCCTCTCCATTATTTGAAGGAAAATACATAATATTCATGATGAAAGGATTATATAATTGGATTATTGTTTGTGGTTTTGGCTTTCAACCTCGAAACGCCCAATGGCACCGTATCCAATGATTGATGGACCTGCTTTCCAAAGCCAGGCGTTCACCGGATGGGCTGACCAGCGACTCTTAAGAACTCACATTGGTCGAGAGGATGGGATGTCGGGCTCATCACACCCTTTTTGGGGGGAATTATTTCTTGTTCCGGGACTCTCTTATAGATTTATGAAATATTCATATGTTTGCGAATCTTTGGTTTATACACAAACATAATATCCACAGATTTAACCATGGTGGGCAATGGTCAACTGGACGTAGGGGATTCGGAATCATTTAGGCCTGAGTTTTACCATCCTTAGTTGGATTAATGATCCAGTGGAGTCTAGACTCATTGTTACGGTGCTGGGAGCATCTCAGTGAACCGATGTGAAGACAGTCGGATCGACCGGTTGTTGGGCTTGAACCGCAGGGAGGCTTTCTATGTACCATGCCTAGGAGGCAAGGATCGAAGTCCATGTAGTTCATATTGGCTTGGGACTTACGCTCTGAGGCAGCCCATGGTGGATTGGGGCTTACACTCTGAGGAGGCCCAATATATTGGTAAACCGATGTGAAAGGGAGTCGGAATGACCCGTTGTTGGGCTTGAACCTCGAGGAGTCTTCCTAAGTACCCTGCCTAGAAGATTGGGATCAAAGTCCATGGAGTTATATTTGGCTTGGGACTTACGCTCTGAGGCATCCCATGATGTATTGGGACTTACACTCTGAGGAGGCCCAAGATATTCATAAACCAACGTGAAATGGAGTCGGAATGACCCGTTATGGGGCTTGAACCTCGGAGAGGCTTCCTACGTACCATGCCTAGGGAACAGGGATCAAAGTCCACGTAGTTCGAGTTGGCTTGAGACTTATGCTCTGAGGCATCCCATGATGGATTGGGGATTACACTCTGAGAAGGCCCATAAGAGGATGTCATGTTCGATGCTTACTCTATGCCCACGTGAGTCATGCTCGGACTGAGAAACAAGAGGCAGGAGGGACCAGAGGATCACGTCGCGAAAGGTGCGCCCGTGAGAAATAGAGTGGGGCTCATGCGTGGAGTGGCCCATAGCGTTAGATTGGGGCTTACACTCTGAGGAGGCCCATAATGTCTTCCCCATGTTTGTCCATGAGGTAATCCCAACCCATTGGTGAGTTGAGGAGTATAATGGGGGCCAACGCCTATGCGCAAGTACCCATGCGGGATAATGCCAAGGGAGTTGGAATCAGTCCGAACAAAGGGAGATGAAAAGTGTGAATTACATGATCGACATTCGGAACACAATGAGGGTGGAATGGTGATGGAGGATAACTATTGACCATGTTCGAAACACAGCATTCATATCACGTTAGCCTAAAATGGGGATGAACAAATGAGGGTCGACTGTTGACCATGTTCGAAACGCAGGACCTATCTCGAAGTGTAGTCCAATGTCTTCTGGGGCGTTGGCCGAGGACGATAGGTGAGCCGAGGCGGCATGGGACCAGACCGTTAGGGGGTCCCTTCAGACATGAAATAGAATGGAGATCTGAATGAAGGACACGCAAAGTGTGGGGTGGATTGATGTAATGTTTGAATGGATTCCAGCGCTCTTGAAGTTATGCCATTGTAAACATTGCATAAGGCATCTCTTCCATAGTGCAAGAGCCATCCAATTATTGAATGATAGGGAATGCTACAGTTTATAGTCATGTAGAGAGGACTATTTCCATATTGTTTAACATCATGTGGTCAGGACGACTAGGTAGGAGATACCTAGCAATGGTTGGTGTGGGACTTACGCAATGGTGGACCTTTCTGGATGAACCTAGAAAAATGAGGTAGGTAATGGATTTATAGGAGAGTCATGAGGAGTAGCATGACTAATGGAATTTATCGGATGGATGGTGGGGCAGCAGAAGGATGCAATGTGAAATACTATTGACCGGGCCTGAAAAGTATGCGGTGCGACTCTGCATTTTTCATGGGGGTCAGTGACGGTAGCGAAGGGACCGGCCCGGAGGGCCGGGACGGTAGCCCGACACTGAGCCAGAGCGGGGGTGCGGGGGTGCATCCCCTGCTGTATGGAGCAGCGAGTGCATGGGGTTTTCTGCATGGGGCTGGCTGCGAAGGATCTGACCACGAGGTGCCGGCCGCGAGGGAGCCGCATGTGGTTCACGGTTTAGTTTTCCACAAAAGTGTGTCTTCTAAGGGGTTGTCCGCTAAGGAGTAGGCCGTGAAGGATGGTCATGGAGTGACTGGCCACATAGGAGCTGTATGTGGTTCTCGGTTTAGTTGTCTGTGAAGGGTATCCGCGGAGGAGCTGCCCACGAGGGAGAAGGCCGTGAAAGACGCTGTTTGCGAAGGGTGATGTCTGTGGTGGAGATGGTTGTTCGTGAAGGATTTTGTCTGTGAAGGATGGCCGTGAAGGATGGCCACGAAGGAGGCTCTCAACGAAATAAGCTGTCTGTGGAGGATGATTTCCGCGGAGGAGGTTTTCCACGAAGGAGGTTGTCTGCGGATGAGATGGCCATCCACGATGGTTGCCTGCAAAGTGGTTGGCGCCCATCCTACTTCACACCCTCAGAGGGGTTCTGACTCTATTTCACAAATGACACTGGTCTGCAGAAGGGGTGGTCACGGAGGGACTATTTGCGAAGCAAATGGTCGATATGGGCTGGCCGCAGAGGAGCTGGCTACACGAGGTTCACGGACTGGTTTCTTCTCCCCGCGGAAGAGTTCATATACAGATGATATGGGGTCCACGGATGTCCACGGAACACCGCTGGGAGTGATTCCTCTATCATCTCCCCACGGGTATTCAACCGTCCTTCCTCTCCTTTTTCTTGGTGCCCCTCGGTGAATATTTATAGATTCGCAAGGAGGTAGTTTTGATAGTCTCACGACACCTTTTGCAGAAGTCCATGAAGAAACCCCCACACCCGCGAATGACTCGGTTAACCGATATTTGATGAGTCGCGGCGGGGCTGCTTCGCAACGGCACACCAATCCGCCTCTATTTCGCGAAAGATGAGGTTCGCGGTGGCATGGGCAGGTTGTCACGGTTCGCGTCGGTGGACCGGTTTGTGACCCGAAGGTCTTCCTGATTCGTTCCCGCGGAGGAACTCCGCCTCTACTTCGCGGATAATGCTATTCCGCGGAATTGCAGGAGGGCGGTCTGTCGGACCGGCCGCCTGCTGTTGCTGGGATCCGGCGTGCAGACCAGTTTGGTCCTTTTCCAAGTCTTGGGGTAATTGGATTTCCCCCCCTGCAGAATTTTCAGGACCCTATTATTATATACCATAATTCTTTGATAATGATAATATTTTTTGGTGAATATTTAATATTTTTTTATCTATTTTCAAGATATATTTTTATTTTAGTTTATCCTAAGATTTTGAATGACTTTAAAATACGATGAATTTAGTTTTAAATGATATTAAATTTTTAGATCATGATGATTAAATCCTTTAATGACTATGACTATGATTATTTCATGAATGAATTAAATGATTTTTCAACAAAAAAAATTATCAAATTATACCTTCCATCAATTATTTTACATAATTAATGATGGATTAAACTCTCAAAAACTACATTTATGTGCTCCTAAAGATGAGATAATGAAAGGTTGAACCATAATATAATTTCATAAGATTTCTACGTATAAAATAAATCAACCGATAATGGAACATGGTAAAGGATGGAAGTATATTTTTTGGTGTGTAAAGGCAGTGATAATTATTATTTTCTCTATGAGGTCAATGATGGAACGATAAGGGTGTTAAAAATTATCTTTAACTAGTGTTGGAGAGTGAATCCAAGTTGTACGTATAATCTCTATGTATCTATTTGATCAATGCGATCAAATAATTGTCAACATAAGAGTATCACCATGTAGGGGAAGGCACTATCTCGTCATTATTATTTTAATAGTTGATTTCATGCCATAAAAAAATTGTCTAAGATTTTTCAAAAAGGGGTGTTACATGGTAGAGTCTGGGAGTAATGATGGCATGTGAGGGGTCTACCATCGCAGCCAAAGATAATAATAGAAAAAAAATTGTGGGGGTAATGTAGATAATCAACTTTGGGAACTGTAAATTTTATTTATATATTTTCAACCCCTAGGACATTATAAAACCATGTTCACGGAATTTTCTTGATGTTTGGTTTACTAATTTTTCTTATTTTTTATAAAAAAATCTATTTTAAATTAATGTGGAATTTGTATCTTGTCATTCATAAACGGAATTTCCTTATTGATGATAAGGGATGATTATAGTGTTTTTTATCACTCTAATGGTGAGTATGTAGATTGCTATTAAAAAATAATTAATAAATTATGAGGTTAAGAAAGAAATAAAGTATGAATTATTTCAATTATTCAAAATTTGAGAGTATAATTCGGTTGAATTATTTTCAGACAATTTAAAACATTGTAAAAGTGGTTGAGCATCCTATAATGATAAGAAATGACCATAGAAAGTATATTTTACATATGAAAAAACTATTATTAAATATAAAATGATAAATATAATTAGATTTTTAACATAGATGTCTACATATATGATGTGGACTATGCCTGGATTTCATTAAACTAATTACATAAATGGAATAGGTATGGTGAATGACTTATGATAAGATATTAATATTATTTATATATTTATTTAGTATTTTCATCTATTGGATTACATGATGATGTAAACCTATAAGTTATTATGGGAGTAATGTTTTATAGTAATTGCATCAAGGAATTACTGAAAATGTTGAAGATGTATTGTGCTGATGGTGTGGGTTTTGTTATAAAAAAATATAACTAAAATGATAATTAATTTTAATGAAATTAAATATATATATTCAGATAAAAAAGCAATGTTTTTTTGACATATCCTAATGAAATATATTATCGTAAATGAAGGGAATTCTTCTAAATATGTTAATTATTATTAATAGTTTGGAATACTTTTAATGATGGGTATTACTCTAATATGCATTGAATCTATTAGGATAATGTGAAATAATCATGGATTAAATATTATATTAAGATTCAATATTTACTACTAATTAATATGTTATCATTGTGATATATTGGAAAGAAAATATAAAAGCTCTTAACATGATATAGAATCTTATGATGATAATTTCATAAATCCTAATGACATAGATTTTCATATTTCCAATTAAAATAATTTGTAATTTAACAATATAATATAAAAAATTTAATTATTATTTTAATATATAGGTTTCGGATATGGAAAACCTATAAAATTTTATGGTATAATTTATATTATAATTTGAAAATTCCAGGGGACTAAGAAATTATAATAGATAAAGTGGTATGAATTTTTTTTATTCTCTATTTATTCTATACATAAAAATACTTGTGATTCGAAAATATTGATAAGTATAGAACACTACAGGGGCTACCATTACATTCACCCACAAATTAGGATAGAGTAAGATGATAAAAACCAATCATTTATTCTCTTATCACCAATTATTCTAGGATAGAAATTGTTGTTGAATATTATATATATCTATTCTTATCCTTTTTATTAGATTGTGGATAAATTATATTTGTTATATACATGAGCCCTAGAAGATTATTCACAGATTTATGATAATATTTCTCTCCCATACCTATGGAATCAAGTTGAATGATGATAAAGTAATTAGTTATTTTTTCTCACCCAAGTAAAAGTTTTAAGGGATGTTATTTATAGTTTTGGTATTCTTACATGAGACTAGTTATAAATGTTTTCCTTCCACATGAGTTAATGGTGCGTATAAATTGAATCATCAGATGTAAAAAACATTATGGTATGTGATATGGTGACGTTATTGTTTGATATTGAATTTTATTTCTTAACAACCATTAACATTTGGGTTAAATGAGTTTATAAATCTATTGAAGTTGGTGATTCACGATTCTCCTGATGGATAGATAATTATTACCATAACCCATATACAAGTGTAACAACCAGATGGAAGCATTATAATGAGTGCATGGATTTCTAGTGACTTATATCAGGATGTAATTCAATAGAATACTGGGAATATTAAACGGTTTCTTGGTAATAACACTTGTGATGAGATTTCAAATGTTGATAATATATTATTATTTGATAATTTACTATATAAATATCATTTAAGTGTATGGTGAATGGGTTCAAACATCTTATGAGGGAGGTATATGGTGATTCATTGGATGGATATAGTATTATGACTCTTACCAATATTAGATTTTGAGGACTATATAGATGTACTATAATAATGGAATGGGTTCTTTATGGCCCCAGTAATGATGTAATATTTTAAGGATAATATTATTTTTCATATTAAAAAAATTAAATATTATATACAAATGTGAATATATTTTTATTTATAGAGCATGAAGATTATAGATTATGGGTATCTTGATGATATATTATTAAGAATATTATTTTCCTTAATAATGTGTTTTGATACATTAGTTTTTTATAATCTTTATATATTTATGATAAGAAAATACATTAGTGATTTAAGGAGGTGCGTCACTACTTGGGATGACCATACTGAGTATTATTCCACATACATATATAAAACAATGTGATTTTTCTATTCTTATATTCATGTAGATCAATATATAAAGCTGGACGGATTTATTAACAATTGAAGACTTCTAGGAAATATTTTTTCTAATGGATTATAATCATTATTTTGATGACCATAATAGTTTCATTCATTTTAAGTTGATTTTTTTTATTATTTTTATTATGTTATATATATGTGATGATATATTTTACCACCATATATTACATTATAAAGTTTCTTATTAGATCTATATACATGTTTTATATTGAATAATTTTTTATTTATAATATGATAGATATTAATGTAATATGATTTATAGTGATAGTTTATATGTATAGTTATTAAACCCCCTCAATTTGAGTATGTACCTAAGCCCAGGTGACTAAACCCTAGCCTACTGGATGTTGTTTTAGGGTCTTCACCTATCACTATTTTTAGACATGACAGAAACATGAATATTTTTAAATTATTCTATAATAGTTGGTTTCTTAAAAGACTCGCATGAGAATAACTTTTTATTTTATAACTATATTGGGTTATTTATATAAGAAAACTATAAATTATTGTACTTGACAATAAATGTTACAATAATTTCATATGATCAAATTAATTCCCAATATTATGAATAAATCAATAATTTATGTTACAAGAATATTTTTTATATGATTATACCTTAAATCATCAAGTTAATTCATGTATAATATTTTAAATTTATAACCTCACCTAGGGATTTAATTGATATCACAGTTTTTAATATAGGGACTCACATTATAATAATTTTTAATGTTTTACCACCATTAAATTTATTATAAGAATATTATTATTCATTTATTAGATTATAAACCTTTATTCATATTTCTAAAAATTTATAACCTTACTCTATAACCATATATTAATGTTATTGATAATTCTTCTCTAAAATCATTTATTTAATTAACTAATTAGATAAAACAAAAAATAATACATAGATTAAAAAACAAACTATATCTTGCACTTATAAAATCTTTTCATTATCAACATTACCATTTGAGAGTTTTTGTTTTATGTCACCATGGAAATCGTTAAAAAGTTTATTAACCATGAAAAAAATAAATCTCAAATTTCTAATAAATTAGTAACTCGAGTTCCTCGAACCACATCATTGAAAAGGATTGTTTTAAAATCATATTCAAGATACCATATTAATGGAAATCCATATCGATCTTCCACTAGCTCGAAGGGTGTTTATGGTCCCCATAAACCAACAATAAGAACCCGAGAATCTGAAAAAATGAAATGGGAATGATTTCTCCCTAGAAGGATATACATAACTAGATAAAAACGTTAAATTAAATCATAAATACATAATATAAGATATAGAAAATTAGAATATACAAATGAAATGATAATAAAGATGATGTTTGATATAATTAAAAAATTGGATTAATATACCAAACTACCAACATCCCCATGTGAAAGTGAAAAACACTACGTTCCCAAAATAAATCTCAAACCCAAAGATATAATAATATCCATTGTCCTAAGGAACCTACCAAACCTATAAAATATATAGTTGTTAGATAAAGTAACACTTTAGAAGAGAATCAGTGTCATGAAGATTTAAAAATAATGATATAAAATAGTTTATCTATGATTTCTTTCATCGAAAAAATTATCATAAATTTTCTTTAAAAAATAAAATTTCAAAATAAACCATTCCTTTTCCAATCAAACCAAAATTTATTATCCTCATATAAAAACATTCTATTATTATTGTTTAAATAATTTTTATAGAGATAATAAATAAAACCAGATATCTTATCATTATTTGCCAAATAGGTATACCATGGAAAATATTCATAAATCATCATTAGATAAACCAATGTTCCTAAATGGAATTGGTGTATAATACAGTGAACATGGTCATTGATAAAGAAAATTCTACGAACATATATTCAATCAATGCATAAATCTACCATATCGAGAACATTGTTTCTTACTATATCTTATCCAAACTGGGGGGGAAATCCATTAGGTTAACCTAATACCCACTAAAGGATACTACTAGTGTATAATACTAAACATGTGCACATGTATACCAATACATACCACCTAACAGAATCGTTCTTCAAATGACATTATAATGGAGGTGATAATTTCAAAGGAAATATTTTACCATATATCATATCATATCATGACATTTTCAAACAAATTAAAATTATTTCTCAAAACGTTTTAATGCCACAAAAGAATATCCCCCTTTAATAAGCATATCAATTCAATTTATTTCATTTATTCCCCTAGAAAAGTGACATCTCATTTTATTCATTCAGTCATCCTTCATTTACATTAAAAATAATAGATCTTGTCCTAAGGTTTTACCATTTTTCAATAATTGATTCAATATACCTTCAAGGACCTTGCTCATTTCTCTTGGATAATAAATTAATTCAAATAATTAATGTATATTCGTAAAATAATTTATAATCATTACACTTTAATAAATAATAGTTTTCCAACAATTCTTTCAAAAAGGCTCATACAACATCAAGATTTATAAAACTAAACTTTCCCCTTTTTATTGTAAATCATAATCAGAAACATCTTCAGAAAAATCATCAAGAGAAAACTCGGAAAATTAATTACTATAAAATGAGTATAATCCTATAAAATTGTTTTCTAAAAAATTATATCAAAATTCCATTTTCGACTTGTATAAAATGATCATGAAATAATAAATCATTGATTTAATTACTATATATATCTATAAACAGTCAATGTCATAAAAATTTCATGAAGAAATAATAATAAATAAATGATTCCAATGAAAATTGAAATATGATTTGGAAAACTACCTTAAAATAAATAAAATTCTCGATCGCTGAAACAAATCCACAACTTGATGTGAGTATTAGCTTGAAGAAGCTAGAAAGAGACCCTAGTAATCCCAATTAACAATTAGAAAAAATAGATCTGGAGAACACCCAAGGCTTTTATAGGGCAATTTCATGGATAACACAAAGAAAAGAGGATCCAAAACTATGAAGGATACATACTATAGGATCGGGAACCACATCCATAAACAATGCTTAGATATTATAATATTCAAGTTTGGGAATCCAAATTCACCCAAGGGTAACTTCAAAAATCATGGGTACTGATAATGGGACAAATCATTGTCGGTGGAGGAGTTTAAAAAAATAGAATAGAGATTTTAGATAAAAATATGTATCATCACTGATGTTATCCCACATCCAGTGACCCCACCGGCTACCCAATGGCCACCACCAGATCATTGGTGGATGAATTATATATCTTATATCCTTTTTCCATCCGATAAACTAGCTAGTGGGTACATTGTAATTGATACACTAGTTCTCGGCAAATCGACTAACTGAAGGACCTCACTAATATTATAGAGGAAATTTTGTTGATATTCCAGCAATCTCCAAGGACAAAAAATTCCCCACTCCATGTTACACACCCAAAAATCCATATAGCAACTTATAATAAATCAAAAACTCAATGAAGATGTGATAAAAACACCAGTACAAGGATAAAGAAACAAATAAAATATAAAAAATTCTCCCTACTATAATTCTTTCTGCCCTCAGAAATAATCACGTATATTGTTCGGTCATGATTAGAGAGATAAGACCAACCAAAATACACTATTTAACCTGAGACATCTTCCTTCTATAAAGTTATAACTCTCATATATAATAAAAATAATGAATTATAAAAAATTCAAGGAAGATACCTAGATTATCATACATAACGTTTGATTGTTTTCTCCACAGAATGATACATACAAAGAAAACCAGTGAATTGGTTTTGTAGAGGAAGATAAACTCTCAAAATAATATTTTCCAATAAACTTGTCTAAAAAAACTAGGTAAAAATCAACTACTCAATAGTAAGGATCAAACAAAGTGAACATTGAAGTAGCCTCAAAATAATGACACTTGAAAACCTCAAACATCACATTGAAATTAAAGTCCCAAATGGACTACCACCACTAGGAACACCCAAAAAATGTTCACACATGATATTAAAATATTGAAATAGAAAAAACATCAAGAAATTTTTTTAAGAATTGATAAAAACAAATTCAAGATATATGTTATGTGATGGTAGCCCATTACCCTATTTTGGGAACCCCGGCTTCTAGTAATTCCAATAAAAGAATCCTATCACCATCAACACTACCACCTGGCCACCCCAACACTTACCAATGTTATCCTATTTTCATAAAGTAAAAGGAACTAAATATACAATGTAGGTCCCACATCAACTTGAGTGATGAGAAGAACAATATTCACCGACTAACGTGTATTTTTATAACAAATGTTATACCATAGTAATAAAATAAAAGGAGAACATAGAAACATTCACACATATGAATCATATACAAATAAAAAAATACCAACCAAAGAAGAACTAAAACTAGTATTACACAAATGTACATCCATATTTATCTATCGACAAGAGGGGAAATTCCATGATTAAGGAAACTACAAACCTCATCCCATGCCATTCTATTATGAAAAAAATACTCCAATAAGAGAAAGGATTACATATTAACATGATAAATTCAATATTGGATATCTCCAACCATATTGAATGTTTCAAATATTCAAACTCCCTCATGTAATCTCTTCAAAGTAGTAAATTCATAAAAAATAGGTGTAAAATGGATATTTATAATACTAGATTCTTACATTACTGGTATGGACACTAAATAAGTGTTTGGAAAATAAAATAAATCACCCTCGAGAAACCATGGAAATAATAATGAAAAATATCAATTCTATAATGTCTATGAGAGAAAATAAAAACATTTTTGAAAACTCAAACATCATTAACTTCGACATCATGATCAACACGAGTTAAACGAACATCAACTTCCACATGTAGATCCTCTACAGTGTGATATTTCTCAACTACAAGGGTTATAGATAGATCCATGTTATCTTGAATATTTTTCTATATAGTAGTGTACTTTTGATATGAAAATACCGTACTATGATGATATATATAAAAACTTTTATATAACCACTAAACATGACCAACATATCCATAAGCACTATAGGATTTAGGGGGATTCATAAAATAATGATTTATATACCCCACAATCACACATTAGTAGAAAAACAATAGATGATTTATTGAGAATATATTTATATGAAACATGATAGGCTTTCCATGACACTACCCATAGGGTCTAACATGGCATGTTTCCTTTTTTCCTTTTCTATAACTTCATCTATCACGACCAGGATTAAGATAAATTTACAACACCTCTGGTGATAATGTAAAGTATCGTTCAACCTTAAAGGCACACATCAGAAATATTTCATAAGATTCGAGGTTAATATGAGACATAGCATATGACATATTTGGATATAGGCCTTCTTGAAAAAAAATAAGCCATTATAGAGTCACCAAGGGGTAGATATGGATGATATGTCCCAGACATAATAAAATAGTGAGTGCAACCCAAAAACATTTATATCATTACAGGAGTCTATAGAATTTCATATCATGATATAAACTCTCTTAATCAAGAAATAAATCCTGAATAAAACATACCTTGAAAACTACCCTAGAATGGTCCTTACATGGCTTATACTAAGTTGAAAACATATACCATTTCCATCCTGCAATCTCGATCATGAAAGATAGGAACATAACTTTGAGATATTATTGAATCTCATGGTTGTCCAAGATCACCTCAATCCTCTTCATCCACATCATTGTTTCTTTAAAATTAGTTTTTCCAAATAAATAAAGAATATTTAAACATTGTTACCCAAATACATATTCTTCATGTTAGGAAATGAGAGGAAGGACATATGGTTCTTATATTGGATCCCATAAAATAACCATCCTAAGATAATATTGATCAAACAAAGCGTCCCTTAAATATTAATGGGATACATACTCTAACAACAAGGTAAAACCTATAAAACAAACAACAGAATTTAATTCTCATGAGACAATAATAAATCAAAAAACCAACCAAACACGATATTCAAAAAATTCAAAGAAAAAAGCCAACAGATAAAAGTCATAATATATTTATGAATAAAAGATCTCATCTCAAAAATTATGTGGTTTTAATAAAATTTATTTCACAAATATTTTCCTTCATTAAACAAACGTTATTACTCTCTTTAAAAAATTTGATAAAAAGTACTTATCAATGAAATATTTTTAATAAAATTAAAACAATTCACCCTAAACTATTTAAAAGAATAATATTTTAACTCATTTAATATCACATGAGAATTTTGAAAGAAAAAACTCAATCATTTTTTTCCAAAATCGTTAATAATGTTAAATTAACAATATTCTAAAACACTATAAACCAAAAATCACATTAAATTTAAAAAAACACCAATAAATTCCCAGGTATTAAAATAATATAAGCTTTTTTACTTCAAAATATCAATTAAAGAAATAAAGCATCGAAAAATCATCCTATAATATTTTATAAAAATTAGTATAGACCAAAAGAAAATGAATTTTGAACCAAGAAAACACTGAATAAAAGAAAATAGTGAAATTCTATGTATCATCCACACAAGGACTGACCACATGATTTGAAATACCATATACCAATAATGAAAAGTTCATTGGGAGTCAACCATCTCCCACTACGTGGTCAACACGCAGTTTCACAAATCATGTATAGTGAGCATGTACCCTCTGAATTCTATCCAAAAACCACTCCAAAACATGGATCTTTCCATGATAGGTAAAGAACACATAGGATCATAAAATAAAAAATTATATCTAAAATTCTCAAAAAAATCAACGAACTGTCTCGATCATTAAATATACCAATCTTGAGAAACGTTTGTAACACAATAATCTCCTTTGATTGTTGGTGATCAACCGCCATCTCATGAACTAAAATATGAATTATAACAGTCTTAAAGACAAACAATTGGTTATATATGAACTATTATCCAAAACATCCTCTCATACAATTTGTAATGAACTGACATGAGATACCATCACAAATGATACCCAAATTGATCTCCTAATGGCCTGATTAGAATTAACGATTTCCATGTGTTGGCAACAAGTACCTAGACACCATAAAAACAAAATTGGAATGATTTAACCAAATAATTTAAAACATAAATAGATAGATAATGGAAAAAAATTACCATAATTGAATAAAATAATATATCCAAATTTATAATACACAATCAATAGGATAACCCGGCATATGGATGACAAAATAACAACAAGGAAAATTATACTAAACCACCAACATCACCATGTTCAAGTGGGGAAATTCCACATGCACCTCCACTAATGCTCAAACCCAAATATATAAGAATATTTAATGTGTCAAGAAATCTTAGAACCATGTAATATATATGATTCTATTCTTAAATCTCAATAAATCAACACCCACCAACAGAAATCATAACACTTTAAAAGATTAACCATATCATCTTAGTTTAAAATAAAGATAAAAACTATCTTTTATAATAATTATTTCAATAAAACATGTATCATTAATTTTATATAAATACTCTCATTTTCCGGAATCCTACACATTTTTAAAAAAACAAATATTTATTACCCACATATCAAAAAATTCAAAAATTTTCATTTAAATAATTTTTTAAAACGAATATTAAATAAAATAAAAAATCAGGTCATTATTTTCCAAATATTCATACCATGGAAAATATTCATAAAATATCATCATGGAAACCAAAGATTATATATAGAATCAGTCTAGAAAAAAAATCAACATGGTTATTGATGAATAAAACATTTTATGTTGGTATTCAGTCAACACATCAATCTATATCATCCTGAACACCCAATCATTACTTATCCTAGTATAATTGAGGTGGAAATTCATTAGGTATGTCTATGTCCCACCTAAATAAACTAACTAGAGCTTAATACTAAACCATTGTACATGTGTACCTAGAATCCCCACAAAAAAACAGGGTATTCCCATTAATTTCAAGTAAAGGTGATCATTTTGAAGGTAATATAGTATCTTTTATCATATCATATGATCACATTTTAAAATAAAATACATTTATTTCTCATGCCTTTGAAATCCAAATAGAAACGTACCCCTTTATTAGGAATATTAATTCAAATTATTTCATTTCATCGACCTCAAAAGGGATGTTTCTTTTCATTTATTCAAGGATGTATCCTTTCCATTACACATAAAGGGGAATGTTCTATGGGTTTTCTATTTTTAAAATCACTTATTCGATGTGCCAACCAAGAATTTCATCATTTCACTCTAATCATAGATACATTAAAATAATTCAATGTCATTTATAAAATCTTTTATAAATCATTACTATTTGATAAATATTAGATTTTAAAAAATTCATTCAATGAAAGCCGTATACACCCATTCGTTATAAAACCACGCATTCCTATTTATTTTGGAAATCATCATTATAATTATCTTAAGACCAATTATCCTGAGGAAAATGTGATTTTCAATTTCAAAAACAATATAATAATCCTTTAAAATATTTTTCACAAAAAAAATTTCAAAATAACCTTTTCACTTTTATTAAAATCTCAAGAAATCATAATTCATTGACATATCTACTAGACATAAGCTGAAATAATAAAAGACGTCAGTATATAAATAAAAAAATCAGAAGAAATTAAATATTAAATTTTAAAGGGATAATATTAAGACACATACCTTGACATCAAGCGAAATATTGATCACCAGAATGAATCCACAAGAAAAAGAGAGGAGTGTCTCCATAAATCTAGAAGGATAACCCTAGAATCACATTTTCCCATTAGAAAACATGGATATGATGAACCCCCATTATGGATATATCCTTAAAGAAATAATTACATGAATAAAAATAGAATCCAAGTCCAAAAAAGTGAGATCCCTACTAATCCGGAACCACCGTCACAAATAGTTCTAAGATCCACCAAAAATCAAGGTTGGGAAAGCCAATGTTTTCCAAGGAGAGATCCCAAAATCATTATGGATGGGTAAATTTTGATGAAATGTCAATATAGGAGGACAAAAAAATAAAATGGTTATTTTTTTAGTCCTTATGATTCCTCAAATCCAATGGGTACACCATTTACCTAGTGAATACCACCGATTAGCCGGTGGATATAGTAGATCAGATGTATCCTCTTTCAGAACAGCAGTTGGGTGTTGGCTGTAGAATAATTATATAACCACTACTAGACCCAAAGGATGGTAAATGGATCTCACTAGATTGTTGGGGGACCTACTGTGTATATTCCATCTAGACCCGAGAACCACATTTGTACCACTTCTATATACACACACCTAAATCCCCTTTATAATTTATTAAAAATAAAAAACCTCAATGATGATGGGAGAATAACTAATGTATAGTGACAAGGAAAAAATTAGGATATTATAAGTATTTTGGTTCATCACATCACATTATAGCTCAAATTAATTTTCATTACATTTTTCAAAATTTCATTTACTTTACATATATAATTAAGGCCATTTAAAATTGGTAAACACGATATCCACTTTAAGATCAAAATAGAAAAAAACATCATTATTGTTTTTGAAAAGACATGACCCCACCAAGGATACACATAAGAAATTTATATAGATTATTTTACACCATAATACCTTTTATAATATGAAAGAAATGGGTACCAATAATCAATCAGTCATGTAATCATGATGGGTGGTGTTAAACTATAAAAAATAATGTATTTCTATGTATCTAATGAAAATAATATGAAATTGAAATATATATTGTTAAGAACATAGATAAACATAATTACTTCATGCATGACACATCTCTTATATGAAATCATCTTTGTAAAATACCCAAAGAAAAACAATAATTATATAAACAAGATAATACCATTGTAATATCCAAAATAATATTCTAAATTTAACATAATAATTTAATCTGGACCCTTCCTAGGATAGAAACCGAATCATGTAGGGACCATAAATCCCATATATAATAATCCATGTACTAGATAATAGCATTGAGTATATAAATTATATAAATGACAGGATTTTCCCTCTATATAACATAATGTAGTGGTTTCAAGTTGAAAGAAACCCCTAAAAAGAGGAACAATAAGGAATAAATCATCAATTGATGTATTATATAATGTATAAACATTGAACCTAGTATCCAAGAGCCAGTGTCTACTTTATTTCATTTCCATAATATACAAGGAAACTCATCCTAAAGGAATTCATAGTTTAGTAGTCTTTGTAAACTAGATATATACTTGAAATTCACATTACATTTTAAAACATAAAATACACAAAAAAATCTCTAATAATTCCATTATTCTCCATAGTTTATCCCAAAATATCAATAAAAAATACATCCTGATATCCTATGAAAAATAAAACATAATAAATGACTAATATTAGATGATCTGTAACGGTCAGCATATTAAGGATGCTATAATTAAATTAGTCATAATCAAATAGTCATGGAAAAAAACTGAAATGCATTTTTTTAATTAATAACTTTATACTAATATGGAATGAATAAATGATGATAAAATAATTCCATATAAATAATAAAATATGATTTAAACATAATAATGAATATTCTAACTAATCAATTAATCACATGGAATATCAATAACTTGATTAATAATGATGGAATTCATAATGAATGACATCAAAAATATATCGTCAAGGCCTTGTGCCAAGATATATAATACCATCGAGGACTTATGAAAATACGTCTATATAATTTGGTAATTCCTTGGCCAAAACCTAATCTACTTTTTTATGTGAGGCCTACCGATGCATCGAGGGGATATAGAGGGCCCCGTCCATCACTTACGATGTCCAATGTATTCCTTATATGAAAGGGGTGAAACCTCATTCAAAACAATGTTCATATTTAAAATAATTTGAAATGTAAATATTTTACCAAATAAATAAACATAATGAAAATATCCAAATTAATTTTAATGGTATCAAAAAAACGTATCCCCATAGGATTATTTGTAAAATAATGATTTGTTTCCATTGATGAATAGAAATACCATAAATATATTTTTAAAATCATTATTGGGTAAAATGTTATTTTCATTTTGAAAATCACCTTTTGAAACTAAAAGTTCACAAAATATTTTAAAACATTTTTTGAAAATAACTTTTGAAACATATAGAGGATTTTTAAAATAATGAATTGGTCATAACAAACATAAAATTCCATACATGCTAAGTACATTAATATAAATATTCCTTTCACATTTTTAGTAAAATTCAAATGGACCGTAATTTGAAAATGATATTGAGAACCATTTCAAAAAAAAATTTAAAAATTAAAAATGGGTAAAAATATATTTAATCAATAATTTGTAAAAGGGTTAAAAACATTTTTGAAAACCTTTTCAGAGAATATGGTTTTGGAAAAAAAATATTCTTTATTAAATAGAGAAATGTAGTTATAATTTATTAAAACATATTATAAATTGTTTTAAGCACCCATAATTAGGAAAATGGTACTATTATATAAAAAAGTTCATGAATATCTAGAGGATAAAAAATGAATGTTTCCATTAAATGATGATTAAATAATTTCCTTCAATGTAAATTCCAGTATAAACAGTCCCGATCAAAATGATATTGTAAAAAAACCCTTGCAAAGATCATAACATTGAAGTGAGAAGTGATTATTTAATCAATTATGTGTATCATATTTATATACACCTGAAATAATTATAAATACAACATAATATAGGCATAATACATTACACACATAATCTTGGAATATAAAAAACCACAAATAAGTAATATAAACTATTGGAAGGAAATTGAGTTATAAAATTATTTACCACTTTGAAACATTAATTAAAATCCCTTTTGATGAGATAATTATAATTGAAACATAAAATACCATGAATTATTTATGAATAGTTATATTACTTGTCAAATGGGTAGTATATACAGCAGATAAAATAAATTAGTTTCATAACCTTATAATATACCAAAATGTTGTAAAATTGAGACCAATTCTCTTACCTCACAAATCCTTTTGGTTGAACATACATTAATATCATGTATAGTGATTTTAAAATTTCTATTATATTATTAATGAACCGTATAAGTATTTTAAATATTTTATATGATCCTTTTATAACAACATGTCATGTGTTTTTTAATAATTGTTCATTATTTTCATTATTTTGGGTGTTAATTTCCTTGTTTTCTCATTCATTTTTTGTCATCAACATTCTAGTTCTTGTATATATTATATAGTTCAATAAAATCCCGAATAATTGACATGAAATAATTATTTTATTTATACATTAATTATAATTTTAATACCAATAATGAATTATGGGTTTGAAAAATGAAGTATGGTATGATCATGGAGACGATTGGTTGTACGTACGCATGGGTAACATTTCCATTTTTCAATGATCATAATAGAACAGAGTTAGGTAATATTTTATCATTAAATAATGATAATGCTATGATAAATAATATATTATTTATTTAAATATAATTATATATATCATCTATGTGTTATGGTGATGAAAAGTGATTCACATCAATTCGTGGAGGCGGTAGTCCACATGTACACAAACGATGTTATCATCTTTAAGTGAGTGACATGGTAAGAAAAAAAATGATATATTGTCTTTTTAAAAGAATATATATGAAATTAATATCATAATTAATTAATTTATATAATTTATATCATTTATATCATTTATATTCAATAAATTTATCCTTATTAACTTCCATGTAATAATTTAGTGAAAAATGAATCACATTGTTTGATGTAGTGGTTGTCCATCGTACACATGAGACACATTGTCATATCCCCAAAATAATGTAAATAAGAAAATTAAAATATTATATAATGACTTTAAATTTTTAATTATGTTATAAATAGCTTATATATACTTTATATCCATCATCATATAAACCACCATAGATTTTATTGGGAAAAAAGAATGAGGTCAGTTTGCAAGGCAGTGGTTCTCTGTACAAAAAAAATGATTGTGTATCCCATTTGATGGAAGTAGGGATGGTTGTAGTTCATTCCCTTAACATAACAATATATCAATATGTTTAATGTACTAAATTTATTATATCATCATAGTTTAACACTATCACAGATCATCCCTTTAGGAACACGCAAAATGGGTTTTAACAATGCTAAAAAACATTGTTTTAATAAGTATCATTAATAGGGGATCTCTTTATCATCACTAAATGATATATGATAAAGGTTTTATTTTATCAGTTCCAGTTTTTCACATATAAAAGAAACCCTTTATCAATGTTAGTTCTATAACAAATAATTGAATCCCTTTATTAGTGTTTTGTGAGCGCAGATAAAGGTTGTACTACTATAGTGTGCTGTTTAAATTATAACTCACAGCAAGAGAAACCTTTATATTGAAAATTGATAATTTAATTGAAAAACATTATGTAAAAAATACATAATATATTATATTATAGACATTTCAAATAATTATTTGTACAATTAAATTAAAATTTACCATTAAAAAATAAAAAACATCACTGTTTTATGGTTTGGAACCCGAACCCCTATCAAAAAAGCATGATCATGGTATCAGTTGATGAAAAAAAAAACCCCATCTCAATAAAGGTAATACACCTATATAATAAAATAATTCTTATCTTATAAATAATATATATAAATAAATGAAACAAAATATGAAACAATACATAAATAAAATGTTTATTTTATTAAAAAGGACACATGTAGAGTCATACTGGTCACCCAGTATATCAAATTGAGGGGGGGTATGATTCTTACATGTCAGAAATGGAATGTGGATCAATTTACTATAGAACTAAAACAATACAATTATGTTTTCTTGGTTTTGAGTATGTAACTTTTCTTTTTTACAAAAAAAATTATTTTAAGCTGAAAACACGCACTTTGAGTCATACCGCTCACATCGTATGTTGGTTTGACATGATACTAATTCATAAATAGAATAAACCACTGAAGAAATATTTTCTAAATTATCAATATAATCTGTGTTGGATTTCATATTTTTTAATAATTGACACAAGTTTTTAACTAAAATAAAAATTTTAGACTTATAATAGAAACTTTGAGTCATACTGGGCACCCCATAAATCTGATTGAGGTGTGGATGATTACTAAATATGAAAAATAACTTCTGGATGATTTTTATTAAGTTTAATAACAATTTGAATGTGTTTTATTGGTTTTCTGTATGTCATTTTTGTTTTTTACTAAACTATAAATTTTAATTTAAAACACATACTTGGAGTCATACGGATCACACAGTGCATCAGATTGAGTTGTGGTTGATTCCAACATATCATAAATGACTTATGGATCATTTTAGCAATGTATCAAAAAAATAGAAATGGTTATCTATGTTTTGAGTATGTCACTTATGTTTTTTACTAAAATTTCATCATAAATTCAAAGCACACACATTGAGTCAAATCTTGTCTCAGTTTGACATGCGACTAATTCTTACATGTTAATAATTACTCATGAATCATTTTCATAAAATATTAAGACTACCATATGGAATTTTTAGTGTTTTCAATGTCTAACACACATTTTGAACTAAAATATCAATTTTAATGTGATAACAGGCACTTTGAGCCATACCAAGTACCTCATGTATTGTATAAAGGTGAGTCTAATTAATATATGTTGAAAATAACTTATATATCATTTTCATAAAGTATCAAAATAATCTGAATTTGTTTTCTCAGTTTTGAGTATGGCAGTTTTTTTACCAAAATATCAGTTTTAAATAAAAAGAGTCACTTTGAGTCATACCGATCACACTGTGCATAGTATTAAGGTTTGGTTTATTTAAAAATTTAATATTTACTTAAATATCATTTTAATAATCTATCAAAAATTATATGAATGCATTTTATTAGTTTTGAGTATGCAACTTTTGTTTTTTTTACTAAAAATTCATTTTAAAATGAAAACACACAATTTGAGTCATAACAATCACATAAAGTGTTGGTATTATGTGAAAATGATTTATAAACATCATAAAATACTTAAGAATTATTTTCCAAAATTAAAATATAATCATTGTATGTTTTATTAGTTTTCAAAGAGTGGCACAAGTTTTTAACTAAAATGTCTATTTTAAACTCATAATAGATACTTTAAGTCATACCAAGAACTTTGTGAATCGTATTAAAGTGATTATAATTGATAAATGTCTAAAATGCTATTTGGATCATTTTCCTAATGTATGAAAACAATTCTAATTCTTTTTATTGGTTTGGAGTTTTCCAGTTGTGTTTTTTACAAGATTGTCAACTTTATATAAAAATGACCCGTTGAGTCCTAATAGACAGACCATGTGTCATATTTTGGTGTGGAGGGTTATTATATGTAAAAAATTTATTGTGGATAATTATCCTAAATTATGAGAACATTCTGAATTCATTTTCTTGGTTTTGATTATTTCACTTTTGTTTTTCACTAAAAAGTTATTTTATATTGAAAATATGAACTTTGTGTCAAACTGATCATATTACGTGTATGGTTGATCTTGGACTGATACTTATATGCAAATGAGTGCTTATAAACTATTTCCATAAATTATCAGGACACTTAGACCTATTTTTCCTACTTCTTAGTGTGTTGAAAGTTTTTTTAACTAAAATATCAATTTTAAACTGATAATAGACAAATTGAGTTATACTAGGAATATCATGTATCAGATTAAGGTTCGAATTATTTCTACACATTAAAATTAAAATATGTATAATATTCCTAAATTTTTAAAATAATTGCAATTTTTTTTATTATTTTTTGTATGTCACATGTATTTTTTCAAAAATATCAATTTTAAATAGAAAGACACACTAAAAGCCATACCAATCACTTCATGCATTGTATTAAGGTGTGGATGATTCATAAACATAAGAAGTGACTTATAGATCATTTTCTAAATGTATAAAAACATATTTAATGTGATTTAGCATATTTGAATATGTCAATTTACTTTTTTACATAAATATTATTTTAATCTAGAAACACACACTTTGAGTCATACCAGTTACATTGTGTGTTAGTTTGACTGGAGACTGATTCTTACACATATAAAATGACTTATGAATAGCTTTTGTAAATTATTAAGACAACCTGAGAATGTTTGCTCATTTTTTAGTGATTAAAACATTTTTTGAGATAAAGTGTAAATTTTAAAGTGATAACGGCCACTTTGAGTAATATTAGGAACATCGTGTATCAGATTGAGGTGAAACTACATTCTACAAGTAAATAATTACTTACGAATCATTTTATCAAAGTATAAAAATAATCAGGATGATTTGTATCAGTTGTGATTATGTCACTTTTCCTGTTCACAAAAAGTAATGTCAATTCTAAATAAAAATATATAATTTGAGTCATACCGGACACACCATTTGTCAGATTGAGGTGTCGGTGATTCCAACATGTAAAAAATGACATATGGATCGTTTTCCTTGAGTATAAAAACAATCTGGATGTGTTTTATCATTTTTGAGTAGATGGTGTATGTTTTGATCTAAAATTTAAATTATAAACTACAAGCATACATTTTGATTCATACCAAGCACACTATTTATTAGATTTAGGTGCAGCTGATTGTGTATGTGATGTGTGTTTTTCTTTTAAATATCTTAAAAAGACAAAAAATTGAGAACATGATCCATATGGTTGGAAGAGGAAACCCCATGATGCCTAAAAACATCATGTTTCAGGCAACATGGGGTTTCATCTTCCAACAAAAAGCAACATGTTCTCTTCTTTAAATCTAGTAGTAAATAGTTAAAATAAAAATAAAACTTCCAAAAAGATCTATGAAAAAAAACTAAATAATTATAAGATAAAAATGATTAGAAAATTAACATAACAATAGTAGATTAAATGATGATAAAATTAACAAAATATGTAGTAGTAAATCACCTCTTCTGAATGTCCATATATATTCTTCGCCCACTTCCTTGTTTCAATTTTCTCAGTTTCTGTCTCAAATTCCAATCTATCGTGAGTAAAAGAAGCTTCAAACAAACCACCCCAAATGGAGATAATAATCTATTTGTAAATAAAACAATTATTATATTAATAATACTATAAATAAATAAATGAAACATAAATATGTAATAATACATTAATAAAATCTCAATTTTAAACTAAAACCGCACAATTTGAGTTATATCAGCTACATTATGTATCAGATTGAGGAATTGTTGATTCCTATACATTACTAATTTTGGGTTCTAAGAGAGACCACTCCCCTATCAAAACCCAACATAGTGGTACTAAAAATATTTATTTTAATACAAATCATCTAAACTAGATATCTAAATAAATTATTGATAAATTTTTTTTATAGATATTGTAATTGATCAGATTTAAAATTTTCTCTCAAATGTTTTGGCACAATATACTTTATTTATTTCCTTTTATTAAAAATAATAAAATATTGAAAGATGATACTCCAATGTTCACTAAAATGAAAATCAAAAGGTAATGATGCTGGAAAAAAGACATTTTTATTTTGATCCATGGAAGTTGGAGGGATACATGGAAGTAAATGGGTTGATTTTGGAAAAATTAGATCACTTACTCAGGAACTAATGGAACAATCTGGGAAATTTTATAAAACAAAGTTGTTCGAGGGGGACCAACAGATCACAATTGATCACATACCTTGATTTTAATACATAATTATGATTTTAAGAAAAATATATAAAAACATTAAACTAAGTCAAATATATGAATACAAATTTTTTTGTTTTAGAAAAATATTTGAACAAATAAATGATTATAATTTTAAGTTCTTATCATATTATTTAAATGTAAAATTTAGTAAAAGAAAATAAATGACCATAATTTCTAACTATCTTATTTAGTGACAATTAATAAAAGAAAAGAAAATAAATGTTTTAGAAATATGACAAAATAACCCTTTTTTAAAATATATAAGGATGAATTTATGGGATCAGGAAGTAGAAACAATCCCCAAGAGGAAAATGTTTTTATACTTGGGAATATGGTATATTCACTAAGGATTGTCTTATACTGAAATTAAATTGAACTGTAATAAGTGTGGTTGGAATAAAATCACATGTGGGATAAGTTCACATTAGTAGAGATCATTATGAGATCCATGTTAGATAAATTAGCACATGAAAGTGTCACCATGGATAATATCATACATTGGTCTTATATAGATGTATACATGTGTTATATAATGAAAATTCAGGAAGTTATTTATGTGCAACAATTTATTTAATAAAATTTTCTTTTAATAATTATAAAATTAATTTTATAGGAAGTGAAATTTTGTATTAAAGTATTTTTTTTAGTTGAAAATAAAATTTATTATAATTAAATGGTTAATTTTAAAAAATAGACTATATTTGTTTATATATAATAACAAACAAATTATAAATATATAAATAATAATAGATTTTTGAAATTTTAAAACAAAATAATTTATAATAAAGAACTATTTCTTATAGAAAAACTGAAATTTAAAATACTTTAGATGTTTTAAATCAATAAATTATTTATATATATTTAAAGTTTGATTTAAAAAAAAACAATCCATATATTGAATCAAGATATGTAAATTGAATAAGGGAGTAAACATCATTTATTGGTAAAAAAATATATTCCATGTGTGAATAATTAAATATGTCAATGAATAGTAAATACTATAAAATAAGGTAAATGGAAAAAATTATGTATATATTTAAAAAACAATATGTTTCATTTTAATTTATTAATGTAATATCCATTTTACATTCATTATAAAAAAATATTATTTAAAAATTATTTATAAATTTTTTAAATAAATTATTAATTCAAGATAATCAAAATTGTGTATAATAAAAATCATCTACAATAAAAATTATTTATAATTATTTATATACACATAATATATATGAAGATCATATGAATCTCCCCAAAAATATATGAATTCACTCATAAAATTTTAACTCCAACAAACAAATGCATTATTGATAACTCAATCTCTAAAAAATGGTTGAACTGAATAAATAATTTTCAGACATCAAACCTAAACAAAGAAAAAGAGACCAAACACTAGCTTCAGGGGAACATCAACCGTTGGAGAATCAAAAACTAAACCAATGTGGGATCTAGAACACAGAATGGGAGAACTGAATGATATATTCAACAGGGATCCATGGCTATAAAAACCCATAGGCAATTGAATGTTATCTTCAATATACCCCAAACCAACGTGACCTCAGTCTATAAGTGACAAAACTAAAAATTAATATGGTAAGGTAAACAAAGAATCACATACTAATCCCCAACATCATGAAACTAAAGATCTAAAATAATGTTAGTTCACAACATTCCAAGTAAATATCTAAAATAGGGTAGAGTTTGAATGGGATAAAGGCCTAGATGAAAGAACATCATCATTAAAGAGGAGAAGAAATAATCACATAACATAGATCACGCGATGATTGATTCTTTGAGAATCATGATGAAGAGTGGCGGGGAGGGTTCATTTTTGTGAAAGCACGAAGTCATAAGGGATGAAGACTCTTTTAGGGTTCTCTTAAAAACATAGGGTAAGGCTTTTATCATCATATTAAAAGAAATGTGATAAAGATACATTTTATCAATGCTAAAATTTTAATCACTGATAAAATGTCTCTATTAGTGTAAGAAATTTAGCATTGATAAAAATATGTTTTATCGGTGTCATTTTAGCGCTGATAAAACTCAGTCAGTATCTATGCTCTAAAAGCGTTGCTTAAGTTTAAATATTAATAATATAATAAATTTAACTAAAAAATTAAAATTTATATAATTACGAATAAATACTTAAATATTTACAAATATGTATTTGAAAATTTAATTATAAATAAATATATTTATTATAATTTTAAAGTTATTTAAATATATAGATTTATTTATAATTATAATTACAAAAAATATATATTTAAATCTATTTTTATATAATTACAAATATATTTATACAATTTTATTTATTTATATATTTATATAATTATATGCAATTATATAATTATATATATGTATTAATATATTAATACATAATTTTAAATATAATTATAAAAATTCTATAATTATTTAAATATATTAATATTAATATTTATAATTATAATTAAATATATAAATATAAATAATTATATAATTATATATTTTTATTAGTATATTTATATATATAATTATACCAACACGGTGTGAACCATTGGTTATAGCCCATAGTCCCAAAATTTATTGAAAATAAAAGAACACCCATAATTCAAGGGGAGATGATAATAGGAAAGTCAAGACAAACCATAACTCCAAATATGAAGACAAACTATAGCCTCGAAAATAGTATACCATCATCTGTTGGAGAGACCACCACCTTGATCTCACAGATGATGACACCTCTTCTAGGATTTGCCCTGATGCCCTCGAACAATATCCAGGTGAGGATCAATGTTTCCATCTAGTGGGATGGGGTCCTCAAGTGCATTAGGATTCTGATCTCAAATCAGGTATGTCCTTACCTTTCCAACCACATTTCCTGAGGATTAACCTTCAACATGAATATAAATGTTTCCATTTCCAAATTATTCACTAAAGTCCTCCCTTCTATGAGACCATATTAATGTGATAAGGAAGCTATGTATATTTTTACCAGAGATAGATGCATCCTTTTTTAGGACATTCACCCCTTGATCTGGGGTGGGCACAATCTTAATATGAGTTACAGTGGTTCTTTGGGTCTTAAAAGATCTTGATAGTGGCCAATATCCAATTCCTTTGAAAGTCCCCTTACATTAGCCCTAGGAGTGACCATCACCACCCATGCCCCCTATCCACAAACTACATGGGTGATTTCACCAAATCTCTTTCACCAATTTGAGTTATCTTCAATGGAGTTTCTATCCCAACACTCATATCTTTTATAGGCCACTCCACGTCATTAATTCCAGCAGTTCTAGCCTTGATAGTCTTCAGTGGGAGAGGCTGACCAATTTCTAATTTTACCATACTATTTTTTGAAGAATTATTTTTATCTCACACTTAATAAGATACATGTAATTGGGATTTAAGATATAAGTCAGAGTCTCCAATATATTCTTCAATAGTATTTACAATTCCTGCAATAAGTGCATCAAAAAAGAGGCACCAGTCTTAACAATTTCCTTATCTTTTTCAAGATCTGGGAAATGGAGAACTCTATGTGAAAATAGAAATAAGTTAAGTTTCTTCTTTATTTGAGTATATCTCTCATTAGAACAAGCAGCAGCAGGTGCATCCACCTTTGAGGGCTTCTGATTCAGAGTACCCCCTTCCTTAACTTATCCCTCCTGAGCATTCCGAGTTCCCTCAATGGAACTTTTCCTCCTAGCCTTGTTTAGAGACTAATTTTCATCATGTAATATATAATAATAGAAAAAAACAATTAGAAGGGCCAATGCAATTAATTTTATCATCACCTATTCCTTTGCGATCATAGATTTATAGCTATATATATAATTGTAATTATAAATACATATATATGTATATATATATATAATTTCATATATTTAGGTAATTATATATACATATATATTTATTTATTAATATATATATATATTTATTATTTAAATATATATATTCTAATTTTAAAATTAATTAAATATATATTTATTTATTTTAATTATAATTATTAATAAATATTTTTAAAAATATTTTTATATAATTTCAAATATATCTATATAATTTTATATAGTTATATGTAATTATATATATAGTATTTGGGGGTTTTTTGAGTGGTAAAGTCTCCCCATAATCATACATTAGACCTAAGTTCAAATCCGGGTGAATGTGAATTTCTACTGGTATGAGGTGATGCAGGCATGACGTAGGCACGATGCCGACAGGCAGTGACGCAGATAGATGGTGACGTAGTCATGATGTAGGCATAATGCTTCACTAGGCCTTTGAGCCAGTTTTTGGGCATTCGAGTCATGTAATAGGCTTTATTTCCACTAGGCCATCAGGCCAGGTGCTGAATAAATAAGTGTTAATGGGTGGGTGTCTTTCGGAGGGGTTATGGTTTGCCTTTCTAGCATGGGTGTGTGGTGTGTGTGTGTTCAATGTAGTTGTACCCCCAAGCACCTAATATATATATATATATATATTAATGTATAAATATATATATATTATAAATATAATAAATATAGGTAACTATAAATATAATAAATATATTTATGATTAATATATATTTATTATAATATAAAAATTATATATACATATTTATACTTATAAATAAATATTTTTAGGAGTATTTGTGTATAATTATAAATATATTTATAGAGTTATATATATTTATATATATTTATATTATTATATGCATATATATTAATCTTTAAATATATCTAATTATAAATATTATAACTAAATATATTATAGTTTTATAATTATTTAAATAATTATTTTTTATTTATAATTATAATTATAATTAAATATATTTAAAAATAATTTATATATATTTACAAATATATATATATATATATAATCATATATATTTATATAATTATATGTATTAATATTTAAGTATATATAATTATGAATATGGTAAATATATTTATACAATGAATATATTTATTATAGTTTTATAAGTATTTAAATATGTATTTATTTATTTATGGTCTTGTACCATCATCTGTGGTGAGCGTATCGTCAACCCTGACCATAGGGATTCCTTCCTCTTCCCTATGTATTTAATTGTATCTATGGTCTTCCACCATCATCTGGAATTTCATCATCAAAAACATCCCTCAATTCTTCTACTCGAGGCACATGACCATTTACTTGTTTATCTTCCTCACTACTTGATGATGCGAGCAATTGAAAGGGGTTTTTCAAGCCTAACATTTTGTTAAAATTGACTTTTACCTACTGAAAATGATCATAATTTATTTCTAGTAAAGCAGCCATTATTTTCTCAGAGGCAAATTTCTGGTTATAATGATCATTGACAATCTCTACCCCTTCATTAGTGTCTATAATTGTAACAACATCAGTATTTTATTGTCCCCTTCAATACACATTTAACAACATGAGGACAGATTTCATGACTTTTCATTGAAAATAAAATCCATGGGGGGAAGAATTCCATGATTTGGAGAAATCATGAGGTTCCCAACACCTTCATTCAAATTAAAAGGGGTTTCTATTACACTTCTTGACTCATTTTTAGTTTCTAAATGTGTTGTCAAGGGAACAAGATCAGCAGTGGGGAGGTCCCTGCACTGAGAAAGTGTTGCATCAAGGCCAGAACTTTGATGAGTATTTAAATCAATAGCGGTCAGCCTACCACTTAGGTCAATGGAAGAACCCTCAAGAGGCTTGCAAAGAGCCAAATCATACCCAGTCATCTCTGTACCACTACCGATCATCTCACACATTTTTTTGTTTCCCATAAATAGAGGGATTAATCCTTGATTCATTGTGATATTGTTTATTGTCCAAAGACCCCATGAATGAGTAAATAGTAACACCAGAGACAACCTCTCAAGAAGAATCGGGGACCTCCTTGTTGCTTCCCATAATCAAATCTTGGCATCTTTTAACTTGAAGCTGGGAAGGGAGAGGAGACCTTTTGGTTTTCAGATAGATGACTTCCTCCAATTGTGATTTTCTTTAAGACTCCTAAAAGTCATAATTCTATATTCCTTTCATTTATTATAATTAACACCGAATTTGGTAGAAAATTATTTCTCTTCTTGATTGTAATCAAATTATACTTCCTCTTGTTCATCAACAATGCCTTTAAACAAGGAATATTTAACAAAGACTCTAACATCCAAATAAAAATCATCAACCAAGTTATTCCAGTACTTGTTGATATTAGCACACTACAATTGGGAAATAGGGGTTGATACAACTGCATTTAGTTGAGATCACTCAAGATTAAAATTGGGATCCGCTATACTCCCCTATTTCTATAAAGTATATTTAGGATCAATGTATCTCAATCCTCACTAGATAAGGGACTTCAAAATTGGAATGATTATTTTCTTATAATTGGACTAAAATTCATGATAATAGAGGAAGGACAACATCATCATTAGAAACTCCCTCAACCTAATTTCTAGGGTTCAAAATAATCGGAACAATCTTTTTTCATTGGTAGGGAATAAAATCATGACCTCTTAACTGAAGTTAGAGAAAACTAAATCATTATTGTAGGAATACATTTTATGAATAGTAATTTTTCTTGAGTAACAAAAAGTAGGTGTTAATTAATACTCAATTATCAGATAAGAATCAGCATATTGAGTAGATAGAATGACTTTGTCAATGAGAGTGAAACTAAGATCCTTTTCCACTAGAACTCTTGAAAAATGTCTATTGGATATTAGTTCAGTGGAGTTGTCCAACCTAATAAATATACCAATCATAGAAGCAATATCACATAGAATTTTTGGATTCCATAAAACCCAATTTAAACCATGACGCTTCACGTAGACATTTGTGTAAGTTTATCATAATTCATTCAGGTTAAAATTGAAATTGCACTCATGAACCCTTAGGCTACCTAGTCTTAAATTATTTGAACCAGTTCTCAAGGGAATTCATTTCAATTCACTATAATGGAAAATAATATGGGAGAATCCTCTAAATAGGGATACAAATTTAAATTCTAAAAATCCCCAATAAAATCTAAATAAAAAAAAAGTTCAACAATCTTAAATATCTTCATGCCTTTGGACAATGAAATTCATGTAATGAAAGAGTGATTAGAAAGATCTTTCTATTTAGAGATAGCACTAGCAGAAGAAGATACGCGATTTTTCTTACCTTTTCTGATGATTCTCTACAACACTCAAATCTTGATCAAGATGAAGGAACTCCCAATAATCTAGAAAAACCCATGAAATCATTCAAACCATACTCATCACGATCTATTATATTCTCAGAATGATTCGACCCTTGACATCCGCACTTATGGATCAGAGTTTAGGAATTATGATTCTAACTTTGTGGACACTCTGGGAATGTGTCGTTGGTAATCGTTGAGAGGATCCTCTCCCATACATCCATCCTTCATCAATTAAATTTATATATATATATATAATTATAAATACATATATATTACTATATAAGTATAAATAATTATAAATATAATAAATATATTTATTTTTTAAAAGTATTAACTATTATTATATATTTATTTGACTATGTATATTTCTCTATAATTCTAATTATAAATAAATATATTTATAAATTTTTGTATAGATTTATAAATATATGTATATAATTTAAATAATTATATAATTGTATAGATATTTTTTAATGTTGGGGTTGAAGCCTATTTTTATGTACATACCACACCTACACATATACACATGTTAATAATATATCATTTATATTTATATAATTTTTTAAATTAGTAAAATATATATATAAATACATTATATTTATATTAATTATATACTTTTATTTTTTATTTAATTTATATAAATACACATTTATTTTTTAAGATAAATATTATAATATTTTATATAATAATTAAATATGTGTTTAAATAAATATTACAAGATAATTAAATATATTAATGACACTATTGATCAATATAGAATAGTAAATGAATAAATATAATTTGTTAAATTAAAAAAATATATTAAAATTTGAATGCGTAACATTTACACATACATTCAAATATGAAAAACATACATATGTACACTTACACATCTACACACACACATACACATACATACATATAGTTATACTTGTAAATATATTTTACATTATTTAATATCAATATAAATATATAAAAATAAATATATTCTTTTATATATAATATAATTATTTAAATAAAATATTAATATATTATATTTATTTTAATTATATAAAGATTTTGTAATTTATATTTATAAATATACTATTAAACATTTAAAATAATATAAAATTAATAATTTTATATATATATAATTATGAATATAAGATTCATCTTTTATAAAAAGTTATATAAATCATATTTACTTATTATATTTGTAGATATATAATTATTATAAAATAAATCTTATTTAAATATACAGATAAATATTTATATTTATATATAAATTAAATTATTCACTAAAACCATTATCAATGATGGAAAAGAGCAGATATTAAGGTTACACTTTTATCCATTCTAAAAAATCACTGATCAGTGGGGGACCTCTATTAGTGCTATAAAAAATAGTGAAAAATGGTACCATTTTATCAGTATTTTTTAGTACAGATAAAAGGAAACTTTATCTTTGATTTTTACGAACATTGATAAAATTCACCCTTTATCATATATTTTTTTCTAGCACTATTAAAATCCAGTGCTACATAAGGTATGACCTATGGTGGTGTAATAAAAATTTAAGGAGGTGGAGGAAGGAATAAAATAAAAACTATCAATGAAGAGTGTTCCATATTCCTTGGGAAACCTCATGATGTTTACACTAAAATCCTTCGAAGGAGGGATGTTTGACCAAACAGAGGATTTAAGGATGAGAGGAGGGATATTTGGGAGTGATTTGGGTAGGACATGGCTGAACCGTAAGGGTTTTAACATGTGAATAAGAGAGTACAAGGTGGCCTTTTATAAATGAGGTGAGTTATACACTTGTAATTTTTGAAAAGAAAAAGTGTACCCACGTTTTTCACATGCCACCAGGGTAAATATAGAGTATTCCTAAGAATCACACATTATTATGTCAAAATATTTCGAGATAATATATTTTAGAATAGTTTTTAGGTCATTTTAGCCCTTTTATTTTTATTTTAACCCCTGATAAATCAGTTTTAACCTCATATACAGTAAATAATTATTACTATTTTTACTATTCATTATGGTCAAAAATTAAGATGAACTTATTAGAATATTAAAATTATTCTAATTCCAAATATGGAATTAATTTTTTATATTTCATTAATAGAATTGTAAATTTTTAATTTAAAATGAATTGCATAGATGCAACGAGAAAGTGGGTTCTCAAAGAGAAAATGTTCAAAAATTTACAATGTTTTAATAAAAAAATTCAATATGAAAATGATTCCAATAATATAACAAGGATTTATATATATATATTAACTCATTATAATTTTTAATAAAATATTATATAATTTATCGTTATAAATATTTTTTAAAAAATATTTTTTTAACTAAAATTCTATATGTTTTACTATTCATCTAAAAATGATGATTATAAGAAAAAATCAAAAAAATTCACCTAAAGATAATTTTAAAATTTTAATTTAAAATTATTTTTATTTTCCATATAATTTTTATAAAAGATGTAAAAATTGATTTTAAATTTTGTGATCAAGGTGTGAGTATACCATCATTTAGAGAAAATGTGGTTTTCAGAGAATAATTTTTTATATTTTCAATGATTCTGATTTTATTCCTAATTAATATATAACCATTAATGTCATAATTTATTTAGTACTATTCATATCCTCCAATTTACTTGCTATGTAATAATGGTATACTATATTATGATTCTTTTAGTCTCAGAGTTTTCTATTCTAAAAGCTATTGAAAAAAATGTCCTTCTTCTAAATTATCAGGATTTTACATTCCCCCCACCTTAATTAAATTGTATCCTCATGATTTAAACTTGATCTTAATAATTAAGGGTTTGAAAATTGAAAATACCTTTTTTGGAAAATCCACCTCATAAAAAGACTCAAAAATCTATAAATAATAGAGAAAGGGAAATAAAAAGGTCTTGTGGAATAACACAATACTAAGTTTCGATGTTGAAGAACATTGGTTGAAATAAATGATATATACATTGAAGAAAATTTTAAATGAGTATAGTTACTATTATATATCATCGATCCCAATAAATTAAAGGGTCAATTTAAATTTTATGACCTCAAAACCTTAAATCTAAAATGATTTAAATGACCATTTGATTCATCGAATAGGAAGGTAATAGGATAACATTATTTTCAAGATCCTTTCCTTAAAGATGTGGAATTATTTTACTATCTAAGTATATAAGGAATATACTTACCTGATAAATTTTTATTTCATGATAAATATTTCATCCTTTGGTTTTTTTTATAAATTTAAAATCTATCTCTTACTCTATGAATTAATATAAAAAATGATTTTTATGCCTAAAACACTAAAATTAAAATTTAATATAATATGGTACATAAAATAATGACAAGTCTTTCCATATATTTATAAATATTATCAATACCTTATATGATTAGCACAAGTTATCTAGTATAATACATTAATCTATAAACCTCAATAGTAACACCAATGGTTCATTATTAATATTTATTCATCAAATAATTTTACTAAAAATAATGACATGTTAACCAGGACATTATTCAGGTCAGTGGTATGCAATAAACCCTTATCATCATTTGGTTGTGGGTTCAATACCTACATCCATTCCTAATATGACGGGTTTTCACCCATATTTTGGGTTTTCCTTTTTCTAAAATCATATTAATATAATTCCAATAATGATACCAAATTTTAATAGCCTAGAATTACCTCAACATCAAAGAATAGATAAAAATTAAATGTTACCAATACCTTAATAAAACCCTCTTTATATTTATTATCTCAATATTATGAATATATTATGTTTTATCCTCCCTTAATCATGTGTTTTCCAAGTGGTTCAACGTGTCACTATATCACTTTTCTTTTTTATCTATTTCATTCAGCATATACTCTCAAATCCATTAAGAAATTGTAATGCAGTACAATCCTTATATGTTTCTTTATTCTTATGACCAAAATAATATTAGTTAAAATGCTTCTGCAATTTAATTCCTAAATCACAATACATAAATACCTCAACTATTTTATTCCCATATTGACTCTGCTTTCTCTATAGTTTAACCTTTATTAGAAGGAATTGAATTAGATAATTCATAGGTTCACAACATTTTAGACAATGAACTATAAATGGATCCCTAATATGATATTTATTTCTATCCATCGTACTCTTCATTTTTTATTCAGCATTTCATTTCTATTTTTTTCACACATAAAATATTTCTCCGTTCCTTTGAGACACCTTCTTTAAATATATGACACCTTGTGTTTACCCTAAGAAATTCATTTTCTTTTTATATTCAAATCCTTTAAAATAGTTTGTAAACAAAATGTGATTTATCAAAATGATATCCCTCAGGAGTGTCAAACCATGTGTGTAGAAAAGCCTATTTTTGTGCACCAGGTGATTATCATGTCAATCCCGACGCACCATTTTTTGAGTCTTACCCCTAGGCTCATTTTTTCCAGAATCACATCCACTTATAGTATCTAGAAATATGTGTATATTAAGGAAAAACCATATAATATTTACCTTAACAAAAAAATAGGATCTTCATCTATGAATATCCTTAAATTATATCACGGGGTAATGTTCCTTAATCTATGTATTTTTAAATCCAATTTTCATGGTTTGAACTAAACTTCCTATAATACCAATAGTTGAAACCCCAACCTCTGTAGCACGAATTTGGTTTCTATTTTATTACATTTACAAAATATACCAGGAATTGTATCATAAAGGACCAAATTGTTTAGTAGTCTTGGTAAACTACATACATACATAAAATTCACATTACATTTGAAAAGATAAAATACAAAAGTAATTTTCTTTGGTAATTCCATTATTACCCTTATTGTATCTATGATATCAATCACACACAAAAATTACTCATACCCAGATAAAATTAAATAATAAAAAAGGGGTGAGCTTATACGCTCAGTAAGGGTAAGTATTTGGTTGAAGCTATGAATCAATAAGGAATAATCAATATATAAGGGTAAATAACTAAAAAACATGTCATTTAATCAGTAACATTATTATAATATGGAGGTAATGAATGTTGATAAAACAATTCAATATATATAATAACAAGTGCATGAATATTAATCATGTATATTCTATCTAATTAACAATCACAAAGAATTTAGAAAACTGAATTAATAATGATGGAATGAATAATTTTGGGCATCTAAAACTTATCATCAAGGGCTTGTGTTGAGATATATAATATCATTGAGTCCTTATTCGACTACATCTTTATAAATGGGTACAGAATCATTCAAAACCAACCTGGTTTGTCTCATGAGGCCCGATTATGCATCAAGGGGATATAACAGGGTCCTCAAATTATTTAATAAAAGCAATTGATTCCTCATAAGAAAGTCTTAAAACCTAATACATGTAAACATTCATATTTAAACTAGATTAAAAAATTTAAATAGATTCCCTAACTAAAAAACATAATCATAAACCATCTAGAGTAAAGTGAATAATATTAATACAATATATCCCCAGAGGATTTTATATAAAATAATAGTTTGATGTTATTAATGAATATAAATATGATTAAAATTTTCTTGAGGAATGTTTTATTTTCAATTTAAATATCATCATTCAAAAAAATGTTCAAAAAACATTTTGAGAACACATTTATTTTAAAATAACCTTTTGAAACATATAAAGTAATTTTTTAAATCATGCAGTGGTAATGCTGGTAGGAATGTCCATATATGTCGAGTATGTTAGAATAAATATTCCTTTCACTTTTTATGTAAAATCCAAACAGGACTTATTGTGAAAATGACATGAAAATTCAATTCAAAAAATTATGTAAAAATTAAAATGGGTAAAAATTTCATTAATAAATCATTTAGAAAATGGTTATAAACATCTTTGAAAACATTTTAAGAAAATAAGGTTTTAGAAGAACAAGGAATTATGACCTAAGAGAGAAAATAAATTATATTTTATTCAAACAAATTCTTAATAATTTTAAGTACCATAAGTGGGAAAATGGTTCTATTACATGAAATGGTTCATGAATAACCATAAAATAAGTTGATGAAATATTTTATTAAAGAATTATAAAATATTTTCCTTTAATGTAAATTAGACTATAAACAATCATGGTTGAAATTTCATTATGAACAAACCAATGAAATGATAATATTGTAAAAGTTATAATTAATCAATAAATATATTAAGTTTATCACAAGTAAATCATTCCAAATAAAATGAAATTGAGTAATGATATTATTTACCACTTGGTATCTTTTAAGTAAAATCACTTTGAATGAAATAATTCAAATTGAAAACTAAAATTCCATGAATAATTAAGAAATTATTATATTAAATTTTAATTGGGGCACTATATAAATCATATAAAATAAATTCAGTGCATAACATTACAATATTCCTCAATGAAGGAAATTGAGATGAAGTCACTTAACTCATGCTTCCTTTTTTTAACATGACTTAACCTCATGGGTAGTATTTTTAAACATTTTATTAACTTAAAAAATAACCATATTAATATATGTATATATATTTGATAATTTAATAATATCTTATCACCAATTTGTTAATAACATTTCATTATTTTCATTATTTCACTTGTTAAATGGATTTTTTTTTCTCATTTGTGCATTTTCATGAATGTTCCCATTCTTGAGAATATTATATAGTTTCATCATATCCATAATAATAATAATGAAACAATTATAATATTTATACATCAATTATACCTTTAATACTTATCATAAAATATTTTTTTGAAAAATTAATTTTTTTACAATCATAGAGATGGTAGGCCGTGTGTATGCATGTGTAAAGTTTCTATTTTTCAAAAATCATTATTGAAAGGAGGTAAGTAAAATTTTCCTTTTCAATAATTCTCATAATATGATAAATAACATATTAGTTTTTAATATTGACTTATATATATATCATCCATGTGGTGTGGGGATGAAAATAGAGTCGCATTGTTTAGTGAAGGAGGTAGTCCACATGAACATGAATGATGTTATCATCTTTAAGTGAGTGAAAAGGGAGGAAATAAACTTATAGATTGTATTTTAAGAGTTATAAATATTTTATGAATATCATCTTTATGTCATTTATATCACATATATTTATTAATTGTATCCTTATTACCTTCCATGTAAAGCATTAGTGAGAAACAAATCACATCACTTCACGAGGTGGTAGTCCGTCACACACACGAGTGACGTTATTGTATCCTCTATGGAATAGAAATTAAAAAGTTATATATGATATAACAAATAATTATTTATAATTATGTTACAAATTTCATATATATAATTTATATTTTTAATCATACCCAACTTTTATGGGTGGTAATGTAAAAAACGAATAACATCGGTCTGCGAGGTGGTAGTCTATTGTACACACGAATGATGATTTCTTAATCCATTTGATGGAAGTGGGGAGGATTTTAGGTAGTAAAATTTACATAAAAATTAACTTAGTATATGTAATATAGTTAAGTTATTATATCACCATGTTTTAAAAATAATTTAATGAGGTGGAGGATTAAATAAAATAAAAAAATTTGATGAAGAACATTACATCTTCCTCTAGTAACCTCCTTAGGTTTGCACCAAAAGACATTCATGGCTGGATTTATGACCAAAATAATAATTATATTATTATATTAGGGATTTATTTAAGTAATTGGGGTAGGTATTTTATGAACTAAATTTTAGTTATGGTGTGAATAATATAGGAGAGGTGTATCCTTTTATAAGTGAGCTGAGTGGAACACTTGTAAATTTTGAAAAAAAAAACGTTTGACCACATTTTTCATATGTAAAAAGGGTAAAAAATAGAAACTTTTAATTCATTACATATTATAAGGTCAAAATATTTCCATGAAATTGAGTTTAGACAATTTTTTAGGTCATTTATACCCTTATTCTTTTAGTTTGACCCCTTGGTAAATCAGTTTGTACTGTACGCATGGTAATTGTTTTAAAATTTTTTTACAATAAATTATGGTTAAAAATAAGATGAATTTATTAGATAATATAAATTATGATTATTAAAAATACAGAATATAGTTTTAAAAATTCCATTCTAATAAGTGGAAATTGATAATTTAAAATTAATCCCATATATGTGATGAAAAAATGGGGTTTCAATGAAAAAATGTTCAAAAGTTTACACAGCTTTTATATGAGAATTAAATTTGAAAATTATTACAATGAAATAAATTGTATTAATATATATATATATATATATATTTGAAAAAAATTTCCATTAAAATAAATTTAAAATATAATTTAACGTTATAATTTATTTAAAAAATTCAGTTTTCTATTAAAATTCATTATTTTTCACTATTATTCAAATTTTGAAATGTTTTAGAAAAATACCAAAAAATAAACATAAGACAATTTTGATGGGATTATTTCGAAAGAAATGTATCTTTTTTTTAAAATGTATTTAAAATCATTAAAAAAATTATATTATGCGCACAAATCGTCACTAAAAAATCTTTTAGAGAAAATACAGTTATTGAGAGAACATTTCTTTTTCTTCTAATCAATAAAGAAACATAATTTTATAATTTAGTTAATAATATTATTACCTTTAATTTTAATATCTAGGTCATAACATTATACTATATTATGGTTAATTTAGACTTAGGATTGTTTGTTCCTTAAGTTATCAAAGACAATGTTATTCTACTAAAATATTAGGGTGTTACAAATAATGAATAAAGCCAGAATTTTATACAACATATCCAAAATTAGGGGCATATAAAATTGTATTAACGACATATACTGACCCCAAATTAGTCATATACAAACATGGTACAAATATAAATCCTCGATAATTAATTCCATGTTATCGACCTCAGTCTTCAAGGTAACATCACCCAAAAACACCACCAATATAAACCTAAAAAATATATGTAAATATAGCAATGAGTATTTATGCATACAAACACTATAGAGAAAAATAGATTTCTCGAATGTTTTCAAAAATTCCACTAAATATTTTTTGGAAGAAAATTAGTTGTTCTTTTTAGAGGTGGTTTGAAAACCTTCATTTAATATGGTTTTTATTATTATTATTTTTATAATTTTTTAAAAAATCAGAGTTACTTTTTGCGGAGGTTTTTGGAAACTACTGCTAAAAATAAAAGGAAAACATATATGATATAAAATATAAAATATTAATTTATTATTTATTATTTACTAAGACATATTTTTTATTATTTATAATTTTAGTTAATTATAATGGGTTAATTAATAAAATTTTATAATTATTAGTTATTAATGATTTGAAAGTTTCAATAATTATTAGATAAATTGAAGTTGAAATTTCGACATCAAATGACCATAAATTTTGATCCTAGAGTTTGTTTTAGCTTCAGAACAAATAAAATAAAAGATTATGAAATGAATTAAGCAAAAATTAGATAATAATTTTTTAATAATTAAAATAGTAAAATTTAATATAGTTTAAAGAAAATATAAAAATCGAAAACCAACTTTAAATGGTAAGACATTTTTATCTGAGGGTCAATTTTTCTACTACCACATTTCAAGTAAATTCCTATGAAGATATACAAATAAAAATTATTAGGGAAACCATAAATAATGTATTTAAAGGCCTAAAAGGCCTAGAAGGCCTCCAAAGTTTAGTTTTTAATTGTAGAATTCTAATTTTTTAACATTTTATATAATTTCATCCTTGTTTAATAGGGTCTTATTGTCTTTTTTATATTGGGAATAAATTTATCCCCATGTATTACATTCATATAGATATTATGTTTTGATGTTTTATCATATTTTATAATGTAGTTTCTTTAAAATTTAATATGTGCATATTTTCTTATATTTTGTTATAAAAAGTCAATAGTACAAATAAATATGTTCATATAAATTTATTTTTAGAATATAAACCTTATGAAAATAAATAATTTTTCTTAATTTCATTTGAAATAAATAATTATATATTTTATTTACCTTATAAAAATGCAGTAGTGTTTATATCTATACCTTTGACAACCTAGTGATGGTAGAGAAAGGGGAGAGAGGGGAAGAAAAAAACCCTAATCATATTGAATCATGTGTGAAGAGGATTTAGGTAGAACAATAAATATGAAAACCCCAAATCTAAAAGGTTGGGAATATAGAGCCATTCCATTTTCCCTTGAAATAAAAAGCTAAAAAGGGTCCTCTTTCTGATTTTGCGGAACCAAAGAATAATTTTACAGAGGTAGTGAAATCTTCATCTAATCTACCTTTCTTGAATTTTAACACACCTCCTCCAAATATGATTACCAAAAAGATATGTAAATCTCATGTCACATCCAATCAGTAAGAAATTTATGAAAGAGTTTATATATTCAGGTATTCTATTATTGCGTGAGTTCTTGTTCCTCAAGGTTATATAATATGGAAATTTAATAATCTTACTTGAAGGATCATAGGGATATTTGGGATTAGGATTAGAGGATAATGGAAATGGGGAGGGTATACTATTATTTAGTGTTTTTTTATGAAAAATTTAAGTGAATGGTATTGAGTATTGGGACAATCTCCTTGATTCAAGGATTCTTAAGAATTTATGAATAGGATATGAATTTTGACCCTAACAATGTAAGGAACCCTCATCTAAAAATCGTGATACATATCATCAAGATAAATTTTCTTTATTGGCATATATGGATTGTATGTGATATTTCATCCTCTATCTCGAATCCCACCTGGATGGATAAGAAAAAAATCATAGATTTGGGCATAAAGCTTGAATACTAGGGGAGGTTGATATGGAAAAAACTCAGTTAGAATATGTGGTTATAACAAAAAGTGATGATAGAATAAAGCAACAAATTTAGTATGAAAGGAAGCCTGAATTTTTTATGTCATAGAGTTTATTTGAGAACTTAACCTATAAATGCAATCGAGATAAAAATGTAATTTTTTCAAGACTAAGGATCATGATGATCTTAATTACAAGAAGAGGAAGGGAAAATACAAGTTATTACCTCCTAACTCACACTTCACCATGAATAAAGAACCCCATAATATAGACACTATTGAAAGGGATGTCAACAGGAAAATGGAATACTATAATGATGAGGATGTTTTCCATTTGAACAAGCCTACTATGAGGTTGAGATTAATGATCTATAAAATGTGATTATATCTATCATAGAAATTATGAAAGATGATGAGGTTGTGATAATATCTCATGAGAAGAAATCTAATTATGGAATTATTTTTGGTAGTGTGGAAGTAAATATCCAAAAAAAGAAATATATATCTCATGGGAATGATGGACTTGAGCATCAATATTTGATGAAAGTAGCAGAATCTAAAAGGCATGAACTTGAATTTGAGAAGAATTATGATGAGAAGAGTAAAAGGATGCCAATTAAGTAGATTGAGGAACATTATGATAAATATAATGTCAATGAACATGCACTATTGGTTAACACAGCTCACCTGGGTGGAAATAATTTTATGAATCCAGACTAGAATGAACAACATGCTACAGAGGTTGATGTAGATAGATAATTCATATAAGTATCCTCATCCAAGGCTTCCAAGAGGTGGGTTATTTTAGAAATAACCCCTCATAAATTAAAATCAAGTAAAAAAATCCACTTCACTAAGTGGGTTATTCTGGTATAATGAAGATGAGGATGGTCAATCAATGATAATCCTCAAAAAAATAATGATCAGAATAATGGTGAACCAGTTGTGAAAGAAGAAACAACAGTGGAAAATTATCAAAGGTGGGGAATACAAATTGGAGAGGAATAAATGAGATCACTCAAGTGAGTGTGGGAAAGCAAGAGGGTCTTTTTACAAGAGACAAATCCCTTTACCAATGAGAAAACTTTATTGAAATTTTCAAGGGCATGGTAACTCCCTGGTGACCAAGGCCCTTTGCCACTATATCATGGACTATAAACCCAAAATTCTTGTGTTTACAAGGACAAAAATGTTATTTGATAATTGAAATTATTTTAAGTGGTCATCCCTTGGATATAGTTTTTTCTCTTAAAATATACATGATTCTAGTATAGATAATTTATGGATAATTCAACATGAAAGAATTCATATTGTGACATGTAGCATGTAGACCCAAAGTAACTATATTTCTATCAATACCTCAAGTGTTCTTTTATTAATTTTCATTGTGTATTATTCCACATCATACATATGAATAAGATTGTTACAAAAGTATCATGAGACTCAAGTGGAAAACATGAACCGCAAATGGGTGATAAGGGTCGATTTTCACTCTGTCTTAAAATTGAAAAAAAATTGGATCAAACTATAGTATAGAAAATACACTGGATTTCTCCACCTATTTGATCATTGAAATATTGTCAATGTACAAAATTTTTGAGCTAAATTTACATAAAATAGGTACACTTTGAATGGTATAAAAGAAAGTATGATTGATATATTCTTTGAACAAATGGAAGATAGATCCACTGAAAATGTGGTCTCAGGTTTCACAATACCAAAGAATAATTTGAAACATAACCCCATTGTTGTAGAGATACCCACTCAAATAGCAAGGACAATAACGCTTCTATATAGCTCTAATAATTGGTGTATTATCCCTCCTTGATGCAGGGATGTTATTTTGAAGTCTTGGGAATGAAAACCTCTTAGAATTTAACCTCACGTTCTTATTAATAAATTAAAACACACCAACGAATTACTAAGGGAATGGAGTAGAAAATCATTCCCTAATAACGATCTTCATGTCAATAATTATAAATAAAAACTTTATTATAATCAAATTGTAAATAATCCTCTTAATTTCCCATATAGAGAGGAAATATAAGCTCATTCCAAGCAAGATTACTTTCTTATTTTAAATAAAAGGCTTGATCGTAGTAATTTAAATGTAAATGGTTTAAGGATGTTGATAGTAACTCTATATCATTTCATTGATTTCATAAAGAGAAGATAGTTATAGAAATGAATAATGTCATGAGCATTAAGGGACATCTTCATACCTATAAAAAGAAAATTTTAAAGGCAGTGGTGGATTATATCTAGGGTATATATTCTGATGATGGAAGGTATGTACACAAAAAGTGACTGATAACATAATCCACTATATAGAGGAGCATCAAAATTAAGAACTAATTATGGCACCCTAAAAGGATGAAGTTAAGGTGGATCTTTTCTCTATTAATGTGGATAGTGCAGCTGGTAAGGATGGATTTACAAACATGTTCTTCATGTTTTATTGTGATATTTTTTCCGATGAAGTAACCAATGAAGTGAGGGATTTTATAACTCATGATTTCCTTCCCTACGGAGTCAACTCACAGTTCATTAACTTAATATTAAAAATTAAAAGTGTGATTGACATAAAATATTTCATAAAAGTTTCCAATGGGAATACAATACCCAAAAAACATTAGTAAAATCATTATGAATAGGCTATAGGAATTATTAAAGAACAAGTTACATCTATCTAAATTGGGTTTATACCAGTCAGAATCATAAAAATATGTTTATTCATGGCATCATAAATTATTAATATAATGAATATAAGAACAAAAAAAACATTATGCTCAATATTGGAATCTCTATGGAATTTGACAATTTTAAATTGATCATTCTTTTTGTTATTGTTAGGAAATATGGATTTTGATATAATTTTATCAAAATTATCCACACTATTATAAATTATTCAAGGCTATACATACTCTTAAATGGATCACCAAGGGGTTTTTTTAAATGTACTAGAGGTGAAAGATACGGTGATCAAATCTCATGGGTTTTTTCATTACTGAAGAATATATGATAATATATATTAATGACCATATACAACTTGGAATTTACAGTCATTTAAATGATGTCATAAATGACATAAACTCATCACATCTCTTGTATACAAATGAAATTATTCTCTTTAGACAGGCTTCCAAGAATACTATACATGAAATTAAGGCAATTATCACACATTAGAAGGAATTTTCATTTCATTCCATCATTTAGAACAAATCATTCACTATGTTTAGAGATGGACTTATGTTTGAAAATAAAAACATGATAACTAAGAAACATGAAGTTAAAATATGATCCTTCCAATCTACTTACCATGGTGTCCCATTATTTTTTGGAAAAGTTAGGAGGAATTACCTTGAGAATATCTACATTGAAATTATCAATCAATTGTCTATATATAAAGGGAAATCCATATCTTTGGTAAGAAGGGTATGCTTTGTATACTCAGTGATTATGTCAAAAAAAAATTTGTTCCTTCACTATTTATAAGTTTCCAAGAAGTCTCATCAACGAAATTCAATGTATGATAAGGGAATTAAAATGGATAGGTTTGGTGAATTATAGAAATGTGATTATGGTGGCATGGAAAGATTGTATTAAGATTATCGAAATGGGAGGCCTTAGAATTAAGATTTAAGGATCTTTAATGATTCTCCTATTGGAAAATTCACTTGGAATATTATGAATCCTAATGAATATTCTTGAAAATTATTTTCAAACAATTTCAAAACCAGGTTGATGGAGGGATAATAACACTACCTATTGTTATAGGTTGGGGCTTCAATTAGGCATTCATTTAATGAGATCATGCAAAACTCACAATGTTTAGTGAGAAGAAAATCTTATATCAACAGTTGAAGCACATTATGGTTGGAAAACCCACTAAAAGACACTATCAATGTACCAATGGATAGGGAACAAATATCCCAAGATAATATTTTGATGAAGATAAGCCACCTTAATGGAATTATCCCTCTGCAAGCCAAAATGAAGATCCACAATTATGCTTTCATGTACATAGATTATATGATCTGGAAACTGAGTAGGAATGGGAAGTTAAACACTAAGGATTTATACATGATGTAATTTGAAAGATTCAACATACCACTAACATTGTTGTTAAAGTTTAAGGTGCACATTATATATCCCATGCACGTTTCTCTTCTTTGGAGAGTATGGGAAAAAAGACTTCCCACACCTGACCAGTTAAATAGTGTTAGCCAGTGAATTGTTTCATCATTTCTATTATGTTTGAAGGTTGAAGAGAACTTAAAACACGTCTTCATGTTCTATAATTTTACATCGAGCATTAGTATTTATGTGGGAAATATTTTTTGTGTCTATGTTTTCATTGATATTTAGCTTCATAATCTTCTGGATATACTCTGTACAACAAGACATTGTGGGCATATTTCCAATCCATTTCTAGATGCAATCATTTTTTTTCTTTGGAATGCAAGAAAAAGAGAAATTTTGGATCCCAAAGACCGTCCAAACATTATTATATAGATGCTATATTCATATAGATACATGATAAATCCAAGGTAAAAATTGAGTCTATGAACAACACCATGAAAGATCTGAATATCTTAAGAATGGTTAGTGTCTTAGAAAAACCCAAAAAACCCCTTATTAATAAATCCATTTGACGGATCCCCTAGATCATCCCGTGGATAAAATTAAACATTGAAGATGTGGCCTCTGTTATATAAGTTCCCTTGGGTTGTTTATTCATGCTCAAATTTACCCAATAGATGAAGGTAGAACGGTCTTTGTATCTTAGCTTGGGTTATTGAATCCTCAGAGACATAAAAAGTAACCTACAGACATGTACATTCAATGGATTGTTTTTTTCTATGAAGTGTACAACATGGGTTGATTTTATATGGTTTTAAAGGATTACTAAAATATTTAAGTGAATTCAATTTAAAATAATGAGTTGATCCTTGGTTATCACTCGGGGTGGATTAGATGAAATTCTTTTTCAACTATTTCAATTTCTTATATTCGAGATGGGTTAGTTTAATAAGATCAAAAAAACATCCTAACTTACTCGTTTAAGACCTACACACATTAATACTAATCACTTATACACCTGAAGGATCAATTTTTTGAGCACTACAAGGTAAATGTCTGTATTAGCACTTGAAGTGTGTGGCCTTAAATTCAACAAGGATGATGGAGTTTAAAAATCATCAAATAAAAATATCAATTAAAATAAGTGATTAAAATTAATGGGGTGATAAATAAAATTCAATCCAGCCCCTTTCTACTCCCATGTATCAACACATAAGTGGGTTATCCCTCTATTGATGTTATGGTTTCAATGGAAGTGGTAAGTTGACTCATGAGGGAGGAATTGAAGAACTAAAGAAAACAATAAAAAATGATCACTCCACTGTTGTGTGAATAATTTCACAAGGTTTGGTGTGAATAAATTAACACATTGAGGAAATAGTATCAAAGTGGGATAGAGAATAATATAAAAATAGTATAAGAAGAACTTTTATTAAGAAACATGGATGAAATAAAACAACTTACATGTGAAATACAAACTTGAGACAACAAAATCACAGCATAACATTACGATGAAAGAATGATCAAATGATGATAAACTTCTCCACCACCAGTGACTTAATTAGGCATTTAAATTGGATTGGCTCAATCTCCCAATAGTACAAAGGATCCCACTTTAGTATGGTAGGCCTAGGGTGGTGGAATTTAAGGGAGAGGAGACTTTTACACCCTTGACCCGATGTTGTTGCCAGCTTACTCCCACCAAATAGAGGCGCCTAGAAGGCCTTATAGATGGCCAAATTAGAGTGTCTCATAGAATAATAAAATATATTTTAATATGTATCCTAACCGACTGTACATTTTGGGCCCATTTGGAGTATTTTTATGTCGAGATATGATTATATTGGTAGGCTGTTTTCTAGGCCACAGAATCTGGCCCAGAATTTTATCTCAAAATTGTGCCACCCAAATAACAACCATGGAGGCCGACATAGAACTAGATCCTGAAAAATTATTTGTACCTCAATATTTATTCTATCATCCCATGAATTTTTTGATTCATTGGGCTGGTATGTTGGGCCCGAAATTCTCATTAGTGGGCTGGTGTCCAATCTTCCTTCTCCAAAATTGTTTGCATGAAATCTCATTATTTTTGGTCATCCAATGTGAATCTTCAAACACTCCACGAGTATGAATTGTTCACAATATAATTATAAAAATGAAAATTAAATATTAAAATAAAATCAAGATCATTGGGTACTTTAAATTATGTTAAAAAATGTACCACGTAATAGTGCATTTTAAGAAGGAATTTCAATCATAATGTGAAATGATATTCAAAGTGTAAAATGCACTAAAATGGTTTTTATGAATAATAAAGCACATGAATATTATATATATTTAAAAATTAATATTTCCCTCGTTTAGTGGCTAATCACACCCCCCAACTTGAGTTTTTCTCATCCTGAGAAAAATATATCTCGACAATACGAAATTTAAATTCCCTTTTCCAAAAACATTTTAATACACAATGATCACCAAAAACCCTTATACCAAATAATCATAAAACCCATAAAAATATTTTAATACATGATATTTTCATAAGAAGATCTCAATCCCAAGCTCATTCCTGTGTTCAAATTCATCGCCGTATTTCATTCAATATTAATTAAGATTGATGACGTGTTGTGCATCACATTAGACATGGGGGGTTCATCTTTATTCAAGAGGGAAATGATCGAAGCGTTAGGTAGAATCACTTTTCAATATTAATATGAGTATTCAAAAAAATTGTTGTATTTTGTTTTTGTTTTGGTTTTTTTTCAATGTTTCCATGGTAATTGATATTTCACTCAAAATATTCAACCCCTATAGTGAGACTTTGTTGATGACTCACAGGATCAAAGACCTTAGGGAACTAAGTGAAGCCTGCATACTCGGGGATCATATCCAGTTAACTTAGTCAAAAACAAATTCTAATTACCAATCATAGAGATAAAATTACTAACTCTGGGCCATAAAACTATGGATTCATGATCCCCAAGTGTCTAAAGCCACGCATTTGGTCATTTCATTGCTCTACGCGCAAATTTAATTTTTTAAATTTTTTTATTTAATACTCATATTAATACTAAAATTATCACCAAACCAATTCTATTTATTTGGGGGACCCCATGAACTCAATATAATACCCCACTCTTTACAGGAAATACGTTGTGATTTTTTTTATTTGGATGAACTTATTAACAATGAAATATCACACTAGACAGCCACACTTTCCAAAATCTATGCTCATAAAATTATACATGGATTAAAATTAAAATAAGGGCATGCTAAATTATTTAATATTCAATTTTAAAGTGTACAATTTCTATTATCATGTTCAAGGTTAAAAAAATTTCCTTCTATTAAGGTACACTTTTTTCAAATCATTCATTTTTTGACACAATATCAATTTTATTTTATCTCCCCCCAACATAAAATAACATTGTCCTTAGTGTTTTAAGAAATGAAAATTTAGAAGGGGTAGAGGCAAAGAATGGCAATTCAAAATGGAAATTGAAATGGATTATCATGGAATGAAGTCACCTGGTGGTTGAAGTTGAAATTTATGTTTCTCCCTCTTAATCCCTTGATATCGATGTCACTCTGATAATTCCCTAGTGGAAAAAAAGGAAAAACAAAAAAACAAAACAAAAAACTATATATATATATATATATAATAGAGAAAGTGAAATATAAGTATATATATAAAAATTATAGAATAATGAAGCACAATAAGCTATAGGTCAGTGGTAAGCACGCGCCCCTATCTCCCTTTCAACTGGGGTTCGAGTCCACGTGACATTGCCGGTTGTGATGGGATTTTCCCCATGACCTATGATGTGGCCTTTAAATTTTATTATTATTATAATAATTATTTATTTTGACCTAAAAACACATATAAATAAAATGAACTGATGATACATTGTCTTCTTTTTAAATTTCTTGAGTAAGGTATTACTCAAGGATCGCACCATGTGACACAGATGAATATGGTGATCCTCTTTCATACCCATCCATACTCATAATATAAGAACACATCAACAATATATTTTTTCATTATTTTTGAATATCAAAATGATTCATTAATACTCTTTAAAATATAAAGATGATTAAAACAGAAAAATGATTGGAAACATGAAAACCATGGGTTTCCTCCCATGCAGCGCTTTGTTTAACATCATTAGCCCTACATGGATCCTAAATCTATCAATTTTTTCTTGGTTCATAGGTTGGATCAGTTAACTCAACCATTGTTTCTTGTTTATTGAATGAATTAATGAACTATTTTAACCTTTTACTACTAACCTTGAAAATTTACCCAATTTTGTGATCTTGAACCTCTACTACCCCATGGGGGTACACATGATGCACTATGAAAGGACCTAACCATGTAGACCTTAACTTTCCCAGGTGTAAATGAAGTTTTCAACTATACATGAGTACTAATTTTCCTGGTTCAAAATTTTTGACTTTCATATTACAAGATTGGTAGGCTTGAACTCTAGATTTATTGAACCTTGAATTTTCATAAGCCTCCATCCTTAGATCCTCATGTTAATTGAGATCTAATTTTCTTTTTGTTTCAGCCAATGAGAGGTCATAATTTATTTTCATAATTTCCCAAAAAGCCTTATTCTCAATTTCAACAGGTAAATGGCTTGCTTTTCCATAAACCAACCTATATGGTGACATTCCTAGAATGGGTTTGTATATTGTAAGATATGCCCAAAGAGAATCCAAGAGTTTCTCGGAACCATCATTACAAGATGATTGGCATTTTTTCAATAATATTCTTATTCTATTTGTTTTCTAACTTAGCTTGCCCATTGGTTTGGGGATGGTACACAGTGGAAACCCTATGACAAATCCAATACTTAGACATGAGTGAAGAGAAAGTACAGTTGCATAAATGGGTTCCTCATTCACTGATTATATCCCTAAGAATTCTAAATCGAGAAAATATGGTCTATTTTAGAAATTGGATCACAACATGATGGTTATTAGACTCGGTGGGAATGGCTTCAACCCATTTTGAGACATAATCAACAGCTAAGAGGATGTAGAGGTATCCCCTAGAGTTTGAGAAGGGACCCATGAATTTGATTCCCCATCAGTCAAATATTTCAATCACTAAGATGGGAGTGAGTGGAATATGATTCCTTTTTGTGATTGAACCTACTTATTGACACTTAGGATAGCTTTGAAAAAATTTGTAAGAGTCCCTTGAGATGTTGGGCCAGAAGATACCACACTGAAGAACCTTAGAAGAAGTTTTATTAGAGGAAAAGTGAACTCCACATTCCTCACGATGGAAAAATTTAAGGATGGACTCTTGTTTAGAATCTGGGACACACCTCCTAATGACTTGGTCATCGCAGAACTTATAGAGGTATGGATCATCAAAAACATAGTGTCTAACATCAGAAAGGAATTTCCTTCAAGATTGAGTACCTATGAATTTTGTAATGAAACTTGTAACTAAGAAATTGGTTATGTCAGCATACCAAGGGCAATCACTCATAGAGTATATGTGTTCATTAGGAAATGGATCATACACAGAAAGGTGATTTGAGTTGTCTTTTAATTCCATCCTAGTGAGGTGATTAGCTACAAAATTTTAAACACCCTTTTTATCCATGATTGTGAGGTCAGCTTGTTGAAAAAGAAGGACCCACCTAATCAGTCTAGCCTTGGCATATAATTGTTTTGGAAAAGGTGTTTTAGTTTATAATGGTCAGTGAACATAGAGATGGGGGATCAAATGAGGTAGGACCTAAACTTCTTTAAGGCAATCACAATACCAAGTAACTCTTTTTCAGTGGTGGTGTAGTAAATTTGGGCATCATTTAAGTATTTTCTTGCATAAGAAATGACATAAGTATTTTTATCACAACATTTTCCTATCACAGCTCATACAGCAAAGTCACTGGAATCACACATAAGTTCGAAAGGAAGGTTCCAATTTTGAGATTTAATAATGGTAGGAGAGGTGAGAGAGGATTTGAGGGTTGAGAATGAACTCTCTCAGCTTTCTGTCTAAACAAATGGATTATCCTTTACAAGTATAGAATAAAGGGAATGGGATATTGATCTAAATTATTTGATGAATCTTCTATAGAAACCAGCATGTCCTAAGAAAAACCTCACTTCCTTAACAATTATGGATGATGGTAGGTGAAGAATGATGTCAACCTTTTCTTTATCAACTTCGATCCCCCTACCCGAGACTATATGTCCAAGGAATAATCCCTATTTGACCATGAAATGGATTTTTTCCAAATTTATAATTAGATTCATTTCTTTACATCTAGACAAAACTCTATCCACATTCCTAATACATCCCTCAAATTTAACACCAAAGACAGAGAATTTATCCATGAAGATCTCAAGAAAATCCCCTAACATGTCTGAGAATATTCCCATAATGCACCTCTAGATGGTTCTAGGGGCATTACATAACCCAAAAGGCATGCATTTGAAGGAAACAGTGCTGAATTGACATGTGAATGTAGTCTTCCCTTGATCTTCTAGGGAGACCTCAATTTGATTCTACCCTGAGTACCCATCTATGATATATTATAAGGTATGACCTTCCACTCTATCCAGGACATAGACAATGAATGGTAAATGGAAATGGTACGTCTTGGTAATTGAGTTTAGCTTCCTATTTTTGATGAAGTCTCTCCAGCCAATACTCACCCTTGTTGGAATAATCTCTCCATCCTCATTGGTTATCACTTTGATTCCATCCTTTTTTGGAACCACTTGGATTGGGATCACCCATTCACTCTCATCTATGGGACAGATGATACCATCTTTTAACAATCATAGAAGCTCTTTTATCACTACTTCGATGATATTATAATTGACTCACTGTTGAGGTTGATGACATGGCTTGGAAATAGATTCTAGAACAATCCTATGAGTCCTGATAAGTGGGTTAATCCCAGGAATATCAGACAGGGTCCAACCAATGGCTTTCTTAGGTTTCATAAGGAGATATAGAATAATACTCTCAGGATTGGCTTCAAGAGAAGAATAAATAAAAATAGGATGTGTTTGATTGTCCCCTAGGAAGGCATACTTGAGTGCAGTAGGAAGTTACTTCATTTTGAGATCAGGTTAGTTCATAATTTTATAAGAATATTGGGACATTGTATTAAGATAAATTTTGTTTCCTATAGTTTTATATAGTATTTATTCCCCATATTTAAGAGGTTCAGCTACTATATTGGCTTGATTATATTTAATGAAGGAAGTTGGAGTGGTCTCCATGAAAGTGGTTTCCTAAAATGTTTCACTGATTGTTGGACCTAAGACATTACCATAAGATAAATTTAAAAATGATTCATGCCAAGGAGAAAAACATCCTTCATGTGAACAAAGTAATTCAATCTCATCCTAACTTAAATATCCATCAAATATTCCCTAATTTTCTATGGATTCATTATCAATGATTCATTTCATGTTTACTTCATGAATGTACTCATCATCCCCTATTTGTGAGCTTGAATTATAGATGTTCAAATATAGACTCAAGTTTGCAAAGGTGATGGTCATGTTCCCATTTCGGACTTGGGAAACAAAATTGATTGTTGCAAGGACGGGATGACCAAGGATGATTGGGGTTTGTTCCTTATTTCATATGTTTGGATGGTTGTCAAGGACAATGAATTAAGCAGAGTAGATGGTGTTTACAACCATTACTAGGACGTCCTTTAAAATCCCCTTTAGAACCCTAATGCTACGATCAACCAGTTGAAGTGTGATAGATGTGGGTTAGAGCTCTTATAGGCCTAACTGGTAGTACACAACATAGGGGATGATATTTACACTAGAACCTTGGTCACACAAGGCCTTGACAACTTTTCTCTCCCCTAGTTCAACATTAATGAACTGAAAACCAGAGTCTTTCAATTTAGGAGGAAAGGTACCTTGAATTGTGGTACTCACATATCCTGCCAAAAGGACTTTTTTTATGTTAATATTTTCTTTTAAAATTGAACAATTATTTAAGGTACTTTGAGTAGTCATGTATGGTTTGGATTGTATCGAGAAGGGGAGTGTTCAAAGTGACTTGTGAGAAGATTTCCCTCAATGTTTCACTCCATTTTGGCTTGGTTTTCACCCTCATGTGTTGAGGAAATGGTGTATGTTGTGGGGTGGTTTTTTGAAGTGTTGTTTCTTTCACATTGTTATCATTTTCCTCAATTTTATCTTGTGCTTCATTTTAATTTTTATTAGAGTTTGAAGCTTCACATGGTTGCTGACTTATTTGTTTAGGTTTCTCAATTGATTTCCCCCTTCTTAAAACTATCACAGCCTTTAGATGTTCATGAGTTGTTTGAGTACAAATTGACTCTCCCATTAAATTTGAGGATGGTAATTCCTAAGTAGGAATGGGTGCCTTTCTTGTTTTCATGGTTTGAAGTTCTTGTTTTAGGGAAGAGATTTCTGAGTTCATCCTTTCCATTTGTTTGCATAGTTGTTTTAGTAAGTTTTTTGGAACAGTTTGGGGTGGTGCTTGAGAAGATTGGTTTATCCCAGGAGGGTATTTTGGAGGTGGGTGGTTTGTTGAAAATATACTAGAGGATATTGGTATTGGATAGGTTGGGTTTGGAACTGGTTATGGGTTTGGTTGTTCTGATGGGGGTAGGGATTTTTTTTCTGTGGTTGACTAGGTTGTTTGTTATCCTTCCAGTTGAAACCTGGGTTATCATTATACCTTGGGTTGAAATGTTTTTGGTATTGAGGCTTTAGAAAGTTCAAAGCATTTATTTCTTCTTGGGGTAATCCTAAAATAACATCCTTTATGGATGGAATGGTTGGGAATTTTTCTATTTTATGGTCATGTTTATCACAAATTGTGAAAACAGGGACTACAGTTTGGATTGCCAGGACTTTCCGAAGGTCTATCTCTTCAACTGTCCTAGAGAGTGCAACGCGTTTATCCCAAAGGCTTTCCTCTTCTCTAAGTGTATGAATTCCAGATGTTGTTTTTCTCTTTTCAGGATAAGGTGAAGTTCCCCATGTTTGGTTTTGTTCATCAAGTATTTCCAGATACTCGTAAGCATCATTTGGGGATTTTTTTTAAAGGTTCCATTACACATCATGTCAATGAATTGTTTGTTCCCCAGACCCAACCCTTCATAGAATACTCTCACTTGTTCAGGACAAGAAAAACCATGGTGTGGAACCATGTTTAGAGTGTCCTTGAATATCCCCCATGTTTTATTGAATGACTCTCCCCCTTTTTCAAAAAAGTTTTGGATTCTCTTTTTAAGTGCAATTGTTTTGTGGTGGGGAAAGTATTTTTGTAGAATTCTCTTTTTATTGGTCCCAAGAGTTTATAGATGATGGAATCAAATTGTTTAGCTAATTATTAGCTAGATCCTATAGTGAAAAAGTAAATATCCTCATCTTAGCTGATTCTAGTTGATGTGGGGGACACATGGTTTCAACAATGTCATCGAACTCCTTAATGTGAAGGTAGGGCATCTCAAACTCCATTCCATAGAATGTGGGAAGATGGTTTAGGACATGAGGTGTAAAGATGTAGTTGGAATATCCTAGTAGGTTGTGTCTAATGCAAGAGGGGGCATTGGTCTAGGTAGGTGTGAGGTAGTCATTCATGGTTTGATAATCAGCATTCCCAAAGTTTGGGGCTGCCTCATTTGGGTTTCCATTTTGGTTCCCACCTGGGTTTATGAGTTGGTTTCATTGAATAAATTCCATTTAAATGGTATTAGTTTTTTACATTTAAGTATTATGAGGATTATGATCTAATGGATATATTTCCATTGGTGTACTTGACTCCCCAACCCCAGTACTATCCACCCTAACTAGATGGTTTGATTGATCACGAGTGTAGGCAGACATGAGCCAAAAGAAAAACAAATGAGAAAGATAAACGATAAGAGATATTGGCTGAGAATAGAAGAAATGTGGGAGGATAGAATGGGTGTTGAGATTACATACTTGGGTCCCCAACAACGGTTCCAAAATTGGATTCACGCTCAAATGTAACCAAAAGATGAAGGTAGAACGGTCCTTGTAGTTTATCTTGGGTTGACGAATCCTCAGAGACCTCAGAAGTAACCTACAAACACGTAAATTATATGGATTTTTTTGATATAAAGTTGCCAAAATGGGTTGATTTTAGATGGTTTTAAAGGATATATAACAGATTTAATTGAATTCAATTTAAAACAATGAGTTGATCCTAGGTTTTAACTATGGGTGGATTGGATGAAATTCTTTTTCAACTATTTAAATTTCTTATATTTGAGATGGTTTGATTTAAGAAGATCAAACAACATCATCACTTACTGGTTTAAAACCTACACACTTTAATACTAATAACATATACACTTTAAGGATCAAATTTTTTATCACTTCAAGGTAATGTTTTGTATTAGCACTTGAAGTGTGTGGCCATAAATTCATCAAGGACGATGGAGTTTAAAAAACATCATTTAAAATATCAATTAAAATAAGTGATTATAAATTAATGGGGTGATAAATAACATCTTATCCATACTCTTTATACTCCCTTGGATCAACCCAAAAGTGGGATAGCCATCAATTGATGCTATGGTTTCAATGGAAGGTGGAAGTAGACTCATGAGGGAGGAATTGAAGAAGTAAAGAAAACAATAAAAAGAAAATGATCACTCTGCCATTGTGTGAATAATTTTAAAAGGTTTGGTGTGAATAAATTCACACCATGTTTAAATGGTATCAAATTCAGATAGATAAGAACAGAGTAATACTTGAGGAGGAACTTTTATTAAGAAAATTGGATGAATTAAAACAACTTACATGTGAAAGACAAACATGAGACAACAAAATCGTAGCATAACATTACAATGAAAGAATGATCAAAAGATGATAAACTCAACCACCACCTCTACCTTAAATAAGAATTTAATGAGGCTTGGGTAGAACTCCCAATAGTAGAAAAAATCCCACTTGAGTATGGTAGGTCTAGGGTGGTGGAATGTAAGGGTGAGGAGACATTTCCACCCATGACCTGAAGTTGCAGCCAGCTTGCTTCTACCGAACAGAGGCGCCTAGAAGGCTTTATATATGGCTGAATTAGAGTGGTCCATAGAAGATGAAAATTGATTTTTGGATTTCTCCTAAACTTCTATAAAAGTTGTACCCATTTGGTGTTTTGGATTCCGATATATGATTAAATTGGTAGGCTATTTTCTGGGCCACAGAATCTAGCCCTTAATTTTATCTCCAAATTGGGCCACCTTAATAACCACATTGAAGGCCTAATTAGCACTATCTCTTGCAAAATTATTTGTTCCTTTATATGTGTTCTATCATCCCACGAAATGTGGGATTCATTGGGCCTGTATGTTGGTCCCCATATTCTCATCAATGGAATGGTGTCATATCTACCTTCTCTAGAATTGTTTGCATGAAATCCCATTTTTAGGTCTTCCAATTTGAATATTTCAACACTTCAATAGTATGAATTGTTCCCAATATAATTAAAAACCTTAAAATTAAATATTAAAATAAAATCAAGTCCATTGGGTACTTTAAATGATGTTAAAAAATGTACTACATAATAGTGCATTATAAGAATGAATTACAATCATAATGTGAAATGATGTTTGAAGTTTAAAATGCACTAAAATTGTGTTTATGAATAATAAACCACATGAATATTATATTCACTTAACTATTAATATTATCCTCATTTAGTGGCTAATCGGTTGTGGAGGTTTTTTCTGCACATATCATGGATTTGTAAAGTAATGTTTTTTTCACTACATAAGCAATGGAATTTCTTATGAATCTGAATTATGGGCCATAATTTAAGTTATAATAAATGTTTTCTGACACAATTGGTACTCATTTTGGATTGAATATGATTATGAAATTGCATTGAAGGCCTTAACAGAAAAAACCAAGGGTGTTCCTTGGATGCTCTTACCTCATTGGATTGATTGCATTTGATTTGTCAAGAATCTCAATCTGACTATTTAACATGTCCAAAGGGAGGTAAATCCATGGGGTCAATTATTTTTCAAAGAGAGGGCTCATCGACATAATATCAATATGGTCCTTCAAAAACCAACACTATTGTGCACCAATGGTGGATGAAGATATTTGGGAAGTGGTATGCTCCAATCTTTTTAAAACCCCTTGTTCTCCTTGATTTTGTATGCACTTTTCCTTAATAAATTTGGGGACTTGGTTAGCATAGATCCAAAATTTTATTAGTACATATATACCTATGCAAGTAATGTTTATATATAAACATCTATGAGTTAATAAAAAACATATATTTATCATTATATTCTAATATATGTAAATTAATACATATATATGTATAAATTTGTGGGTGTATTTGAGAAATATAAATGTGTACTTCTGTGTGTACATAAGTTTATAGGTGTTTGTGCGTGTGCATCACTAAAATTGCGTCTATACATCATATATAAATGTATTTTCATATAAATATATCATTTTTAAATATAATATATACATGAATTTATAGCTAAACTATATGAATATATATATATGTATATAAATAATGTTTATATATACATGTGTGTGTGTATTGATAAACATGCATATATTTATAAATATATTCTAATATATATAAATAAATATTAATATATACTATATTTAAATAAATTTTAGTATATATATACCATACACATTTGTTGATATTTCATCTTCGTTTAAGAGTGTCTTAATATGCTTTCTTTTTTATTTATGATTTTATTATATTAATTTACATTCTTATTGATTTAATGGTGTAGCAATTATTACGGATTCCCCTATTTTGGTTATTTATTATCAATTTTATATATATATATATATGTATTTATGAATATTTTTGTATATTTATACCCATTTATTATATATTATTTATTTTCATTATTATTTTATTATTTATATATTATTTTTTAATTTTTTTATTTTTTTATATATTATTTATTATTTATTATTGATTACTTATTATTTATTTATTTATTTATTTATTTATAATTTATAATTTATAATTTTTTTATAATTTTTTTTTATTTTTTATTTTTTATTATTTATTACTAATTTATTATTGATTTATTGACTGGTTAATTTTTTTTTTTATTTATTTAATATTTTATTATTTATTTACTTACTTTTTTATTACTTATTTATTACTTACCTAGGAAGGTTCAGCATCCCAACATGTTTAATCCTCAAAAATTACTTATTTATTACTTTTTTTCTTATTTATTAAATATTTATTGTTAAATATTCATTTTTTATTTATTATTATATAATTATTATTTATAAACTATTAATTATTTAATATTTATTATTTATTTCTTATTTATTATTTATTCATTTATTATTTATTCATTTATTCATTTATTTATTATTTATTACTTATTATTTATTTATTTATTTATTTACTTACTTATTTATTATTTATTTATTACTTATTTCTTATATATCTATTATTTATTATTTATTTATGATTTATTATTATTTATATTTTTTAGTTTTCTTATTTCGCTGTTATTTATTATTTATTAAATTGTTTATTGTTTATTTATTTATTAATTAATTTTTATTTATTTCTTATTTCTTATCTATTATTTTTTTATTATTTCTTATTTCTTATTTATTAATAATTAATAATTATTAATTATTGAAGATTAATGATTTATTAATTTTTATTTTTATTTTTAATTTTATTTTTATTGTTTATTTATTATTTATTATTTATTATTTATTATTTATTATTGACCATTTATTACATTATTATATGTTAATTTATTTATTATTTATTATTCATTATTAATTATTTAGTTTGTATCTAATTTTTATGTATAATTTATTTTTTCTATTGATATATATATGTATATAAGTATATTAAATTTTATTTATTCACCACATAAAGAGCCAGCCAATGTAGTAAATTCTTTGTAGAATAACTAAGTGGCACGGTGTTCAAATCTCAACAAATGTGGATTTTCTACACTGTATATATGGAATGTGCTTTTTCATGGTAATAAATAAAAAATAAATAATATTAAATGATAATAAATGATAATATATAATAAATTAAAAAATTAATAAAATAAATTAATTATGTGAATTAAAAAAATAATGAAAAATTAAATAATAACAAAAATAATTATGAAAATTCAAAAAATTAAAAACAATTAACCATCATAAAAATAATGTTGACATGTGTTTTAGTGGAGACTTAAACCACCGCTAAACGCCTACATTGGTGTAGTATTACGAGGAAATCCCTTATAGATAAACAATTTGTTCAATATTATTCATATATAATGATTAATGCACTAAAATCATATTATATTGTTGTATCCTCCCCAACCAAAACCACCCAATTCTAAACTAGGTTAAACAAAAAATATCAATCATCATATCTTCAAGTCTCACTAGTTAATATATACGATTATATTTCATTTCTCATAATTCACAAGTCAAAGATATATGTATATCTCATTATATTATTCTTACCCCAAATGTACAATGAATTTCACTTGATATATAAGAAAGTATTCATAATACAAAACATTGTATTAATATATAAAATGTCCCTTATATTGAAAATCCCAGCAACAAGTTCCCATTATTCCCCTTAATGACTATCTTATTTTAACCATCCCACTATCACAATCCTTTTACATATAATTTTCATGCACAAACTAGATTCCTAGTCGTATCATATTAATCATCAAAATATAAACAGATTTCAGAAAAAATCCAAACAATTAGTGGAGGTATGGTATGGTCTATAAATCTAATCACTCAGTTTCCATGTGTGAATTGAATGATGGGTTTCACCTAAGTAAAATCCATCAGGTTGTTATCTTTCTATACCATAGTATTCAAATCACTAAAATAACATTAGAAAATAATAAGAAATAGATTTCACACTTGTTTGAAGGATTATTCCAAAAAATAGGTTGATTAGTCCATATGACTATCTAATAATCTATGTCAACTAGTCTACATAGCTACCACATAAACTATATCAATGAATCTATATATCTATGATTATCATGCCAGTAATCATGACACTACCCTCCAACCTTGAAGATTTATCTTAGGGTATATAGACACATTGTCATCACAAGTAAACAATATCTTTATTGCATTAACATTATTAAAATAAAAGACCCTATGTAAAACCATTATTGGCGATCGAGTAAGTTAATAATATGCCAAACTAGTGTTGATCAAAATCAATTGTCTGTTAATAGACATACAGTAAACCTTGGGATACACTCCCACCTTTTAATGAATGATACTCCATATATAGTTCTCTAATAATGTAGAATGAGAAAGAAATTGAGTATCCTAACATTAAATATTGCATCATATCACAATATTTGAGTAAAAAGTCAATTTCAAAATATAATATAATATAATTATCATGTAATCAATATGAAATATAAAAACCCGCATTATAACAAGATCAATTTATGTCTTTAGGGAGCAGTCATTCCAATTATTGGGAGATTAGGAGTATTGTATCATCAATTATCACTTAAATAAACATTAAACATCTCAATTGCCACACATTCTTTTCCACATCTAGTCATGTTTAAATATTTAACATTGTCTATTATCGTGATTAATAAAATCCAAACAATATATATTATTGATGCATTAATTGATATGAGTCATTAAAATTATATACATGATTTTGGGACCTACTAAAATCTCCTCATGTATCACGTTCATCACAAATGTTATTAAATTATCTATTAGCACACTTATACAATAATCTTCTTCTATAAAATTTTTCATCTTCAGGGATTAAGCCAACTCAAAAAAAGTGTTGTTTCAATTTACTCGTGAAAATGACTCCAGGGGGTATGTTTAAAATTTTATAGGTTAGGTCATTATTAAATTTTGTATTCAATAATTTGAATTTCCAAAATCAATCCATAAAACAATTTCTCTCCAAAATTGTCTTATTTTTAATATATTTCAATAATAATGTGATTTCAACCATTCATATGTTTCATATGGATACTAAATGAAATGTATGAATTTTATTGATACTTTTATATGAATGGATCATCTTGGGGACTCATGTTTCATGACATAATATAGAGTTGCACATCATTTTTTGGTCTAAAAATATTCGTCTCATTTTAATATCCATTGTGTAGAAAACATTTCATCATTTCAATGTCGCACATAAATGAAATTGATAGTATAATATTTAGGAATAATAATAATAATATATTATTATTATTATTATTATATTAATTATAATAGATTTATATAATATGGTACAAAAGAAATGTAAAATTTGTGGAAGAATATTTATAACAAAAATGCCCCTAATTTTTCATATATTTCCTCCTAACCACAAAAATTTTTTAAAATTATTTTTTTCCACTATGGAGGTCTTCTAGTTTTTGGGACATTATCTTGGTTTTATATATTTTAGGGTGTTATTCTCACATGTTATAAATTTCTATCTCAATTTGATTCCCATTTATTTATTTCCCCTGATAGTTTTGGGAAGGGTGATGAGGGGAGGTATTACCCAAATTCAATTGTAAGAAAAAGTGAATGAATAGGGGCCTATAACATTATTTTTTAGGGGTGGACTACATAATTTGAAGTTAATTCATGTAAAAGTGGGGATGGGGTTTTATTTTAAAATAAAAGAAAAGAAAATTTATCTTTGGTGTTATTTTATACAATACATTTCAAGCATTACCCACCCACTCCCACTAATAGAAAACAAGCATCTTCGACCATCCAATGAAATCATATAAGGTGCTTATGTAACTTCAAAATATACCTTTCACAACTTCCAATTGTAGTAGTTACCCATTTCATGACCTCTAATGGTGACCACTTTTGGTAGTCATAAATGACGAGTTGAAAATTATCTTTTGTGACCACCATAAATAGCCACTATATATTTATATAAATTTTTTAAATTTTAGGCATTGGATAGGGAAATTGGAATTTAGGAATAATATTAAATATAGAAAATATATATATATTATTTATGTAAAAGAATAACTAAAATTGTAAAAAAATGATAATAGGAAATAATATTTTAATAATAATATAAATATTAACAAAAGGAAGTTATTCCAAAATGAAATTATCCATTAACACATTTAAATGAGAAAACAATGTTGAAAATGTATAACAGAAATCCTTGGATGATACATATAGAAATAATTTGAATCATAAAATAAATAAAATCATCAACCAATAAAATAATCCAATAATTAAAATTCATATAATAAAACATAATTAACACTAACCAATTGACCAGAATTATAATCATGAAATACATCCCTTCTCTATCATGAAGAAAAACAAAAACCAAAAAAAAAAAGTGTAGAATCACAATTTATGATCTCTATTTATGTATATTCCATGAAAATAAAAAACAATTCCCACCATAATCAACTCAAAGTATTTAACAACAAGGAAATATGACAAAAGAAAACTTGAAAACCAAAGAAACTGAATTAATCATACCAAAATATGTATTAAAACAGAATCCACCATCATGGATTCAACATTACAGACTTAATAAAAATAATAAATAATAATAATACCTTGTTATTAATTTTAAAAATAGTATCATAATAGCCTCTTTCATTATAAGAATAACCAAAAAAATAAGTCTACATGTTGAGAATACTCATGCACAAATTATCCACTATTTTTCACTACCAATGTGAATTGAACTACATTATTCTATGATCTGAGAGCTTATGCTCCATGCATGTGATTTTGTTCCTAATTTTTATCTTGAAATTTCATTATGAATAACATTCGTTAGTCTTAATGAATTTTTTAAAATATTAATATCTATCAACTATCATATGGTATTCTTTTGTTTGATCTTTTATTCTAAAAAACTATTTTATGGATATCAATACCAGTGTTTTATAATTTTCAGTACCCCTAAAAATATTCTATATCATATAATCCATATAAAAAGTATCATATATAAATAATTTTATATAGAAATATATCATATTATATGATATATATGTCATATAGTATGACATAGAACTAGTCGTACAATATTCTATATCATATGGATATAGTGATCCAACAATCGATGTTATTTATATTTTATTTCCACACCATTAAATGATAAATATAAGTATTTATATTGTAGTTTCTTTAATCATTTATATGCTGATGTATTTAATAATGTTTAAATTATTTGCGGAATTAAATTATAATAAATTAAAAAAACTTAAAAGCTTTGAGAATCAACTTTGTGTGAGTGAAACATTTATCCTATAGAAAATAATCATTCCATAATTAATATACATAACCAAAATGTATTTAATTCATGAATGAGGAATAAAAAACCAATATAAAGTAATAAAGAATGCCCAATGCACCAAGGAATGACTAATGAAACAAAACTATCACTTAGATATTAAGAATATTGAATAAATGATATATGAACATAAATATATACCCAAATTAACCATTACATATTTCAATATTCATTTTCTAGGAAATAAATTCAAGGTAAAAAGTAATTGTTTTCCAAATTAGTTAATGTTTTCTAGTATCAATAAGGGGTTAATTTATTTTGGACACATTACTTACAATTTTTCTCCATAAAAACTAATTTCAAAATAAATTTTTTTATTAATTAGAGTATCAAAGTAAAAAACCATAAAACATCACTAAAAACAATAAAAAAATAAATGATTTACGAGTTAAATAATTAGCTATTATTAAAAGTATTTAATAAATCAAAAAATATAATTTTCAATAAAAAAACACAACATGGAGTATTAGGTAAAAAACCAAATACTCTAATATAGGGTGTTATATTACCAAACCGTGTTCTTACCAAGGGAACAATTTTCTTTTAATCTATAATAGAAATACAATTAGTGAAATTGATCCAATGTATAAACATGTTCAGAACATATAAACTTATTTTACTATCATAGTATTTATCTTTAAGTACTGCACCAAAAAATTATTCAACAAAAAAAATTCATAGTTAGATCTATCCATAAAAACCTCTATGATCTCCTCAATCAGCAGTAAGTCCGTGTACCATAGTCTTCATTAGACTCTTCCTTCTGAATAACATTATTTTTTACCCAAATTCTCTCCAATCATGGAAGATTTAATATAGATTTATAAGAACAAAAATTTTAATGCATTATAAAGATGGACCTCATAATGAAATCTCCAAATGAATATGGAAACAATAATACAAATAGAAGTACTTGAATGTAATGATTTGATGCCCAACTTCCCTCATAATCAATATTATAGAAATAATATAAACACATCAATTCTCTAATGCCCTTGAATTTATCTATAGGCTTCATTGTGAAAAATTATAATAGTCACATTTCTAATTATTCATGTTCAGTTGTAACAACATTAGAAGGATCAATTTTTCTTCCAATTAATATAGCTCTATCTTCTGATGAAATAGTGCCTCCAATATTCTCAATAAATTTTAATTTAGGTGTATCTAAATAGTTCACAAGTACAAATATATTTAGATAATAAAAATTTATGTTTCAAAAAAATAAAATAACCAAATTTAAGTAAATTCCAACTCAATATAAAGTGATTTTTTTTTCAAAATAGAATATATTATTTTAGTAATTTGACTTAAAAATATCACACTTTATTAATAATTCCAATACATGGAAAAACGTTATGTTTGAGTAATGTTTCAAAAAATAAATTCCATGTAACTTCTCAAGAAACCCCCTCTAATTTTAACATCCTAATATAGTCAATTTGTTCAATGTTTCTGAAATATCCTCACTTGAATAGGATTCCAAAAACCCACATTAATAAAAATTATTAATCAAATGAAAATATACCCATAGAAAAACATACCATTCTAAAATTTATCTACCTATTTAATTTTCAAAAATAAACAAATTTAATGTAAAAATTAAAGAATATGGAGTTTAAAACCATAAGTAAATGATACAAGTAAAAAATAAACCATGTCTAATTATATTTGAATTTATCCTATTGAGATCTACATCTCCCATTTAAAATTTTTAAAAAATTATAGGGTATAAATTTGTTTCTCAATAATTTTAAATAATGCCCCTATATCTAAATTATTTAAAGATAGAAATCTATACTCTTTTTCTGAGTTAATCATAAATAGGTAAATTAGACTGAAATGATCCATTCATAAATATATTATTCTATAAATGATTGATAAATAATTCTATAATACTCAACATTTATACTAAAATTTGAAGAGGAAAATAAAATAAAAAACTATTCTTTCACTAGATATTTGGAAACAACTTTATGTATTAATTTCATCTAATTTATTTATTATTATCAAGTAATATTAACATGATTTAACTCTTTATTTTAATAATTTAGATCATATAAATTTTCTTTTATATTCTATTCTTATCAATTAATTTCTATTTATTATTTCCATTATGAAGGTTATATACATTCAGTTCCCTTTTTAGGGAAGAATATACTTATTCTTGGATAATTAATCTTTAATATCCACATGTTGGTTGTGTCTTAACATAAATTATAAATATATATATAATCATCCAGTGTACTAATTGGATTATTTATTAGCCTTTAGTAAATCTAAGGAAGAATATATTTGATATTATAGACCTTCTTTAGTAGTCCTTCCCTCAATGATTGTTGTTTATCAGTTCATTTACTTCATAAAACTATCCCCTAATGAACAATCCTTAAAATAATTACTCAAATTAATACCTAAATCTTCATCTCAAGGGGTAATTTTAGTTTTTATTTATCCATGTTTGATATGTTCCTGATTTCATCCTGATTATAATAATTATATTACTCCAAATTTAAAACATTAATTCAATTCTTGAATGTAATATCTTGATATTTCTTTTAAACATTAGACAATAACACTAACTTTACCTATGTGGGTGCACCTTCTATCGATGTGTTTTTAAAATTTATATATTAATAATAGGGGGATGATTATTTTTTCTTAATTTCATATTTTAGAATACTAATTAAATTTAATCAACAAGATGAATATAAATAAGTATTTTTAGAAGTTAATGAAAGTGAAATTTTTTAGGGAGGTGGGGGTCTTAATGTGAAATAAATTATATCCTTCACTTTTTCTAGTTTATGAATTTCTTTTACTATATAAAATATTATAGGTATAATGGATTTAAAAAAGTATTCCTCCTCAACGTTCATGATAATTATATTTTACAATCATAATTTCTCTACCAATATTTTATAATTTTTCTTTAGAGTCCTCTAAGTCACTTTAGTAGGATCTCTTATTGTAATAGGTGGAATTATAACTAAAAAATTGTTCACCATAGGATAAAAATTTCTTTTTTCTGAAATATTTTATGACTAATATACACTTCCTAAGGTAATTGAATTTTTCTTTTGATGCACCAAAAGATGGTTACTTGAACTTTTATTTTTATTAATACAAAATAAATTATTCAGATTTCATCACCCAGTTCAATCCATGAATTTCATTATGTTTTTTTAACTTCTCATCCAATCACTCATACCAATTATGATTTTTCCATACATGGTAATTATTAGCCAGAACACTTTCTAGTTCATTCCCATTCTTATTTGTTTACATCTTCTTATTTTCTTCATCTACTTGAAGTGTTACATTTTTTCTCTTTCAATGAACTTATTTCCTATTAAATCATATAAAATATTTATAAATTAAATGGTCTTAATATCATGTTGATACTACATTTACATTTCTATGGATCATAAGTCATTTACATCATAATTATCTAGATAATAAATCAAAATCTTATTTAGGATATGTGAGTATGTGAGCATATTCAGTTTTACTATACTAGTGAAAACTGCATCCACATATTCCCATATAAAATAACAACATTAAACAACATCATACCTATTTATAGAACCAAAATGCATAGTTATTTAATTTTAATGCTAGATCTATGTCTATTTCTTAAAAAAAGAAAACATTAAATCCATTACAAATAATTTTTTACTTCTATATGTAGATGATTCACCTTTTGTACCTTCTCATTCACCTATAGTAGGCATTCAACAACTATCTTAACATTGAATGTTACATATATCTCTAAAATTTTATGAGATATAAAAAATTCCCCTTATAGTAGGATTCCTGCTCTATTGGAAAAATATTTTAGTAGCATTATAAATTCTACCTCATGAACTATAAATTTCATCATCTTGAATCTATCCATGTAATTTAAAATTATGGTTTTAAAAATTTGTCCAATAATGTGTAGATAAAACAAGTGATATTCCTTGCCTATTTGGGTGGTTGAAATCCAACCATGAAATTCAAAATCTCTTTTACAAAGTGATTTTTTCTAAGAGAGCCAATCATAGTCCATATTCCTCTTAAGAATGAACCCTCTTGTTGAAATATCACTAGATTATTCAATTATAATTCATAATATACCACAAATAGTCTAAAAGATAACATGTGAGAGAGATATATAATCATATAAAATATTGGTAAGAAATTATGTGTCCACAAACCTTTATATTGTTGATCAACTTATGCATTAATTTGATCTGATATGATATTATAATATAATTAGTAAAAAATAATTATGCCTTAAATCAATTAAATAATATATTTTATATTTACTAATTAAAACCATGTCTGTTAAATTTTTAAAATGTAAATTCATACGATAAAAAAAGTGCATATCATAATTTACCAAACTATATAGTAAAATGTAAACAACCAATCTATTATTAGGGTCACAATATAAAAATAAAAAACTAAACTTCCCAAGAGTTATCATCTCATAAATATAATCAATATTTACCAACTGGATATGTTCCTATTAGTGATTGTAAATCATTTTCCAATCTTCCATAGAATCGATTAGTAGATAAAAAACCAACATCAAAAAATTTGCAAAAAAAAAGTACCCCTCAACAAAGGAATTTTTTTATAAAAATTATTGTATAAATTATATGTAAATATATTTGAAAAAATAAGAAAAAAAATAATGTGAAAGAATAAAAGATGCAAAAATCTTAAAAAATGTCAAATTAAAAAAATAAAATTAATGAACTTAAATGTAAAAGTAAAAATGTAGCAGGCAATGTTTGGTTGTCAGTATTTAGTACCCTTTCTTCGATCATAAAATATTATCTTGGTATGATGACATTATTAAATCAATGTAAATTTATATTCAATTTATTTGATACCCAAATACTTCTAATTTTCATATATTTAATAGTATCAAGCCCCATTAAGAAATATCTTAATGAGTTATAAAGGGATAAAAACTTTTTTATTGAATATTTATTCTTCTAATTTCCACATCTATAAAATTTAGAATAAATTTGTGTGTTCTTGGGATTTATGTATTTTGACTGATAGTGGGATAATTCTATTAATGAATAAAGTAGTTATGAAGTTTCAAATTTGAGGCTTAGTTTCTTATAAAACATTTTCAAATTCCACTATCTATCTGTAATGATTTCTGGAAATTTATTCAATCATTTGAATTTAGAATTCACATTGTCCTCATTAGTTTTATATTAAAAGTTTCACATAGGAATAATATTTATATTCACATATGATGATAATATAAAAATTTCTATTATTTAATAATAAATATAAAACATAATCTTAGAAATTGAATCAATATTTGAATTTGACTAAACATTAACCATGATTCATGATTCATATATTTAACCGAATCATGTTTCTATTATCAAACCTGATCATTTAGTTTCATATAGATCTGGTAATGATTTTGAGACATATCTTCAAATTTTACTACATATTACATCATCTCATTATAATTTTCTGGTTCATTAATCTCCCCCTTTTCATCATCACCATAATCATCCAAATGTAAAATGGTGTGGACAATAAAAAGATAAATTCATCAAGGCTTTAACCATCATAATTCTTATAAAAAATATTATTTTTAGTTGTCTTACCATATAATCCAACTACCTTCAGTGTATCATTCTTAGATATAAATTCCTTCGTTATTTTTGTTTAAGAAATTATCCGTGATTATTTTTCCATTATCTTATGTCTCAATAACTATGTGTAAATTTTTCAAATCTATTTACATTCATACAAGAGAAGATTTATTTTAATATTTATCTTTTATAACATGTATATATTTCTATTAGTCTCTCTACAAATAATTATTTAATAAAATTATTCATGTTATCTGTACAATTTATCCGTCATTATGTTTGGTATCACTATTATCATAACATTTCTTAGAAGTTATTCGAGATGTACATGAATTCGATGTTTGATTTTTGAATGTTAAATATCATAATGTGGAAGGAAAATAAACTTCATTTCTATTTCTCTATTTATTAGCATATATTTTTATAATATTCTCATACTTTATAGGAGTACCATTTATTTCATTTAATATAAGATTCATAATACGAATAGTATATTCAATCATTTTTATTCTCTCGTTCTTCCAGTATAATGTCAATAACATTATCAATGTGATGGTGATCAGATCATTTTCATTCTCCATGAAATTTTTGACTCATAAAAATCATCATAAACCATTTTTTATTTAATAAAATATTTCTCTAGGTAATAAATCAAATTACTAATAATCCACTCAAATTATCACTCATTTATTATCCTATATATTTGAATTAAAATTTTTTGAGACAATATAATTTTTAAATATTTGAGATGTTGTTTTATATAATGATATTGTAACACAGGGAGATTTTATGACAAATATATATATATATATATATATATATATATATATATATAATGTCTTCTATTATACGCAACACCGAAAGAATCTTTCACTACACACAACACTGGCTTGGCTTGCCTTACACGCAATCGCGACCTTCCTCGATAGTGTGTGTAGTATGCAACACCGGCTTTCACTAAACAATGATATATTATTATGGACTAGGCATTATGAATAGTACTAACTAAATTTTGAATTTTATAACATTATCTTAAAAATTTTCTAGAACATGGTATTGGAACAAATTAAATTTTTCGGGTAAAATAAGTATTATTCAAAAATGCAGTTTTGCCGCCTTTTGAAGGTGTACCCACAGTAGATCTAGTTTTTGACATGTTTATAAGTTCAATTTGACAAAAAAATTCATATTTGGAATCAGGATATAATAATTTACTTCGGATAAATTTTTCATATATTCTGATAACTTTCATATTTTAATGAATAGTAAAAACACGCTATATTTTAATTAAAAACAACTTTTTTCATCGCAATATTTTATATGTTTAAATTATTATATCGAATGGTTTTAAAGTATAAATAGAATATTTTTTTATCATTTAATATAATTTATGTCATTACAATTAATTTTACGTTGAATTCATAGGTAAAAACATTTCAATCTTTGGAAATGTTTTAACTTTTAAAACTCATTTGCTTAACAATGGGATTAATTTTAAATTAATTATTGCATCTTCTGTGTTTTGAATTTTGAAAAATGAATTCGATATATGAATTCATTGTGTCCAAATTATGTTAATAGGTTAATTTTATTTTTTTTGATATTATGAATTGTAACTACGGTAAATTTTATTTACTGTCGATAAAGGTAAATCGAGAAATTCATGGTAAAAATAAGATTATAAAATTGTCCTAAAACCTGCCAAAATTCTATTGGATGACTAAAAGTCGACCAATATCACCTATTGGTGGTAATATATTCATTTTATGGTCTTTAGAAAATGAAAATAATTTAATTATTTTTAAAACCAATGAAAGTGACAACATTTCAGTCTCTTAAATCATATAAGTATACTGATTTTAATTTAGTGATAAACATCATTAAACGTCAATAATGAATAGTCTCAATAAATCTAATGAAATTATATTCATCATGTTAATTTATTTTTAATTTTTAGGGATTAAATAATTATCATTAAAGGTGACACGATAGTGATGTTGAAATTATTTTATTGATTGAAATATCAAATAAATGGTTCCAAAAATATTAAAATAAATATTATATTAACTATTTAATGTGCTCCACAATTTTTCTAGATAAATATGATAGGTTATTAATCTATTAAATATTTTATTTCTAACATATATTCTGTGTGGATTTTAATAAAATTCAAATAAATGAAAAGTGTCAAAATTGACACTATTGTTATTTTATAAAAATAACAAAATATAAAATTATTTAAAAATCACAAATATATTTAAAAATTATAAATTAAATTTTATATGGTTTAAAATTTCATAAATTATCCAATTATATAAAATTCACAACTCATAAGTAATTATTTATAACAATTTAAAATTTAGAATCTTATTACCACAAATAAAATTAAATAGATTAAATAAGGATAAATAAAGTTTATAAGGTTTAAAATAAATTTACAACATGTCTAAATTTTATTGGTTGATTATATTAAAACCCTATCCCATCTAATATTCTAATATCAGTCATTTTTGGAGGTTTTTAAGTGGGTTTTGATTTATTATAAATTAATATTTTTGAGGATTCCAAAGGTTCCCCTCTACTCCCTTATAAAAGGGCACCTCCTCCATCTCATATTTACACAACCTTGAGCCTTAAAGCTCAGCCAACCCCTGCCAATTACTGTTATCAACTTCCTTATTAATATTCTGGAGGTTCTGTTCTTCTGAAATGTCCAGCTCTAGTCCCTTTAGAGGAAGTTTAAAGGAGGCACATCGAGGAAGAGGTAATCTGTTCTACCGATTCTTTCAATTTTCTTCCTTCTTCTACTTCCTCTTATTCAGTTGTTTCATTATAAAGTAATAAAATAAGTATCACTCATATACTGATATGTTATTATAAATATGAAACAACCCTATTTCACCTTCTATCCATCCTATGGAAAATGATATCACCACGCATGCGTACGTACGAAATATCGTCTCCACGCCGTGGTGTAATCTGTTTTCCACCACCACCTTACTTGGATGGGTATAATGGTGAAAATAATAACTATGTTTATGATTATTATAACATTATACTAATTCTTAGATATTCTACCATCCACTCATATACCATTCGATAATTATGGAAATGATATCGCCGCTCGTGCGTACGTACGGCTTACCGTCCCCACGATGTGATGTGATTCATTCTACATGATCTTCATTAAACCATGATTATATAATCTAATTGACTGAATAAATATTATATATATAATACTACTACCATTTTGTAAATGATATAGCTATAAACTAAAAAGTAATAATAATTTATTCAAAAAAACACGCATAAGAACATAAAGCAATGAACACCCGAATAACAAGTGGTAATGAAGTATTACTAATAATAAGACAAGAATAATACCATATATGTTATCATAACAATGAATATTATTTTTTAATAAGTCAATGAAATTATTTAAATCATTATAAAGGAGTTTCGGATACGTACGAAGATTATCGGACCTAAGGTAAGGGAAAATCTCGCAATCTCATTTTTATCTGAGATTGTTTATACTTTAGAATTTACTGGGGAATATTTATCATCCACATCTGTGTTTCCTCAATATTTAATATTATTTATGTCCTTCTAAAAATTTTTATATCCAATTTTACCTATTGGTGAATTTTAGTAAAATATATGAAAGGAATCTTTTGTTGTTTTCAGTACGAGACACTTTTTGACTTTTCTGGCCAAAGTACGAGAAGAATGTATTTTAACTTATACGGCATGAATGGATTTTTATGATTTCATAGAACCCTATTTACATGAAGAATACTTTATAAGATTTAAATTTTATTTTTAGTTAACTACTTTTATTTTAATATTGTACGACACGTTAAGAAAGGAAAATGTTCTTGAAGTAGATAGGATATTTCCCTCAAGAATGGAGTTCAAGTGATTTATCAAAATTATTTTCCCTATGACATAATATAAGATTTTGTTTCGATACCTATTGTTACATTGATTTGATTATCTTGTGATGGAATTATTTTTATAATGCCCTTCATCATATATGTATTATGTTATGATGTCATGATGTTTAAGAATACCATTTTTATTACATGTGTTATGCTATGATGCATGATTTATGATTTTGTGGCACAAATAAGAATGGTATCATTATGAGATGGGTGGGACCTATATCTCCATCCAATTCATTGTGTTAAGATTTATATCTCATGAGATAGACATGGCTGGAATGGTAAGTTAATCTGATTCAGTGATACAGGACTGGAACGATGAGTGAACTCGGTTTAGAAATGGACTGTGTCTGCTAAGATAGTCTTGTAAATTAGTCTTGACTAATATGAAATGATTTTATATGATTATGTGTGTATAAAACAAAGTTTCATGTTTTATTTTATGATTATTGAGATTACATTTCACTACTATGTTTTATCCCATGTTATGATATTATGATCTCTTTTGCAGGTTAAGATTCCCAAAATGCTGTGTTCTTATGAATATGATATGATTTATATTTCCTTTTTTTACCCTTACTAAGAATTTGAGCTCACCCTTTTGTATGTTTTATTTTCCCCAGATCAAGAAGAAGGGTATTAAGTAGGATATAGAAAAAATGGACTCTAGATATGAGGAAATAAATGGGAGACAATGTTGATGCTTTATGAACCAGGTGTTTATGTTTCCCAGTTTCTACAAACATTATACCTATACGGTCCAACCATGGTTTTGTTATATATTGTAATAATTATGCTTCAATTCTGAAGTAACAACAATGTATGTAAAGTATGGGTCATTATAATTGGTATCATAGGAATGGTATAGTCAACCTTTGGAAACTAGGATGTGAAAGCCTTAGTAAGAATCCTAAGGATATGTCTAAGCATAGAACACAATCTTAGTGTTTTTGAAATAGCCATGAATAACCTATGATAAGCCCTAATGTGTGAAATTTTATTACTGATTATGTTGTTTTCCTGTTGTAATTAGTGTTTCTCACACTATTCTTCTTGGTTTTAGTCAATGGATGGAACCCGAAGGAACTGTGATAATGTTGAATGCGATGGGAAATGCAATGATTGTCCCCCTGAGCAAACAAGCATTATGGGAGCTAGAATTCAAAATCTTGTAGCCATGCTCACACAACATTCTCAAGATGTGTATCATGCAGGACTTCCAAACGAGAGAAAAAAAGGAGCAACATTCTGTTGAATCCTTCATGAGGCAACGTCCACCCTCATTCAGCGGGTCTACTGATCCATTAGTTGTTGAACAATGGATCGGTACCACTGAAAAGATATTTTTAGTTCTTCAATGTTCTGAACGTGATAAAGTCATCTTAGCAGTATATAGTTTGGAAGGTGAAGCTGATCAATGGTGGAATCTTATCAAGAATACGAGGAATAGAGATGAAATTGATTCCATGGAATGGGACGAGTTCAAGAACATATTTTTCAATAAGTACATCCCTAATATTCTTCGAATAAAGATCGAGAAGGAGTTTCTTGAACTAAAGAAAAAGGATGATGAATCGGTTAGTACCTACGAAGAAAATTTTATAAGGTTTACAAGGTACGCTTCTGGGATTATTATCCCACCTGAGAGTAAGATCGATCGATTCTTTAGTCACTTAAAACCAAGTCTTAGAATGGAATTAGCCAAAATGGACTTCAATAGCTACAAGGAAATTGTTCTATGTGCTATTAAGGTTGAGATATAGATTTCAGTAACCCATCAGTCATATGGGTTTGATAAGAAAAGGAAAATGGAATTCAAAGGGAAATCTAAAGACCACAGTGAAAAGAATATTAGTTTTCCCTTACGCTCAATGTGTGGAAATAAACATGGAGGGAATTGTATTAAAGGGACAAGTAAATGTTTCAAATATGGAAAAGAAGGTCAATGGGCATTTGAATGCCGCAATGATGGGAAAAATATGTCTACTGATGCGAAAAAAGAAAAGGCTACACATAATGCAGCTCCTACACTTCAATGATACATATGCATTGAAATGGGTCATTATTCCAATCAATGCCCAAATCCAAGGGTTGTTGATGATGATCAAATTCAACAAACTCTTAAAGCCAAAGACAAAGTAATGTCACATGAAATTTCATTCGGTGATCTGGAGTACAATAAAGAAGTGGTGAAAGGTGAAATTACCATCTAATCTAATGTAGCAAATATTGTATTTGATTCTAGATCCACCCATTATTTTATTTCTGAGGCATTTTCTAAGGGTACCATCGTACTACCCCAATAATTAGTTGTTGAGTTGGTTGTGACCACTCCTAATGGCACAACGGTCGCATTAAAAGTTTATAATTCCTCTCTGATTGAAGTTTTTGGGAAAGTGCTTCCTGCAAATCTGGTGATCTTTCCTATAGTGGAATTTTATGTGATTCATGGCATGGATTGGATTTCCTTATATGGATCTCATGTTGATTGACAAATAAGGGAAGTCACATTTCATATTCTAGGTCAATCAACGATCATCTATAGATGAAAGGATTAATATAACCTTCCAGTGGAAATTTCTTCCATCTTATGGGTCTTGATTGCAATAAATTAAGGTTATTTATCTCAAATGGTTGGAGAAAAAATCATGATTAAGAATACATCCATTGTATGGGAGTTTTATAATGTCCTTCCAGAGAAATTTCCAGGACTTCCACCAAATCGTGAAGTTGAGTTTTCAATAGAACTCACACCGGGTGATATGCACATTTCAAAGGCACCTTATAGAATGAACCCAATTGAGTTTCACGAATTGAAGAAGCCGCTCCAAGAGATTATTGATAAAGGATTCATACGCCCTAGTGTGTCACCTTGGGGAACACATGTTCTGTTTTTCAAGAAGAAAGATGGATCAATGAGACTCTACATTGATTATCGAGAACTTAACCAGATCACTATCAAGAACAAATATCCTCTCCCATGCATTGATGACTTATTTTACCAACTACACGGAGCTCAAAACTTTTCCAAGATTGGTCTTCGTTCAGGGTATCATCAATCAAGGGTCAAAAAGGAGGATATACCAATGATGGATTTCTGTATATGGTATGGACACTATGAATTTATAGTGATACCATTTGGTCTTACTAATTCCCCTGCTATCTTCATGGATCTAATGAATAGAGTCTTTAGAGACTATCTTGATCAGTTTGTGGTAGTCTTTATAGACGATATTATTGTCTATTCAAAGAGAAAGGAAGAACAAGAAGATCACTTGAGAATTTATGGAAGACCCTGAGAAAGGAGAAGATTAATGCCAAATTTTCCAAGTGTGAATTATGGCTTCAAAAAGTTTCATTTTGGGTCACATAATCTCGAAAGATGGGATATATGTGGATCCAGAAAAAACAAAGGTTATCAAAAGATGTTCGAGACCAACAAAAGTAACTGAGATCCGAAGTTTTCTTGTGTTGGCGGGATATTATCGACGTTTTGTGAAAGAGTTTTCACAATTATCTAACCCACAGACCAAATTGACTAGGAAAGGAGTTAATATTGTTTGGATGGAGGAATGTGAATATAATTTCAAAGAGCTAAAAATAATGTTAGCCAGTGCACTTGTGCTCACACTGCCTTGTAGTGGAGAAAGGTTGGTGATCTACAGTGATGCATCCAAGAAGGGGTTGGGGTGTGTTCTCCTGCAAAATGATATAGTGATAGCTTATGCCTCATGACAGGTGAAAATCCTTGAGAAAAATTAACCCACTCATGATTTGGAGTTAGTTGTGGTAATCTTTTCATTAATGAATTGGAGGCATTATATTTATGGTGAAAGGTGTGATATTTATACTGATCATAAAATTTTAAAGTATATTTTCACCCAAAATGAGCTGAATATGTGCCATAGAAGATGGTTGGAGCTGATTAAGGATTACGACTTCTCAATTTATTACCACCCTGGGAAAGAAAAGAAGGTGGAAGATGCATTAAGTCGACAAGACCATGCTAGTTTATACATGATGAGGATCACAAAAGATCCAATATTTATTGATTTACAATGGATGGATCTTGGAATTATAATGGAAGGGGAAAAATATTATCTTTCTCAAATCAATGTTCAACCATCTATACATGTGAAGATTAAAGAGTCACAGAATGAATATGGAGAGTTACAAAAGTAGGTGAGAAATGTTCCTGAATTCCACATTGATTGTGATGAAATAATAAGGTCCAGGATTGGGTTTGTGTTGCACCCATCCCAGAATTAAAGAAGGAAATATTGGATGAAGCTCATAGTTCATCATTCTCTATTCACCTTGGAAGAACGAAGATGTATAGGGACCTGAAAAAGTACTTTTGGTGGGATGGCATGAAAAGAGATGTTGCTAAATATGTCTCCCGATGCGTGGTTTTTCAATAAGTTAAAACTGAGAGACAGAGGTCGAAGGGGATGTTTCATCCATTACCTATACCATAATTGAAATTGGAAAACATCACTATGGACTTTTTCACGGGACTTCCTAAAACATCCAAAGGCAATAATTCTCTCTGGGTTATAGTTGATCGTCTTATGAAGTCGTACCACTTCATTGCTATTTGAGAAGATTTTTTTCTTGATCAGATTTCCAAGATATATATAAAGGAAGTGGTAAGATTTCCTGGAGTACCACTTTCCATTATATCTGATCGGGATCCGAAGTTTACCTCGATGTTTTGGCAAAGTCTTCAGCATACTCTAGATAAAGAGTTGAGTTTCAGCACTACTTATCATCCTTAGACTGAAGGCCAGTCTAAGAGGACAATTCAAACTCTATAAGAGATGTTGAGAGCTTTCTCTATGGATTTCAAAGGAGGTTGGGATCAACACCTACATTTGGTGGGATTTTCTTATAATAATATCTTCTACTCTAGTATTTAGATGGCTGCTTATGAATCTCTCTATGGTAAGAAATGCAGAACTCCAACTTGTTGGGATGAAGTTGGAGAAGGAAAGCTATTAGGACCTAATCTTGTTGATGAGATGGAAAAAAGGTCAGATCTATTAAATAACACATAAGAGCAGCTCAGAGTCGACAAAAACGTTGCGGAAATAACTGAAGAAAAGACCTAGAGTTTGATGTGGGTGATAATGTGTTCTAACGAATATCTCCTTGGAAGAGAGTAATGAGATTTGGAAAGAAGGGAAAGATGAGGCCTAGGTATATTGGTCCTTTTGAAATACTGGATAATTTTGGGAAGATATCTTACCGATTGGAACTTCCACTAAATCTCTCACAAGTTCATGATGTGTTTCATGTATCTCTCTTGAGAAAGTACATACCTGATCCTTCACATGTACTAAGCTCAGAAGTTGTACCACTGGAGCAAGATCTTTCTTATGAAGAATAGCCAATAGAGATTATGGATCATAGTAAGAAAGATCTATGAAACAAGACCACTCTATTGGTTACAGTTTTATGGAGGAAGCACCAATTAGAAGAATCTACATGGGAATTTGAGGATATAATGAGGCAGAGGTATCCTCATCTGTTTGTTAAGAAGTGACGAATTTCGAGGGTCAAATTATTTTTAAGGAGGGTAGAATATAACACCCTGATATTTTATGAGAAATATATATATATATATATTTACATACATATATATATATATATATATTATCTTCCGTTATACATAACACCGAAGGAATCTTTCACTACACACAACATCGGCTTGTCTTGCGTTACACGCAATCGTGACCTTCCTCGATTGCGTGTGTAGTACACAATACCTAGTTTCACTAAACAACGATATATTATTATGGACTAGCCGTTATGAATAGTATTAATTAAATTTTGAATTTTATAACATTATCTTACACATTTTCTAGAACATGTTATGAGAACAAAATAAATTTTTTGGGTAAAATTAGTATTATTAAAAAATGCAGTTTTGCCTCCTTTTGATGGCATACCCACTTTAATTCTTGTTTTTGACATGTTTATAAGTTCAATTTAACACAATAAAATTCTTATTTGGAATGAGGAAATAAATATTTACTTTGGATAAATTTTTCATATTATTCTGATAACATTCATATTTTAATGAATAGTCAAAACACAATATATTGTAATTAAAAATAGCTTTTTTCATCGCAATAATTTTTATGGATAAATTATAATATAGAATGGTATTAAAGTATAAATAGAATATATTTTTACCATATAATATAATTTATGTCATTAGAAATAATTTTACATTGAATTCATAGGTAAAAACATTTCAATCTTTGGCAATGTTTTATCTTTTAAAACATGTTTTCTTAACAACAGGATTAATTTTAAATTAATTAATGAAACAAATATTTTTTGAATTTTAAAAAATGGATTCCATATATGAATTTAGTGGGTCCAAATTATGTTAATATGCTACTTTTATGTTTTTGATATAATGAATAGTAACTACGATAATTTTTATTTAGTACCGTTAAAGGAAAATCGGGTTATTAAGGGTTAAAATAAGATTATAAAATTAATATAACACCTTCCAAAATTCTATTGGATGACTAAAAGTCGACCCATAGAACCTAAGGGTCAGAATACATTCATTTTATAGACTTTTTACAATGAGAATAATTTAATTATTATTAAAACCAAAGAAAGTGACAACATGTCACTCTCTTAAATCTTATAAGTATAATAATTTTAATTTAGTGATAAACTTCATGAAACATCAAACATGAATATTCTCTAGAAATGTATTAAAATTATCTACATAATGTGAATTTATTTATAATGTTTAATTATTAAATAATTATCATTAGAGGTGACACAATAGTGACGTTAGAATTATTTTGTTGATTTAAATATCAAATAAATGGTTTTAAAAATATTAAATTAAATATTATATGAACTATTTAATATTCTCCAAAATTTTTATAGATAAATATGAAATGTTATTAATCTATTAAATCTTTTATTTCGAACATATCTTCTGTGTGAATTTTATTTAAATTCAAATAAATGAATAGTGTCAAATTTTACACTATTGTTATTTTATAAAAATAACATAATATAAAATTGTTTAAAAATAACAAAAATATTTAAAAATTATAAATTAAAATTTATATTGTCGAAAATTTCATAAATTATCCAATTATTAACATTTCACAACACATAAGTAATTATTTATAACAATTTAAAATTTATAATCTTATTACCACAAATAAAAATAAATAGATTAAATAAGGATAAATCATGTTTATAATGTTTAAAATAAATTTAAAACATGTATAAATTTTATTGGTTGAATATATTACAACCCTATATCATCTATTATTCTAATATGAGTCATTTTTGGAGATTTTTACGTGGGGTTTTATTTATTATAAATTAATATTTTGGAGGTTTCCAAAGGTGCCCCTCTCCTCCCTTATAAATGGGCACATCCTACCTCTCCTATTTACACAAATTTGAGCGTTCAAGCTTGGAAAAACCCTGCCCATTACTCTTCTCAACTTCCCAAGTTATATTTTGGATGTTCTGGTCTTCTCAAAAGATCAACTCTAGTCCCTTAAGAGGAAGTTTAAAGGAGGCACGTCAAGGAAGAGGTAATCTCTTCTACCGATTCTTTCATGTTTCTTCCTTCTTCTACTTCCTCTTATTTAGTTGTTTAATTATAAATTCATAACATCAGTATCACTAATATAATGATATTTTATTATAAATATGAAACAACCCTATTTCACGTTCTATCTATCCTATGGAAAATGAAATCATTGCGTGTGCGTACGTACGGAATACCGTCTCCACGCCGTGGTGTAATATGTTTTCCTCCACCACCTTACATGGATGGGTATAATGGTGAGAATAATAACTATTTATATGATTATTATAAAATGATACTAATTATGAAATATTATACCATCCACTCTAATACCATTCAAGAATTATGGTAACGATATCAGTGCTCATGTGTACGTACGGCTTACCATCTCCACGATGCGATGTGATTCGTTCTACGTGATCTTCATTAAACTATGATTATATAAATGAATTAAATGTATAAATATGATATATATTATACTACTACCATTCTATAAAAGATATATCTATAACCTAAAAAAATAATACTAATTTATTCAACAAAACACGCATAAGAACATAAAGCAATGAACACCCGAATAACAATAGTAATGAAATATTACTAATAAGAAGAAAATAATATGACCATATATGATATCATAACAATGAATATTATTCTTTAATAAGTCAATGACATTATTTAAATCATTATAAAGGAGGTTTGGATACATACGAGGCATATCGAACCGAAGTTAACAGAAAATCTCGCAATCTCATTTTTATCCGAGATTGTTTATACTTTAGAATTTACTGGGTAATATTTTTCATCCACATCCATGTTTCCACAATATGTAATATTTTTTCCATCCTTCTACAAGTTTTTTAAATCCAATTTTACCTATTTTTGAATTTTATTAAAATATATGAAAGGAATCTTTTGTTGTTTTCTATACGAGACACTTTTTGACTTTTCCGCCCAAAGTACGAGAAAACTATTTTTTTAACTTTTACGGAATGAATGGATTTTTATTATTTCATAGAACATTATTTCCATGAAGATTCATTTACAAGATTTCAAGATTATTTTTGATTAACTTATTTTATTATAAAATTTTATGACATGTTAAGAAAGGAAAAATGTATTTGAAGTAGAAATGATATTTTCATCAAGAATGGAGTTCAAGTGTTTTATCAATATTATTTTCCATCTAATAGAATATAAGGTTCTGTTTCTGTACCTATTGTTACATTTATTTGATTATGTTATGATAGAATTATTTTTATGAAGTCATTTATCATATATGGATTATGTTATGGTGGAATGATGTTTAAGAATCCCATTTTTATTATATGGGTTATGCTATGATGTATGATTTATGAATTTGTGGCACAATAAGAATGGTATCATTATGTGATGGGTGGGACCTATATCTACCTCTAATGAATTGGGTGAAGATTTATATCTCATGAGATAGACATGGCTAGAATGGAAATTTAATCTGGTTCAGTGATACAGGACTTGAACGTAGAGTGTACTCGGTTCAGAAATGGACTTTGTCTGCTACGATAGTCTTTGAAATGAGTCTTAATGAATATGAAATGATTTTATATGATTATGTGTGTATACCACAGGGATTCATGTTTTCTGTTGTGATTATTTGTATTACATTTCACTACTATGATTTATCCCATGTTATGATATTATGATCTCTTTTGCGGGTTAAGATTCTCCAAATGCTATGTTCTTATTAAGATGATATGATTGATATTTCCTTTGTTTACCATTACGGAGAATTTGATCTCACCCTTTTGTATGTTTTCTTTTCCCCAGTTCAAGAATAAGGGTATTAAGTAGGATATGGAAAAAATAGACTCTAGGTATGAGGAAATAAACGGGAGAAAATGTAGATGCTTTATAAACTAGTTGTTTATGTTTCCCAGTTTCTAAAGACACTATACCTATATGGTCCAACCATAGTTTTGTTATATGTTGTAATAAGTTTGCTTAAATTATAAAGTAACAATAATTTATGTAAAGTATGGGTCGTTATAGATACATAACTATAGATATTTCTTTGTATCCTACAAAGTAGTATTTTTATAACTATGATTTTTAGTATAAATTTTCCATTTTCTTCTCAAGTGAAATATTTATCTTCTTTTTATAAAATATTGTAACATATTGTAAGAATTATAAGACTATACACATCCCTGTTGATCTTATATGTTACCATATGATCATTAAAATTTTCTTAATCTGCACCATCAAATATAGGTGGTCGGTTTGGATTGAAATTTTACAAAAATATAACTATTAAAGTACCTACCATATCTAAAAATCTTCTCTTATCTACTATATAGTTAGTTTAAGGAAAATAGATTAATTTATAAATATCATAGAGAAATAAAATAAGATCTAAAAAGCTAAGATCTGATAAAATATTATGAGACAATATCAATTGTAGAGACATTATCTAATATAAAATGTAATCACTAGAGGATAATGTATTGAATATTATAGAGTGGTGGTGAGTAAAATCCAATAAAAACATAAAAATTTTATCACATGTAAACAAAACTAATTAAAAGAATAAATTTCTGATCAATCAGAGTATCAAAGAAAAAATAATACAATAAGAGATCATAAAAAGTGGAAAAAGAATGATTCAAAAGATAAAATATTAATTAAAATAAAAAAAAATTAAATAATTGCAATTTAAATAATTTAATAAGAAACACAGTATGAAGTATAGTATTATAATCCAAACGATCCTTTATATGATTATATATCAAACCATATTATTATTAAGGAAATTGACAACATTTAAAACAAAATTAATAGTGGGTTATTAAACCAAATCCAAGGTATAAACATGTTCAAAACACCAAAACATATTCAACTAATTCATTTGGTAGTAAAAATTTACACAAAAGTATATTATTTTAAAAAAACATCAGTATTAGTTAGATCTCACTTTGAGCACCAAATCTATATCCTTAATCATTATCAAATCCAATTACCTTGGACTATATCAGACTCATTATTAAAAAGAAACATTTTCCTAGACATAGAAACTTATTTATCACATAGGATAAGAAGTATAATCATTAGAACATAAAACACATAGTGTAAAAATAAAATACCTCACCATGGTATTTCTAAGTTCACATTGAAACCGACTAACTTGAAAGAAGTGATACGATTCTCAAAATTAGCCATAAAAAAAATTCAAATAGTTGTGAAAATTCTTTTTCTATATAAATGTATTGAATCTATTTAAATTTTTAAATGAAAAAAAACTCAAAAAATCATATTCTAGGATATTTGCATCTATTTATACTATAATATAAATCGAACTCCAACATTTGATAGATTATACTCTATCATCTAATGAAGTATTTTAGCGTAACTTCTCCATTTGATAGAATTTAGGTTTATCAAATTAGTTCACAAATGAATTTTTTTAAAAAAATCAGAAATTATTATCTATATAAATAATCTCAAACAAAATCAAGTAAATTAAAAATCAAAAAATAATTTTATTATAATTTCCAAATATATAAATATAAATATAGTCAATTGACTCAAAAGTCTCCCCAATACATACTCTTATTATTCAAATCATGTGATATTATTCACATATTTGTTGGCAAAATATATAAATGGTTTCAAATTAAAAAATATAAATGGTAAATGAAGCATACTAAAATAATTCAACAACCATAGTATTTTGAAACACATGTAACTAGATTAATTTTGTTGTTGATAATATAAATATCCATGGAAAAAAATAACAATCATTCTTAAAATCATTTGATAAATTAAAATTTAAATCATAAAAATAGATGAATAAAATTATAAAATTATAAATCAAATTTTAATTTAAAAAAATTTTATGAAAATTTCTTCTAATAATTAACCATCATTAAAAACACAAACATTAAAAAATACAAAACCTATGAATTACCAGATTTAATATTTTATCGTATAAATATTTCTTTAGAAACATTAAAAATATAATAAGTGAATATAAAACTCCAAAATACTGTAATATCAAATGTTATATATTATGTAAATATGTATTTGAGTTTGATATGAAGAAGAAAACAATAATTTGATCTAATTTTTTTTTCAAATCCAAAAATAATAAATATGTTTTTTGTTCTAAACAACTAAACATATGAACAAGGGGGACATATTATTAAAAAATTTATGTTGTCTAACAGGTTGGAATCATAATAGAATATATGTTTGTGTGTGTTAAAATGAAAATAGGTGCATAATAATCATTGATAACATCATGAATGAAATCAAAGACAGACATTAAAACATAAGAAACCACTAAAAATTCATAAAACAATCTATTTAATCATCAATAAATTTCCCATTAAATATCTCTTAAATTTTAATTTTGATTATAAATACTTCTCTATTATCAAAAATATATTTTCTATAAAAATATATGGGGAGAGATGGGAGGAAGTAACCACTGATAGAATCAAAATAACTTATCTAAATGATATAAATATTAAAAAATTCTTGAATGGATTGGTTCTAAAAAAATATGATTTTATATAATCATCAAATTAATACAGTATCTTATTAAAATCATTAATAGTGTGTCAAAAAATAAAAATTGGATATTTTTAAAATCATACTCTACATATGAACTATAACTATGGAATGGAAATAAAAAATTATACGTCCATTTAATAAAACTCTTAAATGAAATTAAGTTGAATAATAAGACACTTGATGATGAAAAGATTAAAATCATATTGTACAAAAATGGATAGTTATCAAAGTTATTGAAATAATGATAGAACCCCAAAAATCTAAACCCCATTAACAAATTTTCATCACTATTTACTCTAATTAGATTAAAATTGGATATAAAACATTATCATTTTATGTTTAAAAATGAGGTGGCTCCAAGACTAGAATTATCAATGTATCTAATATATTCCATCTTTATTTAGTGTATTTTCAATTTGAATATTTAAATAATAATATGATTATTACAACTGATATAGTTAGCGAGTCTTAAATAATCAAATAGTATAACAATTATTTCATACTAATACTAATATCTATTTAATATAAAAAATTATGATTTAAAAATTATATGTTATAAAATGAAGTTAATATGGAATACAATAGTGGTAAAATCAGATAACATAGGTGAATGTATTTTATTTAAGTATCTCCCAAGATAAGGAATAAAATTATAAGATAAAAAATAATGTATAATCATTTAAAAATCATGATTTTAATTTAAATGATCATAAATAGTGGCCTTGAATATGGATATTAAGGATATTATTGGTTTTGAAAAACTATGGTATGAGAAAAGTATCATCTAAATGGATATATTATTTAATTAAATGTATATAATAAAAATTTATTATCATAATTTTATTATCATATCATGAATAATATTATATAAATCTGAAACATCAAAAAACTGAATAAAACAAATAATTTTGATACAAAAAATCATAAATTAACACATTAACATCAAAATTGAGTGCATTAAATTAAATACGCATGATATTCAAGAACACATACGTTTAATATTACAAAAAATATCAATTTATAAAATTTAATCTCTTAGATGACATATACCTAAAGTAATTAATAGAGTTCGGTTGTTTAGGAAAAGTGAAACCATAGGTGTAGGGAATGGGATTGAGGGAGGAGGAGGTAATATTAGAGCTTTATGATCAATCTCTGTAGTTTATCTTGATTCCCAATTGTGAGCATGAGCAGTGTGGGTGGAATTAAATGGTTTCAGACATATAGGTCATAGGATTGAGAGAATAAGGCCCTTGATATGTAATTAGAGAAATGGAATGACTATTGACATTGTTGATGAGATTTTGTAATAAAGTAAGTAGTAGAACTCCTGAGGGAAGCTAGGAATGTGAAACATTCAACTTGAATGTGAAAGGGTGACTAGGGTTTGGGCTGTTTGGGGGGAGGTCAGAACCTAAATATTTTTTTTCATAGGGATATGTTATGAAAAAATCTTTTAATAGTGAAACTTACAAGTTTAAATGTAACTACCTATGTTAATAAGGCGTACCTTTCTTTTTAGGAGCATACATGATTAAAACTTCATAGTTGAGTATGAATGTCCATGAGAAGTGCTTAAGATGGGTTACCTCTTGGGACATTTCCTAGGCTGTCTATGAGTGAGGAAAAATCATATTACAATAAAATGTGTTGGACTACTGGGATATTCATTAGTGAGATAAGTGACCTTGGTGAATAAAAACCTATAGTGTGATAGGAAGGAAACAAAGGTATTATAAGAGACCTATGGGGTCAGATGACCAGGTTCATATACAAGAGATATCAGTTTGTGAAAAGTGGTATGAGATAATTCCTTTAATTTCATCTTATTGTTTGTTGATTTTTTAGAATAGAGACAAATTAATGTGTCAAAGATTGTGATGGATATTAGGATTTTTCATTGAGAGAACCAGTATTAGTAGGAAATCCATGTTACCTTAGATTTGGGATTTCTATTTTGATTTTTGATTTTATGATTGTGTGTGATTTTCCCTCTATGAGATTCACATGGATGCTTGAGGTTCTTTATTTTTGATGTATTTTTGTCTCTTGTACCTCTGGAAAGAGGATAGATATTTTATTTGACTATTGAGCTACAGAGGCAAGAGGCATCTCATGCACCATATTAGGTACATAGTGTTCACATGACATATTGACCTGTTACTGGGAGATTTTAATGATGGTTTAGGCTCAGTGGATTAAGTATTCAAAAAATAATTATACATATATATATATATATATATATATATATATATATTTTCCAAGTAATTACTTGGTGGGATTCTACTCAGTTTGGCTGATATTTATAGAGATTTTCTTCTGATGAAAGTTTTTGTGGATTTACAGTGATGTTATTAATAGTGAAGATAACCACTCATTCCTCATGCAAAGAAGGTGTGGTGACCCTAGTGGGTATGTATGGGAACATGGTTCCTGAGCATTGGAACCCTTTTGGGTCATCCATATTTATGTTTGGTCATTAAATATTCTAGTAACAACCTCTACCTCATTTTTTTGTATATCTTTGAATTTCATTCTATCTTACCAACCCCACTATATTTGATTCAATATGAGCTTAATAAGATTATGTCATTGGTTATGGTAAAATTCTTCTGATGAGATGTGATCCTCCAGGGAGAAGTTTTATGTGAATATTCTCTAAGAGGATGAGTTTCCTAATTATAATTAGTGATTGGGAAATTAATATTATGGGGATTTTCTAAGATGAGGGCATCAATGATTCCCCATGGGATGTTACTCTTATGAGTGTCCTAAAATATGGGATAGGTTGTTAGACCTAGTGACTCTTCATGATACCTAACTGTCCAAGGTTAATAGGGATAACTAGAGTCACATAGTAACTAATAAAACCATAGTCAGTTAGAGATTTAAAATGATTGAAGGTATACTGTAAGAGGGGATAACTAGGGTTTTTTTGTTTAATTAAAGGATGGATTCATGGTTGGTGTTTTAAAGAATGCGACTGATTTATAGGAGGTTCTTAGAGTTTTTTATAGAAATCACCTTGAGTGAAATTTATTAGGTATGAATGTGTGGTTTCGAGGGTAATACAAACGTAATATTTTTTCCTCTATATTTGGATTCTTTTAGTAGTATATTCTAAGCGTATGAGGAATTTTTGGGACTAGGAAAGTTGTCATTATGTTGCAGTCATGGTTTGAATTGTGGAAAATGTGGGTTTTCTAATTTTTATAAATGTTTATAAGTAATATATTAAAATTTCAAGACTAACATGACATGGAGTCTAGTCTACGTGAACCTAGTGATGTATGAATTGTAGATGCTATGAGATAGGTTTTCTAATCAGTGATGATTGGGTCAAGGCTGAGGGATAATCATAACTAAGGAGATACTTACAAGAGTGTTGACCTGGATCTTTGAGTTAAATAAAGAATGTTACCATATAATAAATTATGTTCTAAAAATGGATTAGTTTTTGTGGAATGATCGACATGAGGGTAGACCATGAAATGAATTACTAGGGAAACATGATTCTAGTTAATGTAAGTAGTTGATCATTAATTATGAAAAGTAGCATGTGGTGAATGAAAATGAGATTTTTTTATAAAAAAAAGATTATCCTAAGGTTTAGACTATTATGTTATCTAGAATAATGATACTGTCATGGGGGAAGGGATTTAGAAGTATGGAAATGGTTATAAGATGATTGTTTTGTAATTATAATGTCAATGGATGATTGAAATTGAGTGAATGGATTGGGTGCAGTTCGAGTGTGTTCATCAGGATCTGTATGTGATGGGACAATCTGATAGGATGTTGGATCAAAAATATGTTTTTGCATTAGTTTTTAGAATGATAGTGGAATGGATTAATCAATGATTCAAATAGGTAATTTCACCATGAGTTTGGTATGATATTTAGTGAGTGTTCTTGGAAAAATCATGTGATTCCTTGGGGATGAAGGCATCATAAACAGACATGTTTGATGACGTGTTGGTGGTTATGGATGAGAATTTCTTGAAAAATTATTTTAAATAATGAATGAATTCCATTTTCATATTTATAAATATTTTTTCGATGAGTAAATTCATGTATAACATCCTTTTTGAAATGATTGATGTTTTTGAAAATCGGTTTGTGCCTTTCAAGAAAAAGACGATATGCTTGATTTGACCATGGTCATTAGATTTAAATGAATTATGATCATAATATATAATATATACTAAACATCTCTATAGTTAGTGGTTTTTATTGTGGTAAAACAAGCAAAATTCATCTCTTAGATACTATGGGTGTGTCTTAATAGAAAATTCCAGTGGTGGAAGCCTTAAAGTATTGGAATTTTTTGTTGCAAGATATACCAAATAGTGGGGAGCACCATGGTATAGGTTATGAATAAGATTATGGAATAGTTGGTTCATGGGATATAGAGTTTAAGTATGTTCTCCATCATAGTTTCAATGGTGGTTTTTTAAAATTTTCTTATATTCTATCGGTTTAATTGCCTTTAATTTTTTGTGGTGGTTTTCAATCACTTTGAGAATTTGTAGAAGGAACCCAAACATTTGGGAATGAAAACACTACCCTGGTAGGTCAAGGTGTTTGGTTGGATGTCCACAAGTATTATTGAGGATTTTATATAATAATGTGTGGGTGTTAACCTGATGTGTCCATACATGAATTCAAATTTCAAAGGAAACATGCACTTTAAAATAAGTGGTTGGGTCATTTTGATAATCGAGATTCTTAATAATTTTTTGAGGCTTACAAAACCTAAAAAAATAATTTGACGACTTTAAATGGGGTTAAAGATAATTCATGGGGATTAGAAGATAAGTAATTTTGGGTAGGTGGATGTTGTTGCCTATGCTGTAGCAGGGAACCGGGTAGCCGGTGGCAGAAGACAGTATCCCGGTGAGATACTTTCACCACCAACTCACTAGTGGCCTATAATAGCCATATAAAATGAAATTAAATAATAAAATTGAACCTTTTATCCCCTTTATTTTTTAGGTTCTATCTTCCCCCATTCTCCTCCTTGGATTTTCTGGGTAGGGGGTCTAATCCCACTTCTCCACCTTTATACTCGCTTTCTTGTGAGGGGATTTTGGAGAATTTTCCTGACATTTTGAGGTTCAATATTCCCTCCACTAGCATCCCTTCCTATTATTTTACTCTTATTATAATTTTTGTTTTCCCTAGTTTGGTTTTTTAATTCCAATTTCACCATATCATGGTGGAATATGAAACTAAGAAAGGGTATTTTGCACTGATTAGGAATAACATGACTCGAGATGCAAACTACATGTGGTGACTCAAAATCATATTTGATGGATGTCATACTGTGGATTTTTCATTACATTTTGATTAATATTTAAACATTTTAATGATATAATGGTGTAATCGGTTGGTTATTTCACATGGGTTAGGTTCATGGGTGTTTTAGTGGAAGACAATACCTCGTTGCTCGAAGAGTCGATGAACTTTGGACATATGGTGAGATATCCGACTTTTGGACTTTAAAATTTCAAAAAAATTATTTAATTATATTTGATATAATTAATTAATCACTGATTATTTTATTTATCTAGATGCTTAGTGAATGTATTAAAACTTGGTTGATCGTGTTTGATTTTGGATCATCTTGGATGGTACTTGAAGCTACTATTTACCATCAGGATATAAATTGTGAAATGATTTTGAAAATGTAGGTAGTATTGCATAATTTCCATCAATAATTTATGTTTTTATGCTATAAGTGGGTGATTGAGATCACCATGGAGGGTGAAACTCCAAGTTAAATTAATTAAATGATATGTTTAGAATTAAATTTAAATTATTAATTAAAATGGTCAGACACTAGGGGCAAGAATAATTTTGACTGTGATAGCTTGATCCCTCAACCAATATAGGTTGGGGAAGATACCATGAGACACTCAACAACCTCTAGACCTATTGTGTTGTGAGTTTGGATATTATGAGACCCAATATTCCATATATAGGGTCTTGAGACCCCATCAATCCAGAGGTCAGGTGGAAGCTAGAGTTTGTAGGATGTGTAGGCCTTAGAGGATGATTCATGGACCTTGAACCATTATAAATCCCTAATATGTGGATGGGAAGAGCGACCCTCTGCCATCAGAATTGGCAAGGCCTATGTGGACGGACCATAGGCAGACCAATATCGGTTTGGGTGAGTATACCAACCAAGGGTGACCCTATATATAGATATATGCAAGGGGATATCTCTTGAATGATGCCCATGTGGTGAGAAACCATATATCTAAAAAGGATATGACCCCATCTGATGAAGTTCTATGTTGTGATGGCCTCAAATAATCATGTTTTCACCCAAGATCAAGATAGAAACTGAGACCAATGACTCCCAAGTGGATATCCTTTCATTGGTTTCACTAGGGGTCTATGGGTTCCCTATTTATAGGATAGCCCTTAGTGGATGATTTGTAATGGTAGAGGGTGTCACCCCAGAACATGTACTAAACTCACTATCCCGAGGGGTTGTGGATAGTGGTGATGGGTGCGGGAATTTATCCAACTCCCTTGTTTTATTTTATGTAATGTACCCTTAGGGATAATGTTATAATCTTGGTAATACATAAATATATTGTCAAGAATACAATTTTGGTTATTTTATTAGGGCTGAGTATATGGATAAGAGATTCCTCGAATCAGGAAGAGATCAATATACAGATGGATCTTCCATGATGTTGGATCATGGTACTGGAGCCTCCATAGATTTGGGGATAAAAATAAAATAGTGTATTCCATATATTAGGATCATGATGTATGGATGGATACCATATATTTGGAGCTTGATTCACATTCTTCCATTGGTGGAGTCCTAGGATTAGGATGTGATTATGGATTTCGTGAGTTTGATCTATATGCATGAGCTTCCGTGGGTGGAGTCTTAGGCTGTGAGATTACAGTTATGGATATGAATAGTTGGTGTCAGAGGCACAATACATTGTGGGTTGATTATAAGTCCACGAGAATGTGGTTATGACTACCATGAGTTGGAGATGGATGCATATGTTACCATAGGTTAGGACCTCGAAGATGTGATATATTATAGGGTATCTCATTGATTTGGAGCCCGAGATAAGAATATAATGGGATAATCCTTAGATTCATGAGGATTATATGTGGATACCATTGACTTGGAGCTTGTTTTTTTATTTTTTTTCATGGTCTTCAAGAGATGGTTGCAAACACCCTAGTACTGGACAATGTAGGTATGGTTGATTGGGTTCATAGGCCTAAGGATCGATAATAATTTATTAATTTTGATAGATATTTTATTGAAACTACTAAAAAACACACCTTTAACAGTCCTAACATTTATTATCTTGAGAAAAATTCACCGAAATGTTTTTTCATTATCAATGAAGAAAAAGAAATGATAAAGGGAACCCATTATCAGCACTTTTTAGCCTTGATAAAAGGGAATCGTTATCAGTGTATAATTTTAGAACTAATAAAGTAAACCTTTATGAGCGATTTATTTTTAGCAATGATAAAAGGTTCCCATTATCAACGTGCTTTTAGCATTGATAAATTTTTTCCTTTATCAGTGCTTTTTTAGTGTTAATAAAGGTCCATAATAAAATAAAAAATGAAAACAATAAATTTAAAATGAGTAAATTAAGAAAAATATGATACATTTTATTAAATAAATATTTATTAATAAAAATGAATAAATTTAATATACATATATAAAGATTATAAATATTAATAAATAATATATATTAAATATATATATTTATAATGAATAAGTATAGTATATAAAAAATGTTATCAAAAAACATATTAATGCCTAATTCATTTTTAATGTTGTCTTATTTTTCAATTTAACCTATATAAAACGTCATGTGTTGCAATTATTTTATATACAAACACACACACACACACACACATAGATATATATATATTAATTCATTTGTATACACAAATGTACTAAAAAAATTACGCAATATATAGAAACACATACACCTAATATTTATGTAATTTTTTAAAATTTTAGTATATTTTAGAATTTCATTATTACATGATACAATTAATATATATTCTGTTTTTAATTAGTCAATTTTATTTATTATTTTTTAATACTAGATTTAATGTATTCATTTTCAATGTTTTTTTTTTTATTTTATTTTTGAATTTGATCATTTCCTATTATTTATTTATAAATATTTATTTACTATGTTTTAGTATTTTAAATATTTATTCATCCACATCAATGTATATTTATATATATCCATATTTTAATAATAACATATATTTAATTAATAAATCTTATCCATTTTTTCAATATATTTAATGTGTACTCATTTTGAATTATTCAATTTCACACATTTTTTAAATGCATGTATTTAAGAATATATACCCATTAACAATATTAAAAATATATTTTTAAATAAATATTTATAAATAAATATATTTATAAATTTATATTTACTATATTTATACATATTATAAAAAAATAATTATTATTTTTAAAATAATTATTTATTAATTATAATTAAATAATTATATATATTTAAATAATTATAAAATTATAATAAGGTTTTTTAAATAATTATAATCATAAAACGTTTAAAAGTTCTTTTTTACTACTAGTAATGATCAATCGTTATCATCCTTAAAAACTATTAAAAGATATCATTATCAGCGCTAAAACAATACTGTTAATAAATATATATATTTTATCAGCGCTAAAAAAGATGTTAAATATTAATTTTATAAGTTATTATAAATTTAGAACTAATTAAATGAATCTTTATCAACACTTTTATAAAAGTCATGTTAAAATTATCCTCAATCTATTTAAAAACCCTAACCATGACTCAGTCGATTTTGATTTTCAAGGTCTCGCAGAACTCCTCTACTGCTAGCGTGACTCCTCTAGGTTCTCTCAAATTAATCAGGGCTATAATCCAATATATGTTATTTTCTACTCTTCCTCTATTATTGTTATATTTTATGGCTTTTGTGAATTGAATTTTGGTGATGTTTTTAAACATGAAGAATCCTACATCCCTTATTTTCACTATTGAAATACATCAAGTGTGGTTATATTTTATCGTTTTACTCTATAGATAATAGTTTTGATGAAACATAATGATGTTTTCATATGGTATGGTTAGTCAAAATATGTGTGTGGGCCTCTATGGATAAATAAAATAGATTTTCTATTTACCATCTTAACACATCCCCTCCCCCCACACAATATCATCTCCCTCAGTTATTATTATACTTCTCCTTTCATATTTATTTGAGTGTCCAACCAATTTGTCCCTAGATACACACATATATGGTTTACACTCCTCTTGACATTAACAAGGAGACCTCTCATCCCCCTTAGTTTTCTCTTCATTTGAATAATATAGGGTTCCAAAATCTAGGTAGTCACTCAAATTTTATTTATCTTATATACTAGATTATAGATTCTAATAGCTTAATTATGAGGGTTTTTAAGGATTAGGTGACACCAAGTTGGGGACCTCATTTATGGATAATAAATATAAAGGGACCAAGGTAAGTGTAAAATCATCAAAACATGTTTTTTGGATTTTGGTTATTCATGAAAATTATTAAACAATGAAATGAGTTATTTATATTTATGATTTTTGATGAATAACTATATATTGAATATGAAAAAAAATTAATTAATTATTCACATTCCAACAATTATTTTTGTTATACATGTTGTGATATTTTTTTAATTAATTCAAGATTATTATTAAATATTAACAATGGGTTTCAAAGAGTGATGGGGAATTTATTTGGTGAGAAATGTATGATAAATATTTTAATTTTTCTTAGATTAGATAGAGTTGAGAAACCATTGGGAAAATGGACTTATACACACAAAACAACATATAAAGGGTTTTTTTCTCAAAAGTAAGTGACTTATCCATTTTTAGATAGTTGATCAAGAAAAATATGAGATTTGATTTATTAATAAATTTACTAATCAAAATAGTGTGATAATTATTTCTTCGGAAAAATAATTATTTGAAAAGTCATATAACATGGTGAATAACTCTAGATAGAACAAAAAATTATTAAAATATACTTTTGATGGTTTGGATATTTATTTCCTATAATTCATGTAATTTGTTATCCAGGTCCAAAATGCACAAAATAATGATATTATATTTTCTGATATCCATGAATCATAAATAAATATTTAATCTTATATACACTTTTATCAGAGGATGCGATATATGACCAATGTATATTTTTTGGGGGCATTAAATATAGATATTATATGAATTAATTTGGATTCTTATCCCAAATAGTTTCTCATAAATCATAAATCATATTGTTGGTCGGAGTGGTTTACTCAAGAGGGGGGTGAATTGAGTACCAATTAAAATTTCTGTATTTAAAAACAGTGTCTTAAAGACCCCCAAATAAAATAATAAATTAAACTGTAGTGAATTTATATTAAAGTAGAGGTTCTGTCAGATTCTCAAGGGATTGATTAATTCCCAGTTAATCAACACAGGAGTGTGTGATTATCTTTTGAAACTAACTTACTAATCTACACTTAACATAAACACTTGTTAATTTAATTATCAAAGTAACTTTAAAAACAGTATTAGTTTTAAAGTGATTAGCAGCGGAGTAAAACTTTGAAAGAGATGGCACAACAATGTAACCAAGAGGTTCAGTCTCAAGCCAAGACTTAGTCCTCTCAAAAGTTTATATAAAAATGATCCACACCCTGGATCTGGGTTCAACAGTTTACAACTGTCCAGGTCCAGGACCTCTACCACTGTTCTTCGTGGGAAACAGTACAACAGCAACCAGCTGTCCAGGTCACACACGACCTCTACCACTGTTCTTCGTGGGAAATAGTACAAAAGCAACCAGCTGTCCAGGTCACACACGACCTCTACCACTGTTATTCGTCGGAAAGAAAGAATGAAAGAGTTTGGTAAGGATTTACAAATCCTTCAGTTTGAGTACAGGAGACAGTGTATGTGTTAGATACAGCAGATAACACACACTGCTCGAATAGAGTAATAATAAATCACAGAACAAGAGTTGTAGAGTTTAGAAGTGGTTCTGGTGATTTCAGTGTAGCTCTGGACTTCTTTGGATTCGATCAGAAGTGAGTTTGAGTCCTCTTCTCATTTCTGTTTGAGAAACAGAGTGTCGTATGCTCCAGGTTCGTAGGTAGTGAGATGTAGTCGATGAAGCTCTTTGATATTATTTTGAATGCACAAAAAACTCTTCTCGAGTATGCTTGATTGTATATGTGATTCTGTCTTTCTTGGTTCTTCTTGTATGCACAGAGCTTTTTCTTGAGTATGTCGTATGTCTTCCTTGTCTCTGTGTGTGTTGTCTCGCTTATCTCTTCAGCAGAGTCTTCTTGTATTTATGTCACGTGCAACAGGAGACAGAAAAGATTTCCTTTCTGCAGGTACGAGGTACGAGTTCCTGAAATCCGACAACCTTTATCAGATATTACACAAATCATTAAAATGTACATGATATGACCGTTGGATAGATTAAATATAGGAAATAAAGAAATTCAAACAGTGCATCGAGTGTTCGGTAGGTGATCAGCATCGGTAGCTTGGACATCAGTAGCGTGAACATCGGTAGCTTGAAAATCGGTAGGTACATGCATCGGTAGCTCCATGCGTTGGTATCGGTAGCTGTGAGTCTATCAGTAGCTTCGTCCATCGGTGACTCTTATTCCATCGGTAGCTATTTATACTTACACCGGTAGATCTATATTTGTATCGGTAGCTGTCTGTAAGTTAGTAGCTTACATTTATAAGCACATCAGTAGCTCTGTGTTAAGTCTATCGGTAGCTCTGTGTTAAGTCTATCGGTAGCTGTCTGTCGGTAGACTAAGTCTATCGGTAGACTGGTTACCGGTAGCTCATTATCAGTAGCTATAGGCAGATTACTTATCTGTTTTATGTAGAACACATCCGATTGGGTTAGAATTAATTTATAACTTGTATGAACATGAATAAATGAGGATTGACATATTACAAAGACTATTTTAAAGATTATTATTGGTGTGATCATAGATTTGAAAGAATTAAAGTATAGAGCAATGAAACATAAGAATATCATAGAGATTGAAAAAATAATTGGGATTTTCAACACATATGAATACATGATTGAGATTATCAAAACAAGTGAGGTCAACAATCTCCCCCTTTTTGATAATCACAATTTATGATATGGGCATTTAACATAGTGAAAATATAATGGTAAAGAGTATAATATTGAATTCAATTTTCTTATTGAAAATAGCATCATAGATAATAGAAATAGTATGATATAGAAATAAGTTATCAGAGGTAACAATCACAGAAGGGTAAAGTGTCTCCCCTTATTCCTTATGTTTCTCCATTGAAAATATTTTTCATTCTCTTTGTTCTCCCCCTTATTCTCTCATTTTGTTCTCCCCCTTATTCTCCTTATTATTCTCCCCCTTTGTGATAATCAAAAAGTGGAAAAGCATATATATAGGAGACAAATAAAACATGGGAAGTAAAAGGAGTTCTGTATTAGAGTAGTCAAAAAGTACAAAAACAGAATACAAAGGAATTTCTATAAAAAATCCTGGCCACTGGATCATTCCACATCTTCCACGTGAGATTTTCATTTGGGATCAAAAGAAGGTTCGGGTGGTGAGGATGTAGGTGAAGGTTTTGGAATCCCAGAAAAGATCAAAGGAGACTAGGCCACTGACACAGAGTCAGGCCTGTAGGTTGAAGATCTTTGGGTGATCATCGGTGTGAGGCTGCGAATAGCTTGAGCAGGAGTCAGCTGGACTGTGGAAGCAGCTGAGGCAGAAGCAGGCAAAGCAGGAGGTATGATGACTGGTCTGGCATCAACATGCAAGAAGGGCAGCAACAGATTTCTAAAATCCATAATAATTCCTCCTCCTCTTTCCATAGCCGAGATGAAATCATCTTTGTTCTCCATGAATTTCTCTAAGGCAGGCGTCAGTTCTCTTAGCTTGCTCACTTGTTCTCTGAAAGCTTGAGTGACTGGAGGTAGCTTCATGTTTTCCAACATCAGCTTGAAGTGGTGTTCGAGTTGATGCTTGGTGAAAATTTTGGCGAAGTAGTAGTCCACTTTGCTCTTTATGGCTTCTTGAGAGGTAGAGGCTTCTCTCATATAATCTTGAACGATCTTCATTATTTCTATGGCATAATCTCTTGTAGAAAGCACCACTCGGCTCAACTCTGATGAGTCCACAGAGCCACTGGTTGAAATAGAATCAATCTCCCCCTTCAACATTGCTCGAACTTGATTCCGGTCAACTGATAGTTTGGATGTGAGAGGGCCAAGAGAGAAGGAAATAGTTTCTTTAAAACTCTTAGACAAACCAATGATTAGGCTTTGAACTTGAGAGTCTTGTAATTGATCATGATCCTTCACTGAGGTTTTGAAACTTTCAAACACCGAGACAAAATGGCTTACTACACTCTTCACATAAGCTAGGTCCTTGTCATCTTGAGGCTTGGAGCTCATATAAGAATCCAAAGCAGCAACTGATGTCTTGAGAGCTTCCAGATCTTATTCGATTCTTGAAGACTGAGTCTGGCACTCTTTCACTTCTTCCATAAGCTCAGACATAAAAGAAGATAAATTACAAGCCAGAGATAGCTCAAAATATCTCTCTAACATTTTCATTTCTCCATAAAAGCTTTGCTTCATCTCAGCAACTGATACACTGAATGATTCTTTCATCTCATTCTTCATGGATTCAAGATCAGATTTAGAGACAAAATCATTTGAGACAACAGCAACAGATTCTCTTGCTGAGGCCAAACTAACTACAGAATCAGTCATTATTGAATTAATTGAGGAAGCAAGAGAGGTTTCCATTAACTTCACTTCTTCAACAAAACTGGTTTTGAGGTCCTCTTTCAGCTTATTCAAATCATGAAATCTGACCACATCATCTGGCAACATCTCAGAAGCAAGATCATAATTGGTCTTCGGTCTATTCACAGACATCTCATTATCTGAATCTGGATAATCCAATCCACAGACTATAAACCCTGGGTCTTCTACCCAGTCTCCAAGCTCAACAGCTACTGTAACATTTCCAAGAACAGATTGATGCTCCCCCTCAATGGGTGCATTCTCATGTATCACAACAGCATTTGGTGCTGGATTCTGTTCATCAGAATCTTCTACTACAAGTTCCACAGGTGCAACATCTTGAAGATTTTCTGATTCAGGTACAGCTTCTTCTGTAACTCTTTCTACTTCATCAGTAGGCATAGCTGAGTTCCCAATCAAAGGGCTCATACTTAAACTACCGGAAGCAGACAATTCAGATACATTTTCCTTTTCCTCTTCTTCTTGGTGAGGTACAGACTGGTCTTCCTCATGAGTAGATACAATTTCCTCTACCTTTCCTTTCCTAGAATAGACCAATTCTGCTACAGGACTTGGGGGCAAGTCTGGATCTCCTCCAACATCCATAGGAGTTTCTTTTTCTTCTTCTTCTTCTGTTTCATCACTATAAACAGGTTCCTCTTCATCAGGTCTCAGACTCAGATCTCTCTCATCCTTTGGTCTTGACGGATGATCCACAGGATTAAACCTATCATAAATATTCTGATCATCACTGACCCATTCACCCTTCCATGGGTTCCAGTTAATTTTCATGTACTTGCAAACAGTCGAGGTGATGCAGAAATTGTTCTTGACTACAACTGTCTCATCCTGAGACTCAGCTATTCCTTTCACTTTTATCATCACTGAAATCAGCTTGGCAAAGAAAAAAGCATTAGACTTTGACTTTGGTCTAATCATGTCTTCCATTTGAAGCATTAGCAATCTGCAAAGATTGATCTTCACACCATGTCTTAGCAAATGAAGAAGATAGATATCTTGATATCTCAGATTTTCAAAACCTCCTCGCCTTGGTATCAACACATGTTGAACAAACTTGAAAAGCAGTCGATTTTCTCCATCCATTTCAGCAGCAACCACTTGCCTTTGATTTCCATTACCAGTCATCTCTTTTAAGGCGGTTTCATAATAAAGGATGTCGCTGCTAGGTGGCATTTCTCTTGATACATACCCAGAGACACCTTCATGTGGTTCTTTCAAACTCTCAGCCCACTCTACTGAAGAAAAAGACATCTCTTTTCCATTTACAAAAGAGCTTAATCGATTCTCATTCTCAGACTTCTCAAAGGTTACAAACTCATAGAACTGTTTTACCAACTTCGGGTAGTATGGGCCATTGTTATTCGAGAAACAATCCACCCATTTCTGGTCCTCCAGAATCTAGTGTACTAACGATTTTCTAGGAAGTAGCCATTCCACGCACAGTTCCTTCTTGATCACTATGTCTCTATTCTGCAAGTGAGGATTCACTGGTCGCCTTCCCGATCTAGTTCTGACTTCACTAACACTGGCTTTATGCTGTGTCTTCTGCTTCTTAGCATTTGGTTCTACTCTTTCATCTCTGACGATAGGAAGCTTGGTTTTTGCCATCGCGGGTTTAGGGTTCTTGGTCGATTTGGGAGCTAAGGTTCGAAGGTGAGGGATTTCGAGCTCGGTGAGGTAAGAAGTGGCTTAGACGTAGTTTTATCATTTAGGAATTCCAAATAAACGACTAAAATAGAGTAATAAAAATAATATAAAATGATTCGTATTCTTGGCGGCAGACAGATGTTTTAAAAACATTGCATCGGTGTGAGTTAATCATCGGTGAGAAAAACAAATCGGTGAGAATTGTACATCGGTAAGAATTTTCACATCAGTGAGGATTTTCACATCGGTGAGAATTTTCACATCGGTGAGAATTTTCACATCAGTGAGAATTTTCACATCGGTCATAATTTTCACATCGGTGAGAATTTTCACATCGGTGAGAATTTTCACATCGGTGAGAATTTTCACATCGGTGAGAATTTTCACATCAGTAAGGATTTTCACATCGGTGAGAATTTTCACATCGGTGAGAATTTTCACACCGGTTGTAATTAAACATTCCCAATTCGTGTCTTATGTAACTTAGCCTATCCGAACATAGAGGTTTAGTGAAAATATCAGCCAATTGATGTTCAGTGCCAATAAATTCAATAGAAATATCACCTTTTTGATAGAGATCTCTTAGGAAATGGTGTCTTACATCTATGTGTTTGGTTCTAGAGTGAGATACAGGATTCTTAGAGATGTTTATTTCACTGGTGTTATCACAGTTGATTGAAACATGTTTAAAAACATATCCATAGTCCAAAAGAGTGTGTTTCATCCACAGAATTTGTGCACAGCAACTACCAGCAGCTATATATTCTACTTCGGCAGTAGATAATGCAACTGAGTTCTGTTTCTTACTACACCAAGAAACTAAGGATTTTCCTAGAAAATGACATGTTCCTGATGTGCTTTTTCTATCTAACTTACAACTAGCAAAGTCAGCATCTGAATAACTCAATAACTCAAAGGATTGTCCTTTTGGGTAAAACAAACCTAAGTTAACCGTGTGTTTGAGATATTTAAAAATTCTTTTAACAGCAAGAAAATGAGATTATTTTGGATTAGCTTGAAATCTGGAACACATACACACACTAAACATAAAATCAGGTCGACTAGCAGTAAGATAAAGTAAACTACCAATCATACCTCTGTAATTTGTTTGATCAACTGGTTTCCCAGTTTCATCTGCATCCAATTTACAGGTAGTACGCATAGGAGTTTCACTTCCCTTGATACTATCCAGACCAAAACGTTTTAAAAGATCCTTTGTATATTTACTTTGATTCAAAATAATACCATTTCATTTTGAAGTACTTGAAATCCAAGAAAGTACTTAAGCTCTCCCATTAAGCTCATTTCAAATTCATTTTGCATACTTTTTGAAAAATCAATACATAAAGAGTGTTTAGAAGATCCAAAAATAATATCATCAACATATATTTGTACAACTAAAACATCTTTAGAAATTCTTTTAATGAAAAGAGTTGGATCAGCAATCCCTTTAGTAAAACCTTTTGAAATAAGGAAATTGCTAAGTCTATCATACCAAGCTCTTGGAGCTTGTTTCAAACCATACAAAGCTTTAGAAAGTTTAAAAACTTGATTTGGAAAATGGGGGTTAGTAAATCCAGGTGGTTGTTCTACAAAAACATCTTCAATTATAAAACCATTTAGAAATGCACTTTTCACATCCATTTGATATAACTTGAAATCCAGATGTGCAACATATGCAAGTAAGATCCGAATGGATTCTAGTCTAGCTACAGGTGCAAAAGTTTCCTCATAGTCTATACCTTCTTCTTGACTATATCCTTGTGCAACTAGTCTAGATTTTTTTCTAACTATATTCCCGGATTTATCTACTTTATTTCTAAAAACCCATTTTGTGCCTATTGTCAAAGTGTCCTTGGGTCTGTCAACTAATTCCCAGACTTTGTTTCTTTCAAACTGATTTAATTTTTCCTGCATATCTATTACCCAGAATTCATCATTGATAGCATCATTGATATTTTTGGGTTCTAGCTGTGAATGAAAAGCTTGATGTTCAACCTGGTTTCTTAGAGAAGCTCTAGTTTGTGTTCCTCTATCAAGATTACCAACAACCGCTTCTAAAGGATGATTCTTTAGAATCCTCGTTGATTTGGTAAAGGTTGGACTAGAAATTTCAGGTTCATCTATAGGTTCGGGTTCAACAGAAGCAGATTCTGGAGAAAGTCCAGAACTGGATACTTTTATAACAGGTTCTTTAGATTTATCATTATGGTCCAGAATAGACAAATCTTCTTCAAGATTCTCAAGAGAGGTTTTAGGCTCATGTGGATCAGTTTCATCAAACTTGATGTGAACAGATTCTTCCACACATTTGGTTTTCTTATTGAATACTCTATAGGCTTTACTAGAGATAGAATAACCCCGAAAAATTCCTTCATCACTTTTGGAAGCAAACTTATCCAGATTATCTTTAGTATTCAGAATAAATACTTTGCAACCAAAAGCTTTAAAGTAATTAACCTTAGGATTTCTATTGTTCCACAATTCATAAGGGGTTTTCTTAAGAACAGGTCTGATTAAGACTCTATTAATGACATAACAAGTTGTATTTACAGCTTCAGCCCAAAAATAAATAGGTAGGTCATATTCATTGAGCATGGTTCTAGCAATTTCTTGTCGGGTTCTGTTTCTTCTTTCTACTACACCATTCTGTTGGGGTGTTCTAGGAGCAGAAAAGTTATGAGTATAGCCATTGTGTGAGCAATAAGATTCAAAATCTTGATTTTCAAACTCACGACCATGATCACTCCTCAAAGTTTTAATCTTAAGTCCACTAAGGTTCTCTACAGACTTGGAGTATTTGACAAAGTAAGAAAAAGCTTCACTTTTGTGAGCTAGAAAATATACCCATGTATATCTAGAAAAGTCATCTACAAGAACATAAACATAGTGCTTCCCATTTAAGCTAGAAACTCTTGATGGTCCAAACAAGTCCATGTGAACCAATTCAAGTGGTTGAAAAGTCGAAACTTCTTTCTTTGATTTAAAAGAAACTTTGTGTTGTTTTCCCTTTTGACAGGGGTTACACACTCTATCATTTGGGAATTCTAATTTAGGTAGGTCTCTAACAAGGTTTTTCCTAGAAAGTTTTCTAAGTGAGTGAATGTTGCAATGTCCTAATCTTCTGTGCCATAGCCAAGATTCTTTATGGAAAGCATTCAAACAAGTAATATTCTGCTTAGCTAAAGAATTCAGATTAACAGCATAAACATTCTCATTTCTTAAGGCAGAAAATACCAAAACATTCTTAGAATTAAAAACTTTGCAAGAATCATTTTCAAATTTAACATGAAAACCATCATCACATAACTAAGAAATACGTAATAAATTGTATTTAAGGCCATCAACAAATAAAACATTAGAGATCAAAATTGAATCAGTGTTACCAATCTGGCCTAGGACAATGATTTTTCCTTTAGAGTTGTCACCAAAGGTGACAAAGCCTCCATAAACTTTTATTAAACTCTTGAAACAAGAGAAGTCTCCTTGCATATGTCTTGAACATCCACTGTCCAAATACCAGGTCTCTATAAAGGAGCTCTTCAAGCAAGTTCCCTACAAAACAGATTCAGATGGGAGATGATTTTGGTACCCAGATTTTCTTGGGTCCAGACAGGTTAGCCAATAACACTTTAGGTACCCATATTTGTCTAATGGGTCTCATATAATTTGTAGAATTGGCATGCTTTGGAAGATAAACTTTATTAGATCCATAGCTATTTATATAACTGGTTGAAGCATATGAAGTTCCAGTATTACCTTCATTCTGTCCAGATTTTGAAATGAATCTAGTTTTGGCAATTTTCCTTTGTCCAGGTTGGTATCCTATACCAGTAGTATATTTAGGTGCTATTTGCTTTCCTAGCATCTGTGTTAGAGTATTCTTTCCATTTGTGAACTTCTCTAAGTCTTTTCTTAGTTGTTCATTAGATAGTTTCAGTTCAGTGTTCTCCTTTAACAGTTGAGCATTTTTCCCTTTTTCAATAGTGAGTTCGGTTTTAACTGTAGTGGTGAGAGCATGATGTTTCTTTAATGACTTGTATTTATCCTTAAGTTCATTACATGTCTCTTCTAACATGTCACAGTATTCAAACAGTTCAGATTTAGACATGTTATCACCTTCAGAATCATCTCCAGAATAATATGAATTTGAAGCAGGAGTTTCAGCAGTTACCTGAGAAGTGTTTGTTATAAAGCACATGTTGGCTCGATTCCTTTCAGAGTCTGAAGATTCAGCTTCACTTGTGCTGTCTTCTGAAGCACTCCAAGTAGCCTTCATGGCTTTCTTAAACTTATTGTCCTTATATTCATATTTCTTTTTATACTTTAGATTTGGACAGTCGGCTTTAATGTGTCCTTTTTTCTTGCACTCATAGCAGACAACATCATCTGATTTGTCATTCTTCTTCCAATCCTTTTTCCATTTTCCCTGATGATCATACTTACCCTTATAATTTTTTTTTTCTGAAGAACATATTTTTCCTATAAAATTTCTTAAATCTTCAAGCAATGTGAGCCATCTCAGCATCACTGTCATAATCACTTCCACTGTCTTCACAACTTGAACATTCAACTACAGCTTGAAGCTTTTATTTTTCCTTATTCTTTGAAGTTGAGGATTTGAAAGCGACATACTTTCTTGCAGGTTCATTTTCTTCCTCTTTGTTCACTTTAAGCTCTTCTTCATACATCATCAGCTTTCCAATTAGTTCCTTGACAGGTAGAGCAGCAATGTCACATGATTCTATGATTGATACAGATGTGCCTCTCCATCTATCAGGTATACACCTCAAAATTCTCATAATTTGTTCTTTCGATGAGACATCCTTTCCCAGTGAGATCATTGTATTGAAAATTTCATTGAACCTGAGATACATGTCAGAAATGGGTTCGTCAGGCTTCATTTTAAAATTTTAATACTTGATAGTATAAGTATTCAATCTCATTTCTTTAACATTAGTTGTTCCTTCATGAGAAACAGCTAAGGTATCCCAAATTTCATAAGCAGTTTTACAAGCAGAAATTCTATTAAATTCTTCATCTCCTAGAGCACAGTACAAGGAATTCATAGCTTTACCATTGTTATTGTAAGCAGTCTTTGTAGGTTCATCCCAAGTAGATCTAGCAGTAGTGGGAATTTTGTATTCTGATTCAATAGCAGTCCAAATATCAAAACCTATGCTTTCTAGATGAATTTTCATTTTCAGTTTCCACTGAGCATAATTAGTTACATTGAAGAAAGGTGGCCGGTTAGTAGCAGCACCCTCAAGTCTATTGTCCATGATGAGAAAATTTTAAAGAGATAAAAATTTAGATATAACAGAAATTTTAAGAACATTAAAATACAACTAAAATCACAGTTCAAAAGCAGAGTACTTTTAGAAAGAATTTTCATCCTCTGATACCAAGTGTTGGTCGGAGTGGTTTACTCAAGAGGGGGGGTGAATTGAGTACCAATTAAAATTTCTGTATTTAAAAACAGTGTCTTAAAGACCCCCAAATAAAATAATAAATTAAACTGTAGTGAATTTATATTAAAGTAGAGGTTCTGTCAGATTCTCAATGGATTGATTAATTCCCAGTTAATCAACACAGGAGTGTGTGATTATCTTTTGAAACTAACTTCTAATCTATAATTAACATAAACACTTGCTAATTTAATTATCAAAGTAAATTTAAAAACAGTGTTAGTTTTAAAGTTATTAGCAGCGGAGTAAAACTTTGAAAGAGATGGCACAACAATGTAACCAAGAGGTTCAGTCTCAAGCCGAGACTTAGTCCTCTCAAAAGTTTATATAAAAATGATCCACACCCTGGATCGGGGTTCAACAGTTTACAACTGTCCAGGTCCAAGACCTCTACCACTGTTCTTCGTGGGAAACAGTACAACAGCAACCAGCTGTCCAGGTCACACACGACCTCTACCACTGTTCTTCGTGGGAAACAGTACAACAGAAACCAGCTGTCCAGGTCACACATGACCTCTACCACTGTTATTCGTGGGAAAAAAAGAATGAAAGAGTTTGGTAAGGATTTACAAATCCTTCAGTTTGAGTACAGGAGACAATGTATGTGTTAGATACAGCAGATAACACACACTGCTCGAAAAGAGTAATAATAAATCACAGAACAAGAGTTGTAGAGTTTAGAAGTTGTTCTGGTGATTTCAGTGTAGCTCTGGACTTCTTTGGATTCGATCAGAAGTGAGTTTGAGTCCTCTTCTCGTTTCTGTTTGAGAAACAGAGTGTCGTATGCTCCAGGTTCGTAGGTAGTGAGATGTAGTCGATGAATCTCTTTGATATTCTTTTGAATGCACACAAAACTCTTCTCGAGTATACTTGATTGTATATGTGATTCTGTCTTGCTTGGTTCTTCTTGTATGCACAGAGCTTTTTCTTGAGTATGTCGTATGTCTTCCTTGTCTCTGTGTGTGTTTTCTCGCTTATCTCTTCAGCAGAGTCTTCTTGTATTTATGTCACGTGCAACAGGAGACAGAAAAGTTTTCCATTCTGCAGGTACGAGGTACGGGTTCCTGACATCCGACAACCTTTATCAGATATTTGACAAATCATTAAAATTTACATGATATGACCGTTGGATAGATTAAATATAGGAAATAAAGAAATTCAAACAGTGCGTCGAGTGATCGGTAGGTGATCAACATCGGTAGCTTGGACATCGGTAGCTTGAACATCGGTAGCTTGAACATCGGTAGGTACATGCATCGGTAGCTCCATGTGTTGGTATCGGTAGCTGTGAGTCTATCAGTAGATTCGTCCATCGGTGACTCTTATTCCATCGGTAGCTATTTATACTTACACCGGTAGCTCTATATTTGTATCAGTAGCTGTCTGTAAGTCAGTAGCTTACATTTATAAGCACATCGGTAGCTCTGTGTTAAGTCTATCGGTAGCTCTGTGTTAAGTCTATCGATAGCTGTCTGTCGGTAGACTAAGTCTATCGGTAGACTGGTTACCGGTAGCTCATTATCAGTAGCTATAGGCAGATTACTTATCTGTTTTATGCAGAACACATCTGATTGGGTTAGAATCAATTTATAACTTGTATGAACATGAATAAATGAGGATTAACATATTCCAAAGACTATTTTAAAGATTATTATTGGTGTGATCATAGATTTGAAAGAATTAAAGTATAGAGCAATGAAACTTAAGAATATCATAGAGATTGAAAACATAATTGGGATTTTCAACACATATGAATACATGATTGAGATTATCAAAACAGGTGAGGTCAACACATATGAAGCATCGTAGGTGGCTTGAAACATTTATTGATGCAATCAATGAAAGAAGTACTCCAACGTGATGAAATTATCAGTTTCCATGAGATGGTGGTCAGTGCCCCATGCAATCTTTATTAAATCTATAGTCTTTATTAAGGGATACAATCCCCCTATTGTAATTAACTCATTATTACATTTCATAGCAAAACCTCTCTATTTCATTGATCACTACTTATCTCTAGGTTAAGGTTCTAGCACTCCTTTGGTGATTGAGGGTCCTAAAGAATATTTTTGTGATTGAAGGCCTATGTGATCGCCTCAAAGGCCATAATATTTTATTTACTTATTCAGTGTTATAAATCAAACATATTCAATATAAGCTTAAAATTGTATCCCACTAATAATACGTTATATGTTTTCCTTAAGTGTTTTTTCTTTGTTTTCATTCACATTTATCCTTGAGATAAATTAGCCCTTGTTTAGATTTTTTATCCCCTTAATGATCATAGCATGATACCCTAAAACTCATAAGTTGTATCATAGACTTGTTGTTAAAGGACACAATGTATTAATATATTAGTTTTTCAAATAAATAAATGTCATATTTCATCATGTCAATACAATATATTATTATATGAAGGGTTTCATTGTTAAGTTGTAGAATATGGATATTATATATCATATGGTATGACATATATAAAATCTAATTATTTGAGCTATTTTATCATACAATTTATGATATCATAAAATATGAATTTATCCATGGTTTGTGTCAAAATATGGGATCAAATCACAATTACATTATCACCTCAATTATTAAATCTGATAAAAGAAATATGATATATCTTATAATATTTAGTGAGTCCAATCATGGTGTATTATTAAAGTTTCATCATTTATTAAGATTGAGTTTTGGGGATAACTCTCTCCGATATTATGTTTTACAACTGATAATATCATTTTCAGTGGTAATGTAGGACATTCCTAGAGATAATTGTAGATCCACATCAAGCTGTGTGGTATCAATGAATGGAAGTATATGTGGTTCCTCTAAAATTTTATGGTAATATGTTAAAATAACAAATTTAGGATTGGATTGAAAAGATTCATTTCAGTTATAAGAGTAAAACAATTCTACATCAATACTGATCATAAGTTGAAAAAATATCCCTTTAAAGTGATATATGTTATTTAAGGGTTATTATGGAGGATTAAAAAAATATCCAAAATTAAAAGTTTAGGAATCCTTAAGTATACAGAAGTGATTTCCAATGTAGGTGGGGTGAGATTCATTTCTTCAAGACCATTAGAGTGGAGGTATTACAATTCCTCTTCAATTGATGAGACTTTTTGAGTGATTCCATAGCATAGGTTCCTAAGATAGTTTAATAATTATCACTTAATTGTATTTTGTCTCTTGATAGTGGATTGAACTCCCTCTTTTTAACTACCCTGACTCTCATCATTGTGGTTCCAAAGTTCATTGATGAAATACCTCTTGAATAGTGATGGGAGGAAGTTTAGTTTAAAATAGAGAATGAGTAGCCTAAAATCCATCATTAATATATGGAAGGAAATCAATCATCTGGGAAAATATTAAATAAAGGGAGTGAAGGTTAGTTTTACTATAGTATTGAATTATAATATCAATGTTTAGGACAGTAACAATTCTCATGCAAGATACATGAAATTGTGGAATTTTATGCATAGAGTGTATTATATTGCTCTTATTCAAGAAAAACTAAATGTTTAACTAATCAAATAGACAATGACTTTTAAAAATGATGATCTTACCAATCCTAAGGAAGAATAGACTATTGATGATGAAACTGTAGAACAATTAGGGGATCAATAACATGTTGATGATAAAAACATCAATCATGCAACATCACAGTTTAGAATAAAATTATCCAAGGAAAGAAATCAGGGTATAAAATTTGAGGTTGTTTGGAATCAAAGCGGCCACCCTATTAACCCCAACAAGTAAATGTTCATTAGTTATGTTTGGGTCACAACAAGGATGAATTTTATGATTGATATTGACTCATGGCACCACATCCATCTTGTAACAATGGAAATCGTTTGGAAAGATATAACGATAATGTTAAAATATACATTCTCTATTTTAATAAAAAATTATATAATGAAATGTTGATTTAGTTTTCATTATTACCTACAGACATCATTTATTTTAGAATATTTCCATAAGAAATTTGTCTTAATGGATTCTAGAAAATCCCATAATTTCTTCCGGAATCTTCTAACAAAGTAACATCTCAGGGATGTTGAGGGGAAAATAATGCCCCACCCACCACATATTTACGTACACATTATAACATAGGAAACATGGACTGATTTTAGAAATCAACTCAATGATAAATCAAATCACGTTCACTACGGTCGATAATATATTATATTACATTATTTATTTTATCCAACTTGATTGAAAATTATTAATTTATGAAACAATAAAATAGTGATGAAAATAAAGAGCGTACATAAAAACCAACGTACCCTTATCACAAAGGAAGAATTGGGTATGATTCATTAGAGATTAAATCAGTATATATTTTCAGTCAACAATAAATGTATAATTAGGTGATATGAAAAAACATATGATCCTTTGTTTATATGCAGGTTTATAAATCAAAATCTGAAGCCACTTCTATTCCACGTCATGTGATATGGAAGGAAGATCCTATAAATAATGATGTTATATTAGTTGATAAAAACAAAAAAGCAGTATGGGAATCATTTGTAAGTATGAAATAATTCTAATTAATTATGGTTCATAACAATATTACATAAAAATAAATATGTTCTTATTTTTTAAATGGTTTAGACATAAGAATTGGCATTGTCCATACCATAAGAAAAACAACTTTCAGTAGTTTTAAAATTTCATTAACAATATGGTCGCGTTAGAGGAAAAGGTTTTGGAGTCTCTCTTAAAACATATTTTTAAGGGATAAAACCATAGGAAGATACATATAATACGATGAGATGAATACAAGCACAAATAGACTCACTGTAAGATATTATTTTATAGTTAGGTTTGGTAGACCAATGTATAAGAATGGATCAAAGCGATCCGGTGGTGGAGAAAAGATCCACACATCAACCAAATGATCCCACTAACTTTTAGGCAAGTCATTACCCCCAACCACATACATCATCCAAGGTAATAAATTTTTCATTAATATTTCTCCTAAACATGAATCAAAAAACTTCCAATAAATTTATATTACTAATATTCTTTAGGTTATATTTGTATGTTATTTTAATCTATCAACACCCATGTACTTTCATGCTATGATGGGTATAATCTATAATATTCTGGGAGACCGGCTACCAAATCAAACCCTCCCAAAAAATCACATGATAGTGGGGATTGATGTAGATTTTTAGATTACTATTGAGTAGCATGTTCTACTTGATGGTCTGGATATTACAACAATCAAATCTTCTATTGGATATTTCATAGCATGATCATCAAATCTAATAAAGATACATAGGGGACGTCCTTAACAAATTATTTCATTTGAAAAACATGATAAAGATGATGATAAAAGGTATTTAGTTAGGTATGATATTCCATATGGATAAATTAGTGGGTAAATTAAAGGTTGAATTACGAAAATCTAGTGAATCGACCAAGAAAACAAAATGAGGTTCTGATAGTACCTTCACCCCAACAGTTCTAGAGAAACATTTATTATCATTATAAATTCTTGAAAATACCACATTTAAAGATATAACTATATCTTACATTGAATATGAGAAAGAAATATATATAGATTCATTGATATATAGAATCGGTCTCAATACTATAAATGATATTCTCAATCATTAATGGATGGTCATCTCAGTTGTGAATACATATATAATGTATATTTTCATAATATGTATGTCCAAATAGTGAGATAAATATTTTTATTAAAGTTTATAACTATTCATATATTTTATAGGAATTTATATTGCAACTATATAAAGGAAATATCATAAAAAGCATGATTTAGATTCATTAATCTCTGTATCATTTCTATTCCTAAATTACATTGAATAGGGATGAAATAGAGAAGAAAAAAATATGAATTACTCAAAGTGTTTAATAAAAAAGCATTAGATAGACTCTTTTTTATTCATACATTTTATGTTAAAAATTATATGATATGATCACATAAAATATATTTTTAATTTTTTAATAACATAATTATTTTTTAAGAATCACTGGATACTGATAGCAGTCAATATAAACACCCCAAATATTTATTTTTTGTATTTAATGCATGTATTTGAAAACAACCAACCACACATGATGAGTATTATGATTTATTAATACACATCGATCATCATTTTATAAATAAACTTTGATGTATATGTCTGATTTGTGTTTTAATGATTATTTTTTTAGGATAGGGCGGTCTCCAAATACAAGCTAGATCGTGGAATAAAGATAGTGTCTGAAATGATAAATCTTGAGTATTACAACCAATAGAAACAAATTAAGATATATATATAATTATTTAACTATAAAAACATTTCAAAACAATTTAATTATTTTGGTCAATGTTTCTAGTGTCTGAAATAAGATAATGTAATCAATTAGGGATATTATGTTTGCAAATTTATGAGAGAAATCATAAATCATGAAAAAACCAGCCTCCCCCAATTGGTAATTTATGAAGGTAATTATAATTTCATTAAATATATTTAATAATCATTTTTTTGTCTATATTTTATCAGTACTACCAAGATTTCCAAAAACAGAGTTACTCAATAGAAGAAGTCAAGTTTATTAGAGATGTGTGGGTAGTGTAATTTTTTTTAGAATATATGCCAACAACAAATTCTGGTGATTACCTACTATTTTTATTATCTAGTACGAGTTATGACCTTTGATGGATATTTGGGGTGTAAATCAATAGTGTTATAATTCTGATATATTATTTTTTATATCTTTCTATAGGAGAATAATAATGGATGAAATAAATTTTTTTAGAAGCACTGACCTACAAATAATAAAATTGGTAGGCAATCATAGAGGATTTGGTGGAGGGAGAGGAAAATATAGAGGAGGATGCGGATGTGGAGATGGAAGAGGAAACTGATGTGGAGCATGAGGCAGAGGTGAAGACCGACGTGGAGCATGAGGTAGAGGAGGATAAGAATTGATGGCTTGAAATGAATAAATTTTTGGAAAATTAAGTAGAATAAGGATCATAACATGATTTTCTTTGAGAAAAATTGTTTAAAATTGCACACAACAGTTTTCACTTAAGATAAGATCCATTGTGTTTCTTTCGAGTTTAAAATGATATTTTAGAAAGAAAAAAATAGATGTGGTGTAATAAAAATAGATCAAATGAATTCATATTGTTTCGGTACATTATAAAAGATATCCATATATAATTTTGGATGTTTTGGGATCATTCTCACCTCAATACGATGCATGGTGTGACTGATATGACTCAAAGTGTTTGTTATTAGATTGAAATTGACATTTTAATACCAAAAAGTGTCACTCACTAAAAAAGATGAAAACAGCATGAACTATATTAATAATATGGAAAAACAATTAATAATTAATTTTTGTTATGTATGAATCAATATTATGTAAAACTCGGACATGATTCTATGTGTATGGCTCAAAGTGTGTGCTTCTAGGTTAAAATGACATTTTAGTAAAAAACACATGTGGCATACTGAAAATCAAGAAAAAAATCAGATTTTTTTTGATACTTTAGGAAAATGATCCATGTGTCATATGGTATGTGTATCCTTTATCCATGCCACAATATGAAGCACTGTGTGATCATTATGACTCAAAGTTAATATTTTTATTCAAAAATGAAATTAATTTTATTGAAAAAAAACAACTGGCATACTCAAAACCAAGGAAAACCATTATTATTGTTTTCGTACTTTAAGAAAATCATACATATGTCATTTTTTATGTTTGGGGATTTACTGAAACTCAATTAGATTAATGGTGTGATCGGTATAAGTCCAAGTGTCTGTTATCAGTTTAAAATTGACATTTTCCTGAAAAAAGTGTCACTCAATGAAAATCAAGAAAATGAACTTGGATTGTCTTTATAATTTTGAAAAATGATTCATAATTCATTTTTTATGGTTATGAATTAGTCTCAAGTCAGACCCACATATGATGCAACCTTTATTGATCGAAGTTCATGTTTCCAGTTTAAAATGTCATTTTACTAAAAAACACAAATGGCGTACTCAAAACCAAGTAAAAAAACGTTCTGATTAATTTTATGCTATAGTAAAAAACCAATGATTCATTTTGGATGTGTATTATTTATTCGCACCTCAATCTGATTCATAATGTGACTAGTATGACCCCAAGTGACTGTTTTTATTAAAAATTTACAATAATTTTAGAGAAAAAAACAACTGGCATTCTCAAAATAAATAAAAAACATCAGGATTGTTTTGATATTTTATTAAAATGATCAATACATATTTTTTGATGTATAGTGATCTGTTGCACCTCAATCTAATGCATGATGTGACAGATATGACTCCATGTGTCTGTTATGAGTTTAAAATTGACATTTTAATACAAAAACTACCACTTACTCAAAACCATGAAAACATACATGGATTATCTTCATAATTTGGGATAATGATTCATAATTTATTTTTGATGTGTATGAATAAATCCCATGTTAGACCCACAAATTATGCCACTTGTATGGATCAATGTGCATGTTTCTAATTTTAAATTACATTTTCAAAAAAAATTGTTCTCAAAACTAAGCCAAAACATTTCAATTATATTGCTACATTATAAAATGATTTATGATTAGTGTTTTACTTTTATAATTATATGAGACATCAATCTCCTTCACAGTGTGATAGGTATGACTCCATGTGCATCCTTTTATTCAAAATTAACATTAATTTTACTGATAAAAACAACTGACATACTAAAAACCAAGAAAATGCATTAGGATTTTTTTATTACATTAGTAAATCTATCCATATATAATTTTGGATGTGTAGGTATCATAATCACCTCAATCAGATACACATAGTTACAGGTATTACTATAAGTGTCTGTTGCCAGTTTAAAATTGACATTTTAATACAAATAAGTGTCACTCATTAAAAAATGAGAAAATATGCACGGATTGTCTTGATAATTTGGTAAAATGATTCATAATTTATTTTTTACATATATGAATCATTCTCATGTCAAACCCACACATGATGCCACCTTTATGTCTCAAAGTGCATGTTTTTAGTTTAAAATGATATTTTAGTTAAAACCACATTTGGGGTACTCAAAACTGAGGAAACACATTCTGATTTTTTTATACTTTAGTAAAATGATAGATGATTTATTTTGTTGTGTATCATTAATATGTTCTTCAATCCAATTAATTTAATGATCTAAATGACTCCAAGCGCGTCTTTTTATTCAAAATTAACATTAATTTTAATGAAAAAAATTATCATACTCAAAACTGAGTAAACACATTAAGATTATTTTGGTACATTATAAAAATAATACATATGTCATTTTTTAATTTTACGGATAATCCTCACCTCAATATGACACACTGTGTGACCGATATGACTCCAAGTGTTCGTTATCGGTTTTAAATTGACATTTTAATACAAAAAAAGTGTTACACACTAAAAACGGAGCAAACATTCTTGGATTGTCTTGATTATTTTGGATAATGATTAATAATTTATTTTTGATGTGTATTAATCAACTTCATATCAAACCCACACATAATTGCACATATATAGCTCAAAGTGTGTGTTTCTAATTTAAAATGAAATTTTAGTAACAAACACACACAACTTACTCAAAACAAAGGAAACACATTCTGATTGTTTTGATAATTTAATAAAATGATCCATGAGCCATTTGGAATGTGTATCATTCAATTGTGCCTCAATCTTACATGTGGTGTAACCGATATGACTCCAACAATGTATTTTTATTCAAAATTGACATTGATTTTGGTGAAAAAAACAACTAACATACTCAAAACGTAAAAAACATATTCATATTGTTTTGGTACTTTACGAAAATAATCTGTGCATAATTATTGATTTTTATACATTAGACTCACCTTAATATGACACATGATGTGACCGGTTGACTCCACGTGTCCGTTATCAGTTTAAAATTGACATTTTAATTCTAAAAAGTGTCACTCAATGAAACAAAAAAAATGATCGGATTGTCTTAATAAATTTAGAAAATGAATCATAAATTTTTTTTATGTGTCTGAATCATTCTAATGTCAAACCCATACATGAAGTGACATGTAAGGCTCAAAGTGTGTGTTTTTGGTTTAAAATTACATTTTAGAGAAAAACACATGTGGTGTTCTCAAAACTAAGGAAACACAATACATTTATTTTTATAAATTATTAAAACATTCCATGAGTCATTTATTGATGTGTAAAATTAAGTTTCACCTCAATATAACACATGTAATGATCGATATCACTCCAAGTGTGTGTTTTTACTCAAAATTGACATTAATTTTAGTGAAAAAAACAACTGGAATACTCAAAACTGAGAAAACACATTTGGATTGTTTTGCTACTTTATAAAAATGATCCATATGTCTCTTGTGCCATGTAGGGATTAGGTGTACCTCAATCTGATGCACGGTGTGCCTTGTATAACTCTAGAAGCATCTTTTTATTAAAAACGTACAATAATTTTAATCAAAAATACAATAGACATACTCTAAATCAATCAGAAGCATTGCTATTATTTTTTTAATTTATCAAAATGATCCACATGTCATTTTTGATGTGTAGTAATTAGTCACACCTCAATTCGAATAATGGTGTGACCGCTATGACTCCAAGTGGGCCTTTTTTTAATATTTACATTAAGTGTAGAAGAAAACAACTAAAATACACTATAATAGTGTTTTATTTTTCATGTAATTGTGTTTGAAATTTTATTTCATTTAAATTTAATATTTGTATATTATTTTGGTAATTCTTTTTGATGTTTATGCTGATGAAGTGTGTTGTTTCAGAACATAACAAATGTTTCTAGGGATACAATGTGTTATAGAATCACACTGCATATTTCACCATTATCAACACTACTAAATGTGCTAATAACAATATGATTTATCATCACTTTAAATGTCGCTTATAAATATATGCTTTATTGGTTATTTTAAAGGTGCTGATAAAGTCTATCTTTATCACTGCTTTTAAATGCTCTGATAAATCATACATTTAACTACACAAATTAAAGTGCTGATAAATCACGCTTTTATCAGCGCAAATAAAAGTGCTCATAATATACACCATTTATCAGTGCTTTTTTAAGCACTGATAAAGGGTCTATTTATCATCACTTTTATTTTCATTGATAAATCTACCCTTTATCAACACTTTTTTAGTGCTGATAAAATCCATAGACTTTTAACAACACTAAGGTAGTCAGCACTTTTCTAGCATTGATAAATACGGATTCTAGTGTGGTTAAAGGCGTGTTTTTTAGTAGTGAGATGATCACATCACGTGTACATATCACCTAGATGATGGTTCTTATAGGACCACATTAGGGGTTCCATAATAAGTCGTGTTCTTGCACCATGTTCATGCCACCATTGCACATGGGTTATTGGGTAGCTCTCACATTTTTATATCAAACACAAGTTTGGGAAAATACATGAGTTTAATCAAGTGGAATGTCTTAGTAGATGCCAAAAGTTTTTGATAAGGTATTTATCAAAAATATTATAGATCTAGTGCTATTTATTTTTATTTTATTGTGGTTTGTATATATAATAAGACCAGTGGGCGGTCTGTGTATGTTTTTCATGGGATTTTGGTATTTTATTGATTTTTATTTTTTATTTTTTTTATATTTATTACATTCTATTTTTAAATTGTTTAATTTTTTGGATGATTTTTTGTGATTATTTATTATTTTTCACTCTAATATGGGGGTATAGACTCCCCATAGTACCATCTTAGACACTCACAACTTTTCAGTATCCTTTGAAATACTCTGAGGTGTTCTTAATTCCCTATATCATTTTGGTCAATTTATTGTTCACAAAATGAGCCAGGATGGGACATTAAAAAATGGTAGTATAGCTAACACCAAGTCATATGTGTAATAACACTGCCTAGGGTTGACCTGTGGATTCAATAATGAATGATTGTTTCTTTAAAGTGTTGGATAAAGTAGCACACCTAGAAAAGTGATACATGAAAGAATAAATATTACTACACATGTCCGAAACGTGTACCTTTCTTTTTGTAAGACTAACTAATTAGAACTCCATAGTTAAGCATTCTTGTCTTGGAGTAGTGTTAATTATGGGTGACCTATTGGGAAATTTCCCACACTGCATGTGAGTATTGTAAAAACACATTGAGTGAACATGTGTTTGCATGTGAGGATATTCAATAGTTATATAAGTGACCTTGTTGAGTAATATCCTATAATATGCTGGGAAGGAAACCAAGATATCACATCAAACCCTTGGGGTCCAAGGAAAATTTTCATGGCCTAGAGAGGTTGGTTAATTACATTATAGAAGTGTGTTCAAAAACATTTCTACTAGAAATTACATCAAGTGGTCTCCTCTCTCTTCCCCCATATTCTTCCCATTTCTCTACTACTAGAGGAAACAAAAAATAAACTCAAAAACAATGACATACATTTAAGAAAAAAACATAACCACACAATGAATTATTAATCCATAAAGACACAAAGACTAATATAACATTAATAACAGTAACCATCAATAAAAAGAAAACAATTAGACCCCATACAATTTTTTTGTACATGAAGCTTAATCAAGATTTCCAAATGTGACCATATTAAAGTTAGATAGCATTAATTTTATAAAAATTATTTTATAAGGATTATATGTTTGATATGGAATAAAAAAGATATCTATAAATGTTAAGTATAAAAATTCAGTTCATGAAATAAGTCAACATATGTATATTCCAAAATATCATTGTATATTTTGCATTGTAGCAAGAGAAATAATGTTGAATAACCTTCACGCTCTTTTGGTTCTATTGTGGATAGTGAGGAGGTTATAGGATGATTGTTACAGGTGTGGAGGGTCACAGCGTAGGGTAAGGGTTGGTAAGATTAGGTTGGTGGTGGTCAAATAAAATATGGTTAGGGGTCATAGAGGAATATGGGAGTGGGTCACAATAGTTTCCAAAAGAGGTCATAAAATTCATAGAGTCGTGGTGGAGGAGGCAGATGAAATTAGTGGAGGTGGGAGAGGGTCAAAAATAAGTTTTAGGGATATAAATTTCATAGGAATAATGTAATACTTTTACCCTATAAATGCAGAGTTGGTGCATTATTTTATTACATTTTATTGTTTACAAGGAACCAAATCCCTAAGGACTGATCAGTTTAGTATTCCTGAAGAAACTCAAAACATACATGGAACACATTTTACATTGGGAAAAGAAAACAAAATATAATACAAAATGAAATCTTATAAACTGCATCCTTGAAAACTAAATAAAATATCTCTTATTCATAAATTGAGGAAGAAAAACAAATGAAAGGGGTGGGGTCAAATTCTAAGTAAGGGTTACATATAGTGGAACCATGAAAAAATAATAATTTCATCATAATAAGTTAGACATAATTAAAATGGCATGGTGAATAATTGAAAAACACACACCATCAATAAACCAAGACTAAAAATGCGTCCATATATTTTCTCATAGTAAAAACCTCATGGAAATTATAATTGAATAATGAATAAAGATATTTCTTGTTATTTAGACTTAATGTATCTATATCATGAACCATCATACCATCAATATGGTTTACGTATGTGGGTCAAAACCCATCTAATTATGTTTTGGAAACAAACCCGAAGGGTTTTTATCTAGTTATTTTATCTCATGAGACTTATCGATGCATCGAGGGGATATAGTGGGCCATAAACTTTAATTTAAGTCCAAATCATTCTTTATAAATAGATTTAATACAAGAAAAATATGCCTTTTCAATACCTGTATATAAAATATGATATGAATTCATCAATATTTACATAGTTAAAATAATATTCAAAATAAATTCCCTATGTAAAAGGTTATACGGCTAAGGAAATAATCATATCCATGACACAAGAATATATATATTTAATAGAATTGTAACTTCAAATTAAAAATGATCCCAAAGGGGAAGTAGTTACACCACATAATAATTATTAGGTGCACAATACTATATAATTCCTAAAGAAATTAAATATGAGACAAAGTCCCTAACCACATTTGAATCAATCGAATCGCATATCCAAAAATTAATAATCATAAAATAAATAATTAAATACCATGATTTTTAGGAGAATAGTGATATTATATATATATATATATACCAAATGGAATTACACATACACCAAATACATGTAATAAGTAGTGAACAATGGAATATCACAGAAATAAAAATGAGATGATAAACCCCTCACCTTATGCCCGAATGAGTTCTTCACTTGATCTTAATGTCCTGGATAGTCAAATTAAATCCATTAATTAATTATTTCAGAACATTATCTAAATGTATATGATTAATTATATTTTTATTACATTAATTTATGGACTTCTTGATAAGTTATAAGATTGAATTCTATCATTCTGGAGGTTTCGTTTACATGATTTCATGATCTGGTTGCTTGATTACAAGTAGTGGAGTTCATGTAAAATGTGTATAGTTCCCCATAATTGAAATTTAATATTATTAATTATAATAAATAATTTTAAATGTTTATACATATAATTTGGTTATATTTTTGGAGAATGAATCGTTAAATAAGTCATTTAGTGATGATTGTTTAGATTATTACGTCAGTTAATGATCATAACGAACTCATTTTGTTTTATCATTTAGTATTATGTAAATATGTTACATCCAGAACATAAATAGGGTTATATTATACATTTTAAAATATTTATCAATCATTAAAGTGGTTTCATTAACATATTTGAAGATTAATTGTAAGAACAATACATCGTGGTCGACGAAGGATGTAAATTGGCACCTCCTAGAAAAGGATTTCGTTTATAAAATAAAAGAGGGAGAGTGACGAGATTGATTATGTATCATCCATTAGCATTATAAAATTATACAATATAGATGATAATAGATTTTTCATGGTCATTTGAAAAGATGAGGTTAGTATAGAATAATAAATAAAGAAGTAACTAGAAAAGAAAATAAAAGTTAAAGGAAGAGGATTTTACCTCTTAAATAGTCCTCCTTGATAATCTCTTTAAGGGGATTGATTTTAAGTGTTTTGGAATGATAAAGAGATCCAGGATGTGTGGATGGAATAGGGAATAGTATTTTGGAAAAAAATTGATATGTTTCAAGGCAGAGAAGTGTGAAGGGAAGAGGAGGTGGGTGTGGTTTTTAAAGTGGAGGAGAGGAGCAATTTTTCAATATTTAATTCATTATTTAATTATTTTCCACAAGAAATGAAATAATATTGATTATTGAGATCCAAAAATTGTAATAAGTGAAATTGATTTAGAACTAATGGTTTATTACCTCATCCATGAATCAAGGAATAGTATATTTATCTTATAATGTATTATACCGTAAATTTTGGTATTTTACTATTTGAAAAAAAAATCAAGTATTTTAGAAAAATCCCAAAAAATCACCCTAAACCCTTTTCAACATGTAGAATATTAAAAAACTCCATTTTATGAAAATAATTTTTTATATATGAGACATTTAATTTATAATTAAAATCTCCAATTTCTCGGAACATAAGTTTTTAAAATCATAACTGATTTAATAATACCCTAAAAATTTATCTAAGGTCTCATTATATTATACCTAACTCATAGGAAAAAATATTGATTTAGGAATAAATTTTATAAAAATAAATTATCATTTAAATTAATTTTTTAATTATAAAATTTTATTAAAATTTTTATTACTCACTAAATTGCAAACACTTAATTATTAATTTTTTAAATATCCACTTTGATTTATAAGGTGCCAAAATGTTATTTATACATTCATGGGTGAGGTTACTATTATTAAGGGTCACATTACTATTCATAATGGTATATTATTATTCATAAGGGTAACATTACTATTCATAATGGTAAGTTACTATTCACTAAAAAATTAAGTTGATCATATCGGTCTCTAAATATCTTACTGAACGCAATTGTGTATGTTTGTTTTTCAAAATCCAAATCATAGAAGGGAAAAAATTAAGTTTAATGGCTAGGTTGTAACTATCTCCTATAAAAAAAATTGTTTCGAAAATACTCATTATTTCATGCATAATAAGCTATATTATGATTTGAAATTGTTAAAGAGGAAACATACCACAAAATATTGTGGTTTTATATTCTTCCCTCCTTTGGAAAATTTTTCCTCAAAATTTTTCACGCATATGTCCCTCTAAAAAGATATGGGTGGTTCCTCTTCATGCATCCTTAGGTTCTCATGTTTCCTCATCCATTTTATGGCTCCTCAAAATAACCATTACTAGTTGATTCATCTGATTTTTCAATACCTACTCTCTAATGTCAAGATTCTCGATAGGCTCTTCATAGTAAGAAAAGTTAGATTCCAGTTCTATTTCATCATAGGTAGGTACATTCATTGGGTCTATCATGTACGTTTTTAATAATGACATGTGGAACACATCATGAACATTGGATAGACTTGGGGCATTGCTAAATGGTAAGGAATAAATCAAACTCTTTGTAGGATTTTGAATTGTCTGATGTACCTGGGGCTCAGTTTCCCTTGAAGAAATTCCATCTCGAAAATTTTTTATCTGTTTTGATGGAACTTAATACTATTTCATCTATTGAATAAAATGTTTGATAATCCAATTACCTTTGAAGATCTGTCTTAATACCTTCAAACAAATGATTAATCTTTTCTTCGGAATCAAACATGTAATCTATTGCAAACCTTACTAGTCTTGTGAAAGTAGCTTCGTACTCCACAACACTCTCTTCTTCCTATTGTTTTAAGCTAAGAAATTTTATATTCATTTCATTACATTTCTCTTGAGGGAAATATTTTCCAAATAATAGTTACTTAATTTTTCTCCATTCCATATATTCTATTTCATCTTCCTCCGATATATTCTGGATCAAGGACCACCATTGATTAGCATCACCGCTGAGAAAATATACTGCCAATAATGCCTTTTCATTTTCATTGCATCTTAATGATAGACATTTCTTTTCAAGTTACTTGATCCAATTCTCAACTACTACTGGATTAGTATTCCCCCTAAAATATGGGGGCTTCTATCACATGAAACGACCCAACACAGGGGTAGCATGCTTATTCATCATATCCTGAATAAGTTGTCCTAATATGGTCATGATCTAATCAGTACTAAAACTAACTGTGTTCACTAACTCACTAGGGGAATCCCTACATTTTTGTGGGTATTTATTCCCTTTCTTCTATTAGGTTCCATAACTAAAAAATGAAATACACTAAATTAAGTTATAAATAATAGTTCATAATTTCAAAGAACCAAAACACTACATAAATTGAAATATTTTTCATATCTAATCTCATAATCATAAACATTGTTTCTATTTACATTAAAATCATTAATAATGGTTTGTAACAAAAATGTTAATTATCCTAATCATATCCCCCAGTGGTGTCAAACCGGTTGCTTAGTAAGTCCCATCATTGTGTACTAGTTTACCTCGAGTCAAACATGGAACACCTTATCAGAGTTGTTTCTCCTACGTACATTTGTGCCAGAACCACATCCACTTGTAGTATCCAGAAAGGGATGTATTTCTTGGAATACCCACATAATATATACCATACCAAAATTATAGGATGTTATTTTATACTTATCCTCAATATATATCTTATGTTTTTTCTCCCTAATATAATTTTTCTAAATCCAATTCCCAATGTTTCTACTAAACTTCCTCTAATCCCAACTGTAACGCCCCGACCCGAGAAACCCGTAGTCGGTGCATTATTTTATTAAATTGGAATGATTACAATGAATGAAATCCCAAAATACTTATCAGTTTAGTAGTATTTAAGAAACTAGACACATTCATGTAACCCATTTAACACTGGGAAAAGAAAAAAATATAATACATAACAAAAGCTAATAAACAACATCCTTGAAAACTCAATAAAAGATCTCTTCTTCATAAATTGAGGAAGACAATAAAATGAAAGGTGTGAGATAAAATTACCAGTAAGGGTTACATATAGTATAACCATGAAATGATAATAAATGAATCATAATAAATTAGACATAATTAATATGGCATAGTGAATAATTGAAAAACACACACCATTAATAAATTGAGACTAAAAATGCATCCATAGATTTTTTCATAGTGAAAACCTCATGGAAATTAATAACTAGATAATGAATAAAGAGAGGTCTTATTATTTGGACGTCATGTATATAGAGTATGAACCATTATATCATCGATATGGTTTAAGTATGTGGGTAGAAACCCTTTATATTTTGTTTGGGAAACAAACACAATGGGTTTGTCACCATCTATTTTATCTTATGAGACCTATCGATGCATCGAGGGGATATAGTGGGACTCTACCTTCACATTAATTCAAAATAATTATTTATACATAGATTTAATACAAGAAAAATATGCCTTTTCAATATCCGTATAGAGAAGAGGATATGAATTCATTAATATTTGAATAGTTAAAACAATATTCAAAATAAACATCGTATGTAAAAGGTTATATGGCTAAGACAATAATCATATCCATGACACAATAATATGGATATTTAAAAGAATTATAAATTCAAATGAAAAATTATCCCAAAGGGGAAGGAGTTACACCACATAATAATGATTACATGAACATTACTAAGTCTCAAAGAAATTAAATTTGAGACAAAGTCTCTTACCACATCGTAATCAATTGAATCGTATGTCAAAAAATTAATAATCATAAATTAAATGATCAAATAAAATGACATTTAATATAATAATTATATTATATATAAATATATAATGGAATTATACATACACCACATACAAAGAATAAGTGGTGAACAATGAAATATCACTGAAATAAAAATTAGTAGGTAAACACCTTAACTTATGCCCGAATGTGTTCTTCACTTGATCTTAATTTCCAGGATAGTCAAACTAAATACATTAATTAATTATTTCAAAATAATATCTAAATTTATATTATTCATTATAATTTCACTACATTCATTTAATGAATTATTGATAAGTTATAAGATGGAATTCCATCATTCCAGAGGTTTTGTTACTTGATTTCATGATCAGGTTACTTGATTTAAGTAGTGGAGTTCATGTAGAATGTGTATAATTCTACATAATTATAATTAAATATTATTAATTAGGATAAATAAGTTTAAATGTTTATATATATAATTTGGTAATATTTTATGATATTGAATCATTAGATAAGTCATTTAGTGATAACCGTTTAGATTATTACATCTGTTATTGATCATAACAAACTCATTTTGTTTTATCATTTAGTATTATGTAAATATGTTACATCTGGAACATAAATAGGGTTATATTATACATTTTAAAATATTTATCAAACCTTAATGATGTTTCATTAACATATTTTATGGTGAATTTGAAGAACAAAACATCATGGTCAATGAAGGTTGTAAATTGGCACCTCCTGGACAAGGATTTCATTTATAAAATAAAAGAGGGAGAGTAAAGAGATTGATTATGTATCATCCATTTACATTATATGATTATACTATATAGGTGATACTATAGTTATCATGATCATTTGGAAATATGAGGTGAGGAGAGAATAATAAATAAAGAAGTAACTTGAAAAGAAAATAAATTGAAAAGGAAGAGGATTTTACATCTTATATAATCCTCCTTGTTAATCCCTTTAAGGGGATTGATTTTAAGTCTTTTGGAAAGACCAAGATCTCATGGATGTGTGTATGTAAAAGGGAAGAGTATTTTTGTAACACCCCAGGTACATAAAGAATATGAAATTTCATATTTATCCATATTTTTGAATAAAATATTTAAATAACTTTAAAGGGGACGCTATGCTCGATGGCGTACCCAACACGCAACAACGAGTTTCTTGGGAATCATACGTTGCACTCTAATAATAAAATAATATTATTTTAAATGGTAGTTAACATGTAGCCGTTGTAATGGAGGGAATGGATAGAAATAACTAAAATATGATTATATATGTTTTTAAATGTTTTTACATTTATCCAATAAAAGATAATGGCTTAAAATACGGAAAGAATTCAATTTTAGGCGTATATGCCCTAGTTTTCACTAAAGGTTCACTTATCACCTTTTGATGGCGAACCGTCATTAAATATAGTTTTTATCACTCTTATACATTCTTTTGGACCAAATAAAACTCTTATTAAGAATCGGGACATCAAAATTTACTTTGTGTAAATTTTTGGTATCTTTCCGATAAAGTTCATTTTTTAATGAATAGTGTAAAATGTTGTATTTTAATTCAAAACCACTTTTTAATATAATTTATTTATATTATTAGATTATATTTTGAATTGGTTTTAAAGTGAAATTAGAAAATATTTTTACCATTAAATCCAATAGTGTTCGTTGGAATCAATTTCACTTTGAAATCAGACTTAAACTAGTGTCAATCTTTTGATACTTATTGTTTCATAAAACACGCTATTTGACATGACAGCGGTAATTAATTATTAAATTAATTAATGTGACTTATATGTTTTGAATTTTGTAAAATGGACTTCATTTTTGAATTCAGAATATCAAATATAGCTTAGGGTGAATTTTTGGGATTTTTCTGAAAAACTTCAATTTTTGATGAATAGTGAAACCACTAAGTGGTACTTATAAAAACTGATTTTCCGTTTAAATGAAATTTTGCCATCATTGTGTTTTGATTTTCAAAAATACGACATACATGGTTGTCATTAAGAAGTAAAATGTGGTTCAATGAGATTAAAATAATTTTTTGGTGAATAGTAACTTATTAAGTTTTTAATCGCGATTAGTGGTAATTAGTGTAGTTTAAGGTAAAAATAATGCTTTAATAAAATGAGATGAGCTTGACACATGTCTTACCCTCATTGGTTGTATCATGTCCGACCAAGACAAGCCATGGGTCAACTTGGGGACCCCATGGATCCACTTTGGTTGGGAATTGACATAAATAACATTTTATTTAATGTAAAAGTAAAATTGACACAAACATGATATGTTTTACTAAAACAATTTTTAAGTGAGGTTATAAAAGTCATCATTTTGATTATTAATATTAATTGGAAAGATAAAAAGATTTCCTACATCATTGTATTTGTTTTATAATTTTTATACATTAAATAAATTAAATTATTTATGACATAATAATGATGCAGCGATGACATCATTATTTGAAGATTTAAATAAAATGGAAAGATAATATAAAATCTATGAACTACACATTTACAAAACTTATTGGATGAGTGGATTTCGAAGCCTTATCACCTTATCCACGAATTATATCAATGTGGGACCTTTTGAAACCGAAACACATTTTCAAATAAAGTAATATTTCTTTACTTTCCAAAAGTGCCCCTCCTCTCCTCTTATAAAAGGCCCCCACCTCTACCTCATTTAACACACTCCTCAAGCCTTTGGCTCGGCCAACCCCTGCCCATTTACTCTCTCCACATCCATCTCCTCATCCTAGAGGATTACCTTTGGGCAGAATCTTTTCAATGGAAGCCTTTAGGCTCAAATCAAAAGGAATTACACTTTTAATGGTAATTCATTCTCTCACGTTCATTTGTTTTATTTTGCTTCTCCAACCCCCTAAAATCTTTTTATTTACTTCTTTTGTAACAACAACAGTATCTTCAATATACTAGGATGTTGTTATAAGATTTATTCGAGTGACACTCTCACACAACTACATCAAATGGTTAAAGAACATACGGTTTCCGTGGATGGTGAAATTCTGCCTCCCGAAACGATGATTGTTCAATACTAATTTAACACCTTCAACGGTGGCCATTATGATGTCACTATTTTTATATATGATATATAATATGTTTATGTTTTATTTATGCTTCTGTATTTTTCATTTTTGTCTTAACTTTATGGCTTCCATTATGGGTATACGCGATATCTTCATTTAAGGAAGTGCGGACTACCGCCCCCTCAAAGTGATTTGATTCGTTAAATACCATATGTGGGTTGTATAAAGGATGGAAATATGATATTATATATGATATTATACTGGAATTATAATATACATTTATATCATTATTATTCCATTCTATAAAATACGAAATAGAAATGAAAGTAGCGTTCATGCGTACGTACGGCTTACCGTCTCCATGAACGGTGCATTTCATTTCTTACCTCTAAATGATTATGTAATGTTATAAATGCGTGCATGTACTGGATATATATGACATATATGATATCTACATAATGAATACAATTCTGGATATAATAAACATTTGGCCACACGAACAACATGTAATTGTAAGAAGTCCACTTTCGACTTAAGAACCAAATATCAGCAAAACAAATATTATTAACTTAAATGATTACCTAATGTTTATGACATGGTAATAAGTGGTATAAAAGTAATAATGAACTTGAAAAAGGTTCTTAAGGAATTAGAAATTAACTCAAGTTTATTATTCAGGAGATTAAAGAACGATCGAGTCAAGTCGGACCCGAGGTAAGGGATCCTACTCCTCTCTTTCTTTTTAAGTACACACTTTTATGTCATTCCTTTTAAAGCTCATCTTTCTTGTTATTGGGATGATCATTTATATTACACATATTGTAATTTTTATTTTCATGTGATGAGAGACCCTATTCTCTCTCATCAATCTATTTTGGATGTTTTGAGTGGCACCGTTAGGCTGCCGAACTTTCGTAAGAGATCTAACATCTCTCTTTCTTTTTAAGTACTCTCCTTTATGCCACTTCTTTTAAACTCCTCCTTGCAATGTTGGGGGATTTTCTTTTATATTCAACTTTCTGTAAATTCTATTGTAATATGATGGGATACTCTATTTGATCTCATCAATACAGATTCGGATGTTTTATGTGGCACCGTTAGGCTGCCGAGTTTTCGTAAGGGATTTTTCATCTCACTTTTATTCCCGTGAGATTTATGCTACATTCGCCAAAAATTCCATTGAGTGGTGTATGTACTGCCCATTATTCTACTCTTTGTGTAATATAATTTCGTTTATGAGTATTTACATCAATGACCTATTGTCTTTCTTTCATGGGGTGTATGTTTTGAAAGATACCCAAGTCGGTAAGGGAACCTTTCACCCTCCTCTTTTTTAAAAGACTTCTTTTATTGGGTCTTTTAATTTACATATTTTTTTGTTGGGATATGTTCTCATACATCCTTATTGATGTAAATTTTATGTCCAAGTGATGAGATACACTTTTTATCTCTCATCAACTCATTTTGATGTGATGTCGTTAGGCTGTCAAGGGAACTTTTTAACCCAATTTCGATTTCATTGGGTTCAACTTGTAGTCATTGAATATGTCATCCATTGAATATGTGTGATTGACCTTTTATTGTTTTACACTTAATATCCACTTATGTTGGGTGTATATATATTTTTACACATATTTTTGTGATTTATTTGTCCTTAATTTAAGGATACCTTCTTTATAAGGGATTTCATCACATTTGACATTTCTATTGAGGGTTCATTGTTGTTATGAACCAATTCACTCTTATATGGTGTATATACTGTCCTTTGGAGTATTATATCATGAATCCTTTTATTCTCATGATATTATAAAGTTCTGACTAAATGTTATTCCTCGATTATTGTATTCAAGTGTCTCTAATTTTGGTAAAACCCCTTTAACCAAAATATCGTTTTAAATGTTTTAATGATTTGTTCTTATTAATATCCATGTTTTAAAAATTGTTTTAAGGATTTATTTATATGGATATTAATGGTTTAAAATGTTAAAAGCTTCAAGGTGGTATGTGACACTTTGATTCAAAAATCTCTTTATTAAATGTTTTAAATGGTTTTGGAAATGGTTTCTTTTTGAATGGATTCATTATTTCAATATCCTAAAATATTATATTGTGATTGAAATGTGGAAATGTTATGTTTCCTTTATTCATGTTTATGTGATACGATTATGTTATGGTTCTTGGGCATTGTAATGAAGAACGGGTGGTTCCGTGATAAACTAAGGGCAGGTGAGCCCGATATAGCTCTCCAATGCATTGGGTAACGCGAAGGAGTGAAACGTTAAGGTTTCTCCGAAGAGATTTAGGGAATATACTGTGATGGGTATTCCAAACATAACCAAGAGGGTTACTCCCTACATAAGAATGTTATGAATGCCTCAAGTTACCTTTATGTCTTATGTTTTCTATGATTTATTCATGGTTTGATGAGGTATGTTAAAGTTCCTATGTTTTATGGGTAATGTATGATTTCATTCTTATGTATATATGAACTCATGTTTCCTTTCCATATTTTTATAACCCTTACTGAGCTTTTTATGCTCATCCCAAGTTTTTGAAATGTTTTTCACAGGTCAAGGGAAAGGTACATGATGTGATGATAGTATCAAGGATGTTTCAAGAAAGATTCCGTGTTATATTTTAAATATGTTTCCGTTGATGGGAAGAATTAATACTGTCTTTTATGTAACCACTTTGTTTAAATGTGGAATGTAATGCAAGTTTCATGATCTAATTCTCTAAAACTCTAAACCAGAAAATATCCTCAATGTGTAATCTTGTAATAACTCAAGATTAAGTAAGGTTTAAGGCTGGTGCCTTATAGTTGGTATCAAAGGCCGGTTTAGATAACTTTAGAGGTTAGGGTATTCTTTAATCATAAGTGACATTACCATAATGGTTAGGATTTCAGAAAGAGTCCTAGTTTTAGATAAAGTGAATGAGTAAGTATATCTTAGTGTTTACCTTCCTCGTTAGTACATGATGGTTTTGTTGATATACTCACACTGACCTTTTTGGTTTTAGTAAATGGATGTATCTAGGAGGCACCAAAGTGACAATGGGTTTGAAGGAAACTGTGGTGGTTCTCTGATTAAGATACTCGATGAGAAGGGGGATTCAATGAGGAATCTCATGGTATTTCTAAACCAACTATCAAGGAGTCATGATCAACCACTTGAACCTTGGTGAGTTCTCTAATGCATCATGTACGAGATGGCTAACTCGATGTGGAAATTCAGGTCATAATTATTAAGGTAACCATTAGGGTTTATATGATCCTTACTTTTGAGGTAATTATGGGTTATTATATGATATGATGGAAAATGAAGGGCATGTGATAAAATTGAGGTTAAAATATGTTATGATTATTCTTGAAGATATTATCTCATTTTGGGGAATGTTTTTAGAATTATATAGTTTTGGAAAAAGGACAACATGCAGACCGTGTGACATCCCGTCGCATCGGAAAAAGCTGCGGGAATCGAACCCACAACCAAAGTGCGACTGGTATTTATCGCCTACCACTGGACTACGTGATGTCCCTGGTTAGTTTGACCGATTCTTTTTAGTTATATGATTTTATGAATTTAGAGTAATTTGATTTTGGAGGATATGTGATTAGGATAATTACTTTTCAATGTGAGACTTTAAGAGAAACTGATGTTGTTTGGAGATAAATGTTACGATTTAACTTGGTAGACTATGTGAGTAAATCCTTCAAATATTTGGGTTTCAATATTAGTTTGGTTTACTTTGAAAAATTTTATGGACAAATGGTCCTCGTTGGACTTTGGGTTTTGTTGGACAAATTTTGGAGATTAAGAATAGATTTTCTTTTTATAAAGGGTTATGCTTTTCTGGATTATCTGATCTTGTACTAGCCTTTTTGGTTTTGGTTTTGGTTAAAGACATGGGAAGTATATAGTTCTATTTTGTGGATTAAGTGATTCTCTAGAAGTTGATTATAGTACTCTTAATGTGAACAAGTCTTCCTAAATACTCGTCTTTTGGAGAAAATATGAGTTTGTGTAAGGAATCTAATAAAAGTTGAAATTCAATATGATAAGTGATTATGTTTCCTTATGAATAAATTCCTCAATAAAAATTAACTTAAAACAAAAATGTTGTCTATTAACTTTTCCTACTGGGGAATCGAATACCGTTTCACCCATCACAAGTTTGTGATTTTCTCGTGGTTAACTTTCTCCTAAACATGTTTTCTATCACTCTCCATCAGAACATGACCCTTTGTTTTTTCCTCCATGTCCATATTTTCATACTTGGAATCCTAGTATGGGTTAACTCGGGTGACCTTTGTACTTATCTCTCTTTATTTTAAAGTGTTTGTTTTACCGACTTTTGTTCCGATGTGGGACTTTCAAGGATGTTTCCAAGCGCAATTTTAAAATTGCGAGGACGCAATTCAGAAAAGGGGGAAGGATGTAACACCCCAGGTAAATAAAGAATATGAAATTTTATATTCATCCTTATTTGTGAATAAAATATTTAAATAACTTTAAAGGGGACTCTATGCTCGATGGCGTACCCAACACGCAACAACGAGTTTCTTGGGAATCTTACGTTGCACTATAATAATAAAATAATATTATTTCAAATGGTAGTTAACATGTAGCCATTGTAATGGCAGGAATGGATAGAAATAACTAAAATATAATTATATATGTTTTTAAATGTTTTTACATTTATCCAATAAAAGATAATGGCTTAAAATACGGAAAGAATTCAATTTTAGGCGTATATGCCCTATTTTCACTAAAGGTTCACTTATCACCTTTTGATGGCGAACCGTCATTAAATATAGTTTTGATCACTCTTATACATTCTTTTGGACCAAATAATACTCTTATTAAGAATCGGGACATCAAAATTTACATTGTGTAAATTTTTGGTATCTTTCCGATAAAGTTCATTTTTTAATGAATATTGTAAAATGTTGTATATTAATTCAAAACCACTTTTTAATCTAATTTATTTATATGATTAGATTATATTTTCAATTGGTTTTAAAGTGAAATTAGAAAATATTTTTACCATTATATCCAATATTGTTCGTTTGAATCAATTTCACTTTGAAATCAGACTTAAACTAGTGTCAATCTTTTGATACTTATTGTTTCATAAAACACGCTATTTGACATGACAGCGGGAATTAATTATTAAATTAATTAATTTGACTTATATGTTTTGAATTTTGTAAAATGAATTTCATTTTTGAATTCAGAATATCAAATATAGCTTAGGGTGAATTTTTGGGATTTTTCTGAAAAACTTCAATTTTTTTTGAATAGTGAAACCACTAAGTGGTACTTATAAAAACTAATTTTCCGTTTAAATGAAATTTTGCCATCATTGTGTTTTGATTTTAAAAAATCCGACATACATGGTTGTCATTAAGAAGTAAAATGTGGTTCAATGAGATTAAAATATTTTTTTGGTGAATAGTAACTTATTAAGTTTTTAATCGCGATTAGTGGTAATTAGTGTAGTTTATGGTAATAATAATGCTTTAATAAAATGAGATGAGCTTGACACATGTCTTACCCTCATTGGTTATATCATGGCCGACCAAGAAACGCCATGGGTCAACTTGGGGATCCCATGGATCCACTTTGGTTGTGAAATGACATAAATAACATTTTATTTAATGTAAAAGTAAAATTGACACAAACATGATATGTTTTACTAAAACAATTTTTAAGTGGGGTTATACAAGTCATATTTTTGATTATAAATATTAATTGGAAAGATAAAAAGATTTCCTACATCATAGTATTGTTTTAATAATTTTTAGACGTTAAATAAATTAAATTATTTATGACATAATAATGATGCAGCGATGACATCATTATTTGACGATTTAAATAAAATGGAAAGATAATGTAAAATCTATGAACTACACATGTACAAAAATTATTGGATGAGTGGATTTCGAAGCCTTATCACCTTATCCACGAATTATATCAATGTGGGACTTTTTGAAACCGAAACACATTTTCAAATAAAGTAATATTTCTTTACTTTCCAAAAGTTCCCCTCCTCTCCTCTTATAAAAGGCCCCCACTCTACCTCATTTAACACACTCCTCAAGCCTTTGGCTCGGCCAAACCCTGCCCATTTACTCTCTCCACATCCATCTCCTCATCCTATAGGATTCTATTTGGGCATAATCCTTTTAAAGGAAGCCTTTAGGCTCAAATCAAAAGGAGTTACACTTTTAAAGGTAATTCATTCTCTCATGTTCATTTGTTTTATTTTGCTTCTCCAACCCCCTAAACTCTTTTTATTTACTTATTTTGTAACAAAACCAGTATCTTTAATATATTAGGATGTTTTTATAAGATTTATTCGAGCTACACTCTCACAAAACTACATCAAATGGTTAAAGAACATACAGTTTCCGTGGATGGTGAAATTCTGCCTCCCGAAACGATGATTGTTCAATACTCATATAACACCTTCAACGGTGGCCATTATGATGTCACTATTTTTATATATGATATATAATATGTTTATTTTTTATTTATGCGTCTGTATTTTTCATTTTTGTCTTACCTTTATGGCTTCCATTATGGGTATACGCGATATCTTCATTTAAGGAAGTGCGGACTACCGCCCCCTCAAAGTGATTTGATTCGTTAAATACCATATGTGGGATGTATAAAGGATGGAAATATGATATTATATATGATTTTATACTGGAATTATAATATTCCTTTATATCATTATTATTCCATTCTATAAAATACGAAATAGAAATGAAAGTAGCGTTCATGCGTACGTACGGCTTACCGTCTCCATGAACGGTGAATTTCATTTCTTACCTCTAAATAATTATGTAATGTTATAAACGCATGCATGTACTGGATATATATGAAATATATGATATCTACATAATGAATACAATTCTGGATATAATAAAAATTTGGCCACACGAACAACATGTAATTGTAAGAAGTCCACTTTCGACTTAAGAACCAAATATCGGCAAAACAAATATTATTAACTTAAATGATTACATAATGTTTATGACATGGTAATAAGTGGAATAAAAGTAATAATGAACTTGAAAAAGGTTCTTAAGGAATTAGAAATTAACTCAAGTTTATTATTCAGGAGATTAAAGAACGATCGAGTCAAGTCAGACCCGAGGTAAGGGATCCTACTCCTCTCTTTCTTTTTAAGTACACACTTTTATGTCATTCCTTTTAAAGCTCATATTTCTTGTTATTGGGATGATCATTTATATTACAATTACTGTAATTTTTATTTTCATGTGATGAGAGACCCTATTCTCTCTCATCAATCCATTTTGGAAGTTTTGAGTGGCGCCGTTAGGCTGCCGAACTTTCGTAAGAGATCTAACCTCTCTCTTTCTTTTTAAGTACTCTCCTTTATGTCACTTCTTTTAAACTCCTCCTTGCAATGTTGGGGAATTTTATTTTATATTCCACTTGCTGTAAATTCTATTTTAATATGATGGGATACTCTATTTGATCTCATCAATCCATATTCGGAAGTTTTATGTGGCGCCGTTAGGCTGCCGAGTTTTCGTAAGGGATTTTTCATCTCACTTTTATTCCCGTGAGATTTATGCTACATTCGCCACAAATTCCATTGAGTGGTGTATGTAATGCCCATTATTCTACTCTTTGTGTAATATAATTTCGTTTATGAGTATTTACATCAATGACCTATTGTCTTTCTTTCATGGGGTGTATGTTTTGAAAGATACCCAAGTCGGTAAGGGAACCTTTCACCCTCCTCTTTTTTAAAAGACTTATTTTATTGGGTCTTTTAATTTACATATTTTTATGTTGGGATATGTTCTCATACATCCTTATTGATGTAAATTTTATGTCCAAGTGATGAGATACACTTTTTATCTCTCATCAACTCATTTTGATGTGATGTCGTTAGGCTGTCAAGGGAACTTTTTAACCCAATTTCGATTTCTTTGGGTTCAACTTGTAGTCATTGAATATGTCATCCATTGAATACGTGTGATTGAACTTTTATTTTTTTACACTTAATATCCACTTATATTGGGTTTATATATATTTGTCACACATATTTTTGAGATTTATTTGTCCTTAATTTAAGGATACTTTCTTTATAAGGGATTTCACCACATTTGACATTTCTATTGAGGGTTCACTGTTGTTATGCACCAATTCACTCTTATATGGTGTATATACTGTCCTTTGGAGTATTATATCATGAATCCTTTTATTCTCATGATATTATAATGTTCTGACTAAATGTTATTCCTCGATTATTGTATTCAAGTGTCTCTAATTTTGGTAAAACCCCTTTAACCAAAATATCGTTTTGAATGTTTTAATTATTTGTTCTTATTAATATCCATGTTTTAAAAATTGTTATAAGGATTTATTTATATTGATATTAATGGTTTAAAATGTTAAAAGCTTCAAGGTGGTATGGGACACTTTGATTCAAAAATCTCTTTATTCAATGTTTTTAATGGTTTTGGAAATGGTTTCTTTTTGAATTGATTCATTATTTCAATAACCTAAAATGTTATATTGTGATTGAAATGTGGAAATGTTATGTTTCCTTTATTAATGTTTATGTGATACGATTATGTTATGGTTCTTGGGCATTGTTATGAAGAATGGGTGGTTCCGTGATAAACTAAGGGTGGGTGAGCCCGATATAGCTCTCCAATGCATTGGGTAACGCGAAGGAGTGAAACGTTAAGGTTTCTCCGAAGAGATTTAGGGAATATACTGTGATGGGTATTCCAAACGTAACCATGAGGGTTACTCCCTACGTAAGAATGTTATTAATGCCTCAAGTTACCTTTATGTCTTATGTTTTCTATGATTTACTCATGGTTTGATGAGGTATGTTAAAGTGCCTATGTTTTATGGGTAAAGTATGATTTCATTCTTATGTATATATGAACTCATGTTTCCTTTCCATATTTTTATAACCCTTACTGAGCTTTTTATGCTCATCCCAAGTTTTTGAAATGTTTTTCACAGGTCAAGGGAACGGTACATGATGTGATGATAGTGTCAAGGATGTTTCAGGAAAGAATCCGTGTTATATTTTAAATATGTTTCCGTTGATGGGAAGAATTAATACTGTCTTTTATGTAACCACTTTGTTTAAATGTGGAATGTAATGCAAGTTTCATTATCTAATTATCTAAAACTCTAAACTTGAAAAGATCCTCAATGTGTAATCTTGTAATAACTCAAGATTAAGTAAGGTTTAAGGCTGGGGCCATATAATTTTGGAAAAACATTGATAAGTTTCAAGGCCTAGACGTGTGAATAGAAGAGGGGGTGGGTGTGGTTTTTATAGTGGAGGAGAGGAGCGATTTTTCAATATTTTATTCATTATTTTGTTATTTTACTCTATAAATAAAATATTATTGACTCTTATGATCCAAAACAGTAATATGTGAAAGTGAGTTCAAACTAATGGTTTCCTACATCATCCATGACACAAGGAATATTATATTTATCTTATAATGTATTATACTGTAAATTTCTGTATTTTACTATTCACAAAAAATTCAAGTAATTCAGAAAAATCCCAAAATTTCACCCTAACCATTTTTCAACATGTAAAATCAAAAAAAGAAACTCTATTTTAGGAAAATAATTTTTTATATATGATACATTTAATTTTTAATTAAAATTTCCATTTTCTCAGAACTAAAGTTTTTAAAATTATAACTGATTTTATAATACCATAAAAAATTATATAAGGTCTCGTTATATTATCCTAAAATTATAGAAATAAAATATATATTTAAGAATAAATTTTATAAACATGAATTGTATTTTAAATTAAATTATTAATTAAAAAATTTATGAAAAAATTTATTACTGACAAAAATTCCAACACATGATTATTATTTTTTTAAATATCCACTTTCATTTATAAAGTGCCTAAATTTTATTTAAACTTTCATGGATGAGGTTTCTATTATTAAGGATCATATTACTATTAATAAGGAAACATTACTATTCATAAGGGTAATAATACTATTCATAAGGGTAAGTTACTATTTACCAAAAAATTAATTTGATCATATCGGTCTCTAAATATATTACTGAACGCAACTGTGTATGACCGTTTTCCAAAATCAAAATCATAGAAGTGAAAAAATTAAGTTTAATGGATAGGTTATAACTATCTCTTATAACAATGTTTTTTTTGAAAATACTCAAGGTTTCATGCATAATAAGGTATCTTATGAATTGAAATTATTTATAAAGAAATATACCACAAAATCTTGTGGTGTTATATACTTACCTCCTTTAAAAATTTTATCCATGAAATGATTCATGCGTATAGCCCTAAAAAAAGATATGGCTGGTTCCTCTTCATAGCATCCTCTGGTTCCCATGTTGTTTCCTCCTTTTTATGACTTCTCCAAAAAAATACCAGTTGAGTCATCTGATTTCTCAATACCTACTCTCTAATA